>LR990859.1:3600942-4856916 GCA_905163395.2 Endotricha flammealis | reverse complement strand
TTAGACTATTATTCTAGTAGCGTTGGTTAGAGCACTGACCTCCACTTGTCACGACCCTCAATCTCATCAATCTAACATTATTATACAATGTCATTCAAAGTAGTTTCGACCTCCCCTTTTCAAAAGACATCTCCAATTCTATTTAAGTGTTCAATGTTGAAAAAAATATTCATAATCGCCATCTATACTTACTTGTGGAAAAGGCGACCCTAAAACAATATTCGCTTTGACTTTGGTTATCACTTTGATTTTCGTTCAAATATTGTGGCTTTTGTAAAGAACATAGATAGATGGTATTTTCTATTTTATACAATTACTAGCTTTTCCCCGCGGCTTCGCACGCGTTAATTTTATGACTGTATGATCTCGTTTGACAACAAAACAACCCATAGCGCGACTTGTGACTCTATACCTAGTAGAAAAATTATTTTCCCATTGGAACGACATGCTTTCACGGGATAAAAAGTACTACTAAAAAGACTTTGTACCCCTAACAATATGTATGCAAATTTTCATAATGATCGGCTGCTTAGTCAAGCCGTGATGGAATAACAAACAAACTCACTTTCTCATTTATAATATTAGTAAGGATAAGGAAGTAAGAGTAAGGATACAGTCTCAAAATTAAATAATATCTCTCTACCCTAAGGTTGTCTGGAAGAGATTGCTTTAGCGATAAGACCGCCTGTTGTACTTTTCTTGACACTATGTACTATTTCATTGTTGTATTTACTTTGGAGCAATAAAGAATATTGTATAGTGTACTGTATTGTATATAATTCCATTTTATATCCAGATTATTGTATTTTATCAAAAAAGTATGTCGACAAAATTGTTTAAAACTTTCTTATAAATCAAATCGATACTAATTAAATTTACAAACCATTGATTACGTATTAAAAATAAACAAACTAAACATGTGAAAGTAAATTACTTTCACATTATAATTATTATAATGTCAATTAGTTATTGCAAAATATCTATATGGTTAATTCATGCGGAGATGAGTGAAAGTGGTTTGACAAAAAGATTTTAATGAAAGTGAATGTCAAGACCTTGGCATAGAACTTCACATTGAAAGATCCAACATCCTTTAATCTAATAGTGCTACAATGGTATTTATGAACGTGGCCAAAATTGGAACTACAACTCCCGTTCATATTGTATGACACTTTTTGACAGTTCGCCTTTGACAAAATGTATGAAAACATGCCACAGTAACGCCCTCCTACAAACATCACTCACGTTCATAAACATCGTTGTACATCTGTGGGGCAATTCACGTAACAAGAACCGATTCTAGTTCGATTCAACGACACTCGCTGTCTCACTCATACAAAATAGGAATTGAACGGGACAGCGAGTGTCGTTGAATCGAACTAGAATCGGTTCTTGTTATTCTAGATCGATTCAACGACACTTGTTGTCTCACTCATACAAAATAGGAATTGAACGGGACAGCGAGTGTCGTTGGATCGAACTAGAATCGGTTCTTGTTACGTGAATTGCCCCACTGTATTGTATTTACTGTCATTCTGACATTCGTCGTACTCTCGCGCGGCCGTTGTAAATATAGATAGGCAACAATTACTTCGAACCGAACATGGATCTTTATTTTCACTACTCACACTATTACACTCTCAACGCCCAAGCTTCTGGCTCATAAACTTGAAAATCGAGTGTCGTTATTCACTGAGTAATACGTATGAAATGTTTCGAACTTCGTTTTATGACAGCACGTGCACACGCCAGGAGAATTGGCGTTCAGTGAGAGTAGTATATAATATTATTATAACTATTTGTATTGCAACACAAAAGTGAGCTGGATTTAAAAAAAATTAAAGGCGTGGATAGGAGGTTAGAAAAAACTACATTGAATAGAATATTTGCGTCAAACGTCACTCGTCTTTCTTGTTATTTGAAACATTAATAAAAGTGAAATGAAACAAAATTATTATGTAAATATGGACTAGCAGGTCATAAGCAAAAGCTAGTAACAAAAAAAATAAAGAGAAATGTAGTTACTTAAAACAGACAATATAAAATTACGCGTCATTTCCATATCCATATTATCGCAATCAAAATTTACGTTACTCTATTTTTTAATGCCTTATCCATCATGTCGTCCCACTTCCATGATGGAGTGAAGTGACTCAGTCACCCATTTTTTCATCAATTCAATTTGCCGCCCTAGATATCACATATTGTTTATTTCGCTAACAAACACGACCCATTTGCTTGAGTGTTATAGAACTAATATATCCCTACTGAGTATAGCCATATCTAGGTAATCTACATACAGCTCGCCTAGGTCTTTGTTTACTATGTCAGTAGCTTTCGACGATAATATCGTTGGCTAATCTTTGCTGGGGTTAAATTATCAAAGTAAATTCGACGTCACTTTACAATGTTATTTGACTTTGACGAATTGGTCGTGTTTGGTGCGTCGATGCGTCGAATGTACGTGGTCGACGCACGAGCAGCGACGAATTCTATGAAATGTGTTATTTACCAAAAACTGTCGACGCACGAAACGCGACCAAGTGTAAAAAAGAATTATGTAACATAATATTTTTTTTCCGTGTCAAATTTATTGTGACAAATGTACCAAACAAATATACCCAACGATATAATAAAACCAACACTTATCTTGCTTAACTTGTATAAAAAATCTCAATACTCGTTTGCCCTTAATCATACAAAAACTTTCTCTACATAACAAAAAACACAACATAGTAACTGACAATATTAATATATTATTATGTATTGACCTCTAGACCATTAAATTATATGATTAAATGTATGAATTGATTATTCAATCGGACAATAAGTATGAGAATTATTGCTTTGTACCATTAAGATATTGAATCGGTCAGTGTATATTAAAAACTCGTTTGGTCATAGTTGAATAGTACACGTGTAGAGATTGTACTTATACCTGATTATTACGATTCAAACGGCGATTTTTTCTTTAAAATATGTAATTTTTTAAAGAATTTTAGGCCCTTGGCTCGCATGCATTTTTTTTATGTCATAGCAGTCAAACAAGCCAGGGGGTCACCTGATTGAAAGTGGATACCGCTGTGGATACATCAGTAATGTAAGTCAGGCGCTACCTACCACCCATTTTTTTTTCAATAGAATTTGCCGCCCTAGATATCACATTTTATTGTTTATTTCGCTAACAAACATTTGCTATTAGATTTTGTTTGAGTGTTATAGAACTGCGATGCGTTTCCTGCTACAACGAAGGGAATAGAGAAGGTTAAGGATTTAGGCTTCCGAAACACTCAATTATTGAAAGGCATTGTTACTTTACGCCGATATTCTATGAGAGGGTAGTACTTCCCTGTTCGAGCTAGCCCGTTTCATAAATGCTCTACCGCTCTACGTTTCTCATATTTTCTTTAATTTCTTGTGTACATTTTAATTTTAAAAAAATTCTTAGCAACTTTATCTAAAAAGTTAACCATCATTAAGAAAAATAAGCAATTAGTTTCACATACGATAATAAGCATAACCTCAGAGAAATTATAACTTATCTGATAGTATTACTGTTATTATTTTAATGTTTCAAATACATTTTCTGCAATTATTTATATCTTAATGACTTTAAGTTAACATTTATTAGTAGTTTGACTAATATTTTAATTTTAATTAAGTTTATATAATATTACGGACTTATTACAAGTCTTTGGTAACCGATTTCGATAAACTAACCCAATTAGAATATTTGATCTTTCGTAATCGATATCCAAATAAGAAAAAAAACATATTCCGTTAAAATATTGTATAGTTTGCGTATATTTTATTCCTGGTCGTTCATGTGTATTGGGCGACAAACTTGGGTCACTTACACATACGTACGTACATTAATGTACATTGTAATGTAATGTACATTCATTGTGTACGTAAAAGTTTTGATTACTAGTTAGTGTTATTCGATAAATAGCGCATATAAAGTAAATGTATGTAAGCCACTTATAACTATCGGATCAAAAATCATTTACAAAAAGTCCTTCATATGCCCAGGTGTTAAATGTACCTACTATCTGTTTCCCCTCTGAGAGGAAATGAGAAAAGTATACAACTTCAGAAACAATTAGTGTCAAATTCCACAGTAAAAATGTCATTAGTGTAAAATTTACCTGTAATAATAATATAATGACATATTTTTACTTTGTAATTTGATTCTTGTCTCTGATATAATGTATACTTTCATCATTATCTCTCAGCGCTGAAACGGAGTACGCGCCGAAATTTGGGCTCACACTTCATAAAACAATTGAAAATCGATTGTCGTTTAAATGCACTGAGTATAAGTACGAGTTTCGAACTTCGTTTTACGTCTGCGCTAGCCAGCCGTGTTACTAGTATAGTATGTATTCTGTGGTTAGTCATGGGACTTCTGATATTGTCTACTCTTTGCAATCACCATGCCAATGTCACGTGCGACGGTTCTAGTCATACGGTAAGCGCGTGCCGAATATCAAGGGGTTTTCACACTGATCCGTGCCATGCGCGACGCGCGTTTTTACTTAACTGTAGAGTGATGTGTTTATGTATTGTTTAATGTATGAAAATTGATGTAATGTTTATGATTAGGATATATGTATAGGTAGCATTAGTAGGCAACGGTGACGGCTTACCATCAGGTCGGCCGTGTGCTTGTTTGCCACCTTTGTGGTATTAAAAATAAAAAATAAACTTGACGCTGCGATATTGCATTCAAAGTATGTACGCACTAGGATAGTCTAAAATTAAGCACTTACCGCGGTTTTCGTAAAGGGGAACAATGTGAAAACTGCCTTATTCAGTGTAATTTCGGTAAAATGTGTCGTGATGTTAGGCTTCAGTTAGTTAGACGAGTATTTTGTTTGTTTTGATCTCGTAAACGTTAGGTAATGATGAAATGTCGTTTAATTTTGTGAATCCATGTTTCTGTTACGTGATGTGTCACATTGTAGACGCGTGTGACCTCTCTGTGGTAACGTAGGTATCTAATCTTTTTTTGTGATTTCATGGTAATCCAAATTCATGTTAATATTTATAGGTATATTTGATAATGTAATCTTACTAACTGTTGAATAGTTTAGTCTAGACAGATGATCCCTCTTCTTAACTTCAACTTCTTCTAATTTAAGAACTGCGCTCATGTTAGTGGTGTCGGCAGCCTCCATTTTCCTCTATCTTGTGCCAGCTCTTTCACCTCTCTTTATGACACGACGCGACACCTGCCTTCTCCTTCACTTTTTTTATGCCACTAAGGTGGCAAACATGCTAACGGCCCGCCTGATGGTGAGCGGTCACCGTAGGCTATGGACGCATGCAACACCGGGAGATCACTCGCGCGTTGCCGACCCTGCAAAAATCTTATAATGCCCTTTTTGAAGAACCCCATATTATGGTCTAAAATGTCTAAATGAAAGACCTCGGCGGGGTTCTCTTTCCACAGCCTCAGCGTTCGCGTCAGGAAACTCCTCTGAAACCGCGCATTACGCGACCATTTTGGTTACTTGATCCATGTATGCTATTCTAGGTCTACCTCTTTATTCTACCTTCCCTCTAAGATGTTTCTGAGAAATTCGTCTTCTAAGATGTCCTACCAGTTTTCCAAGAAGGACAATCCACCTAAATAATCGCAAAATTTGCACGACAGCTGCAACTTTAATGCATAAAGCCAATTTTATTACAATCGTCCTCGGTTTTAGCGTTAAACGGTGAGTTTCTGAAATACATTTTAAAGTGAAGTACTTAAATCACATAGGTATTTATTCTGACGCTATCGTTGTCAACTTTGTATGACAATCACGGTGAAAGTAAAGCAGATTCCACATACTAATTCGACTAACAAGAATAAACAAAGTAGAAATCGATTAACAAAGTAAGTAAGTTGTTTAGGAAAAGTTTAGAAAAAACGTCTTGGATGGAACTACACTAGATTATGAGTTAACTACCTAAATGAGAAATGTATTACGAGATGATGGAAATTTCTTAATTAGATACTTAATTAGTTTAGTTGTGGGCTAGCTTTTTAGTCCACAACAGAACTATTGATTACTCAATCAAATAATTCTCTCAATGTTTTATTCTAAAACCAGAGAACAATTAAACTTACACGTGTCCTAAAAGGGTTTCGTCAATCATTGTATTGTCATTTCATCATTAGGAAATGGGAAGTACGGACCCTTTGTAAACGGCCTTAGTATTACATCAGTTTCTCACAAATAGCCTTGCGAAATGATTTTCTTGTAGTTGTGTCATGTTTGCACAATGTCATTCTTTTTTTATTATTTTTATTTTATTTTATTAATAGATAGATTTTTTTTAGGATAGACCATTAATAACAAATCAATTTTATTTATTATTCACTTAGATACATAATAGCTTTATTTACATCTCCAATCGTACACATATAGAAAAATACACATTTGATTACATAGCGTGTGATTTGATTTTAACTGTTTTTGTTATGCCCAATTCCATCTCTAAGTATACTTTGTCTTTTAACTTTGTGCCGACCTAACTTTTCGCTTCTGTCAACTTTGAAGGAGTATAAAGTCCGCATTACATGGAGTGACTACCATCAGAAGTCGCTAGGGTAAATCGTAACTTTCAGACCAAGCATCTTTCGAAATACTATAGATTATTTTTACAAAACTTATCTTACAACTCTTATCCTGCCCGGGTTGTCCAACTGACTGTACCTTTACAGATTTGTGGAAGGCCACGGATAATGCCATCTTACTGGCTGAACATCTTGCCAGTAGAGTCTAAGAATTTGATTTAAGTCATTGACACGAAAAGAAGAAAAATAATAAAGTGTTTGTCAATATCAGAAATATAGATAAGTAGGTGATCATTCAAATATCCAGGAAATATATATATCATCATTCAAGATTAAGATGTCATCGGATTCTTAATTATGATAAGATAAATTAGAAATGGTCATTGGTTCTATAAATAGATTTCAAGGAGCACTTATAGTGAATTTCTACTTGTATCAATTGATTTGATAACATTGTTAAAATTAACACATGTTGTTTTCGTGTTAATCAACCTACAGTAACGTGACTCTTATAATGAAAACTATACTCTCGTTTCCAAAGGAAAAAAAGGTTGATTTTATCATACTAATATTATAAATGAGAACGTGAGTTTGTTTGTTATTCCTTCACGGCTTGACTAATCAGCCGATTATTATGAAAATTTGTATATATATAGTCAGGGGTACAGAGCCCAATATAGGCTACATCATTCCAATGAGAACATATTTTTTTCTACTATAGAGGGCGCTGGCTCGGCCAACAGATGGCGCCACAAGTCGCGCTATAGGTTGTTTTGTTGTCAAACGAGATCTATGTCATAAAATTAACGCGAGCGAAGCCGCGGGGAAAAGCTAGTTGCTTTTATATCAGATATGCTAGTAAAAGTCCCGTCATAATAAAAATTCATTCGGGGATCACTCAGGGACTAACCGAAACAAAAAACAGATAGACCAAAATACAGATGTATAATTACCACGTTTCCTGGCTTCCTTGTATTTGCACTACGCGTAGTTTACAACCTTGGCTAACACAGAATAGTTCTTGTACTTTATTTTTGTATGTACCTACCTGGATTTGTGAATGGTATGGATTGCTAAACGACAAAAAAAGGCCGTAACTGCTTTTTTCCATTTCTATTACCAGTGGTAATTTCGCTTTTGTTTCCGAGATGGTGGTGCATAGAGTAAATTTATTCAAAAATTATTTATTATTAAGCATTCTTTGTCTAGAGAAAATGACTTTTTTTTCGTCAGAAAAATGCTGTCTGTCTTAATCTCTTTTGGAAATCAACTCGGAAACGAGAACAATGAGATTGTGCGAGTGAAACAGCGGTACACACTAGGGTACCGTTATGGATACTAATCCATTGCATAAAAATGCATAATAAACGTTCAAAGTACCTTCAATTAAGCTTCCAAAACTGGCGATGATGTAAGATCATAAAACAATAATCCCAAATAATTATACCACCTGGAAATGTAGTAATAGCATGTAATAAATAGCGTGTGATTTGATAAATAATTTAGTCATAGTTATCTCTCCAACAATGAGTAATGTATATTGAGCGGATTAATCAGACGAAAGTTTTATCAACGTATTTTTAGAAGTCACGATATCTTCAATTAAGCTTCCAAAACTGGCGATGATGTAAGATCATAAAACAATAATCCCAAATAATTATACCACCTGGAAATGTAGTAATAGCATGTAATAAATAGCGTGTGATTTGATCAATAATTTAGTCATAGTTATCTCTCCAACAATGAGTAATGTATATTGAGCGGATTAATCAGACGAAAGTTTTATCAACGTATTTTTGATACAGACAGCTAAAATCATTTGACAAATGCCCGACAAATTAAATACCCGAGACTTTAAAAGTTGAATCAACATTAAGCTATCCTGCGATCAGTATACTGTGTATAACTGCACGCCGGCTGCATGTGCAGTCAGTTGGCATTTTGCAGGTTTGCCAATCACACAAAGACCGCATCAAAACTGCAATGTTGCAGCTGGCACGCTGTTCAAATACACTGTCTAGTCTAGACTGTTGACCTTTTGCATCATTGTATGTAACTGGCTTAAAAGATTTTTTATCTGTGATTTATTAAAAAAAATGAATATTGAATTGAGAGCGTGATCGGTCGTCACGATTGCAAAAATGTTGCGTGAGCCAATCGGCAACATTTGTTTTTAATGGTGGCGTGTATGAATGTACATATTTCGAATATTCATACTGAAAGTTGGGAGTTTTTTTTAAGAATTTCAAGTAGGTGAACACCCTGGTAAATGACTACTATTTAGTCAGTTCAGTAGGTATACTTGTAAATTTTTTATACCACAATTTTTTTTATGACATGACATATTACAAACAAACAAATAAGCGGTCCGTTTAGAAATTGGTTACTATGACATGAACATTATTAACAACAGAGGCGCTGGCGATACCATTAATGCCGATTCGTTGACGGTTACAAAGAAGCAAATATGGAGAAAAGCGATAGGAAAAGAGTTATGAATCTTGAGTGGAGTGAACTGAGATAGAGTAGTGGGCTAAATACCATTGGCAATCAAGCTTATGGTTCGTCTAATGTTACAGTCACAACTAATACAATGAAATGTATAGATTTCGTTAAATCCACACAGAAAGATCTAACTTTTAATACACATTGTATTTATTTATCATTTCTGTGACCGTGAATACTATGGTAAGAAGTTACTGTCGCCTACAAACGCTTGCAACATGTAGGCACCGGGGGCATTACCTATTTCCTAAGTTGCTAATTAACAAGAATAAAATTTAGCATTTACCTTAGAATATATTTTTACAAAAACTAAAGATAAGATCGAAGCCTTATAGAAAAACCCCATGAAATATACAACCACGAATTATGATTTTATTATCAGACTTCCTTGTTTTATTAAATTGTAATTTTAATGGAATGGCGACCACGTAGGTAAAGCATAGCGTAGGACGACCGCCCACAAGATGGTTGGACGACATAATGAAAGTAGCTGGAAACTGCTGGATGCAGGCCGCTTCTAGACCTAGACTAATCATACTGGAAATGTTTGGGGGAGGCCTATTTCTAGTAGTTGACTTCTTGTGGCTGAAATAATGATATGTGTCTAAAGATCTAAATCTGCGTTTTTCGAAAGGAAATAATAAAATGTTTCTACATGTACTTAATGTGCTAAACACTTATTTTTCCTTGTAGTTCTTGTGACATTCGGGGAATTTGTTAGAGTATATTATTATAATGTGGCCATTGAGGTAAAAACTTAGATGTTATCTAGATATAAATAGACTAGACTAGACTAATAGTGTAGTAATATCACAATCGTTAGATTCTCGGAAACTCGAGTTTTGTATTACATGATTTACATGGGGGCACATAAGGATTTGGACCAGTCGGTTAATAAACTGATTCCTTATCCACTGGGTTATCACCGCTCCTATCCGTATTATTACAAAAAATGGGGGGATTCACCACAACGCATTGTAACTGCGCAAAAAAACTGATAATAAAGAATCTCCAATCATTAGTGAAGTATAAATTGATTCGATAGCAGTTTATTAGTTTTTTATTATTAATAGAACGAGAAATCCAGAATGATCTTTAAGAATCTAGTAGTAGTAAGCAATTTAACAGTCAATTTGTAATAACAAAATCAATTTACAACTGCTGCATGGTATACAATACAATACATACACAAATCAAACAGGGCTGCCATGCCACCCACGTGATTCAGGTCCGAGATCAGTTTTAAAAATATTATAGCAGGTTTTATCAATTTCTTATTCATTTATTCAATTATTCGTACTTAGATTAAAGCATGGGAGTATTCCACAAATTAAAAGAGGCATTATATAAAAATAAATTTATTATACATTAATTTATAATTTGAACTTAAAATAAGACGATATTTAAAAAGCCATTATCAAACAAAGCATAGAACTTGTTGATTTCGTAAGTTAACATCTTAAATTGAACCGAACATGGCGGAAAAAGATTTAGTTACAATAAAAAAATACGATTAACTTTTGCTTGTAGCTTCATCTATCATGTTTTGGATTTCATTCTCCAAGTGCATAGCTGCTTCTATTGGGATTTTCTTTAATTGTTCAACTAAATGTTCAGCAAACATTTGAAATTCATCTTGTGGCGGTTCTTCGTTGATCCTCCCAACTGCTTTCCTATGTTTTTTTGGTTCGAAATCAACTATATTCTGTTCATTAACCACTCCATCCAAGTATTCTTGTGTGATGGAGACCACCATTGTGTCAGAGTCCTCATTATCCTCTTTTATCTCTGACTCTTCTTCTGATTCTTCTTCGTCTTCTGGTGATGACATCTGCACCTATAAAAACAATTTAGATCTTGTCAACTCTAATGAATGTTTAGTTCTATACAGGTGTACAAGGATGCTTATATGAACGTGAGTGACGTTTGTAGGAGGGCGTTACTGTGGCATATTTTCATACATTTTGTCAAAGGCGAACTGTCAAAAAGTGACATACAATATGAACGGGAGTTGTAGTTCCAATTTCGGCCACGTTCATACCATTGTAGCATAGACTATACATCAAACATGACATTTTATTGTAAGCAAAGCATATTAGTATGTAACAAAGCTAGTATTAGGTAAAAGCAAAGAAAGTCATGATAAAATTATAGGAATTTTGTACGTACGTTTTCCGATTTAATCTCATATTGTTGAGTCGTCTCCTTAGGTTCCTCAGCGCTTTCCATAAGACTTTTAAAATCATCAAACCAAACCAATGTAGGTCTATAGAAATAATTAAGTTTCTTCGATGTTCTTATTTTTTGCATTTCAGATGCGTATCTATATTTTAAATTATTTAATTTATATTTTATTGCTGCCGGAGTCAAGTTCATTTCTGTCGCAATAAAAAGTAGTCCCATTTCTTTCTTATGTTTACACCTGTAATCCGGCAAAGTCTTGTTCCATAGGTAAGGGTGTTCTCGAAGTAAACCTATTAAAGTTTGAATGTTTCCTAAATGCCATTGTTGACCGCCACTCATTTTTAAAACGCTATCTTAAACGTCCTCTCCCTATAAATGTCGATTACTTACTAAAGCGAGATAGCTTGCGCTCAGTCGCCCCGCGCGCCGCTCCACCCCAGCCGAAACCAGCGTGCATTGATATTTGCCGCGCCGTTTATTTGTATAGCATCTGAAAGAGACACAAACTGAGTTCATTATGACATGCCGACCTCGTCCGTAGCAACACTGGTTCACAGTATAGTTGAATATAGTAAAATATAATAGTGCTTTTTATTTTTATGGTATTTTGATTCGAAATGTTACTTTAAAACGCGTTTTTCTTTGTTTCAGGTAAGTTCGCAGCACCATGGGAATATTCTGGTTATTCTCAAATTATTTCTGAGTGTTTTTGACAGACAGCTCAGTAGCGCAGTTCGATTCTCCTGCGGTACAACGGTGGCATGCGCCGCGGGTTCGATTCCAGCACAGTACAAACAATTTTATGTGGTGAACTTTTATGTTTCAATCTGAGTGGATGTTCTATAAATAATAATGGACAAATCACACAACGCCATCTAGTTCCAAACTAAGCAACTAAGCTAGTACTATGGGGACTAGTTTGCTGATAAATATATACATAAATAACTTTTTTTTTGTAAATAAATACTTATTATAATATAGAAACACCCAGACCAAGGCAAACAGACAATGTTCATGCACACAAATGTTTGCCTTGCGCAGGAATCGAACCCACGGCCCTCGGGATAAAGTGACCATCGCTAGCCACTCATGCAAAACTCTATCAACCTGGTCCGAAGTATTTCATATACCTATCTATTCTATTTTATTCATTGACTATTATTTCTACGATTTATTATAACAGTAACTACCTAAGTTACTTCCATTGAACGTAAATTCCTTGGAGACACTGTGAAATTACATGGGTAGCGCACCAAGGAAGGAACAGCTGCGTAAGTATGCCAAGGCGAGGCCTATCGACTATGTCATAACTAGATAACTAGGTACTTAGTAATTCAAAAGTATCTATTCATATCTTTACCATAATAATTGTCTGTTTACACTACAAAAAAGTTCCACTCTTTATGATTAATAAGATCATTCACTATGTCATTGACCGGAATGAATCCGAGTCTTTTTATATTGCGGACTTAGATCATTACAGGTATAGGTGAGTTATAGAAAAATACAGTTTTTAGCGACTTACTAAAATCATTTTATGCATTAAAACAACACAAAAAAAATACAATTCTACACTAAAAATATCGACCAAAGTTAAGCTATTTCAGTCGGATCAAAAGAAAGGTTAGAACCGTATCACAGAGTAGGTACTCTATGGCCGAACAGTGGAGTGACATAACAAACATCGATAGCTACACCTCTAAGAACTCTGCTCATAAAAAAAGATACTAATTACTAATGTAGTAATGAAATACAATAAATCATTGACCCCGGGAAACTTACTAACAGACCCCCTATTCTCGTAACAAAACTCGATCCTATTTCGATTCAAATTCAATCGCTGTCTTACTCATACAAAAAAGGAAGTGAACGGGACAGCGAGTGTGTTTCAATCGAAATAGAATCGGTTTTTGTTACGAGTATCAGCCCCGAGAAAGATGACTTATTTGCATTAATTTAATGATTGTTTGTATACGCGGCCTTTGAAAGTGCCGTTCGCATGACTAATACGCTTATTACAACACATGCCCTCAATACTTTAATGAACTTGACACCCATTCTGTAATCTTGGACCTTTGAAATCTTCGAATTAAACGCACCCTTTTTATGTGAATAAGTAAATCTGTATTTTGTTCACTTAAACCCATCAACAGTTTAAGTTTCCATGATAGTTACACAAATAAATAACACACGACAACACTGAAAAACAATATTTAAGGCAAACTTTTAATTTCAGATGACTAGAAATGCTAGAATTAAATTAAATAGTGAGATTTGATGGATAAGATACGTACTCGATGGCCTTAACAATAAGTTTTGGGGACTCAAAACATAGATGGCGCTTACTCATAATGTAATACTTGTGATGTCAGCGCAAAACAATGAAACCAGAATGACAGTAATTACTGTTGTAAAGTCCAGGTTATTACATACATAATAGATAATGGAGTTTTTAATAATCCAAATTTTATTGTGAAATATTTAATGCCCGTTTTAAACTCTTCTAATTATTGCCCCTCTAAATTATTTTTTATTTTATTAAAATATCTGACATTTAAATGACACAATGACAGATAACTGAACTTCTTCTTTTCAATGTGGCAGCCATTGCCATTTACTCGTCAGTTCAAAAATATCAATATCATCAAAACATTCATGAAATGTAATAAACAAACTAATAAATAAGTAGGTAAATAATATCTAAGTAAATTATATAAGGAACTATAAGTATTAAATGTGATATTTGCATGGAAGTAATAAGTACTACGTACTTGTTTATTACTTCCATGGATATTTGATACGAAACTGTGAGCGACACAAAAACTTTTTAAACTTGACTCATTAAATGTCAAACTGAAAAAAGAGGAAGCTTGAATTGTAACATAATTGTAAAATTATGATTCAAATGCGTTCCTGCAACTGGCAGAACATCAAAGCCCTAGGAATTTAGTTGTTTTTTTTTTGACAAATCACACAGATTGAGCTAGCGCCAAAGTAAGTTCGAAACTTGTGTTATGGGATACTAACTCAACGATGCTAATTTTATAACAAATACGATAAACATCCAAGACCCGAGGCCAATCAGAAAAAGTTCGTTTTTCATCATGACCCGACCGGGATTCGAACCCGGGACCTCCTGAGTGGCGGTCTGGCGTGGTAACCATACGCAGGTCGTCATGTTTCGAGAAATTAACAGCAAAGCCGCGGGACACTACACTAATATGGCTAATAAATAATACTGTCTAGGTGAAATAGAAACAGAATAAAAATTTAACAGGCTTTATTAAAAATATCCTTTTTTTAATTTTACAACAAAACTATGCTCTCTATACATAATACTCATCTTTCACTGTTTTTGTTAATAAGTCTATTCGTTCTTTTGCAACCAAAGTTTGTATTTCGACTTGTAGATTTAACGCTTTGTCTAAAGGCAACCTCCTTAATTGTACAGCAACCTGATTAGCGAATTGTTTAAATTCATCATTGTCCGTCTCTTTCTTCATATTAATGTTTTCCCTTTTTTCCTTAGGTTTCATAATTTTCATTCTTTTTGGTGTCGGTTCAATTATTGTTGTAACACAACTCTCATCGGCGTCTTCTTTTGAAGTATTATACTCTTTATCCAGTTGGTCTAAATATTCTTGTGTAATACAAACAACATACGAATCTACAGCGGCGCTTTCTTCTTCTTCTTCGCCGCTATCTTCACTAATTTCACTATCCAGAGTTTCTGTGTCCTGTAAAAAAATATATAAGTATACTTTAAAAATATGATTCCTAAGGGATATGGGATTGGGTGGATGTGTCACATACACTGTAGTTTATGTAGCTGACATGGGTTTCACCTAAATTAAAAAGAAGTAGACTACCTTTAGATCCAGTGGTTACCGGTTCGAATCCATGTTATAACGAATACAGACATTAATATAAGTACATGTTGATTCTCGTATGTATTTAGCAAAAAAAAAGTAGGTTCTAGTATTATAGCATTAGTTTCTTCCGATCGAAACTAGATGGCGCTGTACGTTAACTGAGGTTGAACAACAACCCTTTGATTTCAAGTTCATCCTCTTAGAAATAAAGTAGATACATTCCTCTAATGATTGTAATGTTCATCATTATGATGATGATGACATCATCATTAGAGAATAGGTATCTAGTTTATTCCTGAAGACCTGATAACATACCTCTAAATCTTTATTCTTATTTTCCGTCACCACGTCCATAATCTCTTTAAATATATCAAACCAAAACAACGTGCAAACATGTTTTAGTTCATTTTCTGCTGCCTTGTGCATCTTCTTAATTTCTTGATAATATGAAGACCTTAGATTCTTTATTTTGGATCGAACATCTTGTATTGTTATTTCCCGTTCGTCGTCAGCTGGTACCAAATCCAAATTGCCTGCCTTTGTTCTTTGTAGACGTTTTCCTTTACGACTCTTTACACTATTGATATTAACATTTTCCACTATAGAATCATACGCGTGCGTCCTCGCTATTGTGTTTTTATATAACTTATGATCTTTATCCCACAAAAGCGGATGCTTTTTGTACAAATTTATAAGATTTATCGTCATATCGTCAGACCAAAGAGACATTTTATTTTGTTACATTTAACTAAAACTTTTAAACATTACAATCAAACTAACTGAAAATAAAAAGCACGCGTCTGTCTAACCAGCTGTGGCTGCTTTTACTAAAACCATGGCCGCCGCCACACGTTGCCGCTCATACGATAGCGTGCCCTCGCGTTATTGGTCGTGGGAGCGAGACAGATAATACGACAGATGTTTTATATAGAAAGAAACAGAATGCTGTTGATGAGCGGCAACGTCGCTACTCTGAGTAAAGACCGTCGGCCACGCTATACGAATTGATAATATTTTCATTTTACTTCCTATTCTTTGAGTCGTATAGTTCAAATTTAAATGCATATGGAAACTAAACTGGTTTACTGCATTTAAATTCAGCCTTTATTTTTTATCGTTATATAATTTATTAAAATATTTTATTAAGCTACTTAGGTACAATACAATAGGTACCTATTGAAATTATGAAACAATAATATTAATTTAATTAAACTAATTTCTGAATTTATTTTCCGCTCTAGAAACGGATTTTAATCAGATTTTAACATCGAGGTTTATATGTCGATGGATTTTAATGCAATTATCGGCAATAGGTAGAAAGTTATTTCAGATACCGTAAAATACAATACTAATATTTTCCTAATCCCACGGTAATGCTACACGAAAACGAAGTTGCGCGGGTTTCGTTAGTAAGACATAAATAGTTACACAACAATATGAAGCAACCTAGAACGCAACCTCTGTCTCGAATCCAGATAGGACATGCACTGATTACTTAGAACAAAAGGTACAAATACATGCTGACAAAGAATTTTTTTTTTTGCTGACAAGACGAATGTGGTTTTGCTCAGAGTTCAGAATGGAATAGATGAAAAGTAGTGCCTTACTGGAAAGTTACCTATAAATTTTTAACCCTTTTTTCTATTTTAGTTTTTTCTTTAGACTATAATATGGGGTTCGTCAAAAGGGGCCTTAAAAGGTTTTTACAGGGTCGGCAACGCGCGAGTGACTCCCCCGGTGGTATTGCAAGGGTCCATAGGCTATGGTGAGCGCTAACCATCAGGCGGGCCGTAAGCTTGTTTGCCACCTTAGTAGTATAAAAAAAAATAAAGATATAGAGATTGTAAAAAAGATTAACAGTGAGCACAAACACATTTCAAACATAACTTCACATAAAGCTCGCTGTTCCTTACCTTAATGGGGCCGGCTGGTAAAAGCGAAAAGCAGATGGCGCCAGCATAGCTTGATCCTGTCAAAAATTTTTTTGTCGCCAATGTTCGAAAAGTTGACGATTTTTTTCTCTTTAGATAGTAGTAAACCAAAAATAATTAATATTATAAGTGGAGGGTGACTGACGTTAAAAAAATATAGAAACGTGAAGCATCTCGGCGAGAAAGAACAATGGAATTGATTGAAAGGGATAACCTCAAAACTACATTTTAATATATTTTTCCTTTTTTCTTTTATAATTTAATTTTGCATTTTTTTTAAATCACTTATTATTTAAATAATAATGCTATAAATTTCAAGTTAAAATATGAGTTAAAATTTTTTCGTAAAACATTATCTCTTGGAAATTTGTGCACTTCAATTACTTTTCACAAAGGCACCTTTATAGGTCATTGGCATTGCAAAATTAATTTTAGTTTTTTTAATAAATTGAAACATAAAATTCTCCATACAAATTTTAGTACCATCGGATCAAGCTATGCTAGCGCCACTTTGACAGTTGCCAACCCCATTAGGAAATGATAACATGATGCGAGGTTATAGAATGCTGTATGCTTCACTAAGCCAAGCATAGAGCGCAAAACGTCTTGAATTCGGTATAAAGTATGAAATAAAGTCAGAGGAATTAGCAGTTCTTAGATACATAGTTACAAGAGAAGAAATAAATAACAAATTACAATAACACCATATATTAGTGTATTTGCTACAAAGCGGCCTTTTCAAGGCAACCTTAGGGTAATGCAGTATTGTTAGTGTTCTTTTAGGTTTCACGTGATTTCAACGCTGACTCATTAATAGTATAGAATATTTTTAGTACTACACCTCAGATATTACCATCCCATGTAAATCGAGGCCAGGTGAATCATGAACACCATGTTACGCAGAACTTTAGACTTAATGTTTAGATTGTGAATCTGTGATGATGTATTGCGTAAATAAAGTCAAGATTAACACGGATGTGAATTTTAGAAAGATGAGTACGTATAGTTCACTCACAAATTCCCAACATTCTGAACGAATTTTAGTAACGAAACCAAGCATGTCCTAGAAATATTTCAATAGAAGTATGTGACCTAACCTGGAGACATACAAACATTTTAAATTATTGCTCGACGTTGTAGAAGGTGTGATTATCAGTAGTTATGATCACAGTCGCTCCAATTTAAAAAAATACTAATTCGTTGGGCTTACGATAACGATACTAGAAATTGGCTAAGAAAGGAGATGGTTGTAGAAAAATTATGAAAGTTCCTTTTTTTGTTGAAAAGACTAGTAGTAGTGTATATGCCGCCTTCTAAAATGTGAGTAGGTACAGTATCACAGAACATAAAACGTTTGTTGTTTAATTTTTAAAAAGAGTTAGGAATGAAGGATAAATGACAGTTTCGAAATATTGTATTTACGTGTAATTTCACGAAAATGATTGACCTCATGTTTTATTGTTAATATACCAAGTTGAGTCATATTATTTAGCGTGTATGAGTTGGCCTGGCCTCATTATCCTACGAATGGGCGCTTGCACATGACATCTGCACCGGAAGTCTGTCACAGGGTTACCAGCCTAAATATTTTTTTGTTATAAACTCTCTCATCATGTTCGCTAAATTAGTCATTATCATAAGGGGAAATAATGTGCATAGTCAGTTTTTGTCCCCGATTCACTTAACCTGTTTGATAAATAGATATTTTTTTAGATTGGTAGAGGGATTCGTACTCAATGGCTGATAGCCGTGTATTTACACACAACCAACTTAAAAACTAATGTATGATATCAATGATATTATTAAAGTTGTATGAATTGAATTACGAATAGGGACGTAAAAATAATTTCAAAAGCCATTAAGCATGCATAAGTCATATGGCAGGAATCTTGCAGGCATTGATGATCGAAGACTGCATGACAACCATGACAGATGTCAAGTCCGTAGTCGAAAGGTTATACCTGTTTGTATGTACTACTATAAAAGGCTACAAAATCTTACTCGATTTACAACTTATAATTAAAATGTATTAATAACAGGTTTTCAATAAGGATCAGTTTTTAATCATGCAGAAATGTTGTTAAACCTGTCAAAATTATTCATATGGACTTTGAGTCATCGAAAGAGATTAGACTAGACTTCATACATAATAAGTGACCTTTTGCATAATTTGGTTAAGTTGTATGACTACTATTACACGGATTCTATGCATGTTATTAAATTTATAAAATTTTCTTGTTTAATATTTATTATTATATGTACTACTAGTAGGATTACTATTAGCTTGTTCAGCGCAATCCTTTTCAATATTAAGGCTGCGTGTGATATCCTACAAAGTCAACGTTACCAATATTCGTTGCCCGCTATCAGAAAAGAAATAGAGAGGAAAGGGTTTGGATTTCTAGATCGCTCAAGTGAATTAGCGAACAAAATGCATTTCTGCTTCAAACTAATATTCTATGACAACCGTAGGTCCTGGGAGGCGATTCTCGGTTCTTGCGAGATATCTCTATTTCGAGATAATGTCGAATTTTAAATGTCTGCTGAAAATGTCACCAAAATCTCTATAATTTCATTTTGACCTATTCTCGGTGCCAATAGAGATAAATGTCGCCAAAATGTCATACTTTTTTGGTGTTACGTTCCGTTTTTTCGATTGTGTTAATCACAATCGAGCTAAACGAATTTGGAACTAGAATAGTCTTTAATATATCATAAAACTAATATAATACTAAACAACATAAATGCTATAATACATTACAACACAAAAGTATCATAAAATTGGTTCTCAAAGAAGGAAATGAAATATTTTGTCTAATATAGCTGCGTGAAAAGTAACGTAATTTTTCTTTTCGCGATTTCGAATTGACAACACAACTTTGACAAGTCGAATAAACGCCGTTTGTTTTCCTTTAATTCTATTTAGTGTTATTTTTTATTTCTATTATTTTTTTTTTAATCCACTATATTATCATTAATAAAAAACGACATAAAATCGTCTCCAGACATATACACATTAATTAGACATGACAATTGAGATTTCGACTGATATAATGTGTGAAATATCCAATGTCTACTGCTGTCGACCACTCGTTGCTTGTCGAACGCTGGGGCACGACATATGTCTACCGTGAGATGCTGAGAATACGGAAATCTGTTTGCAATCGACATCCGCCATGTTTTTTCGAGATATCTCGATGTCGACATTATGTCACGCGCCCGAGAATCGCCTCCCTGGTCCTTTGTCCATTTCACAAATGCTCTACTACTCCAAGAAATCAGAACAATGAACATGATTATCTCAAAAAATACTGAAATGACGTTTCATATAGTTTTCACCAAATGAATCGACTAACCGATATGGGTTCATAGTCTGTATAAACTTGAAGTTATTACTGGAATGGATCTGAAGCAACCGCATGTTAATACTAGTCATACACAGTAGTATGAGTCACTATACGGTACGGTTGGATAGTAATTGTGACGTGAGACTATATTGATGTAGCTATACGTTAACATAAATCATTGATTTGTAACGGTGACTCACAGGTAATTCTCTATAAAGTTCTTTTCGCTAAAAATAACTAAGTACTTATAGTTCTAAACCCACGGACCCGTGAATGAACCCTTCTGAGGTTTTAAGTAGTAATCAGTAGAATAGCAGAAATACACACAGGTTCATCCGAATTTTAATTTGGTTAAGTAATAAGAACCAACACGTATAATATTGTCTGGGTATATTTTGCGATACTAAGCAACCAACCCATTTAGACTTATTGACTCATTAGGCAAAGAAAATTTGTGACCCAAATATACTTTTTAAATATTTTTCCTTTTAATTTTTTATACCATTATGGAGGCAAACAAGCATACGGCCCGCCTGATGGTGAGCAGTCACTGTAGCCTAAGGACGCTTGCCATACCGGGGGTATCACTCGCGCGTTGCCGACCCTGTAAAAAGTGGATCTCCGGAGACCTTACTCACCATAGTAACACAACATGGCCGAGACCAATTCTATTTGGCTTTGTTATTTCTCCATACATTTACATTTTTACAGTGACCAGTCTAAAACACAGTAAATGCAATAAAGCATTCTCGTCCTTAGCGTTCACACATAAATGCTAAAATCTCATGTGGTTTCTCGTATATCATTGTATTCTTTGTTTTTTCTGTCACTTTCCACTCTAAGGTGTGTAGGTGCGATAGTTGGTTCGCTGTTTGTTTTCACTTTCGAATCAGAGCAATGACAGTTTCTGAATACAGTTTCACTTTTGAAGTCATTAGTATTGTATGATTAATCTCCATCCGTTGTGTAAACATATGCATTAAGTTCAGAAAGTGTGTAAAGAGATATATTTTTGAAATTAACTTGACTAAAAGTTTACTACTGTTTTGTGTGAATGTTTTTGTCTGTGTAAAATGCTGTTGTTGTCTTGTGTCTCATGTGCTGTACAGAATAAATGTATTTTCTTTCTTTCTTTCTTTACTAGTCATAGTATTTTTTTTTTAAATTACAATTGGATTATTACTGTGCCTATTACGAACTCTTTCGAATCATTTTCTAACAATAAGAGAAACTAATAAAATATGGAACGGAAACTAAGCTCCTATTTACTACTCTTTAGTATGTACAAGCTTTAATATGAGCTACTCTTCATGTCCCTAGTATTAGAGAGCAGTAGGATTATCTTAATCTAAAATAAATAATGATAAACTTATTTATTATTGTTATACGTGAGAAAATATTCAAAACTAAAATATTGTTTTTGTGCGATTTAATTGAGAATTTAAATATGTGGAATTTCGGGTCTGCTACATATCTTTCTACTTGGGTCACCTAAAGCTAGTCAGATGAGTAAAACAAATTATGGAATTTCGTGGAAAACCATACAATTTAGATTTTATTTAATAACCTTGACCAGACCGTACACTGACACTCTCATAATATAGATTTATGGTGTTTTAACGACCGACTTACGATTGATATTGTCACGCAAAACAGATATTAGTTGCAGACAGACATATTTTACTATGTTTTACGCGTTTCTTGGAAATCGAAACTACAAGACATCACTAACCAATTAGTTTTACTAATATGACATGGACAGACGAGACGACTGAAAAGAAAATAGATAAGTTGGGATAAGGTCAATATGAAATATAGCGTCTATAGCTACAGAGATTTTACGGATCTGAAAAAAAAATATTTATGAAATTCATTTATCATGACATAAATCTAAAACCTCAATGTTGCATTTGGATTATTTGAATTTGGGCCTGAAATTCTTACAAAGACATTTTTGGTTTACAGCTATTCAAACCAATAAATAAATATATAGGGACAATTCATACAGATTGAGCTAGCCCCAAAGTAAGTTCGAAACTTGTGTTATGGGATACTAACTCAATGATACTATATTTTATAACAAATACAAATATAGATAAACACCCAAGACCCGAGGCCAATCAGAAAAAGTTCGTTTTTCATCATGACCCGACTGGGGATCGAACCCGGGACCTCCTGGTTGGCGGTCTGGCGTGGTAACCATTACGCCACGGAGGTCGTCGCAATAACTGATTAGGTGCCAAGTTATCATACTTGCAGTTTATTTTCAAGTGAAAATTAGTCAGGAAGCTTTGACTAACATGATATGATTCACAAAACACAGTTCTCAGTTTAGCTGAATGTATCACTGTCTGGAACTACTGGATGAAACATCCTTATATTTATGGAACTGGTGAAATCTCTTTAGTTCTTTTATAATGTTGTCTAGTAGGTAGGTTTTTCAATAGACTTGGAGATCAAACATAGATTTTTTATTTCTGTCGAACATATTAAGTATCTCATTACATTGTTCTTAATCTAGCATAGAAACAATGGTTTCTTACCGCTTGGATTCTGCAATTAGAACTTTATTTATGCGTAAGACTTCTAAATATACCGTGCAATAAAGAGCAATATATGTATACAAAAAAACATCACGGACAACCCTAAGCGCATTCTCCACCAAGACATTATTTCTTGCTCTTATTCCAATTCCTGTTTAGCCGGGATAAATAGAAGTTTTTGCCCCCGGCCGGGCATTCTCACGGTGTCTTTTTTGAGTCAGTTCATACAGCAACGGTCACAGGGTTCGTTCCAGTATATTTTTAGCGGTTTAAACGTCTTTGGCCCCTAAATATCTGATCCAGACGTTAATTCTTTTTAGTTCTATTGACTCCGTTCAATGTGGGTTTTGATTTTATTTGAAACTTAGATTTTTTATCATCTAAATTGACGATATAGAGGTTATTGTTAAAATGTTGAATAACGTAAATGATTTTAATTCTTAAAAGAAATACAGTTTCTTGATACCGTCCCTCCAATTCTTTGTTACAGAAATAGTAGAAATAAATAATATTATAAATAAACCATACAACTTTCTCTGGATCGAAGTCCACTTGTGCAAACAGTGAAAGTCATTTACAAGAATACATTGCTCAATGGCTAAGAAACCGGACGGAATTGAGTTAATTTGCAGACCTGTCAATTTGCATCAATAATTGCGTTACGACAGATGGCGCCAAGGATGGTGGCGCCGGAGACTGGACCCAAGACTTCAATGTTGTTTAAAGTTCATATGGATGCGAATGCGGAACGTGAAGAGAATGAATAGATCGGCCTTAGGTATTAAATTTGTAGCTTTTCGGATATCAAATGGTCTATTAGTAACCGAGTCACATGCAGGAATGCATTCTAAGAATCAACTTTGTGAAACTCCTTTTTAGGGTTCCGTAGTAAACTACAAGGAACCTGATGGTTCTGCGGCAATGGGTAGGCAATGGTCACCAGGAACCATATACCGGAAAGGAAAACGAGGTTTGCTTCTTTTAACATCAATGGACTGTATTTATTCTTGAGTACTATTTCTATCTTCATTTAAAACAATACTATTTCTTTCTTGGTAGTGTAGCTCGGTGTTGTTCACTCTCTGAAGAGCTGTGTTGGACTGTGACAGTACCGAGCTACCCTGACATATTTATAGCCAATATTTGGCCCTCATGCGGACCAATCGGAGGCGAGATAATTTTCGTGTAATTTGCGACAATTTCCGACGACATTTCGGGCAAAAAGTCACTACGCACATATCGCATAATGCGCTCTACATTCTACAATTAGTAACTTATAACTCTATATTCGTGGTTATTCTAACTAACTAACACGCTGTTTCCATATAAGCGATATATTAACAGTAACTACACAAAACTAATATCCGAAATAAACACGTAAATCTTAAATTATACATGAAAAACGTAAAAGTGGATACGAAATTGATCAATAACGTCGTATTCTTAACGTTTACAGCGCTAATGTTATTGATCACACATACTCTATGACGTAACCAACCTTTTACACATCAATTGTTAACTATCCGTACATATTCAAGACAGTAAACACACAAAACAATTGAAGATCATAAGCCAAAATTATTACCAATTTCATTTACTAGCGCCACGGCAAGATTTTACAACTCAGGTGGACCAAATCCAGTAGCGCTGCTTCAGGCAAAACTTTGGAACTAAAATCCTATACGTGTATATCCAATCGTACACGTAAATAGTGCACGTAAATAGTGAAAATATCCATGTTACATCTAATTACGTAATCTAATTAGCTTATTCTAATGTAAAACAAAGGTATTTAAACTTAAACTAAATAATCACATAATTCCGATTATCAAAGTGTTCAATAGAACCGTAAAACTAGGGTAAAACATAATTAAAACATAATCAATTTATTTATTTACAAAATCGGCTCGTGTCCGCAACATCCTCCCCTCGGCGAAGGACTCCGCAGCCCCTTTCCCTCGTTGGGAGGACTATGAGCCGTCTAACAGGTCGCCTGAAGATTCCACCACGCGTGCGCACGTCAACACTGCGAACGACGCCGTCTGGTCCCGGGTAGACCTTCTCTACCTGGCCCCGTGGCCACACGTTGCGAGGCGATTGGTCGTCGGCGATTACGACCACATCTCCGACCTCTATGTTCCTGTTTTCGCGGCGGATGTCGTCACGCGGTCCCAACGCGGGCAAATACTCCTTAATCCAGCGTGACCAGAACATATCTGCTAACGCTTGTGCCGCGCGCCACGCCCGTCGGTCGGCCAACTCGCTCCTACCTAAAATCGGTACACCGTTCGCGGTGCCTAACAAAAAGTGGTTAGGAGTGAGAGCCTCCTCGTCGTCTGGGTCGACTGATACGTGTGTGAGTGGGCGCGAATTTACTGTATACTCAATTTCCGCGAGGAGCGTGGACAATGCTTCCTCTCGAGGCGCTCGCTCGTGTAAAACGACCGCTAATGCCGTCTTTACACTACGTATCATTCTTTCCCAGGTGCCGCCGCCCTGGTTCGGACCACCGGGGTCAAATACCTTCTTCGCGGTTACATATTCGCCTAACGTTTCGCTCCATTCTTTCATCGCTGCATTTAGTTCTATGTCAGCGCCGCGAAAGTTAATACCGTTGTCTAAAAGAAAAGTACTTGGCCATCCCCGGCGGGCCGCCATACGCCGCATCGCCATATAGTGGTTTTCCGTGATTTCCCTAAATGCGAGAGGGTGAGTATCCCGGTGCGCCTCAGCATTCCTGTTCCTAATACTGTGCGCCATAAACGGTGAACTCTTTGCCCCGAATAGCATAGCCGTCATACGATACTTTCGTGGCGGAGACGTGCGTTCGTTGCCGCGCCACAGAAAGTGTTGAGCCGCCTGATCTTCCGTTCGTATTCGTACACGCAGGAACATTTCTCTAATGTCCGCGGTTACGGCGACCGGGCGCTCCCTAAATCGATATAAGACCCCGTTCAACGACTGCAACATATCCGGTCCCTCCAACAACGCGTCATTAAGGCACGTGCCTTTGGACTTAGCCGCCGCGTCAAATACCATTCGAATTTTATCCGGTTTATGCGGGTTAACCACCGCAAAGTGCGGTAAGTACCAAAGTCGCGGGTTGTTCTCGCATTTGTCATTACACGGAACCGCGTATCCCTTGTCTAATAGTCCGTCTACCTGACTAGTATACGCAGACCTAAAAGTTTCGGATTTGTCCATGCGCCGCTCAATATTCTTCAATCGCTTGTATGCCATATCGTGGCTGGGGGGAAGGGCTATTTGTTGTTTGTATATGTTTTCGTTCGCCCATGGTAAACCGACCTCATAGCGTCCCTGGACCCTCGTCACCGTAGACTCAAACATTTCTACGGCGCGTTCCTCGGCTTGTATCGGTTTCCGATTTAACGCAATTCCCAGCGAGTCAATAGCGAAATGTCTTTCAATAATGCTATTCAACTCGTCATCACAACGCGACGCGGTGCGTGCATGCATCACTCTCAAATCCTCATTCATAACCCACCTCGGTGCGGTCCCATGAATCACCCATCCTAATTTCGTGAGCGACGCCGCGGGCTGCTTTGTTCCGTTCGTAAGCAGTCGGCGTGTCACTATTAAGTGCCAATTATCCGCACCTATTAAAATTCCCGGACTCGCGTTTGCGTAACACACGTCGCTTTCCGACAGCTGTTGCAGATGCGGAGTAAGTAAAACGTCCCGCCGAATAGTTTGGCTTCCCAGGGATAGGTTACGGACCGTTCGTGCCGTTACTGAATAGAAATTATTTTCCGCCTTTCCCCGTATCGCTAGGGAAACTACCCTACTGGCTGGCTCCCGCTGTGTTGATGTTATGCCGTGTATACGCAACGCCCTCTCCGGCCCTGTGGCCCCGATCGCGGTAGCTAACTCGTCGTTAACGAGTGTGATGGTAGAGCCCTCATCAAACATGGCAAACGTATCCACGTCTCTACCATCTTTGCCCCTAATCACGATCGGACAAACTTTAAGTAACACCTCGGTGTTCCTACTTAAGTGCGTGACCGCGGTTATTGCACTATCTTCTTCTTTCGCCGCGGGCGCGTAAGTCACGTGTAATAAAGTGTGATGCGGCGATCGGCACTCGCCTATACCGCACCTTTTCGCTTTACACTTGACTCTTCTGTGTTTGTCATTCAGACACAGGAAACAGACGCCTACTTCCTTCGCCCACTCCCATCTTTCATGCGTCTCCATTTTTACAACTTTTGGACACCGGAACGTATCGTGTTTAGCTCCGCAACACAAACATTCACGTTTGCGAACTTCGTTCGCGTTCGTGGTCGCTCGGTTTGCGTTCGCGGTCGCTTTGTTCGCGTGGACTTCGTTAGCGTTCGCGGTTGCATACACCCTAACCCGTGATCTGTCCGCTCGCCCGCGCGGAAACGCCACTGTCGCGTTCCTGTTGGCCGGCGTTGCTACTGATTGCGCCGTTGTCGCTGCGGTCGACGGCGAATATGAGTACCGCACCCCTTTATTCGCTTCTTGCATTAGATAGCGTGATAATGCTACTATCAGCGGTACTTTAGAGTCATTGTGCTTGGCGGCGTGATCGCACCACCGCATCCTAATGTTCTGACCCAATTTGTCCGTAACCTGCCGCGCTAACATTGGATTTTGCAGGTATCCGTACTCATCCACGCATGACAAGACCGTTACGATACTCTGAAGGCGTACTGCAAAGGTGTTAAGGTCACCTACGGTAGTGCCCAGACGCGGCAACTTTTTAATGTCCTCGAGTGCCCTATCAATAATGGCTTCTGGTTGCCCGTAACTCTGTTCCAGCGTCTGCATTACGACCTTCGGGTCGGTCGCCGTATAAAGTTGCGCGGCAACTTCCTCACGCGCCTGCCCGCGTAGGCACGATCGGAGCCGATCTAGGTTTTCTGCTTCACTAATTCGGTGCAGTTTTGTCGATTGTTCCATCGCGGCTTTGAAAGGCATCCATTCTACAATGGCGCCGCTGAATATCGGCAAGTCCCGCAATCGTGACGGAGCCCTATCCCTAGACAGCTTCTCCAAAACGTCAGCTAACCTATCTGCCCCGAAGTCCCGAGAGCGTGCCGGCGTCGGCGGCTCGTCTCTACGCGGCATTGCGTCAAAAGTTACCCGGTTAGGTATAGCTCTATCGCCCGATCGGTCGCGCCTATGTTC
Organism: Endotricha flammealis; assembly: GCA_905163395.2. NCBI lineage: Eukaryota > Metazoa > Arthropoda > Insecta > Lepidoptera > Pyralidae > Endotricha > Endotricha flammealis. The sequence goes on along the minus strand of LR990859.1, from coordinate 4,828,794 downwards.
CTGCGCCGTCGGTGAACTATCCCGATATCCCGTGGTTTCGACATCAACGCGCTCCCCTCGTATGTGAGTGTTATGTAACCACTCCGAGAACCGTTGTTCAGCTTGCCCAATCATCGGCTTGGGATTCTGCTGCAACCAGTCGGAAACGCGACGTTCTGCGTCCGCTGGTTCGTTACCGCCTACACTATCGCGGTCCGTCTCCTCTCTAATGGTAGCGACGTTCGCAGCTAACCGTTTCTTAATCAAATCCGCTTGTAACTGAAATTCCCGACGCTGTAGATCCGCCAGCTGTTCTTCGGCTTCCAACTCGGCTTGCCTTATTCGTGCAACCGCTGAAGCCGTGGAACGCTGTGATCGCACAGAAGGTGCCCTACTTTCCCTACGGACTGGGCCTATATCGGTCGCGGTTGTAGTCATCGCGGCGTTCGTCCGCGCATCTTCTACGTTCGCGATGTTACCTAACGCGGCGGTCACTGCGGCATTCGCAGTCGACGGCGACGCGGGTGGATCCTCATACGCTCTCATACTACGCGTGGTTGGCATACCCGTGCCACCTACTACCCTAACACTTGACAACTAACACTTAACCTTACTACACTACGTGACGAGAGTCTTGCACGGCGGCTCGTAGTCTCGTCGATCCGAAGTACAACGCAACCGTTTGGCTGCCTGTTGCTCGACGTCGTCGCACCGTTGGGTGATCTTCAATAAAACCCGTCGGTCGCACGTCGCACCGTTCGGTGTTCTTCGGATATACCAGCTTCGATCGTAAAACGACCCAAGGTCGACGCAAAGTATACGTGCTCGCTACACCTAACGGCGTTCGGCAAGACACATATCAGCGCTACGTTCTGCGCTGTGTGCGTCGCCAATATGCTTCGCACAACTTTACGTCGACGGACGACTTCGATCGTAAAACGACCCAAAGTCGACCACAAAGTATACGTGCTCGCTACACTTAGCAGCGTGCGGCAAGACACGTATCAGCGCTGCGTTCTGCGCTGTGTGCGTCGCCAATATGCTTCGCACAACTTTGCGTAAAGATCTTCACGTCGAAAGACGCCAGGTTTTTCACGTCGAAAGACGCCTGCGTCTAAAGACGCCTTGTCAAACCTCGAACCGTGATCCGGCTCGAAGGACAAACTGATGGTTCTGCGGCAATGGGTAGGCAATGGTCACCAGGAACCATATACCGGAAAGGAAAACGAGGTTTGCTTCTTTTAACATCAATGGACTGTATTTATTCTTGAGTACTATTTCTATCTTCATTTAAAACAATACTATTTCTTTCTTGGTAGTGTAGCTCGGTGTTGTTCACTCTCTGAAGAGCTGTGTTGGACTGTGACAGTACCGAGCTACCCTGACATATTTATAGCCAATATTTGGCCCTCATGCGGACCAATCGGAGGCGAGATAATTTTCGTGTAATTTGCGACAATTTCCGACGACATTTCGGGCAAAAAGTCACTACGCACATATCGCATAATGCGCTCTACATTCTACAATTAGTAACTTATAACTCTATATTCGTGGTTATTCTAACTAACTAACACGCTGTTTCCATATAAGCGATATATTAACAGTAACTACACAAAACTAATATCCGAAATAAACACGTAAATCTTAAATTATACATGCAAAACGTAAAAGTGGATACGAAATTGATCAATAACGTCGTATTCTTAACGTTTACAGCGCTAATGTTATTGATCACACATACTCTATGACGTAACCAACCTTTTACACATCAATTGTTAACTATCCGTACATATTCAAGACAGTAAACACACAAAACAATTGAAGATCATAAGCCAAAATTATTACCAATTTCATTTACTAGCGCCACGGCAAGATTTTACAACTCAGGTGGACCAAATCCAGTAGCGCTGCTTCAGGCAAAACTTTGGAACTAAAATCCTATACGTGTATATCCAATCGTACACGTAAATAGTGCACGTAAATAGTGAAAATATCCATGTTACATCTAATTACGTAATCTAATTAGCTTATTCTAATGTAAAACAAAGGTATTTAAACTTAAACTAAATAATCACATAATTCCGATTATCAAAGTGTTCAATAGAACCGTAAAACTAGGGTAAAACATAATTAAAACATAATCAATTTATTTATTTACAAAATCGGCTCGTGTCCGCAACAGAACCCTTATAGTTTCGCCATGTCCGTCTGTCCGTCTGTCCGTCCGCGGTCTAGCGCCTAGACGATTAATGCTAGAAAGCTGGGGCCCGATTCTACTAACACACATGCACCAATGGACTCTCAATGGTGTCTCAATCGTGTCTCACAAGAATGCCAATAGTGTATCAGTGGAATAGTTTTGGACATTTGTACTACATTTTTACAATAACATAATGTTTAACTTATTGTTTAAGTCCATAACAAATGTCAAAAACTATTCCACTGAAACACTATTGGCATTCTTGTGAGACACGATTGAGACACCATTGAAAGTCCATTGGTGCATTTGTGTTAGTAGAATCGGGCCCCTGTAATTTGGTATGTATACTCCTATTAACAATGCTAACAAAGTGATAGAACAAAATTTTGAGGTAAAGCGGGAATTGAATTTATTTTCGCACCGACCCCATGTTGTGGAGTATCGTTAGATAGGTCTCTTAAACATTGAGGGTGTGGGAAGATCATTTTTCCATACAATGATCCGTTTGCGAATTATTTACAACGTGTCAATTTTCGCGGTGCCCCCCCCCCCCCCCCCACTCTATCTCCGAAAGTCTTGTGTTTAGAAATTTGAAAAAATTCATGGTAGTAGTCCATATAGTGAACCTACAAGGAAAACTATAACGGTTAAGTAGGCACTACTAGCCCATGAGTAAATAAAACCACGGAATTTTATTTACTCGAGTTACCGAGTCGAGCCGACGAACTTATGAAGTAAAATTTCTTTGACGAAAACGTACATATGGCATTGTACTCATCTGCAAGCAAGAAATGCTTAGCCAATACGGAACTTTACATTGTGCGTGGCCTGACACGTACTTGCCCGGTTTTTTTGTGAATATAAATTCTGAAATAAATACAAAAACGATTGTGCTGTGTGGCGATTGAAAACGCTGAAGCCTATGGGCACTATCTCCTATTAATAAACAAAGATCAGTCAATTTTAACTATAACTTGGTTGTCACTTTCTATCTTCATTTGATTTGCCTTAATAATGACAGAGACAAAACGTTTTCTTTCATTAATAAATTGGTAAAGATAGAGTAACGACTGAGCCATTTGAGCTTTTATGTAGAAAATCATGCGTAAAAGCCACGGTAGTTAAAGATGGAATTAGAAGACGTACTGCGCCGAAACCAAATGATGAAAGCAAGACATATGAGTGATGATGTAGTTCTTTATTGTTCAAGATGCATTGTCCAAGTTCTGACGCAAAAGCTAAAAAATTATTTACAATATTATGAACAAATGGTACATGTTGACGCAAGTTAATCCATCATACAGATTTTATACGTGATGCTATTCAGTTTTCATGGGATTTATCGTTCAAACGTGTCATATTTCGTCACGTTGTCACGTGGCTTTCTTTGACATTATTTTATTTGTTCCTCGTGATCTTATAGAACGTATTCAAGCTCGTGATCTATAACAATGTAACGATAACGTGCTTTTTTAACTATTAACACATAGCACAGTTTGTTAATAGCACACGAAATGTAACATCGTCAATGATGACAGTTGGTTAATATACTTCTTTAACTTGATTCTCATCATCAGCCTCTATACTGACATCTTACATACCTACTTTTTTATATTCCAATCTCTCTTAAAGCTGATTGACGGTATCACAGCAGAACTTTTATGCTAAGTATAAACCATGGACCTAGAAAAAAAGGACGGAATCTTGCTAAGAAAGAATTGAAGCATCCTAATGGCGGCGGCGTAACTATGTGTGAGTGTGAAATGGCTGACTGGCACGCACACATTCACAAATCACACCATAGTAAGCCGGCCGGTTCGTACGTATACGCGAGGTGGCTTACTATGGGTGCTTCACTTTTTAGATTCAGTGAAGATGGTGTCCGCTTTGTTTTCTAGGTCCATGCTATAAACAGTAACTTAGCTTTTAATTTTTGAAATTTCCGTGTATCATTTCGTCATTAAAGAATATTGTAATAATATAAAGAGAATAATAACATACATAATAAAAAATAAACAAACAAAGCAATAATTTTGCATTGTAGGTAATAAATCTCGTCGCTTCGCTTCCTATAAAGTTGCGTTGCACATAGCAGGTTGCAGTTTGCACTGAATACGTGTAATGCGAGGCTCAAGTAAAGTGCTTGCTCAGTACTCTTCAAGTACGTGTGAACTAGGGTTGTCATAAAAGAAAAAAAAAATAGACTCATTTCTAATATCCATGCTACTTCATCTCACTTGGTAACCCGTAAATTGTGCTACTACCTCAGGTCTATGACAAGACGTAATGAGATATATAGTTTATATAGATAATACAGTAGCACATATAAAAAATATCATTGTCCAACTAAGATCTGAATATTAGACATAACTTTACCGCCTTTTACCACACTAGTTACGAAGAAACTGTGATACTAGCTCAATACAGTTTGTAAATTACTTGGCATTAGTCCCAAATCAACATTATGCGTTAAGTATAGAACACAAAAACAAGAGAGAACTATTCATAATAATTATAAATGTTTACATATCAAAAGTAAAATATTATGTAATTTTATAAAATCTCAACCCTATCGACAATGCCCTGCCTTTTGTGGAAAAAGGTTACACGTGGACGTAAATTGTACACTATGCATAATTGGAGGTTACTATGGCGCCAATTGATTGGATACAACGACTGGACCGTACTAAGGACACGTTTCCTACATACATTAAATATTTTACTAATCGAGTGCCTCGTCGTGCCTTAGGAATAAATGTGAATAAGGAATAGGGATGACTCAAGGAAAAAGAAGAGTTTTAAGTGTCCTAATACCGGGCAAAGCAAACCCAATTATTCCAACTCTTATAAATTAATTAATGTATTCTTATTGTATCACAAATTTATCCTATTTTGTTCCGAGTCAGGTAATCTTTACAACCAACATAGAATCCATAATGCGAAAACTAGCTGTAGCATGCAACATAAACGTTCCCGCTGTGTTTCTCACTCTTACAAATGACGTACCTTTGCGAGAAAAAAGGATAGAATAGAACGCGAAAATATGGAATTTCGCACACCCAGAGCAGCCCTTCCCTTATTAATAAATAATAAATACAAACATGGTATAGCATAAGATTCATAGATGCTTCCTTGGAAATCAGCTGATCACATGAATGGTTCCTTATGTTCCTATCTATCAATTTCTTTCCCAAATTATTAGTTTTTTTTCGTGCCAAGTCTTTGAAGTAAGGTCGAGTGACGGAAGCGTGGCCGTGTGAATGTAATTAAATTAAATACTTTTGTTGTTACGTTTCGTAATTTTATTGTTACAAAAAATGTTATATAATATTAATTAGTACATACCGACTAAAGGTATTGATAATTATTTTGTAATTATTTGAGTTGCATGATATCATTGTAAGAAAGTGTAATCGTAGAGAACAAAGAACCGTTAACATATTCTCAGGGCTGTCATAGAGACCCAAAATGAGGACTTTGAAAGAGGTTTATCTTACTGATGGAAAAGAGTCACATAGTTTCCTCCTGGGACGTTAATAATCGCTGCTTATTGTCAATCTGTAGCTGCAGTTGTTATACTCGTAATACAGGAAACTCATCATCTCTCTCTCATCATCATCATCAGTCTAAACTAAACTATATTTCTCCACGCCTGATAATATTGTTTTTCCCATTAAAACTGTTTTATGATGAAATTAATATTTGTATGATTCTAAAATTAGTTTTGTGCACTCTAAATACATCCCTGTTGATTACGTATCGAATAAGATAGGTATTCACCTTAAAAAAGGCGTCGGCGCATTACACCTGGCGTCTGCATTTTTTTTATTACATAAAGATTTTATATGTTCACCTGTCTTTAAAGAATTTAAAACAAGGCATAAGATCTACATAATCTACATATATATTAAATAAATAAATATGCTAAATAATTATCGTTTATTAGACATATCATAAATTAGATGACTCGTGCTACTTCCTCTGCGTAGCGTGATGTTATAAGGTAGGCGTCCACATATCCGCATCGTACCTATCAGATGCATCGGATCAAACGGATGGTAGTATTCTTTATATAGAAAGCATTTAAAATACGTCCACTGATCCGCATCGTACGGATCGCACGAATCTATAATAATCATCGAATGCGATGCGTTCGTACGATGTGAATATGTGGACGTCTGCCTTTAAAGAAATGATTTCTGAAAACTCACTCTGAAATCTGCTAATTTAGATTAAAAAAGAGCAGGCGTCGTATCTTATATGTGGTCCCTAGACGATCAAGCATGCTTGACAAGCATTGCAAAAATTTAACTTTTCATCAAGCATTGTCAAGCACACCAAATACTATAGAAGACTAATACCCACAGCTCTTGACGTTTCTCATACAATGACTTGGCAACCTCCGTTCACCTCATGCAGCTAGGGGCGCTATAACATTTTGCATACAAAACGCACAGTTCACCTCATGCCGCTAGGGGCGCTATAACATTTTGCATACAAAAGTTTTGAAATCGTTCACCTCATGCCGCCCTCATGCCGTAGGGGCGCTAGTGTCGCGTCTTGCCCGAATTCTTCCGAAGCTGTGGGTATTAGTCTTCTATAGTATTTGAGCACACCAAGCTTCGTTCTAAACGGTCAAAATTGCTTGACAAGCACGTAAAATTCATGTGCTTGTCAAGCATTTTTGATCGTCTAAGGACCGCAATAGAGAGAAGGGTGAAAGAGCTGGCACACGAAATGGAAAAATGGAGACTTGAACACCGACAAAAATTAAAAGAGGGATTAAAAAAATAAAAGACACTAAGACATAAGGTTTAATAGTTCACAAAATTGTTTAAAAAAGTTTAACATTGGATCTAAAGATAAATAAACAAGCTCTGATAAATAAGGCCAGTCATAGTACTAAAATTAATTTCGTTTAAGTTCATACGAATTCGTATTGTGGATTGCGGGCACATAAAAACATCAAGTATCAGAAACCACATAGCCGGCCATAAGGTTTCACTGGCAGGCTATTTTTACCCCGGGAACGTTGCCCCAAAGGCTATATAGCAAAAAGACTATTGCCGTGCATTAACCCCAGTGCGATGCACTCCGGGCACCTGATTACATGTCGTCAACTATGGGGCATTGACCCATTGATTTAGTCTTAATGAGCTTAGTTTTTCTATGTACAACGTCGGGAATGACTTCTTAGAAAGATGTGATAACAAGTTATTATGTTTGTCAAAAATACTTTATTTCCAAATAGCCTATCTGTCAACTTAATTGTAGAAAAATAATACAAGCTGTCATTTTATCTGACAATTTAGGTTAACACTTAATAGAAACTTTAGAATACTGACTATTACTGACTACTGTTTGTTGCCGCAGGAGACCTTACATTAGCACTGTTAATAATTTTTTTTTTTTTAAATTAAATGTTTAACATTATTGTTCGTAAAGAGTTATAAAATCCACAATCATCTCTGAATATCCTTTCTTTGTTAACGTTCTAAAAAAGCCACACCAACTTTAACATTAGGTGTATTTTGCACTCACAGCAAATTACAAAATCACAACATCGATTTCTCAAAATTACTTTTGGCAATCAGCATCATTACTTAATGATTGATTAAAACAACCAAAATAATTCTTGTAATTTGTAACAATACTCTTGCGAAACAAACGTTACTTGATACTCGTGTATGTGTTAGCGTTATGTAACTCATGTTACAAATTAAAATTAATTCACTTGATAAGTTCCGAATAGCCTATCTGTTAGATATGTTTTCAAAATTATTAAAAGGTATAATCTGATAAATGTCTCATTCAAAAGTGTAAATGAGTATATTTTACTTTGCATCTTAACTAATTTTGACTATGCATCCAATCATCATGAAAATTTGTATACATATTGTGAGAAGTCAGTGAAGGACGTAGGCTGTTTATAGTTTATACCATGGGATAAAAAGTTTACCACCAGGAAAATATCACACATCATGAGAAAAGTGATGGAGCCATAACGAAGGGTTGACTCGACCGAGGTAGTACTACGGTTCTAAAAGAATATGGACCCGATGCTTCCGCGTTGTTTTCTGTAAGTGAGAAATAACATGTGTAAATGTGTAGGAAATAACTACAAAATTCCTGAAGAAAATTATTTTTTCCCTGTCTCTTCCTCCTCATAGCATTTATTAGTGAACAATGTTTTATAGACTATGCGAATATGGGTGAATGTATCTAGGCAGTGATGTTTGCTTTCCATCAGAAGCTTTAATATTCATTTCTATTGAATATTGCATTTATTTCTATACTTGCATCCTATTAGATAACAAATGTATGGAACAAGAATATCTATTTCCAATAAATTATTAAAGAGGAAAAAACACCAACGATTTCAATTATTGTTTAATGAAATTAGGTATCGGAAATTCCTATGACCCATGAAATCATTCTAACAGCGTTTAATAATGTAGGTATTTATGTCCAGTCTGTTTTCAGGTAAAAAATAATTAAAATAGATTGGAATTTCCATTACATTGAACAGTGCCGGTGGTTAGCCACAATCTTAAACCTCTGCTTGCCTAACTAAGTGGCAAACGTCACTTATCCATAAAGGTTATAGATATAACGTTTAACACTCTTTGATGATGATGATGATAGAACTAAGGTGAAACAAAAACTACATTATCGAGTATAAAACTATAATAAACAAAAAATAACCTATCCCCGCAGACAATAACGTCACTAGTTTTAACGTTATCCCTAACAGTTATACAGCAACAAAGAAATTATGCCTTATCATTAAGCCGATATAAAATATTTGAACAGTAATAAAGAATAGTTAAAACCGTTATCAAACCGTTTCACAAAAATCGAGTAACAATCTGAAAGTGCTATATAAAAATAAACAAATTCCCACGGCCGATAACGTTATGTCATTGAAAACCGGTTATGTACGGTCCAGCATGCAACAGTTCATAAGAAAACGGTCACAACCACCTCATACAAGCGCACGATTTGACTACTAAATATTATAATTACTTCGTGATAAATGCTTTCGATATTGGTATGCATTGTATGTCGGCAACGCACATATTAAGTCAATTTTTACTAAGTCGCCTATGTCCAGTTGACTTCTTATCTGTAGTAGCTGATCAGATGATGATGATGAACCTGCCTTTAAAATTATTAGATAAGTAGATATATTAGTCCTGATAAATTTCAGATTGCATATTTTGTCAGAGAAATCCACAGATTTTGTAATATTTATCAAATATCTGACTAATAGGATATTTCTCCAGAAAGGTCTCCAGAGCTCCACTTGGGGGATTTGGAAGGGTTGGCAACGTGTGAGTGATACCCCCGGTATTGCAAGCGTCTATAAGCTACGGTGATGCTTGCTTACCATCAGGCGGGCCGTATGCCTGTCTGCCAACTTTGTGGTATAAAAAAAATGCAAATGGTTTTAAAAGTAGGTACCTTTTTATATTTCCAGTCAGATAGATAAAAAGTTTGTCCAATTTTTTTTCATAGTTTACCTGACCGAACGTGGAAAATTTTCGGATATTATAATACCTAGAATATTGGTACATATATGGGAATATTGGTACATATATGGGAATCAGGATACAATAATTAAAGCGTATTTGATAAATAAATAAAGCTATTAGTTATGATTACTTCATTGTTAAAAGTGGTGCCAATCGATTTGGACAACTAAAGCAGTTTGACTGCTATGTGGACTATTATTTACTCCAATTGTATCGTGTCGCATCCTTAATTTGATGTGCGTTGGATCAATAGTTAGGAAAATACCAATGTCTTTCTATCAAATGCTGGGTCGTTAACCTTTTCGTCAGTTTTCCACAGTTTTATATAAGTACTATATTTTTTCCCCGTGGGAAACTTTTTATCCCGTGGAGTAAAAAGTTGTCATGTCATTTTCCAGACCTTAAACTATACCCGTTTTTCGACGTGAAAGAAGAAACACACTTTCAAAATAATGTTAATAAAGATTTGTTTTGTTTTTATAAGGAAAGTTGAGTTGTTCTATATTATTGTTATTTTAATTTAGTTCATACACGTCTAATATATCTTTAAACAATTGAGTACTAAGTTGACGTCAATTGAATTATTAGTTACGCTTATATTTCAGTGTAACTACATATAACTAATAAACTACTACTATTCTAATGAAATTATGTTTTATTACACGAATGACTCATTTAGTTGTTTTTTTTCTTGTTTAATTTGACAATGGTGCTAATTCTGTTGTACACATTTAACTAGACTGAACTAATTTTGACAGGACCAAAGGTGTTTGCCCTTCCATGGTTTAAAATTAGTGACAACGATAGCAACACTTCTAATCCTGTCAAAATTAGTTTAGTCTAGTTAAATGTACAACAGAATTAGCACGAATGTCATTGTCAAACTAAGCAGTGCTAGATTTTCTGCAACTAACTTTGAGTAATTTGACTAGACTGAATGAAATATGAAATTTAAATTTCATAAACTATGAAACTATGAAATTTAAATTTCTTAGTTTGACTAGTCAAAACGGTGAAGGAAATGAGCTTTATGCATAAAATTTGCTCAACTCAAAATAAGTACAGAAAAAGAGGTAGGTACAGACTGGAAGTACAAAAAACCCAAATATCCTTTTTTCCCCGTATCGGTCGTGGTCCACCTGTTTAGTCCACCTAGGTGGACCACAGGCATTTTTGTTGCCTGTGGTATCTTTCTTTTTCCTCATTTAAAAATAATATTCCTTTACTTTATTTTATTGTACAAGGTATTTCAAATGAAACAAAACGCATTGAAGAATTTAAATTCAACTAATATCAACCTTATGAAGTAAATTATAAAGACGTATTTCTTTTGTTACAGATGCCCCTAGTGATGCGAATTACATGATATGCGGCGTCGTCATTGCCATGGCCCTTGTTGGCCTTATCATAGTACTGCTGGCTCTCACAATAAAGTAAGTAATATTTCATCATCAAAACAGTATCATCACTACATTCATTAAGGATTTATGAAGCTACATTACCTACTTTGGGAATAGAGGTACAATTCCAAGACGGACCGCAGTACCGCACGCCGCAGACTGCAAAAGCGACATATACATTTTTATGTAAGTATGAAAGTGATTCCAAACGCGGCGACATGACACTGCGGCCGGCGACACTTTCGAAGATACTAAGGCGCGACGCCCACATGGTAAGTCGAGGCGCGTCGAGGCGCAGCGCAGCGCGGCGCGGCGCAGAGACGGCGTGCAGAGTCGAGGCGCAGGCGGCTATGCTTGTCGCGAGATTTACTTGTATTAAAAAACATAATTATCGAACTTAGTTATAATATCTGTGGTACGAGTAAATGTTAGTACTTAATTAAGTGGTATAAACACTCCACGATCGAAATGCAATAGGCAAAATGGCGGAGAAGTCGCGGTGGGGTGCCCGTGCGGCGCCTCGCCGCGCCCCCGCCGCGCCTCGCCGCGCCCCCGCCGCGCCTCGCCGCGACTCCGCACCGCGACTCCTGTATGTGAGCGCACTCACCTAGAAGCGGCTCGCCGCCTTCGCGCCCGCGCCCCGACTCTACTCTCGACTCTAATGTGGGCGTCGCGCCTTACATAGAAACTAATCGTGTCGCTTGCAGTGCAGTCTGCAGCTTTCGGTCCGTCTTGGAATTGTATTAATAGTAAATTTTTAAGACTATTTTTGTATTTATGCACATTGATATAAAAATTACACAAATCACTTCATGAAAATGTGATTTTGAATACATAAATATTTAGACGAACTATAAAATATATTTTATGAATCTAAATCATATTATTACGATACTTAATAAACTATTTCATAAGATCAACATAAAAATGTTTGTAATACTAAACAATTCAATAAACGTTTTGATACAGTAATGTTGATGGGATATGAAAATGTAATAAAAGTAAGAGTCTCTTCCAAGAAAACTCCAGTTTATGACCGCGAAAATCATGAAAGTGCTAATCTCATGAGTAAACAAGAACGTTTGAAAAATGATTATTTTGATTGATATCCGTCCGAGTGTGATAGATGTGTATGAATAGAATAAATCAAAACTTATTAGGCCAACGTCCAAACCTAATTTTTCGTACCAATCTTAACATGGGAGACATTTCAATTTTAATTTTTTATTTGCATTTCGGTAAATCTTTGCAAAAATATGGATAGAATAACCTCCCCAAAACAGAAACGTTTAGGGGTAAGGTCTAGCAATGATCTTCTTGTGACTGAACTGACTGAGATGATGATGTTGATGCAAAAATGAATATTACGGTGAGGAATTACCAAAATGGTACATTTGGTACAAAATTTTTGATTTGGACGACGGTATAGACGATGCGCGATGAGCAGTGCCAAATGACGCTATTCATATTGCGCCATATTCTAACATTGGTTTAAGGGCAATAATTTTCAAATAAAATATTTGTCTTTGACGTCAATCTTTATTCTCGATGGCTATTCGAATATCTGTTTTCTTAGAAGCTATAGACTTATCTATTTGCTTATTGGCAGTTCCTCAATAATAATTCGTTTTTGTCAGATGAATAAAGGTTTTTGTATCATTTATCGATACACTAACTGGAGCTTATCAGGAGCCTGTATAATCGTTATCTATTACATTATCTAGCACATTAGTGATAATAACTAGCATAATTTACTTCCTCTGAATTTTTTTTTTCAAATGTCAGTCACTTGATTGGCATTAATTTATGTATGTTTTTATTATTGTATATTTATATTTTATTGTACGATACTATCCTACATAAGAGAGGTAGGGCACAGCGGATAATCCGCTCAAATCGGAGCAGCCTGTTTGGGGAAGGACCTCCACCTTGCAGAATATCGTAGCCAAATAGCATTGGTTTCGACCATGTTGTGTTCCTACGTAAGGTCTCCAGAGCTCCACTTGGGTTGGCAACGAGTGAGTTATACCCCCGGTATTGCAAGCGTCTATAAGCTACGGTGATGCTTACCATCAGGCGGGCGGTATGCTTGTTTGCCAACTTTATAGCATAAAAAGAAATCACTTTGCATATAATTAGTACTAATAGTAGAAATTTGGCATATTGTCAGGACGATGTCTGAGATTTTCTGCATTCCCAGTCGTCGCCAATGTAATGTGATCACATTTTAAATTATTTAGCTGATAATTTGTTTATAAATATGATTTAGTATAATTTACACGGGCCGTGTGTAGGCTATTTCTAACATCTTCTTACAAGTTCTTTAATATATTTTTACCTTTTGTGTTCATGGCAGAGACCATTCTAGTTTAAGAGAACGTTTCTGAAGTTAATTACATTCTGTGTCTGATGTTATTACATTCTTAATTCATTAAGTAACCAATTCATGTGTTTCCCAATTCACTTTGACTTCTCATTATAAGAAATAATCAAAAAGCTTTATACCAATCTACATTATCTGCTTTTAGATTTTAAAAAGTTACAGTTAAATCATCAACATCATCATCTAAACATCCTGTTTCATTTACACTTATTACGCTAGTACCTACTATTTATTATACTGTGCTTATGATATGATTAATTTGTATGGTATTTTGGTTGTTTTGTGTTGCCTCAGATACTTAATCTATAGATAATTCCTGTTACAGAAATCCTTCCATTCCAACAAAATTACACAACAGCTGCGTTGTGACCGTATACAGTATAAAGTATAAAGTTTCCGTATAAAGTTTCCCTCTAACCAAGAACTTACAAATAATTGTTAAGCGTAGGCGATACAAAGCACAGAAACTTATGTTGCAAGTTGCGACTACACTGTTGCGACTTGCGACTTCGCAAACTCGCAATTGAATCGCTAAAATATAGATGGATAGAATATGCTATATTTACAATACACAACAGCAGGACACCGTAAACATAGACAGCTACTCTAGTCTGTAGACTAGAGTAATTGCAACAAGGTGGCCTTATTGCTAAAAATAATCTATTCAAGGCAACCTAATACTGTACGTTGCTTGGTAGAAGTACTGGTACGATATCCTGAACGTTGGTAGGATATTTTTTTTGTCTTGACTTCGTTCCTTGACTGGTTTTTGAGTCGCGCTGACCGCACGCTTACTGTCGGCGCTGACACTGACTGATAGCCTAAAATGTATGAACTTCTACGAAGCGTTTTCATCAGCACAGACGGTTGATGCATTGCGCTGTCAGTGCCAGCCTAACTATTATTATTTCTTATTCTACTTTTTCTTCTTCAACCCTTGTCATCGAACTACTGGGTGTAGGTCTCCTCCATGTTCTGCGCCATTTGATACGGTATTAGACTCTTCTTTGCCAATTCTTGCCCACTGCTTTTGTGATGTCGTACCACCTAGCCGGCTGTACCAACACTATTATTATATAAACTATTATTAATGAAGAGTGCAATATAGTTACAAATATTCACGTGGGGTTTTTGGAAAGCTTTTATTGTTTACGAATGATAGTTCTTGTTTATTCAAACTTTATTGACCACAAATACATGGGTACAAAAGGCGGACTTAACGCTAAAAGCATTATCTAACAGTCAACCATTGCAGTACTTAAAAAAAGTATTACTAGTAATATTTTAAGATTTGATTGAAAACAACAAAGATGTGTTTATGTCTGTACTTAAATTCAAAAGCAATCGTTGACTCAAGGCAATGGAATGGATCAAGTATTGGTCAGTTCAAGGTATAAGTTGTAATAATGGCTAATGGCAGTCACGGATATACTATTAATATCAGATAATTCTGATAATAAATTTAAAAATGTTAGTAATAATCTAGACAAGGCAAAAAATGTGCTACATTAAAAAAAACTTGCCAAAATATCACACAAAGATAATAAAAAAGAAACAAGGGTTTATTTATCTTAATTTTTTGTTCTGTTTTATTGTAAAAACAAGCTTTTCACAATAAATTATCAGCTTTTAACTTTTTTCTATAAAAAAGCTATAGAATATTCATAAATTATTATTTTAAGCAATTGATTAAGATCATTGATTTTATTATAATAATGCAAACTACAATAACACTAATATTATATTATATTACAATTATTATGTATTTACTTATTTTATGTATATTATATTACAATTATTATGTATTTACTATCATAATTATTTATCTACATTAGGTAAATAAATCTATCTATACTAATATTATAAAGATGAAAGATTTTGTATTTGTGTGTGGGTGTGTGTGTGTATGTTTGTAAACTCAAAAACTACTAGACCGATTTCAAAAATTATTTTACCGTTGGGAACACATTAACCCCGGGTACCACAGGCTACATTATATTTTCAAAAAATTAGGGTTCCTTAGTAAAAGCTGGGACGGTCCACTAGACATTCGGTACCAGTTTAGATACTTTTTCGTAAAATTAAAACAATAAATAAAAATAAAAAAAATTATAAGTGAATGAAAATTAAATTATTATAATAATATTTCTAAGTGAACTAGATACCTGTACAGTACAAGAAACAAATCCATAGTTTCCTACATAATACAAGTTAAAAAAAGTCAGAACTATATTTTCAATATAAATTCGAAGAAGGGTAATCGTAAAACTAGAAAATGTAGGGTACCTTTGTTTTAAGATTATAGTCTATTCAGTTTGATCGAGGCGTGCTATTGCAATCTTGTGTTTGAAGAATTTTCGCTCTTGTTTTTTGGAAATTTCGTTTGTATGGTAAAATTATTTATTGGACTGAAGTGTTAGTTTATAAATTATAATAATTATCATGTCGCTTCTGTTTTTAATACAACGATCTATAAGAAAACTTGTGAAAAAAATGTAAGTGTACTTTCCTTATGTTAAAATTATAATAATTTTACATAGAATTTGTGACACTGTTTGCGAAATTCTATAGTAAATATAGGTTTTTTTCATTTTATTCGAATACCTTGTGATTATTGTGAAAATTATAGTTATAATTTTTAGGTAGGTGCATGCATGTGAGCATTCGTTTGGTAGCACACAATTTCTATGCATAGCTTCTTCTAGATATTTCGATGCCAGTCAGTTGTTAAGTCAAGTTCACCTTATAAAACAGGGCTTGTCCACCGACGAAGTCGGACGGTTTTAGATGTTTAATCTATATAATTGTGTATTTTGTTATAAAATATAGTATCTTTGAGTTAGTATCTCATAACACAAGTCTCGAACTTGCTTTGGGGCTAACTCAATCTGTGTGATTTGTCCCTATATATTTATGTTAACAAAGTCGCGCATCGGAACTTGGCTCTAACCCCATCAGAAGGGTTTCGTATAGGTATAATGGTACGTTGTTTTTAAATTATGGACAAGATAAAGAGGCACGTCAAAGGCAACAATATGAAAATTGTTTGTAAATCATTTAACGACCAATTCAATAGAACCTAACAATAGTTCTTTGAACAGCTGACGTCTTTCACACATCTTCAATTTTAGATAATGATATTAAGTGTAAAAAAAAATTTGCCTCCTTATTTGGTTGCAAACAAATTAACGCCTTCACTCATGTCTAATAAGCTCCATATTTCCTTGTGTAATTAGTTCAATATACAGACGCCGTATACGGCTTTCTTGTTAACTATAACTAGTTCCGACCGCCAATTTTTAGTATAAAACTGTACAAAGTGTAGTAAAAACAGTGAAGAAGTTGTGACTCAAATATCAATGAAAAGCCATCCGTGCGTTTTACCTGCGTAGTACAGTTATAAATTGTTCCATTCCATTTCCATTTATTGTATTGTAACCATTGTTATCGGTATGGAATCTTTCATAATGCTCACTGCTTATTTGGGTCATAAAATAAAATGTTTCTATGTCAATTATTGCCATCCTTCTGGGTTACTCATTGTGATATTCTCTCTTTTTAAATTAATTATACTTGCGGGACAAACAGCCACGTGGTGTGGTGGGGTTTCGGAGGCACGGCAGAGCTACACAAGTGCACATATTCCGTACACCATGGCCTAAAGACATAACCCGCAAAGATTATATCCAGAGTCCGACAATATTGTCTATTGATTTAAGCGTGCACTCAAGTACGCGCCAACAACGCGACTTACAGCTTATAAAACAATTGAAAATCGATTTTGTGCCAATTTCGAACTTCGTTAAACGTCAGCGCGAACCAGCCTTGCTGGCGATTAGTATTGTTTATATAATAATTCCACACTGTTTCTAATATCACTGTGGTATTTTGTCCTCTCTGTCCTGTGATGGTTGATTTTTAATTGCTGTATCCGCAATGCCATCCAGCTGTTTATGCAATTAACACCGTGCCAATGGAAATATTTTATGATGGAAATAATTATTTTGTCATTTCCAACATGTAATAATTGTTGTTGAAGGGCGTTTTAACATATACTTTCATATAATAAATACCTAGCATAATACACAAAATGTTTCTTTTATCATAGCATCTACTTGTAACTGTTGAGTGGTCGTCATAGCACGGCCCACGACAGTTTTTCTCAATGTTAGTATTTTTTTTACCTATTACATGCGGAAAATTATAGTAGTAAATATGTATCAATAAACTTTCATAAGTGAATTTACAAGCGAAACATAAAAGTATTAATGATAAACTTGAAGTAGGTATGCAAAGAATGATATAAAAAATACGAATAAAACTTCGCCGTAAACACAACACCATAAATATTTTTGTTTAATTGTCATAATAGTGAAAATTATTACAAAATTTGCAAGTTGATATGAGCAATGAAACCTCAAGGCCCACCACGCAACTGTTGGACCTATGCCAAATTTCTCGTCTGGACATTTTAGCAATAATCCACGTATATTTTTACTAACTTTTGCTGGTTTAAATTCACACCACTATGTATTTGTAGTCGTTGGGAATTGAATGAATGAATTATTTATTTCTCTCAAAAAATCTTAAGTGTACAATATAACTATTATAACAAAGTGGGTGATTAAAATCTAAGATTATGAGAGACTGGTGACTGAACTAAGCATGAGCTTGTATCTCGGCACACCAGCCTCTCCCCGCGTGGATTTATATAATAATATTAGAATTAAGTTAAATAACAATAAAGTAGGTAGTGGACTAGTAACTAGAGAAAAAAATTTTTTTTTTTTGGAATTACAAAATTAACAAAAATACTAGAAGATTATACATGTAGAGTGTAAGTTTGTGTGTGTGTGTTTGTGAGTGCGTGTGTGTGTGTGTGTGTGTGTGTGAGTGTGTGTATAATTCATAAAATAATACGATAAATATGTTTTATTATGGGTAACTTTTATTAGAAATTATTTATTATTCAAAATTCAAATGTCAAAAAAATTTAAAATACGCTACAAGTATTACATAGAGATTTATATCTTTGTTGTATACATCCTACTTTTTGTACCTGGGTACTTACAGCATAATAATACAGGAAGATGCTAGAATCCAGATTCTAGCATCTTGCTATATTATTATGACTAAACAAGGAAGTTTAATATATTATGGTCTATGAATATGGCCATGAAATTATATGAAAAAATAACATTTACTAGTTTGTATGCATAGAAAAAAAACCTAAAAAAAAATTATGTAATTAGACTACTCAGAGTAGGTAATCTATTTAGTGTAAGCAAAAATATTATAATACTCCAGTATAAAAAAATACATACTTGGGAATTGTTCCAATGATATTTGGCACTAAGTTCAAACGGTAATTTATTTATAATAATAATATTATAACTCGTATAATAAATATAATATTATTCCGCATAGTTTTATTCTAATGAGGTTACCTGTGATTATATTATATTATTTTAAAATTCAACTACATTTTACAAATCACACGGAGGTAGTCGTGCGTGACCGTAACCTTTGTTTGCGTATTATTAAAATTTTGTTTAAAATTTTAAATTCAATGTCAGTGACAGCTGACTGTCACACTGCGTGCAAATAAATTTTATTAAATTAAGGGATTTTAAATATTTAAAGGACGTCAACCAAACTCGGCTTTAATCGGCTTGTCGTGAAAATAACCATGGAACAAAATATAATTTATAAAAAGTTTTCTAATAAAATATAATGAATTTTAGTCAATGATATAGAATGGAGTATGAGAATAAATAATTAAAAAATCAATTTTAATAGGATGGTCAACGATTTATCAATAGTTTATCAAATTTCAATAGTACAGTGATACAATGATATTTATGAACGTGAGTGACGTTTACTGTAGGAGGGCGTTACTGTGGCATATTTTCATACATTTTGTCAAAGGCGAACTGTCAAAAAGTGACATACAATATGAACGGGAGTTGTAGTTATAATTTCGGCCACGTTCATAAAAAGCATTGTAGCACTGTATCTGGCGATCGCAGTGACCAAATCAAAAAGTTGTCAAACTGACATTGGCTGGCTGTATTCGTCGCTCGTGTCGTGCTCGATGTGCGCGTTTCCAACTTGTACAAATTACTTTACATATAAAAAAAAATTGTATTGAGGGAACTTGATACTAAAATTATTTCACATCTATCTATATATTTATAAAAGGAGAAACTGATTGACTGACTGACTGACTATCAACGCAGAGCCTAAACTCTAAGGGTTAGAAACTTGAAATTTTGCACAGGGGTTCCTTTTATAACGTAGGGGAGCACTAAGAAAGGATTTTTCAAAATTCCCACGGGAAAACGAGATATACGCAAACGAAGTTGCGCGGGTTTCGCTAGTTATCTGCATTATTCTATAATAATGCAGATAATAGATAGGATGTGTTATTATACATGACCCAACAATCAATAATATCCCAATATTTTCATGTTCACATTAAAGCCAAAAAGCGATACAATGTGGTTGGTGTCCTATAAATCTTTTGTCATAGCCTCTGTCTGAGCATTCGTAGCCAGTTTTTTAAATGCATTACAATATTTGAATTCCAGATTATGTCTCAAGCTATTTTTTTTCTTCTTAAGTTTGACCTTAGCCTTTTTTATTACTTTTAAAAATAGTTTTGAACAATTCACAGTTAGTCAGTTCTTATTTTTCTTGGCATTGTTATTTGCTCCTGGATGCACGTATGGGCCCGGGGCCTTTGCTTCTTGTCCAGGATTTTTCTCAAGGGGGTTTGTTACAAGTCTATGGCTTAATACTATGTAATAAATCATTATCTTATTTTAAATCAACGTACACGTTTTTAGTCGTTCAATGCAAACTGGAATTTTTGCAACGATCCTGAAAATACCCAGGAAGATTGCGAAACTTTATTAGATTCCATTACACGGTAATTTGCAATCGTCCTAGGATTATCGCAAATATCCATGTTCTTTTATTATCTTGCAAAACATATATGTACTTGCACTACTTGCGCTTATATTGTTTACTTTTGGCAACACGAAATAGCTAAGTTGAGTATAGTTTTGTCGCATTATTTTGAGTTTATTTTCGCTTCTGTCAGTCTGTTTGCCAACATCGATCAAATTAGGTTGGTAAATGCTTTTCATTTTGACATACGCAATGGCAGTACATTGTGATGTTTGGGCCGAGGTCAGGCCATTGTTGGTTCAAGCATTGGACGTTCCCACGATGATGACGCTGATGTGTCACAGCACCACGAATATGCGAGGAATTTGATTCATCCGATGAAAGAAATTTTAAATAGAAGCTATCCGGGATGTTAGCATGTGTTAATCCAGGTTTTGAACTAGGCAAACTTTTCTGTTAATTATCAAATTTACTAGCAATTATTCCCTTTTTACTATTATAATCAAATCCACGCACTTAATACAATATGCTATTTCGATCGAATGATTAAAAGCTATTAAAAGCACAAAGTCCATAGAATAAAATTATCCTTTTCTACCTAAACCGATAAAGCGATATTTTGAGTGGTATGAATTAAACATATTTAAGTAGTCTGCATGAGTGCCCAAAAGTGTGGATGGAAGTTTGAGTTCATTGACATTGAATACTTTGTTTGGGCTATTTAGGAGAACTAAGAACTCCCCAATTTCATTGTAACTCCCCCTTTGCGGGGAATACGCGAGGACGTTAATTCAATCGATGAAATATATATTTTAAAAATTTAGATTACTATAATCTGATAAAGGTACGCTAAAAGTTTGTTAGTAGAATATAAAACATCCCATTCTCGGAATCAGTCTTTACTATATCTCCTAATTCATACAAAATCTGAAAGTACCAGACTTTCTTCTTTCGATAATATATTCCCATCCATATTCGTTGCCCTAACTTTAGCTTCTATGAATTTGGCCTCGTTGAAAAACAACTCGAATTTCATGGAATCCTTACTAGTTATCTAATCAACAAGTCTGTTCGATGGGGGGTAAGAGATAATCTGCTTCTAATACATAATAATATGGATGACGTCAATGGCATGTGATAATATCGGGAGGCGTGTTAAGTATTATACAATAGCCTCATAACATACAATTGAACGTAAAAGGCTTATTATGATCTACTCTATCCATATGGATCACTAGTGCATAATGTGCATATGCACAATATGCACAATATGCACATTATGCACTAGTGATTTAAAATTATGGAGATAGGTGAAAGCGCTAACCTGAATACATTTTCGTCTCTTTTTTTGGTTTTGATATGTGCGTCATGGGTTATGTCTTCGTCGCAGAAAAAGTATGTATGTATGTAAATATGTAGCGAATTTACTTTCATATGTGGAGTATACAGAAATTACAAATTTACTTTGTAACCAATGTATGTACATACCGCAATCCATTTTATGCCTCGTAAAGTCATGCATAACCAGAATTAGGAGTCTTATTTTATGTAGTTGAAGTAGGAATTAATGTCATTTAGTCCCATTTGAAATGTGCAATGATGCGAATCGGGAGCAACGCAAACTGTCTGCAATCAATCGTGTTACATATATACATATACAATGCTCATGTAATTGTCTCAAGCATACCTATTTCTTATGTATGAATGCGGTACAGGGACCGACATCCGTTGACGTCCAACTGTTTTCAGTTCAACCACGACGTGCGAATAACAAAGCCGTCTTCAATATTTGAATATGAAAGACAATATGGACTACAGTGACAAAACTTTATTAACACTTCTACGTGCATGGCGAATGCGTGAAGTGTAAATATACATGAGTGTTGTGGAATTGAATGCAAAATACCGTAACGATTACGGAGGGCTCGCGCAGTGCGGGGTCGAGTCCCCATAACATGGCAATAAGGTAACGGGAGAGTGTTTAGTTGCCACCCACCGCTGCGCGAGGCGTGGTGGCCGGTCGCCGCGGCACCGCTCAGCAGTCAAATAGTCACCGCCGCCTCGACTGTATGTATTGAAACTTCGCGGAGGCGGCGGTAGTCTGGCCGTCTGCGCCAAAAAGCGCGTTCGCGCGCCGCGTTTTGGCTATCGTCGGCTCCCCAAACCCCTGTGAAGTGTCAGTGCCCGCCTTTCGATGCTCTTCTCTCCGATCGCCGTCGAGGCGATGAAGTGCAAAGAGGAAAACTGCGAAGTCGGTGTGGTACTGGAGCACAACTCCCTGATCGTCCTGTCTGTCAACAAAACCATCGTCTGCCTATGCGGAAGGGACAGGAACAATCCCTTCGAGCGCGGGTAATTCTCACAGTACTGCATGGTACGACGTTAATCCATCACATCTGTATCACGTTACGTCGCTCGTTTACTTGTTGAGATACTTCCCGGTTGTTGCACATTGAGAATTTTGCACTCGGATTATTTTCGCTTAAGATATTTTATTTCCAAATTAGTATTGCTTCTACAATGACATAGTTGTTTGCTATCAATCTGACACTTGCCAAGGTTGTTTTATCTGGTCAAGGCGAATTCCTATCCATTGGCCATACTCCAGTCTGTATTTGTCTGTCTATATTTGCAATTAATTTTGTCGTTTAAAATACGTTTCTAAAATTACCAACGTTTCCGTATTCAATGATTGGTCTTACTCTGAATTTCTATTATCAATGTACCTACGTACCTTTAATGACAAGTGAGTCATTTTATTCAATCATTAATTCAAATACCGCAAAATAAAACCTACAAAAAACTTTGAACGTTCGAATTCAACAGGAACTGCATGGTGACCGAAAGAAACGAGAAGGTCGTGGTCGGTCGTACAACGCCTTCCAGTTGAATAATCTTCGACAGACATGGAGCGATAATTTAATGCTCATTAATATTTATCTACCAAATTAAATGATAAATAACATTTTATAAGGCTATCAAATAAAATTAGACCTTTACACTGGCTAGACTTTCTGTTGCAAAAAAATATTGATCGTGAATGATAACAGACGCGGAAGAGATTATCGCGATAATTATTAATGATTATAAAATAAGGCATTTGTTAAAAAGGTTGCAGACTAGAGGTTAAGCAGGCGATAACCTTCTGTCTATATTGGTAACACGTTAACCTACACAGATGCTAAACAGGTGTGAGTAAGAGGCAGGTGTGTGAGTACTTTCTTCCGACGTTTATATAACCGCTATGTCGGCGAACACATAAACACTGACATACGCCTTATAAACAAACGCTTGCTGAGTAACTGATTCAAGATAACTAGTATTAACAGCAGTATCATGAACTACACAGAACCTTGATACTTGCAAAACATATAACAGAACTCGTCAGTTTGTAAATGTAAGCAAATTTTCTAAAAGTACAACGCAGTTTGGAAATTAACGATTCACTGTCAAATAAATTATTAGTCGAAAAATTTATAACAGATTGTCTAGTACTAAAAATAGAATGTTTGTTGCTGAATGAACATGCAAGTATAGCAATGGCAACCCTAACCTGTAAGTATTTAAATATATTTGAAAATCGCAAGGTTCTCCGTGCTCCGTGCAATTGCAACTGATATCGATAGTAAGATAGTTGTTTTGCCCAAACAGTGACACCAGCAGCTAGCCTATTCTCTTAGCTAAAATGGTCATAGTCGTTTGGATCTCAAGCATCATGCTGATACTAAATGTGAAATAAGCAAGACAGTAAATCAGTTAGGTTTTTTTTTAAAGATTTTAACTGTTTTATGAGAATAGACCTACAGGTAACACCGAATGCGGGAAGCATTAAAAATGAATTAACTAATGCCAAACCTGCAAAATGGCAATTAACATTTGAGAGTTTTTTATAAATTGTGAAATTCACCGCCATGTTTTGTGACCTTAGAATAACCAGCATTGCAGGCGATCAAAATCAATAAGATTCAAGTTTATCAAGGATTGTATACTATTGACACGAATGTTGTCGTCCTAGGCAAATACAAATTGTTTTAACTTCCTCTAGACATATACTACATGGTTATAATGATATTGCTATATAAGGAACCAGGCGACCCTGTCACTCGTAGTAATTATTTACAATTAAGATCTATTTGCAGATAGACGAGTAACTAAGTTCTAGACTTTATGAAAGTTCAACCCAGTAAGTTAATTTAAAAAAATGTAATCGGTGTAAGTATGTCCAAGTAAAACAGTTAGAACTCTTTTATTAAAAACAACTTTGAAAAATTACAAAAAGCATACAAGAAATTGATTTTTATAAGCTCTGAAACTTATCTTGACACCTTTTGTCTTATTTGTTTAATTAAGTACGTGTAAATACGTCATATTTCTGCACCTTTGTAACCAAATTTTGGTTAGTCTTGATTTCTGTCCTCAATTTTACAATCAATTTAATCTTGGTTGACTGCAACTAACATCGAAGCACAATAAGTCATGTCATGATAAGCAACATTAAGCACGAACTGCATGAATGGATAACTGTTTATTACTAACAGTATCTGCTTGCTTCGTAAAATCAAAATATTTAATAACAATTATTGAATTAATACAGATTGAAAGGAAGTTATTAATTATTTAATTATCGCTACCAATAAAATAATTTTCGACTTATAGCCTGTCTTCCAAAACATTTCTAACATTCTGATCTAAAGTAATACTTTTTATCTCTTTAAAAAAATTTATGTTCAATCATACTATTGAAAAACATTACGAAATTATATAATTGATTAAAACGCATGCCCAGAAGTAATTTAATGAGAGTTGATTGCTTTTATGTCTCTGAAACATCGAGATATCGCAACTATAGAATTTATACCTATCGATTCATATAATGAACACAACGTTCGTATTAAATATGTACCCCCCCTATTGACTGTTCCCATCGTGGCTTGACGTCAATAAAACTTGAATGTCAATAATAACATTTCATCGATTGACCCTGGAAAGTCTTTAATGACTGAAATGAATGATGAAGTAATAACTAAAGTGGCTATAGAAATTAACTTTTTGTTTAATGATTATTGTATGTTTAAAAACTTTAATAGATTGGCTAGATTGAAAGTTAAAGCCAGTACGGTCCAGTCAACGCAGAGCTCTGACCGGTCTAAACCAATTTCATGACGACAAAAGTGGCTTTAGTACCAGACCTGTAGTCTATAGTAGATATTGTAGATAATATAGTAGTAACACATAAAAACCATGACGGTTATGATAAAATGACTAAAAGTGATTGATTTGAAGTGTCTTATTAAGAATAATGAGTCGCAGACGTTATCTATTCATGTCATTCAGATGTTACATGATCAGTTTCAGTAGGTACCTAGTTTAATTGGATGCTTTGCCCCAGTTGCATCATTGAAACTGACAGTATCATAGAACACTTGAATCTAGATGTGGAAAGAGATAACAACTTTCAGTAATGTCAAATTCATCAAAACAAAATAAAACTTGTATTCATCGCAAAAAGATTTCGTGGAGTTTTTCTTTCTTGTCTGAGAAATAGTTAGCACCATGAGCACCAACTAAATTACGTTTTTATTTAAAACCTCGAATCTTTTTTTGACGATATTGGTAACTTTAGGGATACAGTTAGGATTAGCAGGAGGCTCTGCAAAACTTGGTTTGAAGATCAGATACGAGAGAAATGGGAAGATAGTTGAATAATGAGAAATGGCTCATAAAAGATTTTATTTGTTGAATCGATATGTTTTTTTACCTGCGAATTTTACGTGGGCGTCCTTTTAGTTGGATGACTTTGGTACAGGTAGAATCGGCAATTGTGAAGTTAACGAAAAAACAAAGGCCGCGCAAATTTCATACTGATTCTTTACTAAGAATCAGCTAAACATACGATGTTTTACATAGTAACTGTGTTTTTTTTATTTTGTTAGGAATTTTTTTATATTTGTAACACAAGATAACCCTCATTGACGTAAAGAGTTCAATAGTATGGTAACGTAATTCAATAATTATCTAAATTACTGTATTAACAAATAAAAAAACGGATTGCGAAAACAAAAGGCACACTTAGCAACATTTTTGCAATAACGTTATTAGACAATCGGTGTAAACTGTAAACAAAATCGTAGGTAAACGAAATCAAGGTATTGCTTGATAACCCAACTTTATAGAGGACGATACTATTAAATTGTCCTCTACAATGATTTACAAGTACAGTTAGTAACTGAGATAAGACAAAATCACACGGCAATGAAATGAACAGAGAGATATGTCACTAATTGTTAGGTATTTTATAACTGTCATAATATTTGTGTAGGAAAATTATGTAGATTTTTACGGAAAAAGGAACCATATGCATAGAATAAAATCAGATTCATGGTCTACTAAGATATTTGTGTTGGCCAATTATTATGACTTTTAAGGAAAAAGGAACAATATGCATAGAATATTTTCGATAATTTATCTCACCGATTTCATTTTTTGGTGAACTGGCTTTATAAACATAGAAAACGTATTTAGGATTTAAATAAATTCATATTTATTGCCTTTTTTGCATACATATTCTATTTATTCCATGTTTATTGACCAAAAGTTCAAAAGAGTAGCCAAATTCATGCATACATTGAAATCGTCTTTCATAAAGTGTTCTTGACTTTGATCTTAGTATTTCTTGCAAGCAGCCATGTTCATCCATTAACATTTATATAACTTTATACTCTTTTTAGCAATTAGCACAGATATTATAATACTTACTACAGTGGCAATTAGTAAATGTAATATTTAAGAAATTAATATTTCTCAGTTGTTTGCAACAGTTCTTAATGTAATTGCAATTGTACGTTTTATGTAAGTAAACAAAATAGTTTGCATGGTAATTTCAGTAAGATCAACTTGTATGTACATCGTTATTATCATAAACAATTTATATAATAAACGTGACTTGACAAGAGATAAATGAGGTCCATAGTGCAGTTACGATATTTGATTTCAAGATTATTGTCTATCTGTAGTAATCTGTACTCATAATCACGTACTATTAAGATATGATCTGCCATGTCCTATCTATGTAGATTTTGATTGATTAATTAAATTTATTTTTAATAAATACAACCTTTTGAGAGCTGGTTTCATAATAATAATATCCTGATAAGTATAAAGTCAGAAAATTTTCAGTTTTTGCATGATTTTTAAAATATTCAATCATGCTATTTGGAATTTTTCACTCTACCCAAAAAGGCTTGATCGTTTGTATAGAAAACAAACAAACTTATGCAGACACCTCATTATATTAATAATTTGTCTAGAGGGATTGATTCTCATCTCATGTCTTTGAACTTTATTAAGTCTTTCATTCCATCCCAGTTTATAGACCAAAACGAATGGCTTTTTTTGCCGATATCCTCTAGACGTTCCTCAAGGGTAACGACTTATAATAGCTCAACTACCTGTGTTTTTTATCCCCATCGGCATAATTCAAGTTGCCCGGAGCTTTGCTTAACTTTGGATCGGCTAAGGGCATTGCACCTTCCCGCTCTCCCTTGCCCTCCAAGCCCTACTTTGTTTTTGGAGTCGACATAACTTAATACTTGCCTCCCTTTTTCATACGTATGTTTTAGTAGTTGACGGAAAGAGATGCAACGTCATAGTTGGTTGCGTTTATCCATAGGCTCAGCTGTGCGTAAAGTGTGTGTAGATATATCAATGTGCATATTTATATTGTGGACTTTGAACTCAGTTAATGGTGAATAGCAGAAGGCTCCCTCTGATTTATTATCAGCAGAATCGATATGTACCATTGCAATCATCGTAATTCTGAATATATGGAACAATAATTATTGGAGTTCTCGGTTTACTTGAGTTTCCATAATCAATTTTACGGTAGAGTAATGTAGGTCGCTGACTGCATGTAGCTGGGTACCTAGTATGACCGATGTAGTGGTTAGTAGTTACATGCCTACGTATTTAAGTTGTTTGTTGTGTACACAATTGTTACCATCATCATTCATTTCGTGCATCACCATTACCTAATGTTTTGTTTTGATCGACCCTAATGCAAGACTAATGGAAAATACGTTAGGGAAAACAACACCAGTTTTGCACTCACAGTCGTTTTTGCGCGTCACTGCTAACTCGGAGGATTTACCAGTACCAGTATTCCAAAGAAGTCGAATAAATTTGATAGGCCCGGTAAGCGGGACAAACCAACGGTCGTATCTTTCGGTGCGTCATGCCACTACAGTACGTTATCGATGGCGGCGGCGCCCCGCCACCATTCGTAGATTTTCGCGGAAAACCGCCACATCGCTCGTCAGTCAGACCCGACTCCCGACCCCCTGCCCCACCGTCGCGCCGGCGCCGCGTCACACGCGTATCTATAAAAGACCTGCCCGCCCCTCCACTTCAACTCAGACGCATGGAGTACTCCGTAGAGGTCGTTTGGCACGAGCGAGCGCTTTGCTAGGCACCTGCCGGCCAATATTCACGATAAATTCTAGTCACCGCGCAGCTGAAACTCGCTTAACGCGGTCTGCCGCGCGTTCCTAAGCAGTGATATGTGCAATAGCTTAACTACAAAATAATTGTGATAATTTATTTAAATTAGTTATAGTTACGCGCGTCGATTAGACCGCGATACGGCTGTGAGTGAAAACTGTGAGGTTGAAAGAAATGTTGTGACTGCCCGACTGGAACTTGTTACCTGTGATCCAGCCCAGTGTGTTCAGTTATTCTTGCATTGACGGACCGTTTGCAACCATGGTTGGGAATAACGGTACTATGATGGCCATCCGCATCGTCCACAGCAAGCTGCGTAAGCGAGAGGAGCACTCCGCCTCGGTGCATCCCGCCGAGGTGATCCAAGCCACCCCGGCGGCTGCCCCGGAGCCCCTGGCCTTCCGCCAGCAGCCGCTGTGGCAGTTCCCGCCGCCGCTGCCTCCGCCTTACGTCTATCATCACGATCAGGTCAGTACCAAAACAATAACAAATGCAATGCGGATAAAAACATAGCTAAAACAGTGAATCTATTTCAAGAAATGAAACCAGTTCCAGCCGTTATACTTGACCTGAATGCTATTTTAACGAGCAACGCTCAACTGCATTCAAATTCCTGTATAATTTCACATAATAATCGGATTGCCTTGGTAACATATTAACAATCAAACATTAATGGAAAGTTGTTGGGAACGTTACATTATAACACGAAAGAAATCGTGACTGGCTCGACCCGCGTCCCCGCCACACGAGTGAGAGTTGGTTACCGCAGCCACGGTATCAAAGTGTGAAATAAATTAAACGTCGGGACACGCTTGCAGAATAGAAAGCTGCACAAGGCGAGCATGTTGTAATACTGCGACCTTCTTTCTTTGTGATTGTTTGAACAAAGGAGGCAAAATGCAAAATATACTGAATAAAATTTAAATCTCGTGTAAATCTTTGGCCTCAATAGCATGCTAACGTCCCCGAGACTCGTCTATTTCATTCAATGTTTATCCAATACAACGGTGCTTGTAAATCGTTTGCATGACCACACGAGACGGCACACCAGGAAGCAGAGAATGCTAATGCGTCTTTGAATAGCGTATTCAAGGCTTGCTTCGTTCTCGTGTGGCCTCAACGTTTACTTTGCAATATTAGCTTCCTAGTCATGTGGGACTTCTCCCATTATAACAATGTCTATTTCAACACCTGTATTTTTTGTTAAATTCTTTGTTGGTTTCTAAAGTCTTAAAGTTTTTGCGTTCAATGAAATTTTATTCAAAATGACAATGAGTGGCGTCCAAGCACTAACAAAAAAATATTTTTTCTTTAGATAAGTTTCATGGTAACAGTCTTAAAATAGCGAGTATTGTGTAACATCTGGAAGTGGTTCCAGTGCACCGGTGCGAATGCAGCAAATGCATCGGGGACGTTAACGGAACCGCTAAATCGGGCACTGATCCTTTTAGGTCAACAAACTTGTGAACTCGTTTTATTTTATATGGCTATCTTATTAACGCTTGCTTTCTTTTCTTTACAGGACAACCTTATGCAGCCAATCGGCAATGAGCGTGCGAGTTTTCGTAGCCTACGTAAAAACATCGGTGGTCGCTGGAAGCGACTGGTGAAGAAGAAGCCCGAACAAGAGGTGTACACGATCCCGCCCGAGCTCAAACCTCAGCTCAAGCAGATATACGTGTATTAACCACTGTGGAATCAACACATTTAGGCTTCTATTGATAGATTGAACTTCAGATTGTAGGTCTTTGTCTGTAGGAAAAATTACAAAAATCAATCATTAAAATGGTTGAAATGCTTTAAGATCAAAGATTCCAGTCTTTGTCTAGTAAAATCATCCTCCATTTGTTACAAATGTTGCATTTTAAGTTCAATCTAATAATTACGAGCCCTAGTAATTGTAGCACTGAAGCAGGCTCCTTCAACTGCTGATTAGATGACTTCAACCAATTTGGTTGTTATTAACATAATTCATATCATACTCGAATATCAAAATTTTAAAGTTAACTGCACGGCTCGACCGCTATCGGCACTTTGAGGAAGACATTTTGACCGAAATATGTTTTAAACTGTTTACTACCCAATCATGCAAAAGTAGTTATAAAGCAATTCCATCATCAATCAAAGATTAGAAAGGAAATGCAGAAACAATCTTTTGTCAAAATTTAATCCCGTGTTCTCCAATGAATCTTCCTCAAAGGGCCGTCATCATATCTTTGAACATATCGTCTTGTTTTTGACCAATTATTTGTAATGACCAATTCGTTTGTATTCTTTCATTCAGCACCATTGTGATGTAAAGCCTAGATTTGTATTATTAAGTATTAGAACACTGATGTTTGCGAGTGATCCGTTGCAGATTCTGAATGCGGAGTGAAGTGTTCGTGATAGTCAAATGAATTTAGTTTAATTAATTTAATGTTATGAATACCTATTAGGAAGATGCGGTCGCGCATACTAGTGACGAAAATCCAATAATTATGATATAAAATTATGATGCCTTGTTAATATAATTTTGACTAATTAGGGCATTTTGTAGTTCATTAACTTATTATAGACATGATCGTATTCTTAGGCGAACATCGATCAAATAGTTTTGTGAAGATTATACACACGTGTATGTATTTTGTGTCTGATGATATTGCAAACAACTTATGGTTTGCTGCAGTATTTTTGTATCATTCGTGTGTTGTGAGGGAGACTGAGCTACGGTACAATTTAACGTAACGTGATCTTTAGGAAAATCTAATATTTTCTGATATTATTGACTATTTGAATAACATTTCACATACTGAATTATGAATGACCTACTTAGTTGTTGAAAGTTGCGTTACTTGCATGCTATGTAGAGTAATTTCAGATTTTCGCCGGCTCCTTACTGTGATAATAAAGTTATTAGTGAAACTGTGACGAATTTTGAATTGCCTTGGACCTTGTCAATTATATCATATCGTAGGGGGACCGCCGGTCGAGAATTTAGATAGCTCATATTGAGCCTGATATTTCAATGATGTAAGTGGATAGTTAATAGGTACAACCCAGCCATTGTTTTTTGTTAAACTCCAACTGTTGACGTATATACGAAACATGTTATGAGTAATTTTTAACAGCATGAGACGTTACTTTTGTTTAAAAAAAATGTAATCTTTCGTTGAAATATTGAAAAATAAATTCCATCATGATAATGATTTATAGTTTTTATTATACCCTTTATTACATAATATCTCTAAGATAAACAATAGAGATCTTTTGAAGAGAAATACCTCTAAAGTATTACCTACCTATTACCTTAGAATTAACAAAGAGCCATTATTGGTAAGGCCTTATTTTTACAAACTTACGAAAAATGTCCGACATTCTGTCCGGAGCATCTTGCAAATGTAGGTAAAGAGACGCAGCAAGCAAGTACAAAGGAAAGGAAATGCGGTCTTGTACAAGTCTTGCGTATTCAAAGTCAGGTACTTAATGTTGGACATTTTCTCGCAGAAGTTTTCTTGCACGTGGAAACAAAGTAACAAAGTAAGAACCAAATTACTTAAATAAGTAAAAATAAGTAAGAAGATGAGTAGGCAGGTAATTATGGAAAAAAACATGTCCCGCTTTCTACTAAAACGATGTTAAAACAATGCATTTTCTATTTAACTACTGAAATGATTTGGATTTACATTCTTATTGTCAATCTTTTTGTATTGTGAAAGAAAAAGTACCTTTGTCTTCGAACATTCAACTCATTTACTGTACAATTTGGATTTAGTCTCTTTACTACAATGTTATTGTTATGGCCAAACAAAAACAAAACGGTGCGTGAAATTAATTTGGAAATGATGATGGTCAACTTTCACCAAACATTTTAATTTTTACAAGTACTGCCATCTATGTAAAACATTTTGTAAGTAGTGTTGCCATCTATCGAAAATCTATAGAACAACGATTACAATAAATATTATTGCACATGCTTTGTTACAGCGCCATCTACTGCCTACGTACAAAACTAAGAAGCTGCATGCTGTGTGTCTATTATAAAAACTATGACATTAAACGCTAGATGTCACTAATAGTACACGATGTTTTCAGTAGATGTCGCTAAAATAAATTAATCAATTTTAAAATTTAATTATTATTCATATTATAATAATAAAAAAATCGTCATAAAAAAAATGGAATTCACTTCCTTTCAGTCAATTTAACGAGAATATACGTACCGCCTGCTTTCATCCATAAAAGCTTTGAATTTTCGAATTACGTAGTCGCGCGTATGAAACTCGCGAGCTCGCGCAAGATTCTATTTTACCAATTATTTTGTCGTCAACTCGCTTGCACTGACGGATTCATACCAAAAACTATGATAATTTTGTCCACTCTGGTTGATTTGTATGTAGCTACCGACTAGATTTTCCAAACCGAGCTAGTTCTAGAAATTTGTAAAATCAGAAGGTCCCTCCTATCTCGCGCGCGCTCGAGATTTTCGTAAACGCGTGGCTTGACGAATAACTCGGCTTGTTCCTACCCACAAATCCTCGTTTATTTAATAGCTGCAGTAACCGCCCGCGGTGGACACGTGCCTCTTTTGTTGTTGAATAAAATAAGCCTCGTTGTGGCATTCTATAATCTCGGTTCATTAAACGAGACGTGTCAATCTCTAAGCTCAATTATTACAGTCTCATTATAAAAAAAGCGCAAGTGGTTTTTATTTCGTGTTCATATTATTTATAGAAAATATTTTGTTTCCTTTAGAAAATATTTAAATATATTATTATAGAATGAAATATGTAATATATATTACATACCTATTTCATAATGTTTCTATAATACATTATAATGTTTATTATTCTATATTTTCTTTAGAATAATAATTTTAGAATTTCCATATTTTTTTGAAAGTACTTACCTATAAAAATATTTTAATAAGAAAATACCTACCTATATTAATTGTTTTGCACACTTGATTTATTATTCCTTCAAGAATAATAGTACAAAAAGCGGTCAAGTGCGAGTCGGATTCGCCCATGAAGGGTTCCGTAGCAGCAATTGCGATTTACAATTTATGACGTATTAAAAAAAAACTACTGACTAGATCTCGATCAAACCAATTTTCGTTGGAAGTTTACACGGTAATGTACCTACATCATATATTATATTTTTTTTTAGTTTTATTATTCTCTTATTTTAGAAGTTACAGGGGGGAGGGGCACTCATTTTCTCACTTTGGAAGTGTCTCTCGCGCAAACTATACAGTTTAGACAAAAAAATATATGAGAAACCTCAATATCATTTTTGAAGACCTATCCATAGATATGGAACCCCCCACAAAAAATTTTGAGTTTCAGTTGTAAGTAAGTACGGGGAACCCCCAAAATTTATCGGTTTTTTTCTATTTTTGTGTGAAAATCTTAATGCGGTGAACAGAATACATCTACTTACCAAGTTTCAACAATAAAAAAAGTGGCTGTGACATACGGACGGACAGACAGACAGACAGACATGAAGCATCCATAAGGGTTCCGTTTTTTGCCATTTGGCTACGGAACCCTAAAAAACAGGAATTACATACTCGCCATCAACTCTCCACTCCACGTTAAACTACCTTTATTTTATTATAATA
The DNA here is from genome assembly GCA_905163395.2 of Endotricha flammealis. Taxonomy (NCBI): domain Eukaryota; kingdom Metazoa; phylum Arthropoda; class Insecta; order Lepidoptera; family Pyralidae; genus Endotricha; species Endotricha flammealis. The sequence goes on along the minus strand of LR990859.1, from coordinate 4,794,287 downwards.
AGGTTATAGATTTCACCATTTTCACCCCACTCCTACCTATTCATTACTTATAACAAAGTAAAGTAATAAATTAACAGTGAATTTTATCAAGCAATTTTATCACATAAAATGTTGCTATCCTTTACATTTACAAGAACATAAACAAAGACAACAAATCATAAAACATCTTGTTCGGATCATCGCGTTGTAATGGTTGTTTTACGATGTACAGACTTCCGAAGGATAACAAAACTTGTACGGTTGGTATACGGAGCGGAAAATCACTTGGTTCCCGGAACTTTCATAGCTTTTGGAAGATGTTAATTTCTTTTTTTACTCGATGGCCTTATCCACATACCTCTGGCCTGGGCAATTAATTTGTACTTTTTTGTTTGTCAAGTTTGCCGTTCCCGCCCGCGCCGCGCCCCACCCCACCGCACCTCAAGGAGATCCCGGTACTGAGCAACTGCGGATCTGCCTGGAGGTAACGGCAAACTTGAGGCGGACATGTTGTAGTCATATCTATATCTGTGGCTGTCTTTTCATACATGACAAAACAATATTCTGCCTTCTAAGGTAAAGTGCCACAAACTTATCTATGCCGATATTGCCGATGGCAGGGCGCTGGAATCGAAGCTATTAAAAGTAAACCATGATGTAAACAGATTTAGTTTATACTTACTAGCGTATAGAACGGCAATGCAAAAGAGATAGATCATACCATACGCGTTTGTTAGAGCGAGATAGATAGGCGAGACCATTCTTTCTATAAACGCTATCGGCCTGTGTCGGCTTGACGTCATCAGTCTTGTTAAAAACAAATCCCACTTATTGTTACAAAATTTATGATTTTTAAGTGTAGTTTTGGAGTTAATTACACGTGATTAAATATGGTTACCTGTGCAGTGCCTGGATGTAACTCAAACAAAAAGGAAAATTTACAAAATTATAGGTATCTATATACTAGGTATATATCTTGCTTGCACATATGTACATTACACGCACACTAGTTTGGCGGTGAGAGCCCTACGCTCCCGCAACTGTCCGGTGTATCAGAAGAGGGTAGTAAAGTAGAGGGTAGGGAGGTTAGTACACCATCCGAACCTGAACGTAACAATTAATAAAAAAAAATAAAAAAAAGGCACGTAAGTACCTATATACTAAATCTATGAACAAACTGTCAAGTCAAGGTATTCAAGGCGTATTCATTAGTTCCAGTTTGACCACCGGCACTGATAACGTTTTCGGCACTGTATACATAGCTCCAACCATTTTTTTTTTCAGGCAATTAAAAAGAAAAAGAAGACAGTAAAAACGTAGGTAATAATATTAAACCGTTCAAGAAGACCAGTCCAATTAAAGGCAATGTATAATTGATCAGTAGCTCTGCCACGGAGGGAAAAAGGAAAAATGCACAGTCATGAATAAATATGAATGTCGGGTCAACAAACATAAGTCGTAAACGGAAACCATAGCAAAAAGAAATGAATACAAGGCTTATTCCACACAGGGTTGGATTGTGCTTCCACTTTTTGCGTGTTCTTGTTTATGATAAAAAAATAAGTACCTAATTTTATAGAACGTAGCAAAGTACAAACTATCAAATCGATTTGAAAAACATATTTGCAATCTAATTATAAAGAAAGAATTTTGGAGAAACTGAAGACCGTGTGAAATCGACTATTTGATCTAAAATCCGAGTTTCGACAAACGGAGTTCAGAAATAAATCAGAATTTAGATATTTCGAAGAAAAAAATCGAAATCAAGGTGACTGCGGTAACATATTTTGTCGATATAAGTAAATTAAATAGTGTCATTATCGGAACTAAATTTAATTTTGGGTCTATAACGGCTAGCAATAATTAATAATTTTGGAATTCAGATTAATCAGTCAAACATATTACCCACTAATCTCTATCGTTTTCTGTCGTCATGTCTTTTACATGTGGTCATTTTGATTTTGTTTCTGGAATGGTGGCAGATTAATTAAATATTATTATTGTAATTTTTTTATACCACTAAGGTGGCAAACAAGCTGACGGCCCGCCTGATGGTAAGCGGTCACTGTCTGTAGCCTATGATGGACGTTTGCAACACCAGGAGCTTCACGCGGAGCGCGTTGCCGACCCTATTTGTAAGTATACTTTGACTAAAGAAAGTGCTTGTGAAGGCTCACTCTTTGAATAAAGGATTTGAATTTGACTTTGAATGTGTGGCATCAAAAAAAAAACCGTTAGAAGGTCCTCCAATGTAAACACAGCCGAAACTCATTGGCGGGGCGGGCGGCCTAATTTCTTTTTACAAATTGTTCTAATCCATTTACCAAACGGCTAAATTGGCGCGACAGGACGCGACAATCAAGAAATATAAAGTATTTGCCTAATAGCTTTGTTTCTTCGCTCGTTAAATTAGACATGATGTATTTCGTGGAAGTACTTTTCTTATTTTTCCATTGAAATCATAATTGTATTAGAGGAGTTTAGAAAGAATAAAAAAATATTTAATCTCTAACAACTTTTTGTTACTTAAAATAATTAGTGAGATCGAGTTTCTTTTTAAAAATGCTGTTAGCATTTTATCGAAATTGCTAACAGCATTTTAAAAAAAGCTCTGCATTTGATAGTGTTTTTTAAAAATTAAACTTTACGCGATACTCACTCCGATAAATGAATATCAGACATGATATAAAATTAAATAACAATTTGTTTTGTTACTTTCACATACACAGTTAAAGAGATAACCGATTATATTTATTTATTCTTATTGTTTTTATTTTATTTTATTCCGGAAAATAAAAATTATTTTGTGTTTGCATCTAAAAATAGATTATTCATGTTTCATAGAATGTTTACATCAATCATGAAAATGCATGTGGTCGGAAAAGATTAATTCTATAGGTAGGCTATATTGTTTTTTTCTCAGGGATCACTTAGAAGCGGAACTAGTCGAATCGCAGTAATCTTACTAATATTTATAACAAATCGGAAAGTTTGTATGAAATTCCATTCCTTGAGCAGTGTTTGCAAGATTTAGTAATACCTAATCATAGACAATTCATCATCATCATCATCAGCCTACATTTGTCCACTGCTGGACATAGGCCTCCCCAACTGCACGCCACCGCGCACGATCCTCGGCCACTCTCATCCAGCTCTTGCCAGCCACCTTGCAAATATCATCGCTACACCTAGTCTGAGGGCGTCCTACGCTACGCTTACCGATTCGCGGTCTCCACTCAAGAACTCGTTTAGCCCAGCGGTTGCCGGTTCTTCGGCTAATATGGCCGGCCCACTGCCACTTCAGTTTGCTTATCCGGTGAGCTATGTCGATGACTCTGGTTCTCTGTCGGATCACTTCGTTCCGAATTCGAACCTTCAGAGAAATTCCGAGCATAGCCCTTTCCATAGCTCGCTGAGCGACTTTAAATTTGTGGACCAGACCAACCGTGAGTGTCCACGTCTCGGCACCGTATGTCATAACAGGTAGGACGCACTGATTGAAGACTTTCGTCTTTAGACTTTGTGGAATTGGCGATGTGAAGACCCGACGAAGTTTCCCATACGCTGCCCAGCCCAGCTGTATTCTTCTATTTGCTTCCTTCTCGAAGTTGTTTTTACCCAACTGCAGAGTTTGCCCAAGGTAAACATACTCCTTAACAACCTCGAGAATACTGCCCTGTACTGCAATTGGTTCCGGATTTACATGTTCGTTGAACATAACCTTGGTTTTGTCCAAGTTCATCCGGAGACCAATGCGTTGCGAAGAATCAGCTAGGCCATTCAGCATATGTTGCAAATCTTGCAGCGTTTCTGCTACGATGACGATATCGTCTGCAAATCGCAAGTGTGAGAGGTACTCGCCGTTTATGTTAATACCACGTCCGTTCCAGTCCAGCACCTTGAACATGACCTCCAATGCATTTGTGAACAATTTGGGGGATATAACATCCCCTTGTCTCACACCACGATGCATGGGGATAGGCTCAGACCGCTGGTTCTGGATTTGGACGGTCATAGTAGCGGCGTTATACAGGCCTCTCAGCACTTGGATATATCGCCAATCGACTTGGCATCGCTGCAAAGATTCCAAAACAGACCAGGTCTCAATGGAGTCAAAGGCCTTCTCATAGTCCACAAACGCTATGCACAGGGGTCGATTATACTCTTCGGTCTTCTGTATAATCTGCCGCACTGTGTGGATGTGGTCTATGGTGCCGTACCCCGATCGAAACCCGGCCTGTTCCGGTGGTTGAAACTCATCGAGTCTTCGCGCAAGGCGATTCGTGATGACTCTTGAAAACAACTTGTAGATGTGGCTGAGGAGCGAAATGGGTCGATAGTTTTTCAAGAGGGTTTTATCACCCTTCTTGAAAAACAATACGACAATACTCCTACTCCACGCCTCTGGAGTTCTCCCATCGAAGAGGACAGTATTAAAGATTCTTTGGAGCTCCTTCATTACAGGTGTGCCACCAGATTTCAGAAGCTCAGTCGTAATACCATCCTCTCCAGGGGCTTTTCCATTTTTAAGCAAGTCTTCAGTAAAGTGGCGCGTAAGTGTGGCTCTAGAATTCTCATTTCCGGGATCAGGTTGAGATGAATGCGATGCGTAAAGCTGGCTGTAGAAGTTTTCAATCTCCGAAAGTACCTCCGGCTTAGAAGAAACGACTACTCCATCCGTGGTAGTCAACTTCGTCAGATGGCTTCTCCCAAGCGATTGGACAAACACTTTGGACCCCCGATTTTGCTCGATAGCTCGCTCTATAGATCGAGTGTTGGAGCATCGGAGGTCTCGTCGTACCAGTTTGCCAATTCTCTTGTTTAGAGCATGTCTGTCTGACGAAGTGGCTGGTGGGTCTTCCCGTCGTACCTTCATAAGCTCGAGTGTTTCTTCCGAAAATTTCGACTTCCTGCCCTTACGCTGCAATTCGCAAAAACTCATACCTTCCTCCCTGAGGATTCCGACCACCCTTTCGAGGGCCTGGTCAACGCTGTTTGTGGTTTCCGCGACAGTAAATCGGTTTTCCAGATTTGACTGGAACGTTTCAGATCCCACTACAGTTTGGAGCAGGGTTGGCCGGAGCCTGGACTTCATCAAACGGACACGTTCAAGCTTAAAATTGATATTCAGAGAGCCTCGCACAAGTCTGTGATCGCTTCCGGTGTTAAACCTGTTGATCACTGAGACGTCTCTGAATATGCGCTTCTTGTCCGTAATGATGAAGTCGATCTCGTTTTTGGTCAAAGCGTCGGGGCTTTGCCATGTCCACTTCCTTTGAGGCTGTTTCTTGAAGAACGAATTCATCAAGAAGAGCCCCTCCTTTTCGAGGAAGTTGACTAGCATTTGCCCCCTATGATTCCTGCTTCCATACCCATGGGACCCTACTACCGATTCGCTGTAATTTTGTACTCCCACTTTTGCGTTAAAATCCCCCATGACAACATTGTAGTGGGCCTTGGTGGTGAAGTGTAAGGCCTTCGATATGTCGCCAAGCATATCTTCCATTTCATCGTCCGAGTGTGTCGAGGTCGGTGCGTAAACCTGCACAACCTTGAGGCTATACCTCTCGGTTAGCTTAATTACCAGGTACGCGACCCTGCTCGACACACTCGAAATCTCCACAACGTTGTCACACAGGGTTCTATTAACCAGGAACCCTACGCCACCCTGGGATAGCTGGTCTCCCTCTCGGAAGTACATAAGGTTGCCTGAATCAAGGGTTACGGTGTCCTCCCCCTCTCTTCGGACTTCGCATAACCCAAGAATATGCCACCTTATTTTTCCGAGCTCGATTTCGAGTTGCGCCAGGTGCTCGTCTAGATCATAGAATTTTTTTTTTTTATATAACCACTAAGGTGGCAAATCATCAGCATACGACCCGCCTGATGGTAAGCAGTCGCCTATGGACGCTTGCAATATTATCACTCGCGTGTTGCCGACCCTGTAGAAAGGAGAGCTCTGGAGACCTTACTCACCGTAGGAACATAACATGGCCGTGTTAATTGGCTACGATCTTCAAACGGGCTGCTCCGATTTGAGCGGACTATCCGCTGTGCCCTACCTCTCTTTAAAAATTCAGATGAAAGTTAGTTTTCAATAGAACCCATTAAAGTTGTCCAGGTGTTAAAATGTAAAACATAAATCCACCTACAGAAATGGGGCGTAATTACGGGGCTATTCCGAATTCATGGGTGGGCTGGGTCACTGGTACATTAAGCGAGACCTCTTTGCCACTTAATGAGTAGAAGTGTGCGGTGAAGTACTCAGATGTTATTGTATACTGGAATGGACATAAATAACAATATACTAATGCCCGTTTTGCGCGAAACTCAAGACCGACCGGATGGAGAATCACTGTGGACGCCCTCTGCCCCATTCAGTGGACTTATTATCATAAGGCAAGTAAGTTTCTAGCGGTAGGAATAACACCTTGTCATCATCATCTCAGGCACAAGACGTCCACTGCTGGATATACTCCCGCGAACGCCTCCAATGCGACCTGCTGGCAGCGGCCTGCATCCAGCGGCTTCCTGCGTCTTTCCTTGGGTCGTCTGACCACCTTGTAGGCAGGCGTCCTACGCTGCGCTTTCCGGTACGTGGTCGCCATTCCAGAACCCTCATGCCCCATCGGCCATCGGTTCTGCGCGCTATGTGCACTGCCCACTTGTCATCAAATGTCATACGCATTGTTCCAGTTAGGATATTCCTAACGCTAGAGGCCTTGGTGAAAATGGGCATAAATATTATAAATGTACCTAGTGGAAAATCTCAACATATTACAAAACTCGCAATGCATCCTCGCACCGCTTAGCGGCCTTCAACATGTTCGGTGAAAGCGCTCCTCACTCGCACAGAAACTTCAGCTGTCTAGATCGAAGACAGAACTAGACGTTGATCTGTCAGTCAGGACTTTTCGTAAAAAAAAAACGATTTTATTTAAAAAACAAACTAATTTTTTACACAAACTTGTTTAGTCACTTTCGCGCTTCATGTGATTATCCTTAAGAATAATAGACAATGTAAGGTATTGATAGTCTCGATTTTATCTTTTTTTTAAATAAAGGGTTTGTTGTTAGCTATTATCTAGTACTTATAGTAAGCTTTGCTTAGTTTAAGACTAGGTACATGGCGTTGTATGATTCGACCAATGTACGTTAATTTATTTATTATGCTCCATTAATGTCTATTCCAGTAAAGAAATGAAATAACTTTAAAAGTACATCTACGTTGAAATGTGCGCGTCCAACAATCGTCGTTTGAGTGAACAAGGGTGTTCCAGAGGTCTCTTAGTGCGAATTAAATAGGTTTAAGTGCGGGTATAGTGCAAATTGAACGTGACTACTTTCACTGGAGCAAGATAAACGGACAACTGCTATTATTTATCCCCGTTTATACTCAGTATTTAGTTAATATTTTAGTTATTATAATTATTAAATAAAAAAAAAAGTTAAATTAAATTAGTGACAGCCACCAGCACTATTCTGGTAACAAAAATTGTAGCACTCTCATGTCAATCTCTACCGCTGATTGATTACTCATACAAAACAAAACAGGTATTGAGCGATAGAGTGTGAGTTTGAGATGAGATTGAGACTGTTTACTTACGAAAATAGAGTGACAGTCAGACAGACAGATCTGGGAAAAAAACCAGACAGTTTTCGGAAGGCTTTCAACGATTTGACATCAATTTAATTAACGAAGTAAATGTAACGCCAGTGCTAAAAATACATTTAATCCAAGAAAATATGGAGTTGAGGTGAAAATATTTCAACTTTTCAATTAAAATTTCAGAGTACACAGCTATAAAACAAGATGAGTTGACTTTGACGAAAGTATTTTTCAAGAATTCATACTTCCGATGTTGTTTATAAGGGTCTTATCGACTTTAGTACAGTACCATTGGAGTTGTAAAAAGTTTAGCCCCTTCCCATGTACTTTTGCACGGTTCGTCACAGATAATGATGCTGTTGAAATTTTGTAATTTTACACTCCATCACTCTTAACCCTGTTACCATAAAGGTTATTATCCTGTAACAATTAGTTTTTGAAGTGTAAAATGAAGCCTTGTTTGTTGAAGTTCGCTTCATATCTTGTCATAACGTTTTACTGTCGCGTTACGTATACATACATAAGTTAAAGTGTGGGAATGTTCTTCGGAAATTGGCTTTACTGTAATCTGAACCCGGCTTTATATGATATGTTTTGATGTACGTACACAATTTTCTTATTATTCATGTTATATTAACCTGTTAATATAACTATTAAATTTCTTTTTAAATAATCTTGTGAGGAGATTGAAGTATGCTCTATTTTACGATAACTTCTCAATAAAAATTTACAAAAACAACGATTTCTCAAAAAACGTGGGTGAATTAATCTTGTCCTGTTGTCGTAGGCCGTATCGGTCATTGGAAAACTGGCCAACCTGGGCTGTTCTTGTAATATAGTCTATAAAGAGCAAATAGTAATGAAAATGTGTAGTAGAATAATCCTAAAGTTACTTAGTACTTTGTTCTATGCGAAATGGCGAATGAAGATTCAAAATAATGAAAAACTTTTTACATCTTTCTATCTATACCGTCATAATGCTGATTTGATTTTCCATTTGTGATTTGCAAACAGTGACACAATGAATTATGGCTGTCAATGTCAAAATTTAGAGGAAAAAAAAGAAGATAAGAAGAAGAAAAGAGAAGAAAAAATTTGACGTGGAATTAGATGTGGATAACGTTCTGCAAGTACCTGTTGATAAATCTCTAGGGAATGCTACTAGATGCGCGGGTAAAACAGCGAACTTTCGCTAGTTAATAATAAGGTGATAATGCTTACAAAAGCCTTTAAATATCTTAAGCATTTCGTCTTTGCTCATCGTTAAGTGTGAACCGACAAAAGGGCTCTTGTAGTAAATTTGCAACGCAGATGCGCCAATCTTCTTAGTAAACGAAGCGGGAAAAATAATATTCTGTCGTATGGATATACGAGTATCTGATGCGAACAAAAGGGTAGCTTTCCGATTGACTTGCTGTTATCAAAGGGAGAGGCATTAACGCGATGGGTTTGTACTTTCAATACATACATTTGGCGACACTGAAATTGGGTCTATCTTGATTATCCTTCCCGTTCTTTTTCAGTTATTTTTTCTGTCAATTCTATGCATAATGTCAAATAGTAGTACCCAAATAAATAAATAAATATCATTATTAAAAGTCGGTTAATAAGATAAGACCTAGACTCAAATAATAGAGGTTCTAGCTACAAAATCCTAAAAAAAATAGAAAACACATTCTACACACGTTTAATCTGTTTTTGGACCTACTTACCAATAAAATACTAAATAATAGTTAATGTATTTATATAATATTATTGAGTACAGTTTAATTACGAGTAGAGTTTTAAATCTTAAACAACATTGCCTGAATGAATGTAAATTATTGTATTTAAAACGTTGCAACAATATTTTGTGCTTTATGTGTAATAAATTTTCCTTCTGAAAAATATATGCTTCAATTTTTATGTTCCACTGAGCATTTAACAGTTTTTAGTAAAATATTGAAATATGAGAGAGCACGCATCGGCACGTCGAGAGCCATTGTTAATTATTTTTGTTCATGATTCAAAAAAAATATTGATTTCTGATTTTATAATTCCTTATTTCCTCTTTTCTTCCCTCTTATGGTCCCTTTTTATGTGTCACATTTTTTAAGTGCCAAAACGCGTGCATTATTATTATTCGAACGATAGTGCCAGAAAAGGTTTTAGTTTTCCCATAGCGCGCGAAATGATCTAACCGTAGAACGCATTAATGGCTAATCTTTGTTTTGTTATAAGGGCTATTGTTTTATTATTATTATTAGAGACTTAATGAACATATTAAAGTAATTTTTTTCATCTTAACTTGTCTAAAAAATTTGTCAAAGATCTAAATCGTAAGTGTGATAATGGTGACACATTTACATTAGCAGATATAAATTAAGAGAAAATCTTACAGCTCTGTTCAACAAGACTAATATCGCTAATAGCGCTTTTGTGATTAGTCAGCTTCTTAGGCTGAGTGCCTACTGGACGAAATGTTAAGTGTCCTCTTTTATTTATTTCAAATAATAAAGAACACTTTACATTTCGTATAGGATAGTGATAAATATAAGGATGCACATGCAAAGTCAAGTAAGTATCATATTATCTGTGCTTTGGCTAACTAATGAATATTTTATAGTACCTGTTCAGATAAAAAATGTCAGGTGGGCAACCATTACACAACTAGGTAAATAAATTGGTTTGAATATAAACATTAATCAGAACCTAATTTTCGAGATAACAACATTTTATCATCCATCGAAGCACTAATAACAAAACAAAAGAATATGTCTAGAGACTTGTCGAACAAATCGTTCTTTTCAACGAGTTTGTTACGATCGTAAATATTTTTATTACGTACTTTGTAGTCCATCGGAAAGTAGAACAAGGGTTTCTTTTGTATTCTTAATTTACACGTTTTCACGTAAATATTTGATAATAGAAATAATATTTACGGAATACTTCTTTAAAAAAATTATAAGTACTTTCAAAATGTTCTTGGAATTTGCAAAGTTGACGGACACTTTTTGAATGCCAGGAGGTAGGGAAAACATTATCTATCTGAGTTCCGGACAGACTCCAGAGAGGCAGACATGGTCTTTGCTGTGTAGAGATGCGTGGTGGTTTTTTTTATTTTTATAAAGTGCTTTTATTTGATTGGATAATCTGACAGACATTACGCGTGTATATTCGATCAAATAAATGTTTAAAAAACAAAACATAATTCCGTTATGTACTAGGAACATGTAAGTACTTTATTTTTCATAAGTCCTTCAGAAAAAAAATACCTATACGTTTTTAAAAGCGTAACATGAGAGTAACGCAATGAAAATGAAACCCAGTCAGAGAATAAGCCTTCAGTTTTTCTTGTCATTGTGTAGGTTTTCTTTGAACCGCCACCATTTTGAAAAGGAAAGCAAAATGGTCTATGGTAAAAGAAAAGGCGAAAGAAAACTAAACTAAATAATATAGTGGAAGTACAGCTTTAGGACCGACACGTCGAAAAAAAACGGTTCCAGCGCAATCTCATACGTTAAGTCACCCACTTAGCGAGTTGCCAAATGGATTCCATTACAGCAATTCATTGTATACGCCCTACGAACCGCCATTTTGTTATTTTAGTGACGTATTTTCTTGTTCACTTTCATTTGAATAAGTTATCGTGGTCGGAATGTTTTTATAGTCTTTTTATGGTATGGTAACGTATCTTTTGGTGCCTTTTTTGGTTGGATAGCTATGCCTTTAAAAGGCTTTCACATTGAAAAGGTTAAAGGTGACAAAACGGTTTTTTTTTTTTTTTTTTTTTTTTATTTTTTATTTTTTTTTTATTTTTTATTGAATGGACTAATCAGTTCGGGTGTACTGACACCCTTTACTGAGACACCGGACTGTTGCGGGAGCGTAGGGCTCTCACCGCCAAAAATTTACAGTGTCTGCCTAGGGGCGCCCCAGAGGGGGGCTCGAACCTCGGCCTATGGCCACACTGGGGGAAGGCGAACGGATTGGAGAGAAGCGGCCGGGCACGTGCCGGTACCGCGAAAACCGAGTCCCTACAGGGTGGCGCGACGCGCGGCCCCGCCGGCGGGGCCGATATGACGGACGTGTGTGTCTACTTTGTGTCGCGGAATCTAATTGTTTGTACGCCTCGATGGCGACTGTAATGGCGTCGTCCGGGTCGTTGAGGACGTGCCGCGGACGACGTTTGGACCTAATGGTGTCAGCCGGAGCGGGATAATCCCCTGCGGCTTTCACCAATGGATTGGGGTGATGGTCGAGAGAGTCGAAAAATCTGACTGAGCATTGCTTTAGGTGGTGCGAGATGGTCGGCACACCTAAGTCAATGTGGAGGTTTTGTGACAAAACGGTTGTCCATATGTTATTCATATACTATTCAATATTTTTATAGGTATTGTTGTTTTGTATTAACTAGTAAAAAAAAATCCGTGGAAATATCTAAAAATAACATTTTATTCCTTGTTTAGATTATAATCCCACATCATCATGGGTTAGATTCCAGATCTCTAATTTCAAGGATTTAGATTTGGAAGTCGATCAGTCAGTCAATCACTCAGTCTCGGATGTAGATTGCCTTTTACACAGATAAGTACATCACTCCCACATTACTTATGACTGTATGGACATACTTAGCACGTATCTGTCTCAGACTTAGGTTCCACAAGTAGGTATTTATTCCACAACTGGGTAAAGGCCTCTCCTTCTCCAACTTCTGTTATTTCTTGTCCATTAAAAAAAAAAAGTAAACTTTTAAAATATGGAAACAACCCACAGAATAAAAACTATCCTATACCTACGTACAATAAAATTGCAGAAATTAAAAATGTATTGGCAGACTCAGAGGAACACTTGGTCTGCTCGACTGCTATTTATTTATTCATTGGATCGTAAACTCGGGCCATTCGAGTGGAGTGTTGCTGTCTCAAGCTGCATTGTGATGTACAATTAGCACCGGTTCGGCGGGATGTGAACCAAAGTAATTGCTCTGCGATGCTTTTTGCTAATTGTCATAAAACCTAGCATACATAACAGTACCTACTTGAGATTTTTATTAGATTTCTTATTGTTTCTTTTACAAGATTTTCACATTTTGTTATGATGGTAGGTATAAAAATACTTTTCGAAAGGGCTTACCTTAATCATCATCATCATCTCCGTCATCAAAAAGTCTGGACATGAGCGTCCCACAAACGTTTCCACTACGAACGGTTGGAAGCAGTCTGCATCCAGCCAGCGGCTTCCTACGACGTTCTTTATGTCTTCCGTCCGATCACCTTTGCCGGCCGCCTTCCAATGCTACGCTACGTACGTGGGTCGCCATTCCAAAACCTCCTTCATAATCACGAAATAATATTTCAGTCCTATCATTTCTCTTAACAAGATTAATGGTAGTACAATTCACATATTTTTAGAATAAACATCTTCAAAGTGTGAATGTCGAAAACTTTTTAATCCATCCATTCAAAGAATAGTCTTCTTACTTAAAAATACTTGACGTGAAAAAGAAAATATGCGCATATAAATTACATGCTGCGTGCACGTTCATCATACCCTAAAATTATCAGAATAATTTGCCATTTTCTGTTACTATGACTTTTATTCTATGAAAATAGGGAAATCATGTTCCCTTTGAAGGCGGTGTTCCTTCATTGCACACCCTACATTGCGTTAATTTCCCGACCCCTTGCCCTTTGAACTGCTCAAGTCAATCGGAAAGTCGATCTCTTGGTTAAACATTACAAATGAAACGTCCCCAATAGAGAATGTTTAAGTAATTGAAGAATTCGCAAGTGTTTTTAAGATTTCATTGAACAAAGAAATTGGTTTCGGGGAATTACAATTATTTGCTCTTTGACGACTTGGCGTTATGTTGAACAAAATTGTTTGTTCTCTGATTTGTATTATTTGTAATGCTTCAAATAACATTTAAAATAATCTATACTAATATATAAAGCAAGAGTTTGTTTGTTTGTTGGAACGCGATAATCTCAGGAACTACTGGTTCGAATTGAAAAATTCTTTTTATGTCGGATAGTCCATTTGTCGAGGAAGGCTTTAGGCTATATAACATTACGCTGCGACCAATAGAAGCGAAGCATCAGTGAAAAATGTTGCAAAAAATGGGAAAATTAATCAAATTGAGGGCTTCCGTTGCGTGCACCGCGTAAACGGTTCAAGTTACCCAAAAAATATGTATGGCGCTCAACCTAGAAAGCTGGAATTTTGTATAGAGGTTCTTTTGACAAGGGTAATGATGGGGTTTTATAGGATTCCCACGGGAAAGGGAGTAATAGGACTATAAGTGTATTTTGTATAGAGGTTCCCTTTATGATGTTGACAAGGACAAAGATGGGGTTTTATAGAATTCCCACGGGAAAGGGAGTAATAGGTCTTTAAGTGTATTATCGCAGGCGCTCAACCTAGAAAGCTGGAATTTTGTATAGAGATTCCCTTTATGATGTTGACAATGATAAAGACGACTGTTTATAGAATTCCCACGGGAAAGGGAGTAATAGGACTGTAAGTGTATTATCGCAGGCGCTCAACCTAGAAAGCTGGAATTTTGTATAGAGGTTCCCTTTATGATGTTGACAAAGACAATGACGGCACTTTATAGAATTCCCACGGGAAAGGCAGTATCTACGGGCGAAGCCGCGGGTACAGCTAGTTATAAAATATATATCTATCTATATTATAAAAATGAATCGCTAAATGTGTTGCTAAGCGCAAATCTCGAGAACAGCTGTACTGATTTCGCTAATTCTTTTTTTAGAATATTCCTTGAAGTACCAGGATGGTTTTTACGGAGTTTTTTTTTAAATATCCCACGGGAAAGTGGGTTACACGCAAACGAAGTTGCGCGGGTTTCGCTAGTAACAAATAGATAAAGATAAAAATATGGATTTCTATAATTAAATGTTTTATAAAGTATAATAGTAATTAACTGTTTAATTAATACGTTAACTTTCATGACCAATTTCTTTTCTTCCCAGTTTGCATTGCCTTTGCTTTCTTTTCGAAATGGTGGTAGTTTATGGAGTATTCATTTAATATTTAACACAGAATAATAATATGTACAATATGTCTAGAGAACGTGCTTGTGAAGGCCTGCTCTCTGAATAAATGATTCTTTCGTTTCATTCTTTCGATATTACCTAAAAAATAATGTTTTTCGTCTGATACTTGACTTTAACTTGTAAGGTACATATTTCATGTAAAAAAACTGGAATATCAAATTAAATACTTGAGTTTTTTTTACATGAAATATTTCGCTTTGCTGCTCCTTCAGAGTTTAGATTAAAATCGTAGAGACACCTAAACAACGACTTGATGTAACATAAAATGTTGTGCCTGACAAAAGTTCAGCTCGTTTTGTAATATAAAAATGTTACGGCCGCCTTCATTGTATAAAAACAAGATAAAATGCTAATAAAGTTGACAAGCTGTATTTTATAGCTTGTGCCTTGTTGTCCGATGCTTAAATTTAGGCTTTTTATGCTAAACAGAAGGTTGTCAATGAAATCAATATTTAGGTCAACACAAAATCAAATTTATGTCACACTCTTTTCTGTCAATCAAATTTTTTTAGATTTGAGAGCGATTGGAAAACAAGCATGTGGGTCATCTAATGGTAATTTGATCATCTTGCTCTGTGCAGCACATAACACCAGGGAAGATGTCTGAGCCGTTGACGACCTTTTAACAGTAACTAATTATATCGTCTTAGAAACATTGAAAGGTTTATTACACACTAAACACATTATTATCGCAAATGATGGATAGGTATTGTGATCTGCGATCTGTCACGTTCAACGTGACACATTGAAATACAGATACAAGCGTGATACGTTTATACTTAATGTGTCACAGCTTAATAATCGTGTGATGTATGTGACAACTGCTGAATTCCCCTATCGAAATGTAAGCCAGTTTATTAAAACCATCTTGATAGTTGACGATTGTCAGCATTTTTATTTTTATTGCTACTGCAGATTCATCTATGACCGTGGCGTAATGGTTACCACGCTAGACCTAGACTGGTGGTCTCGGGTTCGAATCCCGGTCGGGTCATGATAAAATACGAACTTTTTCTGATTGGTCTAGGTCTTGGATGTTTATCTATATATATTTTAAGTATAAGTAAAAAAATTGTATAGTGGAGTTCGTATTCCATAACACAAGTTTCGAACTTACTTTAGGGCTAGTTCAATCTGTGTGATTTGTCGCTATATACATATATTTATTCGCTATATATATAAATATATATATATTAATATATATTATATTATATATATTATATATATATATATATATTAATACATACTTTATAGGATACTGTGAAACTGTGTACTGAATACTTTATAGGTTCTTCCCGGCTTCGCATAGTGACTAAGTTTCTCTTCCATATTTTTTCCCTATCCTGGAAGATGTTGTCCCACTGCTGGGCAAAGGCCTTCCCTCCCTTTCTCCATTCGTCACGGTCCAAAGCTACTTCTGGCCAGCCTTCCAAAAAGTCTTCCTCTTCCATAATATTAAATTAATAATGTTAAAAATGATCACATACCAAAACAACTTTCTTGGTCGTTTGGATTGGTCGTTTTGACGTTTGAAATAGTAATATAGGATAATTGGTTTTATGAGTACGTAACATTAAAAATAGGTATATTATGCCACGCTTCTCCACTTGTGTACGGAGGTCATTATTTTAAAGCCATGTGTCATTTTAACTTTTTGTGTAAAGTGATGTTAAAAAGTATATAAACTTAGTCACTTTTTAATCATATTAAAGGATATGTCACACTTTAAGTATAATATAAATTGTATCATAAACATTTGTGCTTTTCATACGTGTTTAACGTGCCGTGTAACTTATTATATTAGAATATTATTCCTAGACACCGTCGTAGATTTTGCTACGAGCTACGCCGCGTAGCCGTGCTACGGAGGCGATATAAATATTTCAGTACAGGAAATTATGCTTCTCTCAAATACTGTTCCCGCAAGCTTTCAATGGAAAAGCGTTCTTGGATGCCCAGGTAAATTATGTATGGCCATTGACTCGCTTTGGACATTTAATATTATTTGTTACGATTACTGAATTTGTATGTATATGTTACTAAAATAAACACCTGAATATGTTGCATGGAACTGGAATATTCTTAACTTTCATAAAGGTGAATTGCTCAAAATCATTTTTATTGTTTTATTTTTATTTTTTTGTTGTCTTAGTTAATGACGTTTCTGTCGTGTCTTAACGACACATTGACAATTTCGCCAATGTCGAGTATTTAAATGAACATAATATTATAGCTGTCACTGTCAAACTAAAGACGAAACAAGAGATAGCTTGAGACTTAATTAAAAATTAAAATTTCAAAAACTGGTTGTTTATTAGACACATTGTAATCAATTTTTAAATATAATTAAACATATAGGGACAAATCACACAGATTGAGATAGCCCCAAAGTAAGTTCGAAACGGTGTTATGGGATACTAACTCAACGATACTATATTTTATAACAAATACATATATAAGTAGATAAACATCCTAGACCCGAGGCCAATCAGAAAAAGTTCGTTTTTATCATGACCCGACCGGGATTCGAACCCGGGACCTCCTGGGTGGCGATCTGGCGTGGTAACCATTACGCCACGGAGGTCGTCAGCATAATTGACATGATCTTACAGGCAAAACTAGATAGATAGTGCTTCTTTATAAACTTCAGTGCTTATTTATAAACCTTTAACAAAGGGCATTAAACTGCAAATTAAATACATTGCAGCGTTCTTTAATAAAGCATGATCATAATGGTTTTACATACATAATAATGTATTATCCCCAGTAACTGTTGATATGATGTGTGAATAGACAATGGTTCTGTTGCATAAAGTATTTATAAACCGTTGAAACGGAAATTGCAGTTATGTAATATTAACGACGAATGCAGATTAATACTTAGCTTCAAGTGTCTAGATATTAGCGGTTTATTAGTCCATCCTAATAATATTATAAAGGCGGAAGTTATGTGTATGTTCTTCATGCTCAAATGGCTGGGCCAATATTTATGTGGTGTGTGTGTGTATATGTTTGTAACGAATAAACTCAAAAACTAGACCGATTTCAAAAATTCTTCCACCGTTGAGAAACTCCACTATCCCCGAGTGACCCCGAGTGACATAGGCTTTGTTTTTTAAATTACTTTTTTATTTTTAAATTTAACCTTACGAAAACCCGTGCGAAGCTGGGGCGGGGCGCTAGTAACATATAAAATTGACCATTTATAAAAACCATAATCGAATCGATAATTTTATATGTCATACACGTATGGTACCAGAACAGAGAGTTGGACATAGAGAAAGCTGTTAGGAGACATTTAAGTTTTAGGAATTGTTAGTAAGAACAGGCATTAGTCAAGTTGCTCGTATTACCGCTTGTGAAGTTTCGAAAATTTAAATCTAAATGTCGGATAGCCTAGCGGTTATACGATTTGCAATTCAATATTCTTAGTGTCCATGTACCTACAGGGTTATTTTTGGACCCTCCGCCAATTTTTTTTAGGTGATTCTATAGCAGCAGTACAATGAATTTATGAAATAAAAATAGATTATTTTATTGACTTATTTTTTTCAAAATTTTACAAACACAAATTAAAATTATTGTCACCCGCGCGTGCGGCCGTCTCGCAGCATAGCACTACGCGCATGCGTAGCTGATATCATCCTTTCAACCAACGACAATGCGCCGTCATTGACTGGCGCGAGAGTGACCGACCGTTCCTAGAAATGTAAGATTTAAAAAAGTTACTGTAAAATGTGGAGCATAAAACTTTTAAATTTTTTTTTTACCACATTTTTTTTTTTTTTTTTTTTTTTTTTTTTTTTTTATTAATTGAAAAGTTCAGTTCGGGTGTACTAACACCCTCTTCTGAGACACCGGACTGTTGCGGGAGCGTAGGGCTCTCACCGCCAAAAATTTACAGTGTCTGCCTAGGGGCGCCCCAGAGGGGGGCTCGAACCTCGGCCTATGGCGACACTGGGGGAAGGCGAACGGATTGGAGAGAAGCGGCCGGGCACGTGCCGGTATCGCGAAAACCGAGTCCCTACAGGAAGGTGGCGCGACGCGCGGCCCCGCCGGCGGGGCCGATATGACGGACGTGTGTGTCTAGTTTGTGTCGCGGAATCTAATTGTTTATACGCCTCGATGGCGACTGTAATGGAGTCGTCCGGGTCGTTGAGGACGTGCCGCGGACGACGTTTGGACCTGCTGGTGCCAGCCGGAGCGGAATAATCCCCTGCGGCTTTCACCAACGGATTTGGGTGATGATTGAGCGAGTCGAAGTATTTGACAGAGCATTGCTTTAGGTGGTGCGAGATGGTCGGCACACCTAAGTCAATGTGGAGGTTTTTGTTCCTAACGAACCAAAGCCCACCGATGGCTTTGCGCAAAAACCTATTCTGAATGGTTTGCAGCCTGTGGATATGAGAGGGCGCGGCGTGAGCGAAAACTGGACTTGCGTATGTCATTATCGGCCTAATGCACGTTGTGTAAACTCTCACCTTATTTCTAAGAGAGAGTTTACTGCGCCCATTAAGCAGACAATGTAAGCGGCCTAGCGCGAAAGCAGCGCGGTCGCGGACAATCTTTATATGATGTTCGAAGGTGAGTCCCCTATCGAGTGTGACACCTAAATAACGGACTTTCTTTTCCCAAGGGATCGGTTGTCCGAACATCTTGACTTTAGTGGAGGGATTTGGCGTAGTACCTCTGGAGAAGAGGATAGCGGCGCTTTTATCTGGATTAACTTCTATGCGCCATTTCCTAAACCAGTCGCCAAGGGAGTTGGCGGCGGCTTGGAGGGACTTATCATCTGCGAAAAGGGCAGTATGAGTCACAAGTGGACTGGGTCTAAATTGAGGGAAGTCGCTTGTGTAAAGCGTGTATAGGAGGGGGGAGAGCACGGATCCTTGTGGTACTCCGGCTCTAATGGTGTGAGGGGGGGATAGTGCCCCCACCCTATAGCGGAAAGAGCGATTCGACAAGTAGTCTCGTATGATGAGCACGAGACGGTTTGGCACATTAAGTTTGTAGAGCTTATAGATAAGCCCGTTGTGCCATACTTTGTCGAACGCCTTTGCCACGTCGAAAAAGAGAGCGCCCGTTTTGTGCGGGCGGGATCTGTTCGCTCTCCGGTCCAACACGTGTTCGACTATGCGATGCACTTGTTGGACACAAGAGTGTTTGGCTCTAAAACCAAACTGTGCGTCAGGTAAAAGATTATTAGCAAGGGAAAAATCTTTGAGACGAGCGAGAATAATGCGCTCATAGATCTTTCCTATCGAACTAAGGAGACTGATTGGGCGATAGCTCGAGGGCTGATCCTTGGGCTTGCCGGGTTTTGGAATGCTAATGACGGTGGCTTCCTTCCAAGATTTGGGGAAAATACTGTTTTTTAGTGCCGCATTGAAAATGGCGGTCAGAAGGAGAATAAGGTGCGCGGGGAAGAGCTTGACGACTCTATTTGAAATCCCGTCAGGCCCCGGGGCCTTCCTATTATGTAAATCTTTGATAAGGGACTCTACCTCATCGGGGGTTACCGGCTCTATCGGCGGGTCGGCAACTCGCGAGATTGTTGAAAACCTCAGTATCGACCTCGAGTAGGTGATCTGGATCAACGGGGAGTGTGCTAGGTGCACATTGTGCCTCAAGACTGGATGCTAAGCATTCAGCTTTTTCCTCGTCCTCGAAGGCGAGGGGGAGGGAGGGATCTGACTGTACTAACGGGGGGGGTGGCAGCCACTGTATCTGCCTTAAGGGCTCTGGTGAGGTTCCAGAAGGCTTGTTGAGAGGGGACCATATTTGTAAGTGTCTCGTCCCACTGATCGTTCCTAAGCTGTCTAATGCGACGCTTAACCGCTGATTGGGCAGTGCGCATGCGGACACGGTTCTGCTCAGAGGGAAAAGAGAAGTAAGCCCTTTGAGCTGCGTTTTTTTCAGTTAACAGAGCACGGGCATCTGGCGGCAGTTCCCAGCGACGATGAGCGTTCACTGGGACGCGGCGCGAGCAATCGCTAACCACCTTCTGCACGTGCGCTGTTAATGAGTCAATTGCACCTATCGCGTCGGGAATTGAGACTATCTCGTCTGGAATTGGGTCTAACAAGGGAGATGAGATAGACTTAAGGCCTTCTCCTAGGCTGAACCAGTCAGTCTTGAGTCTTGTGGGGTCTGAGGCTGCCACGTTGGGAATGCTCACTCTGGGCGAGAGGGCAATAATGACAGGCCTATGATCTGAAGTGTGTGCAGAGTGCACTTCTATAGAACTCAATCTAAGATTGATGTTCTTTAGGAGGGCTACGTCTAGGACGTCCGGACGATGATTAACATTGTCTGGATAGTGAGTAGGTGACATAGGTGCTACTACGTCGAAGTTGAGGCTCTCTGAGAGTCGCTCGAGTTGTCTACCACGTTGGTTTGTGGTTTGGCTACACCAAGCAAGGTGCTTGGCATTTAGATCGCCCGCTATGATAACAGACGGACCAAGATCTAGAAGGTTTCGTATATCACTGTCAAGTAGTGATCTAGGGCTTGAGGAGCTATTGTTAGTGGGAGCTAGATAGGCTGACACTAAATATATGGATTGATGACCTGTCATTCCTAATCTACAGACAGAGGCTTCGATGTGCACGAGATTTGGTGTATCCACAGGCGTGCAGTGTAATGTCGCTTTGTAGTAAATGAGAGTGCCACCAAAGGCAGAGACTGTGCGATCATTACGAATGATTTTGTAATTCGCGATTTTGGGATCGCGAATTGACGGCTTGAGGAACGTCTCCTGGATGAGGAGAACGTCCAATTGATGGGTGTAGAGAAAATCGGCTACCTCAGACCTCTGGGTACGAAGCCCATTGGCGTTGAAGTAGCCGATTTTTAGGGAGGTCGGTTTGACTCTACTCGTGTTATGGTGTAGATCCATAACTAAAACCTAAAATTTTTGAGAGTGTCCGTCAGCGCTCTAAAGTCGCGCCTCAGGACTATGACGAGGGCCTCTGAGTTCCCCTGGCATTCTATGATGCGGTCTGCCAAAAGGTCGACTTCGTCAAAGTCGATGGCGTTTAATACCGACATTACAATTTTGAAATTGTCGACGCTGTCACGGGTGGAGGAGGAGGAGGGTTTCGGCGGCTGCGGTGCCGCTTTCGGCGACGGCGGTGCCGCTTTTGGGGAAGGTGGAGGGGTCGCAACCACAATCACCGCGGGTGCAGGTTGGCCTGAGGGGCTGCCCTGCGGGGGGGGAACCTTATTGGTTCTGTGTCGCCACGAATGCGACACAACTGGTGTAGGCACCGGTGCCTTTGCTGAAGCCGGGGCGGCCGCGGCAGTTGGAGGTTGGGGGGGGGCTAACGTAGGCCGCCTTAGGGGCGGCTCGAGTTTTAGGTGGGGAGGGAGCGGGCCTCCGGCTCTTCACCTTGGGTGCTTTTGGGCACCCTCGGTAGTTCGCCGGGTGTCCCACCTCCCCGCAGTTTACGCAGCTCGGAGGTTCCGAGCATAGCGCGCGATCCTTAGACCGTTGACACTCCGGTGTCGAGTGGGCTCCTAAACATTTAACACAGCGAGGTGTGTTATGGCAATTTCTTGCGGAATGCCCGTATAGCTGGCATCTGTGGCATTGTCCCACAGTGCCTTTTTGGTGTGGGGGCTCAACAGCAACCCCAGACAGTCCGCAAACCTTACGAATGTTAAAGATGGCTTTGGCCTCTTTTAAGTTTGTCCTGTCCAGAATGGCCAGGACCATGTTGAATGGGGCGGAAGGCCCACGGTGCATACGGTGCACCTCCATGATGGGTAGTTTTTGGGCCTTTAGGTCCTCGAGTACGTCTTCGCACCCGATTTCCTTTGGGACCCCCCGAATGACGACGCGGAGGCGCCGTTCTTCCTCCACACTCCACGTGTGGAATGGAATCGACATACCGTCGAGAAGTCGCGTTAAGTTGCGATAGTCGGAGATAGTCTCCGTTTTCAGCCTGATACCCTCAGTGCGGGTTTCGGCTATGAAAAAGATGCCATTTGCATCGCATCGGGCCTTGATGGCCATCCACCTATGGCGGTTCGTTATAACGACCGCCGGTGGGCGCTGGGAGCGCTTGGGAGGGGTGGGGAGAGAAGCTCCCTCGGCACCCTGTTCAGCCGCGGGGGGCGAAGCAGGGGAGTCAGAGGCCGCGGCGGGAGTAATGCCGTCGGCCAATTTGGCGGCCTTCTTTGCGGCGCCTTTGTTGCGCCTGGTGCGCTTTCGGCCTGAGGCCATGACAAATTCGTCCGAGTCGGACGTGGGCTCTGAGGAGGATTCCGAGGACTCGGAAACAACTTCCATTTCTTCGTTTTGGGCCTGACGGGCCGGAGACGAATTAGCGGAGGGCGCGTCGCGCGCGGCGGCGCGCGCGGCGCTTTTGGAGCGCGCGGTGGTGCGCGCGGCGTTCGCAAGGTGCGAGGGGGTCGAGGCGGGGGCGGCGCGCGCAGCGGGCGCGTCGCGCGCGTCGATCTCAGAGGGCGCGGCGGGGCGCGAGGCATTCGCAAGGTGCGAGGAGGTCGAGGCGGGGGCGGCGCGCGCAGCGGGTGCGTCGCGCGCGGCGGCGCGCGCGGCGATCTCGGAGAGCGCTGCGGGGCGCGAGGCGGGCGCGTCGCGCGCGGCGGCGCGCGCGGCGATCTCGGAGGGCGCTGCGGGGCGCGAGGCGGGCGCGTCGCGCGCGGCGGCGCGCGCGGCGTTTACAGGGGGCGCGACGGCGGCGCAGGGCTCGGTGGCCTGAGGGGCCGGGGAGAGAGAGGCAATTCTCTTTATTTCCTCAATACGAGGCAACATACGGGGATCTTGCTCTAAAATTAGAGCGATGAGGCCATTTATAATGGCGTTTTCGCGCGGGTCGGTCGCCATGGCGACCGGCCTAACTTTAAGGGACCTAACAACTAACGAATTTATCGCAGTTCCTCCCGTCACGTTCCGCAAGGAAGAGTCTGCGAACAAACCTTGCGGCAGTCGTGCCTAATAAAACGCGCTCGGGGGGAACACCCGAGGTGTGTATGCCTAGTCCCCCGCGCCGGGTGAGGCGGGGGGGGTGTAGCTGGGTGAGCCCTAAGCTTGTTATCCTCTGACCAATCTCAATGTGTCAGAGGGCCCTGGCTGCTTAGTGCTCGGAGGGTAGCTGTGAGCCGAAGCCCTAGGCGCCCAAACCGTTCACTAAGAATAGGAAGGGGAATAGGTAGGTGGGAGGGGGCGACAGCTAGCGTCGGTCAGGGGAGCCCCCTAGGCCGGTGGTGCTAGCCCCGTCCGGGTAACTTGCTTCACCCAGAAGGGGATCAGCGAGTGCCCGGGTCGCACTCCTGGTGTTTGCGCGCGGTTGGCACCGTTAGGTTACGCGCAAAACCAGACCACGAAACTGTGGTTTTAATCAAAAATCGCGCGAAGTTAAAAAGAAACTTCTAAAAACCTGATAATGTTTCTTTGTTTTCAAAAAAACAAAGAAACACGTAATTCGGAGTGGCAGTTACGTAATACGTAAACGGCCGTTGGGAGCGGGGCGTGCAGCGTGGCGCGGAGACACCGGGAACGTGTGGCTCGGGCGCGTCGCGAGCACGACTGCACATATTTTTATATTACTTTCCTTAAATTATATCTATTTTTGGCGGGGGGTCCAAAAGTAACCCTGTATATATAAAATTCTAAGTTCTGACTGATTTAACTATATATCAACTCACAGCCCAAACCGCTGGGTCTAGAGATTTCAAATTTGGAATGTAGGTTCCTTACAACGTCTAGGGGTGTACTAAGAAAGGATATTTGAAAATTCACGGGAAAGCGAGATTTACGCAAACGAAGTTGCGAGTATTTTACTAGTTTATAATAATATCTTTCATACCTTGTACCAAAACACAACGGGTGCATCATACCCCGGGGAGAGAGTTAGCGAGTTCGTTTGAATGATTCGACACCTCCCCAGAGACGCAACCCTTTACTAGGGTTGCTGGTATAAAATAAATAACTTTACAGCATTTCAAGTCGTAATGTTGCTCTGTTAAAATAACTTCTAAAGGGAGGGTTCGTTTTATATTCAGATATATAAAATGGTAAAGATGAAATTCAAAAACTCTACAATGAATGAGTACAGAATAACGAAAATGTCTGATTTTCGATTTGAATTCGATCGGGCCCTCCGAATACGCGATCGAATTGATGACATGAACCGTAAAATGAGTTGTTCGCATCGGTGCTCCTCCTGCCAACACTGGCCGTAGTAAACACCCATTGTCTCGCTCGTAAAACGTACAAAGATTTTGTTCGGAAATTGCAAACGTCTTAGCCCCCACTGTAAACTTTTCATTACTTGAAACTTATTGGATGGATTCCAATATTTTTCGAGTCGTTGCATCACAATTGCAACTACGATCATGACTATCGATATATTTGTAGACAATTTTACATTATTTATACGTTACCGCGTAGAGACGTGCCAATAATATTTAGATTGTAGGAACTTTACGGTTTTATCGCGGTTGAAATTGTTCTTATTTATGTTACTAGAGGATGCTTGCAAAAATGTCTGAGTCTTAAAAATAAACCATTGATATAAAAAATATCAATTTTCTCTAAACTTGATTTCACTATTTAGCAGTCATTTGTGAATCTAAACCATCTATAGATACATAAAATTCATTAAAAATTACCAAGCACGACCGAACACGAACATGGTGAACATCGAACACGGACACTTTGTTCGCACGTGCGTACCACTAACGAACATCAAACAATTTGTTCGTCAAAAGTGTTCGTGTCGATCCAATTTGGTTGTTCTGTGTGGACGATGTTCTCGTCTCGTTCTCGAACACCAAAAGAGTAAGGCTTGGTAGCCTCTTTTGTTCGACACCATGTTCTTGTTTGGTAGTGAGTGGTTGCGCGTGAACACAAGTATAACTATGTTTGTAGGTGTTCATGTTCGCTTTGCTAATTTACGTCCACACGTTCGAACCACATGTTCCGTGTTCGTGTTCGATGTTCACCATGTTCGTGTTCGGTCGTGCGTACACGCCTTTAGACTTTAGTGACATATAAACATACAGAGTTCGTAATAAATCACAATATCGTAGAATATATTCTAAGGACGTATTGAAAGGAGTAATTAAATTCAAATGAATTGATTCAGGTACTCGAATTTCATGTATGAATGACTACTTTTATTAGTAAAGTAAATCTTTTTCATACTAATATAGGAAATTCGATTTGAAAGCCGTTGCCTTTGTGAATTGCGAAATGGGACAAGCTGTGAAGAGGAATTCTATTTACTCTACTCATTGTCATCGCAGTAGATTCGAAATGTCTAGATTGAAAAAAAAAACATTGATTTCGGATTATTCACTACTATTACTGTATGTTTTTGTTATCGTCGTCGGAGCTAAGAGACCATCTCCACGAGCGAGAGAATTGCGACAAGTTTGAATGAAAATCGCCGCGATATAATCGCCGTATGGACACACTTAGTGGCACTTAATTAGGTGGCACTATAGGTGGCACGACGATATTGTCGTCGCTATTTTCTCGCTCGTGGGGCTCGCTTGAAGACAGTATGTGACAGTAGATGAAGATGCATTAGAGAGGGTGTAAACTGTGGATGCCTGTTCCGCCGTGGAGACAAGAAAAACGAGAACTTAAAAACTGTATTTCGAAAATTTATATTTCTGGAGCAGCGCGCGACGTGCGTGGCTCGATACGTTTTGGGCACTGCCGGGCACAGATAACTGTATATTGCTGCCGGGTCCCGGCCAACGGTGGCGCGGTCAAATTTTCAGCGGGCGGGGTGCGCTCGCGCTTCACCCCTTCTCCGCGTTCCTATGTCGCCCCGTGCACGTCCTACGCGCTCCGTAATTCACAAAGGTAGCAAACAATAAATGAACTATTATAAACGCGTTATTAACAGAGGGCATTGATTTAAATCAATGAGAGACGGTTTCTGCATTAGGGAAGACTTAGGGAAGTCTTTTGCCCTGGTAATACATAATACACTGTCCAAAATAAATGGTTTTATGCGTATTTTATTTAATGATAGTCTTAAAAACTTTACCACTAAGAATAATGAAAGTTAGAGTCAATAAAAAGTATTATTTCACAGCAGACCGTTGCTGTCAGGCTGTATTTCAAATGAATTATGAACTCCCTGACAGCACTGTTTATCTATGCAAATGTGCATTCTACTACAATGATACACTTTACACTATATTTATTTTATATACTACTGGTGGTATAGTATAGTTATAGATCATTAATCATTTACATGAAGACGTCATCAAAAAAAATCTAGTTATTAAAACTTCCTTATAAAACAAGATGGAAAACTTCCCTGTAGTATCTATTTAAGAAACCTCATACTTTCATGTATGCACGCCAGAAACTTAAACTTTTCAAAGTCTAAGACAGTGTATGGAGCCGAAAGACATTGAGAAGGCCTCGCAGACGTTGAGAAAATCTGATACGATTCATTAACTTAACGACCTTTTAATATTTAAGGGGAGGCTTTGATCGAAAACGCTTGGAAGTGTCAGGTATACCTCGAGGCCTGAACTCTTTGAGTAGCGCGTCCTGCCTCATTACATATGCTGAGCGCCAGTTTTGACACTTGCTCGATTTGAAACAGGCTTTTAGTTTGATGCAGTTTTATTTTGGTAATGTACGAATAATTACACTTTGGGTTAGATTAGATTTTACTTTGTAGTAGCCATCGAGTACGTATTCCTTTAATAGTAGTAGCATTTTACTTAATCAGCTATGAATAAATGGAGTCTGCTACCTAGGCTTAACTATATTTTAATTTCTGAGCCATTTAGTATTAAGATCCATTTAGGAGAGGTAGGGCACAACGGATAATCCGCTCAAATCGGAGCAGCCCGTCTGGGAAAGGGCCTTCATCTTACAGAAGATCGTAGTCAAATAATATTAAAGCATTGGTCTTGGCCATTTTGTGTACCTACGGTGAGCGTCTATAGGCTACTAGGCTACGGTGATGCTTACCATCAGACGGGCCGTAAGCTTGTTTGCCACCTTTCTGGCATAAAAAAAGTGTTAGACAGGATTTGCTACAAAAGATCTTGTCCAGGCAGGAAAAATTCGCTGTATAATCCCTAAGTTTTAGCTGGGGTTTCTCAGCTATGCATGTGGACGCAATGTATTGGTGCCTAGTATCTAGTTCACTTGCATATCATACGCTCGTGTATTCGTAGTGAATTCATCCTTTCTAGACAAGGTTTAACGCTGGCCGGCTTCATAGGTTGGCCCCAACTTTGGAGCTAACATTTCTCTAGATCAACACGTTGTACAGTCACCTCCATTAATATGTAATCACTTTAGTACCTTGACACTATAACATTGTTGACATGTTCACTCAAATGAAGTAATTGAAATGATATACGAAAGTGACAAGGTACCTACTAAAGTGATACATATTTATGGAGGTGACTGTACATGTAGTGTGGTGTACCATGTACGTTGGTGCCAAGATGTGAAGACTGCGGCGTAAGGATTTTGCAAAGATACAAATTTTTACATGGATCGAATGAAAAAAGAAATGAACCAAAACAAACCTTTCTTGAATTATGTTAGTGTTTTCATTGTGTAATACATGCTTGGATCTGCTGTCCGCAGGATGATGACCATATGTAAATTCACCACACCTCTGATCCAGGGACCAATGAGCATTATCATCACTCTTCATTTAAAAATTCGAAATATTACTTACAGTTTTTGTCGTAAAATATATTTTACTTGACGAAAACGTATTAAACTGAGCATTTCTTAAGAAACTGTAGCAATGTTATATGCTAATTCTTGGAAGCATTTCATCACCATTTGCAGTTGTAATTTTATTTTCCCAACTATAAAATGTACACTGTGACTCTTTGTATCTTTCGTAACTACTCTGTGTCATAAAATTAACAGTAGTCTAATTTGATTAAATTAAAACTTTTCGCATTTACTAAAATTTATCTTTGCCTTTAGTTATCTTAATTAAGAAAACTTTGTCACAAATCTTAGTTTTCATTTTTTAATTAATTTATAGAATAGAGGTTGAGACAAAAGGTATTATTATTATTTATTATTTCGTACCCACACTCTTTAATTTGTACTCGGAAACAATCATAGCGGAAGCTATTGAAGATCTGGATTGTGGAGTCAAAATAAATGGCCGGTACATTAATAATATCAGATACGCCGACGATACAGTCCTAATAGCAGCATCACCTGAGGAGTTGCAAAGAATTGTAACCCGTGTTAATGAGTGCAGTGAAGAGGCTGGTCTGAGGATGAACATATCTAAAACGAAGATCATGGTGATATCCAAACAAAACGTCGATGATATCAACATCACTGTGGCGGACCAAAAAATTGAGAGAGTGCGCAAATTCAAATACCCAGGGACATGGCTTAATGACATCAGAATCTGGAGCTGTGAACAGGAGGCAAAGATCCGCATCGAAATAGCTCGTAGTGCTTTCTGTACGTTAAAAAGAGTACTCTGCAATCGCAGACTTAGATCCCTTTGCGCATTAGGCTCTTACATTGTTACGTCTGGCCGATGCTTCTTTACGGATGCGAGGCGTGGACGATCAAAGAGGACCTCAGGAAACGTATCGAAGCGTTCGAGATGTAGGCATACAGACGTATGTTGGGAGTTAGTTGGACTCAGAAGGTTTCAAACGTGGAAATCCTGCGACGCGTCAACCAAAAACGGCAACTTATGGAGACTGTTAAGAAGAGAAAAGTTGCATATCTCGGACACGTGCTTAGACATGACAGATATCTTTTACAGCTCATTCTAATGGGAAAGGTTGCCGGAAGAAGAGGTGTTGGGCGCAGAAAGAAGTCTTGGCTCCGCAACATCCGAGAATGGACGGGAATCGCGAGTGCTGCTGATTCTTTCGGCTCGCGAAAAACAAGACCGAGTACACAGCGCTGACGGCCAACCTTCGCTAGTCGGAGAGGCACCCAAAGAAGAAGAAGAAGAATTATTTCGTAGGTACCTATTTGAAATTTAAAAAAAATTGTTAAAAAATTTCAGTACCTAACAAATTAGTATGTTTTAATATCATTTAGATCTTTATATTTGTAAATACAATATATTCGACGTGTTAGTTAATTAAAAGGTTAGTTAGTTGAGTTAATTTTTTCAGGGTGATTAAATAAATACAATATATTGTATTGTATTAAAAAGCATTTCCCACAAATATCTCCCCTACAAAACCCCAACAGGAAATATTGCAGTCGTTAAGGAAATCGTCTGTCAATATAGTTGTCCAGTCCCATTTTCACATTGATTTATATCGTCTCGTTGTTATTACGATAATGTATGAAGATATACAATAATTGTACATAATGTATCCTATGTGACAAAGAATAAATTTTATAATATTTTGTAATTATATTTTAAGTTACTTAACCCTTTATTTGTAACAGAGAAATACTTTTTAATTTTATTTTAATAATGCAACTTTAGCTATATGCAGACTATTTAAAACTTACAGATAAAAACATAGACTCTAAATTCAGGATATTAATGAATTTTTATAAGTGACTAACATTAACATTATCAACTAATTATTTATTAGTCAAAACTAATGATTTTGTCTTCGACTGTAGACTAATTTATTAGTCAAAAATACTATAAAATATAAATTAACATTTTGTTGTTTCTCAAAGTATCACTCAAGAGAATTCATCATGACTTGACAAATAGAATCAAAACTATTCATCATAGTTCTTGAATAAAACCCGCAATGATTCTCTAACAATAAGGCGCTCCGGCGACGTACAATGCCACAATGGGACAGTGGGATAATGTACATGTAACCACTAATTAATGTGCACATTCACAGCGCAACGGAAAATATTCTTTGCCGTTGTTGGAGCCAACGGTAATTGCATTTTGTGTATTTTTAATGAATTGTATCAAAGTCAACCTGTGTAGCCGTTTCATTTATAACGTATGGAATAATAGGATTTGTTTTTTTTTACTGTTTTTGAGGACGAAAGAATCTACTTTTTATAAAAATATTAATTAGCACAGCGGGTCAATATATATATTTAAATTCAAAGTCCTGACTGACTGCCTTAAGTATATTATATCAACGCACAACCCAAACCGCTGGGTCTAGAGATTCCAAATTTGGAATGTAGGTTCCTTACGACATCTAGGGGTGTACTAAGAAAGGATTTTATCAAAATTCCCACGAGAAAGCGAGATATACGCAAACGAAGTTGCGAGTATTTTACTAGTTCTTGTTATAAGAACAGAACTATCGCTATCTCCCTCTTTTCATATTTATGAGCAAGCTATCGCTTGAGATTGAGATCAGGATTTTACTGTTTTTATAAAAAAATGGAGCCGCAGATCATTGAGCCTGATTTTGTCAGTGATTTAATATCGACCGCAGCCACGACTGGCGTTCTTGCTGACATGCAAACAGAAACTACGTACAAATTATATATTGAGAAAAACCAGACGCATCAATATTTAGTTGAAAGGGTCAGTAGGTATTCGATTTTTAACACATACTTTAGTAAACATAGTGCCTATATTTATAAACGTTTTATCTAACGATGCGGGAAAACCATGTTGCAGAACTCGATTTATTTTTAAACATTTCACGTTAGTTTCTTTACATTAATTTCTTTTTATTATTAAAATCCTATTTCTGAATTATTTATTTTGTTATTCATTATGACGATAAACATGAATCGATTATTTTAAAACTGAAATTGTAATAGTATGATGGTACTGAAGATGTACTGGTACTCTACTTTAGATCCTAACATATTTATCAACAATATCAATAGTACTTAGTACACCTTATACACACGAAACCCTAATTACTATATCTCTTCGTCTGATTGTCCGTTTGTCTCGTCTCATGAACAGTTGAAATTTTAACAAATTTATGCTTCCTTTATAACAACAAAATTTAAAAAAAAATCATCCCAATCGGGTTCGCACATTTTGCTTTTTGCAAATGTTTTTATTATCTACTCTACAAAAATTTTGTTTTTATTATTTTATTTCCTTTGTTTGCAAGTAGGGCTCACACAAGTTTTATAAAAAGAAATATATTTTATGATTAATAAAACGTAATTCTGGTTTTACAAGTGTCCATAGACTGCGGTGACCACTTACCATCAGGTGGGCCGTGTGCTTGTCTGCCACCGGCGGGTGCTATAAACAAAATAATTCGATTGCAAGTAAAAAGATATTCGATTATGTCATTGTATCTTTAATATTGAACCAACAATGATCGAGAACTTAACAGAGCGGAAGTGAAGCGAAAAATCCATACATTGTCCCCGGCTCCAGTCGCTGAATTGCAACAAAATGTATTTTTAATGTCTTCATTTCAACTTGGATTCACACAATTAGTAAAGATTTGATGACGTCATTTCTTCCTATATCGCTTTAACCGAGTATCCTCTACATGAGGGTTTCATTCTTTACTTTTATCTAGAAGTTTTATACGTACTGAGTACTTTTTCACTATGAAAGGTGCTGATAGACTTGAGCATTCACTTCTAAAGGCATGTACGCACGACCGAACACGAACATGGTGAACATCGAACACGAACACTTTGTTCGCACGTGCGTACCACTAACGAAAATCAACAATTTGTTCGTCAAAAGTGTTCGTGTCGATCCAATTTGGTTGTTCTGTGTGGACGATGTTCTCAGCACGACCGAACAAGAACATTGTTAACACGAACATCGAACCATAACAGTAAGGCTTGGTAGCCTCTTTTGTTCGACACTATGTTCTTTTCCGGTCGTGAGTGGTTGCGCGCGAACACAAGTAGAACTATGTTTGTAGGTGTTCATGTTCGCTTTGCTCATTTACGTCCACACGTGCGAACCACATGTTCCCTGTTCATGTTCGATGTTCACCATGTTCGTGTTCGGTCGTGCGTACACGCCTTAACAGAACATCGAGCATTCGCCGTTTTTATATTTGTCGGACTGAACAACGAACCGAGCCAACCATAGAACCAAATATTGCTACGAACATCAAAAGAAAGATAATGGCAAACTAATCTGAATCTAGAATGCTCGCCAGAACGCTCGACAGAATGCTCGCTAAAATGTTCTCGTAATTTTTCTGTGATGTAACATTCGCAAGAATGCTCATTACAAGTGAACGCTTAAGTCTATCAGCATGTAAATTCTATGAAAAGAACAATGTATTCATATTCCAAGTGTATTGTGAATGGAATGGATATAAGTGGAAGTGTACTGTAAGACCGAATATTCATCATATATCATCATCATCATATCAACCCATAGTCATCCCACTGCTGGGATACGGGTCTCCCTTCAATCGAAGGTGATTAGAGCGTATTCTGCCACGCTGCTCCAATGCGGATTGGCAGAGGTTGGTGTTTTCAAGCCGCCCGAAGGCCACCGACTTGGCTTATCGACTGTCATCCATCGAAAACAGCCGGGAACGGGTTCGAGTTACAGAACTTTTATTTTTAACGGTATTAGTAACTATAGAAATATTGTGAATTACTAATGTCTACCTATTTTGGTTCATGACTGCAGCCAAATTAGACACTGCCCGTTAACAGACTGATGGACAATTGGACAGGCAGCGAATTCATAAAGGTTTAATACTACTTATTTTCACCCGTGACCCTCTACTTTAAATAGTTTCAGTATTAAAATAAAATTTAAAATAAATTTTAAAATAAATAATAATAAATCCATTTATTTGCCCCCACAACTTAAGTGCATCTAAAAATATTTTCCCATAATTCAAGGAAAAAATGTGGTGGACAAGAAGTCATATGATACAGTACAATGAGTGACTACTACGGCGTGTAGCATAAGCTACACTTATATAAGTGTAAATTAACTTAATAATTAATAGTGGTAACGTGCGCGGGCAAATAAATAAATATATAGGGACAATTCATACAGATTGAGCTAGCCCCAAAGTAAGTTCGAAACTTGTGTTATGGGATACTAACTCAAAGATATTATATTTTATAACAAATACATATATAGATAAACATCCAAGACCCGAGGCCAATCAGAAAAAGTTCGTTTTTCATCATGACCCGACCGGGGATCGAACCCGGGACCTCCTGGGTGGCGGTCTGGCGTGGTAACCATTACGCCACCGATGTCGCAAAATAATTTGTTGTTTTAAGCAATCTTGTCATTTATACGACCGACGAACGACCTCCGTGGCGCACCGCCACCCAGGAGGTCCCGGGTTCGAATCCCGGTCGGGTCATGATGAAAAACGAACTTTTTTTGATTGGCCTGGGGTCTTGGATGTTTATCTATAATGTACCAATTTATTATAAAATATATCTAGTCTCGTTGAGTTAGTATCCCATAGCACAAGTCTCGAACTTACTTTGGGGCTAGCTCAGTCTGTGTGATTTGTCCCTATATATTTATACTTATTTATTTATACTAATTGTACCGTATAACGTATGTGAATTATTGTAAGTACTGTTACTATTTTATTAATGTACATATATACTATAGTTCAGTTGCCACAAACTTGTTACAATTTTTTTTTGGGAAATAATTATTATTCATATTATTATTGCATGAAAACGGTTAGAATAATTTAACCAATTATAACCGTAACGATTCTAAGGTCAATCTTATTTCGTTCGATATGACAATAATACATAGTTTAGAGGGTTCAAGAATCCATTGAGATCCTTGTGGCGTGCAGGCTACATCTATTCAAATATGAGGATGTTAATTAAGATCGTAGCAAATAGAGCCAGCCAAACAGCAAGATTTAATTAATATAGTAGTCTGTCTCGTATTAACCGGATCTAGTTAACGGCAAACATTGCATTGCTTATTGGTCTAATATTGAGCGCGATGAAGTTCCAAGAGTCAAAGTAAATGAACTGTATTTTGGACTAGCTCGACTTTGAAGTATAACCACCTCGCAGAATATTGGTGAGACAACAATGATTCATTCAGTGTGTAAGATCAACTACAGTACTCTTCCCCTTTAATTTTTTTTGAATGCTGTGATCACTTACCATCAGGTTACCATCAGTCTCGACAGACAAATGCGTAGAGCACGCCAATTTAAACTGCACTAAATTATCAAGTTTGTCTGCCTGTTCATCTAATAGCAAAGTAGTATTTAAATAAAAAAAAAATAAAAAAACGATTATTTTCAGACTCATGGTCCATAAACATTACAATTATTATCATTCAGAATTAGAATTATGCCAAGTAAGTTAACAATGAAGAATAGACAGGAAAACAATCTAGATCAATGTACTTGTCAAGCTACTTGATAGACAAATAGAGTCAAATAAACATGCTATTGTAAATATATTTTTTCGCAATAAATCCCCGTGGCGGTCAAATCTGGTACATTAATCAGGAGTGGCGGGCGTATCCGATCCGCAATACCAAGCAGCTACTGATTTATTGCCAAGCTACTATTACCTGTCTGTCTAACACATCTGACGTGTACGTCGCTGATCTTACGCTGCGTAATTTACGGTGAAATAACCATAGTGATTTTATATCTGAAACGAAATTTGATTAGGAAAAATAAATAAGTTTTATTTATATAATTCTTGTTTAAATAAGTTTAGAGAAAATAGTAAATATTAATGAGTTCGTAATTTCAGACTTTAAGTACCTATATGATGAATGCTAAGTGTTAATAAGTTTCAGTAAAATTAAAACAAACTTAGCGCAAATTATCGCGTCATCAAAACGCGCCCTTAAAGTACCTAAATGCACTCAGAATTAACCGCTTATATTTAATGCAAGATATTTAAAACATACGGCCCGCCTGATGGTAAGCGGGAGTAACACCGAGAGTGCAACTCACGCGTTGCGACCCTGTAAAAAATTAAAAAGATCTATGTGCATATATTTTTACACCTTAACATCTCCATTTTTAGTTTTTATACGTCGAATAACAAAAAGGAGTAAGTTTAACGTTCACAAAGTATACTCGTACAAGACAAAATATTTCTTCAAAAGGAAACTTACGAAAACAAACGGCAGTGAAGCTAGTATCTTCCCCCTGTTTTCCTCGCATAAACGCACCCTTGTATGCTTACCCTGAACGACAAAGGGGAAAGTTTCCAACTGAAGCGCCTGAAAAATATTACCCAACTTAAGTTTAATCTCTTGAAACGCTGAAGAACAATTGTAAATAGGAGCTCTTAGCAACGATGTTTGTACGAGATAGTAAGATGTCGTGTAGATGTTACATTTTGTTTGTGAATGTTATATGCAGGTAGTTGATATGCGTAATATAACATTCGCAAACAAATATGGCTGTAATATAATTATTTATTTAAACTGCACATTATGCTATTTAGTAACTTTAGAAACTACACATTGAACATTATCTCTTTAAAATACTAGCTTTTTTGCCCGCGACTTCGTCCGCGTGAAGTTCCGGACCCGTTCCCGTGGGAACCACATTGAATTTCGGGAAAAGCTATAGCCTATGTCACTCCCTGATAATGAAACTTTCTACTGGTGAAAGAATTTTTGAAATCGGTCCAGTAATTTCGGAGCCTATTCAATGCAAACAAACAAACAAACAATCAAATCTTGCCTCTTATAATATTAGTTTATGGTATAATGATATTGTTTGTTACTCTTTCACACAATAACAGCCTTACACATTTGCTTGAAAGGTATATACATGGGTAGTATATAACCTGAATAGGATAGTTTTTATCTCGCATATCAGTCCGTGAACAGAAGCAACGAGATTTCGCAGGTAAAACTACGGGCATCAGCTAATTTGTTTAATTAATTTCAATTAATTGTAAAATATCGAAAAGTTACCCTTGTGACAAAAAGATACCAGGTAAGGTAATAAAATATCGAAAAGATATTGTGACTCGAAAAGTTAAGTGACATAAAGAAACCAGGTAATATTGTCTAATAGGAAAATAATTTGAAAGATGTAATAGTGGGTAGGTACCGGACATGATCAGTAACATGAATTTTATTAAATCATTCAAACAATTTCATACTCAGTATCATTTCAATAGAGTTCATTCTTCTATGGCGAGTAAAAGCAACAGTTTGCAACTGGGATGTATGAGACTTTATTCACAACATACCGTAACAAATCTAAAGAATCAACTCAATTATTTTCATATTTGTTGCTATCACGCTAGCTAGACAGTTATAATTTTATGTTCCTATGTAGTTCCGTGCTCTCTGGACCAGGTAATTAGAGCTACATTTGTAGATACACGAATGTCTAGCGATGATTTAATCTACAGGTATATTAAATATTTTACCATGCTGGCTTGAAAGTGACAGTTTAGGAGACCCGCTTACTAGTTTGTCTTCAGTATGATATAAAAAAAAACATTTCCATACATTAGGTAAAAAATGATATAACTACATGCTATCAAAATATATCGAAATTTTACTGTTTATTCGCTTTCAGTTTTCAGATGAAAATAAAGCACGATTCCAAATTTTCTCAATCATTTATATGAATGTTATGTTATGTTGGTAAACGATTTCAGAATCATTATTACTCGTGGAACATAACTTAGGTAGGGCACAGTGGATAATCCGCTCAAATCGGAGCAGCCCGTAGGACAAGATCGTAGCCAAATAGCATTGGTCTCGGCCATGTTGTGTTCCTACGGTGAGTAAGGTCCCCAGAGCTCCACTTTCTACAGGGTCGGCAACGCGCGAGTGATACCCCCTGTATTGCAAGCGTCAATAGGCTACGGTGACTGCTTACCATCAGGCGGGCCATAAGCTTGTTTGCCACCTTAGTGGTATAAAAAAACCAGAGAAAACTAATGTTCGTGTTATTGTTGCAAAGCAGTTCGGTGTGATAGACAGTATTTTTAATAAGTTTATTACTGGACGGGCCACTAACGAACGGTAGCAGACTGGGACGCAAATTGACAATAAATAACAAATGGCCGGGTGACACCACCCTTTTACTGAATATACAGCCAACTTTTGTATTAATGTTGTGATTAAAGTACGGAAATATATCATTAGTTTATTATTAATATAATTTAAATTTAGTAGTAAGTTTACTGTTAGTTAGCAATTTGTTTAGAATTTAGATCAATCGAAAAAGCGCGTCCCGCAACCTTTTGTGCTCTACTTATTAGATTTATAGAACTTGTTTTATTTTTTCTCATGATATTAACCCCAGAAATATATTAAATGTATTCGAAATTACACAGATGCTAAATAACATTTTTTACTTAAAAAACAACACGTAATAATACGAAAAAAGTAAAGTACAATCTCGACCACAGAATACATATTAGAATCATATTTACGGTCGTGCTCATCTCTTTCATTGACTGACTGCGCACTTCCCTAACAGAAACAGGCTCAGAGAGTCCAAACAGTAGAGACGTGAGCGGCCATGTTCAGATGATAACAAATTAACTAAGGTGTCTTGAGCGTAGAGACCACTTTGATCAAAATCATCCTTTGTTGTTATCCTAATATAATTACTATGTACTATGTCTATCTGTGTGTCACCATACCAATTAAGATCAATTAAACATACTCCGTTGTTTGCCGGCTGTGGAACATGAGGCACCTATTACGCACTTTCTCAACGCCCAAGTTAATTGACGTACGTCTATATACATTTACTAGATAGGCAATAATTCTACACAACACATTACTTATTATTTCTGAAATTAACAACGTTTCAAAGATTAATTTAAATTTCTGTCATACATAGGTAGGTAGTAAACTATTTGTCTACTCTATAGTGACGAAGGAATTAATTAATTTACATTAATTACCGATTAATTCTAGATTATTTTTTTTGTAAATTCGATACTCTTTAAAAAAATATTAATTGATGTAATTTTCCATTTTTTATTTATTAATAGTTCTAATGTTTCTTTGAATTGTGTCTGAATAAGAAATAATGTTCTTTAAACCGATATTGTAGTTCTGTGACCTAGTATGTCAGATACCACATCTAGTCAATTATAATTCCATGTTCGTCTAATTGAGACTATTTCCCGCAAACGGCTGCCGACAATCGATTATCGGGTTATTATTTCGTTAAAGAAGGAAGACATGTCACTTATTATGTTATTTTTCTACTGTACCTGTATGGTAAATTATACAATATTCCGGTGGCGTGTCGTGGCGTCGAAAGGTGCCCCGACAAATTATGAGTGGACACCTTTTCAGCATCATTTTATGTTTATTAATTTGTTTTTATTGTATTTTTTTTAATGCAGAATAAACTGATTTGTTTATTATATTATTTATATTTACAATTTAGGTGGATTTTGTGGACGTTATTTTTTAAAAATAAAAACCAGCGTATCCATTAGATCAGAAGTGCTAGTAAACCTGTGCAATCCAGTTCCCATACGAGTTTCTACAAAGCACCCCACATTTTAACCCATGAATCGGTCCCAAGGGTAAATTGGAAGACATTATTAAAAAAAAAAAAAAAAAATGTAAAAATAACAATGATTAATAATAACATTAATTTGAAACTAAACTAACATTAAAAAGTTACTTACATCAATGTGGTAGCAATATCTCCCATAAATTTATTATTTATTTTAATTAAATTTTGTTCTTGATTATGATAGTGAAAAAGTTGTAATGTTCAATGAAAACTCGCAGCGAATTACCACAATAATTTATTACCAACCTTGCAGCTTATTCCAAGACAAACGACGCCTCCACTTTCTTACATGACAGAGACGAAACATCAGGACGTGTATTGCTTACACAACTTTGATAAAGTTACTAAATGCATAATCTCCCTTTGCTTATATGTGGATATTATTCGTGTATCAAATTGTTATGTGTAACATATACCTATGTATTTGTTGGCAACTCACGTCATTATAGGGAATTACCTAACTATCATTAGTACTAAGAACTTAGTAGCAAACGTGCTTATTGGCAAGTCAAAAGTAGGTGGTTTCATCGGTGAAAAGTGTTGGATCCCATTGACTAAAGGAAACTTATTCAATGGAATTAATTTCTATTCACAGACACTTATTATAAACTTTATTGACCACAATATAAAAGTATGTGGAGTGGGATTTGGAGTAGTAAAGTAAAGACCGGGAAAGTAGTTATTTAAAAAGATGGTTGAAAGTAAGACAACATGTCCTTCATGTTGTCTTATTTTCACCCATATACTTCTATCTACTTCAATATCCCACGAATGTATTTGTATACGACGGTGACCATTTCGTTGACGGCGGTTTCCATCAGGTGAATCGTTTGTCTGCCGTGTGTCATAAAAAACTGTAATATATGACTTCGATATAACTATATTCATAGTAAATTACTTGAACAGACAGAATACAGAAGTGGGATTGGTAAACTATGCCTATTTAGTGCTCCAATACCTCATTGGAGCACTAAATAGGCATTATAGAAGCTGCAATTAGACGGAGTGAATAGATACGGACTAATAATGCTTTGAGGGTACGTACAATAATCCACTAGAGAGTAAACGCCTTTATATCGATGGCTCTTGACTGGTTATTCGAACATCTGTATAATGACGATGCATCGATTACTGAGGTTAATCATTAAGATGAGAGCGTCAACCCATCAATGGGTCATCTATACTATCTATACTAATATATAGGGAGGAAAGATTTGATTGTTTCTTTGTTTGTTGGTTTGTTTGTTTGCATTGAATAGGCTCCGAAACTACTGGACCGATTTCAAAAATTCTTTCACTAGTAGAAAGCTACATTATCAGGGAGTGATATAGCTTTTCCCGAAATTTAATGTGGTTCCCACGGGAACGGGTCCGAAACTTCACGCGGACGAAGTCGCGGGCAAAAAAGCTAGTTCATTATAATATAGTTGTAGATGAGATTTTTGTGATTAGGACATTTTTTTTTTTTAATTTTTTTTTATTATGTTTTGTGCGGCTTAAGTAGCACTGTGTAACGGTTCGTTACTGTACTTTAAAGTTTATTTTATTTTTATTTAATTGAAACAAATTATAATAACACTAACTTAACTTAAATTTAACTAATATCTAACTACTATATTAATACTAATAATTAAAATTAACTTATACTAACTATACTAAATGATTAACAACTAAATAAACAAAAATAATACCTAACATAAAAATAATTTAATCTATCTATCTTACCTTAAAAGAAATTCAGATACTATCCTGTACATCTGCGCTCACAAGGCGATCGTGAATGAACGAATTGACTGACTAAGGTGAATAGCGGCTAACTTCTTGAGATTGGAGCTTGAGACACGACTTCACTTCATATTAACGTCTCACGATCTTATTTTCCTATTATTTAAATCCTATTACATTTAAATAATTAATACAAGAAATATTATATTATTAGTGAAAAACCCCGAGCTACAGGGTGAGTGTTGTAAATTACTTATTATCTTTTTTTGAGTAAAACCAAATCTAGTGAAGCATATTAGTTACCTACCTACCTGAGCTACCTACATAGTTAAAATGTATTTTTAATTTTACAATTTAAGTTAATTTATTAGAGTTTTAATTAGAAATTATAAAGTTTGGGATTACTAGTTATGACGAAATCCATTGTTTTGATAATTTAATAACTAGTTTTCGTTACAAGTTCATAGTTTCATCACTATCTGTCAGTTACATATAACTTTTGATTATGCAAGTATTTTTCTTAATTTTACTATGCACCGTAGGGATATTTCGGCTGCCACATCATTAACGACTATTAATTGTCTAAAACTAAACCATCCCAACAAGTTCCTTGGGAATGATTCTGTGATGTGGCGGAGAAAGAAATGTGAAGTAGGAATAACTACAATCTTCCTGTTTCCGGGATTCCAGGGTTCCTCCTACCACTATTACATCTGGCGCAGGCTACTCGACACTCCCGGACGGCTATTCCGTTTCATCATCATCGTGCTGAATTATTACGAGGAGTCGTATTGAAGAACCGAGCTGCCCCCTTATCACTGATACTATCGAGGAGAGGGTGGTTTGTTTATAATAATCACGGGTAGTTCTACGGGGCGATTTATTAAAAAACCACGACCTGAGACTAAATAGGCTATCAGTCAATTGTGGCTGATGCAACATTAATTATACTTAGTCACTTAATATATCCTAAATTAGAAAATTGTTTTTTATTTATTTTTTAGTTAGCCTCACTAAAGGTAGGTTACATTGGCGCCCAATACAGGTTAATCGCATCCGTAGCGTTACCCGTGGTTTTAAGACAATTAATATTTTTATTTGATGTTGGCTCGCTTAAACTTTTCTCACTCAGAGTACAAAATTTTCATTTGCGTCCTTATACCTACTCATTGTAAGTTTATTTTATTACGATATTTTTTCACGATGTCTTACCCTATCAAATTTTTGTCTCTACAAAAATCTGAATTAGAGTACGAAGTTGAATTAAGAGGAGGTTCCGGTGATTCAGTTGCAGAACTAAGGAAACAAATAGTTAAATTAGGCCAATTGAATGCTTCCGAAGATATTCTTGAATCCCACTTAGAACCAAGTGACGATTTGAAAAGTGTTAAAGAGTCTCTCCTCAAATCTCAGAATGCAATAATTTCTATAAAAACAAAAATTTGACAAAAACCTATTTTTGAGAACTGAAACCTTACTTAACCATCTATATCATCGCATTAATAGAATCAACAACA
This sequence comes from Endotricha flammealis, assembly GCA_905163395.2. Classification (NCBI taxonomy): domain Eukaryota; kingdom Metazoa; phylum Arthropoda; class Insecta; order Lepidoptera; family Pyralidae; genus Endotricha; species Endotricha flammealis. The sequence continues at coordinate 4,752,009 of LR990859.1, read as the reverse complement.
TTCCGGAAGTTAATGACGTATATAAAGTATGTGTCTCCAGTTTCAATTCGCAGCATAAAGAACTTGTTTCTTTGAGACCTTCCTCGGTTCAAACTAAACCTACGTCTGTATCTACAAGCGACGCTGCTGTCGCGGAAACGTCTACCATCTCCGTCTCTTGTGAGCGCAGTCTAACATCTGATATTTCAAAGTTGAAATTTTCTGGCAAATCTTGCGTCCATACTTTTATTCTCAAAGTGGAGGAATTTGTACAATCACGCGGAATAACCTTTGACAAAATTCTTTCGCTCGCCTATGAAATTTTTATAGACGACGCTCTACATTGGTATCGCTACAACAAGGATCGTTTTAGTTCATGGCAAGAGTTGTCCGAACTTCTTAAAAAAGATTTCAGTGCTAGTGACTACGACTACCGACTAGCAGCCGAAATACGATCCCGCACACAAGGCGAGCGAGAAAATATTGTCATATATATTTCCATAATGCATGGACTATTTTCGCGTTTGAACAAACCATTTTCCGAAGAAGATAAATTAGAAATTCTTCTTCATAACATACGTCCATGTTACGCAAACACCCTAGCAGCCTCGCCTGAAATTAAGACTATTGACGGACTAGTGTCTGTGTGCCGTAACTTCGAAAACATTCAGGCTAGGTTTGCTAGTTTTCATGAACCTCCTACCGTATCTAGCAACACTCTTGCTGTCGATCTTGCATACAAATCTGGATTCTCTAACAGTAATAATAATAAGCATACTAATAATTACACTTATACTAATACACAACACAAACAATCTACCTTTAATAATAAAACAAAGCATAATACAGAAGTCAACGTTCTAACGCAGAACATTGAAAAACCTGTGTACTGTCCAAGATGTAGATCATATGACCACTCGCTAAGAAACTGTACGGCGGAACGTATCATAGTTTGTTTCCGTTGCGGCTTGAAAGATTATCGCTATCCAGATTGTCCTACTTGTATTAAAGCTAGCGATAATAAACAAAAAAACTAATTGGGTTGGATTGGGGAACCAGTGTTACTAATCAGACTAATAAATCAAAAAAATTTGATGCAGTTGATTGGCAAAAGTGGTTAAGTTTTGTTTCCGCATTTACTGCATATAACGCTGTCTCTTCAATCCGCGATAATTATTCTAATATTGATGTGTCCCGACCCGACCCTATGTTTCGGTCAACATTAGCAACCATACACTTGTTGGATTGCTCGATACTGGTTCTTCTACTACTATTTTAGGTAATGGCTGTCATGAATTATTTTTGAATTCAGAGTATAAATTAAATAAATCTGACACTGCTCAATTCATAACAGCAGGTGGTGACAGACTCGATTCTCTTGGTATCCTCTATCTGCCGGTGAGTTTTCATGGTCAAACTCACACACTTAAAGCGTACGTGGTTCCTAGCGTAAAAAATCCTCTTATATTGGGGATGGATTTCTGGAGGATTTTTGAACTTTTTCCTAAGTACATCGACCACATAGCTTATTACAAGGACAATGATCGTGTGTTTGCTACCGGATTAGAAAATTCAGATCCTCATAATTTGTGCTCTTACGAACATTTAACCGAGAAACAAAAAGTTACTGCCGATAAATTGATAACTCAATTTCGTAACATTTCTTATGAAGAACGTGGTTTAGGTCGCACTAAATTAATTACTCATTGCATTGACACTGGGAATGCTGCCCCCATTCGTCAACGCTACTACAGAATGTCTCCCGAAAAGCAACGTGTTTTGGTCGAGCAACTTGATGAAATGTTGGAGGAGGATGTTGTCGAACCGTGTGAAAGTCCATGGTCATCTCCTGTTCTCTTAACCCCTAAGAAAAATGGCCAACTACGTTTCTGTCTTGATAGTCGTAAACTCAACGCGGTGACAAAAAAGGATGCATATAGCCTACCCTATATCTCCGAAATTTTAGATAACTTACGCGACGCTAAGTATCTGTCAAGTTTAGATTTGTCAAAAAGTTTTTGGCAAATTTTGATTCGGGAGGAGGACAGACAGAAAACAGCGTTCTACATTCCTTCACGCGGTACATTTCAGTTTAAATCTATGCCCTTCGGGTTAACTAATGCACCCGCAACCCAGCAAAGGTTAGTAGACGCCTTATTCTACGGACCTGAGTTTGAACACCGGGTTTTTGTTTTTATTGATGATGTCATAATCGTCTCCAACAACTTTGAACAGCACATTTCTCTACTGACGCGCGTCCTTGAGAATCTCAAAATGGCTAACCTTACTATTAATTTTGAAAAAAGCCAGTTTTTTAGGAACCAGCTCAAATACCTCGGCTATGTTGTCGACTCAAGTGGGTTGAAAGCTGACCCTGAGAAAATTGAGGCCATCTCTAATTACCCTACCCCTACTAACCGCAAAGAAGTTCGGCGATTTTTAGGTAAAGCCTCTTGGTACCGTAGGTTCATTCAAAATTTTAGTACTCTAGCAAGTCCCTTGAATAAACTGACTTCACAAGGCAAGAATGCCCCTCCTTTCGTTTGGTCTGCGGAGGCTGACTTAGCCTTCACCACGCTTAAAAAGTGCCTCTCCTCGTCACCAATTCTCTCGTGCCCAGATTATACTATACCGTTTGAAGTACACACCGACGCGAGTGACTACGGTATAGGAGCCGTACTTACTCAAAATTTTGATGGTAAAGAACGAGTAATAGCTTATATGAGCAAGTCTTTATCCCAACCGGAGCGTAACTATAGTGCTACCGAGCGGGAGGCTTTAGCTGTACTTACCGCAGTTGAACACTGGCGGTGCTATTTGGAAAATGGCCTTAAATTCACCATTTTTACAGACCATTCCTCGTTAAAATGGTTTCTTAACTTAAATAATCCTACTGGAAGATTGGCTAGATTGGGAGTACGACTTTCTGCTTATAACTTTGATATAAAACACCGTAAAGGATCCGAAAATGTAGTGCCCGATAGTTTGTCTCGTGCAGTTCCTATTTCTGTTATTAATGATGCAGACAACGACCTACAAAATACTAATGACTCTTGGTTTTTAAATTTACGTGACGGCTGTATTAAGTCCCCTACATCCTTCTTAAATTATCGAGTCGAAAAGGGAAAACTATATAGATACATGAAGTCCCTAAATCCTCTCACAAGGGAATTTGAATGGAAAGAAGTAGTTCCTTTGGAATACAGAAGGGATATTATTGCTAAAAATCATTCAGAACCCATTTCTGGTCATTTTGGTATCTTTAAGACTCACAAACGTCTGAGCCTTAACTATTTTTGGCCTAATATGCACCACGACGTGACTAACTTCATATCTACCTGCGAGGATTGTCTTTCACATAAATATCCTAACCATTCTACGCTTGGTGTGATGGGTAGACCTAAGGATTGTTTCCGGCCTTTTCAAATGTTGAGCATAGACCTTATGGGACCGTTGCCTGTATCTAGAAAACAAAACGTGTTTCTTTTGGTAGTAACTTGTTGTTTCTCCAAATACTGCCTGTTATTCCCTATCCGCCGGGCTACAGCCGACATAATATCAAAAATTATGGAGGAGGAAGTTTTCTTGGTTCATGGTATCCCTAGTACCGTACTAATGGACAATGGTCGACAATTTATTAGTGCGACTATGAAAAATTTGTTCCAAAATTATAAGATCCCTAATGTTTTTTATACACCACTATACACCCCGCAGATAATTACAGTCGAGCGGTATAACAGGACTATAATTACTTCTATATCTACATTTATTGACAGCGATCATAGGGTCTGGGATACTAATATTTCTAAGATACAGTTTGCTCTCAATAGCGCGGTAAACGAAGTGACTGGATTTTCACCTTCATTTTTGGTCTTTGGACGTGAGCTTGTAAGCTGTGGCTCTCATTACGTTGACGCCGATTTAGAGAACGAAATCGTTTTTACTCCTAGAGATGGTTACGCGGAAAACGTTGGTGTATTGAGTAAAATATTCGACAAGGTTCAATTATCGCTGATAAAATCACACTCTAGAAATTGTACAGCATACAACTTGCGTCGTAAAAATGTTGAATTTAATGTGGGCGATATTATTTGGAGACGAACATTTTATCAGAGTGATAAAGAAAATAAATTTTCTAAAAAATTAGCTCCCAAATTTATAAAATGTCGAATTATAGGCAAAAAATCCAAACTTGTATACGAACTGGAAGATATGTCAGGTCAAAATCTAGGAACATGGCACGTAAAAGATTTTAAAATGACTTAGTTTTATTCAAATAATAGGATTTATATAGGAGCGGATTTTATAAGTAAAATCCTAATGTAAAAAGGGGGGTATGTAACGGTTCGTTACTGTACTTTAAAGTTTATTTTATTTTTATTTAATTGAAACAAATTATAATAACACTAACTTAACTTAAATTTAACTAATATCTAACTACTATATTAATACTAATAATTAAAATTAACTTATACTAACTATACTAAATGATTAACAACTAAATAAACAAAAATAATACCTAACATAAAAATAATTTAATCTATCTATCTTACCTTAAAAGAAATTCAGATACTATCCTGTACATCTGCGCTCACAAGGCGATCGTGAATGAACGAATTGACTGACTAAGGTGAATAGCGGCTAACTTCTTGAGATTGGAGCTTGAGACACGACTTCACTTCATATTAACGTCTCACGATCTTATTTTCCTATTATTTAAATCCTATTACATTTAAATAATTAATACAAGAAATATTATATTATTAGTGAAAAACCCCGAGCTACAGGGTGAGTGTTGTAAATTACTTATTATCTTTTTTTGAGTAAAACCAAATCTAGTGAAGCATATTAGTTACCTACCTACCTGAGCTACCTACATAGTTAAAATGTATTTTTAATTTTACAATTTAAGTTAATTTATTAGAGTTTTAATTAGAAATTATAAAGTTTGGGATTACTAGTTATGACGAAATCCATTGTTTTGATAATTTAATAACTAGTTTTCGTTACAAGTTCATAGTTTCATCACTATCTGTCAGTTACATATAACTTTTGATTATGCAAGTATTTTTCTTAATTTTACTATGCACCGTAGGGATATTTCGGCTGCCACATCATTAACGACTATTAATTGTCTAAAACTAAACCATCCCAACAAGTTCCTTGGGAATGATTCTGTGATGTGGCGGAGAAAGAAATGTGAAGTAGGAATAACTACAATCTTCCTGTTTCCGGGATTCCAGGGTTCCTCCTACCACTATTACATCTGGCGCAGGCTACTCGACACTCCCGGACGGCTATTCCGTTTCATCATCATCGTGCTGAATTATTACGAGGAGTCGTATTGAAGAACCGAGCTGCCCCCTTATCACTGATACTATCGAGGAGAGGGTGGTTTGTTTATAATAATCACGGGTAGTTCTACGGGGCGATTTATTAAAAAACCACGACCTGAGACTAAATAGGCTATCAGTCAATTGTGGCTGATGCAACATTAATTATACTTAGTCACTTAATATATCCTAAATTAGAAAATTGTTTTTTATTTATTTTTTAGTTAGCCTCACTAAAGGTAGGTTACAACTGCGACCAGGGAGGCGATTCTCGGTTCTTGCGAGATATCTCTATTTCGAGATAATGTCGAATTTTAAATGTCTGCTGAAAATGTCACCAAAATCTCTATAATTTCATTTTGACCTATTCTCGGTGCCAATAGAGATAAATGTCGCCAAAATGTCATACTTTTTTGGTGTTACGTTCCGTTTTTTCGATTGTGTTGAATCACAATCGAGCTAAACGAATTTGGAACTAGAATAGTCTTTAATATATCATAAAACTAATATAATACTAAACAACATAAATGCTATAATACATTACAACACAAAAGTATCATAAAATAGGTTCTCAAAGAAGGAAATGAAATATTTTGTCTAATATAGCTGCGTGAAAAGTAACGTAATTTTTCTTTTCGCGATTTCGAATTGACAACACAACTTTGACAAGTCGAATAAACGCCGATTGTTTTCCTTTAATTCTATTTAGTGTTATTTTTTATTTATATTTTTTTTTTAATCAACTATATTATCATTAATAAAAAACGACATAAAATCGTCTCCAGACATATACACATTAATTAGACATGACAATTGAGATTTCGACTGACATAATGTGTGAAATATCCAATGTCTACTGCTGTCGACCACTCGTTGCTTGTCGAACGCTGGGGCACGACATATGTCTACCGTGAGATGCTGAGAATACGGAAATCTGTTTGCAATCGACATCCGCCATGTTTTTTCGAGATATCTCGATGTCGACATTATGTCACGCGCCCGAGAATCGCCTCCCAGGACTGGTCTATTGTGATCGCCACATGATTTGTTAGAGCTCACCGCTAAACCCTGCAGCTGTGATGAACCGCAGGATTTGCTTAGGGGTGAACTCCTTTAACTCATCTGGGCTTAATAAGTGTTTCCCTAGATGAGTGCTGCGCTTGTGTATAAGTGGCCCACATTTCCCCAGAAGATGCAGTGGTCTTTTTTAACACATCATCATTCGTGCTCGCGACGCCGTCCGAGTCACACGTCCGGTGCCCGGTGCCTCCGCGCTACGCTGCTCCCGCGTGCTACGCACGCCCCCCGCCGCCGCGCTACGCTACCGCCGCTCCGACACACGTGTCTCCTTGCCTTTTTTAAGACAAGGGAGCATTATCTCGATTTTTAGAGTATCTCGTCCTTTCGCGCGTTTGCCAAATAAAACCACAGTTTCGTGGTCTGGCTGTGTGATACCTCACGGTGCCAACTTTGCACAGCCAGGAGTGCGACCCGGGCACTCGCCGATCCCCTTCAGGGTAAAAGCAGTTACCCGGACGGGGCTAGAACCACCGGCCTAGGGGGCTCCCCTGACCGACGCTAGCTATCGCCCCCTCCCGCCCACCCCTTCCTCCTTCCTATCCTTAGGGAAAGGTTTGGGCGCCTAGAGCTCCGGCTCGAAGCTACCCTCCGAACCCTAAGCAGTTAGGGACCCTCTGACACATTAAGATTGGTCAGAGGCATACAAGCTTAGGGCACACCCTAGAAGCACCCCCCTCGCCTCACCCGGCGCGGGGGACTAGGACTACACACCTCGGGTTCTCCCCCCGAGCGCTCCCAAATTAGACACGACTGCCGCAAGGTTTCTTCGCAGCTCTTCCTTGCGGAACGTGACGCGACGAACTGCGTAAATTTCGTTTAGCATTGTAGGTTCCCTTAATAGGCCGACCCGCGTGTAGACCTTTTAATCGCCTTTATTGAAAGGCGATGGAACGATCTGTCCCCATACGAGCAGTCCGAGCTCGAAAAGATTAAAAAATCTCCCCCCCCGGCCCCTCAGGCCGCAGCCCGCCCGGCCCCTCAGGCCACCAAACCCTCGGTCCCTCAGGCCGCAGCACCCTCGGCCCCTCTGGCCACCTCCCGCCCGGCCCCTCAGGCCACCAAGCCCTCCGCCGCCGCGACTTCCATCGCCGCGCCCTCCGCCACCGTTGCGCCCGCCGTCGCGTCCCCCGTTGCCGCGCCCCCCGCCACCGTGCACCCCGCCGTAGCGACTTCCGCCGCCGCGCCCTCCGCCACCGCACCCTCCTCCTCGATCTCCGATGACGAGATGGAGGTCATCTCCGAATCTTCGGATTCGAGTTCCGCCCCCTCGTCCGACTCGGACGATTTCATTGTGGCCTCAGGCCGCAAGCGCACAAGGCGCAACAAGGGCGCTGCCAACAAGGCCGCCAAATTAGCCGCCGAGTCAAATCCGGCCGCCCCTCTCTCCGACTCGCCCGCTTCGCCCCCCGCGGCTAAACAGGGTGCCGAGGGAGCTTCTCTCCCCACCCCTCCCAAGCGCTCCCAGCGCCCACCGGCGGTCGTTATCACGAACCGCCATAGGTGGATGGCCATCAAGGCCCGATGTGATGCCAATGGCATCTTCTTCATTGCGGAGACCCGAACTGAGGGTATCCGCCTAAAAACGGAGTCCATCACGGACTACCGTAACCTCACCCGCCTTCTCGACGCTATGTCGATAACTTTTCATACTTGGAGTCTAGAGGAGGACCGGCGCCTTCGCGCGGTCATCCGCGGAATCCCGAAAGAACTCGACTGCAATGACGTACTCGAGGACCTTCGGGCTCAAAAACTGCCCATCCTCGAAGTGCACCGCATGCACCGTGGGCCTTCCGCCCCCTTCAACATGGTCCTTGTCATTTTGGACAGGACTAACCTTAAAGAGGCGAAAGCCATCTTTAATATCAAAAAAGTCTGCGGACTGTCCGGGGTCGTAGTAGAGCCCCCACACAAAAAGGCACTGTGGGTCAATGCCACAGATGCCAACTATACGGGCATTCCTCCCGCAACTGCCACAACACACCTCGTTGTGTCAAATGCTTAGAGTCCCACGCGACACCGGAATGTCAGCGACCCAAAGACCGCGCGCTATGCTCGGAACCTCCGAGCTGCGTAAACTGCGGGGAGGTGGGGCACCCGGCGAACTACAGAGGGTGCTCAAAAGCGCCCAAAGTAAAGAGTCGGAGGCCTACTCCCTCCTCATCTAGGACCCAAGTCCGCGCTTCTCCCCCTCAGTCCCAAACTGCCGAGGCCGCCCCGGCAACAGCTAAGGCACCGGTGCCACCACTCAATCTGTCGCCCTCGTGGCGCTACAAGACCAACAAGGTCCCACCCCCACAGGCCAGCCCCTCAGGCACGCCTGCACCCGCGGCGGTGGAAGTCGCAACACCTCCACCCCCCCCAGTAAAGGCATCGCTGCCACCTTCCAACGGGACCGAAGGGCTCTACAAGCTCGCAGCCGTCCTAGATATAGATAGGGTTCTTGCCATGGCCGCGTTGGTCAATGAACACGCGAATAGTCCCAACGCTCTCCTAATGGCCGTCTGTCAATTCACAGACGTGTTCGTTGCCCTTAAAAATTTCAACAAATAATTATGGACTTACACCATACGAGTAGAGTCAAACCGACCTCCCTTAAAATCGGCTACTTCAACGCAAATGGGCTTCGCACCCAGATGTCTGAGGTAGCCGTCTTCCTCTACACCCATCAGTTGGACGTCCTCCTTATCCAGGAGACGTTCCTTAAACCATCAATTCGCGATCCCAAAATCGCGAATTATAAAATCATACGTAATGATCGCACAGTCTCTGCCCTCGGTGGCACTCTCATCTACTACAAAGCGACATTACACTGCACGCCTGTGGATACACCCAATCTCGTGCACATTGAGGCCTCTGTCTGTAGATTAGGAATGACAGGTCACCAATCCATATTTTTAGTGTCAGCTTATCTAGCTCCCACTAACTCCAACTCCTCAAACCCCAGATCACTACTCGATAGTGACATACAAAACCTTCTAGATCTTGGCCCGTCTGTTATCATAGCGGGTGATCTAAACGCCAAGCACCCTGCCTGGTGTAGCCTAACCACAAACCAACGTGGTAGACAGCTCGAGCAACTCTCAGAGAGTCTCAATTTCGACATTGTAGCACCCATGTCCCCTACTCATTACCCGGACAATGTTGATCATCGTCCGGACGGCCTAGACGTAGCCCTCCTAAAGAACATCAATCTTAGATTGAGTTCAATAGAAGTGCACTCCGAACTCACCTCAGACCATAGGCCTGTCATCATTTCTCTCTCTCCCAGAGTGAGTATTCCCAATGTGGCAGCCACAGATCCCACTATGATCAAGACCGACTGGGTCAGGTTAGGCGAAAGCCTCAAATCCATTTCGTCCCCCTTGTTAGATCCAATTCCAGACGAAATTGTCTCAATTCCCGATGCAGTAGGTGCTATTGACTCGTTAACAGCGCACGTGCAGAAAGTCGTTAGCGACTGCTCGCGGCGTGTCCCAGTGAACGCTCATCGTCGCTGGACACTTCCGCCGGATGCGCGCGCTCTGTTAACAGAAGAACAGAGAAAAACCGAGCCCAAAGGGCCTACTTCTCCACTCCCACTGAGCCTAACCGCGTCCGCATGCGCGCTGCTCAATCAGCGGTTAAGCGTCGTATCAGACAGCTTAGAAACGACCAGTGGGACGAGACTCTCTCCAATTTGGTCCCATCTCACCAAGCCTTCTGGAAACTTGCCAGAGCCCTTAAGGCAGATACAGTGACTGCCACCCCTCCGTTAGTTCAGTCAGATCCCTCCCTCCCCCTCGCCTTCGAGGACGAGGAAAAAGCTGAATGCTTAGCATCCAGTCTTGAGGCACAATGTGCACCTAGCACACTCCCCGTTGATCCAGATCACCTACTCGAGGTCGATACTGTGGTAGCAAATAGACTCGCGAGCCCACTTACAGATGCCGACCCTCCGTTAGAGCCGGTAACCCCTGATGAGGTAGAGTCCCTTATCAAAGACCTGCATAATAGGAAGGCCTCGGGGCCTGACGGGATTTCTAACAGAGTCATCAAGCTCTTTCCCGCCCACCTTATACTACTCCTGACTGCTATCTTTAACGCAGCCCTCAAAAATAGCATTTTCCCCCAAACTTGGAAGGAAGCCACCGTCATCGGCATTCCAAAACCCGGCAAGCCCATGGATCAGCCCTCGAGCTATCGCCCTATCAGTCTTATTAGTTCAATAGGAAAAATCTATGAGCGCATAGTTCTCGCACGTCTCAAAGATTTTTCCCTTGCCAACAATCTCTTGCCTAATGCGCAGTTTGGTTTTAGAGCCAAACACTCTTGTGTCCAACAAGTGCATCGCATAGTCGAACACGTGTTGGACCGGAGAGCGAACAGATCCCGCCCGCATAAAACGGGCGCTCTCTTCTTTGACGTGGCAAAGGCGTTCGACAAAGTTTGGCACAACGGGCTTATTTATAAGCTCTACAAACTCAATACGCCAAATCGTCTTGTGCTCATCATTCAAGACTACTTGTCGAACCGCTCTTTCCGCTATAGGGTGGATGGGGCACTATCACTCACACCATTAGAGCCGGAGTACCACAAGGGTCCGTGCTCTCGCCTCTCCTTTACACGCTTTACACAAGCGACTTCCCCGAATTCAGACCCAGTCCACTAGCGACCCATACCGCTCTCTTCGCAGATGATACTGCCATCTACTGTTCAGCCCGTAGTATTCCCCCAATTATAGACTCACTCCAAACTGCCGCCAATACTCTTGGCGACTGGTTTAGAAAATGGCGCATCGAAGTCAATCCTCAAAAAAGCGCCGCTATCCTCTTTGCTAGAGGTAGCACCCCAAGTCCCTCCTCCAGAGTCGAAATGTTCGGACAACCGATCCCTTGGGAAAGGAAAGTCCGCTACCTAGGCGTCACACTCGATAGGGGACTCACCTTCCGCGATCATATTAAGATTGTCCGCAACCGCGCCGCTTTCGCGCTAGGCCGACTATATTATCTGCTCAATGGGCGTAGTAAACTCTCTCTTAGAAATAAGGTGAGAATTTACACAACGTGCATTAGGCCGATAATGACTTACGCGAGTCCAGTTTTCGCCCACGCCGCGCCCTCTCATATCCACAGGCTGCAAACTATCCAGAATAGGTTTTTGCGCAAAGCCATCGGTGGGCTTTGGTTCATTCGGAACAAAACCTCCACATTGACTTAGGTGTGCCGACCATCTCGCACCACCTAAAGCAATGCTCAGTCAGATTTTTCGACTCTCTCGACCATCACCCCAATCCATTGGTGAAAGCCGCAGGGGATTATCTCGCTCCGGCTGACACCATTAGGTCCAAACGTCGTCCGCGGCACGTCCTCAACGACCCGGACGACGCCATTACAGTCGCCATCGAGGCGTACAAACAATTAGATTCCGCGACAAGTAGACACACACGTCCGTCATATCGGCCCCGTCGGCGGGGCCGCGCGTCGCGCCACCCTGTAGGGACTCGGTTTTCGCGGTACCGGCACGTGCCCGGCCGCTTCTCTCCAATCCGTTCGCCTTCCCCCAGTGTCGCCATAGGCCGAGGTTCGAGCCCCCCTCTGGGGCGCCCCTAGGCAGACACTGTAAATTTGTAAATTTTAGGCGGTGAGAGCCCTACGCTCCCGCAACAGTCCGGTGTCTCAGTAAAGGGTGTCAGTACACCCGAACTGATTAGTCCATCCAAAAAAAAAAAAAAAAAAAGAAGATGCAGTGGTGTTTCATCAGCCTCCTTACATCGTCTGCAGGTGCGTGTGTCACTCAGCCCTAAGTTGGACATGTGCTTATTAAGGCAACAATGTCCTGTTAAGGCTCTGACCACAATTCGTAGGTTACTTCTACTGAGCGCTAGGACAAGGTTGCTGTACCTTTTGTCGAAGGCTTTGATTAGAAGTTTTGAGTGATCCATGCCCGGCGATTACGTCCAGAGCTTGATAGCGTTTTCGAAACAGGAGTACGAAAGGGTTCTGTTAGCTAGGCTTTTTGGTATACCACAGAACGGCTCGGGTCCCTCCTGTACTCCATTAGCCCCCACTCTTGCAAGCTCATCAGCACGTTCGTTGCCGTTTATGCCTGCGTGCCCTGGTACCCATCTTAAAACTACTCTATTTCTGTTGCCTAGAGTGTTCAGTCGTTCCATGCACTCTTCGACCAGTCTCGACATATTTACTGATCGTGGTGTTCAATCCGGCTCGAAGGACCATGGAGATACTTGAAACTGTGTATTTTCCGGGATGACATACCTTTAGGTTCCACTCAGGTCATACAATATTGTGTACCAATATAGTTTTTATCCTCTTTTCGATACCGTTGTAGTTGGCAGTAACCAGTTCTTATCTAACAGTGCAATAGTGAAAAGATATAGAATATTGTTAGATACATTAATATCAAAGGTTATAATATTATGCTAAAAACCCTGAAAACTAGCTACGACTACGAGTAACAAAGTGGAACTGTGGTGGAACATAAATAACTTGAACAATATACAAAGTACATATTCATAGAGTTGCGCTACCGCGTACAGCATTTACATTTAAATATTCAAAAGAAAACCACAGCAAAACAAAATGTACTGTGAATTAACCTATTGTGCTGTAAAGCTAACCAAACAAGGTCTGAAGTGGCAAGTCAATGGAAAAAGAAAACGCGGCCGACCGCGTACCACCTGGCGGCGTTCAGTTGAGAGAGAGGCTGCATCAGCTGGTTATTGCTGGAGCGATATGGAGGCTGCCGCTTAAGATCGATCCACCTGGAGAAACCTTCTACAAGCCCTATGTCCCTGATGAGGGATTAAAGGATCACATTATCATCATCATCACTGTAAAGCTGATTTTGTTATCCAAGCGAGATGCTAAATAATGACTGTACTAGCACTGCGTCTATCGTAAAACAAATCTATGAAGACACGTTCCATTCCAAGTCATATCCATTCGCGACTCGCGACGCTCAAATCACAACTTCGGAGTTGTGGAAGAAAAACACTTTTTCAAGTTTATTTTTTAAGATGTTTTGTATACTCATCATACCGCTAAAACTTGTGGCATTAAAGAAAAAACAATCTTGCTTCGGGATTGTCAAAATTAATGAAATTTTCCTTGGAGCATTTTGGTTACGTTGAAGGCCCTAAAAGTGAAATTTCGAGCATGTACACGTACGCAATCCTTAAAAGTATTGTGCTAATTTCACCCTCGAATTGGCGCGCACGGTATGCTTTTGACTTCAAAACCCTTATGTGTACCCCTTTGTCGTTTATTAATTTCGGATGTACTAGATTGTTTTTGTCATCAAAAGCAAGTTATTCGTTAGATATGAAAATGGGTGAATATTTTAACTAACATGATGAATGAAAGTACCTACTCTATGTTGTAAAGAAACATTACAAAAGTGTACACAGAATATCAAATAATGACAGACAGGTTTTTATAGCTCTTTGTGTACATAAATAAATATTCTACTGTTTACTTTTCGCAATCATTCTATTTATTACACAGAAAAATATTTGTTTAATAAGATAGACACATTTGTGGCCCTTCTTCTTAAATTAATGTCCAAATACTTTCTGAAGGTATTTTTAAAGATTCAGGACATAATGTAATGAAACTAAACGCATAAATTTGACCCCATGCCAATAAAGGTAAAAGCATGCGAACACATGCAATTTGCATGGGTGGGCAGTTAGTTCTTCTCGTATATTGTTGCCAATGAATTGAGGTTCACATGCCAATAAAATCTAGTTCATTTGCTTCTCTATTTGTTAAGGCGTAGACTGAGTCAATATGGACGAATTCGCCGCGAATCCTTACACTACACGCGTATTCATACATTGCGATCACAAGCATCACGCGTTTTCGCGCCAACAATTTATACAGAAATATTATCAGAGTATGTAGTCTTTAAGAGATGTAGGGCACAGCGGATAATCCGCCCAAATCGGAGCAGCCTGCCCCTGGGGAAGGACGTACGAACTTACAGAAGATCGTAGCCAAATAACATTGGTCTAGAGTCTAGGCCATGTTGTGTTCCTACGGTGAGTAAGGTCTCCAGAGCTCCACTGGGAGGGGTTGGGAGGGTTGACAACGCGTGATTGATACCTCCGGTTCCGGTATTGCAAGCGTCCATGGGCTACGGTGACGGCTTACCATAAGGCCGGCCATATGCTTGTTTGCCACCTTTGTGGTATAAAAAAAATCTAGAATAGTAGCCACATTCAACAATAAAAACTTTCAAATTAATAAAAACTTTAGCAACCAGAACAACGATGTTTTGCTAGTAAATCGCGGGATTCCACTTACTAACTTAATCTTTATTAAAGTTTGTATTTATATGAAATTACGTAATTATTTACTTTTGAAATAAAAAAAAACAATATTCTGTGTATTTTTAGATAACATTTTTTTAAATTACCATGAATAAAGTGACTTAATAATATTTAGAGTTAACTGTCGCGTAGGTGGTATACAAGTGCAAGATAAAACAGTTCAAAGAATTATAGGGTCAAATTTATATCTTTAGTTTGTTGCTTTATAAAGGATGGTGTTATTCTGTTCCATCTAAAAAAAAATTTGGGTTTGTGTACTTTTCGTCACAATATTATGTAAAGAGTGTTTTTTTATACCACTAAGATGGCAAACAAGCATGCGGCTCGCCTGATGGTAAGTCAACGTAACCTATGGAAGCAATACCGGGGGTCTCACTCGCGCGTTACCGACCTTGTAAAAAGTAGAGCTCTGAATGAGATATTTGTTTTACAGACATTTTGTGTTTTTATACTATCTATCTGTTTTCCTATCTATATGACATCGACCTATTCTGTTGTACTGTGAGTGAATTCACTAGGACAGCATTTTTTGTTAGTTATAGATTACAGTTATTTGTTAAGTTATTTTAGTTAATACATCATTGGTTTATTAATAGCAACACAATCGCAATAGTTGATAACCTGTAAAGATAGATTGTAAGTGAAAATAAAAAAATAAATATAAAGTAACTCGTGATCTTGATTGTAACGTTCGACTTGTACACTTGTCATTCTTTCCCTTGAGTACAATAACAAAGTAAAGAATATTTTTTTTCACTTTCAGTTTCAAAAGAATAATGACAGAGTATTTTTTTCTACATAATCAATTCAAACTTGGTATTAATAATGTTCCAATACCATCTGTGTTGACAAAGTGAATTTTGGGGTCAACGAGCCGTTTAGTGTGTCAACTGATACAACTATTATAAAACTCTTTGTTATTAATGACTAATTTACATTAATGCCCTAATTTTGACGCATGCTAGTAATTATTATAAATATTTTTCTTTGAATGTAAGTTTGTTTATATTATAAAGCTGATTACTATTATTTTATTTTTGGCCAGTACTATGTTAACCTAAAGGAGCTTACCATGGGTCTTAACTTCTGGACTTCACTGATAGCGTTGACTTGAAAAAACAAAATAAAAATACATTAATATTTTATTAATATTAATTATTTTTTATACTATCCGGACTTGAGTTGAGGAACTATTCTCAAACCTTTTGGTCTCCAACCTCAAAACATTGTATTTATAGTTAGATTTATTATTATTATAATAATACAATAGTTTGCGTAGGAAAGGAGTTACCTATAGAAACTTTACAGTTTTAATAAATAACTAAAACTGTAAATGACACTTTTTAGTTTAAAATGGTATAAGTATGTTAAGAAAATTTTTGAATTACAAAAGTATATTGTAATATGTTACGATGAATTTGGTCAGAATTTATGGTATATGTATTATGTGAACAAATCCATGGTCACTGAATTAGTTCCAGATATTAGTACAAAGAATATTTTTGCGTAATACATGTCACACATGACTCACTGAAACTTTCACTTATAAGGCGTGGATGTATGCAGAACTGACCAAAACCGTTTTTTCAACATTAGTCGCGCGACACGTTTTCATGAAACATCCTGTATATTAAGTGGTTCCTGTAATTGTTGTATTTTTATACAGCGTGATAAGAACACATACTATTTATTGAGTGTTTAGATATTAAATTCAGTAATTTAATGTGATTGAGGCAACATGGCGGTATTAATTAAATATTTCTTTTTTTGTACAATATTTTTTGTGTTAAAAGTGGAGCCTATGTCAATAAAAGGACCAGCTTTAACTAGGTACGATCCGTGTGGTTTAGGAATAATATATTTTGATAAAATAACAGAACGACTATGGCAAGGTGTTATGAATTTTGGTCTGTACGCAAATTTACCAAAAGTGGAAATGGAAATTAATTTCGAGAAACAAGTAAAAATTTATGGGGTAAGTGTCTACATTGTGAATATAATAAAGTGTTTTGAATTATATTTTTTTTTACATTGAACAATTTGTATGAAAATATTTTATATTCAACAAGCTAAAACTTAGAATCTGTTACACGTAGAAATTGTAACATTATTTTGTTACGGTCTCTAACTATAATTAGATGTGACTAAATAAATACTTTCTTAGTTTTGATTTTTTTCGCGATTTTGAGGAGTCAACTAGAAATAGATTCTAATTGAACATTATGTAATTAAATCTGAATTTAATTTATAAGACGATTCATTATAGGTCCAGAATAAAATAACGTCGATATTTTCAAATGTTTACATTTTGCATCAAAGTCTTTAATAAGTCTGCCTTTAATTTTTGGTCCGCTTTGGCCTGTGTGTATATTTTGCCAAAAAGTTATGAAAATTATTTAAAAGTTAATAATAAACGTAGATGGAGACTGCTTACATATAACCTGTCTAGTCACTTCCACACTTTCATTTAATTCTCCTCAAGAATGATAGCGACATAATATTTTTTAGGATAGCGACTTAAGACCCCGCTGAGATCAGCGTAGTCATATGTCGGTATGTTATAAATTATATTTTTTAAATAATGCGAATCTCAAATTTTAGGCCTCCCAAAACACCACAATAACTGCAGATCAGAATTGGCACAAATTCGCTATAAAACTCCAAGGTGGTACACCCAAAGCTTATACATTTTATGTAACATTAGAAAATCTACAATTTGGCCAGTCTGATGTTCCAGTAGTCAGTGAGTTTAAGATGAACAATCTGATATTATGCAATGAAGCTATCAAGGTACGTAATAAATTATTCTATGAATGTACGTATTAAGTATTAAGGTATATTTTGGAAAACTAAAAGGGATGCCTACGAAAATATAGAAAACTAACTGATGCTCGCGATTTTACCAGCTATGTCCATACTTACAAACGTTCGCGTTTATAATATTAGACTATATTAAATAATGATATTAGAAATTATACTAGTGAACACAACATGCACCATACACTGCCTATTACAGCATAACGTAAATAATTTGAAATCTAAAAATAATTATGTATTCCAGAAAACTCAAACAATTGAATTATTAAATGTAACGAAAACCGATAATGAAAATTATCGTCACGTTTGTGGTAGAAGATCACTAGATCACACCGAACTGGTCTCCGTAAGAACAGAAGCGAAGGCTGGAGACTGGCCTTGGCATGTGGCTATATTCATAAAGGATCCAAATACATTTGAAGAAGAATATTTTTGCGGTGGTAATATCATATCAAGGACTGCCATTGTAACAGGTTTGAGCTTATTTTATTTGATTGGTTCTTCGCTGTGTTTATGATATCCTACTTCTTTAAATAGGATTTGGTCTTTTTCCATATTTTTTCTCTATTTTACAGTAAAATAAAGTTATACTCTATCAAGACCACACTTTAAAATTTGGTAATTAATAACAGTTTAGTTCAATAATCACTTTCAGAAGGTGGCCCTGGGCTGTGTTTTTGGTGATATGAGAAAAAATATATAATAATTACTCCTCCTCCATATTTTAATCAAATTCTTATGAATATTATATTATTTTATGAAGTTCATATTTTGTTTATCTGAGATATCTAAAAATATAATTATTAAGTCATAATATAAAGTTTTTCGACAAGCGGTAATTTTAAGTAAATCCTTACAGCTGGCCATTGTGTGAGAAAAGATAGTGTGACTGTAGGACCGGACAGAATCGTCATTGTAGCCGGCGTAAGTAATCGGAAAGACAAAAGGCAAATTGGAAGACAAATCCTTACGGTGAGTAATGTACATAATAATTAACATTTCGAGAAAAATATCAGTTTCACTAACGACAACCATGACAATGAACATGCATCACGTCTTCTTAGAAATATGTTAGTTTAAAAAAACCAACGATTTGGCATAAATTATTTCAAATTACATCATACTGTAACAAAGTAACCACTGAAACGACTATTGTAACTAAAGCCGTCTTTCATAAATCTTTCATTTATATTACCTAAAGAAGCGTGGATCAGTTCACGCGGTAACTAATTAGGTAAACGTAGTATGTACCGTATATGTACCCAGATTAGTTTTTAGGATGAAGATGGTCTGTTCAATCATGGAGCGTTGTAATTAGCGCTTTAAGTTGTATTATACTGTAATATATATAAAAAAGTAGATAAATGTGTGAAAGTCTACGCTACTCATAGTCAGGCAGCAGAAACTATTAGTATAATAGAACACAACCTTAATTTTATTGAATGTGATGATGTCTGTTTTTAGCCAGTAGGTATAGTACTACATCCAAGTTACGACGATGCACTAGCAACTGCGGATTTGGCTGTGATCAAAGTTAGCAAATTTAGCTACACGAAATATGTTCAGCCAATTTGTCTTTGGGGACCTGTGTATGATAAATCTGTTTTGTATGGACAACAAGCCATGGTAAGTACATATTATTATAGACTTTAGATGATTAATAAATACAGGAAACATAGAAGATTTATGTATAGATAGTTATATTCTTTCCATTTGTGCTACCAATAGGTCGCCAGATTATATCCGGCTCTAAGAACCACAATTAAACGACGTACGACCTCCGTGGCGTAATGGTTACCACGCCAGACCGCCACCCAGGAGGTCCTGGGTTCGAATCCCGGTCGGGTCATGATGAAAAACGAACTTTTTCTGATTGGCCTCGGGTCTTGGATGTTTATCTATATATGTATTTGTTATAAAATATAATATCGTTGCGTTAGTATCCCATAACCAAGTTTCGAACTTACTTTGGGGCTAGCTCAATCTGTATGAATCATTTGATGTGAATTCAGAATAACATCTGCATTACCAACCTTACTAACTCTTTGAAGTTCTAGCTACATGTTCAATATATTCATGAACCCGTATGCATATTGGCTTAAAATTTATTCATACAAATTCACAGGTGGTCGGGTTTGGTCAGACAGAAGACAACAAGCCGTCAAACGTGCTCAGATCTACGTACACAGTAATACAAAATGACACGACCTGCAACACGTTTTCTGCAGATGTCTATGAAAGACTGCTCAATGAATTTTCGTTCTGTGCTGGTTATGGACCAACTTCTAGTGAGTTTTAGAATAGAATCTATAGAGTTTGTTTTCAGTGGGTTTTAGGAAACATTATCATTTCATCTCTGCTAACTACCACTTTTCAGATCTGTTACTTTTTAATCCTTCTCAATCTTGGGTGTTTTAATATGCATGACGAAGCTTGATATTTAAAAAAAATCTAATATCAGTATTTGGTATAACTTTTATTATTATTACTTCAGGGTATATATATAATATAATATATGTTACTTATCTGTCATAACTACCATCGTATCATCATTAGCCACTATTAGAGACGCATGTTTTTTTTAAATATACCACACTGGCAAACAAGCATACGGTTAGCCTGATGGTAAGCCGTCAGCCGTAGCCTATAGACGTTTGCAATACCGGGGGTATCACTCACGCGTTGCCAACCCATCCAACCTCCCCAAGTGGAGCTCTGGAGACCTTACTCACCGTAGGAACACAACATGGCCGAGACCAATGCTATTTGGCTACGATCTTCTGTACGGTGGAGGTCTTTCCCCAGACGGGCTGCTCCCATTTGAGCGGATTATCCGCTATGCCCTACCTCTCTAAAAATGATCATCATCATTAACTATCATTTACTATGTCTATGTAGACCAGCTACTGGGACATAGGTCTGTTCAAAACTGCCATATGAATAGTTTCCATGGAATATTTTACAGGCAATAATCCAAGAAATGGGGACAGTGGTGGAGGTCTGGTCTTCGCCGTTCTTCAACCTGATCACAAATTGAGCTGGTTCCTTCGAGGGGTTCTCTCCAAGTGTGGGGTCTCTGCTGGTCAAAAAGACTGCGATCCCACTTTTTATGTGGTGTACACTGACATAGGCCCACATTATGGATGGATATATCATCATTCAGGGTTAAAATTTACAACTAATGTTTTATAGTATTATTAGTTTAGCAATTGTGATATTAAGGTGATTTTGAATCACGAGGGGTTAACATTGTCATTCCCTTACGATCAACGTAGATGCCATATAATACGAACATAGAACCTAAGCACTAGACCAAAATTGTATAAAGATAAGTTTAAAAATGTATAAGTATTTTTTTATGTAGGTAAATAATTTTGTTGGGTTTGAATAAAAAAAACCGTCACAAAAATTGATTATTTTTTAAATTACCTACCAATGTGGTATCTATAAAAATACTATTTTCTGGTCGCTTGTCGAATATCATGCTTAATCTGTCTGTCTGTTACATTTTCATGTTAAATTGGAATGGAATGATAGATATGAAAATTGATATGGAGATAGTTGAAAACACGAGAAACGATACGGGTTTGTTCTTATCCCAAAAATTACCACATAAAAAGGCGAAAAGCGACGTGAACGTATATAGGATATTTTTTAAATTTTTTTCTTTTAATTTCCAATACGTACTTATGTGAATTGTGGATTATTTATCAGACTAATTACTCGTGTTTTAAACTTTCACATAATGCTAATAGGATTTCATTTGTTAAGTTTACGTTGCAAAGTGGACTCACTGTACTTTTAATTTTCTTTGTATACCATTATATGGCGTACATTTGTGAGCAAAATTGTTTCTCGGTCGGTTAAACACGGGACGGTAAGGAAGTCAGGCTAGGATATACGCAAATGTTGTGGTTAATGTCGTGAACTGTCGACGTAAGCACTGCAAATCTATGTAGCCAGTTTTGGATAAAACCTAACTACTGTCTGCGAATTTGCTTAAAGACTCTTGTCCACGAACGACGCCTTTTTCTAGCAATGCGAGTCGCGCGTTTTCATTACGCGCTTCTGCATCGCTATGGCCGCGCGATTTTCGTGCTCAAATTAGAGCTTGTCCAGAAGGGGCGAATTCGTCGCGATTCTCTCGTGCGTATTACGCGCGACCGTTGCGCTAAACTAAAACTAATCATTGAAAATTAATACTATCCGAAACATATCCCATTTGCATTAAACAGTATACTTTTTTTAATGTTAAAGGGCATATAAAGAGGCAAGCGGTTAATATATTCCATGCCAGACAATATTGTAAATACACAATAATTTAAGTTGTGAATACAGTTAATTAATTATCAAATCCTCACTATGACCAAGTCATGAATAAACTTTAAACAGCTAATTAAAAAATACTTGTAGTTTTCGACACTTTTACTTCTCCAACCGCGCTTGGAAAATTAAAATGCAGTTCTACTCTGTTTATAAATAATAAATTTAACTTTTCCTGTTTGTATTCCTATGGAACCCCATTTCAAAAACTTATCTTAGTAATATTTGAGTATTTGAATTTATTTGTTTTCGTGATTGAATTCACGCTGTACCTGGAGCCGTTCTGCATACATCTAAACATGAAGTAATATAAACTTTTAGTTAAATAATACTTTGCATAACCAGTTTAGGCGCTTCAGGCTACTTAGGGTTGCTTCCGAATGTAGAAAGGACGTATTCGGAAGTAACCCTAAATCATCACCACTACTTACAGTTCTCGATTCTTCTTCACGTTCGCGTTATCGAAATTATTATAACTTTTTGTGAAGAGATTTTTCTCCGGAGCTACCTACTGTATTTTAAAAAGTAGCGTACTTATTCGCGTTCGTAGTTCTCGTTTGTAAGTTCGCGTATTTCGTCTTAAGGGCCTACGTCGTAAAATAATTGCGGCCGACTGAGCCCGCCCCCCGCCCGTGCGACGCATATATCAATCCCTGCTTCGAGAAACAGAGATGGGACACCGTGAACCCGGCGAATTTTTAACACCGTAAGCGCCAAAACACATTTAGGCTTATTTAAATTCATTAATTGAGTTTTTTTATATTTGTTTTTACAATATCTAGAAAACATTAATGTCTTTCTTTATATGAAGTTTAAAATTTCTATTATTTACCGTTTAGAAGTTACAAGAGTTCTGAAAAAAAAAACAGAGGTTACTTCGGATTTTTTTTCTAACGAGGAAATGTGTCACTTTCGTGTTTTGGCTCTTTCCAAAATTTCGATTATATGATGAATTAATACATATCCAAAAATCTAAGTCTAAATTTTAGTAGTTTAGAAGATATTTGGTTTTTAAGGACCCTTCTTTTTTTCACATAGCCGGGGGGCTACAGAATAAAAATATTATTGACTTTAAAATAATGCGAAGCATTAGTTCATATCTGTGGTAATATCGTAGGGTAACATAGACAAATCTATGCATTGACATTATTACTTATTCTATGACAATGAGCAAAGCCAGATTCCTTACTACAAGGACGTGAGTGGTTTCACTTTGCACGCGCTTCGATAGTCCTACCTAGCTCATAGCCAGTCGTAGATAAAGGAGGTCAACTTTATTACAATTCTTTATTTTACGTAGTTAAATACAACTACAGCTATTTCAAAAACTTAGTAAAAAAGACCACTCAATAAAAAAAATAACTCAATGAAAATTTTTTACTTTTACATATTTTAATATCTCTGCAATGTAGATTATCCAGACACCGATAGGCACATAATTGAAATATTCACACAACTACATTTGTGAGTTAAAGTATCTATTCAGAATTCACTATCACGAGAATAGTGAAATGGAATATTCATGTAGCCAAATTTCATTTCTGAATCGAATTGAAATCGAAAATTCATAGTTTTCACTCGCCTTACAAAATTTAATGGTATGCAGCTACTATAAAATTAAATGTAGCGAATTGAATTGCTCTGTCTTGCATTATTATGTAAGGTATATGTACGTACTTTGGGATATTGTTGTTGTCTAACCACTTTACGTAATTGGTAAGGTTCAATCCGGGTGTGGTATATAGTCATCACTTTGTGCGGTCACCATACTTAATTTAAGCTGGTAATAAAATGTAGGTACGATTAATTCATTGCAGGCTTTTGCTCTCGGCTTCACTCGAATCAAATTTGGCCTAACTTAAAATTTTAACTATGGACCGTCCACTCATAATTAACCTATGTATGTGTTTCGTGATTTTGCTCCACCATTTTCATCCAAACTAATATTATAAATGTGAAAGTGTGTTTATTTGTTTGTCCTCTCTTCACGTCGAAATAGACGTTATGTTATGTAGGAATTATAAAAATCAGGATTTTTGTTAGATCGGGGTTGTTATACTCGGAGTTTTGAAGCATTCGGAATTTTCAAAATAGGAGTTTCATATTTCGGAGTATTGAGTGTACCCAACGGATTGGTATGATTTTTTTATTGGCGATAGTTCAAAGTCTGGAGAGTGACATAGGCTACTTTCTTTCCCACGGGTTAAAGAGATTCCCATGGGAAAAATTATTGACATAACCCTTGACCACGCGGGCGGAGCCGCGGGTAACAGCTAGTCTTTCAAAAAAATAAACGTTAGCAGTAGTTTACCCATTGTTTAATCAATAGGAATTAATTTGATCCACAAAACTTTGTGTACGTATGAACTTTGCATATTATTATGCAGATTATAGAAAGAAAACATAGTATTCAATTTGTAACTCCTAAGCTTACATTTTTCCATTTCTACGAAACATCAACATGTTACTGTTTGTTCATTTAACTCCATTATATTTAGAACCTTTCTAGGAAAGTCATAAAATAAAAAGCTAGACAAAGTTCCTAGTGCCACAGTTGCCGATCAGTAAAAGAATAATCATTGTTATTTCTGACTATTAAGTTGGACGATTTTAGAAGCTAAATTCACTGCATTTAGCTTCTAAAAAATTAAGATAAAATTACTATTTCGTCGATTGTCACGACCTAAGCGTAAACTACACTGACAACTGAGTATGATCTAATTGTGTTTGATTGAAGAGAGACCCATATCGCAGTAGGATGATTATGGATTGACGAGCTGTTACCCGCGACTTCGTCCGCGTGAAATGTTCAAATAAGGATAACTCCTTTTCCTGCCATGCGTTTTAAATGAAACAAAGCCTATATTCTGCTCCAAGCCGAGTTCTATCTCCTTGTGAAAACAGGATTAAAATCCGTTCAGTAACTTAGAAGATGTGCGCGTTTAAACAGACAGATAATAAATAAAAAAAAAAAATTCGCTTTTATTACCTTTCTCTAACTGTTCCCTCTCTATTTTTGCCAAATATGTTCAAAGTACAGACATATCGGGGTCTACTGTTTTATTATATGTATAGATATGATGATGATGTTGAAGTTCCAAATCCTTGTATTTGTACAGTCAACAAAGGAGTTGACTGACCCCCCTCTGTATATATGATTAAAGATTTCTAAATATTGCGTGAAGGGATTTACTTGAAATTTTATTTATCAATAGTATTCATATTGTACTATGTAATTACAAATTTTCAAGTAAATCTTTAATCATAAATACAGAGGGGGGTCAGTCAACTCCTTTGTTGACTGTACATGCAGAAAGCTCTCGGGAGACCAAAATTTTAGGATTTGTTGGTGAAAACAGGCATCACACTTCTTAATTTATTTAAATATTGCATTATAAAATAGATTGTAAAGAGGGCACGGCGGAGGCGCATGTAATTGAATTTCTGAGGCGCTGCACGTCTTGAATGTGAACTAAGATAAGGACACTATGTAGTAATAAATTGGTGTGATGAGATATTACTTAGCTAAATATTGTGACGACCTCCTTTGCGCGACTCCACGCCAGGAGGTCCCGGGTTCGAATCCCGGTCGGTCATGATGAAAAACTGTCTTTTTCTGATTGGCCTTGGATATTTATCTATATATGTATTTGTTATAAAATATAATATTATCGTTGAGTTAGTATCCCATAACACAAGTTTCGAACTTACTTTGGGGCTAGCTCAATCTGTGTGATTTGTCCCTATATATTTATATTATTTTATTATTATCGAGATTATTGCAATACGAAAGAGGATGTAATTATGTAAAATGAACACGCAACTCAACGACGACCCTAGCCCGTATTTGAATGATTTTTAAAATCGCGAGCTTCAAAAATAATCTTTCATCAAAAATAGCCAAAAATATTAAAACAACGGTTTATAAAAACATTTATATGAACTATCACTCTCTATGGATGTGAGACATGGACTATGACACAACGAGATAGGAAAAGACTAGAAGCATTTGAAATGTGGTGCTGGAGAAGGATGGAAAGAATTAAATGGACAGAAAAGATGACTAACGAAGAAGTGCTGCAGAGAGTAGGGGAAAAGAGAACTTTGATGAAAGAAATAGAAACTAGATGAGGAAAACTAGTAGGACATCTTATAAGACACGAAACATCTTGGAAGGAAAGATAGAAGGTAGAAGAGGGAGGGCAAGACCGAGAAGCGCTTACATGGATCAGGTGAAAGAAAGGGCAGGCGTCGTGTCTAATAGAGGGGTGAAGGAGCTGGCACAGGAAAGAGAAAGATGGGGACTGCAGGATCGTAGCCAAATAGCATTGGTCTTGGCCATGTTGTGTTTCTACTGTGAGTAAGGTCTCCAGAGCTCCACTTGGGGAGGTTGGATCGGTTGGCAGGACTCAGACAAGAGCGCGGCTCTTAAATTTAAAGAAGAAGATTGTGTAAAGGGATTTACTTGAAAAAATATTTATCAATAGTAATCATATTATACTAGAAAATCTTTAATAATATTTATGACCATTGTAAACTGTTTCCTTTGTTGACTGTACCATGTCAACCAAAATGAATAGTCATATCCTAGACCCAAAACTAAGACAAATACCTACAGGTTTTATGACATACCTAAATATTTAACCTTTGTCCCAACCCACTCTACTGAAAGTAAGATTCAGTACCGATCTTGCTATTTTACTTTAAAAAGGACATTTTATTCCTAAGACGCGCCATCACAGGCCCCGCTACTGCATAATTTATTAAAATCTTATTAAAAAAGTGTCACTGAACAGAAAAGGAAGTCTGTTATAAAAGTCTCTATTATGGACCCTTATCTTTAGATTTTTATATCAAGTTTTTTAATTAGTTCAGAATACTCTTCCTTCGATCTCGATCCAGTTTACAGGATATTATTTACTAAGGCTGATAACACAGATTCTAGAAACAGTATCTCTCACTAGAAATGGCAGTCTTTTCTTATTAATAACATCATTTTCTTCCTTACTTGTTTCTCAATGGCTGATGCCCACGGTTCACGCGAAAACAAATGCTTCTGTTCCCGAAATGATATCCGAATATCATTCAACAGAATTAATGTTTCAATTTAATTAGATTAAGAGGAAATCTGTAATTTGAAGTGAAATAAATAAATAATTATTATCCTGGAAATAGGAACAATGGGATTTCGCGAATTATATTACATAGGATAGTTTTTATCACGGGATAAACTAAAATGTGATAATCCGTGTTAAAAAGCGAGCTCTTCAATAGAAAATGTAAGGCATTAAATTCTAATGTAACATCGGCTTGTTTGCTACGTAAAAAGTAGCATTCAAACACGACTGTCATTGTTCCGCATTCGCGTATAAGTCTCTTTAGAAGTTTTAATCTCTCAATTTACGTTTGCCCAGAATATTCTAAAACTTCTCATTCCTCATTAAACAAGAAACTTTTAATTAAAATTATGCTTATGTTTTTAAAAAGAGGTATTTACCCTTCTTGCTAGGGACACATCTTTTACACAAGCCAAATTATACGTGTGGTCCCACTGGAGATCTAACAATAGCTTCCCTGATACCACCTAGCGATTGCTGATTTGACTTAGCCAATAGTATTTTTCGGAAACAGTCTGGACCGATAGATTCAAATTCAAAAAAAAAATTCAAAACTTTTATTCAGAGAATAGGTTTTCACAAACACGTTCTCTTGTCAGAGTATACAGTAATAAATGATTTGTATAAATTAATCTACTCTATAGACTACTACCATTTCGGAAACAAAAGCAAAATGTACTATTATTTATGTACTACCTACTAGTCCGAGAAAAGGATTACCCAAGTCTTTTTTAATTTTAATTCGAATTGAAATATAATATTTTCTTTTATATATAATAGTTTTCATGAAGAACAGGTTTCAAATGTAATAACTCATACAAGTTTAGTTAACTTCGGAACATCTGTAACGACTATGGTTCCAAGTTGTTCACCATATATTCTGAGTGATCATTGACATTCTACTCTAGAACCCACTAAAACTATTCACAATATAGGTACTATAAATATACTAGTCAATAGAGTGGGAGCTAACGTTAAACCAAGCGAGGTCCGAACTAACGAAGCTTTACGACTGCCCACTGGAGCATGACTGTGCATTAAATTAGTCTGTTACAAACGTTTCCTGCAATCCGACAAGGCTTATTGCTCCGAACTTGTAATGGTGATTAGTAAATCATTTTCTGAGCATTTTTTAAATTTCAGTTTAAAGTATACGGTAGAGATGATGTCGAAATTTCGGCTACAAAAATATACTAAGCATCGATTCCACAGAATCGTGATGAGTTTTAGTTAACTTCTGTAGCAAATCGTTAACTGATCATTTATCTGATAGATTAATCCGAACTTATTAAAATTCATGCAATAGTACTTACTAAGGCAGTATTATCTAGATATCAATCAAGACAACTTCGTAACATATCTAAATAGTTCAAATTCTTTATTTCCGAATTTGTTTGTCACCTCAGCAGTACAAAAACTACACACTATGTTCTTTACTGTAATATATAATACTGACAAAATGTTGTGTCAATTGAAAAACAGCCCTTTTACAAATAAACTACTCAATATATAAAAGAAATGGACGTATATTTACCTGAAAGGCGACGCTTGGAAATAAGATGTCGAGTTTGGAAGAGCCACCTGTGTCCGAATTGGTCATTGCTCAAAGGGATCGCGACTCGAGAATAGAAAATACTGGATAAGAATTGATATATTATTGTGAATTTGTAAAACCACAGTTATATAGTACTTTTTCAGACTTGATCCTTTAATTTTAGAAATAAGAAATGTTAATAAATTCATTATAATTATTATTAGTAAAATTAATATTTTTGGTTAAATAAAAAAATTCAAAATTCAAAACTTTTATTCAGAGAATAGGTTTTCCCAAACACGTTCTCTTGTCTGAGTATACAGTAATAAATGATTTGTATAAATTAATCTACTCTATAAACTACTACCATTTCGGAAACAAAAGCAAAATGACCACTGGTAAAAAGAAATGGCGAAAGAAAACCAGTTACGGCCTTTTTTGTCATTTAAAAATATATCGTACTCTTCTTTTTCAACATAAAATTTAAAACTAGGTATACATACAACATTACGTACGCGGAATGTCAATAAATAGTGCCATTAATTTGTCTCAACATAAAATTAAATATAAAATGCTAAATCGGTGTTAAAGATAGGAGCAGACCGCCCGCAAGGCAGCAACCGTTCTCGTGTATTTTAGAGTTGACGTGAGAGATAATTACAATTACAAATGTTTTATAAAAGATTCGAGTCAGCCAATAAATCGCTGACACACACCTTACCGCACTGATTCCAAGATATAAGATAAGGGTTAAGTGCCAATTTTCTCATATTATTTTAATCTAACTTCTTTATTTAATGAACAAAGATCAGCCAAAGTTTAACTCAAACATATTTTGTCACCCGTACTTCATTTTATTTTCTTTAACGAAATAATAAATTAACTTTTGCACATTGATTCGTTCTTTCCCTATGTAAATTTCTTGTGCAAGCCAAACTTGTGGAAGTGAAGAATACGTAAATTCGTTTAACAGTATTGAAGTATGAATCGACATTGAAATTCTAGCTGCAATTTGATGTGATCGTATTCACGCCACTGAAATTATTTCTATTGTCGTCTTAAAGGATATATTGCAGAAGCAAATTCTTGTTTTATTGATATGTAATAAAGTCTAATTTAGAATGTCACAGAATTTAAGAAAATCAGAGTTTTATGCTGGTTGCACACCAAGCTAAACCAACACCACAAATTGTGAGTTTAGTTCCCATAGTTTGCGGTTTGCACAGAGGGGTTTATTTAAACTTATTGTAGACAAAAAAAAAACTTTATTTATTTATTCCATGTTCACTAACATCATTTTATACTAAGATACATCTGACAGGTAAACTTCAGCTAAATGTAATTTTAATTATGAGCGCAGACAAAATGTGAGCACAGAAAAGAATTCGGTTGTAGTGTAAAATTGTAGTTTGTATGCTTTTTTGGTACATTCCACTATCATTGTCATCCATGGAGATAGTGGAAATATTGTTACAATAGATGGTGATCTCACTGTCTTACTTTTCTTCCTACTTCTTACTGTCACAGTCATGTTGCATAACGACCAAATGATCAGTTGTTATTACCATTAGAATATCGGCGGCGAGCAACGACAACTTCAAGCATACTTTAAGTAATGATTACACGATAAAACTACCCTAGATAACAGGAAAACATCAACAGTGTTTACTTGGCAATACCTTTTCCCGGTAGTAATATCATTAGCTGGTTGCTAAGTACGGCCAGCAATGATAAGCCGGGATGCAGTCAAATAGGGAATTAGTACAACGAAATTACTGTAATTAATGTTCCAGGCATAATGTTAAACTCAGGACTTTTTAAAATGCATTGCATGCATGCATTTTCCTTTATTTCAATAACTAATAATGCTTGAATCTGAGATACCGTCAAGTATTATTGAACACACTTTGACTAAACCAGCCTGTACGCAGGACGATATTAATTTGAATATTATGCTGCAGAAATAGGGTTCAAAAAGTGTCGTGTTGGGTTGACTGATTGCCGAACACGATACACAGTCAATCTCGCTGATCACGATCAATGATCTCGATCCGTGTAATGGCCGCTATGTAAGAAAAACAATAATCGGGCGAATTCAGTTACCTAAGTAATATAAAGTACCAAAACAGTATTTTAATTTATTAAATTAAGTAATAAAAACGAATGAACCTCAATCCGGGACCACACATTGACTTTTTCGCAGTTGACTGATTTCAAACAGTACGGCGGCGGACGCGTGACATTTTAAAATGTTACCGGGCTCGCTTCACTGAGTATTTAACACCTGGCGGAAATTAAACTAACTATGTATAGTGTTGATATCACTGAGTCAACATCGAAGGACTGCTCTACACGAAAGTCCTAAATATTTTGTTTTACCCTATTACACACAATTTTTTATGAAAGAAAATGCGAAGCGTGTCACCTGATGGTAAGCAATCGCTGATGTCCATCCACGGCTATTGCTTTGTCTACACATGAAAGAATAAAAAAAGAGTAAGGGGAAGGAAACAGGAGTAGGTTGTAGGAAGCAAGGCTTTCGGTTCACTCATCGTATGAAACACAACGACTTTCCACGTGTTGATATTTTGTGAGAGGATCCTATACTTTTTCTCCTCCAAACTTCCACCAGGCAACCCATTGGTACCTCTGGTGTTTAACTGATTTTCATAGGCGGTAACCAGTTTTTATCAAAACGACAGTTTGCTTTTTTGCCTGCCGTGTAACATAAAAATCGATATCCACTAAGATCCAATTCTCTCAATCTACACAAAATTTTAAGTGGTTCCGTTATTAACTTGTGGATATGTACTGGAACATTTGAGATAAAAATAATGTGCCCTCAGTGTCTTTTGAAAAGATAGATGGCTTTCTATGTAATATAAACCGAGGCTGTTTGAGCTTCGTTGCGGTGCTTTTGTCTTGACCGCTACGGCGAGCAGCGTCACAAATACTATGTAAAAAGAAACCCTATACACGATGCACTACGGGCATAAAGCGTGCCACAAAGGGCCAAGATATAGTACCTTTAATTACTTTGTTTTAAGATAAAAGATCGCTCGATGACGTCGGTGTGTGTGAGGAGTTCGATGGCGTCTCGATGTGTCGCATTCTAAAAGAACATGCAAGTTAAACAACGTCAACCATAACCAGTATTTGGATGGGTTTCGTTATCTCGAGCTTTTCCGTGCATGTACGTGCTTAGGAGCATGTTCAGTCAAGCCCCGGCTGTTGTTAATGAATGACAGTTGTTAAGCCCAATCGGTAGCTTTCAGGCAGCTTAAGACATTGGTCTCCGCCAATCATCATTTTGAAGAACCCCATGCCGTAGACAATGAAAGACACACAGATATATCATTCCACGATCTTAGGGTTCACGGAAGAAAAGTTCTGTTTCTTTTTTTACTAATTTAGATGAAATTTTATATTGAAATCGTTTATAGATTCAGAGAAGGATGAAATAGTTTTTCTTTTGGAAATCATCTCATATTACAACAACCACAGTTCTTGTTGGTCAAAACACCTGCGGCCATGTTTTGACCGCGTATTCTTGCTGTTCCGTAAGCTTGTAAATAGCTCACGTGCGAACAACTATAGAAGTAAGTAACATGGTACAAAAATGTAACAATTTAAATTCTATAGAGTAATAAGAGTTTCCAGTACAGAAAATACAGCTATAGTGTAGTGTTGCTATCAATAAAAATCAAAGTACGTAATTTATATTGTGTAAGTCACAGTTAAAGCAATTTAATTAAGTAATTAACTCGAGAACTTCGTAATCGCATGTTAGACTGTCGTTTCACAGGTTTAGTTTTATAAAAATACCATGCTGCTGTTAAAAATTACTTCAGATAGTAGATTTTTTTACCTTCTATTTTCCAAGACGTAAAGTTCAAAATTGTCTAATGTAAAATAAAAAGGCAGATTTAAAAAAGTAAGGCAGCTGTTACGATATTTCCTTTTTTTGAATTAAGTAAGCGTCAAGCAATTCTGTTTCCCGTGTAAAAGCATTCCACACCTGGGTACGTTACGTGACAGTTCGCAGTAAAGACTACGGTGTTAGAGTAACAAATCTAGTTGAATTTTCAATCTTATTTGTATATAAATAAAGGTTAAATATAGTTTAGAATGAACAACTGTGATATGTGGAAACAAATGAGGTTAGTGGGGCGAGAGGCTGCGAATATTTGGGCAGCACGCAAATGCGTGTTAGTAAAATATAGACGAAACAGTGCAAGCCCTTACTTTTTATTGTTTGAACCCTTTGCACGCCAATACTTGTATAAATTCGAGTTGGGTTTTAATGAATTTCATGTATGTTTTGCTTTTGTCAATAAAATAACACACTCTTCGCGCAACAAGAATATTGATATGATATATTCCAATTTTTTTACATTTTACAGTAAATATATTTTCGACCAATTTTTTTTGCCACCATGTGGAAAAGAAGCATACGGCCCGCCTGATGGTAAGCATCACCGTAGCCTATAGTCGCTTGCAATACCAGGGGTATCACTCACGAGTTGCCAACCGTCCCAACTCCTCCAAGTGGAGCTCTGAAAACCTTACTCACCGTAGGAACACAACTTGGCCAAGACCAATGCTATTTTTTAAAACGATAAGGTATTATTTTTCCCAGTAGTGGGACCTTTAATGCTAAACAAATAAAAAGGTAATATTTCCGCTAGGACTTAGGCTATTGTTTGTTATTGTTATTATCTAGGCTAATCTATTAATTAAGATTTTTGGCGTGGTAAAGCTCTCTATGAAATAAAATGGGCTCTTACATAATATTTTTCATCGATGAGTGATATGAAAGCCTAAATCCTTTCTCAGCTCCTTTTCCTCATCCTTCTCCCCATATTCCCCCTTATTAGTAGCAGGCAATGCATTGGTAGCGTCTCTGATAATATTGATGTTCATAGGCAGCGGTATTTATTTTTAATAGCCATGTAAGTATGTCCCAGTTCTGGGCAAAAGCCTTTCGTTCTTCCCTCCACACGTCCCTGTCCAGACGTCCCTGCACACGTCTCTCACGGACTATCTGTTAAAGGTAAAAAAATATTTTGTGAGCTACGAATTTCGAATTTGCAGGAAATGTATTAGCTGAAGTATGGAGTTCAATTGAAATTTATGGCTATAATGTAACTGCAAATTGTGTTGGCGCAGGTGAACAAGATCTTCCTGATTTTCCGTGTACCTACTCAGTATTTCATGAATTTAATAAAAATCTTAAAATTGTACTTATTTTTTCTCTAGTATGGTAATTATCTTTGTAACTTCATCTAATTATGAAATTAAACTCAAATTAAAACAATATTAAAACATGGAAAGTATTTTTAAGAGAAAACTTTCTTTTGTTTATTTTTGCGGACTTTAAATTGTCAGGCGCAAGAGATTGTGACTTCGTGAAATATTCTTTACTTTGTTATCCGGTTTCACAGGTAAGTGATAAGTTTTAGATAATATATAGTCAAATAAAATTTCGAAAATCTGGCAGATAGACTAACTGGTACCATCTCTAATGTTAATGTGAATAATAAATCAACGAAATACTAAGCGTAGTGTCTTTTATATAAAGCTTCTTACCTCTTAGAATGTAACTAACGCTAAATACTACAACATAGTGTATGCAAAGGTTTCTCATTATGCATATAAAAGGCCCATAAGAATGTGAGATTACATTTCTCATACACCCCTAAAAGACGATACCGTAACGTACGCGAAATTTATTCTTTAGCGATAACAAGAACACTTTTTTATATCGAAATCAAAGCGTTGTTCGAGTTTCTTTGATGTGCCACAATTCCTTTGCGTTTTTATTCGCGGCACGTACACTTATAATCATGTTCGACTCTTCCAATGTTTGATAAAGTCTCGTGTCTTGTGCGAAAAATGACGTGCAATTTGCTAGCGTGCCAAAATATAAGTTGAAGTATAAAAATGGGGTTATTTTCATTCCTTTAGAGTACTAAATCTCTAATATTGATTGTGGAGAGTTCGTGAGACACATACATTACTTCAATAATAATAAAAACTTTCGAGTAGCACCTTATTTTGCGCTGCAGGGTGCAGGTTTAATATTGAAAATCCTGATCGATCGATACTAGAATTCTAACGATTTGTACTCTTGTACTCGCTAAGTCAGTTTGATATTGCGTAGTTATTTTATGAACACTATTTAATTATTGTTTTTGGAATTGATATTGAAATGAAACTGCTATTATCATACTAATATTATAAATGAGAAAGTGAATTTGTTTGTTTGTTTGTTATTCCTTCACGGCTTAACTTATCAACCGATCATTATGAAAATTTGTATATATAATGTCAGGGGTACAGAGTCCAAAATAGGCTATCTTTTTGTCCCGTGAAAGTATGTCGTTCCAATGGGAAAATAATTTTACTACTATAGAGGGCGCTGTATCGGCCAACAGATGGCGCCACAAGTCGCACTACGGGTTGTTTTGTTGTCAAACGAGATCTATGTCATAATATTAACGCGAGCGAAGCCGCGGGGAAAAGCTAGTGTTAAATATTAGTCACCCACCACAAAGCGCACCAAAGAGCCGGAGACACGAGCCAAAGCAGTCGACGTATACGGTTACAGATTATACATTTATTGAATAGTAAGCCAGCTAGTTCCAAACTAGAGTTCCCATGAACAAATCTGAGATTTATTTTCCGGGGGCGGACAAAAAATCCGTCTATCATTTTAAGAGAGGCACAGCGGATAATCCGCTCAAATCTGAGCAGCCCGTTTGGGGAACGACGTCCACCTTACAGAAGATCGTAGCCAAATAGCATTGGTCTCGGCCATGTTGTGTTCCTACGGTGAGTAAGTAAGGTCTCCAGAGCTCTGGGGGTTGGCAACGCGTGAGTGATACCCCCGGTATGCTTGTTTTGTAACTTTTAAATGTAAATACAAAAAAATAACACTATGTAAAAGAAATCGAAAACGATTCAAAAAACAGCTTTAAAAATACTACGGAACGACTGTCTTTCTTTGTAGAATAACACACAATAAGCCATTCTGTAAGTCTCAACGGTTTAAACTCAAGTATTTATTGGGCCAAAGAGAAGCAGTTAGAGCGAGCGTCCGGGGCCGTCCGATTGGCCGGGATTTAGTCGAAAATTGCCCAAATGAAAGCTCAATGAACGTGTCAGGCCGAGTCGCTGGGCACATTTGTCCACGTCCCGAATTGTCCGCATTGCCGTACTGTAGTGTTGGCGGTTGTCGATTATATCGATGTTTAATTTTAACAAATATTAGAATTTTAGCATAAATATACTGAATCTTTTAATGACGTGATAGAGTCACCAAAGACACAAAGATTCATAATATAATAGAGTTATTTGGGTTTATTATTTGGGAAATAGAGTTATTTCATTTGGGCAATGTAATTAGTACAACAGATAAACAGAATAAAAAAACCGGGCAAGTACGTGTCAGGCCACGCACAATGCAGGGTTCCGTATTGGCTACGTATTTCTTGCTTGCAGATGAGTACAATGCCATATTCTATGACATTTGTACGTTTTCATCAAATAAATTTTAGTTCATAAGTTCGTCGGCTATTACTCGGTAACTAGTAGTGCCTACATAACCGTTATAGTTTTCCTTGTAGGTTCACTATATGAACTAATACCATGAATCTTTTCGAATTTCTAAACTCAAGACTTTCGGAGATAGAGGGGGAGGGGGGGACCACCGTGCAAAACGAAAATTGACACGTTAAATGTAAATAATTCACAAACGGATGATTGTATCGGAAAATGATCTTCCCACACCCTCTATTTTTTAAGAGACCTATCTAACGACCTATCTAACAAAATTTTGTTCTACCACTTTGTTAGCATTGTTGATATGACTATACATACAGTTTATCACAAATAATTAATAAATGTATTTATCAGAAAAGGAAAAAAAGAGACAGCTTAAAATTTTATGTGGAGCGGAAAATTAAAGTCCCTATAATATAATGTTTATAACCTTGTTATAACTAAATTGTTTAGAGAAATTCACCGCTGAAGTTGAGTTTTTTTTATTATACATAATTCGTCAACTCTATCGACACTGCCACCACACTGTGTGCCCACAGCCCTGCCCTAGGGGCTGGACGGGAGGTCATCAGTGGGAACGATTCTGAACTATCCGTGCCTATGACGCAGCGTCCTGTCATTACTGCATAAAAATCACGACTTTTGAAGTTGATAGCAGAGTTTTTTTAGCAACGGATTTACAGAATTCTTATCTTCAAAACATAGTGCTATTACTGTTACACTACGCTCTTTAGGATCGGTAACGTGTAAGGCATATCACTGGTATGGTCGTCACTGTCGTCAAGACCATGACCGTAATAGTGTTAGGGAAAATAGAGAGGTACAATAGTGTTTCATAGGCATTCAATATTAATCCAAAGTGCATTTAATTTGAGTGTTGATTGAATATTGTAAATTGATGATTGCTTGTCATATGGTATGCTATGGTCACCTAATCATCATCTGGACATGTCCCCGAAACGCTTCAAGTATGACCAGTTGGCAGTGGGAAATCAGTATAATAATAATATAATTACCATTTTTTTTATATAAATAAACCTACATGTTTAAGACATTTTGAGTTACATATTCAACCCCGTTCCATTATTTTTTGAACACCCGCGCGCAGTACTCCCTGTAACACCTTTAAGACGATTCCTCCTATATGGGCGATTAAATTAAATGTGTGTGGCTCTAAGAAACAGCCTCTATGGAATAAATGGGATACCCCTTGATCCCTTGACTCTCAAAACAGTGAGGATCTACATTATTAAGGAAAAAACTTGTTTTATCGCTAAACATTACAGTCAAATCTTATAATTCATATTTTTATCGGTTTATGTCCGATGGCTTTTAAAAAAGGCTATGCGTTGAGTTTCTTGCGGCACTTATACATAACAAGCCATTAAAGTCGAAGGGCTGGTAGGACTTAAAAAAAAATCGACGTGAAAAAGTATTTTCTGTAAATCTACTTGCAAAATAAATTATTTTCTTTGTGTCGAAGTAAAGGTAAGTAAATTATAATAAATAATAATAATTCCATGTTTCTCTTAACCGTCTTTTTGACTTTCAGTTTTGTAACCTGTACACAATATAATCAAGATTAAAATCAAAATTTCTTGTGGCCGTTTCAGTTTCCGTTATTATGTACTTATTTTCTTTTTATAACACTGTATCATTGTAGTAGTTTATATAGTAGCATATTTAATAATATATATATTTAATCATTATGTGCAACATAACTAGAGAACGAGCATGTGAAGGTCTCTGGATAAACCATTTTATTTTCATTGAAGCTGAAGAAGCACTTAGGCAGTATATGCCAAGTTAGGAAAAACTGATCAAAATCACAGTCGCAGGGTTCTTTATCAGTTGCTTTACAGTAAGGGTCAAAGGGCTTCACTATGCTTACCATCAGGTAAAGAAAAATCACTATGCTGTTATAAAAAGTGGCACTCAACTTACGTCCCGTATACTTTTAAAGAGTACCAACATCAAAGATTACCTCAGAAACAATGCAGCCACGATAAAAATGACGCGATACTCGACTCAAGCAAAAAACCTTTTAACCGAATGTTAGTGGAAAACATGCGCAAAGCTCTTGAAGGTCCAATTGACCTAAATGGACACACAAATAGTTGAAAGGAGGGCCCACAGCAGGTCATTATTCGCTCTGTAACCCGGCAAAAGTGTCAGGTTGGGTTGGGGCAAACATTTATCTACATCCTTAGGGCACCACTGATTTTGGATAGGTTATATTAAGATGTAATAGCCTTTTCAAGAAATCAACGGGTAATAAATTTATTTGTTATGTTCGCACTTTTTTTTGGTAATGTAATAATTTTTTATTAAGTACAAAAAATAAAAACTAATACAATATTTCAGGTAATGTGTGAGGTATGTTCTTGTGACTGAGATGATGATGATGATGTAGTATTAGGTACTTACATTTTTTCTCTGTGTAAATCTTTTATAAGTTTAAACTTCTAACTCGGAAACGTGTAAGTATTCGGGCTTTAAGAAATTCTTTTCTTTTTTCTAAGGGTCAGATCGATATTTCTTTGCTGCCTCTGTGTTCCAGTCATCACTTGCCATCATGTGATCCGGAAGCTCGTTTTGTACAGTCAGGTGCACGTTGAGCTCTTATGACATAGAACTTAAGAATGGTACAAAGTCCAATATGTAAAGGTCGACCTGCTCTCGAATGTACAACTCTTCTAAAAAAAACTATTTATTGTAACGTTACCATTTAATCTTTCTTACAGTTCATAGCACATATTTACGTAGAAGAAGTATGTGAAGTGAGGATAAGCAACAACATGCTACATTTAATTTTACATTTGTGTCAAAGAGAATGGCAAAGTCCTTGTTTAGGACTCGTGGATTTGAACATTTATTCAAAAACATTTAATAGTTATAAAGACCCCGTGTTTTGCATAAAGCACTTGAGGCCACATTAACTCCGCTCCATTAAGTATAAAGGACTTTAAACACTAAAGTTAAGGTTGATGTTTATTAAAATGTAAATAGTACATTAAACTTAAATACTACACGATAATCTTGTTCTACAAAAAGGCACGCATATCAAGGTAATTAATAGTACCTAAGTTTCTTGACTTTTTGGCAAAAAAGAGATTTTATTTCTGATTGAAGGTCTAGATATGCAGTAATATAATATACTTCTACAAATACTATCTACAAAATCAATCATAATAAAATTATATAGGTATTTGTACCGACGTGATAATTGTATGTTTTAAGTGGCAGGTAAGAGGAGACTTATATTGCCCACTGGCTTTTTTGCCCGCGACTTCGTCCGCGTTAAGTTCCGGACGTGGGAACCAAATTGAATTTCGGGAAAAGCTATAGCTTATGTCACTCCCTGATAATGTAGCTTTCTACTGGTGAAAGAATTTTTGAAATCGGTCCAGTAGTTTCCGAGCCTATTCAATGCAAACAAACAATCAAATCTTTCCTCTTTATAATATTATTTCGGAGCCTATTCAATGCAAACAAACAATAAAATCTTTCCTCTTTATAATATTAGTATAGAGTATAGATACCAATAATCTACGAGGATGAAGTCGCGAGCACGACTATATATTTTTTTAAAGTACCTAACCTGCTGATTAAAAAGATTCGATTAAAAAAAGACTCAACTCAAGTCCCAATAGCAATCACTTTTACATTACTACAAAAACATTGTTCTCAGAAAACACATTTGCAAGGAAACCTAGTATTTATGAAAATTGTTTTCAATCTATGCAAAGGGTCTTTAATAACTCAGGGGACATCCCTAACTCTAGTCCCTTTGAGGAACTAGTTACACTTAAAAAAAGGCCGTTTGGAAGGCCGAATGGACTCAATCTTTTGCCCCATTAAACAGTTCCCGCTCACCGCTTATGGAAATTGAACGTGTAACGTAGTAATGTGTAGTGTAGTTTTCTAAGATTTGTAGGGCTGTCAGAAGGTTTGACCTTTTTTTAGATCGATTGCTTGTTTTGTTAAAAGGAATTTCTATTTTTCTACACATAAATAATGTTTTTTATAAATTCACACACAGCGCCACCTACTCTCAACGTAAGCTAGGATCTGCTTGTGTTATGGGTTGGGTACCAGACAATGGATGTTATCGAAAATATAATTAAACATACAATCGCAGAGATTTTATATTACTGTGCTTTTAATAGTAATCTACTTTACATTTAATAGACGCGTAAAAAATATCACAATAGACAATAAATATATTAGCTCCGTGCTGGCAGCCGATAACGATTTTGACTCATTTCTAAATTGTTACGCAGTCAGTTTTTTTTTAAAACCTACAATAAAATTATTTGTTATTTCTCATCTCACGCGCCTTTCGAAAACCAGCGTGTTTAAGCATTGTAAGCTGATAATAATAGACCGCACGTGTATCTATTGTAACTTATTTGCAATTCTAATTTACATATCTTTAACACCATTAAAATGAACGTTTATAGCTTGGATTCGAATTCACGACATGGTACCTGCCTACTGGCTGCCGATATGGTAATGTGTTAGCTACTATTTTATCACTTGTATGCTATTTAGTATTTCCTTTGCGCTCCATTTGGCGGAAATTCGCTGCGAAATGTGAACCAGATCGCATTTCGATACGTATTTAAAATGTATAAAATATAATATTGAATTAATACAGAAATAAATTTATTTTATTGGTAAAATACATAACTAAATAACATGAAATTATATAAAATTAATTAAAACTAAACTAACAATAAAAACTAAAACTAAGCATTAAAACGACATGGTCCCTGTAGCAGGGTGCCCAAAATGCTAGCAGCGTTACCTCGCTGAACGGCGATAGATATCCGTTGAGCGAAGTAACTGCCAGCCTTTGGGTCACCAGTGGTTTGTCGCAGCCTTATTTAATTTAATTAATTAGATGTGTTTCCTGTCAGGACATACAGATCAACGACCACAGATTTACAATAAGCAGTGAAGCTCATTGACGATTGGGGAGAAAATTTACAACCTTAATGACTTTAGAAATTGTCAACGTTTATTTTTAGCACGCGTATTAGGAATCTGAAAAGTATAATCTAAAAGCAAATATTTAGATTTCCAGTTTATTTTTACAAAAACGTTGACATAAACTCCATGAAAACGGTTCCGAAACAGATCCTCAAAGGAGATTACGTAAGGAAAAAAGTGCAAAAGCATAATCATATTATCTTTCACAATTTTCTTAATATAATGTAAAGAAAATATAGCTGTATTCCCCAATAGGGCGCGCCTTCCGAGGCAGATAACACGAGTGATATTGTGATAAGGAAGCCATGGGAAGTCTTAAAAGTGTATTAAGCTAAGCCTT
The DNA here is from genome assembly GCA_905163395.2 of Endotricha flammealis. Lineage (NCBI taxonomy): Eukaryota > Metazoa > Arthropoda > Insecta > Lepidoptera > Pyralidae > Endotricha > Endotricha flammealis. The sequence goes on along the minus strand of LR990859.1, from coordinate 4,710,599 downwards.
TGTGTTCGGCTCGTTTCATTTTGGAGTTTGGCTGAAATTTTTGTATGAATAACAATGGATTAATTAGTATTTTATGGAAATTTTTCTATAGTCATGTTATCGTTTAGGACTTTGTAGGTCAAGATCTTTTCAGGGCATAAAAAAGGCACCAACTGTTTTACTTACTTAGCATGTCAAAAATGCGATCTAAGGGTAGAAATACAGTGGAAGCGACGCGAGTTATGGCATTCAGAAGCTATTAAGGCAGTGGTTCCTAACCTTTTCAATATTGTTACCCCTATGACCTATTATGAAAACCGATTTTACTCCGACCTTACAATGTTATCAATACAAACAATTCAAACAAATAAAAATATCTTTATTAATCACAAATTGGACATCCGTCTGTCAATTTTCCTGCGATCGAGATACCGCGACGCGACGGCAGCTAGAAAACAATGCTGCGTGGCGAGGCGACCCATAATTTTATTAGATATTTTATCTTAATTACTAGGTTCTTCGTTACCCCTACAAAAAAACAGTTTTACCCCCGCGGGGTTAATTACCCACAGGTTCGGAACCACGGTATTAAGGTAAACACTGTTAGGTAATCTGTCGCTATCCTCTGAATCTCGTCTTCAAAGGCTTCATTTTCTTGGGAGAGTTACTCCCTTCAAATTTTAGCATATATCGGCGTCTGTCAGACAAAGCATGTTAAACACAACTTACAAAGGACATCTGACTCTGCAAGTACTTCCTGTAAATTCTCTGAAATTAGTCTTGAGCATTAATTCAAAAGCAAGGAAGCGTTCTAAGAAAGTCGCAACATTTTGAAATCAAGCGCGAATGCGTACTTACTTTTTACAATTTAGATGTTTCTTGACGTTATGCAGCACCGCTACAGCATCTTAGTAGTACGTGGAGAGACGTCTAAACTGAAAGAGCGTGTATAGTCTTGTATGAGAAACGATGGACAGCACATTCGTGAAATCCGCAGCGGAATTCATCGCGTCGCTACTACTGTGTTTTTAGTATAAATAATATACAAGGCCGCTGAAGGTCGGCTGAACGCCTTCCCAATGTCATCTAAGTTATCAGAATATATAAGCCAAAATTACGTAGCATTTTGCATAGTGCCCATCATCATACCCCCTGCTGGATATTAGCTTCCTTAAGTACCTAGTAGTCATTTCATTCATGAAATGAAATTAAAGAAAATGGATTTAATATAATTTCAACTTTCAGCACGACCAAATATTCAGGAAAAAAATGCGTCGATGAACTGTAAATTTTTTTATGGAACTCTCGGTAGATGTATTGCTACACTCAGCTAGATTATGAATTTTCAATAAAGTTGATTGAGTTTTGAGTTTTTTTAACTAACTATATTATACCTAGTATTATTGTACCCTATATATTAATTGGTAATTTCAAATAATAACATATTGCAGCACTTTAACAATCCGAAACAAGCCGATGTGATATTTCACAAATTCACCTTCGCGCTGCAGTATTTTAATAGGAATTCTAATATCATTTCATGGTTCAATTGACAATAGATATCATACCGGCTTCATAGACCTACTAAATCATGAGAATTCCTACAATATTTCAGTTTATTTTATTCGATGAGCTAACAACTTCAATTTGATTTTTATCTACATCTACATCCATATTTATAATTTTAATATAAATATATTGTTATTAATATAAATCCGAAAAGTAACTTTGTTACCTATTCACGTTAAAACGTCTGAATCAATGGAGATGTTTGGTATGGGGATAATTTATAGTTCGGAAATCACTTCATAAAGGGATGAAAAGTAGGATTTTTTTATTTTTCTTTGGATTTACTTAAAACTTGGTTGTATTCTTCTGGAGAGGGGTGGGAGAAGAGGGGATGAAGCAGGAGATATGGGACTTATTTTGTTCATACCTAAAATCCACACGGGCGGAGTCACGGACACAACGAGTATTCTATAAAACAGCTGAAAGGTTTGTTGCATACTTCGATCATAAATAAAAAATTGCATAGCGCCAGGCGCCATATAACCCAGGAATTATGACTCCGATTTGGAATAGGATATTGCACTTTACGATATGAATATGCATTAATATGCATAACAAAGTACTCAAAATGAACTTTAAAACAGTGCAAAAGGATTTTTCACTGAACTCGAAGATATTTTATTAGTATATTTTATAATAAAGTTTTGACATTGGAAATGTCTTTTCGTTCGCTTCAGTATAGGCTTCGATTTCACGAAAAAGTGCGATCCCCTTATATCTCGGAGAGTTGTGAAGATATGATATTCATAGAAGGCTCAAAAGACGCGTATTCACGAGAGCTGTAAGGTGCAAAAAGAATTATTTGAGAAAATCAAAAACGAAAAAAGTTATGGCCGAAATTGTGAAAATAAATATCATTTCTTTCCGAATTTTTGATTTTGGCGCTCGATATTTTGGAAACGAAGAATGATATCAAAAATTTGAGAAAAACTCGTCTGGACAATTTAGTCAGCTATAATTTGAGCCTAAAACAAAGATGATCGGGTTAAGAGTTTGCCCTGTAGCTTAACCTTTTTGAACAAAGTCAATAACGTTGTAGTTTTATTTTGTAACCTTTTCCTTATCCCATTGCTGGGATACGGGTCTCCTTTCAGTCGAATGTGATTAGAGCGTACTCTGCCACGCTGCTCCAATGATGGATTGGCAGAGGTCGGTGTTTTCAAACCGCCCTAAGGCCACCGACTTGGCCTAACGACTGTCATCCATCGATAACAGCCGGGACCGACGGCTTAACCCTTTATAGGACATAAGCATCTAGGGTAGATAAAAAAAACTATGTTTTTAGATTGTTTTTTTTTATGTTTTATGTAATGTAAACACGGTGGTAAAAATATTCCCTCTGCCCGTGTGGCTTGAGGTTCTGAGGTCTGCTGAGTACCAGATATATTGGGTAAAATTTCAAATCTTGCTGCCCGCCTAGAACGATCGCGTTGAGATGGGACGACGGAGGACGGAGGGATAGATGAAAAATCAACAGAAGAACTGCTAGGTTCGACTTTCGAGAGGTATTATGCTGCTAGGTGGATCAGGTATCGGTGCCATAGGCCTGTCATTAGGCTCGTCATAGTTTTCTAGGATCGTTCAATACAGTATCAAAACCATCATCAGATACATCGGGAAGACAAAATATGTCTTCCAATTCGTTGACTATTTGTAAATCTATATACATATAATAAAACAGTAGACCCCGATATGTCTGAACATATTTGGCAAAAATGGAGAGGGAACAGTTAGAGAAAGGTAACAAAAGCAAAAAAAAATTTTTTTTTGTCTGTCTGTTTGAATGCGCACATCTTCTAAATTACTGAATGAATGGATTTTAATGCTGTTTTAACTTAAGGAAGATAGAGCTCGGCTTGGAGCAGAATATAGGTTTTGTCGCATTTAAGTCGGATGTCAGGAAAATAAGTTATGGTCATTTAAAGGTCTCTACCCTGACTATGTAAGAAAAAAAATATTTCTCGCACTTACAAACTTGAGACTTGGTACACCATAACTACCGACAACAGACTAAACCGGACCGGACCGAACCGGACCGGACCGAACCGGACCAAACCGAACCGAACCGGACCGAACCGAATCGAACCGGATGTCAGGAATAGAAGTTACCCTCATTTAATTTTTCAACAGCCTAAGAATTTTAAAATTGTCACTCACTGCAGAGTCGGAATCACCCGATATCTCATAACGACCATTTTTAAATTCAGTAGCACTGTGTATGAAAGTTTTTTTTTACTTGAGTTAACCATTTAAAATTTTGTTCCTCTCAAATTCACTAGATGGCACTGTTAGATTCTGAGTCGCACTATGAAAGTTTTTTAGTATAACTGAGCTGACGATTTCAATTTTAATATAATTTTTCATAATTATTTTACATTAGGTATTTTGATTAGGTACGATAAAATTAAATAAAACACAGCGGCGAGCAAATAGACAATGAGCAATAAAGAACACTGATGTCTCGGGGAAAAACTATAGCAGTAGTAATAGGAGACTGTTAAATCCGTCTATACTATTATAGTCATAAGCCCAATTCCACACGGGCGAAGCCGCGGGCACAGCTAGTCGTTAAGTATTCTCTACTCCTACTCATTTGCCAGATAGTCTGTAATAAGCAAAAAAGGAAATAGGCTTAACGTGGTCCGAGAGTCTCTTCGCGAGTTTTTCAAAAGCACTAATATTCTCACGGTGGCATCTCAGTGCATTCTTGACAGCATCATGTTTGTTCGTAAAAACATTCATGACTATAACCAGGTGTGGATATTCATAATTATTATTTCGATATGCGTCACAGAAATAAATTAGCTGCTCCTAAATTCAGGCTTAGGAAAGCGGGCAAGTTATTCAAAGTTTGCATTATGTATAATAAAATTTCAGAATATAAAAAAAAAAATTGTACAATAATCGATTTAAATAAAATGTCAAAAATTCTTATGCAGTAAAGCGTACTATACTATCAACGAGTATCTAAATGAAAGATCTCCCTGGCCCCCTTGCAAAGGTGAAATGCTAAAACTTGTCGTGAAAAGCCAGTCAATGTTTAATAAATTACCTAAATAAAAAATTGTGTTCAATATAGTAATATGTACACGCGTCGTAGTGTTATCCAAATGGGGCTGTTTTTTATATTATTTACATTTTAATATAATTTAGATTAAATAATTGGTGACAAGGATGTTAATGTGTACGGGCACGTCATACTCGCAAATTGTCCAAACTGGCGATGATGGCGTTGTGGGTCGGGTTACTGTTGTTCCCTTCAATATTGTTCATAATATTGTTGATGGTGAGCCCAGTAATGGGGGCTGGCAGGCTGACTCTCACGTCAACTCGAAAATACACGAGAACGGTTGCTGCCTTGCGGGCCTCTTTAACACCGATTTAGCATTTTAGATTAGGTTTAATTTTATGAATGGCACTATTTATTGACGTAATGTTGCATGTACCTAGTTTTAAATTTTATGGTAAAAAAAACACGATATATTTATAAATGCCAAAAAAGACCGTAACAGGTTTTCTTTCGCCATTTATTTTACCAGTGGTCATTTTGCTTTTGTTTCCGAAATAGACGTAGTAGTATATAGAGTAGATTAATCCCACCAAAAACATTTTCATGTAAAATGTTGCCAAGACGAGACCATAATGACTCGCATAGTCAAAAAGTTATCAGATCTCATGTAGAGCCAAGCTTCTAACTCTACACGCCCTACCTCTACAAGGCCTAACTTCACAAACTCTACACTTGCAAGTGACGAAATCGGGGGTTTTAAGACATTAATAAAATCTAAAGTATAATAGCTACGACATTCAAACTTTATGTTTAATGATTGTACTGGTGTTATTATATCTTGAAATTTTTAACTATTTAGCATCATCCAAAACAAAGTTATGAGAGTTCAAAAAACGACGAAACGTTTCGAGAAAAGGTAGGTAGTGCTCGTCTCGTGCGAGATTTATACAAATCATTTATTACAACTGTATACTCTGACAAGAGAACGTGTTTGTGAAAGCTTATTCTCCAAATAAAAGTTTTGAATTTGAATTTGGTCACCCCACGGGCAAAGGGAATATTTTTACACCACAAAAAAAGAGTGTAAGAAAGGCCTCGAAAAACTTATTCCAAATGCAATATACATAAGACATTAAGTTTAATAACAACTTATCTTTCGAAAGTCGCAAAATTTGAAGATGCATAAAGATTTAACAGCAGGTGTCGAAATTCAGTTGTTTTAAAAACTTGTAACTGTCACAGATAAAAAAATATTATGACGTCCGTTCTTAACTCCTAGATAAAAAAAAATAATATGAAATCCACAATTTGTTGCCATAGGAATAAATTCGATCACTAGTTTCGTTTTCAAAAAAAATCCAAAAAATATGATGGGAAATAATATATTCCCGCTGCCTTATAAAGAACACGACCCTTTCTTTATAAGGCAGTGCCCTCCGAAGCACGGAGAAGCTCAAGATAACAAAACCTATCCAGACGCTGGCTAGGGTCGATGTTGCTTAACTTGCGTGTTCATATTAGAGTGCGACACACCACACAGCAACGCCATCGAGCTCCTCCGACGCCATCTAGCTCCTCGTCGCTCAGCGACAATATTTTTTCGAATTCCGTAGATTCATTTCCAATGTGCACGATAGTCGTGTAAAGCACGAAATCTGTGAATTTTTTTTATGACAAAGGAGGATAAACGTAGAGAGTCACCTGATGGTAAGCAATTACCACTTCATCACATTTAAGCTCAAAGAGTCTTGGATACGGTGTCCAACTAAGGAGGTATGAAAAGCGAAGGCACACCCCGGACACTCCATACAACACGCGTGAAACAATTACCAACTACATAGGCCACGCACACTTCTGCGCACACGTATACACATCCGTTCACTAAGCGCACACCTTTGCGACTGCACCCGCTTCGATACCCGCCTGGGGTAAGGTAACGCGATTCGGTGCGGGGCGGAGAGTGGCCATTCTACCTCTCAGGTTATTACTTATTGTATGGCGAAGGGTAGGAAATAAATAGGAAGCAGGACGAGTATTAGGCTTTCCGTTCTCGCATTCGTTATACTCTTCACCTGCTCTACCGTGGTCGAGCCTGACCATTTATGAGCAAGGTACTATCAGTTCATAGTAGTGCAGTACATAGTTCAAAAGGGATACGTAGTTGTTGTGTAGTAGAGTAGGCTCTCTCTACAATCAAGTCAATGTCTCTGTAAAAAAAAATAATTACATCATTATTTTTTTCATTTACTTCTAAATCTCATAACTAATATAAGTCAAATGAAAGTCACAAACTTAAAGCGAAACTTTTGTAATATTTATACAAGTAAATTCAAATAGAAAGCAATCTGTTCAAATGTTTGAGAGTTGATCGCGTGTAAAGATTTAGCCGCGGGCTGTTTTACGTGTAATCTACTTTGAGAAAGGTGTATTTCGGAAATTAACATATAATATTTGACAGCCCGGTGGCGCAGTAGGTACTCACTCTACCTTCGGAATCAGAGAGAGCGGGTTCGATCTCCGCACAGGGAAAATATGCTTGTAATAAAATTATTTTAAACTAAACTAACAATAAAAACTAAAAAAAGACATGGTCCCGGTGGCAGGGTGCCCAAAATGCTAGCAGCGTTACCTCGCCGAACGGCGATGGACATCCGTTGAGCGAAGTAACTGCCAGCCTTTGGGTCACCAGTGGTTTGTCCCCATCCCTAAAAAAGGACAACGCACTGGAACCCCACGGGCCTAATGTTTCTACACCAAAAGCCACAAAATCGTAGGAACCAGTCAGCTGCTGATATTTTGTGGCTTTTAGTTTCTCGGCGGACTCCGCCGCCGCTCCCGCACTCCTACTCGTACCGTGAAGATGTGACGGGGCAAGTGTGTCAACGCATGTCGCGTCCCACACCAAGGCCCGTCGCTTGTAATGGCATTTCATTTTGTATTTGTCTCGAGTTCGGTGTCTATGTACTTTTATATGTACTAGCGATATTTGAATACTAGCGAAACCCGCGCAACTTCGTTTGCGTGTATCCCGCTTTCCCGTGGGAATTTTCGGTAATCTGTACGCGGCATGAATAATTTATACTGTGACATGACTCTCTGTAATTGGAATCTTGGATCGGGATTAATGTATAATACTTAAAAACCTTCCCCTTAAATCACTCTATCTATTTAAAAAATCGCATCAAAATCTGTTGCGTAGTTTTAAAGATTTAAGGATACATAGGGACACACAGACTTCATTTTATACTATGTAAAGGATTCGAGATCGCCGCCTTGTCAACGAAGGTCGTCAAGATGGCGACCTCGGATCCTCACCGTACCACGTTGCCTTTTTAAAGTGTACTTTTTAGTCAAAAAGTGTTCATTTAAATTACTTGACATTGGCGAAATTGTCAATGTTGTCGCGTGGGGGTATAAATGAATGATTAAGACCCAGCGTGCACAAAATAAATATTTATTTCTTTACCCACCGAGACAGATACTCGGGTAGTGGGTTCGAATCCCGACTGGTTATTCACTTCCGCGGTTCCGTACTTCCCTGCAGGAGGGCCGGCCGAAGTTGATGATGGCCTGGCGGTGTAGTGGACAGCGGTAGGGAGGCTGGTAGCCAAAAGTAATGGTTGGGCTGGACGCGTCCCGTCTTATCCCGGACTTCCTTATCCCGAACCTTGTTATCCCCAAACTTGTTATCCCGTACTTTGTTCCCTGAAATCACGTTCCAGTAAGAAATTGTTATTTCGGTCTTCTAAAGCCGTCGATTGCGATCCACAAATTTGCCAACCCAAGCCAAGCCAAAGCAAAGAAGACGGGTGTATTTCAGTAGAAGGTGAACTGGCTACTAATTAAGATCGCAATCAGACGGATTACAAGAACTACGTAAGTAGGTATGCAGAAAAAACTGTATGCAGGTAGATTAATTTACTCGATTCAATCATTAATTACACAATCAAAAAAAACAGAACGAAATGCTAGTAATACTTGTTATAGTATACTTTAATCTACTAATTAATTTATATTTAATTAATATTCTGAACAAAAAAAACTAAAACGGCTAAAGAAATGCGTAGGCACAAATAGCATAGTTTGCAATGAAGGTACACTAAACAATATACAATGAAATGAATGAAATGGAAGGCATTCAGTACGTTATATTATAATTAAATAAACATAATTTATAATTGCAACTATGCGACTACGGTTCACAAAATAACACTTAAAATCACCACTTACCTAATTAGGGAAATATCTAATCCTAAATCACGTAGGATTTATTATTGGCACAACACAATAGTATTATTATGTAGTTCGTATTAATATAGTCAAGACGTGACTAAAGTATGAAATTATATAAGAATTTAATAATTGAGGAGATCAGGAGAAGACGTCCTCTCGCCTCGCAGTCAAAATTTTGGTCAACGTGGTAAAGTTCAATGCGGCGACGACACGATCCCCGCTCTGGACAATGGACGGCTGCTTCGCCACGCCCCCGCACATCACGCCATGCAACCGATTGCAAAAAATGCATTTAGGGGTCCGCGCACCTACATTTTATTTATTAGTATTAAGTATTTTATTCTTTTATTTATTAGTATTATTTTATTTTAGTTAAATATATGAACCGTATGTATGACGCAATTTAGTTAATTAATTAGTATTATGTTTAGTTTGCACAATTTTAAAATTTGTAAATATAGTGTAATGTTTTTTTTTTTGTTAAATGTATTTTTTTTTTATAAACCTTTTTTAATTATTTTTTTTGTTTTAATTAATTTCCTGATTTGTTAAAAAAATGTTATTTATTGTAAATTTGAATATATTTATAGTAAACATGTACGTATAACGTTACATTACCCCCTCGCGTCACCAAGGATTTTATTCCTTATAATAAAATCCGCACTCAAGCAATAAAGTAATTATTTGTATTAACACTTTCATTCATATATTTCATACTTCACGCAAACATAAAAGTAACAATAGACTATTTTAAAGAATATTGACACACACTAACAATAAGAGAGGTTCCTGTTATAATTATGAACTGGTAACCCGTACAAATAAAATGCTGATTAAATGATGTTAAATTTCGCGAAATTAACCCAATAGGCAACGTTACAGTACAGTCCACTCCAAATGACTAAATAAAAATGTTAATTATTTATATATAAAAAATATTATTTGTTTAAACCAGTTAATTTTAAATCTTTAATGTGCCATGTACCTACGTTTTTTCCTGACATATCTTCCAAGACGTAAACTAAGAGCCGGGGATGTGCCTCTAATAAAAACCTCATATTCAAGTTCCGACTTTTGCAACGATAAAAATTTAACGGGAAAAGCCATTTCAAATAAAAAATTTGTACGGAACCCCAAAAATTTTTTTAAAAAAATAAATATAATCAATTGTGTAAGTGGTGATCTAGTGTTCTAAATTACTACTTTTATATAGAATAACTCCGTCTGTTACAAAATAGCAAGCTAAAGTAATAAAGCACAGAAGAAGTTATATAAAGAAGCAAACTACATGAGCTGCAAATAAAAAAGAACACAAACCAAAAAGAAAAGAAAAAAGAAAAAACGTTATACAATAAAGCACACAACACACAACTACCTACTTACTACGGAAGCAAACAACCAGTCCATAAATTACCAAGTTGAGGCGCCAGTGTCGCGTGGGGGTATAAATGAATGATTAAGACCCAGCGTGCACAAAATAAATATTTATTTCTTTACCCACCGAGACAGATACTCGGGTAGTGGGTTCGAATCCCGACTGGTTATTCACTTCCGCGGTTCCGTACTTCCCTGCAGGAGGGCCGGCCGAAGTTGATGATGGCCTGGCGGTGTAGTGGACAGCGGTAGGGAGGCTGGTAGCCAAAAGTAATGGTTGGGCTGGACGCGTCCCGTCTTATCCCGGACTTCCTTATCCCGAACCTTGTTATCCCCAAACTTGTTATCCCGTACTTTGTTCCCTGAAATCACGTTCCAGTAAGAAATTGTTATTTCGGTCTTCTAAAGCCGTCGATTGCGATCCACAAATTTGCCAACCCAAGCCAAGCCAAAGCAAAGAAGACGGGTGTATTTCAGTAGAAGGTGAACTGGCTACTAATTAAGATCGCAATCAGACGGATTACAAGAACTACGTAAGTAGGTATGCAGAAAAAACTGTATGCAGGTAGATTAATTTACTCGATTCAATCATTAATTACACAATCAAAAAAAACAGAACGAAATGCTAGTAATACTTGTTATAGTATACTTTAATCTACTAATTAATTTATATTTAATTAATATTCTGAACAAAAAAAACTAAAACGGCTAAAGAAATGCGTAGGCACAAATAGCATAGTTTGCAATGAAGGTACACTAAACAATATACAATGAAATGAATGAAATGGAAGGCATTCAGTACGTTATATTATAATTAAATAAACATAATTTATAATTGCAACTATGCGACTACGGTTCACAAAATAACACTTAAAATCACCACTTACCTAATTAGGGAAATATCTAATCCTAAATCACGTAGGATTTGTTATTGGCACAACACAATAGTATTATTATGTAGTTCGTATTAATATAGTCAAGACGTGACTAAAGTATGAAATTATATAAGAATTTAATAATTGAGGAGATCAGGAGAAGACGTCCTCTCGCCTCGCAGTCAAAATTTTGGTCAACGTGGTAAAGTTCAATGCGGCGACGACACGATCCCCGCTCTGGACAATGGACGGCTGCTTCGCCACGCCCCCGCACATCACGCCATGCAACCGATTGCAAAAAATGCATTTAGGGGTCCGCGCACCTACATTTTATTTATTAGTATTAAGTATTTTATTCTTTTATTTATTAGTATTATTTTATTTTAGTTAAATATATGAACCGTATGTATGACGCAATTTAGTTAATTAATTAGTATTATGTTTAGTTTGCACAATTTTAAAATTTGTAAATATAGTGTAATGTTTTTTTTTTTGTTAAATGTATTTTTTTTTAATAAACCTTTTTTAATTATTTTTTTTGTTTTAATTAATTTCCTGATTTGTTAAAAAAATGTTATTTATTGTAAATTTGAATATATTTATAGTAAACATGTACGTATAACGTTACAATGTGTCGTTAAGACACGACAGAAACGCCATTAATTAAGGAAGAATAAGAATAAGAAGAATACTATGTAAAGATTAACAATAATAAATTATTATACAGGGTTACTTGTAATTCGACGTATATCCGGAACATGCATATTGGGGGTCTCAAAAGCAACAAAATGAACCACCCCAACGATCACAATAGACCAGTCCTGGTCGCAGTGCTATCACAGCCGCATCAAAACATAATAAAAAAAAAAAAACCACCCCAAAGTGTGGGCGAAGTCTAGTGATTATCGAGATCCCTAATATCTCCCACCCATTCCCTGTACAAAAAAAATTGTAACGATTCAAAAGAGCGTGTAATAGGTCTTTTTAAATAAAGACAATTTGTGTTTGAATTTTGAGTTTAAAGTTATATCTCAAGTTTGTCAATTTCTATTACATTTCTATTGAATGGTAACAAATTGACTATTCCGTTTACGCCAATTCAGTAGTTCCAACTATCGCGTTTAGTGAACGGAAAACTAGGTCGGAGTACTATCCTGATGCGCTAACTGACTGCCTCTATTCATAATAATTGCATTTTATTCATGAATACACTGCCGAGCAGGAATAATGGGCTGGTTATGGGTCAGTAAAAAAATCAAAATGCACCTTTTTAATCATAATAAGTACGTTCTCTATTGCGAATACAAAAAACACAGATCTTTTCAGAGATGATGGTAATTTCGCTGATTAGCCATTTATATGGAAATAGTGGACTTCCTATAGAGGGTAGATATAACGTAGTTTATTTTCTTTATAGAAAAAGTGCCTGTGAAGGTCTACTTTCTGAAATAAACGATTTCATTTCATTTCATTTCAGTGTATAAGTTGGACGGAGAGATTGAAATGTAAAAGCCGGTCTGCCCCCTACTCTTGAAGATAATTCCGCACAATCGCCATTGGATTGTTAATTTTAGGTACTCTTTACAGCTAAACTAGCGCTAACTAAATACTAAACTAAATTAAATCGGACTGTATGCTAACCAAATAGTTAGTAAAGTATAAAATTTCAATGGTACGAATTTGGATTTGCTGTTAATTTTGCATTTGAAATTAAAATCTCGATTGCTACGCAGAGTAACCTAGCTGATCTGTTGAATAGATTATATTTTGTACTAATTCAAATCTTCTTATTGCAACCCCATGTCGTCACCAATAAAATAATATAAAATAGTCAATCGAACCTTACTCTTATCTTAAGTACTAATTAGTAAGAGTTAGTTAGTAAAAACGAGCGTGGTTTGATCATATTTCTTCAATACAATTTGATGTCAATGACGAGTTTAAAAGTTTATTTTTATAAAAAAATAAATATAATAAACTTAAAACCCACAAAGGGAAGTTACCGCTAAAGCTGTTACTCATTAAACTCCTTGAACCTGTCCAATCCCGAAGTCAGGCTTTATTTAAGTTTGCATAAAGCTTCCAATGCCGGCTAAATAGTTTCAAAGTTTGCAAGATATTTTGTTGTTTTATTTACATGTTTAATGTTGTCAGGAGTTTTTATTCCATCTTTTATCAATCCATATCACTGTCTGGAAATGATTCACCTCTGGTGGTATACTTTATTTATTTATTATCATTTTATAACATAACATATATTATTACACAAGTTAAATACATCTCATAAGTAGAGAAAATTCGGATCACGAATCTACATAAGTCGCCAGATTTTTCATGTTATCTTAAAGTGAAGATAAATATTTGTTAACAAAAGCAGAGGATAAGGCCATCTTCTTTCTACCCTTATCCAACTCAAAGTGGGGTCGATACAGAAAATAAGCCGTTTCCTTTTCATTCAATCACTCGTCATCTTCACAGGAGTCTCCTAGTTCAGGCACATAGGATAATTCCATAACCTTAGTTTATAATTTCGCCAAAATATTTTGTTTTATAGCTTTAATTCACTAATAAATAATTTAATTTTTATTCTGACCGTAATATTCTTGAGATCTATGTTAGAACCCAAAAACCATCAAAAAGTATCAGAGGCAGCAGATTGCCAGGAATTGGATTATTCTAAAAGAGCAATTATTTACCAATAGGTTTGAGTAAAATCCATTTTTGAGCAATAAACGCATAGGATTCTAATTTTGATGAATGCAGTTGAATAGGTTATTAGACATTCGATTTAATTGCACCAAGTGTACTAACTCGTAGTACCAAACTTCACTAATTGAATATAGATATCCTAGACTTTGCTAATTAACTCGATCGAACTCGACATGTATTCGTACTGAAATAATAGTTTTCATTGATTTACATGGATGAAACTTTCGAAATGAAATCATATAATAAAGTTTCTAAACCATTCATTTTATCAAAAATAATCACAAAAGCTTATTTCAAATTAGTTCTACACTGAATAAAGAGGCGCCTTTGGGATTATTTTATAAATAAATCACTTTATTCGTCTACGCCACCCGCTGTTCCGTTATATCGACTTTATAGCCACTTTTTATTATATTAATTCAATATCAATTCGAAAAAAAAAATTAACAAGCTAAATAATATCTCGAAGATAAAGTAAACTGGGGCAAAAATTCGTTCAATTTGTAAGGAAAAAAATGTAAACAGTCTGCTATTAAAAGTATCACGTGGCGAGAAGCGCACCTCTATGAAATGAAACGATTATGCTACAAAATGTCAAAAAGCAAAAGCAAGAAGGACTAGGGGCGGCGACCGCGGCTTATGGAGGGGAAAGGGAGAAGGGGAGTGTGGCCGCCAGTTTCTCGCCGACCGCCGCGCCGCGTGCACGCCTTGGAATGTGCCCCGCGTTTTGACGCGTCATGGCCTCGTCCACGAACGGTAACATCGTCGTCGAGTGGTTGCGATCCCTCCACCTGGGCCAATACTCTGAGAGTTTTATTGACAATGGATATGACGACTTGGAAATATGTAAACAAGTCGGAGAACCCGATTTGGACGCAATTGGAGTTCTCAATCCTGCACATCGTCAAAGACTTCTGCATTCAGTAAGATGTTTGAGGGAAGAAGGCGCTGCAGCTGTTTATTTCACATTGGAAGAAGCAGCTGCAGCGCGAGATTCTTGCCGATGTGAAGAAGAAGCGAGAAAAGAGCAGGCTTCGGCAACAGTTGAGCCTGCAAAGTATGCAGACGAATATGAGGAAGGAAAAGCGGAGTTAGTGAAAATACCACGGATGCAGTTGAAGCGGCTTCTTCGGGAGCGTCTCGCCCAAGATGGAATTCGCCTAAGCTTGCAGCCATACTCAACAACGGTCAGTGTGTTGTTAGCCCGATTCGGCGGGCAGTGCTTCTCGTGGTTACGACACGTGTTTGTGAAAGTGATTTAAGATTTTGATGAATGAGTCGTGATCCGTAAAGTTTTGATGATGCCGCGTAGAGACACTGCCCGCGTATTGTTATTTCTTTTAAATAAGCCTGCGTGTGGTATGGGCCGTCTTCGGGTGCCCGGGGCGGATCGCTTCTCGGGACGTGTTGCCATAAAGTTTGTTGCGTGCGTGATTTCCCTCGAGATGAGGAGTTTGCGCGCCTTCCTGTCGTGAGAAGATTGTAATCGCGTGCCTCCCGGCTCTAAATTGGGTTTTACGATAAATCGCGTAGCCTGTTTTAGCTCCCTGAGGCGTTAATTAGTAATACAACTTGTTCTGACACGAAACAAAGGTCTCATCGTTTAAACAAATAGTAATGTTTATAACCATTTGATAATTTTTTGTATTATACGAAAAATATATATTTTACCAATAAATTTTCATAGGTCCTAAAGTTTAAAAGTAAAAAATAACAAGTTACTTGGAAATGGCAATATTTTGAATGATTTTTCTATCAAACATCTATCTTGAAAAACACTTGGTTTAAAAAACAATTAACAAAGGCATTCATTAAACATTTCCAAAACAATTTCACGTCGAGTGTAGTTATGCCGTCTTCATCACATGGGCGGAAGCGCTTTAGTTGATATTTTAATTGAGGTGTTATTAATTATTCGGCTGGGTAGTGATTAAGAGGGCGGAATATTACGCGAAGGGCCCGCCTTTTGGTGTCGTGTAAATTGTACCCAGCATTTGTCAGCAACACATTTGACTCACAAATTTATCGGACGATGATTCCATCCTTATCTTAGATAAAATGTTTGAAGATAATTTGTTGCAGTGTATGACTCTTTTGTTTTTTACTATAATAAGAAGTTAATGTATGTGTTAAATAATTATAGTGCTGCCGTTTTATACTTTACCTGGTATAGAGTGTAGCTTAAAGTAGGTATTTAAGTAAACTTCCGCGTATTCCTTGCTTTTTACTTCTCGCAGAAGTTCTTTGTTTCCTACCTCGTACACAATGCACGGTTTCTAATAATTTCGCTTAACAAGCAGTAGGGAAATGGCTCGCTACAATGGACAACTTAAAACATTGTAAAGCTAACATGGAAAATATTTCTAAAGAAAATTGTTGGCCATAGAAATGCTCTTAAAAGCACAATTTCATGACTACTCTGTATAAAAAAATATATGGTCCAATATAAAATAGAATCTATTTTTCAATTACCCATGCTATTACACTTCTATATCGGATTCTGAAGCGATGAGCCTACCGTAATTACCTGTGATGATTTTTTACCGGTTTTCGGTCCCCATGTTAAAACCTGTTCAAGCTCAAGTGCGCCAAGAATCCACATCGAACAGTCGCTCGATGGCTCGCCGGCAAAAAAAGAATCTAAGAAAGCCACTGGCAAAGACGTTCAACGAAGCTAAGTCGCCTTTTAATAAGACTATCTATAATATTGTAAATAAAAACTGTGTACGGTTTGTGTTAGAAACTGGCTCTGATCTATTGAGGACAATTTTATTAATATTCCAAATAGTTTAGTGAATTTAATTTGCAGTGAAACCATCAATCAAGTTGTATATTTCAATAAATGTGACATTGATTTTATTAATGTGGCCATTCGTATTATTTTCGCTATAATTAATCGACGTGCTGTCACTATTGAATTATGTCGCAGCTCACTATCACCATGTCACATATTGTGTGATCGATACACCCCCATGTCTACCTGGGAGCATTCCTTTTAGCCGTACCAAGCAAACAATGCCCCTGGCTACAATTTTTTGTCTACAGACCATTTGTAAAACGATTACCGCCGGAACTGTGCACAAAAGCTCTGACAAATTTCATCGGGGTATCGATATCGCAGTTCCGACTAATAGGCCAATATTTATGTTTTGTTGTCGCCTTTTGTGCGTGCAGCATCCGCTTTTTGACGGTAACATCCGAAATAAATGCCAATAATTTGTAAAGGATCCCCTATACGGAGGTCATGGCCGTCATACATCTAATAGAACCGAGTGGGTAATTTTCTGTAGCAATTCGTAACCGATCTTTTGTAATTTCTATCTAAGAACCCATTATGATCCATCGCTTCCTCTATATTGCTAATTTTATTAGAGGGGTGGCGGTGGCAAGCTGCGGATGTAACGGATTAAATCGACATTAGCGCCTTTCAATGGATTTAGATCAATTTTCGACGTGCTCAGTATCTATTAAGATTCCATTGGGACAAAACACTTTAGTGATTATCTTAGTTATAGGATAACATGTTTATTACGGCCTCTAATTGGACCGTAACAACTGTTTTCAAAACAAAATAACTATATTGACAGCAGAGTTCGAGATAATTGTAGAGATATATACCATTATTTGAAGTAGCAACATTAAAAACGGCCTCTTTTATATCGTGTTCATTTACTGATACACCGATACGGAGTCGGCTTAAATGCCACGCATATTTTAATGGCGGTAAAAAAGATATTAATGTCTCGACATTAGAGTTTGCTTTAATCGGAAAAGAAAAAGACGGTCTCACTATCTATTGAATGGATATGGTAAGGCGGCTCGGCTCTGTAGACAGGTCGAAGTTGAAAAAAAAAACTAATGTTAATAAAACATTCAGGGAAATTTGCATAAGAATTAGTTTATGAGTTTAAATGGCTGAGCAGGGTTAATTTGAAGAGTGGTTTTGAATGAGTTTGATAAAAGCTACATAATGGCGGAATGAAAGAAATTTCAATATAAATAATCAGATTGATTTTTACTTAGAATATTTTAAAGAATGTATAATATATTTACGCATTTTTACCCACGCTGTCCGGTTAGTCCCCATCTCGAGGTGATTTCCGGGCTAAATCCATTCTTTTTTTAGATTTCAAAACACCTTAATTCCAAATTTCATCTTAATCGGTTCAACGATTTAGCGTGAAAAGTTAACAGATAAAAAGTTACTTCCGAATTTATATTGTTAGTACCGATGTAGTATCAATTTATTGAACACTTGCGTTTTTGCCCGCGATTTCGTCCGCGTGAAGTTCCGGACCCGTTCCCGTAGGAACGACATTGAATTTCGAAAAAAGCTATAGCCTATGTCATTTCCTGATAATGTAGCTTTCTACTGGTGAAAGAATTTTTGAAATCTGTTCAGTAGTGTCGGAGCCTATTCAATTCAAACAAACAAACCAACAAACAAACAATCAAATCTTTCCTCTTTATAATATTAGTATAAATAAAATATCATAAATTAATTGAATAAAAAAATGATACTCAAACACGCGCAGTTGTAGCTTCTTTCAGCGACAAACAACATTTTTATATCAATTTGTCTAGAATTCATCAATGAAAATGGTAGCATAAATCGTGATCAGATTTTAACGTTGATTCTCATTATTTATGTAAACATTTGTCTAACAACTTCATTCACGTGCTTGATTGCGTATGTATTTTGTTTCGACATCTTCAATTACAGCCATTAGTCATGTCTACTCCTAAATGCTGTTCAATTTATATTCAGCACGCATATTACATCCTACATTCGTATATTTAATATTTGCCTTAATTAAAATTGCGTTTCTATACAAAACTCTTGTTTACTCTGAAACGGGGTCTAATATTAGCTTGGAAGGGTTTTTCTACCTGTTCTGACGCTTTGTTAGAATGAACGTGTGCGAAGTCACGCAGTGTGGTCTAAGCTCCTTGGTATTCGTCGGTTGCTTTACGTTTTATGAGCGCCTGGTAATTTCACCGTGTAATATAACTTTGTTGAACTATTCATAATATTATTTTAGTGAAGATAAAATTTTACGGAACGGTCGTTAAAATCTCTATTGTTATTATGCTTATCTTAAAATTAGATAACCCAGGGTTGCATGAACCAATTGTTTAAATTATCAAAAAGTACCTTGGCGTTTCGTAATTAAAAATAATATGCCGATTAAAAAAAACTGACTTACATGAAACCATTTTGCAGAAATTACCTGTTGCAGATATTTTAATTATACCAGTCGCATTACTGCATTAATAATAAGAACATTGGGGTTAAAATTGTCCTGTAGAAGCTTGAGAGTAATTTAAAAGTAATAAACAGGTCGTCGATTCGCAACAAAATTTTGCATACGTGCAAACTTCGGCAACAGGGACTAATGAAGACTAATTAATGGACCCTCGTTCGTTAAACTTACTTAAAATAACAAATTTCTGTTCCCAACCAAACTTTTATAATGTAATTCTAACTTGTTAATCAGAACTATTACATTAGGGAAGCTCGTGACTGCATAGCCATTATTTTGTGAGACGTTGTAACGTTTTATGATAGTACTAAATACGTAGAATGCGTCATTGATTTCTAGAGCACTTAAAATCAATAAAAATATTTACAACTAAAAGTTATCCAAGGTTATGCTGGCGTAACGTTATGGTTGGCACAACTAGCTGTGCAACGGTGGAACAGGAAACGGTGTTTTAATCACATTAAGAAAATAGAGTAAATAATTTCAAGTAATACAAAGATAAGTTACCAAAAACCTTTGGTATATCAACAAATCTTTCGGCAGGTGTAAGACGAGCTCTACTTCGTTCCGTGTTTGTTCCAGACATACAGTTCAAACTAAAACCGACAAACTTGAGCTCCAAGCTCTCTGGGGGATTAGCACCGATGATTGTAAGGTCAAGAGGGATTTGCATCAGCTGACTTAATACTCCTGGATGAGTTTTATCAATTCCGAGCGAATATTTCAACATTTTGCGAGTAAAAGAATCTTATTTGTATAATTCGAAGTTACGCATCTAACTTAAACTTTCTCTTTTTGTTCGTATTAGATTATAGCTGTGCCCGCGACTTCGTTCGCGTGTCGAATAATTTTCCCCGTTTTTGCAACATTTTTCACTGATGCTTCGCTCCTATTGGTCGCAGCGTAATGTTGGCTTCCTCGACAAATGGACTATCCAATACACAAAAATAATTTTTCAATTTAGAACCAGTAGTTCCTGAGGTTATCGCGTTCAAACAAACAAACTCTTCAGCTTTATAATATTAGTATCATTCCGTTAAAGGCATATTCACAAATGCGGTTAATTTGTGTCTTTTTTCTAGTGATGTTAAAATTAGTGTGAAAATCAAATCATCAACGTGGTAAGATAATAAATGCATAGAGGTAGTTTTTGACTATGTACTGAACTTACGTACTGTTCAAAATTAATGTATGGTATTTCTGTTTCCACTTTTATTTTACTTTAGGTTCCGTAGTAAACGACAATTACCGACTAATAGCGGACGAACTTATAAAATTTCTTTGACGAAAACTTACAAATGTGAAAATTTGATATTGGACTCAATTGAAGGCAAGCAAAGCACAGCAAATACGGAACCCTACATTGTGCGTGGCCCGACACGTACTTGCCCGGTTTTTCTTATTACATACCATAGTTGATAATACTTACTAGGTATACTTATTTTTATTTTTATTGGTCCATAAAAAAAATGTTACGGTTCATCAAATATTATCAATAAACCAATATCAGAAATGTTGTTTTTTCACTGATCCGCGTATAATTCCATAGCAAACAGATTTTGAAATATCAATTGAAATAACAGTAGCTAAATAAATGTTTATATTTGAGAGTGTAGGTGTTGAGGATTGTCATGTCCATAAGCACATACTATTTATTATTGTTAAAATAAACCAACACATAGCGTAGGTCGGTCATCATACATAACTGTCGCCACGTTGAATGTTTATTCATCCTCTCAAAGATCGGCATTTCTATACAATACTTGTATCAAATTCTTGACCTCGCAAATTCTAATATCCGATAGTACAAGATTTGTTTACACTATAAACACAATTCATCTGCAAACGATTAAGACTAATAATTCGAATATGCAAATGAATAAAATAATTCGAAGTGAATTTTGCTTTCAATGAACTTTATAGATAATCTATCTGGTTTTATTTGGGATTTTGGACTTATATACATACTACCAGTAGTTGGAGTTTTTACTTAACATAACATTATTGGAAATGCGTAAAGCACAGGTTTTCCTTTTCTAAAGATTTTGAAGGCATTTATTTTTATTCTTCATGATTTTTCCAACTTCTTTCTGATGAAATTATTTGTTTGTTCCAAGATTATTTTGATATTTATCTCCGGGACGATTATGAACTATATTACTTATTACTACTCTGTGTTTGCCTTTATTAAAACCTAGCACAGACAGAGCTGTGACATGTGGGTGGTTGTCTGTCTATCATACCACGCAGAAAAAACCGAGAGCATATAATAAAATTTTAACTTTATTTAACTCTCAATTTCTTTTCTACACCTTTATTTAAAGAACAATGACCTTTACGTTGTGAAATTTAAAATATGGTTTTATTATTTGAAAACTTAGAACCTCTGAGAAGTAAATTCTTAATTAGATACCTTTAATATTGAAAGACTGCAGTAATCTTTCGTTTTAAACTAATTAAAAAACTTTTTGTATGAATCACTTGATATTCAAGTCACCTTTAGTGTATGTACAGTCAAGAGCATGACGACCTTTACATATTGGACTTTGTACCATTCTTAAGTTCCATGTCATAAGAGCCAAAATTGTACTGCAAGTATAAAGCTCGACGTGTACCTGCACCTGACTGTACCAGTTTTTTTTACAATTTAAGTCAATTTTTTTTTAATAATATTACACAGACCGAGATCGCCTTTTTCACTTGGCACAATGTTTACAATTTGTTCGAAAGGTTCAATACAGTTTTGCTTATAATGTTAAGACAAGTATTTGTACAACTTTAAGTTGTCGCAGACACTTTAACTTAAAACAAATTCTTGGAATGTACCGAGATTTCTTTAGAAGTGTTCTCAATCAAACACAAGGGTCTTCTAAGAAAGCTTAGTTTAAACTGTTACTTCCATTGTTTTGGCTTCTTAGGTGGCAACCCTATGTTTATGTTCGGATGTTAGTCGTACAGTTCAAACAGACTAAGCTACAGTCAATATTGGTTAGCCCATTGTATAATTTGAATTTGTTGAGTATTGAATGGAATAATTAGCTATCAATTATGGTAGTAACTGAATAACATAATTATTATAAGACTACGTTTTTTTGGGTTCCCGTACCTTATAAGGGAAAAATCCTTACAGAATCACTTTGTTGTCCGTCCGTCTGTTTGTCATTCTGACGAAGTAAAACATCATGCTAATATTATAAATGAGAAAGTGAGCTTGTTTGTTTGTTATTCCTTTGCGGCTTGACTAAGAAGCCGATCATTATAAAAATTTGTATACTTAAGTACATATTGTCAGGCGTACAGAGCCCAACATAGGCTAATTTAAGAAAGAAGCCGCGGGTAACAGCTAGCATTTTATAATTGCTTGGATGATGTTTTTTTTATAAAAAAAATATTATTAGGAACAAACAACACTTAAAAATGTAATGGTGGAACTGCTGTATGTAACACGCAACGCAATGAATGCTGTGTTCGTGGCCGTAGTGTGCACAGTTCGTGCGCAAAAGGCGTCTACACTTTGGGAATTTTGTTACATTACATGTTACGTAACAGCTGTCTGTACCCGACTTAACAATACATAATATTGACGGACAATTACCGGTAATTTAGGAAAATTACATTTTACACCACAATTCATTGAAAGCTATATATTTTGGATAGTTCTAAACATAGCCACTATTGAAAATAATTGCTCTGCATTACCATCAATAAAACTATCGATACTTTTTGCGATAAAAATAGACTATTCGAATACGTTATCGTCACTTCTATATCACCGTGTAAATAAAATGTATTTTTATGGTTCCGTGCTTATTTAAAAAAAAAAAAATGGAGCCCTTATTTCCATAAGTAGGAATGTTTTTGTACATTTGTCTGTCTGTCAAGGTCCATTTTCTCAGCAACACACACGTTATGGTTTCTCAGATAATTATGAATTTAATAAAATACGTAAAAAATGATTTTATAGATCTAGCTTTTTTGGTATACTATAACGTTTGATCGAAATTATTTTATCGAATAGTTATTTTAGATCTAAGCCTTATAATTGTTTTATATTTCTTTCATTTATTTAATTAATTTGAGAAGAACCAACCCTCAGCTCCTCATTAACTCATTGCGCGTCATCCTGTTGAGCGATATGATTTTGTTAGGATTTCACCAACCGTAGCACAAAATATACTACCTACATATTTTCGATTTCCCGTAGGAATGAGTTGATTTCATAAGATAGTAACCCATGTTCTTTTAATAATTTTCATAATGATCGGCTGTTAAGGTTTGAAGTAATACCAAACAAATGAATATTACTGACGTTCACATTTTTATATTACTAGCTTTTTCCCGCGGCTAGGCTCGCGTTAAATTCGGGGTAACACGACGGTTCCCTTTGCTTCCTATTTAAAATTTCACCCCCTCTTTTAAGGGGTTGGGGGCAGATAAAAAAAAATGATGCACGATTTGTTTGTTAGTCACAAATAGTCCGCATACCAATTTTTAGCTTTCTACCTTGAAAATTGCAGAATGCTCCATACAAACTTCCACCCCCTATTTTAGGGAAGTGGGGGGTTAGAAAGAGACAAACAGTAGCCTATGTCACTCTCCATCCCTTCAACTATCTCCACTTAAAAATCACGTCAATTCGTCGCTCCGTTTTGCCGTGAAAGTCGGACAAACAAACAGACACACACTTTCCCATTTATAATATTAAGTATGGATGGATATGGACAGTTTATGATGAACTTCAGAAACTAAACGTTTGTACGGAACCCTCGGTGCGCGAGTACGATTCTCACTTTAACGTATTTTTTTATTAACATAAACTCAGGAAATATGTCCATGTACCTGTCAATTTACAAAAACATTTGGATTTGGTTGTCTTATCACTGATGCCTTCTGTCGCAGTTCGGTGTCAATGATAACACCAACTGTTAGTTTCCGTTATAGCTTATCGCCAATTAAAATTTAATGCGGGCTATATCGGCTCCCAAAATTGGTGTTCAAATTAACAATAAAGGTAGCGATTTAGCCAATTACTATTGGTGGTAATTAAGAGATTACAGTAATCGTGGACTAATTGACAGGATTTTAAAATGAATGTGTTTAAGTATTGAACTTTATCATTATCACTGTTATTAATAAATCAGCAAAGTAGCTTTAATAATTTTCTAATCCTTAATTAAATGTAGAAATAAATGAAAAGTGTGAAACTTTATTTAAATCTTGAAAATATAAAAAAAAACACCTCATAAAGAGTGCTCTTTCAACTGAGCTGAAAATGAAAATTGTTTGTTTCCATTTGGCGAAAATTTTCATTTCTTTAAACTGCAACTGAATATTGACTTTTATTAATTTATCTATCGGATACAATGATTTTTATTTGATTTAACAATAAAACTATTAAGTAAATAAACACGTATCAATTATATCTGGTGTCAATAAAAAGTGATGCGGGCAACATTAAAAAGTTCTACAT
This sequence comes from Endotricha flammealis, assembly GCA_905163395.2. Lineage (NCBI taxonomy): Eukaryota > Metazoa > Arthropoda > Insecta > Lepidoptera > Pyralidae > Endotricha > Endotricha flammealis. The sequence continues at coordinate 4,686,116 of LR990859.1, read as the reverse complement.
AACAAAAAATGTGGTCTCGTACCCGTTCGATACTTTTGATTCGCCCCTCAATTGATAAATTTAAAATATGGCGGATTTACTTATTAGACAATAGTTGTACCTACATCAATGCATTTACATTTATAACACTACAGTATATGGCAATTATTATGTTTTTACAAAACTGCTTATGTGCCATATAAGTACAAAACCTGAATGACAGGCTCTTCCACTAGTCACTAGACCATAATATTAGTAGGGATGCCTATAAGTCCTATAATTCACTATTAGGTAACTATATTTTTGATCGCTTAGATCTTTAAAGTGGGCATAAAAAAATTATTTTTACAGGGTCGGTAACGCGCGAATTATACCCCAGTGTTGCAAGCGTCCATAACGTACTATCAGGCGGGCCGTATGCTTGTTTGCCATTTGGTATAAAAAAAGTCAATATGGGCGAAAAGTATCCTGTTAACGAACGGGTGCAATGCCATAAAAAACAATTGAACACGCTTCACTCAACGCTCCAAATTGGTTACAATGGCAACACAGAATAAGCGTGGCGGAAATTTTTCATTTGCACACCCGATTCACACTTTGTGTTGGTTTTAAATTTTAACGGCTCCGGGACACGATCAAACACAGGCCAGACGGTTACAATAGTTAAATGTTTGCTTAGCAAATTTGTCGTATCTGGAAATGAAGCATATTACAGGTTCTCAACATGCATGCGGTATTTAGGGGTTAAAATATTTTATGTACATTCATTTAAGTATTTTAATTAGTAGGTACCTATTTAATATTTTCCAGCTTCCAGACAAATCCACTCGGGTTGTTTGATACTGCTGGAAATTTAAAAAAAATACATATAACGAGAGAGCATATAGTATCTTAAATCAATTGTAGGAATATACTTTTAAGAATCGGTATTGTCAGCTAAAAAGCAATATAAAAAAAAAAATATGCCACTAATATTATGAAACCAAAATATAAGATCAAAAAATTTTTCGTGTTACCCCACATTAAGTCACAATCTATCTCTTTTTCTCTTATTTAGTTTGACAGTGACATTTATAGTGTCAAAAAAGGAGTAGTAATAAAAACGAGTGTCACCTCCCACAATAAAAAAAACCAAGTGAGAATTAAAATTTACAATTTATATTTATAAGATTTAAACGTTAAACAAATTGAAACAACAAAAGAATTAAAAAATAACATGACAAATTTACAGGTGTGTAATAAATTGAACGAACCATTGGCATTTGGGCAACTCCGATACCCGCTGGGAAAGGAGTTGTGGCAACGGCGCCTTGCTTGATGGATATAAACCACAGACATAAATCAAAAACTTTTTTTTTTTATTTTGGCTTCTGCGTTTTTACTCTTTGCCATTTAGTCAGTGTCAAGTAAAAAGCAGCAACGTATTTATGTTGTCTTTATTCAGTATTATACATACAGTCGATTCAGTATTGTACTTGTTGATAATAGCAAATTCAGAGAAGTCGGATTTTGAAGTCAACAACGATAATGCACTTTTCTCGACCTAATCGCTTGAACTCGAAAAAATAATCCTTTGCTTGGTATTGAATATTTAAAAATTTGAATTCTGAAAATGTTTTTGGGATGTCATAGCAGATAGTCAAAAAATGACTAAATTTCGTTTTTATACAGATAAACTAACCGGTATCTGTTTTGATATACGTCTTTGGAATATAAACATAAAAAACCTGTCTGTCCGTGCATGGCCTGCCCACGCACACTATTAAGTTAGACGGTTTATTGTCCCATTCATATAGTAACATGATCCTGTCCATTTTAACCTTTGGTGGTATGTTAGTTTCACATATTAAGTTACCCCACAATTAGTTTGTTAAGGTTTAATGATGGTATGATCCCATAGTCTATAGGGTCATGTGGAGGAGGTTGAAGATATGTAAATAAAAGGTCAAATTTCTGTTGACTTAACTTTATTCTAAAACTTTAACAAGATTTCTACAGACAGACGCGCTAGACGGCCAGTTTAAACCTCTTTGGTTTAGACAAACAGGCGTGGAAAGCTACCTGAACCTCTTAAGCCTCATCATCTCTTAAAAAAAAATTAAATTTTAAGAGGTTTGAGGTTCAGGTTTAATATCTAAATATTTTCGAAGTGTCGATGAAAACGAGAACAAATGAATTCTATGGGTCCAAAACAATAAAAAAACTGTGACGCAAAATTACTATTTTAAACAACGCAACGGGAACAGAATTTGCTGCTATTTGTACAGTCCATAATTTTTTTAAGCGGTTTAATAAATTCGAAACCTTTTATGTAATAATGGAGACTTACATCTTCGTCAAAATTCACGCAGGTTACTTCCTCAAATCCTTTTTTTATCTTTTTATAAAACCAATCATTACATATAATGGTAACTTTTTGCTTACTTATTTAATGAACCGGGAGGCAGCAATCATTGTTTTTGGGTAGGCCATAATTATTTACCGATTTTGGGGGATCAAATTGACGCAGTGGTTGGAACCGATCACGAGATAATACGAAAATAATAACATTCCATTGAACCTCATTATAAACGGAAAATTATTTGGGCTTAAATGTTACTATAACGTAGTTTAGTAACAATTTTTAACAGCATATAAAAAACATTTAATTATAACAATTAGTTTTACATTGTTCAGAATAGTTTAATTGAAATAAAATTGTATGTTTTATATATTCTTAAAAGTTGTGTCTCTTTCTTTATTTGGGTATGTGTACTGTATCTGGTGGGTATATATAGTACAGATACATCTTTATTTGGGTATATAAAGTTCATATGTTTTAATTGTTCATACTGTACTTTTTTTTTTAGGAGAACGTATTTATAAGTACAAATACTATCGGTTTGATGTGTTCCTATTACAGTCTTTCGTAGGTTTGATAATTGTGCCCGAATTGAAACTTTCACTTAGTTTGCTTCAAATTGATTAAATGTAGAGTGGTTTGGGAGCTTCTTGTTCCCAAGTTTTTGCATACGACTGTTGACAATTATCTTTTAAATTGAGTAATAAGATTCTCCTAACGACATTGGTAACGTGGCTTGGCTACGACCCAACTTTACGTACGATCCACTAATATTACTCCATCACCCTTGTTTCTTAAATAAGTATAAACTTCTAAGATGTTATTTGTCTAGTTTTATAGATTCCTAATAAGCTCTAGTGATCCAATCTTTGATATTGACAAACAATCGTTCAGTTGTCGAAGGTTAACTTTCTTAACGTGTGTAGTTTCTTGCTAGTTCTTTTAAATCTATCGTCTGAACGGCTGACTTGGTATACGCGGTTGCGGTTGGAAGCGGATCGCCGCATGATAGGCCGCTTTTCTAGTTTAGTCAACCGCTTTTGTCTATACACACTGTACCGAGTCGCGGTTGGCCGTCGATAGCGACCGCTACTCCATCCGCGTCAGGCGTGGTGAACCCAACTGTCAGTCGGGTAAACAAAAATGACGATTTGACAGTGCTTGTACGAGTACAGGACTCTTTGAATTAAAAGCCTGACTTTGACTACAAAACCGCTCGGGCGAACACCTATAACCGCATGTTACTAACAGACAGTTAAGTCACAATGAAGTATGTTTATTTATGTTACTTTAATGCTGCATACGGCCTATATATTCAATCTTAATTGTGTCCTATCTGAATAAAGTGATTGATTAATTACAAGTAAAGATAATAAAGTAAGCGGAAACCATAAATTAATTTTGATTTAATGATAAATATGTGCTAGGTTTTCCCCGCGGCTTCGCTCGCGTTAATTTTATGACATAGATCTCGTTTGACAACAAAACAAACCGTAGCGCGACTTGTGGCGCCATCTATTAGCCGACACAGCGCCCTCTATAGTAGTAAAATTATTTTCCCATTGGAACGACATACTTTCACGGGATAAAAGTAGCATATGTTGGGCTCTGTACCCCTAACAATATGTATGCAAATTTTCATAATGATCGGCTGCTTAAGGAAGAACAAACAAACAAACAAACTTACTTTCTCATTTATAATATTAGTAAGGATAAGGATGTTAAACTAGTATAGAAAGGCAGACAGATAACAAAGTAATCCTATAATGGTTCCATTTTTTCCTTTTACACTCTATCAATACTTCTAAGTCTGGATAATGTAAAGTCTGTTTTGGCAAACTAAACCTAAATTAGCCTAATGTCAAGCCTCGGTTCGATAGTACTATGTAAGATAAACTAAAGCTTAGGTTAGCTTATTCCAAGAGTCGACAACATTTATACACTGGGCGTCAAAAATAAGTAGTACAGTTTTAAAATTGCAATTACTCTTAAACTATAGAAGTTAGAGTTTTGAAATAAAAATCAATCTTTAAAAGACGATATTATGCATAAAGTTTTTATTAAATGAAATGAAATTGTCTTTTAACTTTTTTTAATTCAAAGGTCTAGCTTTTGTAGTTTAGGAGATATTGCAATTTTAAAACTGTACTACTTATTTTTGACGCCCAGTGTAGTTTACATTTATGGCAGCATTAGCTTAAAATGCATTTGCATACAAATACTGTTCAAACAATGATCATACAATATTCATATCTTTTATATTAGACTGTCGTTTAAACGCCTTTTTTCGTACCAATCGTCTCTTCTTGGGAGAATATTATATTCTTCTTCTGACGAGTCAAACAGTAAACTTGAGTCAATTCGAGGATGGTACTTTCCCGGTCGAGTTAGCCCATTTTATAAGACAGCCTGGCAATTGTGTTTGTCTCGACTCATTTAATATATTCATTGTCTGGTACCCATTATACAAGAAAGTTAAGTCTAGCTTACTTGGAACCAGTGCTCACTCGCTGTCCCGTTCAATTCCTATTTTGTATGAGTGAGACAGCGATTGAATTTGAATCGAAATAGAATCGGTTTTTGTTACAAGAATAGGAGAGGGGGGGCTGTAAATATTGTGTATAACTTATTAATTTATTTTTTGTTGGCTCTTCTAGGCGGGATTTGTCTTTCTGTACTTTGCAGATTACGATTCTCCAAGGTAAAGCAATGTAATGCAAATATAATTATTATCTGTTAAGAAGACACGCTTAGTACGAAACACTAACGTCGGACGACAGACTATATCAAATTAGACAGATGGAATATACCTCCAAATTATTCTATATAATTATTGAATGCAATTTTGTTGTTAACGTAGAGAGGCTAGTGTACTAATTTGCATATGCGTAATTACTAAGTTTTCATTTAGTTGGAATGCAATATAGTTAGCAGTAACAGTTTAGGTTTAATATTAGATATGCATTACGTAGATATTTTACGCTAGAGAATGTTCTTGGTATATTACCCACCCAATCCCGTAGTGCACATGCCTCACGCTTATATTCTGTAAGAGGGTGGTACTTTCCCAGTCAAGCTAAACTCATTTCAAAAATTCACTAGCACTCAAGAAATATTATTCTTCTTCGAGTTTTTAATGAAACTCAATGGATGGAAATGTTACAACGTTAGTTTGTGTGCATTAAACTTAAACCTCAATGTTGTAATTTGCAAAAAATAAATTCAATGTTCAACCAATTTAAACGATTTACAGATATTATCTCCGTGAGTCACTTGTTAAGAATTCCTGTGACGCATCCGATAAACTGACAGTAAGGAAAATACGTTTTACCACCAGTTTGGTAACTAAGTAGTAGTATAACAGGGACAAAGCATTTCAGGGTTGTAACGACGGTCAACAAAAAATGCACAACAGAGCCAATGTTTTTTGCTGGCAACCCTCGCTAAATTAAACAGGGAAGCTGATTTTTGTTTTATTTTTTTCTTTGTTCTGTGCCGTGCACAAAATACAGCGCCTTTTTTTTGGAAATTATTCTCTTTAATGACACGTAACTGTATTCCCAAGAATACCGTCCTTGACTTTAGTGAGTTTTGTTACCGTTTTTGGTGTAATAATATTTTATGTTTACGTTAATGAAATTATGCTAATTTTATGTGTTGGCAATTGCGGCGAAGTTTATGTCAGTTAATTTACGCTACTCATCTAGCTGATGACCAATATTTTCACCAATTTCTCCAGTTTAGGTGACCTTAGCCCCGTAAGTCATCATCCTTACATAATTAATACAAATCTACTAGTTTCCCGCATTGCTACTATAACAATGTATTTCCTAAAAATCATAGGTATTCGAAGCTATGATCTAATCATTATAAAAGAATGCAATTACATTAATATAAGTAAACAAGCATTGGCTTAACGTAGTTTCGCATGTCACTAATCGCGGTAACTTGACTAAATATTTTGTCGCGTGCAACTCAACTTTACAAGCCAGATTTGAATAAAAGAAACGAATTACTTTACGACTAAAAGAAAAAAGAATGAACGGTGTTCCAATAAAAATAAAACAGGTCAAGCGAGGGTTAACTTTTATTTATCACAAAATCACTCCCGTGTTTTTACGTCACTGATTCTGTGAAATTATAAATGTAACTATAAATCTTTTTGATTTATAAAGTTTCTTGGATCAATGTTTTTCTCATTTACGAGTATTGTTTTTCATAGAAACTTGTATTATGTTGAAAAATGTCTAATGTCTTTTATGGGTTTTGAAGGCGTAAGCTATTAATTCATCTTGAAATTATCGATAGGCTATTTGACACTATTAAAAATATGCTACGAAATGTGGTCATCCTATTAGGTAATAACATAAAAAAACATATTTATCTCTGTTAAATCCAAAAATATTTATAGATTTTTCAAAATAAACAAAATAAATCCAAATTATTTTTTAAATTTCTTCAGCCACAAGAACGCTCTGTGATTGGCTATGTCTCGCGTGACGTCACACGCAAGTCAACATTGTTCATTGTTACGATATTTTGTGTGATTTTATCATTTTATCTATTACTATTCGAATCAAATATTACTGGCACACTTACATCAAAGTGATCTTCACACATAAAAACATTTGTATGAGATAAAATGCTGTTTGGGTCTCTTCGAGCTAACACAGAAACAAACAGTTTTTGTGGAGTTTTTATAGAAGTATTTGTACATTGTGGCACAATTACACCATTTATAAACCATTTTTTCCAGTAAAATAACAGAAAAAATATTCTAAACACGCTGAATGTACACTTTGGTACAAGTTTACTTGCCTGTGACGTCACGGCGTCCGCCATTACAGAAAAAGCGTTTTTAGCGCGAATATTGTAATTTAAATTTTAAACCGATATTTTACGGAAAATACTGCAAATTTCGCAGAAATATACATGTGGTGTATTAATCATATACCAACGAATAATTTAAAACAGTTTTTCAAAATCAGTCAAATAGCCTATTGGCGTTTTGATTTTTATGGATTATTTTTTGAGAGAGCTAGCAGTCCAACGTCCTCAATTTCAGACTGAAAATACTCCTGTTTAATTTAAAAAACTAATTTATGAGTGACGTTTTATCACGTCTTTATTTGTAAACTCTAGGCACCTATATACATAACTTGCATATACCAATTTATAGTTTTGTTATCGGAACTACTAGCAAATAGTATTGCGGCGTATATTCTTTTAGTATAATGATAAAGTTCTTTAACAAAACCACGAAAATATTGTAATTTAATATCGTCCATTTTCCTAAGTATGACAAACACGTGCAAACAATTGATCAAATCGGCAAACATTTGCCAACGGTCGGTTTGCCCACTCGGCAACCATAATGATTGTTTGTCCGCCCCATTACTAGGATAGTACAAGGTCTGAGCTTGGATGTAAATGTGTCGAATGTTGACCCGGCCGTTCGATTAACATTCCTCGTCGTATGATCGCCCGGGGACCGGACCAATCTGTCCGATGCTCACTTAATTGTTTGCGGACATGATTTTATAGAGACACGGTTCCTAGATCTTGTTAGGCCACATCAATCTAGTAGAACAAAATGGTCGACATTGTTCTATAGAATTCGATAATTTTTGATTTGTTTTGTAGGTTTAGCTTTATTCATTGTTTCCTAGCCGATTTCTTTATATTCCACTCCTCGATCTTTCTTTCCTTTCGTCGTCTCTTTAAGAACTGAAAAAAAAAAAAAACGTTTAAATGCAATTCATATTTTTGTCCGCTAATGTACGGAACGTATATTTATTTCAGTAACGCTGGCTGTCTTATACATTTAGTAACTTTATAATAGATTTATTAAAAGAGAATTTTGTTAAATCCTTAACATAATGTTTCTTGCTTATATTTACGGATCAAAGTTTGGGTCTTTTATAGAATTTGAAGAATGAAACCCTCGTTCTCCCAAATTAATCAGTTGCCGGATGTCGGAACGAAACTTAGAAATTTCTCGTTTCCCCCCCTTTGACTCTAAGAAGATTATAAGGCAAATTGTATATAATTAAAATGATAGAATTTACCGGTGTTTCTATGGTTGAGTTTCGGAGTAATTTGTAAATGTAAACTTTTATTTAAATGAAACCACGAATTGTAAAGCAAAAATGTTTTCTTGGTACATTTTAAGACGAGGAAACTTTGAACAAAGTCTGTGCCCAAGGTGTATTTACTGGTTGATTATCTAACTTACTAAGTGTTTTTCCCAAAAGTTGTTTCGGTTCGACAGTCTAATACTTAGGTTACAGGATTATTATTGAAAAAATAACACTTTGTATTCATTACTGATATGAATAATGAAGTATTTGATCGACTTTTGTGTTAGTAATAAAAAAAGGCCTTTGTAAAATTGTGATAAAAAATGTACGATGCCTAGTTTAGGTAACCTACAAATATTTTATATAAAACCTAAACTGTGTTAGGTGAATTGAGATAAATTGAGGTATCTGAATATGATGGATGAATATAAGAGTTTAGACTGTAGACAGACTTTTTTAGAAATATTAAAAAGATAAATTTGCCCATGCCTACATTAGAAAATTACATGGAAAGAAATGTTTTCTACATAAATCAACAAGGGTGTTTACTTATTTTTTTTTAATACTGGTCATACCTTTTCACATTACTATAAAAACGTGATACAGCAATCTGTATCTCAGATGTTGTCAAACTCAATAAAAATGTTCATAAAGATCTGCTAAGACAAATTTTAATAAATTAAAGCGGTCAAAATGTTATGGTCATTAGACAAGATATTTATTTTTTAATTCGTACGAGAAGGCTAAACGCGCTATGTCACATATGTTAGAGCTATTATAACATATTACACGTTCTTGGCTGTGCTCCGAAGTTCGAGGTGCTCGAGTCGCGCTGTTTAATATGAGCAGTATACACGGAATCTCGTTACGACATTCCCTTCTCAAGTTGAATATGGACAAATGCAATACTTGCAAGCGGCTGCAATAATGTTTGGCCGTACATCGCTGTCCTCTAATCCGGCAGTAACAGTTGAACAACAAAACTCATTACTCGACGCTATTCGTGGGTGTACTACCTGGCAGTTTGCTGGCAAGCTCAGGTTAGAGTATGCTCCAATTTCATAATAGTAGCGGGTAAAAAGTCCCTATTGGTGCTCCCGGATAGATTTGCCCTTGGGATTGTCATGAGTATTTTTTACCAACTCATCAATGAGTCTCATGATGTTTTAATTCTATGGTTACCTGGCTATGGGCAATGCAGATTGTTTACCATCTAATTTAACTATCTTCATATAACAAAAGTTTCTTAGTAAAAAACCAGACCTCACTATTGGATCGTGGTCTAGTTTTTTACTGAGATCTCACCATTAAATCGTGTTCCCGTTTTTAAATCACATATTTCTTTTGAGAAAATCACTATTAACCTTCAAATTGTCCGGAGACAAATATCTTTGACTTTCTTGACTTCAATACAATTTAATATTTTTTAAACAAGCTTGTCTATTCTGGGGGCTTTTAATATTTTTATTTCATGTATATTCTATTTTATATCGTAAATAATCACAGCCAATACCAGATATATTTTTATTTTTCATTAAAACATATTAGTAAAAAGTGAAGTCAAAAATTTGGCAACAAACACATTATGCAAAACTTCACAACATACAACTCTCGCCAAAAGTTTATCACTTGCGCCAACTCGTTACTTGGCTTAGGAGATTAGCAAATGGGGGCAACTTGTTCGGTTTACTGTAAGGATAAGCTAGGCCACTAAACCCCGGAGCGAAGTTTGCCACTACCTTGGACGGGGGATTTTTAATTATGTCATTAAACCAGGCTGAAGCGCGTGCGTGCAACTGATTAACTGCTTTGGGGCTATAAAGGCACGTTTTGTTGTAATTTATAAGGTTTTGAGCAAAGAGGATTAATATGACGTAAGGGTCGGATCTAACTTCGAATGCGATAATTAAGGTAACGCTAGTAGTTTTAGTCTTAATTGGATTTGTAAATGAAAAATATAAGCTTGGAGTGCTATTTCGCCTGAGCAAAGAGTTCGCCTGTGACCACGGGCGGTGCAACTTGGTCGAAACGTCATGCAATGTCAGGGTATGATAAGTATAACAATGAAACGCGAAAATTGAAAAGATAATAAGCAAAGGAAGATTATAGATACAATTTCACATAATTTATTTTTTAATTAATTAGTCTTTGGGTGCTCCCGTTGCATTGGATATTGGTTGCGAAAAAGTTTATATTTCGAAGTAGATGACACTCATGATGCTTTGAGAAAAATTTCGCATCCTTTAAATACGTCCTAAGAATGAAAACCAGAGAGAGAGAGTAGAGTCAAATTGTAGAGTCAAATTCAAAAATAGTTTGTGCATCTCTTTGTATGATGTATGTAAAAAGTATAACAATTTTAATTACTTATTTACCATAATGTATAGCGAATGAACGTTAATTGTTACAACTTTTAAGATAATTATCCCATTTGAAGTATAAGATCTTGTTTTTTTGCTGAAGTTGTAGTAATATAACCGGTTTCGTTCGTTCCAGCTTCGATAGAAATACATGTAATTTTAATTCATAGTTTTTGTAGAGAGTATCAAACCATTAATATAATGATTGCCATCTCTCTACATTATATTTTTTGTTATGCAGCATAAATAAAGCAATATTTCCTTATTTTATTTATATCGAATAAATTTTTCTAATTGTATATTATTCTCTCGATTATAACTAACTATATCATAAAATAGTATTTATTAATTATTTAGTGGATCATCATCTAATTGACTTTATAAAATGACATTAATAAATGTAGAACCATTTATTTAAATAAAATGACATAAATCTGGGATCTGTTGCGGAAGTGTCATGGGTCTCCGCAGCCCCATTGCACTTGAAGTGAACGTGACGATGGCCAGGTAGGCCCTGAGTGATTTAGAGGGAAAAGAGAGACCGACATACCCCCGCTTTCTGAATTCAGTCATACATACTGCTCCAGAACTATACCTAGTAAACTAGAGAAACATAGAGGAATACGATTACAAGTAAGTAGAATGCTGCAGCGCGATTGCGTTCCCCATGCGTCTCGCATCTCGCTCAATCAAATGTCCTTTCTTAATGATAGAAAAGGATAAAGCACGAAACATTCCGCATAAATAAGACTGAAAACCTAATGGTTCAACGAGTCTTATGAAATAACGTAATAATATCATGCAAAGTCAATTAAGAAACAAATCCCTTAAGCCCTCGGGCAAACTTTCGAAACGAAATTGTGACCATTAATTCATTTTATTTTCACAAAATTTTTACGATTAATTAAACTCGCGAAGACGTAACAGTGAAATCGGGTATTAGTGAGTATTTAAGAGGATTATAACATGATGTGATTTGAGCCGATCGGCTGAGAGTCTGATATCGATACATCTTTGTAAGCCTTTTAATGGATATCGAACAGATTATCACTTGTAAACTTTATTTACAAGAGTTTAGGTGTTTGAATAGCGTTTTCCAGTCATAATAAGGAGCTAGAAATGTCCACTTAAAATCTATGAATAGTTTTTCAAGAGCCTCCCCTCAAATCCTTCAATCATCCCGTTCCAACTCTCCAAACAGTCTCTCGTGAGTTATGTCTTCCCATCTCATTTCTTTTACTAAACCATCTCTGATTCAGGTAATTTTATTGTTCTGTTAAAGCATTAATTCTTCATTATTAAAATATGAATTAAACAGATTTTCTTGTCTATCTTCTATCTTGTCACCCCTTATGTATTGTACGTACGCTCATATGTATACTGTTTAATATTCAGGAACTAAAAAATAATTAACTAAACGTGCTTGCACATGCTACCCAGGTGAAGTGAGCACCTGCTGTGCTGCATTTACATTCGCTTGCGAAACTTAATATGCAAACTTTATTTTTTAGGATTCTGCATTCATCGTGAACATTTGAAAATATAGTGTACTTTATAAAAGTCAATTAAAACAATGGTATGTAGTAACAGTTTAAGTAGTAGACCAGATAACATACTAAGTTTATACTTTAGATTCGTAGTTTCTTTTTTTTTAACGAGTTTCTATAAGCATGACAGCCTCCGTCGAGGGACGAAGTACCTCTGTGAGACTCGCAACCATTAAACACCGCGGTACTCTGGTGATGCAGAAGCATCACCAGAGTGGAAGTGTCGTCGTTAGCTTTCTTTCTGAAATTAAGTAGCACAAAATTTTGCTATTCGTGTGTCCTTTAAGAATAACTATAAAGCACCATTTTTCAACGAGCTGCTGTGTCTAGATCTTAAATCAAAAGATAAAGCAAAATTGAAACATTAAATTAGTCAAAATTGTCATATACAGTCTTTCCATATTATCTTCCTTGTAGCAGGATACGACGATACGACGTTAAACTATCGCACACTTATTAAATAGTGTGAAAAATCTTACTTAGAGCTCCTTACATTACTGTAAGAAGAGGTCTAGTTAGATAGATGATATCAGGGCAGGATATCATCTCAGGACGGCGGCGGACGAATGTTTTAACATCAACGGCGGCGTCCACAGGCCGAGTTAGCAGGCTCACTGTCTACCCATCAACCCGCATTGGACAAGCGTGATGGGTTAATGGTCCAATCCCCTACCCAATGACCAGTACAACAATAAACATGCCTCAAGTGCTCGGCGACCCCAGCGGGGCCGAGGCTAGCGACGGTATGCAGAGGCTCCCTGGAGGTGCGGGGCTTCATAATCTCCGAGCGGGAACTCTTAACCGTCGAACAAACCAGGCTTGCAAAATTGATTCCGAGAAATTTAACGTTTTAACATTTAATGTAAGAACACTTAGAACAGAAGAAAGATTGGTAGAACTTGAAAATGCATTAGAAAACTTGAAATGGGATATTTTGGGACTGTCGGAGGTGAGGAGAGAAGGAGAAGTCGCACTGGAGAGAGAGATCGGCACATTCTTCCATATTGGTGTGACCAAGGGCAGAGGCGGAGTAGGATTTTTAGTAGCTAAAAGATGGAGACAGAACATATTGGAATTTAAAGCATACAGTGATCGAGTAGCCACCCTTAAATTTCTCATCTCAAAAAACAAAACGATAACCTTTATACAAGTATATGCTCCAACGTCCACTCATCCAGATGACGAGGTCGAAGAATTTTACGATTTTCTAAACAAAGCGTGCGAAGAACAACGGGGCACGTGGACTGTGGTGTTTGGCGATTTTAACGCAAAACTCGGAGAACGTCAGGACACGGACAACGCTGAAATTTTGGGCCATTATGGACTAGGTTCTAGAAACGAGCGTGGTGTACGTCTGCTCCAATTTGCATTCGGTCAAAAACTGTGTATTTCGAACAGCTTCTTCAAGAAAAAGGCTCAACGTAGATGGACCTGGTGCTCCCCCGACGGCGTTACAAGAAACGAAATCGATTTCTGTCTTTCTTCCAATAAACAAATAATGCAAAACGTGGAGACAATAAATAATTTAAAATTTGATTCAGATCATAGACCACTACGTTTAAAACTTGCGTTTAATATGAAAATAATTAGGTATCAGACAATTCAAAGAACCATTAAAAGATTAAATAAGAGCACATTGATATCAAACAAAAAACAATTTCTACTAGAGTTAAAGAACAGTTTCAGTCTACTTGGAGACGAAATACCTGAAAGCGTTGAATCGCAATACAAAAATATTAAAAGTGCGATTAATGGCGCCAGTCAGAAAATTAAATTTTTAAAGCAAAGAGAAAGAAAGCTTAGTGACAAAACAACAAAACTCATAGAGGAAAGACTGAGACTGACCAAGCACACAATCGAATATTCAATAACAGATAGAGCTGCTAAAAGATCCATACGTAATGATCTCAGAAATTATAATGTGAAATTAATAAAATCAGCGTTAACAAACTCAACATCATTAAAAACAGCTAAACAAGGATTGGAGGCGGGAAAGTCAACTATAACAGCATTAAGAGATGAAACAGGAACCAAACAGGAGAACAGAGATAAAATTACACAAATCGCGACAAATTTTTACCAAACATTATATTCCGATCCAACAAATCCTGGATCAAGTTCCTTGGAATACTCATGCTCCGAAACCATTGACCAAATAACAGACGGTGAAGTACGTCGAGCGCTCATGAACATGAAATACCAAAGAAGTCCAGGAGACGACGGAATAACAACCGAGGCACTGAGGATTGGAAAGCCAGTACTATTACCGCACATTATACGTCTCTTTAATTCTGTTATGAAAACCGGTACACTTCCATCAAATTTTTGTCACTCAAACATAATTTTGCTGCATAAGAAGGGAGCGAAGTCCAACATAGAAAACTACCGCCCCATAAGCTTAGTTTCTCATGTGTATAAATTATTTATTAAAGTTGTCGAAATGAGAATTTGTAAATCACTGGATGCCCACCAACCTCCAGAACAAGCAGGTTTCCGACGAGGTCTCTCTACCACCGATCATCTCCAATCCATCAACCAATTATTGGAGAAATACTCTGAATATAAACTACCTCTATACTTAGCATTCGTCGACTACTCTAAAGCATTCGACAGCGTTACACATTCAGCACTATTTACATCGTTGGAGAAACAAGGAATCGACCCAACATATATTAAAATTTTACAGCTCATTTATACCAATAGCACAGCAGCCGTCAAGATCCTTTCTCCTGGACCTTCATTCCCCATCCAACGCGGAGTCAAGCAGGGCGATCCGCTATCGCCAAAACTTTTTACAGCCACCCTTGAGGAGGTTTTCAAAACGCTGACAGCCAAATGGGCCAACAGAGGCATTGTCGTTGGAGAAAGAAGGCTAACTAACCTTCGGTTTGCTGACGACATTGTTCTGTTTGCTTCATCTGCCTCAGAACTGAGTGATATGCTCGTCGATTTGAGCAAGGCAAGCCTAAGGGTCGGACTTCGGATGAATATGGACAAGACTAAGTTAATGACGAACAGCGTCAAACGCAGAATACTAGTGAGCGAGGTGGAGATCGAATATGTCCATGAGTACGTTTACTTGGGCCAGTTAGTCTCTTTCCAGGCAAGACAAGATAAAGAAGTTGCCCGACGCATCGAAAATGCCTGGAAAAGCTACTGGTCCTTTAAACATATAATGAAGAGCAAATTGCCACTTTCTCTGAAACGGAAACTCATGGACGTGTGCGTTCTTCCCGTTCTTACATACGGTGCCCAAACTTGGTCTTTGACTAATCATCAGAGGTCCGCGCTCGCGGTTTGTCAACGCGCCATGGAGCGCAGTATCCTGGGTGTTAAACTGACGGATCGTGTCAAAAACACAATACTTCGCTCCAAAACTGGCATTACAGATGTCACTCAAAAGGCTGCCAAACTCAAGTGGGACTGGGCCGGACACGTTAGCCGCATGCCTAACGAGCTTTGGGCCAAAACCACCACTTTCTGGACCCTCGATGGCACAAAACGACGTCGCGGCAGACCTAGACGGCGATGGCGGGACGACCTCGACGCGTGGAGTGGGGAATGGCCTCAGGAGGCGAGGGACCGGGAGTACTGGAGGGGGGGTAGGGAGGCCTTTGCCCTGCAGTGGGACAGTATAGGCTCCAAATAATAATAATAATAATAGCAGGTAACGTATTGATAGTATTTGTTACTGATGTTTAGGAGTCGATAACATTTCCATCAAGCGACACGTTTGCTTGTTTGCCTTTCAAATGACAAAACAAATGAAACTGATGGAAGAATTGATATACCTATACATGCTGATAAAGGCATTATAGAATCCTTTAGATCACTTCAGCACTCCCTTTAGCGGAGAGACAAAAAAAAATGTTTATACGGGTCCCACGATCATACAATTATATTCGATATGGCATTCCTTTTTATTTTTTGAAACTGGATAACTCATCGAAGGACAGATGAGCCACTTAACTCACGCTCTATTGAACTTTCGCAGACTCTCAGGACAAAAGGTTGCTTTGTCTCCATACAAAAACTATCGATCTGTTGAATTGATTAATAAAATTCAACTCTTTTTTTATAAAATTGCATCCCCATGTAGGTATAATGCATTGTTCATACTTGTATTGTACCTATGTCTTGCAAATTATATTTATTTTGATAATATTGTTCAATTTATTAAAAAAATATTTATTTGGCAAATAACGTTTACAATACCTAATAATAAAATAACAATCAAATAAAACCTTAAATTAAGAGCACATAGAAACCATTAAATTTTCATTATGTTATACGATACAACCCTTTCTGAGCAGAAGGTTCTCGAAGCCAAATGTCATTTGAATGAGTTAATCCACTAACTCTATTATTTTCAACTCCAGACTCCAGAAAAAATTGTGACATCGTTTTTATTTTATTGCGCATTCAATCTGACATAGATGACATATCAAGTTTGTGTCATTGATGTCAGAATTTCGTCTGTCAGTCCAGTTATTGACGGTTGACTTGACACAAATGACATGGTTATGCATAGCCAATAAGTTACTTTTTATGGCCATGTGTAACATTGGAAGACCGGTTTGTTGAAGTTGGTACTCAACCTGCTTGACCAGCAGGTTCGATTCCCGGCACAATGCAAGTATACATATACTCTCATTAACAACATTTGTCATTCTTATGTTTAAAAATAAATTAAATAAAGTTATAAGTATTTTAAAATACATACAATTTTTTAAATTATTATAAAGCTGTAACCGGCTAATCTGATACAAATATAACCTTATCGTAATGTCAGGGAATATCCAGATATGATCCCATAAATTATTTATGTAATAGTTGATAGGTTATTAAAAAGCTAAACAAAAATCATTATTTTAATATTTTTCACAATACATTACCTCCCAAGATAACTCCTACTGTCGAGTTGTATATATTTGTCTAATGTGAAAATAATTACCATTCAGACAAACGAAGTCCCGAAAATGCTATAATGTCATTAACCATGAAAAGCCGCTATTCTACAAACGCTTGTTAGAAAAGTTAGAAACAGACACCTCAAAATCTGTCTCATTTTTTAAGAAATTTCCTAATGACCTGAAGCTTGACATTTCTTGTCACTTCGTTCAAATGGCAGTCATTTATTTTGAACTCGAAACTAACTACGAAAAACTGCTATAGTAGTTGCGTCACGGAACCGACTTACTTTTGTTATGTGATACATTGTTAAGAAGTTTAACTAACATGAACTCGCACTTTTGAAAGCAGTGACCTGCCTCTATTCTCGTTACAAAAATCATTCAAATGTCATATCAATCTCAATCGCAGTCCCGGTCAATTCCTATTTTGTATGTTTGAGACAGCGATTTTTGTTATGGTAATAAAGCCGCTGATTAAATTCCTGTGTCTGTTTTGATGTAGGCTGATGTCGCTTTAACTATTTAATGCATGACAAAATTTTAATACCCCATAGATATTTTGGGTTAGGTATGTCGCTTTTGTTCTATGAATTTGAACTCAAAATTGTGGTCCTAGATATTTCAATAAAGTATTGCATTAAAATAAAAAATTAAAGGGAAACTTACAAATTGAAATGCAATTCTTCTTGTTGTGTATAATATAGTTTTTTCATTTTAGTGTTTATTATTTTCTTTCGTAATATTTTGAATATTGCCATTTCTTTGTCTTGTTATTGTCTTAAGATCCACCCATTTCAAGTTTTAATCTCAATTTATTATATTACTAGCGGTTACCCGCGCCTTCGCCCGCGTAAAAATTAGCCTATGGTGGGCTCTGTATTCCCCGACAATATTGTATACAAATTTTCATAATGATCGGCTGTTTAGTCAAGCCGTGAAGGAATAACAAACAAATTCAGTTTCTCATTATAGTATGATTAGGTCATAATTATATTTAAATAACAGGTGAAAGAAAAATTGGTTTTAAATAATTTTTGATTTGTTACTGCAAAGTGATTTTTAAATTAGTGTTCTGAACAATATGTTTGTGTGTCGCCGCGTGTTAGGAAAAGAAAAGAGGAAAACTTTCATTTTTACGCCGTCTAACGGATTCAATATCGACGCGGCTTGAATGAGTTTGGGGGGTAGAAAATCGTTAATCATCCCTTTGTTGGATTTTTGTTACAGACTAACTCGTTGCTCGCTTGTTTGGGCTCCCATTTTTCCTTTTGAGTGAAAGTGGGGCTGTTTTCCTGACGAATTGTTTTCATTGAAGCAATTGCTGCGATTTAAGTGTTAAACAAAAATTCTGTGTTTTTTCTTAAGATTTCAGTCAAAGTCGAAGTCTTGTTCCAATTTGGTATATTACAGTTTCACACACGTCTCTACAAAACACGACGCCCTAAAAAAATTTTTTTTATACCACAAAGGTGGCAAACAAGCATACGACCGGCCTGATGATAAGCCGTCACCGTAGCCTATAGACGCTTGCAATACCGGGGGTATCACTCATGCGTTGCCAATCCTCCCAACCTCCCTCCAAGTGGAGCTCTTAACTTATTAAAATGTAATTTAAAATCTAATTTAAAACACAGATTGTCAAATACTATTATACTGTTTTATATTCAGATCAGTTTTACCTTATGTAGCTCATTATACAATCGCGTGAGCTTTGTGTGAACAATACCCACGTTTACTAACACTATTGTCACGTATATACCCGTATGTTGTGTTACTACCTATGTTAAAGATTCCATTATAAGATAGATAGGTAAATGTTATTTACTTGTTATTCGAATATTTATTTATTTAACTTTATTGACTAAAATACAAATAAAATTGATGATGACAATAGTCGGACTTATGTGCGGTAGGTGCGGAAATTCTCGAATGCGGCTATGGTTGTTTAAAACATTACTACATTCATACGTACAAACTAAAACTAATATAAAAATACATAGCTAAATATATACATATATAGTACAATTAAACATTCTGGAAATTTAATATGTTCCTTTGTGTTTTTTATGTCAAACAGCAGACAAACAAGCGTGCAGTACGTAATATAAAGTTACCACCTATGAATATTAGTAACACCAGGGCCCTATTTCTCGAAACTATTAGTTTACTAGTATATTTGTTACTAGTTACTAGTGTAAAAATTACTAGACCTAATAATTCCTGTTTCTCAAAAACACGTACTAGACTAATAACTAATAGTAGCAGGCTAATTAAAATATTAGGCCGGCTTGGCTAAATACACATAATATTCATGCCTCTTTACTTATTAAAAAAAATGCGGAAAAAGTTCCCGCCACTTTTGGTTCCGTTTGATGTTGTCATTTGCACATATTGGCGGTAAAAGCGGATTGTTTTATATAAAGTAAATTAATTTTAATTTACCTACCATGGATCTAAAGTTAATGGTTTTGGGAAGTATATTAGAAGCAAAATGCATTCTGTTTGGGGGTTTCTCAGGCGTTTTATCGAAGCAGGATAAGCGGAAAAAGTGGGAGAAAGTTACAAAACTCTGTCATTCTCTTGGGGTAGTTTCTGCCGCCAAGGACCTACGTACGAGATGCCTACTGGCCGAATATTAAAAAAGCTACAATGGTAAGTGAACATAATAATTCAGTATTCAATAAAAACACCTGTATCAAGCAATGTTATTCTTTATACAATGTAGTGTAATGTAATATCTGCGGATTTAGTTAGCTCGATCAAACGAACGAAACTGAGGTCTAATAATTTTGACTAATTTTTTTACAAGACTTCTGAGACTAATAGCTTTATCAGCGTAATTTACAAGAGTATTTATTATCACATTTTTTTATGAAACCAAATTGAATTTACTCAGGTAATTTTAGCTAATATTTATTAGTTGGCAACTAGTAACTAATATTTTACTGCCGTAGCTTCGAGAAACGCACACTAGCAAACTAGTAGACAATATTAGTTCATGTACTAATATTATTAGTCTAATAAGTTTCGAGAAATAGGGCCCAGGGCCCTATTTCTCGAAACTATTAGTTTACTAGTATATTAGTTAATAGTTATTAGTGTAAAAATTACTAGACCTAATAATTCCTGTGTCTCAAAAACACGTACTAGACTAATAACTAATAGTAGCCGACTAATTAAAAATATTAGGCCGGCTTGGCTGAATACACATAATATTCATGCCTCTTTACTTATTCATAAAAAATGCGGGAAAAGTTTCCGCCACTTTTGGTTCCGTTTGATGTTATCATTTGCACATATTGGCGGTAAAAGCGGATTGTTTTGTACAATGTAAATTAATTTCAATATATCATGGATCTAAAGTTAATGGTTTTGAGAAGTATATTAGAAGCAAATTAGAAGCAAAAGGCATCCTGTTCCGGGTTTCACAGACGTTTTATCGAAGCAGGATAAGCGGAAAAAGTGGGAGAAAATTACAAAACTGGCCTTGGCGGCAGAAACTACCCCAAGAGAATGACAGTCTCTTAGGGTAGTTTCTGCCGCGAAGGACCTACGTACGAGATGCCTACTGGCCGAATATTAAAAAAGCCACAATGGTAAGTATACATACAATAATTCAGTATAAAATATAAACACCTGTCTCAAGCAATGTTATTCTTTAAACAATGTAGTGTAATGTAATATCTGCAGATTTAGTTAGCTCGATCGAACGAACGAAACTGAGGTCTAATAATTTTGACAAATTTTTTTTACAAGACTTCTGAGACTAATAGCTTTATCAGCGTAATTTACAAGAGTATTTATTATCACATTTTTTATAAAACCAAATTGAATTTACTCAGGTAATTTTAGCTAATATTTATTAGTTGGCAACTAGTAACTAATATTTTACTACCGTAGCTTCGAGAAACGCACACTAGCAAACTAGTAGAAAATATTAGTTCATGTACTAATATTATTAGTCTAATAAGTTTCGAGAAATAGGGCCCTGGGGAGCTTCCCAATGCGTTGCCCTATAAATTACGCACAAAAACAGATTTTTAAATTAAAATATTCCATAAACATTTACAACAACCAAACATAAAATAAAGATTATAATCGTCTTCAAATAGTATTTTCAATAACAATAAATTCGCAGTGTATTATTTCACTGGCAGCTATAGATAACATGCAAATCAGAATTTTCAGCATACAAACAGAAATCGCAAACAAAAAGTTAAATATACGTGACCGACAATAAATTAACTAATAAATTGGTCGTAGGTTATCACTACTCGTTACGTTTTCGGTTAGGAATCAGTGTTAAATAAATACTACCATTGGTTTTACTGGATAACGTTTAAGTCATGAGCTGAAGCGATTTTCTGTGTAAATTTACCTTCGTTTGGGTCTATCTTCTTTACTTTCTTAATTAATGGCGTTTCTGTCGTATCTTAACGACACATAGACAATTTCGCCAATGTCGAGTATTTTTAACGAACACTTTTTTAACAAAATATTACACTTTAAAAAGGCAACGTTGTACGGTGAGGACCCGAGGTCGCCATCTTGACGACGACGAGGCGGCGATCTCGAATCTTCGTTTGGGTTTTCGCAGTTTTAAATTAGAGTGACACTTCAATATGGCAATGTTTATATATATAACGCTTTCTTGAGGCAGCTGTTATTCTTAAATCAGTTGTTATTTGAATTAATGTTTTCAATATTTTTGTAAAAGATCTAAATTGATTTGAATTTAATGTTATTATCTAAAAGTACATTATTTTCTTTATAATCAGCCAGTATGCAGATATAACATAACAAACTGTTCGCAGGCTAATGCTGTTACTATTTATAGTGAATGTAGTGTCTAAAATGGTATGGATGCACCGTATAAGTAGTTTTGAAAGATCGCTTATTTGGCCGCCTGGTAGGCGGCCAAATAAGCGATTAAGATAATAAATTGCAATAGGTAATCACTAATGGCTATAAATATGTAGTTATAAAATTAAATCTAAGTTCTATGTTAGTGAAGGTCATAAATGAATCGAGATAATTACTGAATATTCTTTGTGGTACTTTTAGAATTTGTGCTATCATTTTAGGTGAGTTAAAAAAATGACACAGATCTCAAGCTATTTCGTAAAATTTTCCTTAATTATACAATAACGAGAATGAGAATGATTATTTAATGTGTCATTCAAAGATTTTTTTTAAACGTGAAATCTTTTTACCGCTTTCAGTTTATATTTTAGACCATTTCTTTCATACGCAACTGTGTCAACACAAGCGAGATAATTCGAATGTTCAATGAAGAATGTTTTTCTTATCTTAGGTTGGCGAGCCATCGGCTCTTTGATGAACTTGTAAGTAACCGCAGTTGAAATTCGGAGCATCTGCGACTAAATACCGCTATTATCTTAATTAGTTTGATGGGGTTTCGGAAAACTAATTTATTCCAATGGCTCTATATTTAGTATTTATTATTATAGAAATAATTTGAATCTTAGTACAGCAGGTTATGTTGTGGTATTTTTATGTCTTCATTAAAACATCCAAATCTGTTATTGTTATGTAGGTATTAGAGTTTTTTATTATCTTCAGTGTTGATAGATGTTCTATGACTTTACTGAAAATAAATAACTATTAAAATAGTTTATGCTTTTTAAAGTATTTACCGGTCGTATCAAAAGCGTTTGGTTTGGGAGGCCTATGTCTATCAATGTTTATTATTATATGAAAATTATAAAAGAAAGTAAAGATAATTTTATTATGTTGGTTGGTAGCGCCCTTGGTGTTACTGATGTCCATGGGCGGAGTTGACCGCTTTCCATCAGGTGGCCCGCTTGCTTGTTTGTCTATTGTATGACATAAAAAAATATAATTTGCAATTCCTATGAATTGATTTTCCGTGTCTTAAAAATAAAAATATTATGTTTGTTTAAGAGAGGTAGGGCACAGCAGATTATCCGCTCAAATTTTAGCAGCCCGTCTGGGGATGGACCTCCACCTTACAGAAGATCGTAGCCAAATAGCATTGGTCTCGGCCATGTTGTGTTCCTACGGTAAGGAAGATCTCTTGTGCTCCACTTGGGGGGGGGGGGGTTGGAAGGGTTGGCAACGCGCGAGTGATACCCTCGGTATTGCAAGCGTCTATAGGCTACGGTGATGCTTGCTTACCATCAGGCGGGCCGTATACTGTTTGCCAACTTTGTGGTATAAAAAAAAACTATATTCGATGCGGTTAATTTTACATACAATTTTTTCTTTCCTAATGTTTACTTTAAATTGTTTACACAATGTTAAAAATATAGTTTAACAACGAATATTAGTTCACAATAAACTTGGTCCATTTTACGCTCAGCTATCAACATTAAAAACACACAAAAACTACGTTTATAACTTTTTATAGTTATACTTTTAGTAAGTGGCCTCACGAATTACACCTGAGTGTATCATGCATTATGATAAGGTGGGGTCAACGGCCTTATCAACAAGTTCAAAGACTTGCCGACTGAGCGTTAGTGCATTTATATTCAATGTACCTAATACATCTATTTAAGCGTATTTACGTTCGTAATTAAGGCTCTTCCGGTCGGATAATGTAACAGTATTGACGTCAAAGAGTGTGCTCCGCTTAAATAATTAATATCTTTAGTAAATAGATAAGTTTTTGCTTTGATTTGGACAAACAACATAAAATAGTGACTAAGGTGCTATAATTCGAGTGACGCGTGTGGCTAAATTATAAAATAACTTGATTTTGAACTCCGTAATTAATTAAAGTTAAACAACGAAAGTGCACGTTGACATTTTGATTGACAAATTAATTGACATAAACAGTTCTACCAACGTTGAAAAACTAAACTTTGTTCCATTATAAACCTCTTTTGGTACAATGTCATGTCGCTGAGTTGCCACCAAAAAAATCTTTTAGTGCTAAAAAAGTGCTAAATACATGAGAGTTGCCACATCTAAAATAAAATAAGTTATTTAAATAAAATAATAATTTTGTGCCGGTAGCGTCTAATAAATAAAAATAAAAATTTAACATATTGTGGTTACTTATAATTCAATATATACCGGAATTTGTATTTGCCTTCTTTTGAGTAATATATTACGTTCAATATGACTACTCGAACGCCTCCACCTCCCACCTCGCCTCCGATGGCCATATGCACAGAGAGATTCATCGCCCTCGCCTCGCAACCTCCACATCATAAGTCGGATCCAAACATATTCGCCGAAACGGATCCCCAACGAAATATAATAAATCGCCCTAAACGGAAACGCGAGGATGAACTACAGGAATTTAGAGACGAAGTGAAAAATATGTTTAAAGAATATCATCTCGAGCAGCAGAAATATTTCACAAATCTGAACACTATAATAGAGGAAGTTAAAGCACAAAATGAATCCTTAAAACTCGCTGCGGATTTTAACTCCGAGAAATACGATAGCTTCCTTAAAAAAATGGAAGCCTTAGAAAAAGAAAAAAAAGAAGACCGTAAACTCATTGCGTCGCTTCAAGATAAAGTGGAAGTACTGGAGAAACAACTACGTTCGACTAGTGTCGAGATTAGGAATGTACCAAAGGTTAAAAATGATGAGACGAAACAAGATTTAGTTGATACAGTCGTCAAACTAAGTACTATTATAAACGCTCCCATCCAACACTCTGAAGTTAAGGATGTTTTTCGAATCCCATCCAAAGCTGAACATAAAAACATCATAGTTGAACTAACAACTTGCATTGCCAAAGAAAAAATCATTCATTCCACTAGAAAGTTCAACAAAGATAATGATACAAAATTAAATACGAGCATGCTAAAACGGGATACCCCGAGACTACCCATTTACATCTCGGAGAACTTGACTACAAAAGGAAAACGTCTATTCTTCCTCGCGCGTGAGTTTGCGGCACGTGAAGGCTACAAATATTGCTGGACTTCTAACGGCAACGTCTTGCTGCGTAAGGCGGATCACTCTCCGATTATCCGAATTAACTCTGAAGAAGACTTTGAATCGCTACTCTCACCGAAATGACTAGCTTCCTTAGTGCATTTAATCACGTATTTTACGCTCATATTCTTGCTTTTATTGTTCTATGTTAAGCATAACTTTTTTGTAACAAATATACACATACAGAATACACTAATATCTAAACTCCAAGACATACTCACATACACACAACCAAATTACACAAAGTTCATCAATTACCAAGCATACCCAACTCGTCACGCATACAATAGTGATATACTTTTCAAACTGGCATACATCCCACTCACATATATAAAAATCTGGAAGAAGAATCCATTAGAATATTTGATATCACCGTTTTATCCCTTGTCATATATCTATCAAATTCACTCCACATGAAGAAATTGTATCTCAAGACATAGATGAAACACTTAAATTTAATTCGATGCATTGCGACATTGATATGATTAATCGTCATGCTCTGGCACCTAAAACATGTATTTCTCTACTGACCCAAAACATACGCAGCATAAATAATAACTTCCAAGACTTTGAAATCCTTCTAAGCAGACTTAAATTCTGCCCGGACGTCCTAGTTCTAACAGAATGCTGGCTACCACACAATCCCACTATACCAGAACTGGACGGCTATCACTACTTCCACACAAAAAATAATCCTAAGCAAAATGACGGTGTCACAGTTTATACCAAAGAAAATCTAAACATTACCTGTGAGGAACCTGGCCTGAGAGACGCTAACTGCTTAATATTAAAAGCAAAAAACTTTGCAGTAATTGCCATTTATAGATCGCCATCAAATAACAACATTACACCATTTCTTGAATCCCTAAATGAACAACTATTAAAATTAGCTTCCTTTCAAACTATAATTATTATGGGTGACATTAACATACCTATCAACCTAGAAAAACGCAATCAAACTTCTGAAAACTATCTAAATCTAGCGGCTTTTCATGGTCTTCTTCCTGCCCACAATTTAGTAACGAGAGATTTAAGTAACACCTGTATAGACCATGTTCTGTTAAAGACAAATAGGCACTCACTCACACTGGTTCCTCATTCTACTATTACAGATCATAAAGCAGTTCTTACCTTTGTGCAAAATATCTGTAACAAAAATGAAAACCCCTTAACTCGAAAAATTATAAATTATGATAACTTAAAATCTGACATATTAAATATTAATTTAGACCCTATATATAATACAGATGATCCTGAGTTTGGCATGACCTATCTTATACAAAAACTAATTAAAGCTGTGGAAGGAAACACTAAAGGAATACTTATATCCAAGAGAAAAACTATCCGTAAACCCTGGATAACACAAGGCCTTCTTCGTTGCATATCAAATCGTGATAGACTCCATCTGAAATCAAAAAACAACCCGGATAATAAAGTTTTGAAAGAGACATATACTCGTTATAGAAATTTCTGTAAAAAAATACTCAACACTGCTAAAATTAATCATGACAAAGAACAAGTTTCTAAAGCCGGTAACTGTAATAAAAAAATCTGGGAGGCAATAAAAAGCATAACTTACACAAAAAAAAAACCAAATACATATCCTAAAGAATTACTTAAACTAAATCCTGACCCACAATCTTCTGTCAATCTTGTCAATCAGTTCTTCACAAATATAGGTAAATCACTGGCCGATAAAATCCCTAAACAATCTAACAAACTTCCATCGTCCTTAAACAACAAATGTAATATTAACTCGTTTGTATTGTTAGACACTTCCGAAGACGAAGTTGAAAGCATCATTATGGGACTGAAAACGGAATGCTCAGTTGGCTGGGATAAAATCTCAAATGTGATGTTAAAACAATCAAAATCTTTCTTGGTGCCTCCGCTTACATATATTTTTAATAACAGCTTTAAGAAAGGTATTTTTCCAGCATCGCTTAAAAAATCTACAGTAGTTCCTATTCATAAGGGTGGGCATCGAGACCATGTCACCAACTACAGGCCCATCTCAATTCTCCCAGCTATTTCCAAAATCATTGAAAAAATTGTAAATATCAGACTAACTAAGTATTTAGAAAAAAATTCACTACTTTCAGTAAATCAGTTTGGGTTCAGAACCGGGAAATCGACTTCGGATGCCGTACATGCCTTGACTGACTTTATCTGTAGAAATATTGACGATGGTAAAAAATGTCTTGCTATCTTTTTAGACTTGGCGAAAGCCTTTGACACGGTCTCGGTGCCAATACTTATTGATAAACTGGAACGACTGGGAATTCGCGGCACTCAACTACAGCTATTTAAAAGCTATTTAACTGAACGCTATCAGAAAGTTTCTATAGGTCAATACAATAGTTCGGAATTACCAGTATCTCACGGTGTCCCACAAGGCAGCATCTTAGGCCCAACCTTGTTTCTTGTTTATATAAACGACATCTGTGAAACTAAGCTCTCTCAAGGTAAATTAATATCTTATGCAGATGATACTGCACTCATTTTCACCTCAAATACCTGGAGCAAGGCCTTCGATGCTGCTCAAAAAGGCATAAATGTAATCGCAAATACTTTATGCGCCCATAGCCTCTCACTAAATATCAACAAAACGAAATACATGTGCTTCTCAAGTAGGACCCCTGACATCAACCCAATTTACAACATAAAATCTCACTCTTGTAAAAATACTCTAAATCCTAATTGCGATTGCTCTCCGCTTGATAAAACTAACGAAATTAAATACTTAGGTGTTATAGTTGACCAACAATTGACCTTCAAGAACCATATATATACTCTCAGCAATAAAGTTCGCAAATTAATGGTTGTCTTTAAAAAACTCCGACACGTCTTAGAACCTAAATTACTTAAAACTGTCTATCTAGCTTTGTGCCAATCTCTATGCACTTATTGTATATTGATATGGGGTGGATCCCACAAGACAACTCTAAAGCCTTTAGAAGTAGCTCAAAGAGCAATACTCAAGGTATCTACTTTTAGACCGTTTTTATATCCGACTAAATTATTATATCACAACTGCGAAGTACTCTCCATTCGAAAATTGCATATTCTATCAATAATTCTTAAACAACATGGTGAATTAATATATGACCCCTCTCTGAACAACAAACGTTCAAAAAAAATATGCAAGCAGTCTACCTTGTTTCGTACTGCTATGCCAAATAGATTTTATGTATTTCTTGGACCTTACTTATACAATAAAGCAAATCAAATTAATAATATATATCCAGATACTAAAATAAAGTGTAAGATAAAAATTACAAATTGGTTACTTACTTTGACCTATGACGAAACTGAGATTTTAATCAAAATCGTTAAATAATATGTTAGCCTGGTATACACACACACACACACACTCACACACACATACACACACACCCACACACCCACACACCCACACGTACTCAACAGATGAAATACATACCTTTTACACACCTATCTTAAAGAGTACTTACTAGTTATAAAATTTAAAAAACAAAATAAATGTTTTGGTAGCTTCTGTATTTTATGAATAAAATGCTGTTCTTCTTCTGATAGTACATGGAATGTGGTGGAGGGCCTGGAGATCCGTAATACGGACCTCGGTCTAGTTCGGACTCCAGACTCTCACAAGGACTTGTATTTTTGTAAAAAAAAAAAAAATTGAAATTGTGTTAAGTTTAAGTTTATCCTTGTGAGCAGTAAATAAATTTTTATTATTATTATTATTATTCTAGAACAAAAAAAAAAAAAAAAAAAAAAAAAAAAAATTTGATGTTAGTTTCAAAGTCGGCACATTGCTTTGTCTTACTGTGTTGCATATTAGAGAAAATTATAGTAATCAATCAAAAATATTAGAAAGACCGGTACCTAACATACAAATCTCTTTGTTTTAGATTATCTTTGCTGGTATCCTCCTAGGTTTTACGATATAAATCTTTTTGGTTTCATTTAGGAGAAAAATTATATTATACACTTCCCAGGTTTTTTTTTATACCACAAAGGTGGCAAACAAGCATACGGCCGGCCTGATGGTAAGCTTGCAATACCGAAATTCATATTCATATAAAAACTACATTTAATTCCGTACAGTAGTGGTTTAACCATAAAATTAGAAAACGGTATAAGTTTTGGTTTTATAATTTTAATACTGATTTGTTTTTATTTTTAATTGTTTTAGTCATTTTAACATTTTGTTTTTGGTCATCAGTGTTCGTCATTGCTTAAGAATAAAAGGTAATCCATCCATCCACTAATTCACTTAATTTTATTTTACGAGATAGTTGATTGATTGACATGATTCCTTTCAGCAAAATGTACCGTAAAAAAATGTTTTTGAATTTAAAATTGTGAATAGTATAATATTTCAACAGGTAAAAAGTGAAATACAGACTAGAAATTTTATCGTCGAAACTAACATTCAATACACAGTATTCGGATTCTGTCATATATTTCACTAACTTTTTATGATTTCTTTTATTACGGTTTTTAAAATAACAAAACGTGAACTACTTTCAATAAAGTTTTAACACATTTTTTTATTGGTATAATATACGTATATTATTGGTGTTTTTAAATTTTCGCGTTGTATAAGGAAATTTGGTTTGGCTGTGATCTGCATCCATTCTCGTAACAAAAACAGTTTACAATCTCATGTCAACCTCAAGCGCTGTCTCACTCATACAATAGGAATTGCACGAGATAGTGCGTTAATTTGAGATGAGATTAGAACTGATTTTGTAACGAGAATAGGGGGCAGATTAACCGTTGAGTCAGTTGAGTCTCGTTTTATTTTTACTCCCCAAGTTGATTAAAGTATATACATTTTAATCATATGCAAAGACAGCGGTGATTGCTAACCATTAATCATCCTTTCAGCAACAAAAGTTCACTGCTAGAGATAGGCCTCCCAATGCAAATCCAAATGTTTCAAGAAGACCGGTTGCTCACTATTAGGTCTATTTAAATCTATACAATATAATAAAACAGTAGACCCCGATATGTCTGTACATTGGATATATTTGGCAAAAATGGAGAGGGAACAGTTACAGTAAGGTAATAAAAGTAAAAAATTTTTTTTTTGTCTGTCTGTCTGTCGGTTTGAACGCGCACATCTTCTAAGTTACTGAACGGATTTTAAAGCTGTTTTCACAGGAAGATAGAGCTCGAGATGGAGCAGAATATAGGCTTTGTTTCATTTAAATCGCATGTCAGGAAAAGAAGTTATCTTTATTTTAACGTTTCACGCGGACGAAGTCGCGGGTATCAGCTCGTCTACTATATAAATTGATTCACATGGATACTTACGTTTGTTTAAATCATACAGTGATACTATAAGCAGAGATCCAACCCTGGCAGTAGGGGTCCTTAAACAGGTCACTTTTTATGGTCTTTAAGCCGAGACACAGTCAAGATTCCCACTGGGACTCGTGTCTCGCTTACTGTAGAGTCAGATTAGAATAAAATAAAACAATATTTTTTATAAATGCAATGTAATAAAAACCGTTTATTTCAATTTATGCAGGTTAAAGTAAGTTTCAGTTGCCGTGTAAACATAGCTACCGTTGAAAATCGACACTTAATAATAGATATTTACAGTTCATTTTCCTTATTTATATATAAAGCCACCTGGAACATCATACACGCGATGTGAATATAAACATGCCAGAATAGCCAAGCCTTGTAACTCCATATTTTGTAATAGAACGAATAATTCGTAATAATGTACAA
Organism: Endotricha flammealis; assembly: GCA_905163395.2. Taxonomy (NCBI): domain Eukaryota; kingdom Metazoa; phylum Arthropoda; class Insecta; order Lepidoptera; family Pyralidae; genus Endotricha; species Endotricha flammealis. Next base: position 4,655,228 of record LR990859.1, on the reverse strand, counting down.
ACTTTGGCAAACTCTGCGTTAAACTTTTGATAATTTGTTAGTGTTAAGTATGATAAAATGCTATAGATTTGCGGAACCTTCAGCACTGAATTCTGTCTTCATTTTGGATGACGTAACTTTTGTATCAGTTTTTGTATGGTTTAAAACGCAATCTTAGGGCGTGCTTATTTTATTTGGGCATTTATTATATTTTATTCATATTACCTGTATATTTTTTAAAGATTTTTACAAATTCTTTCATGGATCAATATAACAGTCTATTGGAAATATTGAGAGTTTGTTTTGAAAGGCGAACAAATAAGCCAATTTTTCTATTCCATACAAGTCTAATATTAATATCGATAATCAACATTTAACTAACAGCTTAAATTTAACTTATGTCAGCAGTTTAAGCACTAAGGGCCATAATATTAGGAATACTTAATATTCTTCTGTCAAATTATTTTGTTCAAAGGAAAAGTTTGATATTGAAACGACTTCGTCAAAGATAAAGAGCAAAAGCATTTTTCTACAAAATATCCATCATTTTTTAAAAGTAAAAGAAATTCTGAGTGAGCTCTGAAAGGGATAATGCCTTTGTAGACACTTTTTGAAGTTCAACGTGTCTTTTATTATGAAACACAAACGATGGGTTTCTTATTAGAAAACTACTTACAAACGGAAAATACGTGACGATTGAATATATTTCTTGGTACAAGCATTCCGGGTTGCTGAATATGCTAGTCATACGAAATAAATACACCAACTGCCTGTACCGTCCGTGGGTAATTTAAATAGTCTTATGTTACTCAGGGAAATCTTATGTAGAATGGTGGTAGATTTTTCGATTTAAGAGTTTTTGATATTTTTTCTTACAAACAGACAATAATTAACAAAAAAAAACCAAATCGTTTCTGTTTGTAATTGAACTGTAAGGCTAAGTAAAGTAAGTGAACATATACAATATACCCTCTAACTACCTTACAGTTCGAGCAGTCACGGTTTCCTTATTAGTAATGCAAACAAGGACTACAAAGTCGTCGTCATAGAGACAAAATTAAGTAAAAATGTTTATAAAAATAACACTCTAGTAATACGTAGGTAAATATAAAGAACAGACAAGCAGAGCTAATATTTAATTTTTAAGAACAAAGAATTTTCACAGATATACCTAATAATAAAAGGGTTAAGTGAATACTTGGATCCTTTGAATTTCAGTGAAGAAATATTTTTGGGTGGCCTACGTATACAGAGAAAGAAAAATAAAGCGGACTATGCATTAAACAAGAGCACTCATCTGTATTCCTGACAAACTGTTCTAGACAAGGCTACCCGGAGTCACCCGGGGCCTTTGAATTGCAAAATGCTGGGTCTATCACAAGAAATGGTATAAAAAGCAATCGCCATGGAAATAAAGTGAATGGAAATGACAGAGGTGTCTTTCTAAAACGTTGACGCGAATAACAAACCATAGCGGGTGGATAAATGTTATCTTGTGTACCTAGAACAAAACTTTAAAACTTAAATCGCTTGATAATATTTTTTTTTTCATTTCGTGAAATAATTCTTTGAATTTGAGCCAATTTAAAATAGTCATACAAAACCTAAATTTTTTTTTTACCAATTTGGTATAAGTGAATTAAAAAAATAGAATTTAAAACACACCAACTACACAAACTTTCCGAATTTTATTTGATATACCTAAACCGATATTATCAGCTTGAGCATTTATATGGTAAGTAAAACAATCAAACAAAAGCAAATAAAACTTAATATGCATTTCTAATATAAATATCAGTATTGAACTATTGATAGAGGCTTTAAAAAGATTTACATGTATTTTGCAGGACTGATAAACCGCACAAAGGGTGGGTAAAGAAACACAATTTTCTACCCACACATGCGTCTTACTTAAATCTTAAGTGTATTCTTTACTTCTAGCGTACATAACCCATAGCATCCACGTCACGTAGATCACGTCCCACCTTTACCAGTCGATCCTTTGAAAGGTATCCGTCAATATCACCATTAGGATCCATACATTTGAATAGGATTTACTTTTTTTTTTATACTTCACGTATTTTATAATCATAGGGTTCGTCACGGATCTTTTCCTTTTACTTTTCATCGATGTCAATATTACAAAATGTAAATGAAATGTAATGGGAATGAAACGATTGATTTCAAATGTATAAAATAATAAAGTAGATATATTTATTGATGTAGGTAGATAAAAATAATTAAAAAAAATAGTAGGTCGTCATGATTTTACCTTTCATACCTAGTTTTTATTTTGGATTTATAATGATGATAGAAAAGTGTTGGAAAGTATTATAGGCATTATGAATTGTAAAATTTATTGCAAAATAATTTAGGACTATTTAATTTCGAAATTTTAATTTTACGCGATATTACCTAACCTTAAATTATTAAAAAAAAATTGACAAAATAACCGCAAATTATGGATAAACACAATATTGTATTTCGTCAATTTTTTTTATCATACAACATTAGAAATGGTTTCATAGAATGAATGAATAAAACAAGAAAAAGTATGCATGTTTAATTTAATATGTAAATGAAGTACATCTTATACGCGCCTTATTTAGATTTTGTTGAGAATGCCAGCGTTTCCATAGTAATCTACAGAGATTACTCTGTGATCAATTTCAGAAAATAAGAAATTCCAAATACCTAACGAATATCAAAATCTTGACTGCATAACATTTTGTTTTTATTTTTCGAACATCGTTGAATATTTGGCAGAACACAGAAGCTACGGCTGTCAATAACAGTGGTTATTCCAGTAAAATAAAAGAACAAAACATTTTTACATCTGCGGGAACCCACTAGTCGGTAATGCACGCCCGACCTTATTCGTCGATCGGTTGGAAAGATGAAGTTAATGCTACTATTAGGATATCTCACACATTTGAATGATCTCAGTGCACGATTTCTGTCGATTTCTTGAACTGAATGCGGTTGTAACTTTGTCTTTATTGGATCTCTCTTATGTTCTGAGTGTGTGTAGCCTTTTTGTTATTTTTTTATATTGTGTACGACTCGCAAATATTATGCGACTTTTTTTTATCTCATTTACAACATGTTACAAAAAATGCTTCCCATTTTCAGATTTACTTATCAATATATACCTACCAACTAGACATTTAGCCTAAGTATACTTAAAAGTTTTAAAGTTGGCACAACTGAGTTGAGATAAACTTCTAAAATTAGCTGTGAAACTATTTTAAGAGAGATTATCAGAATCTGAGGAAAGTAATAGTAATAATTTTTTTTTTGTTGCAGGTAAGAAACAGTTCCAACTATCACTTGTATACGCAAAAAGTAAGAGACCAAAATAATACTATCGTAGTATTCCGAAATAGCTTCACTATCTTATCAGCGAAACGAAAATTGGCCGACGAAATCCTTTCCACTCGTGCGTGTACAATTACAATCAGGGCCCCCACATTCATCAGATTTGAAGACACTCGAGCACCATGGAAAAGAAATAAATACAAGTACGTGCGATGAAAAGGGATTCGTTAAAAGGGTAGATCGCGTCACATTGTTTATTCAGACCGGCATTCGACCAGGGATATAGACCGGGGAGACGACGATACACAACGCTAGATGTATAAGCTTTAAACTCATCATATCATAATGTACACTGCGGTATGAAAATCTTGCAGTATGCGTAAAGAACAAGATTTACATTTGAGATTTTTAATACTATTAAGGTATCTGACACCACACCGTTGTGTATTATTATCGAGAGACCAAAGCAAAATGGTGGTCACGAAAAGCGTCCCGTCACATACCGACACTATCTTCCGTAATTTAATTAAAATTTTGCGAGTTTTGCGACAGTTTCACAAATTGCTCTAGTTTATAATTAACTCTTTTTTTTGTTGGCAGTGGATGTAGTTGTCGTGTAAAATATTGTTATAATAATTATATTTGTGAGCGTTCATTTTAAAATCATGTCATCTCAATCATTCAGAAACAATCAAACTCATTTTAATAGACTATAGCGTTTTTTCGGTTTTTTTATACTTCCTTTGTATCTATTGGCGATTCTTAACGATAATAAATAAGTCCAATAATAGGATTAGTTTACGACAAGTCACAGTTCCGTCTAGTGTAAAGCAAAAGTGAATTTCTTTGGTCTGTGCTTAGTAGCTAATCCCGATCGATCGGAATGCTTCGGCCGGCATTGGAGGTGGCGTCAAGTAACGTTTACTATATTTGTGGTTTTGCTTGGGTATGATGCTATATTTACCTATTTTATTGGTTTCATAAGTTTTGTTTTGTATTATACGAATGTACCGAGAAACTTATTTTATTCTTGACTAGGCATGGCCACAGTATCGACGCTGTTTTGTTTGTATGGAAAACTTTTCACCTCTCTTATATGTCCTTTTTAGTAAAAAAGAAAAGTCTTGTTTCGTTTTTTCAAGTTTTATAGACCAAGCGACCACTTTCATGGCTATTGATTTATGTTTGTGTGTAATTCGTTCAAAAAAGTTTAATTAGTTTTTCTCAGTAATCTCTTCTTGTTCGATATTCTATGGATTTAGCGATTGAGCTGTGAAGACCTAACAATTGCTTTCTGGAGCTCTAGTATTTTCTAGGAGTTATTTTTTTGTTTTCAGAAATATAGAAAATGTTCAGGAAAAGTTAATCCGTATTGATCGAAATACTCCACCCTTAAGCATTTGTACTGTGCCGTCACGTAACAAAATACTAAGAATAATGTATTTGTATACAACATTGGCATAGCGTTTGTAATATCGGTGGGATAAGCAGAGTTGAAATATGTTTTAAAAAACTTGTGAGTTTTATTTTAGACTAGCTTTTTTGCACGCGACTTCGTCCGCGTGAAGTCCCGGACCTGTTCCCGTGGGAACGACATTGAATTTTAGGAAAAGCTATAGCCTATGTCACTCCCTGATAATGTAGCTTTCTACTGGTGAAAGAATTTTTGAAATTGGTCCAGTAGTTTCGGAGGCTATTCAATTCAAACAAACAAACAATCAAATCTTTCCTCTTTATAATATTTGTATTAGTATAGAATAGATGATATTGTATCATCCATTGAACTTTTGACGGTCGGACCTCGATAACAATGAACATAGAGTGGAAAGTAAACCTTTCTTCAGATTTTAGAAATAGAATCACAGCTAGCACTTAATATTTTTGAAAATGTACACTTTGTTTTTTTTTAAACACAGAACAATTTGTTAAGACGAAAAGGCGGATTCCTTAACCATATTCCACAAAATATGGTTATGAAATCATAAGGAATGACGATTTTGATAGTTAAGTAAGTGCCCTACCATAATTTTCTTATCAAATTAAGAATATAAGACACCAAAAAGAGCAACAAAGGAATTTCAAGATAAATTCCTTGAACACCTTCCTTGTGAAGTAACTTTTCTATTAATAACTGTTATCAGCTGAAAGTTTGTTTATACTTTGAAGTTCTGTTACAATTTTATTCAATTTGGGTCAAAGTATTTTACTAAAAGTTCAGACATCTTACCCGTTGTAAAAATATTTTGAAGCTTTCAACTTTTTAAAGTTGAGCGCAAAGTTACCGACGTGTTGGAACTTAGGTATAATATCACCATAATTCTTAAGGTATCATACCTCTGTTATTTAATGTTGAACATTTATATTATATCGAATATTTTCATACATAACTATATAAGTAAGACGCAGGAAGTCGCTGAATGCAGACTACTTACAACTGATCATACTGGAAATATTTGGCAGAGGGTTATGTCCAGTATGATGGCAATAGACCTTTCCTTAAATAAATGTTACAAGTTGTGGCCCACGGCGTTAACCGGTTTGTTTTATCTGTCTTTATATTCATGATTATTTTTTTAAATCCGATTAATGTTTTCAAACTTTTCAGCTTTATTAAATTAAACTGTAAATTAATTGTACAAATGTCCCAAAAAGATCTGAGTGAAAAGTCCGATGTCCATAAATTGTAATAACTTTTATGTTATGATAAATTTATAACCCATAAAAAGGTTTCTTAGCAGCAAATCATGTCCATTATTACCTTATTAAATCGATTCGTTGTAATCGATAAATAAAATCGGAGAAATAATGGTTCCGCATACATTGCATGCTGTCTTTGGAGGGTCCAGTAGCAACCGTCCCTGTTTATCTCAATGTTATCTCAATTAACTATCTCTGTCTACCCTCTCGTGCAAATCGTCCAACTCATGTTTATAATAACTATGCAAATTGGAGTATTTCAATATTGCGCTTGAACGATACCGATGCGGCTTATTGTAATTGAGTTTCTGACTTTTTTTTGTTTACGCAAATGGTCTGACGCTTCGTTTCACGTCCTCACTTTGTTTTTATGATTTGGATTTATTTCGGTTTATTATTTTTTTATTTGTATTTTTGAAACACACGAACATTGAAGTGTTTTAAGCGGATACAGGTTAAACTATAATGCTTTTGTTGCTAGGTCGCATACTGAGTCTAACTACTTAGTTCTAGACGATTTTATTCTCAGCTCTTTTTGTTTTAGCTAGCAATGTTTGCGTCTCCACTGTTTCCTGTCCATAGTTCATTCCTTAATCTTTTCAATCCCATTACTTACTAACAGACTGTACTGTGAGTAAATTATTCGTATCATAATTTAGTACCAACTTGATACCTATTTATTGGCTCACAATAGACGCATTGCAGCTTGCACAAACTGGTTCATTAGAATTTGTTGGAAACAATTCCATGAAATATAAATTAGCCGTTACACTTCCGTCACAGTAATTTAATAGACTAAAGAGTTAAAATACGCCTTATTCACTTATTGAATAAGATATTGCACGGATGACCTGTTTTTATACATTGCAAACTAGAATACGATGCGATACAAAATACAGTAGTTACAAAATTTTCTTTAAATTTTATGTATAACTAGAAAAATTCTCGCTACTTCGTTTGCGTATTTTGCGCTTTCTCGTGGGAATTTTGAAAAATCCTTTCTTAATACACCCTTTGACTTTGTTAGGAACCTACATTCCAAATTTGGAATCTCTAGACCCAGCGGTTTGGGCTGTGCGTTGTTATATAGTTAAGTCAGTTAGGACTTTGAATTTTATACTTTTATACTTAGATAGAGTATAAAATTTGTGTTTACAAGTCTTATTGATGAAAATAGATAAAGACTAAATAAAAGGTAAGGATTTGTGTTATTTAGTATACCTCTAATAAGCATACAAATAGGTACTAAAAAAATATAGTTACTACAAGATTTAAAAGTATTTTGACCACACTGTTTTCTCTATTTTTTGTCTTTGATGTTATAATTATTATTTTTTGGTTTTTAAATAGTACCTACTAATCACAGACATAACAGACAGAACATTCCATATCAGAAATCGTAGCAAAAACGCACACTATCAAATGTCAGTCACACAGACACAAATGGGTACTTTTGTACTGCTTGCTTGGCTGCTTTTGTACGAAGAGTTTTGAAAATGTATTACACAGCACTTTACACCCATATTTTTGTCTATTTGACATTATATTCACTAAATTTTAACTTTAAAAGTCACTTTTTAAACGAGAACAAATCGCCATCTTCCGTTTACTTTTACGTATGATACAAATTCCGTTTACCAAAACAAGGCACGGCTGTCAAATTGAGTAAGTGTGCGTTAGTGTTGCTATTGATGAAAGAGGGACAAGGTTATACCTAATTTAATTATCTGAAAAGTGACAGCGATATTTTCAGCTTGTGTCTATGTGTATGTAAAATTATGTTTAGTCTGTTATGTCTGTGGTACTAATACTCAATAATAAATAAATAATAATAATTAAATTACAAAAAATCTACATAATATTAATCTGAGTATTGTTTTTCATCCATTATAACGATGCATTGGGTTTCTTTTTTTATGTCTTTTAAGTGTTACCCTAAAAATCGTTAAATTACATCTTTACAACGAATGAATAAAGTTGTCGAAACTTACTAATAACATTGAAGTGTTGCAACAATACTAAAGGAACCCTCATAATTTAAACGCACAATTACATTAGCATCTTATTACCACATGCAAGGAATCACCCCTCCTGTAAAAACATCCCTTTGATCTTGCATTGTTCCCTTGACCATTCCATCCAAATTTATTTTCAACCCTTATAGTATTTTATTCGATAATGTTAGCATTCCGCTAATATTATCAGCAAGATGTGATTGCAAGGGCCCGAATAGACACGTTACTTTTACTTGTGGGGATCGTAAAGTTAGCCGTACAGCGTAACTTAACAAGAGTATTTAAATAAAACTTTACGGCGCTGCAGCGGCTGGAGGTTGCAAGTCTTATCAGAGTGAGTAAGTCAGTCCAACTGACCAATTGCGCTAAATAGTGCGTGTCAATGTGTCAGGAAATGGGTTTTGTTACTTAAATTAAAAGCATTTCAGCAAAAGCAAAAGATAGCTATTGTGATTCAGCCATTCGATCCTCACAAATTAGAGGATAAGCACAGAGATCATGCAATATTTTCTGAACATAAAAATTAATAAGAAAGTAGTAAAAAAAGTAGAAAAGAAATTTTGAGTCGACATAGCTCTCTACAGCCCAATACCTTTCGTGGGTTAGAAATATCAGACCAGCAACGGATAGCGTACAGTCGATATTTTGAATTTTGTTGACAACACATGGATACAGAACATTAATGTTATCTGAGTTCAGAGAATTAAAATATCTGTCATCATATAACATGTGTTTGTAATCTCTGCATCTTGAGTACACGTTTGTGCAAAAAGAAAGAGAACAGCTGTTGACAAAGATTTGGTGGTGATTGAAATAATGATACATTTACTTCTACAAACATAGCATAATCTAATAAGAATACTAGTAAAATCCATGTTTTTCCCGTTGTCCGCAGTGGTTCTGCACATTGTTATTATTTACATAGCTACGTTATAAAAGGAAAGTCTGTGGAAAAAATCAGTTCGCTAAGTCCAACTTTCGCTGGTTCAGTCACTCAAGTCACCTTTTTTATGCTTTTTAGATCAAATATCTTTTGAAATGATTAAAAGTACGGATTAAAAGGGTCTAATTCTAGACTGCCTGCTTTGGTGTACCCAACTATTACGTGCAGATGAGCTGTGCGTTAAATTTACAAACACATAAGATTCGAATTGTCATTTTATTTCTCTTCTACTTAAAATAAATCTTGGTTCATTAAACTTTGAATTACATGATTCTAATTTTATAAATTAAAAAATATTCTTTGCAATTATTGTTACATAGGATTAGCACCGTGAATTACAAATTCACATGCTCAATATATTTATTTAAAAAAATACGGTCTAATTTGTAGACTTTTTCATTCGATTCTGCCCTTTGTAATCCTTTTATTGTACCAAAGGTAGGTACTAGTATTGGAATGCCTCAGCTTATTGGCTTAAGAAAAAACTTTTGCACTGTCCAAACACTTTTCCCTTTAAAGATTAAGATTTCTAATCGTATCGTCTGCGACGTCCCTAGCGATAAAAGGGAGTTTGCGGCGAGATAAAGTACTTTCACAAGGGCTTAGCTCTTCAAAACTCAGACCCTTCAGTAATATATCGTACTGGGACTCTAGAAGTTTGGTAAACACTTTTAAAAGGATTTTTCAGTCAAGGGATCTTGTTTTTATCACCAATGTTTATGTTAAACAGATTTATTTAAAATATTTAATAAAATAATTCCTTCATTTGCAACTTGCAACCCTACTGGTCAATAATGTTTTGTTCTGAGTGGGTACTGTCTATAATACAATCGTAGATCAAATGTCGATAACCATGCTAGGTAAACAAACTGTTAACTTATTTTCTGAATTTACTATGAAAATTCGACGAATGATTGCTTTATAAGGTGTCCGTTTGTAACTTTTCACATATTGTAAGGTGTATATTGAAGGCGGCTTTCTTGTATACCCTCACTGTGATTGAAGTTCGCAGCCGCTGTGCTAATTCAGGGGTTAAATAATTTGTACAATGCGGGCGTTTGTGTTGTAAAGTTAGTTTTTTATACAATTTATTTAGGTACATCGGATATGAGGAGACTGGTGACCTGTAATAATACAGGTGGTATGTAAACTTACGTATCACGGGCACCTATTCTCTCCAAGTATTAACCATGCACCTTTCTTTGCAAAGTGTATAGATCTATGTAAGATTTTTGGGGAGACATAAATGATTTTGTCCTTTTTTCAGTTCCTATGGGAATAACAAGGACGTTTATATACAGGCTGCAATAAAATGTATCCACTATTGTTCTTAAGTCGATGTATTAAGGTCTTTTGCATATTATTTATATATCATTGCACATAACTGTACTTAAAAGCCGACACGACGGCAAGATGTCGCCTGCTCAGTCCTGTTACTTTTGTTCACATTAATTTCCGAAAATATTTTCATAAACACTTAACGCTCTCACGTTACTAGCGGTTAACTGCGGGGGTGGCTAACCGCACTTTTCTAGTTTAATATGTGTTGAGGTAGTTTAGAGCATATTGAAAGTTATGCCTACAGTGGATTGTCAGAGTATTCAAGATAACCACCTTATGGTTGCTAACGACTTAACGACTATTATCGATAACAAAAGACCACTTTATAAAATGCGGTGCTCGAAATCTAATCTTGTACTTGCAGGCTTCATACGAACTTACTGTGCTAGAGTTATCGAGGTCCACAGAGATTGTATGTGACAATAAAACCACGCATACCGAAAACGACCACTGGCCATCACAGTAATAATATTTTGTATGTGCAGACACGTATCGTGATGTCTTTCTGATGGATGTGAAGATATCTTTATTGATATGTTATGTTGCCAGTTATGGCACATCTGACTACTCTACAGTGAGAACTTAATTATGCAAATGACCATAAAACCATGTTTTATATTGCCTCGCTAAGTAATCGGCCAGTTTTTGCTACATTAAGGAAAAGAGAACGGGTTGTGATGTTGCTTATATTGGCTCCTATGGCGAGCGGAGTGTGATGATCACCAACGCCTACTTTATATAAGAATGATATTTATATGGAAGTAACAATCGCGAGCTGTAAAGACTTCGTAAGGAATATTCTTCGCTCACAGCAGAAGGCATTATAACATGTACTTTATTCTTCACGTTTTAAAATCGCAACTAATTTCTATCCTATGTTCCTCCTATTCTACTGTTTCATATTTAGTACGGACTCGATTAAAATTCATTACTCGTAGGTTTAGAAGGTATTGCAATAATAATAATACATATAATGTATAACATAGTGTAAATAAATGTATTACTTCATTGCAATGAGAAAGTTGGAGCATCTGTCAGCTTTTCCTTTTTTTCTATTGGCGCTGACTCGATGCTGAGAAGCTCGATAGCGTCGCTGTGTGTCGCACTCTAAAATGAATACGCAAGTCAAGCAACGTCGACCTTAATCAGTGTTCAGATGGGTTTCGTTATCTCGTGCTTTTGCGTGCTTCGGAGGTCACGTTATACCGTCGGTCCCAGCTATTTTCGATGGATGACAGTCATTATGCCTTGCTATTTTATTATTGTTTATTGTACTTCTTCTTCTTTCTTCTTCTTCGCCTTTCTCGACCATCATGCTGATGTAGGCCTCCTTCAGTTGTTGCCATCTATCTCGGTCTTGTGCCACATGCATCCAGTTCGAACCCGCAACCTTCTTCACGTCATCTTTTCATCTCATTTGCGATCTTCCCCTGGGACGTTTATCCTCCCAAGGTCGCCACTCCTATACCGCTTTGCACCATGAGCTAGATGTTTATTGTACATTTTTGTAATATTTCAAAAAGTAAAATGATAGCTGTATGCTTCTAAAAAGCTATCAAAGCAACTGCCACAAAAGCGAGAAAAAAAATATTTCAATTTGCATTTGATATTCTGCTAACATTTTGTGGAAAGTCGTGGTATGCATGTTATGTGATAGGTACATATGGAGCGGATGATTTTAGCAAAAGGTATAAATTCATTATGACAATTTTTTTTCGTTTCTTGGAAAAACCTCCTTGATCAGTCAGCGGCAGTAATATGTTATCACTTTAGCACCTACATGATCACTATGACATTACAAGACTGTTTAAGTTAATAAAAAAAAAGAATTTATATTTAATTTTATAAGCTTAGTACCTAGCCTACCATAAACCTTTGTAAATGATATGGGACAAGTTAAAATAAGAATAAGTTTCCAAAGATACATTCGATTCGGTCAACAAAGTATTTATTTTCAAATAGAAAAATATTATTTTTATTCTAAGTTACTTTAGTTAATTATATAATATTTAAGAAGAAGAAATTAAGTTTTTATTCTTTTTAGCACATATTTTCACATGCCAAGACATTTATAAAAGTACGGAATTTTATAATACGCATGAATAAACACGCCAGTTTTATTTTATCGGTACAAAAAAGCTATCTATGAATCGACCACCGGCGACTACGATGGTTTTACACTTCAGTGATCTTCTTGTGTATCTTGTTACACCGTATTAAAGTACACAATCGATTGAACTTGAGTTTGTGACGTGTTAAAATTACATTTCAGAGTAATATGAGATTTGTGGCCATGAAGGCAGTGTCGCTGAGCTTCATGTATTAGATTACTCTTTGCGGTTTGTGGAAACGCTATGAGCATTGTGGTTGGTGTACTCTCACGGTTTGAAACATGGCTACGTCTAATTTTGTATTATACTATTTTTTCAAACGGCATTTCCTTTGCTTGGCGCGTTCCCTACATATGTGGTATTTTGTTTACTTTTATGTTGGACAACTGTATTTAAACAGTGCTATAAATAAAACATTCCTTATAATGATACTAGTTTAGCTCAAGGTAGTTAAAATACCTTGGCTTTTACTGCTTTTTATTATTGACCTAACCTAAATTCTTTTGCAAGAGAGCGTTCCTAGCTAGGCATATAATAGAGTTCGCTAACGTTATTCCAGGTATTCGGTTTCCCTATCATACAGTTCACAACAGATTCCAGCTTTATCAATCATTTGGATGAATGAAGCTCCACTAACGTCCTGTGACAATTTAATTCTTTACACACTAAAAATTTTAGTTGTATTTCCGAATAACTATGATTTTGGACCTTCAAGAATTGGCAGTTAGTATCCTAGTGCCCGTATGTTCTGTGCGCAGTGCTCACAGAACACCAAGTCATGCGGATAACCTGGCTCGTTTACCAACCTCTTTTATAAAAAAAAAATGTCGGAGACAGTGGTGAGGATTGTTGTAATGAGATACAGCGGTGGGAATATGCGGCGGCTAGTTCCAATAATGAAGTTAAGCGAATGTTAGCATTGCATAACAATAGAACAACGTCTTAATACAAGTAAACCTTCAATACCATAACAACACTTATAGCATCAAAACATCCGTACAGTAGGCATAAGATTATGGATTTTTACTCCGTAGAACGACTTTGTTGGAATGGGCTGGTTTACCCTTCGCCATTTCACACACCTGTCGTTATTTCAGGATAGGCAAGTTTCATCGCTACATTTCTTTTAACTTTTGATATAACATCGTAAGGCTGTATTACGGTATTAAGTAACTGACATAAAAATGTTTGAAGTAATTCTATAGTAATATCAGAATCTTATTTTGTTTTCGTTTAGTAAGTATCTATTTGTTTTTAATATTCATCAAGTGGTTGCGCACGCTGTATACAGGATACCTAATTGGCTATCTTGATTCTGTTTTTAATAACAATTTACCTGAAATTTTAATAAAAATTTGTGATATGTGTTTTTTTTATAGTTGAGTTCAGTGCGTTTAATCGCAATCAATGTAATGTAAGTTTATCAATACCATTAGTCACATAAAGTATAACAAAGTAAACTTCTTATGTCTAGGTCTTTATGAATAGTTTTTTTTACTCTTCTATTAAGTTTACTGTTTTGTGGACACCAGCTGCTCACCTAGTATAATTTAAACAGGCTATGCTACTCAGGGGATGATGTAGAATTGTTTACTGTACACAGAACTTTGAATAGCGAAGTATACCTACAAGTTTTCTCTAAACTTCGTATACTATATCTTACAAAATCCACTGGGTCTCCTAAAACAACTGCAAACTGTATGCAGTGAGTTCCTCTTGTAATTTATTCCTACCCTAAACGGTGCATCACCGAAGGCTGTAGGCGGCACCCACCATTGTGACAAAATAATGTTTTATAACCTTCCAACTTCTATAACAGACAAAAAAAGACCCTATCTACTACAACGTAAAGATTTAACTTCACCGTAAGATCTTAACAGATGGTGGACTAAGATAGCTCAGAATAATCAACGCTTAAAATATCTAGTAAGGAAAGATACGGTATAATATGAATAACAAAACGACAGAGATATATTCATACTTGATTCATATTACCGACAATAGTATATTTTGAATGTGTATACCCAACAAATCATCTGGTAATGTCGTTGTGCGAATTTCGAATAAGCTTTTTTGGATAATGAGCATTGTAATATTGATATATCGGTTAACAGACTTTATGGTGCGGTGATAAATATTTTATTACGATACGTTTACTCATATTAAAATAGAATTTATGTTAATTGTCTGATTTATAATACAGTAGTTAGAAGTGAATGAAAATGAAGTATGTATTAGTGATTACATAAGCTTAAGATAACTGGTTTGGCTGTCTATTTTCAACTACAGCAAAGTAAAATGGTTAAAAGACTTTAATAATATAGTGGTTTGGAAATTACTTGCCTACAAAATTTTATTAAATGTAAAACTTGTTATTTCTCCCTGTACTTTGCCTTGTTTTGCTTTTTAATATTAGTGCAGATTGAACTTAATAAACATTGTAAAGGGATAAAGTAATGAAAATGAATTCAATTGTAACTTACATCTAATTGTACTAATAATATACAATCCTTATTACATTAGCATATAAACTCTCGAGGTACAATGACCTCGCTTCACAATTACAGACAAGGATAATACTATGTACTATTCTAGTAGTATCAGAGATTTTAGCAGTAATTTTCGCAGCAAAACATAGGACGTAAACTCAGAAATAGTAGCATTTTCATTCATAAGATATTCAAGTTAATTCCACTAAAGAAATGTGCATCAATGATGCAAATTCGAATAAACATGAAGTGAAAGAACTCGGTGCTAAGCCGTTGAATCTTATTTGCATAAGGGATAGAGTCGATTTTCATGTTTTTCAAATGGAAATGTGATTACTTAAACGCGTAGAGTTTCTACAGTGTTACAATGTAATTAATTTTAGATTACATTACATAAGTAAATTGTACAAAATTTACGAAGTCGTTTGTAACCTTTTTAAGTAAGTAAGTCTTAAATCTGTTGTGAATAAGTATTGAATCTTGTAGCTATATTAGCATCATCATCATCAGCTATGGAAACACTAAACTGAACATAGGCCAGCTCTACAGATCTCTATGACGACGGAACATCTGCATAAAACTTTTCTAAATACTTTCTGGTAAATAAAAACATAATTACGATACATGGAAAACAGATAAGACAGACGAGTTAGTATACCCTGGATTCGTCATGCGTGTGCAGTCCAGAAAACAAAATAATTATGTAAATGAATGTATCCACACTTCCTAAATATCTTACTTTATTGTTTTCTCTCTTTCTCTCTTAGAACTCTACTCGTCTAAAGTGTCCTTTAAGTTTGCGTAGTATGCAACGTCTTACATACTTTGTGACTCGCTAACTTGTTTACCATTCTGAAAAAAAGCATGCATGTTATTAAAGATTATATTTTATTTTACAGCAAAATACGTCACCACACTACGAGTATTGCAAGAATAACTTTTTAAAATGCAGTTTAATTTTCCACGACAGCGCGTCTCTAGGAAAATGAATGAGGAATCGCGCCTCTGAGCTTACGTCGTTCTCTTAAGCTTGTTATTCAGGTCTGAGTACAGAGATTTATTCGTTGCGCATAACCTTAGATTCATAGAATATAAATGATTTATGTCATGTCAAAGTAACTTGAAGAAACACCATACATTGCAACAGCTGTTTAAAGACATTAAATTACAATATATCATCGCGAAATAGTAATCGCAAAAATTCACTACTCTTACCGAAACTTAATTTCGTTGATGTCACGTGTTGTGAGTGATAAAATGAATGAACACCAAGATGAATTAGGTTGTTATATTCTTGACTTCCACTGTCCTTTAGTTGCAATTAGAAATTGGTCCCGGTTGTGGTCAGATGACAACTATTAAACTAAGTCACCATCTTGCTTGAAAAGATCCAACCCACAGTTTGAGCGGTAATGCTTCAAAACTTGTTCAATTGACGGACATAGAGTTTCTTTGAAATCTATAACGTAGCATTGTGATGGACACGATGATGACAATAATAATTTGCATTATGTTGATTCGTGGAAAGAAAATGGAGAAAAAACAGACGTCTCAGGAGTAGACAATTTTAATTCTGAAAATTTCTCGGTGCATGTTTTTTAATTTAATTCTGCATAAAACTAATATAAAGCTTAAATTCTTTACTAACTAGTCTGTAAAGATCGGATTAGACGATCCAATTTTCTACACGAGCGCATCTGCGAGTGGTGCTGAGAGTCGACACGGTGACATTTCGAAAACTCGATACTTTGTTGTTGAGAAATAACGTTAAGGTAATACGCTCGTTTGAGAAACGAATGATTGGACAGTCAGGTGCAGAGTGATGTAATTTTAAAATTATATTATATTATTTAAAGCGAATATATCTTGGGAAATCAATCTAATCCTTAAACTATAGGAAAAGATATTAAATATACAGACCATAAAATCAAAAAGATAAGATTCAAGAACTAATTAAATAATTAATTAATTAACTAAGAAAATTGTAGTCGTTATACCCGGAGAAGGAATTTTAAAGGCTTCTTTTTATAAATTACAACTACCTTTGTCATTTGTTATTTTTTAGTCAGATTATAAAAAAAAAACATTTATATTTTTCCACCTTTCAACTATACTGTTATCAGACGAATACCCTTTAAAAATTAAATTTCTAGAATACGTAGGTTTTTTCGCCATGTTGCTTTCGGTCTGATGATACATGTCTGAATTTAGTGGTACATGCCCATTGCCCAATGCCCACATATAAATGGAAAATAATATTATGCGGTCCAATTTTCCAGTACAGCGCGTTTACACTGAAGCGACGGGACGTGGCGACAGCCCGTGAACTTGCAAGCCTTACTTTTACGATTAATTACCAACTTGCCTGTGAAACCTTACTTGCTTCAGCTGTCGCTATTAGTTTTTGTAACTAACTTAAGCGTGAAAATTTAATTGTGTTTAAGTTTTCTATTATAAATAAATTAAATTAGCACACAATTTGCGCGTTTCTTGCGTATTCATTCATGATGGAGGTTTGATTAAACCGTAAGCTATTGATGATGGTGATCAGATCATTGAACATTCATCGCCAATATTGCCATATGATTGAATGATGAATTGACATTTATTAACAATCTTTTTTTATTGTTACAGGTAAGAGATCCTTTTGATGAACCTTCCTATGGGGAGAAACGACAACATTTGGAAAAATAATCGTAATGGTATAATTAACATTTATTAGAAAAAGCGTTTTCACGAGTGAAAAAACGTAGGACCCAAATAATAGAGCAAGAAAATTTTAGTTAATGCACCTACAGTGGAACATATATGTCTTAGAGAAAGCAGAATAAAATAATTGTAGGTAATACAGTAATATAATTACGTATAATATTCTTCATATGCACAAAGTGCTGTTATAAGAACTCGAAACAAAATTGTGTAAACAACAAACTTTGTTTTACAAACCGCTAAAATGTGAAGTTTATTTTGAGCGCTTGTTGAATACAACAAAACCTTAACTTAACGGGGTAATGAAAGTAAATGTATTTAATACTTCCACCCATGTCCGATTAATCTCATTTCCATGGAATTTTCGTATTAAAAGTTACATATAAATTGCCTTCATATACAAAAAACTAACAGCCAGATAGAGTCCTGTCTAAATCAGTCAAGTAATAGTTCGACGATTAGTAAGACCTTTATTATTTTTACAGCTTCTTCAAGAACGTACCTAACGTAACCATTATGTGGCTTATTAAAAAAATGGCGACGTACGAACAGCGAAAACTTCAAACAAATAATATAGACAAACATTTATTGTATTTACAACTTGTGTTCTAAAAATTTTTCTCCTCCCCAATGTTAATAAAAGTAATTAGCGAAGGTTGAGTTATTCACTGTCGCAGTTTATTTAATACACATCAAAAAAATCATACATTGAAGCTCAAAACCATTTTTAAGGTTAATTATATTATGGCTGTAAGAAAAGAGATAGCATGAGTCTTAACGTAGAGATCAAAATGTGTTTCGGAAGCTGTCTAGAACGAGTGTAAAAAAGCTAATCTCGTGGCTAAAATTTTCCTTTTGCCGATGCCTTTAATAATAGTAAAATAATATCTTTTCCTAAAGAAAATGAGTATTTCATAAATAGCCCTGTGGAAGCCTTTCAAGTACATTAATCATAGGTGGGTTGTCAAAAGGCTACGTGCTTCTATTGTGTTTGGTCAGCAAGAAATTATTAAGTAAGTAAGATCGTAATATTCTACTAATACCTGTAATAAATAAATTCACACATAGCGTTATCTAATCTCAAAGTAAGCTAGCCTTGACTTGCTTGTGTTATGGCTACCAGACAATGTATATTTTATTATGTATTAATACTTATACTTGATAATATACCTACTTTAACTTACACAGAAAACACCCAGACTTGAGACAAACAAATGCCTTCACATAAAAACGTTTGCGTACGGGAACCGAAATCAAGTCCTCTGATGTCCAAGGTTCATTTTTTTTAGATACACAACAAATCACACAGATTGAGCTAGCCCAAAGAAAGTTCCAAACTTGTGTTATGGGATACTAACTCAACGATACTATATTTAATAACAAATACATATATAGATAAACATCTAAGACCCGAGGCCAATCAGAAAAAGTTCGTTTTTCATCATGACCCGACCGGGATCCGAACCCAGGACCTCCTGGGTGGCGGTCTGGCGTGGTAATCATTACGGCACGGAGGTCGTAAAAATTTTAAAGCCTAAATTCGATAGAAAGTACTTTTAATATTATTACCTATCAGAATTAATGACTAAAGGAAGTTAAACTGAAATAGTATAACAAGTTTCGTTTAATTATAACGGAAAATAATCACCGTACTCGCTACGAATTACCCTGAAGGTTATTTACGTGCGGGCGGAATTTAGCCTCGCTTTGTGTCGCCTAATTTCAATGGACTGTCATGTCTGTTCTATTTACTAGTTAATCTATGTCCACTGCATGATAATTCAATTGCTGCTGCATTGTAAATATAAATTGCAGTATACAAAAATAAATCTGAAGGACAAAAAATGTTTTTTTTTTTTATTTATTTAAAAAACTGTGACTAATATAATGTATTTTTAATTGAACAGTGGTAAACTTAGATTAAAGCCTTTATTTTTCTGTCAGTGTCTCACATTCTGAAACTATACTATGTACTATTTTATCGTTAGTTAGCTATTTGTTTGTCTCTCCCATAATCTCAGAAACGTAAATGTACAAAAAGTTTCAAAATGTCCGTAGGAAAAACGATGTTATAATTTTATTATTGCAAAAGAAAAAGTTCATAAAACCAATTAAAATCGAAAGAACCTGCTACGGAAGATATAAACCATCCGTTTAGTTTTTTTGCAAATAAAATTTTGATTTGGAAGTATATTGTCTAAGAAACAGCAAATTTGTTTTTGTCGTGAAAAAACACTGTCAATTCGTTGTTGCAATTTACGTTTTCTACTTCGTGAAGATTTCCTTCTGCAAAAGGCACACGCATGCAATTCAATAGAATGCTGGGTTACTGTTGTGAATGTATTTACCGCGGCTGGGGTGCGTGGCTTCATGCCAAGTAAGCGGTTTTCACCCTGCCTCGTATGTTGGTCTGTACTGATTTATAGCACTACAAGTCTACAACTTTGGCAGTCAAAGGTATTGCGTGTACGTGGAAATCTTTGTTGATGAGTGGGGTTGGTTATGAAATATTTTATACGATAGTTTTACTGTTGGCGTATTTTTGAAATTATTTTATTACTTGTGTTATAGCTTTACATAGGTATATCTTGGTATAACATAGATATACTTTGATTATTCAGTGGTACCGAGTGATCCTACTTTCCCTACCAGATGACACGGGTTCAAACCACAGTTAAAACATTTTGAAAAATATCTTGACCATTCGTTAGTTGTCTGTAGCACACATAAAATTATTTAGATCAAAAAAATGGCTCTGCATAACCAAAAAATGAAACATCTTAGTAATAACCACAATGTATGGTACACTCTGTATGTAACGTATGATTTCTTTTATTCCCATCCTATAAATGTTCTGTGATGATGAGTCACACTCCTTGGTAGGAATTAGTCCCCGCTGACAGTCCACTAATCCTATTTTATTTATTTATAGACTCGAGTCTCCAACCCCAGGGGAGAACTGTGAACGACAATCGATATTGTACATTTAATATCACAACACCCTATTTCTATCGGAATTTTATGAGCTCTAAGCAATAAATTGTTTGTATCATTTGCTCAAGGACCATGTTTGTTTGTTCCTTTGATTACGTCAAGTGATATTGACCTCTGTTAATTTAATTTCTTTACATTATTTTTATCGGTCATGATAGTTTCATTATCATCCACTTTGACCAAACCGCTGAAGGGTCAACTACTGCTGAATGATTCGACTTCAACTGTATACAGTTTCTTTCAGCGTTTTCTTGTCAGTGGTCTTTAGAAATGCTGATAAATTGAAAACCATACCTAACATTATAAAAGACCAACAAAATAAAAGACAAAACTAACATTTTAAAGGTTCTTAGCAGCTGTCTTTATGTTCAAATCCTTGCTTTTGGTACGTGTATGACATATAATATTATCAATAAAAATACGGTTATTTTTATGTCAAACACATAAAAATTTGTTGGTGAAAACGGTGCGTACGTACTTTGAATTTTAAAAGACATGTCCCAGCATTGGGTTAATAGTGGTTGACGCAGTCTGCCATCAAAATCGATTACCTACTAAAGATAATGAACGCAATGATTCGGAAATCATTGACTGTTCCTGAACCGATAATGACATAGTATGTTCCATCAACAGTGTCACCGAGACAAGAGCGTACACCGTAATTGAGTAGTGCGCTTTGACATGCAAATGTTTGGTGCAACATGTGGTGTATGATAGCCACAATGTTGGTTGAGCCAAGAAATTGGCTAGCACGCCAACCATACTTCTAACTGGTATACTTTGCCTTAGTGCGGTTTTGCATATAGATATTTAATGGTAGTTTTATTGTTTGCTGTTATTGTAAGCAAGTCATTTTCCTTTAGAAATTCTTAACGGTATTCATGTTTATTTTGTAAACTTGGCAGTTTGTACATAACAATAGCTCGTAATTCTCAATACCGTTTGTAAATCGCTGAAGTCGGTAAATAGATTACATATAAATATTATTGAGTATCTAAATGGTTTTCTTTCGCAATATTTTTTATTTTCACTTTTCTTTTGAATGTAATGTACATTATTTAGGTAACTTATTTGCACAATAAGTGAATTCCTAGTTTCAAGAGAAAATATAACATTTCATAAATAAAACAACTTACATAAATACTAACAAAAATCATTTATTAAAAATTTGTTGACAGATCGATCATCCAGTATCGTGATTATTTTAAAATCTTTAATTTTAAAACTAAGAAAACAATCACAAAACGAAATTAAGTGATTATAAATAGAAAAATTGTTACAAGTTATATTCTCAAAGGTCACTTTCATAGTTCAAATCGTTACAATACCAAATTCGGTAACACTCTTATCGCCACAGGCAGAGGCAAAAATGGCTTGCCTGACCAATTTGCCTTCAATATCTGTATTGGACCATATTAGTAAAATGTAGAATTAAGTTATATTGTAGAGAAATATCCATATTAGTACCAATAGCTGGTTACAAGGAAAATAATATTATTTGTTCCAGCCAGTTAGCACGACATTCTGTTCCCTTTTTAGTGGTTTATAGATGTGGTCATCTATACTAATATTATAAAGAGGAAAGATTTGATTGTTTGTTTGAATTGAATAGGCTCCGAAACTACTGGACCGATTTCAAAATTTCTTTCACCAGTAGAAAGCTACATTAACAGGGAGTGACATAGGCTATAGTTTTTTCAGAAATTCAATGTGGTTCCCACGGGAACGGGTACGGAACTTCACGCGGACGAAGTCGCGGGCAAAAAAGCTATTTTAAACTAAAATTATAAAGAGGAAAGACTTGTATTTTTGTTTGTTACGAAGTCGAAAACTACTGGACCAATTTGAAAAAATCTTTCTCCGTTGAGAAGCTACATGATACGAGGGTGACAAAGGCTATGTTATATTTGCAAAACAAATTGAGATCATTACAAAAACCCGTGCGAAGCTGGGACGGCGCGATAGTTTTCAACAAGGTTGATTTTTTGTCATAAAGAATATTGACATTTCTATTCGCGTTGAGAGAAAATGAAACGATCGATCGAGAAGCCAAGGCCAGTTTTCTCCTATCTCGTGCATTTCATCGTTATATAATTTTCTTTCTCGTGCTGTTTTTCATATCATTTTCTATATCCCTGTCTTCTTCATAAAACACTATTTCAATAAGCCAAAAGAAAAGAATAGGTTGAGAAAGGTATGGATAACCTTAGATAAAATACATCGCTAACTTCATATCAAAGATATTTTATAGAAATACATGTTCTACTGCTGTGTGTGGTCAGCTACAAAAATTTATTTAGTTCCTAAAACTCACGTGTTTGAAGTAAAGTTCGATTCGATAAATATTATAGTTTTAACGGGATGCTTGATGTTTAAAATGTCTAAACTATATAATATACTATTCACCTTAAACCTATTCAGTAATGCTGACCAATTTTGAACCTTAAATCTAATGACACACGTATCATTACAGTTTAAATTCAAGAGCCCCCATCTAAAGGTGTCACTTGGAAATTGACAGCTAGCATTTGCTTTGATATTATTGACAGGCTAATTCATTTATGGTAGGGGATTTGAGTTGTTGAATTAAAAACCTTAACGTATGGCAATACGATATATAAAACAATGAAATTAAGATCGCAATCGGTAGTTTTGAAGTAAAATTTTAGTGATGCTTGTGTCAGTAAAGCTAGAAACACACAATCTGTGTAGTATTGTGTTGTGATGTCACAAGCATTTGGCTTTAGTATACAAATTGATTATTGTGTTCATAACTATACAAAGTGTCATCGTGTGTACATCGGGATTAACAACTGCGACCACAGATTGATAATAAGCAAAAAAGCTAATTGACGTTTCCTACATGATACAAATATTATAGGTATCTGTGAGTTACAGGAATACATTTTAAAGTTAAATAGATTAAATTAACATTAAAAAATTAGGCGTCTTCAAACGAGGACGGTGGCGCTAAATGGGTTGAAAAAAAGCTTTAGATTTAAAGTGTTATTAATTTTTAAATGGTTTTATGTGTCTCACTGTAAATAATATAAGTACCTACACAATATAAGTACGTCACGACACGACATAAAAGTGTATTTCTAGTTTTAGATATGAATATTTTACTCATACACATTTCAATATGAGTAAACACATCGAACCGAATTCCCATATGGATGTAGCCGGTCGAATTTGTTATCGATTCTGCTCTGAAATTCTCTCAGGATACCCGTTATCGGATATCGTAATAGCCGTTTTCAACCCGGCTTCGGAAACTTCGATAGTTTTTAAGTATTTCTATGTAATTACGATATTGAAAAATGTAAGTTGTGATTATTTGCCAATTAAAGTAAATAACGTTGTTTATATTAACATGAAAAATTTGTTTGAATGCGATAACGTCACCGTTTACCAGTCAGATTGACTACTGAGCAAAATCAAGAGCGTAAACGCGGTTAATGGCTATTAGTAGAAAATATATTATATCAAGCTGGTTACAACATTTTAGACATCTGCGCGGAAAGGGCCATCTTTCGTCCTTCAAAAGTAGCGAGAAAGTAGGCGATTCCTTCCCTAGAATATGCGGGAGGAAAAAATTTTTGAAAATCCATTACTGCTCGTCTGTCTGTTCTTTTTTTGAATTTTGGGCGACGTCGTCAGTCCGTCACACTAAAGAAATATTGAATATCGCGTTTGCATTGATTTTTTGTACATCAATATGAATAAAATATAGAGTTGTTATATGAAACATGTTGCATACGGTGTGAATGACGAACCACTCTCTCCTTACCATGAGGGTACCTTCCGATTAAAGCACCTTGTATAAACCCCCTTCTTCGCTTATTGTATCACCCTCGTCTCGATTTTTCATAGACGTTCTCCCATCCGCTCTTGAACGCACTTGATTTGCGAAGCACGTACGCTGTCACAAGCCGCTGCCATTCAAAAATCAACTGTAATTTCTTACTTATAAAGATCACCCCTTTTATTTTTATACAGCGTGTTTTTTTTGACATGCCCTGTTATATACAGGAGATGTTTTGCTCCACCGCCGACGTAGTGTCATTCATTTCACCATATTGGGAACTAGTTTTTATTCATATCGCCAACTTTGTTGTTATTGTTTATTGATAAACATGTTTTGGAATTCTCATTTTGTACTGAAATATGATGCCATTAATGAAGGTAGACTGCTTCTTGAGAGTATAAATATTTAATTCAGAAATCATTCTAAAAACTATCGCGTTCAAAGATGAAGAATAAAACGACCGGCTCTTTCGCCGTAGTGTCTGACTTTTTTCAATATATCAAAGGCTAGTTAAATTCTACTTTATATTTAAAAATGCAGAAATGACAATGTGTTATAATTACTATGGTCACTAATGTAATTTTCACTAATATAACAAAAAAGAATTTTAATTTCAGGTTACTTTACTTGTTTCTGATTGGCAAAGATTACGTGCTAGCATCAAAAGTAATTTTTTTCAGAAATGACTGACTTAAATTAACGTTTTTCTCGATTAAATAATAAAGTCGTCGTCGACAGAAAATTCAGTATCATCATTAAACTAATTATAAACTATGGATTAAAACTATTTATCGTTGTTTGTAAAGAATTCTGAAAGACGATTCGGTAGATATTGAAGGAAATTTCAAATCCCTTAAAATATTACGTACGGATAGCACCGGAAAGTTCGTGTCTGTTAGTCGTTATTGGGCTCGAATAAATCTGAACCGGTAAAGTATATGCCAATTGATTTAAACGGCTGTTTAGTTTATCTAATAACTAGCGAAAACTGCGCAACTTCGCTTGCGTAACATAACGCTTTCCCGTGGGAATTTTCGGAATGTATTACATATAAACGGTACTTTTAAATCAATATTTCTATTTAAAAAAATTGCATCAAAATTCGTTGCGTAGTTTTAAGGATCTAAGCATACATATGGATCTAGCATACAGACAGACAGCGGAGCGACCTCATTTTATACTATGTAAAAATATAAAAAATAAAAAAAATTTGAATACCAAAGGAAAATAAACGTTTGTATAAAATGTGTAGGGCGACTCAAGCTTGTGTGATCAACAAACAAAATATTGAAGATAAGTATGCCAGGATCTCCACGATGAGATATGGATATCTCAGAAGTCGAATAAAATGTTGTTGTTGTGGTTTTTTGATTGATTGTGTGTTTATAACCGATAAAAATAAACCATAGTTAATTCACTTTCACAACAGGAAAAAAACTTTTCATAAACAAAATTACTTTGTATTGTGAACAGACAGAAGCAATTCAAAAAACTTTGTGCAAATCAAAAAATAAACAAAAACAATGATGAATTACGTGTCAAAAAATGAGAAGGGATCCGCTAACGAAATTAAAATGTTGAACTTTGATATATTATACTGAATTATTTCTAAGGGAAAAATATTAAGTAAGAAAAATATGGCAGTGGGTAATAAATACAAAAATCGAAATTTTTTCCTTTCAAATTATTTACCGCAATTTTTTATAGGTTTAATATACTAATTTGGATGCACAAAATTAAAATTCCTGTACAATGGTCCATACTCTGAAATATATCCGTGACTGGCTTGTGTTACATATTGTGACCATTCCATCTATTGTCGAAAATCATAAATATAACTCCTCGGTAAATTTTCATAAATGCTCTACCTCTCCAAAAATAATGTACCTATCATCATACTGGCTAGGGTCGACGTTGCATAACTTGCGTATTTGTTTTAGAGTGTACCTATAACATGTACGTGACTCTTCAATAATATGCTAAAATAAAATAAAAATCTAGATGATACTAAACACTTCGTGCTTGTTTGACGTTATGGAATAAATGCATCGAAACCTGTATATTCATGCTAGCCAATTGATTTAAACGTCCACTTATTTACCTTATCTTTAAATTGTACATAAAATTTATAGTTGCTATTTGCGGATGCTATTTGTCGTAGATATCGTTGAAGAAAGACCATACATAATTAAATTAATTTGTCTCAACGCATGGTCTATTCTTAGTAACAATCAGAAATAGTTTATGCCACAACGTGTCCCTTCTGTTTATTAGTATAGCTAAGAAAACATCTAGCGAGAGACCGAGGAGATGATGGCGCGACGTTCTTGACGCCTTTTTAGACGGCTGTCCAGAAGCGGCTTTGGACCCTGACGAGTGGAGAAGGGGGGGCTTTGCCCAGCGAGACATAACACCTTCAGGCTAAAATAAAAAAAAACACCAGATGGAAAACAGCACATCTGCGACACGGGACGTGGGAAATTTTATATCCAAAAACGTGATTGACCCAACCCTGACAAGACTACATTTTGAAGTTTAATTTTACCTGTGGAGTCTCACAAAGGCGTTCAAAGGAGTTATCTTACCTTGGAGCCTATAACAAATCAGATTAATATCAACGCCCTTAGGTTTATGGTAATATTTTTTAATATGTAGGGTTAACACCTAATTGTATAAGTATATCATATTTTATTTTACGGCATGATGATAATAATAGAAGAAACTGTGAAATCAAAAGTTATGTCAATTTAAAACTCAACAGTCAAGTTTTCCCAGGCGTTAACTCCGTGTTAAACTGCTCCAACTCGGCAATAAAATATTTATTTCTGTTTTAGTGTCAGATATCAGAACCGTCATTTACACCACACACGTGTAGTTCTATCAAGAGATTTTACAACTAGTTTCTAACATCGTAATCTGTATCGTAAATTACTAATTTAAGTGTGTATAAATTTCCTATTGGTCTGGACTAATACTGGGTACTGGTACCCAAATGTTCAAGCTTTGCTTAATTTCTGAATAGAGAGTGTTCTGTAAGTTATTGTTCCAAAACTAAATGCTTTTTCGTAGCGTTACTGTCTTTCCTTTTATATAGATTGATGAGTTTTGCCGTCAAAATACAAAGATTTCGGAAGAACTGTTTTTGCCATGTAAAAACTGGTGTACCGCAACCCATGCGAAGTTTGGTGCCAATGGCAAATGCGTTTGATATGTGCCGTGAATGTGTTTGATACGCGCCTGAAATGGCAGCGATACGATACATTTAATACTTGCTGTAACGCGATTGAAACACCTTGAAAATATTAGTGATACGCAGTTGATACGCGATGAAAATAGGAAGCTGATACATAGTTTATAAACTTTCGCGTTGCATTATTAGAAATTAATAATTAACCGGGAATTATACGTATGATCGATGCGTTAATTTCCGGTTTATTGCTAAATAATAATTAAGTTAGATAGTGAAAATCTAGTAAGTACTTACATATACATATAGTATTTATTTATTTAATTACAAACTGCACAACATTACAGTAAATGACCAAATCGCTGTACAGTATGTACCTAAATGTCGTCGTATACATGAAATAAACAAGGGATTAACACGTAATATTAAAGTGCTTATTGCAAACTATTGATTAAACATAATAAGGGTGTTTAAATTATTTTAGTTCCAAGCAATTATGATTGCTTATTGCAATAACAGTTTATTGTTGTAGTAAAGTAATAAAATTGGCCTAATTGATTACTAAAGTTTATAAGTTCAGGCGATAACATTATTCAAGATTGTAAAATATTACGAAGTAATAAACTCTTATTCTGCTGACCGCTTCATAGTGCTATGGCGGTAGTGTGGTACCTAGCATTGAAAAGATTTTCTATTGATAATATCTACTTGTATATAATTTTAATGATATTTTGATATCATGTATGACAAAATAGACCGTAACTTACAGAGTTGCACTAACGTTCAGTTGAATTCTATACTTTCCTGAAAACTCCAAACCTCCAAACTAAACATTGTAAACAAAGTTTGGTTAATAAAATATATAATTTTGTAATTGGTTTCTGAATTCGTTTCTACTACCCAAATGGCGGTAACTTAGAGTAGTTATAAATAAATAATAATGTGATTACAAAAAAATATTTTTATATCTCACTGTGACTCGAGCAAGTGTCTTTGAAGGCTTTACCTTTTGAATAAACGATTTAATTTCATTTTATTAACTACTTTGAATCGATACGCGGATCGCACTACCAAAGTGACGACCTCCGTGGCGTAATGGTTACCACGCCAGACCGCCACCCAGGAGGTCCCGGGTTCGATCCCCGGTCGGGTCATGATGAAAAACGAACTTTTTCTGTTTGGCCTCGGGTCTTGGATGTTTATCTATATATGTATTTGTTATAAAATATAATATCGTTGAGTTAGTATCCCATAACACAAGTTTCGAACTTACTTTGGGGCTAGCTGGCTGGGGCTAGCAATCTGTATGAATTGTCCCTTATAAAAAATATAAAAAAAGTCGAAACGATACACCGATGGCACTTTTCGTATAATCGATAGAGCCAAAGTGTTATTTATTTTGTACTAGTCAGTAAAGGATTTTGCATTGTCATGGAAACGCTTCAGTTTTTCCTTCCTTAACCCTTTATAAACTTCGACGCTTAATTATGTGAAAGTTAGAAACGCATGATTTTGACGTGAATCTTTTTCGTCGAGGGTTTTGTACGGGCAGTTTTTGACAGCCCCAGCACAGATTTATCAAGATTTTTTATATTCAACTTGGTAGAAAAAACCAGCCACCGCACACTTCTAGAATCACTAGTGATCTTCCAGGTACCTTAGTAATAAGTGCACAGAGACATCAGGGGAATCTCTGAGCTATTGTCGAGCTTTAACAAAAAGAGAGAAGGAGATTTGTAGAAAAGGGATGGGAGGATTTGGACCTTCGTACATCTCAGTCACCAAATGAAATACATTGCCGTTATTATGATAAGGTACTTCCCCGGTCGAGCTAGCACAGAGCTTAAAATAATCTAAATATATATAATTAAGACTAAGTATATTGTTGTACAGCTTCTTGTACAAGAAATATAATGTAGAAATGAATACTTGGCAGTACAACATTGCAAGTATTTTTGAAATGAACTATTTGCAATTTACCCTCCCATTTCAGAGGTATACTAAGTTTAATCAAACGGTCAGATTCCTGGCATTTACCGTATATTAAGGAGAAGCTCTGTTATGTTATATTAACTCGAAGTAAATATTCGTGGTTAACTTAAGCTATTTGCGCTACTTTCTAGTATTTATGAAATACCAGAAATTCTTTTATTAATTAATTTTTTGATTCGTCATTTCTGTTGTGAAGTGAATAAAACTTATTTTTATAGCAGTTTTTTTTACAAACGTCGTGCATGTTATAATTAGAACACTTTTATGTTTTTTTAACCTCTGTTAAAAATATATTGCAAACAAATTACTTAATCACCACACATCCGCGATCCACAATAAACAAAAAGTATTAATAAAAGTGGTCAAAAATAAAACAAAATAAGCAATCTTCCACTTAACAAAGTGGTCAGTCCACTGACTCCGCACAGAGCAAATAAATCAGTGTTCGGGCAGCGATGTCAAAACTATTGCGGGGCGATAAAAGGAGGTGTTCATTATATGGATAAGTAACTTCACAGATAAATTGTCGTGGTTTCCTAAATATATTTTCTTTGTATTTGGTGTTTATTTATTTCGTGCTCTCTCTTTCTGTAGTCGGTCTGATAATCGTGATCACACGCCTCTGTCATCTTCCGGATGTATTGTCTCCATTGGCTTCTATCAGTAGCAATTTTAACAGCGTCTCGTGGAAATTATGCCACTTCTCTCCAAGTTGATCACCTCATCGGGGATCGGCCTCTACTTCTCTTCCCTTCCACGTTTCCGACTATGACCAACTTTTCAAAGTTACGGTTTCGTTGCTCAATAAAATGTTTAAAAAAAATGTTAATGTTATTATCCTACGTTCTTACCGAGATCTAAAACCATCTCCATACCAAACATTCAAGTTACTAAAATATATTTTTAGGATGGATTGTTTCACACGCCTATGTTTACGTGTAGTAGTAGTAGAAATTAGAAATGTTTTTTTGCTTAATCTAAAGGACTATTTTGGACAAACGTGGTGAATTTTCACGTTCTCCTTCATATCCATACATGAGCTCATGGAAGGTGGACACGAAGGCCTTTGCCCAGCTGAGGGACAGTTTAGGCTAATAATAATATAATTTAAAAGTTTCAAATGACAAAACATTTATAAGATAAAAAAATATATATATTTGTAAGATAAATTACCAACGATTTATAATTCTAGAACAGTCACCTCTTTAGTGTAGATTCAATCAAAGTTGGCAGACAACAACAACAATTGAAATTAATCAACAATTTGATATGAGCAGGATTGATAATACAAACGATCATAATTCATACTGGCCGATTGATTTACGATGAAGCCGCTTGCTTTAGAATTCAATTTATTGTTCGCGGTTAAAGAAAGTACACGGATTAGATGTAAAAAGTTACTGGATTTGTCAACTTTTTATACGTAAATATGTGAATTGTGTACAATTTGTTTTTTATTGTTTTATTCCATTGTTTTATGTTTCATGTACTTTAAAAAAATAGAAAAATACATATTTTTATTCATAAAATTAATCTTTGAAATAGTCCTAATCAGAATTTTACATTTTAGTTATTCTCTTTACAAATTATTGGTAACTTAAAAACAGTTTTCGCTCTTTACTAATTTTACGTAATATTCCTATCCTTATCCTTACATATTATAAAACAAAGTCCTCCCGCGCGTCTGTCTGTCTGTCTGTTCGCGATAAACTCAAAAACTACTTAACGGATTTTCTTGCGGTTTTCACCAACGGATAGCCTGGTTCATGAGAAAGGTTTATGTATAAAATTTGTCAGGATTTTATGTAAATTGGCTGAAATATAAAGATTATTGTTGGGAGTGTCGTAAAAAAACAACCCGCTTGGGAGCTGTCGACGAAAACGCTGGCTAAACCCTTTGAGATATAACAAAACAAAAATTATAGGATATTCCTCTTATTTAGGTCTCCAAAAAAGTCCGCGATAGCATATGTTTATCGTTTACGGATAACTTACTATAAAATAAAAAACGATTTCCGAGTAATAATGCGGAAATAGCGCCATCTAGCGTAGAATAGAAAGAACTTGAATTAATTTTGGCAAGCGCGTAAATTTTTTGCTATAACTTCTAAAGTATCTATTTAAATTATATGGTGTAAAGATTATAATAATGTACATGAAATGCTTAAGGTAACTAACGTAGTTAACTGGATAAGGATTAATACTGTATACGTCAAAATCGGTGTCCAATTTCCGCATTATTACTCGGAAATCGCTTTTTATTTTATAGTAAGTTATCCGTAAACGATAAATATATTATGCTATCGCGGACTTTTTTGGAGACCTAAATAAGGGGAATATCCTATAATTTTTGTTTTGTTATATCTCAATTAAAGGGTTTCAACAATAATCTTTATATTTCAGCCAATTTACATAAAATCCTGACAAATTTTATACATAAACCTTTCTCAAGAAATAGGACTGCAAGTGTATTATCGCAGGCGCTCAACCTAGAAAGCTGGAAGTTTTGTATAGAGGTTCCCTTTATGATGTTGACAAGGACAAAGATGGGGTTGTATAGAATTCCCACGGGAAAGAGAGTAATAGAACTATAAGTGTATTATCGCAGGCGCTCAACCTAGAAAGTTGGAATTTTGTATAGAGGTTCCCTTTATGATGTTGACAAAGATAAAGACGGCAATTTGTAGAATTCCCACGGGAAAGGGAGTAATAGGACTGTAAGTTTATTATTGCAGGCGCTCAACCTAGAAAGTTGGAATTTTGTATAGAGGTTCCCTTTATGATGTTGACAAAGATAAAGACGGAAATTTATAGAATTCCCACGGGAAAGGGAGTAATAGGACTGTAAGAGTATTATTGCAGGCGCTCAACCTAGAAAGCTGGATTTTTGTTTATGGTTTCCTTTTGTGATGTTGACAAGGATAAAAACGGCAATTTATAGAATTCCCACGGGAAAGGCAGTATCCACGCGGGCGAAGCCGCGGGTACAGCTAGTATTCCTATAAAACCTTATCGAAAATTTGAGTGTCACGAAACTACAAAATTAAAATATATCTAGGTAATTTAGGAGCTCAAGATACGTCATGTTTTTACAGTGTCCGAAAGGAAAGTAATTGCCAATTACTGTTTTACTACAGAAAAAGGTCGCTACCTCATTCACAATAAGAGTAGAATTTAATTCCATTTTATTTATTTAGGACTTTTTGCGTGATGAGAAGCTGTTAGGTTAAATTCGTGTCCTCAGTACATTGTTTTAGTCATAAACGTAGCTAATAAATAAACATTTTCCGCATTTCTGTAATTAATAATTCTTTACTAATATTTATCGCTTCGGCCGATTTAATTACATTTATGTTATTTCTTTGAATAAATTTGTGTAACGATAGCAATATTTCGAGTTACGTATTTTTAAAAAGCGTTTAATTTATTGTATGGGAGTATTTTTAAAACGAATCGCAATGGAAATCTATTAGTTTTTTCTGTAATTAATAACTTTACAATTCCCACTGCCGTGTTGAGGATATATTAACTATGTTATGAATATACTGTTTAATATTATATATTTTATAGTCTGTCTAAACATTAATTCTCAAGTTATTGTTCTTTAATTAGACGATTACATCATCAGCTCTAATATATCATTAACTTTAAAATGTATTTAAATTGTTAAAAATAACATATTTTAATTGCATTGAAATTATACGAAAAATTACATTATAAACTAATAATAAAGAGGGAATCAACGCGATCATACTTTGTTTCGATCAGGTTGTAGGTCGTGGTCACACACACACATTCGAACTAAAAAAATATTGTCATATCTAGTTCATTAATATCTGTTCGTCTTCTGACTCCAGTTGCTTGATTTCAGTGTAGATGTAACGACGAGTTATTGCTACCTATTGGGTCAAGAGGTCAAGAATGGTTCGAGTACCCCGTATTATTTCTTTCATTTCCTCTCTATTGAACTTTGAACTTTAAAACGTTTGAACTTAAGGTCAAGTATAGCAAACAGATGAAACAATAAATAGATTTTTGAAGTGATTTAACTTTTAACCGAGCTTTAAAAAGGTATTGCTTTCTACTGAACGACATTACCAACCGACTTTTTTATGAATTAAGTGTAAGACAGGGAGTAAAATATTATGCAGTCTCTCGAAGTTGACCGAATTAAAGATAGGCACGAAGTTAGACAAAGGAAAGGTAAACATAAAGTAGGACGAAGAGCGTGTACCATACTCTGTTCACGCTGAACTTCGGGAGAGTGTAGAGTCCGCTCAACGTCATTACAAATTGTTCACCCTTTTTCTCTTTTCTATCTTTTTTCTTATGATCCGTTTATTTCCTCTTTCCAGACCTTTCTTTATTATTATATGAATACAGTTAAAACATTCTAAACTTCTTCAAAATGACAAATAAGTAAGTAAGTACCTAAGTATAAAAGTACAACCATATCTGTAAGTTTTTTTGTGCACCTCTGACCCAAAAAAATGTAATTAACTGAAGCAAAGTCAGAGACAAAGCCTAGTGTAGCCAATTACATCGTAACGCGCCGTTCGTTCCTATAATTTGCTTGAGATCACAGTAATTTTGTATTCGTAATACAACATTATAAATATATGCGTGACTCACTTACTGGCACATAAATTACTCGCTACCAAATTGGTGTTCAGAAAAGCTTTCGCACTTCAATTTACTTGGGTCGTGTATTGATTTCTTTTTTATGAAAATAATTTAGCAATTAGGCAGGAGCGGTAGGACCCATGTCGTAAATGGGCACTGCCATCTATATAGCACTCTATAGACTTCGATACGCTTGAGGTTTGGTATGACACTCCTTGTCTACACTTCACTTTTTTCAGGATCGACAACGCGAGTGATACCCGTGTTGCAAGCGTCCATACCTAGGCTACGGTGACCGTTTACCATCAGGCGTGATCAGGCGGACCGTATGCTTGTTTGCCATCTTCTCTTCTCTGGTCGGTCCTTCATATTTGAAGATCGTGGTCATGGTGGGAGTAGGGTGCCAACTTAGTGGTGTAAAAAATATACTGATTTAAACATCGTTGCCGAGCAATATTTTGAATCGTGTAGCACTGCATAGGCTGTAATTGTGAAAGGGCGTGAACCTAATACAGCACCCTACGCTACGCTACGGCTGACATTGTAGGCGGCAAATAATGTTTTTTTTATTTTTTTTATTTTTTTTTTTATTAATTGATTATGTTCAGGTTCGGGTGTACTAACACCCTCTTCTGATACATCGGACAGTTGCGGCGTGGCGAGCGTAGGGCTCTCACCGCCCGTACGGCTTTCACCGCCGGCAAATAATGTTTATAGTAAGTACGGCTTTTGAATCCACTAGTGAAACCCGCGCAACTTCGTTTGCGTGTATTTATTTATGCACAGTAGCGCCATCTATATCAGACGTTTGACCAAATCCTACGGGAATCGCGTACTTTTTGGGATAAAAAGTACCCTATGTAATCCAAGGTACCAGCTACATACCAAATATCATAAATATTGCCCCAGCCATTTGAGCGTGAAGAAGTAACAATTATACACTTAACTTTCGCCTTAGTAATATTAGTAAGATTTACAATAAAAGGTTCGTCTATTTCGGGACGATAAAAGACAAAGGAGAATTACGAAAAGTCACTCCTAACCAATGCTGGCACTAATATAAAAAAACTGTGGGAAGCCATAAAAAATGTCACTAACCTTAATAATAAATCTCCCAGTCCGAGTAACCTCCTTCACTGCAAAGATACCCCAATAGACTCAACGAATTACGTTAACTCGTTCTTTTCAAATGTTGGTAGATCCCTTGCTGAAAATATCTTGACTACTTACAACCCGCTCCCATCATCCAACTACTCCAACTCCTCTCCTCCTCTTCATTCCTTCGTTCTTCTTAGCACCTCCACCGAAGAAATAGAAACCATTATACTATCCCTTAGAGACAACTGCGCGGTGGGCTGGGACAACATATCCTCTTCCTTACTAAAGCAAAATGCTAGGGCCCTAGCTCCATCTATCGCTCACATCTGCAATGTCAGTTTGAGTTCTGGTGTCTTTCCCTCAGCCTTTAAAAAAGCTGTTGTTCATCCCATATTTAAAGCTGGTGATCGTGGACGTCCGAACGACTATCGCCCAATATCAATACTTCCTTCGCTGTCCAAAATTCTCGAGCGCTTGATCAACAAACGTCTAATAAAATACTTAGAGGACAAATCACTATTATCCCCCAACCAATTCGGTTTTCGTTCTCATAAATCGGCTACAGACGCAATCCATTCCCTTGTCGACCATGTAGTGGGTGACTTGGATAGTGGCAGGAAGTGTGTCGGCATCTTCCTCGATCTCGCTAAGGCGTTCGACACGGTATCTACTCACATCCTGCTTCGACGGCTAGAAAATATGGGCGTTCGGAGTACACAATTAGCACTGTTCCAAAGTTACCTCAGTGACCGTACCCAGTGCGTCACTATTGATGGGTACTCTAGCTCTTATCTACCTGTACACTATGGAGTTCCACAGGGCAGCATACTGGGTCCCACACTTTTTCTAGTCTATATCAATGACCTCTGTTCTCTTGGTCTCTCTAACTGCAAAATAGTTTCCTATGCGGATGACACCGCTCTACTGTTTTCCGCCAACTCATGGAAATCTGTTTTTGACCACGCACAGATGGGACTGGACCAAGTGTGTGACTGGTTGCGCTCTAACTTGTTAACCCTGAATACGTCCAAAACCTCCTACCTAACATTCTCCATTCATTCCCCCCCTAATAATTCAATTCCTTACTCTATCACTGCCCACTCTCATTCCTCCTCTGTCCCACCTCTCCCCTGTTCCTGTTCTGCCTTGGCTCGTTCAAGTGCGATCAAATATCTAGGGGTCACCGTAGATGGCAGGCTCTCCTTCAAGACACACTTAAAAGCCACTGCTGGCAGAGTTCGAAAACTCATGTTTGTTTTCAAAAAGTTGCGCCATGTCGCGGAACCTCA
The DNA here is from genome assembly GCA_905163395.2 of Endotricha flammealis. Taxonomy (NCBI): domain Eukaryota; kingdom Metazoa; phylum Arthropoda; class Insecta; order Lepidoptera; family Pyralidae; genus Endotricha; species Endotricha flammealis. Next base: position 4,618,635 of record LR990859.1, on the reverse strand, counting down.
TACTGTCAAAATGGTTTACATCGCACTCTGTCAGTCAATTCTCACTTATGGCATCACGACTTGGGGTGGAGCTCCCAAAACCCATCTTCTCACTCTCGAACGCGCTCAGAGAGCACTATTAAAAGTCTGTATGTTTAAACCCATCCTATTTCCCACTGAAGACCTTTACCAACTCTGTGGCGTCCTAACGGTTCGACAGCTTTTTATTGTACACACAGTTCTAAAGCAACACTGTAATAAAAAACATATCGTCCATTCCTCTCGCTCCGCACGTTACCCTCCTAGCATTATCTCCCGCTCCCTAAACACTGTATTTTCAAATCGGTTTTACTGCTTCCTTGGTCCCTTCCTTTACAATAATCTAAACCGCCAACTTGCACTGCACAAGCTTACCAAGTTCTCTTGTAAAAAGATTGTTACAAACTTTCTTCTGAAACTAAATTATCACTCCACGGAACTTATGCTTCGACCTAAAATTTAATTCTTCATCTGTTATTCCCCACAACAACAATTCACTCACACACACACACACACACACACACACACACACACACACACACACACACACACGCACTCTGACATACACACACACACAACCTTACACTCTACATGTATAATCTTCTAGTATTTTTGTTAAATTTGTAATTCCAAAAAAAAAAAAAACTTTTTCTCTAGTTACTAGACCACTACCTACTTTATTGTTATTTAACTTAATTCTAATATTATTACTTATATAAATCCACGCGGGGAGAGGCTGGTGTGCCGAGATACAAGCTCATGCTTAGTTCAGCCACCAGTCTCTCATAATCTTAGATTTTAATCACCCACTTTGTTATAATAGTTATATTGTACACTTAAGATTTTTGAGAGAAATAAATCATTCATTCATTCATTCATATCAAGCGTGTTACGCATATTTAAAATTCATTACTGAAAGGTCAACTCCACGAAACCACCATAACCCTTTAAATAATAAAACGTAATTATAATGCATTAAATTTTACTTCATAATTAAATTAACACATTGAAAATGAATAAAATATGAATTTGTGTCATTAAGTTTGCTGTCATATCATAAAATTTTTTTATTGGATTATGCTAATAACTAGCTGTTGATGAATTTGAATTATTAAAAACAAAATGACATTATTATCATTGCAATATTATAATTGTAAAAACTTATTAACATTCCATTTTCTATGATGATATGCGATGCAATAGAATGTTTTATTTTGACAATAAATAATAAAATTACATATTTTGATTACTTCGGTTCGGTATCGAATTTAAAACACAGTCCCTAATATTCGTCGTCGTTAGCTTATAGCTCACTTCTTCTTATTTTCGTGTGCTCCCAGCAATTATTGTAAAACTGCGATTAGCTGGTAGTGTTTTCAAGTCACCTAACGGTCACTGACTTGACGACTATTGTCTGTTAACAACAGTCGGGACCGAAAGGCAAGTAGAAGCTCGAGATTTTTAAACCCATCCAAGACCACTGTTGATAAACCTTGTCAACCAACCAGGCCCTTAGGCTCATCCAACCATTCATATTATTCACTACAGAGTGCAGAGCCATCCACTGAATATATTTTGATTAAAAAACAAATACTGTGCGTACTCTAAGGTTAATGTTGTTCGCGACAGTATACCACATTAAAATTAAAATTAAACAGATTTCAGTTATTCACAAACTTCAAACATCTCAAAGAGAGTACCTGAGCGTTCACCCCAAACCACCCCATGCAAAACTATTTTCCGTTTCACCCCACGAAAGGGACATAAATTATTAAACTACCCACATGCAGTTCGTCACACGTCAGTGCACGTCATAATCCTTTAGACGGACAGATTAACATTTAAACAAGTTTTATGATAATTTATAAACGAGTTTTTAATATTTGCTTACTCTATGTATAATCCTTAGGATTATAATTCCATCTATTAAAAGGGGGACTGACTCACCTATCAGCGCGTTTGAAACTACTAGACTTATAGTGAATTTTCCAAACACATTTTTAGGTTTCTAATTAAACTAGCAGTGAGTTTCAACTGTAGTTTCTACCCCGGGACGTCAATGAGCTTCATTACTTATTGTCAATCTGTGGTCGCCGTTATTGATCCTGGGTTTACATGAGACACAACGGTGGGAATGTGTGGTGAGCATGGACGATATTATATTGTCTGTGGTGGTGAGCTTGTTCTGTAGCAGACAGACCTCCGTGGCGTAATGGTTACCACGCCAGACCGCCACCCAGGAGGTCCCGGGTTCGATCCCCGGTCGGGTCATGATGAAAAACGAACTTTTTCTGATTGGCCTCGGGTCTTGGATGTTTATCTATATATGTATTTGTTATAAAATATAATATCGTTGAGTTAGTATCCCATAACACAAGTTTCGAACTTACTTTGGGGCTAGCTCAATCTGTATGAATTGTCCCTATATATGTATTATTGTATGATTCTTGTACATAAAAAATCAGCAGTTGTTCCTTGTTAATTGACACTGCTGTCACAACAAAGTTAATAATATACCTTTTTGACTGAGCTCTTCAATATTTTTTCCCTGTGTTGAATTAATCAATTGGCTTTCGATATGTAAGGGTATCTAAGGTCCACCCCTTTATTAACCCCGCCTTATTCCTATACTCATTTGTAGGGTTTGAAAGTGGTGGGTGTATGTACTATTGTTTAAACACCCCTTCAATTTTCAAAATGGTTTCCAGTGTACACTGGAAGGTTTTACATCAACATAAAAATCTTTCCTTTTGTTAGGAAATTAACAAAGAAAGGACGAGAAAACACTCACAACTTACAAAAAAAATAATTTTCTTGACATCTCTTGATCCTGTATGTTTGGGCGTCGTCGTCTGCAAAATATGTCATTTACTAAAACAGAATTCCTTACCTTTAACTAACACTATTCCTATCCGTTTCATTTCGAACGTGCGAAGCGGTGCGCAATAAAAAAAAAGAGACCACGTGAATCGGGAATTGTGGCGAACAAAAGGCGTATAGGACGCGTTTAATCCTGTCGGTCATTCCGACGATTCAGACAGAGAAAATTGAATTTATTATCGAGTGTATTTGACTGACGTGTTATTTCACACGACGCAAAGGAAAGCGACGGAGCGTCGGAATCCAATCAGTTTGGTTGGTACGACGGTGCCGATATACTACGGGTGATCTGACGAACTGAAAATGGCGTTTTCTGTTCAACATATCGTTTTATTGCTATCCGTTTTACAATCACAAGATATATAAGGGATTCACAGGTTTTAAGAGGTTTTATACATTGAATGTGGATTGATTCTTTTTTCAATTCAATTAGTACAATTTTTCTATATTTCGTGAACAAAAATTATACTTTCCTTACTTTAATAGTGTTTATTTGCAGTGGATTAAATGTTACACTAAACTTATTGTAAGTAGTAAGTACTAAAAATAAAAAAGTGCATGTTTACAATCAAAATGCGGAGGCGTTTCTCAGAAGCACTGGCCGTGTACCTTGGCATCGCGTTGCCAATTAAATCGTGCTTTACTCGCTTTTTATTTGCAGTTGGTTCTAACTTATGACCGTGTTCCAACCACAGAGGGACTACTCGTAATGGATTTAATAAAAAAAAATACGTATTCAAATATTTTAACCTTAAGCGGAGCAACCTTTAAAAGGAACGCACACTATTATTTACAGGATATTGCCAAATTCGTGGTACGTACGCATGCATCGTCCAATTTCTCCTCGCGCCCGATGTCTATGAAAATTTAATTTCCAAAATCGAATAAGCTGATCTGACTTGAGTGCGTTCTTGAGCGCACGAATATCAGGTTCCGTAATAAGGCTATATAGAGAGAAAATGTTTTATTGGCCATGTATTTCTACTAGCAATAAAGGCCACTCTCGAGATTATCACCGGGTGTAAACTACACCTTTATTGTTTCTTTGTATTGTACACTGGAATCCCGTTGCGTTTTGTATTGACTATCGGTTTACTGAGTCGCTTGACATGTTTTTTTTTTAAGTAAAAAAAAACATGGTATGCTAGTTGTATTATAGTTCATAGTTTAGCTTAGTATCGTCTTTGTTTGAGCATTAAAAAAGTTTTAATAGTATTAAATTCAAATTCTAAACTTTTATTCAGAGAATAGGTTTTCACAAACGCGTTCTCTTGTCAGAGGTATACAGTAATAAATGATTTATATAAAATTAATATACTCTATAAACTACTACCATTTCGGAAACCAAAGCAAAATCACCACTGGTAAAACATTTTTTTGAGAGCAGCCAATGATGTGAGATTTACTCTGGTTTACATAATATCAGGTATTTATTTATTTTTTGTGAAAGTATAACAAACTGCACTAGAAAAGGTGCCTATTCTTTTAATAAAAGATTTAATTTTTCTTGTTGCCGAGATTCCTACTTTAACATTAAGTTGTAAAGGATATGACTGTGTTTAACTAAATTAAAAAAATAATTTGATATCAATCATTATCTTTGAGACTAAACGTGAGATTGGTCCCTTCTACAGTTTAGTTAACATTAATTTGTAAATGTATTGAATTTTATTTTGAATAAACAGATTTCACTCATTTTTACGCTGGAAATGTCGTCAATAACAAAATTAAGGCTGAAAAAAAAATACTTCGTCATTGGACGAATGGGCGATTTGCATGCGTAACATGAGCCCTTAACTACCCCGCTTCGGTTCAATATTATCCGGAATAAGGTGCTATAAAATTTTTATTTGGTTATTTAATGTTTCAGTCACGAATTTTTTTATTAACTTAGGTTACTTTCTATAGAAAGTGGAAAAGGTGTTCGTACCTCTATTAATATTGAGTTTTCTTAATATAGTAAAAGCCAAAGTCCCTTCGTAGACCTAATTCACCGGAGATAATTATATTAGTTAAGGTGATTAAAGTACTGTGTAATGTACATTATTTTTCGTATAGTTTACTTGGAAAAAATGATGAATTTTCAAATAAATGACAATTTTAAGGTACAATATAACTTAGGATCTTGAATCACGGACCAATTTACAATAGATTGATTGTTGATAAACAAGTAAATTGTCACAGTCTAATTTTTTAAGAGCTTGTTATGTTGCACTGTAGTGCAAAAGCCTCTTTGCTACTCGTATCTCACCACACTTTTCTCTTAGGAATATATCTAACTCATCCCGTCATCTCCTTCGTACAAAGGTTTACAATACAGCCTTTTGCTTTGGATTTTAATTTGGATTTTAATTATTCCATGGCATTTTTTTATGGAAACTTTAAAATAGTTTAACTTATAAATTAAAGAATTTACGTATAAATCAAAAACATTAAAATGATTTAAATGTAGGACAAATAATCAGGCAATATTAACGTAGATGGAATAACTGATTCTAAAGCTATAAGCTTCAGTTTGACATACATATTTTGCATTTTATTGCTCATTGAATATAATAAATCTATTTTTCAAGGAAGTTACAGGTGACTTATTTAGATAAACAAATTGAACTAGGTCTAATATTTCGATAGGAAATATTAATATCACTACCCGCCACTCCACCACACTTAAAGGTACACACGTACCTACTCCCAACACAACTAGAACTCCATAATCGTCGCGTCGTTTCCTTGAGAGATATGCAGTTACTCAAAAAGTGAGATTGGTCAACCGTATATATTCCAAAAAGGATTCATGAAAATTACTTATTTTTTGTTTTTACACCACTAAGGTGGCAAACAAGCATACGGCCCGCCTGATGGTAAGCAGACAACGTAGCCTATAGACGCTTGCAATACCTGGGGTATCACTCGCGCGTTGCCGACCCTGTAGAAAGTAGAGCTCTGGAGACCTTATTTACCGTATGAAATGCTATTACCAATGCTATACAATATTAAAAATCTTTTTAACATCCGAAATGGCATCAATTTTAATATCTCATAGAATCGCTGTCTATTATCGAAACTATTTATGGTAAGTCGGCACGTTTGAAATCTCGCCTAGACTACCTTTCCTGGATACATCTTGATACGTTGACAATTCAATACGACGCGGACGCCTACAGATATACTGCATTACAAATACATCCCGACAGTTTGAATGACAGTACGCATAAAAAACATTGTGGGGAGCCCGTGTTGGTGGTTGCATCGTAAGAATATTAAACACAGTCTTAAAGTTGAAGTGTCAACTTTCTCTAAATAAAAAAAAAACCTTTTATAACCATATCTAATGTATCAATGAAAATTATTGATAATAATATGTTAAAAATCACACAGTTTTCTATAGGGTCAATTTAGATTCATATCGAAGTTGCAACGGTGGCAGTCACTGACATCGCATAGTCAAATACTTTGGACATAATCTCGAGTATGACCAGTTACTACTGACATAGGTACTTAATCTCGAGTATGACCAGTCAGGTCTTGTAAAACTACTGTAACCGGCTGCCCCTTCGATGTGCATAAAAACTCAAAACAAAATATTTTATTTTGTGTTTTTATGTTAAAATATTTTGTTACAAGATTTAGTATTTTATACAAATAGTAATTATTACCTTAAATACTATCGAGTCGAGCCTATCGAGGTGTAGAACCATCCTAATCTATCACTCAAGACATAGGTATAAATTATGATTAAAAGTCAAAAACACTAGATTTCGTGGCCTATTCGCACTACGTTCATTTGAAATATTACTTGTAATTATTTGACGAGTACATTGCACTGCCCTTGCTTGATGTGACCCTTAGATTGACACTATTTCAAACCAATAAAAAATAATATCTAGTAATTTAAACCCGTTGTAAACAACATTCGGCCACTAGTCTTAAGTTGGTGAGTGGGTTTTATCTGTGACTAAAGTGTTATAGTGCATTCAATACTTTATATCTCTCTTTTGTTTATTACTTGAGAAAGTTGACGTCAATGTAATACGTATAAGTAACTTTATCCGATACTTATAATGTTAAACTTTACAAAGGAAAGTATAAAAGGCTATTTAAATATAACCTCAATGGTGGGTATGCTGAACGGACTCTTATGCTATTTTCTATTTTCACAGAAAGATGTTTGGTTTAAAATATAATATCAGGCTGTATTTCATTTAAATTAGATATCAGGGGAAAAGATATGAATATTTAAAGATTTTATGGGGACGAAGTCGCAGGGAACGTATAGCTGCTTGAGAAATTTTGATAGAATTTATAATGTATATTTAGACATCTTATACTCTCACCACTGTAATATAGAGGTCAGTCGTTAATCAAAGGGATGTAAGGAAGGGACGAAATGAAGTATTAAATATAGAAACAATATTTTCTTAATAGGAAAATATTTTTCTTTGTTTTAGTAGAACATGTTAGATAATAACTGTTGTAACATAGTCATTTATAAATACTTTACTTTATAAGAAAAAGTTATCAAAGTTAACGTAAAAACTATTTAAATCCCGAGGTATTCTTTACAATCTATTATTATAGAAGAAACTTTAAATGCCAGCGGTCTATTTTCTTGTGAAACCATAAAACACTTTTGTATATCAAATGCCATGTTTATTTTACTTTTCTCCCACTGGAGTCGTTTCAACTTGCATTTTAAAATCTTGCAATTTTACTCCAGACAAACTAATACGAATAAATTTAATTTTTCTGTTTCTTGCAGGTAAGAACGATCCTGCAATTACGTACAACTCGTGCAAGGCACCGGTACGGTAAGGTACCTTTTTTATTTGACGTTTGTTAACAAGAAAGAAAATAATATATTTAAAGCAGTAACTTCTTCTTTTCGTGTGTAACTGCGGGTAACTGGTGCCATTGTTTTCAAGTCACTTAACGGTCACTGACTTGACGAGTGTTACCTATCGTCAACAGTCGGGACCGACAGCTTAACGTGCCCTCCGAAGCACGGAGGAGCTCGAGACATTTGACGTGACTAGGGTTTCAGTCATCCATTCAATCTACAACTAATAACAGAAAAAGGTATTTAAAGAAAACAACAAATTCTATAATCAAATTCCCTTTCAGTTACAATAATTGTGAGATGTTTATGAGCTTTTATAAACCACACTAGGATATCTCTCGCGAATCTACCCCTTACGAAGTCTGATCAATTCCTATATTATTGTTAGAACTAGTTAGTGTCCTTACAATATTTATATTTGGCAGAGACAATGCGGTCGTTATGGAAATAGCTACACGATATCCATTACGGTTAATCTGATTAAATATATTATCCAACCATGCCTAATAAGTGTAAATTGTATGACATGCCTATCCCAATTATAGCTTACATTCCCGATATGAGATCACAAAAATACCTATACGTATAAACGTAGCAATGGAATGTCATACCTTTGAAGTTAAGACTGAAACGCGCGAAAGGTTCGCTCAGTAATAAAGTACTTAGATATACATTGTCTGGATGCGTCAACAGAATCGTATATGCATTATCTGAAAGGGTAACGCTTTAAAAGCAGTGAAGTGAAGTGACGTATCTAGAGTAAAGTGCGCAAGCAGAGTTGCACTAAGTGGATAGCTCTTGACGGACTTATGTTCACAGATTTGTTGAAATAGAAAAAAAAATGCGTTGGTTCCTAAGTTTTTATTCATAAGTATAGATTATAAATTAAAAAAAATTGTACAGTCAAGAGCGGGTTGACCTTTACATATTGGACTCTGTACCGTTCTTAAGTTCTATGTCATAAGAGCCAGAATTGTACTGCAAGTGTAAAACTCGACGTGCGCCTGACTGTTCCTGTTGTGCATGATAACTGATGTGTAGTTTAACTAATATAAATTTAACAAGAGTATTAGACAGAAGTAGCAATTAACAGTTTTTTGTTTCATTCGAAACCTGTTAAAAACACAAACTTAAATACATTAATTAATTTCAAAACTCAAACGTCAAGAATATTATTTTCCTTAACAACCTTCAACAAAGAATTTGAAAATAAAACTCATACTCCCGAGAGTTGGGAAGCGGAAACGTTAATACGACTTTGACAAATGACTTTATGACCCTTGTGAAGTGTTGTAGAACCGAGTAACCCTTCCAGTTATAATATTCCTATGTTTGTCACGATGATTATACACTATGCTCTCGAATAGGGTTGATACATTATAAATTTATATGTATTTTAAACTAGTTGTAAAATTAAATAAAACAAATTACATTCAACATGAAACAAATACGACTAATACATAATATTATTCATTTATTTTTAATAATTACTACCTAAAATTAACTGAAATTTTATTGTTTATTCAGGTATTAATACTTTCTCTATAAAAAGAGTAGAAAAAAACAATTTATATGAATAATCTCACTATCTCGCTACACGCTACCACTATTGACACGTGAAATGTAAATAATTCGCAAACGGATCATTGTTTCGGAAAATTATCTTCCCACACCCTCGATGTTTTTAAGAGACCTATCTAACAATATCGACAACATGGGATCGGTGCGAAAAAAAAATTCAATCCCACTTTACCTGTAGGCACCCGAAAAAATTTTTTTTTTCAAAATTTTGTTCTACCACTTTGTTAGCATTATTAATATGAGTATACATACCAAATTGCAGCTTTCTAGCATCAAGCGTCTAGGCGCTAGACCGCAGACGGACAGACGGACATAGCGAAACTATAAGGCATCCTTGTAGTCTACTACGGAACCCTAAAAAATTGAGCCACTGGAAAGAATTTGAAAAAAAAGGCTAACACTTGAGACACGTGCGCAGTTACAAATATAGAACTGTATGAACGGTTGATTGTAGAAATATACAAAAAAGTAAATTATAATAACGTAGAAGTTACATCATGAAATGAAATTAATATATAACTGAAGTTAACTATTCAAATTAACTATGCATACTCTATCGGTCTATGAAATTACATTCTAATAAAAAGGCCCCTATATCCGACACAAAACATTAAAAGATATCGATAGATCGTAAAAAAACGATTATACAATTATATACCATAAAGATGATGCAAATTAAAACTATTACTCTCCCACACAAGTGTCAATGTCAAGTAGATAAAAATAAAACATACGTTAAGTATCGAGTTGTTCTGTCAACTTCAAGTTAAAACAAGTTTAACCCTGCGGGCACAAATTTGTTACTATAAAATCCTGTCAATTGAAGTTGGCAACCCTAGTCGGGAAGGACAGGAAAGTGCTTTGAAGTCGCCGCCTTGGCCGGTGGTCCATTGGATATAGTTTCTTCCTTTTATTCCTGTTCCATATGGCTTCCGTCGCATACGTATACCCATTACCGGAACATACTGGCCAGTTATGCTAAACGCTTGTCGAACGGTTTATTACTTTGTCGTTTCCATTATTTTATTATCTACGATCAAAGATTTTATTAAATTGTCATTACACGTATAGGTTATTTTCAAGCGTACAAGAAATAAATTTATGTTAAATTGATTTTGAAACTGGTTTCATTAAATAATAAGTTATCAAGAAATGTATTTTTTTATATTTTGTACCAATCGAAAGTATTTTTTTTCACCCAGCTTTTTTACGGAGAAAAAATAGAATTTAAGATTGATACTCCGATTGTGAAGTTTTAAGCGAGCGAGTTGCAAATGTTTTTAATACGATGAAGGTAGAGTTGGCTATATCCATAGATTTATTATAACTTACTAGCGTAAGAAGATTGGCAATGCAAAAGAGATAGATCATAGCATACGCGTTTGTTAGAGCGAGATAGATAGACGAGACCATTTTTCCTATACACGCTATGGGCTTGTATCGCCCAGCTTGTACGTCAGTAATGAATGTTAAAACAAATCCCACTTATTTTTACAAAATTTATGGTTTTTATGTGTAGTTTTGGTGTTAATTCGACGTGATTAAATATGGTTACCTGTGCAGTGCCTGTATGTAACTCAAACTAAAAGGAATATCCACAAAATTATATATCTTGCTTGCACACATGTACATTCCACGCACACTAGTGTATTTTGTTTTTGGTCTCGCCTCAATCAAACAAAGCCCATCTATAGGTACGCTAGTATATACTAAATCTATGGCTATTTATCTTAGAAATAAACGACTTATGTGTTAGAACTAGTTTTTTGAATTTTCTTACACAATAAATATCATAATTAAATCTAAAATTGTTTTACCATATTTTCTACGATTACCTCTTATTTTTTTTAAATACCTAAACTCCATTAACTGGCAAGCGTTAAGCCATGAACTAAAATAAAAGAGATAAAATATATAGAACTATAGAGGGAATTTCAAAGAATCGTATGTTCCATTTAAGCAAATCTGGATTATTGATACAAAAAACAAATCTATATAGAAAAATATTAAACTCCTATTTTTGTTTTTCTCGATTTAGTTGTTGTGCTTTACACTTCTAACAAAACCAGCATGCTTCACGTCTATATTATATGATAGGGTAGTACCTTCCTGCATCAAGTCAGCTTATTTCATAATATCTCTTCCATTCTAAAAAAGTCCACTATGCCCGCATCCACCAACGCAACGCCTACTATCGCTAGGAATAAGCTTATGTCATACAAAATATGTCATACACAAACCCAATATGTCATACACTTTAGAGGTATGCCGTTTTCACCAGATGGTCCATCGAATTGTATGGCGAACGATTTTATATCTTAAGATAAAAATATTATAGCATCTTCACCGTCTGTGATGCGCTTTAATGTAGGTAACATATCAACCCTATGTTATTAAATATCACGTCACTGTCCTGAATAAAATATCGATACAATTTCTAGTTTCGTGGCACACCGTAGTAGGCGAGCTAAGAGGATTTCGTGCCAGTGAGACGTTTACAAGTACCCTAACAATGTCATTCTTCCCGTTGACAAGCTCACGGAAAGCGGGTGATCAATCATAGCGAAGTGTTGTCCAATCAATGCATAGAAAACGTCGATAGTTTGGTTAAGATACAGCGTTTGTAGACTTAAATGTTTAGTTATATCGATGTTTTACATAATACCAATTTTAAATTTAATTTAGTAGTAGGTAGTTAAATTAAACCTTTTATTTTATACTTATTTTTAGTAACACTAAATACAGGGATTTAAATTTAATACCACAACGGGATTATGTAACAATTAAGTAGCTTGAAGTCGCGTGTTAGTTAATTTATTATTGTAGAACTATTTGTAAATTAAACCACAATAAATTCGTACATTACACCGAGTGGAATAATATTGTTATGTTAAAATTGTAAATTAGGGAAAGGAAACATATTGTATTAAAAAATATGGGAAAAATATTCGTTCAGGGTCGGCCATCGGCCACATAACCCAATATTGTGTGGTTCGACAGTGTAAAGATTTTGGGACACGCATACTTGGTTCTATGATGATCATTTATTTGAATATCAATTTGATTGGGTTCAAGCAGTGCGACATGATTTGAAATAGTTCTATTAGGTGAAAAACAGGTAAGAATTTTTAAGTCTTCGATTTTTCTTAAGCAGTGTAAGTCTGTTAGCCTATTTGTCAGATAAAAACCCATACAGATACTGTCAGGTTATTTGACAGATAAGCTGTCTGAAAATAATGTAGCTGGCCCCAGCCATTACAATGTGTCCATAATATCCAAAACATCGAATAACATCTTGTGAGGACATCACTAAATTTAAGTCCCTTTTCTCGAGGGATTTAATCGGGATAATACATGTGTCGCATCTTATTACCAATCTCAGATTGTGGCAATAGCAAACAGACTGTGAGCCCTCCAGTCAACATGATATCACTTACGGGACCTTTTCTCACAAAGTGTATTTGTATTGACGAATTCTTTTTCATCTTTTAGTGTGTCTGCTTACACAGAGATAATACATATTTGATAAAAACATATTTATAGATTAAAAGATTGCCTATCGAATAAATCATATCGATATATAAACATCACTAAATATTAAAAACTTCAAAAGTGAAAAGATAGTAAAAAGTTTTGTGATTGTGACCAACATATTTTATTTATAAACACTTGTCAAATATTATCTAAACAGTTACAGATCAAATCAAAATGTTGTTAAAATAAAATAAAAAATGTGTTTTCAGTTTATTACTTATGTTTATGGGTGTGACAAATGTAATAAATTCCTTACTGGGAACTCATAAAAATAAAGAGTATACAGTTGCCGGTGTTCTGCGGCTTGCGACAGTGAATTAGATGGTTAGCCCCTAAATAAGGAGGACAGATATATACTTAGGGGATACATACAGATATATACATACACACTGTATCAAATGGCTTGACATCTATCATACTTATTTTACAGTAATCAAACAGTGTATCAAATTCATAAAAACGTCTCTAGCACAAATTCTAGAAAGTATAAGACGTTGAACTTCAATAAAAATGGTTCTTTGGTTCACAATTCATTTTGAGTTCAAAAAGGAGAGAGTTATAAATAAACTGTTGAGAAAAATCGTGTAGCGGTTTTTAGACAAATATTTATTTTATTCAAATATTCAAATACAAATATTAGTTTTATATTTATCAATTCCTGTAAATTAGGTATGGAAGTTAACTACAATAATCTGATTCATATATAGGTCTATTGAAGTTGTTTGTATCTCAAGAGAATAATATGTATAAGATAACCTTTTTGATCAGTCTCGAATCCATTGACTTAATCCGGGAATACCTTTTTATTTACAAAGAATATGGTTCAAGATTAATACTGTTATTTATAGCAATACATCGTATAAATGTTTTCAAACTAGCAATTTGATAAAATCCCGTGTAGTTTACACTCTCAGGGATTACGCGAGGGACAACACAATACCGCAGTAATTTTAAATGCTCCTATGTTAATAATGTTATATGATTACCACGCCAGACCGCCACCCAGGAGGTCCCGGGTTCGATCCCCGGTCGGGTCATGATGTTTATCTATATATGTATTTGTTATAAAATATAATATCGTTGAGTTAGTATCCCATAACACAAGTTTCGAACTTACTTATATGAAAAAGAGTGTAGATAGGTATTTTAAAAGTGAGAGAATGGTTGAAAATAATGCCAATTGTTTGTCTCCTTTTAATTCAGAATTATTGCATTATTTCGTCTGCTCGTTGCATGATATGTTTGTTTTTGTGGATTTCATTTGTGTTTGAAAATAGTTTTTTTCTTTATTTGTTCATTGTGTCTCTGTATTAACACATTTTTTATTGCAAAAAACAACGTAAGGAATCATTTCCCACTACACAATCCGTTTACCAGTTTAATAATACATAAAAAATAAAATGAAAGCAAAGATAGGAATCACAAAACGTTTTGTGTACGAATCACTCCAATTTTACGATATATAACTTTCACGTTTATTTTCATGTAAAATCATTCACTTGCCTCCTTTTTCCTTTTCGTTTGACATTGATACATATCTTTATTATACTTTCGCGAACGATATTATGCACCTCCCCTAATGTTTTTGTTTTCATTCCACCCTTGACAAACGACCTATGTTCCGTAGACGAAACCTGCCACAATTAATTATATTTATCGTATTACACAATTAATTACTAACGAAATAATGAGTTAATTTTACGTTTCTAACGTAAAATTAACTCATTTTTTCTTGGCTTTATTTGATTTGGTGCTTGTTGCAGTTGGTACCACAATTTAATATTTGATTCAACTAATTCTTTTATTTCATGTAGTTGTATTTCGCTATTGTCATAAAAAAAGAAGAAAATTGTATTAGCATAAAACAGAATATAAAGTAATAACTCAAATGAAGTATAAAATGTACCTATCGTACCAAATAAAAATCCACAAGTAACGAACGTTATGATAGAGGGACATCAATGGTATACAATCCTACTAATATTATAAAGGCGAAAGTTATGTGTATGTTTGTTACTTCTTCACGCTAAAATGAGTGGGCCAATATTTAACATATTTGGTATGCAGGTAGCTGATAGGGTAATTTTTATCTCGAAAAGTACGCGATTCCCGTAGGATTTGATCAAAAATCTGATATAGATAAATAAATACGTCGCGCCGCTGTGCATAAATAAATATACGCAAACGAAGTTGCGCGGGTTTCACTAGTGCAAAATAAACCAGAATCTTACCTTATTAGGTAAGTCAAATTCAAATTCAAAACTTTTATTCAGAGAATAGGTTTTCACAAACACAGTTGTCAGAGTATACAGTAATAAATGATTTGTATAAATTAATCTACTCTATAAACTACTACCATTTCGGAAAAGCAAAATGACCACTGGTAAAAAGAAATGGCGAAAGAAAACCAGTTACGGCCTTTTTGGTCATTTAAAAATATATCGTACTTTTCTTTGTTCTTTTCTTTTTCAACATAAAATTTAAAACTAGGTACATACATACAACATTACGTACGCGTAATCTATAATATAATAAAAGTGTAAAAAAAGTTTGTCTGTACATTGAATATATTTCCAAAAAAATTGTTTAGGGCGATGAAGAATAAGCAATAGAACAAGAATTTCGTAAAATTTTGTTCGTCTGTTTGTATGTTTGTATGTATGTATGTTTGGATGTTTGTATGTTTGGATGTTTGTATGTTTGTATATTTGTTTGCACACGCTAATCTCAGAAACGGCTGAACCGATTTGGATGCGGTTTTCACTAATATGTGGCGATTTGCTCAACTTAACATTTAGTGTATGTTTCTTTTCAAAATTCGGGAATCCGAGATATACGCAAACGAAGTTGCAAGGGGATATCAACGCACAGCCCAAACCGCTGGGTCTAGAGATTCCAAATTTGGCATGTAGATTCCTTACGATGTCTAGGGATGTACTAAGAAAGGATTTTTCAAAATTCCCACGGGAAAGCGAGATATACGCAAACGAAGTTGCGAGAAGACGCACAGCCCAAACCCGTTGGGTCTAGACTAGAGATGCCAAATTTGGCATGTAGGGTCATTATAAGGTCCGGACCCACCGGACCGGACCGGACCGGAACGGATCAGACCTGATCGGAAGGAACCACACCGTACCGAGTCCGTGCCGGACCGGACCGAACCGGATCGGACCGGTTTTTTTTTCTAAAGAAATATATGTTAATTGGTATGTAGGTACCTTATCAGGACCGGACCGACCGGACCGGAGCGGACCGACTGGACCTGATCGGACCGGACTATAAATATTATATATATTTATATATAAATATTAAATTCAAAGTCCTGACTGACTTAACTATACATATATCAACGCACAGCCCAAACCGGTGGGTCTAGAGATTCCAAACTTGGAATGTAGGTTCCTTACGACGGCGACGTCTAGGGGTGTACAAAGAAAGGATTTTTCGAAATTCCCACGGGAAACCGAGATATACGCAAACGAGGTTGCGAGGCTATATCAAATTTGGTATGTAGGTTCCTTACGACGTCTAGGGATGTACTAAGAAAGGATTTTTCAAAATCCCACGGGAAAGCGACATATGCGCAAACGTAGTTGCGAGAAGACGCACAGCCCAAACCGCTGGGTCTAGAGATGCCAAATTTGTCATGTAGGGTCCATATAAGGACCGGACCGGACCGGAACGGATCAGACCTGATCGGTCCGGAAGGAACCGCACCGTACCGGGCCGTGCCAGACCGGACCGGTTTTTTTTTCTGTAGAAAAATATGCTAATTGGCATGTAGGTTCCATATCAGGACCGGACCGACCGGACCGGCCCGGACTGACCGGACCGACCGGACCGGATGGAACCGTACCGTACCGGGCTGTGCAGGACCGGAATTTGTTTCTGAAGAAAAATATGCTAATTGTTACTAGGCCACGCGGGCGAAGCCGCGGGCAGAAGCTAGTAATATATATAAGGCAATTAATATCAGTTTAAAAAAGCAAGGTATCAAATGCAACAGGTTAACGGGTATCAATTGAAACGAAATCCGATACGTAACGTTATGGATTGAATTGACACCTATGTGGTATAAAATTGTGTGGAGAATTCCTTAATTGATATAATAAAATAGCTATTTTCGGCGTCTGGTCTGTGATGATAATACTGGTTCAAGATTTATTGGTGTGATACCTAATTGCCTTTTATGGTGGTTAAGACTTCGTTCTATTGTCGTTAACTTCGATTTGGTTTAATTTAAGATTTTTTTTTATAACACTAAAGTGGCAAACAAGCATACGGGCTGCCTGATGGTAAGCAGTCATATCAATATGTGATGTGAGTGATATCCGACTCACATCACAGATTAGTTCCAATAATAAATTTTATACAATTTAGACATTGTTACATATAATAAGAGTGTTTTTTTTTACATTTATTAAAGTTATACATTGTTATAAAAATTTTGTAGCGGGAGCGATGGCGATGTGCTCGACCGCCACAAAGGGAAGATCTTCCGGCCAGGCTGGGTGTTATGCCTGGGGAACCGCGGCTCCGACAATGTATGTGTCGGAGGTTGTATAAATATCTCCATATCGTAGAAACTTCGATAGCGCGATTCAGGATTTCCAAGTGTCGTCGTATATGACGTCATGTGTTCGCATTGTGAACTTTTTTCTTCACTCTGTAGTTCTTCTGTATGGCGATAGGTGTCGCCACAGTACTCCCATCCAGGATCGAAGGTCCGATGAGATGATGATCAGCAGTCTGTGCTTCTCGTTAGCTTGCCCAGTGAGTCGGGCTTGAGTGTGCGTGCTCCAAGTGTCCCAGTGAGTCGGGCGTGAGCGTGCGTGCTTGATGTATCCCAGTGAATCGGGATGTGTGATGTCCCAGTGAGTCGGGATGATGCATGTCCCAGTGAGTCGGGATGCAGAATATCCAAGTGAGTCTGGATGAGGAATATCCCAGTGAGTCGGGATGAGAGTTATCCAAGTGAGTCTGGATGAGGAATATCCCAGTGAGTCGGGATGAGGGTTATCCCAGTGAGTCGGGATAAGGGGCGCAGGAACAGGTAGCTCGGTGAGTCGGCTGCGATGAACCTGATTTTCCCCGTAGCTGGAGTGCTGTGAGACTGCTGATGATGAGGCTTCAAGTTGAGGAGTGAAGAATGTGATGACGTCAGAGCTGATGAGGAGATATGATGAAGAAGGCTGCTTCCAATCACGTCGGGGTCACCACTGTAGCGGGAGCGATGGCGATGTGCTCGACCGCCACAAAGGGAAGATCTTCCGGCCAGGCTGGGTGTTATGCCTGGGGAACCGCGGCTCCGACAATGTATGTGTCGGAGGTTGTATATATATCTCCATATCGTAGAAACTTCGATAGCGTGATTCAGGATTTCTAAGTGTCGTCGTATATGACGTCATGTGTTCGCATTGTGAACTTTTTTCTTCACTCTGTAGTTCTTCTGTATGGCGATAGATGTCGCCACAATTTCTTTATCATTAATATGTGCACACGGCATCGTTTTCGCACTTAACATTTTAATTTTATTATCATTTCTTAACATATCTAGTGTAAGTTCTAAGACAAAAAGTATACTATGTATTAATTTGTAAAATTTGACAGGCCCGGTGGTCGAGTGGCTGGCAATGGTCACTTTATCCCAAGGGCCGCGGGTTCGAATCCTGCGCAAGGCAAACATTTGTGTGCATGATGTCTGTTTGCCTTGGTCTGGGTGTTTTCTATGTACAATAAGTATTTATTTACAAAAAAAAAGTACTTAAGTATATTTATCAGCAATCTAGTACCCATAGTACAAGCTTAGTTGCTTAGTTTGGGACTAGATGGCGTTGTGTGTTATAAACTACTTATGTGAGAAATTCCAACATGCTAGCACGTACTAATCTATATAAAATCATTTTTTTACCATTAACTGAGAAAAATATAATTCATTTGTCCTCATATCTTTATAACTACATAATGACGTATACAAGAAATCACAATAAAATAACCCATACGATTATAATCTTGGGTGTCAAAAAAATATTTCCGTTCCATCAAAATTAAAGGTGGACTTAAATTAAAAAGACATTAAGTAATGGCACCGAAATTACCTATAATTTTTGGTTGCCAGGTGTCACCAATAAAACCTCCAATTTATAGACCACTAGCTATTCCGCGCGGCTTCGTTCGTGGTTAATTTTATGACATATATCTCGTTTGACAACAAAACCCGCGGCGCGACTTGTGGCGCCATCTGTTGGCCGATACAGCGCCCTCTATAGTAGAAAAAATATTTTCCCATTGGAATGACATATTTTTACTGGATAAAAAGTAGCCTATGTTGGGCTCTGTACCCCTGACAATAAATATACAAATTTTCATAATGATCGGATGATTAGTTAAGCCGTGAAGGAATAACAAACAAACAAACTCACTTTCTCATTTATAATATTAGTTAGGATACTGAGAATTGCTCTTAATTTGATGAAGCCGTTTGTACTTCTACTGGTTTTTCTTGATGAGTCACTTTTGATTGTGATACAAGTACAGACTGACTCATTTATTAACGCTTAGATAAATTCATTGAATCTGGAAGGAAATGCATTAAAAAATCTTCTATGTAGTAAGTAAACACTAAGATTTTTTTGCGAGAATTCGCAAAAAAATCTTAGTGAATCTCAATGAATCAATCAAGTGATCTCAATGAATATTGAGATCATTCTCTTTCTTGGCTGTATTATACAAATAAGTAAAAAGTTTTATGTTTTTGCATAAACATACTTTCTATATAGGTTTCACGAGATAAACAAAGTATTCTTTGACGACGTAAAGTCTTATTAAATCCATTTCACGGGAATTTTTAAAAATATGTGAGTACTCAGTTTCATACTTTATCCTTTTCTATAGTACAGGAACGTCATGTACGCTAGAGCAAGAAACACAGCGAGACGTGCCGTTATTAAGAAATTTTCTAAATCGTCTCAGAGAAATAACGTATAAATACGAACCCAAAACTAAACACCAGAAATACATAAACACACAAAAACAGAAACGTTTTTTTTTCATTTTGACAGTACAAAAAAATATTCCCACACTATAAAACAATTATTATAATTACCCCGTTTTTTACCTCTCCATTTTGTCCGCCTGAATAATAGTTGGGACATAAAATATTTTGACATGCCGATAAGGACAAAAGCGCCGAAACTGCTTATCTTATCGGCAGCTTGAGCCACTAATGACTTGGCCAGACCTACAGCTCCGAACAGGTTGACATGTTCATTAAAAGAAATACTTGGCAATTTTCAACCTTAAGTCTCTGTAACAATATCGATTCAAACAGCTATAAATTACTCTGACCATTTCGAAGACTGTGTATTTACCAGCTTTAGTGCCTATTAACTAAATGCTTATTCGAAATATATTGCAAAAGCAGCCTACATTATTTATTTATTGTCTATTTTATGTTTATTTAAAGGTTTATACGTAAAACGAATGACTTGCCTACCGGAAACATAAATAGTATTTTTCCTTATTCATAGCTTACTAAAAAAAACAATTGAGTAAAAAGTTTTTTTTGTTGTTTCTGCAACATGGCAATCCGTCTAGGGACGATAAGCCACTCATTGTTATGGTCCGCTATATTTAGTACTAGCTTTTACCCGCGGCTTCGCTCGCGTTAATTTTATAACATAGATCTCGTTTGACAACAACCCATAGCGCGACTTGTGGCGCCATCTGTTGGCCGATACAGCGCCCTCTATAGTAGAAAAAATATTTTCCCATTGGAACGACATACTTTCGCGGGATAAAAAGTAGCCTATGGTGGGCTTTGTACCCCTAACAATATGTATGCAAATTTTCATAATGATCGGCTGCTTAGTCAAGCCGTGAAAGAATAACAAACAAACAAACAAACTCACTTTCTCATTTATAATATTAGTAAGGACTAGTAAGGATTTAGAGTAATAAATGGTGTTATTCATTTATGCTCTACAATCTTAGCCTATCTAGACGCAAAATTCTAGTAAATTCTTTTGTAAATTTTGTATTTATTAACACTTCTTCGTAATAGTGGCTGATAATAACGAAATGCATTGCTGCTTTACGCCGCGTCACTGCGAGAGGGTAGCACTCCCTAGTCGAGTTAGCCTATTTCATAAATGTGTAAAAAGTCTAGAAATGTTTCATGTCCTTGGACGCAACGCTGTATAGTATCCAGCGTCTCTTTAGAGGTGCTCCTTCACCGCGAGCATTAGCGTGTCATGTAACATTTTAGATTTGACTTTGAGCATTACATTACAATACTACCTCACTGACTGACGAGCGTTCGCCTCCCTCACTGCTGTAATGTTCGAATCTGAGCGTTACATTACACGCGAATGCTCCCGGTGAAAGAGCACCTTAATACTAACATTGCTGTCTACGATTCCAAATTCTAGATTCCTGTGTAACTAACTTTTATCCGTCCACAATATAACCTCTAACCTTGATCATAATTTAAGACTAATACTAGCAAAATAGTCCAACCATGAAACAGTTCAATGTAAAGCATCCTACTACGTCACAAGTTTCCTAAGGAGATTTGGGATTCGCATGGCGTAAGTCGCTTCTGTGACATAAGATTTATTCCTTTTATCTTTTAGCTGCCGGGATTTCGGAGATAAGATCCTACCTGCGTAAATCAAATTCTCTGGCAATTGTTCAAACGATGAAATTGTAATGCAGGAGAAACAACTCATTGTTAATGTCTTATGCTTATATTTTAGCAATAATGAATGATATTTTCAAAGCACAGTCACACATTTTTTTTGCCATCGCCTTTGTCTTGGTTTTAATAATTTCCTGTGGCTCTTTACCGCTTGGATTAATTAATAAAGAATACGTGAGTTATCATGTTTATCGACATACAAAGGCCACTCGAACAAGCTTAGTACCTCTTGAAGTTAATTATTATCGTCTTTAAAAAAATATCCCACGGGAACAAAGTTACAGAAAACACAATGAAATGCAAAAAGGCAGTTAAATAATGAAAAAATTGATGTTACACGATCTATAGACCACAATTTTAGAATCTCTGTGATTGAAGCTCAGAATGGCGATCGTGCAAAAAAAATGTATAATAAGGTAGATTTTGAAATTAAAATAATGTAGGTATGGTTTTAGTTTAATGTGGAGAAACCGGTCCTTAAGATATTTTCTCTCTAAATAATGGATATAGGCCGAAATGATGATGATAAAATTGCCGTGGGTGCCTCATATATCTATTCTAGTCCAAATACGATAGGTGAAGATCGTTTTAATCTTGTTAACCAACTAAAATACCACCAAGCACCACTAACCATTACTTGTCATTAACTTCAATGCTATATTGATCCTTGGCAAGCCGGGTGTAAGCGCGTACAAAGTTATACGACTTGTAAAATCCGGATTGTACTGTAAGCAAACATACCCTGTTGTACTGTACTATTTGTGATGTTAAACAATTTAAGAATTCAATAGATTGTTCACGAATGGTAATAAAGTAATTGAAATGTCTTTGATGTTGAGTCAAATACAATTAATTATTTTACGATTTATTTGATATAACCAAAAGATATTATCGAAAATAGTTATTGAAATTTTGAAAAAACTTTGTGAGATCACCATAGACCTAGTATGCAAAGACATTATGTTTACTAAACTGAACAAACAAAGTTGACTTTAAATTCAAAATCAAAGTCAATATAAATTAAATTGACATTACTATTATTTCCGTACAATCAATTATTAATTTACT
Organism: Endotricha flammealis; assembly: GCA_905163395.2. NCBI lineage: Eukaryota > Metazoa > Arthropoda > Insecta > Lepidoptera > Pyralidae > Endotricha > Endotricha flammealis. The sequence continues at coordinate 4,596,019 of LR990859.1, read as the reverse complement.
TTAGTGATACGTAGGTATTTTGTCTCGATGCTATTGTCATTGTTAATACATAATTATTATGTGATTTAGCAAGATTTATTTCTATAAGAATTTATCCAAATACATTCGTGAACAGAAGGAATACTTAATAGATCAAAAGATTACCTTGTTACTTAATATTTTTGTCTCAATTAATCCGTTCCGCTGTACTCTTCTAATATGCACCGGTAACTGGCCCAACTATCCCTTTTGTTAACATCAAAGGGAATCTGGATACTTACTGTAGGGATGAAAATAAATGATGGTGTGCTCCTTGAATTATTAAACAATACTCTTTATGTTATGTTGTAACGAGCTGTGTCATTTGCATTAATTATTCGGATAATCCAGCCTCGGCTAATGGCAGAATGCGAACTTTTGGTTTTGATGTTTGACTTTGAAAGATTAATTAAATTTGTTTATTTTATAACTTCGTTGACCACACTATAAAGGATAACAAAAGGGTGATGGAGGAATTTTTCAATAGACTAGGCTTTGACTTTGGTGAGACAGATATTTATATTTGGGTAAATAATGTTGTGATTCTACATAAATAAGCGAATATAATTATTACGACCTTGTTAAAAAAAACAACCATGTCGGCACTGACTAAAGAGTTAACTTCAAGGATCTACAAAAATTGTACCTGAATCACGTTTTTCTAGCTATTATGATCATTTTATGTACAGAATTGTGTTTATTGATACTTTGTGATTAACAGTTTGCAATCTAATATTTATAAGAAATCAACGTTTATTACAATTCTGTTTGATCAGGACATAGAGTAAACATTAAATGGACACTACTGCTACGTAATAAAAATAAAAGTTGCAAAGATGCGAACGGGGCAACAAGGACCCTCCTCAGAGCTGTCAGTTCACCACTTGTTAGTGTCAATGCAGTTTCCTGTGCTTTATTTGCTGATCACGCATTTCACACGGAGCAATCGCCGGCTAATGATCGGGGGTGTGAACGCGAAAAATATTATTTGGACATTGTAATTATACCATGATTAGGGACGTCATTTTGGTAATTATGTTTATTAACCTGTCTATTTGATTTATGTGGTCTATGTTTTTTTTAAACAAAACTTTACCGTTTTACTAAAATTTTATTAAAATTTATTATGAAGATTAAACAATATGTTATGTCATAACATTAGTATGGTGATTTGGTAGTTTATTAATTTTATTTTTAATACCTAAGTGTGCCTACGAAAGAAAAAGATAATTCAACGCAAAATATAATAATAATACAATTTGAATAGAAATATGTGATCATATTTTTTATATTAATTAATTTTGTTAAAAATTTTTTAGGACAAAAAAAATATATTTTTTTAAAGTCGCTAGTGAAAAACGGATAACAAACAGTTTAACGTTAAATAGAAACCTTCATTTTAATTAAACTCTCTCAAAAAAGTGACAATCGATGTCCGCAGTGAATCGATTCGCTTTATTCCAAATCGTGTCAAACCTTCAAAATTTAATTAGCCACCTGTCTATTGTCGAAACGTAAAATGTTCTGTCCCTTTCTACGTAAATCATTGGAAGGAGTAGGGTGAATGTGCTAGAGATGTAAATTTGAATAGATGACGCGAATGTTTAAGTATCATTTTGATGGAAAAGACGACGATCATAGCTCTTTCCACACATAAGAACAGTGTCTACGAAAACATTAAAAAAAGATATGTGACCACGAAACTAAATTCTGTATTATCTAAATTTGCTATCACATTAAGATGCAATTTTAGTGGGAAAGTAGTAAACATATATTTAATACATTAATAGAGACGTCAAGTCACGATCAAGGTAGACTAGATGCTTCTATTTAGATTTATGCCTCTGGACGGTTCGATAATAACTTAGTAAGGAAGCGGCGTCGGAGCGCACATCCGGCCTTATTCTGAACAATTTTGTCCTTGAATGTCTCTCGCAATTATACGAAAGCGTAAACAATTAGAGACAACTCATTTACTTTATTATAGAAAGACTCTTCTTTAATAAAGAAATAGAAAATTACAGGTCTTCAATATTTTTTTGCATGTTGCCCCTTTTTGTTACAGTATAGAGGTTATATAGACATGTCAATATTATTATATTTTATGTATACCTAATAGTTGGATAAAGCTCTTACAGCGAGTTGCTCAAAAACATTTCAAAGTTAATAATATCTCTTTTACTTTGAATGTAATTAATTTGGCAATAACAGTGTTCAGATTTAAATTGTCATTACAACTTTAAAATATTTTTGTGTAAACTCACCACAATAAATAATTATAAATACGCAACTTCGTTTGTGACTTTGGCACACGCCATTACTGATCGGATTCCATCTGGACAAAGGCCAAGAGGAAGACCAAGAAAGAGATGGACAGACGAACTGACGGAATTTGATAGCAATTGGAAAGAGGAAACAGCAGAGAGAGATGGTTGGAGAAAGAGAGGAGAGGCCTTTGCCCCGCAGTGGGACATAAATGGCTAATAAAAAAATTAAAAAACTTCGTTTGTGTGGATCTCGCTTTATCGTATTTTGAAAAATTCTATCATAACACTTGTCTACATGGAAACCTCCGAAAAAAATTCAACTCTCAGGGACCACGGGCTTGGGCTCAATGACCAACCCAAAACCCTGGACCCCGCCATTAGTCCAGTCAAATTAGATATGAAAAGGTCATGTCATTCTGAATTTTTTATATGTTGTTAAGACCTAAACCAATATTAAAAATCCAGATTTGCAATTTCGAAAGTTCTGTGCAAGTATCGTCAGTACCTACTTTTAAAGTTATCTTTTAGAATGTAGGAATGTTTAGGTATAATGATAAGAAAAGATTCCTTTTCTAGACTAATCTATACTAATATTATAAAGAGGAAAGATTTGATTGTTTGTTTGTTTGCATTGAATAGGCTCCGAAACTACTGGACCGATTTCAAAAATTCTTTCACCAGTAGCTACATTATCTTTTCCCGAAATTCAAAGTGGTTCCCACGGGAACGGGTCCGGAACTTCTCGCGGGCAAAAAAGCTAGTGTAATTTAAAATCAACTATTCATTTTGATAAAACGTAGGAAGATAAGATATGATACATCCCTCTTATATGACAAATAGCTGTAATAGGTATTCTATAAGTAGGTCAGCAGATATTGTAGCCATCAATTTCTCTTTTGAACATGAGTTTTGAACTAGAATAAATCACTCCAGGCTTTACGTTACGTTAGAAAAATCCTTGATTTTCTTTGAGAAACATTAACAATGGCTTGAGATATTTTAAAAAGCTATTAAGATCAACACTATATGACCAATTTTCTGAAACAATGATAGCTTGTAGAAAATAACTAAGTGAAGATTCGCCTAATGTTATGATTCCAGTTACTTATTGTGATAAAGTTGCCGTTGGTCTTCCAAATAAAATAAAGTAAAAATAAAATAAAATAACTAAAGAAAGTGTCTATGAAGATTTGACTAAGCCTGAGTTGACTAACAAATAAGAAGTGATTTAATCTCGAATAAAAATAAAATAAACACGCTAAACTCACAACACTTGAGGCACAACTACCGTAGCGTTCCGTAAATGACGCGTGCAAAGCTACACCGAGCAATTTGGCAACAATTCCTACGGTTTAGAGCAATAAGATGGCGTCCCAGTGAAATACTATTTGGATAGTGTGCACATAGAAAGCCCCAAATGCGTTTTTAATACCCTATGAAAGGTAATTTCTTTATGGTCTTTTGGGTAGGCTCATTTGTCAGTTTTGCACCGTCGATTTACGTCCCTCACTGACCATATTCGTCACCAAGGATAAATTCTATCAATAATCAGTTCTGAAGAAATTTGAAGAGAATTGTATTTTCATTAAAGATCCAGTTATCCTATTATCCTTGTATCATTTTTTCCATTTCTCATGTTTATTAGTTATGTTTTCTGTTAGTCTATCTATAGATAGAGGAATTCATGTAGTTATGTATTGGGTGGAAAATGTAACAACTAAGCTGCACCTAACAAACTTCAAATGTTTATTTAGATCAAACCATCATCCCAATAAATTTACAAAGTTTATAAATCAACGTATGATTTTATCAGAAATTAAATGTTATAATTTTCAAAGATGATATTTGCTGTACGGTGTAAATCACAGGAGTATTCGATTGTCTACAAATTCAACAGATTTTGCTACTAGGATACTTCGCAAGCTCTTGCAAAACAACTTAAGGAGATTTGGCAAAGCTTCCGCTGACTGAGGATTGGCATTACATTGGGGGGAAAATGGCGAATATTGAACGTTGCCAAGATGTTTATGGGTGATTTGTAGCATCATAATCCTTGGTAGTCGATTATAGTATTCGGTTGGATTAGATTACGAAATAGTTTCTTAGAATGAATGGCAGATAGTGTACTCTGAAAGTGATAATTGCATTAGAAACACCATTGGCACTAAAATTGTTATTTCTATCTTCCAAATTCTACCACCGAGCTCCTGAACGAAATTGAATGATATCTGGCATGGAAATAAATTAAATCTTAGGTAAGGATAGGAGGTACGTTACCTGTCTGTTAACAAGACGTTTTCTTGAAAATCCTCAGTGTGAAATTCGTGCTAAAAACTGATTTGAAACAAGTAGCAGCCATTTTCATTATTTGCAGTAAGATTTATTGTGCTTATGCTTACTCTTTGTGCGACTTTGAGAATAAAATTAAAACCCTTGTCCCGCTCGCAAACAGCTGGTTTTATTAAATGTTAAGCTGTTTCTACCTTTAGTAATATTAAAACAACGTGGAGTTTTTATCGTTGAATCAACAAAGGAGTATAATTTGCATATTACTCTTGTATCAATATAATCTTTTTTCTAACTATGTATATTTTGTCGCTTGTATTAAAATTTATAAGACCAAATCATGATGTAAAGCTTCTCCGCGCGGCTTCGCTCGCGGTTAATTTTAGGACATGGATCTCGTTTGACAACAAAACCCACGGCGCGACTTGTGGCGCCATCTGTTGGCCCCCTCTATAGTAAAAAAAATATTTTCCCATTGGAATGACATACTTTCACGGGATAAAAAGCCTATGTTGCCTATGTTGGGCTCTGTACCCCTGACAATATTACATACAAATTTTCATAATGATCGGATGATTAGCTGAGCCGTGAAGGAATAACAAACAAACAAACTCACTTTCTCATTTATAATATTAGTTAGGATTAGGATAATTCAGTTCAGTGAGAAATTTGATTTTAATCTGCACAAAAAATTATAAAGTTTCTAATTACTGATCACAGTTAAAAAACTTTTTACATTATCTACCTTCAAACTTTTTGAGCAAGGTTAGTATTTCACATCACACACACGTAGACGTCGAGTAAGAGCGGAGCTGTGGTCAACGATGTTTGATACAGCAATAGCAATTTCCAAATCATGAAATAGATTGAAAATAGTTATTTGTTTTATTAATCTTAGCAAATCTTTTTTTACATCAGTAAATTAGTGCACTTAGATTTAGTAATACCTGATTACCTTAGCCGTGTTGCAATTTTACTGGAATTATGTATTCATCGTTGGATTTCATCAAATTTACAACGATCAAATCGATGCTTGATTACTTGTTTTGCAAGAGCTTTTGAATAATCTTAGAAATTATGATATTTATCAGAAATATTTCTATAATAATTTTAAGTTGGTTATGTTGGGTGAAATATATTGAAATTGTGAGTGTTGTGGTGAATTGAAATGTAAAGTCATATCACTGTTGACAAATTGATTTGTTGATTTAAGTCAAACTTGATTTTATTAGGGTGGGTGTTGACTAAGGTGTTGACCCTCTATGTTGATAGATAAATATTTGAATAATTTTGATTAGTCTATCTGAGCATTATTACCTACTTCCTCTTCTAATTTCTTTTTGATTACATTATTTTCCAAGACGACGTGCACCTCCCCCAGCACGTTAATGAGCTTCATTTTTCATTGTCAATTTGTGATCACCTTTATTAATTCTGGGTTCAAAGGAGCAGGGATTGGGGCGAGGGGGGGGGGGGGGCATATAGTGTCCGCGTCAACCATAGATCGCTATAACTAAGAGAAGATCATTTTGGAGAAAAAAGAAAAATTACAAAGAAGTAAAAAAATATAACTTTCTTTATTATCGATTGATTTCTTTTACCCCAGTTGAATATGGGTTTATTCTACATTGCGTAACGGACGGTCCGCGGCGACCACGGATTATCAAATGTATTAAATTGCACTGAACGCACTTCGCGAATATAATACATTTGACAATCCGTCGCGTATCAGCATCGCACTGCATAGGCCCTAATCTCTTATGTATGTGTCTCTAATCAAACTAAATTAATGTAAGAACCCCATCTAATGACACTATACTTCGTAAAGCCAAATGTTTATACACCATGGATGCATAGTAGCATGTTTCAAGAGTTAAACAATCAACATACAACAAAACAAAGCCAATATCAATAAAAAGTCTGCATTGACCAACTATCACTGGAACTGATAACGCAAAACAATTTCTAGCCGTCATGTACCCTAGATTACTATCGTCGATAAGCTGTCCCCTGTAATTATTAACGTTGCAGTCATTTGTATGGACAGCTGTAATTGTTATGGTAGTGTATTGAAAATTGTATTGACTGTTCTGTTAGATTTATCGTTTGTATATTTTGTTTGTGAAAATCAATTTAACAATCTTGATACAAGTGTCTCTCTAATTAAAACTGTCATAGACTGTCAATTTGACATAACTATCTATACTAATTTTATAAAAAGGAGATGTGAGCGAGATAGCGAGTGTAGGAACGAAACTTGATTTTAATTGAGATTTGGCTGGAGTTATGCAAAATTCTATGGCCATAGAAATTGCGGTGAAAATACCCATTTCTAGAGTCATTGTAAAAGTTAGCTTAATTGAGAAATTATATCAACCGAACATCATTATTTAAATTTTTGGTATACAATCATAGTGTAAATAAACGAAACATAGTCTTAAGCCCGTTTTCACCAACAACGCCTTCCAGCGGAAGTCTGTCTGGAGTCCGTCCCGTTGTAGGAAGGACGGACTTAGGAAGCAGGAAGGACTATGGACAACCTTAATTCTCAATAAAGGGATGTATACTGTCATCAAGTGTCATACAATTTGTTGCAAATAGGTTATTCCCAACGCTAGAAGGCGTAGGTGAATACGGGAATTAATTTACTGAATATCGAAAGTATTGTGCCTTAAATAAAAATGATACTTGAACGTTTTTCGTTTTTAAAACATAATATGAAAGCTAAGTGTGATTATGATTGATTGAGGAAGTGCTAGAGCTATTTTGGTTTAGAACGTAAATATGCTTTTCGAATACCTTATCACTGAGTTAATAGTTTTTTATTTGAACTTAATGCATTTTACGATAAGCAATACCCAAACAAAGAGCCACTTGAAATAGTTGCATTGATTTATGGATTTCAAGTACTGTTTCAAAACTTAAGCAAAATGCTTTCTACTTGGCTACAATAATATTTATAATTATATATCGTAATCTTAATTCCACACTTAAGTAGTGAAACCATCTCATTTTTCTTCATCGCGGTGAGTTGCGCTAAAATATTTATTTTTAAAGAAAGACACTAAATCATGACTGACATTGTTAACTGAAGGAGATTAAAAGAACTAGCTTGAGACATAACGTAGATTACAATTAAAATTCGTGTCTTGAAATCAAATTTACTGTCTGACATTCACAGTGACAGCCGTATTTGGGTTTTTAGTTTGAACGTGCCCAAATTTAACGGCCCGTGGGCCTTTCGACCGTAAACCCAAAATCGTGAACCCAAAAAAAAAATTGACCACTGATTAAATTCATTTTAATGCGTCAATAAGTTCAAAATGTGTTTATGCAACTGCTACTATAAGTAGATTGTTTTAAAATAAAATATTAGTACTTACTTTTGTATGAGAGCTGGCCAAACACGCCAATGTATAGCGATACATTGGCCAGGCTTAGACTAGCCAATATTGGATAAGCCAATCGGCATTAAATAAATAAATAAATATATAGGGACAAATCACACAGATTGAGCTAGCCCCAAAGTAAGGTCGAAACTTGTGTTATGGGATACTAACTCAACGATACTATATTTTATAACAAATTCATAGATAATAAACATCCAAGACCCGAGGCCAATCAGAAAAAGTTCGTTTTTCATCATGACCCGACCGGGATTCGAACCCGGAACCTAATGGGTGGCGGTCCGGCGTGGTAACCATTACGCCACGGAGGTCGTCAAAGCTTAGCTTGAAGAAATTCCAATGTTGAATTGTTATATTGGAATCTATGCATTGGCGCCGTTAAAATGTTTTCTCAATTATTTTGTTTCCGATAGTATCTACCGTACGGTTACTTACCATATTACGCAGTTTGTTTTATTGTATAAAACAGAAAGCTATAACATAGACATATGATTTAGTGTTCAATAAATTAACAACAAAGTAATGATCGACATGATATTTGCAGGAACTATCAAGATGGCCATAAAGTTATATTGTAAGCTATTCCTTTGATGTAAATGTTTATTAGTCTCATTTCCAACATTATATAGACTTAGATGTAGGTACGCTGTAAAACTAGGAATTCTAAGTCATGAGAACATCAATGGATAGTAATAGAGAATAATTGATATTTATTATGTCGTAATTATCAGCTACTTATTTGAAAACATTATCAGACGTTTGATCATTGTGTGTTTAATAATTTAACATTAATAATCAATATATTGTATCGTCTATCACTTTTCTTTTGTTCTGCGTCTCAGAGGTTTAATTGTTCTGCTTCATATTAAATACGTATTCAAACAACGTTTAAATTGTTTTATAGAAATAATCTGCTTTAAAAAAATGATTTATCCACCACCGTAGCAAAATAATTGAAATCCAAAGGCTGCGGTCACATTACAGAACATAATGCAATCAATACTTTGACGTTCACAATGCGGTCTCGGTTTACGACCGCTTCAAGATTTATACTCTGCGCGGTACACGGGACTGCTTTTGATATTTACGATACCGCGCACGCATATTACGCGGGCATTACTGCGACCGTGACCCCGCGAATCAACATACCTTTTATATATTACATAATAAATATTTTTAGTACACATACCAGTAATACAAAAAGTCAAGGCAATTAGTCTGAGACTAGATTATCAGCCAGTTTTAATAGTTCTGAAAATTTTCCAAGTAAAAAGTTTACCATTTTAACCAATAAAAGAAACATCAAAGTTATAACTGGATTCTGTCATATTGCGCTTAAGAGCGGCTTACGGCGCTAAAAGAAATACCAACTGTCAGTTTAGTCAACAAAAATATCTAAAGGGAATTAAAGAACGTCGTACATTTTCGTACAAATTCGTCAACCTAAATAAGTTACGTTTGACGTTCCTGTCCCAACAGTTAAAACAGTAATTACCAAGGAACCCGTCTAACGTTACCCCAGGGCATTCTACTAAAACGTAATTTACGCCGCACCAAATCCCCGGGACGTTTACAAAAAACCAACGGTATCTACATGTCGCTTGCATTCGACGACGCGACTCATTTCTGAGAAGACAAATTACGGAATCCATGGTAGTCGGGCGTGGAAAAAATGCAGCAATTAACTACAAGATGAGACCAAAATAACTTAAACTATTTCGGTGAGCGATCATTTCGCTCGTTATTTTCGGCTGTTTATTCTTTTTGACAACATTCGCCGAGGAATTTACATATTACAATATGTAAGTGAGGAGACATCAAAGGGATTGTTTAGTTTGAGTATGCACTACACATTATTCAATATGCTTCACAAGTGGCCAGTTTGAGACGTAACAAATGATTGCAGCTAATATTAATGTGGTAGTTCTAGAGCTTGAGGCATGCGTTCATTTAAGCCTCGTGGAATTTATGACCCAACAACCGGTTGAAAAGTAAACCGTAAAAACTGGAGGCAATCTGCGCTTGCAATACCAATAAAATAATAAAGTAATAAAAAATAAATCTGCCTCTGCGGGGTGCCTGCTCCAAGCGCAGAAAGCTTTACGTTGCCATTTCAATTCCATTAATTACTCGAGCAATAATAATTGCTATACGCGTTATAGTGAGAACAGGCATTATGCATTAAATTCTTGTTAATTTCGTCGATATTGCAGTTGGTACTTTGTGCCTTAGATTGCTGTTGTCAATTAATTATGTAGGTGAAATGCAGTGTAACATAATCAGTTATTTATCACCAAGGTGACAGAAGGAGTCGTTTGTCACTAGTTTCGCCCACGTCTTGGATATTCGTCACAATCAAGGCGCCCAGCTGTTGTGTATTTTGAACCTTAACACAAATTAATACAGGAGGTTATTGTTTAAACATAACCCATTAGTTAATGTGATGACAACCATAGATTGCCAGCTTATCTGATTTCATCTTCAGCATAGATCTATTTTAAAATTCTAAATCCAACACTATCGCAAGTGTTGATCTAATTACGTAAATAAAAGATGTGTGTATATTTATGCGTAAGCCTTGAATAAAACATGTTGAATACCTATAGGTAGGGACTGCTTATATCTATACAATAAATGAAAACCAAGTCGAAAATTGCCTCGACTGGCCTCGTTACAAGAAGGTAAATAAATTGGGGGAGCCCTCGTAATGGATTCATTAAATTAAAAACGTACAGCCGCTGGCTTGTGTACATTCGGTTAAATCAAAAAGCCGCAATCAATGCGGCTGTCTTGTGCGACGAACAGAATGCAACCCATGCAGCGCTCCCACAATCAGACGGCGATCGACTAAAGAGAAGAATCCGAACAACGGCTTTTCGAACGCCCCTCCACCATTCAAATTAGCTTAATGCGTTGAGTACAAAGCTTTGCGATAAGCGGGGAAGGCGGGAAGCTGCTCGTTCCGCTTTTTCGAATGATTGCTTCGAACTCTAAACGGGAACTTTTATTGGAACTCGATTAAAAATGTTTCAACGGTTACGGGTCAACGACGGGTTTGACGTATCGATCTTGTGATTGCCTTTGATGGCGAAAAACAGATATGTACTTAAGTTCCGCTGCAGACGGTCTGTGCGCTGACAAATCTGAAAATAGACAACAGATGTAGGTATCGTTTGCAACCATTCGTCGTCGCACAACGCGCGCGTTCGTCCGTTGACAGATTGGACGCTTTAAATATAGACGCGACATCCCTTATTTTAGTTGAATGAAATACTGTCTGTCGATTCCTTATTTTATTGAATAAACTAATTTCGGTGACTTCATTGTATTTTATAGTTGTTACGTTGAAGTAAAATTATCATTTCTTATTTCAACTGTCATTGTTCTGGTCGTCATCATCAACTCCCTTCCTATATCTTCTTTTGTTTGCTTTATGATTCTGAAACATTCTACAGTTTACACCTAAACCGGACCTTTTACCTACACCTCCTTCATTAATGTTGAGTTATTTCTATCGATTGTCTTCATCGCGAGGTATTTTATTTATTTTGACAGTGAGATACAGGAGAGGTGATATTTACGATGGTGTCGTGGGTTCAATGTGTAGCACGCATCGGTTGTCTGTCGCTGCCCACGTGCTATTCAAACGCATTTGTCTATCTATCACATAGTGGTTTACTGGATACAACATACGCTCCAAGTTTCAATTTTATAGCTACACTATTATTTATTTTATTCGTTTGTTATATGACTATATGCGTAATATAACTTTATTATTTTCTGTTTTATTACATTTTATTAAGTGACAAAATTGTATATCAATGAAATAAGCTTTATAGTCTTTTCTGACTGGAGGCAATTTACACCTCAATTATAGATTTAGGATGAGTATTGCTAAATTGTTAGCATATAATATACATTTTACAAATTCTTTTACAAACACAGTCATTAGTATAAGTACTAATGACTTAAAAAACTAGGCTGTAGGACAATGATAAAACCTTTATCACAAATACATCTTGTTCATCAGAACATACAAGGTTTTACCAGCAAACAACTAGAAATAGAATTATTTTTGGAATCGAATAATATAGACATCCTATGCGTCACTGAACATTGGCTTAACAAAAATCAATTAATTAATATGAACAATCACGTTCTGGCTAGTGCGTTCGTCAGGAAAAGAGCAATACACGGAGGATCATGCATTTTATTAAAAAATAATATCTCATATAAGGAACGTAAAGATATTGTTTCTCTTTCTGTTGAGCGCATTATCGAAATATCGTGCGTCGATCTTATTCAATATATAATTATAAGCGTATATCGGCCGCCTTCAGCAAATTTTGATACGTTTGAAAATAGAATGGAGGAGGTCCTAAAGCGTGCTACTAAAGTTGGCAAACCTGTAGTGGTATGTGGGGACTTTAATGTAGATTTACTCGTTTCATCAACGAACAGCATTAAGCTTATAAACTTATTTAAATCATTTAACTTAAATAATATATTTCTCGAGCCAACTAGAATATCGCCCACTTCTGCCACCTGTCTTGATAACATCTTTTGTAACTGTGCAGTCACTGGTGAGAAAATAATAAACTGTTTAGCATCGGACCATTGTGGTCAACAAATCTCTTTAATTGATAACTGTGTTACTGAAAATAAAATTGGATCTTTTAGACTAATTTCTCAATCACGCAAAGATAGGTTCAGAAGAAACGTTAAAGAAAAAACTGTTATTCCTTCGGTAACTTCAAGTGATCCTAACCATTTATATAATAATTTATTCGATGTCATCAGTAGGGAATTTAATGATACATTCCCAATTAAGAAGGTTAAAATTCGCGATAAAATAAAATTTTGTGACTGGGCAACGACGGGTATATATGTTAGTAGAAGAACTCTTTATGATTTATACGATCAGCGTAAATATAATCCTAGCCCACAATTTAATAAATATGTAAAGGATTATTCCAAAATATTCAAACTTGTATGCACGACCGCTAAGGCGCTTCATTTAAGTAAAAAGATCAAAAACTCCACTAACAAAACAAAAACTACGTGGAATATTATTAACAAAGAAACCGGCAAGTCGAAGCAGAGTACTAATGAGTACTCGCTCCTTGTAAACAACCGTATTGTTTCCGCGGACGATGAAGTAGCTGATGCTTTTCAGGAATTCTTTGCAGATATTCCTATACATACAACTAAGTCCTTGAAGTCTTCCCATACATTGGCTGATGAATTTCTTAGGTCGAACGTTCCCGAACCTACTTCGGATTTTTCGTTTAAATTTGTTAATGCTGAAACGATCCTCAAAACATTTAAATCACTCAATATAAAAAAGTCAGAGGATATTTGGGGAATATCTGTAGCTATCTTAAGTAATATTATAGACATCATAGCACCTTATTTGGCCGTAATTTTTAATGAATGTGTTCCAGCTGGCATTTTTCCTGATTTGATGAAAGTGAGTAAAGTCATACCACTTTTCAAGAAAGGGTGTAGTAAGGATCCAAATAATTTTAGACCAATATCTATTCTGCCAGCACTTAGCAAAATTTTTGAAAAGATAATTCTGGACCAACTACTATCCTATTTCCAAAGTAATCGATTGCTTCACCCGCGTCAATACGGTTTCACTAAAGGTAGATCCACTACAGACGCCGCTGCCATGTTATTTAAAGTTATAATGGAGGCCTGGGAGGACAGCAAGAACGCTGTTGGTGTTTTTTGCGACCTTTCCAAGGCTTTTGACTGTGTCGATCATCAGACCTTAGTAAATAAGTTAAAATTCTATGGATTGGACAGTTCCTCAATCAATCTTATGTCCTCTTACCTTAATGCCAGAATTATGAAAGTGAGAGTAAATGAAGCGACCTCTGTAGGTTGTCCTGCTAGTATAGGCGTTCCTCAAGGCTCAATATTGGGCCCTTTTCTTTTTTTAGTATATATAAATGATTTGCCGTACTTAACTGAACATTTATGCGACATTATTTTGTTTGCTGATGACACTTCTTTAATTTTCAAGGTAGACAGAAAAAGTCCTAATGTAGATACTATTAACAAAACGTTATCTCAACTACATCAATGGTTCACAGTAAATAATTTGGTGCTTAACGCCAGCAAAACCAAATGCATAGCTTTCTCACTCCCGAATGTATCCCAATCTATTACATCAGTCATTCTTAACGATGAAAACTTAGAATTGGTCGAAACTACCACTTTTCTGGGCATTGTACTTGATAGCAAACTACAATGGCATCCTCATATTAGAACACTAGCAGGTAGACTAAGTGCTGCTGCTTTCGCTGTTAGGAAAGTTCGACAGTTCACCAATGTCGACACGGCACGACTAGTTTATTTCAGTTATTTTCATAGTTTGCTATCGTACGGCATTTTACTCTGGGGTAAAGCAGCGGATATAGAGACGATTTTCGTGCTGCAAAAGCGTGTAGTGCGTTTTATTTATAAATTAGGTTACCGTGAATCACTTCGCGAGTTCTTCAAAAGCACTAATATTCTCACGGTGGCATCACAGTGCATTCTTGACAGCATTATGTTTGTTCGTAAAAACATTAATGACTATAACCAGGTGTCCGATATTCATAATTTTAATACGCGTAATAGAAATAAATTAGCTGTTCCTAAATTCAGGCTTAGGAAAGCGGGCAAGTCATTTATGATCCAAAGTTTGCATATGTATAATAAAATTCCAGAATATATTAAAAACTTGCCCAATAATAGATTTAAATTAAATGTAAAAAAATTCTTAACCAGCAAAGCGTATTATACTATCAACGAGTATCTAAATGAAAGGAATCCCTGGCCCTCTTGTGAAGGTGAAATGCTAAAACTTGTCGTGAAAAGCCAGTCAATGTTCAATAAACTACATGAATAAAATTTGTGTTCAATATTGTAACATGTACGTCGTAGTGTCATCTAAGTGGTGCTGTTTTTCTTATTATTTACATTTTAATATAATTAATATATGACAAGGATGTTAATGTGTACGTGCATGTCATGCTCGCAAATTGTCCAAACTGGTGGTGGCGTTGGGGGTCGGGTTACTGTTGTTCCCTACAATATTGTTCATAATATCGTGATGGTGAGCGCAGTAATGGAGGCTGGAAGGCCGACTCTCACGTCAACTCGAAAATACACGAGAACGGTTGCTGCCTTGCGGGCGGTCTGCTCCTATCTTTAACACCGATTTAGCATTTTATATTTTAGATTTAATTTTATGTTGAGACAAATTAATGGCACTATTTTATTGACATTCCGCGTACGTAATGTTGTATGTATGTACCTAGTTTTAAATTTTATGTTGAAAAAGAAAAGAAAAAAGAAAAGTACGATTTATTTTGAAATGACAAAAAAGGCCGTAACTGGTTTTCTTTCGCCATTTCTTTTTACCAGTGGTCATTTTGCTTTGTTTCCGAAATGGTAGTAGTTTATAGAGTAGATTAATTTATACAAATCATTTATTACTGTATACTCTGACAAGAGAACGTGTTTGTGAAAACCTATTCTCTGAATAAAAGTTTTGAATCTTTGAATCTTTGAATCTTTGAATCAAAATCAAAAAAAAAAAATCAAAATCATTTATTGACCCAAAAATAACCTGTTACAAAGTAATAGTAATAACCCTGGTCCCCACACTAGGATTCCCTGTGTTGTGGGTAACCGGCTAAAAATCTTTCACGGCAAGCAGTTAAAATAATTTTCATCGCTGCATATAACTCGATGGGAGTTGAAATATGCAAGATAGGGTATTTTTAGTTAAATCGAATAACTTTGTATGCATTGTAACTACACTATTTTTGTACCATTTGTGACAACCAAATTTACTCTTCGCTTGATCTGAAACCAAGGTCATAAATTTTTCGCCGATTCTCTTGAATAGTGTCAACAAAAAATATTGTTTTGTGAAAGATTTACAAATTACATGTCAATTTATTACCTAAGTTTTTTTTGTTTCTACACAATTATTAAAAGCACATATTTTTCAAGAAGGCGTACATTCAATTTAATAAAGTAGTTAAAATAATTCAATAAATAACACTATAAACGTTTTACATACCGATGGATGCGTAATACTCCGTTCAATTCCCTAAGCATCATTTCGAACTTTTACTGCCATTATAAATCCATCAAAACCTGATCCAAGTGACTTATAGCCCAGCATATCCTGGGTTATTTCACAAGCGTATTATTACAGACGATGCTATCATTTCTCTCGTGTTGCACCCACGTCCATTTAATGCCGTACTACATTGACCAGCATTGTGGAGACAATATGGTTACCTATTCACAAACTTAAGTTTCATTGAGAATTCAAATGAAAACTCAAATTTCAAAGTGTCACTTTTAAAAGTGTCTGCTTCTATAAATCTTGTTGATTTGTTAAGTTTAATTCTGTTTTATTAGAAATATTTAACTCAAAATGAACATGTTACTTAGAGCATTTAGGTAATAGGACGTAGTCTCTCATGAAATTTCATAAAATTTTGCACCCTCTTCAGGTTCCTTTCGGGGAGGGGTGGGGAGTTGGGATACCTCCACGCGGTCCACCCTGGTAACGTCGGCGAGTAATTCCTTAGTTTCTGGACCCAACTCTGGAATTACTTGCCGACGGCAAAATTCCCGACGCGGTGGGTCTGCTCCCCGTGCTCCTACCTTGGATGGAGTACGTGGGATGCGGACAAATCCGCTCCCCCTTGCATCCGTACTGGTGCTGGGGGTGGAGCGACTGAGGAGACAACCTCGTTAAAAAACAAGAGGTGGAGCCGGCCGCGCTTGGCTCGGCCGGCTGTATGATGAGCGGTGGTGGACTCGTTCGCTCGCTGATCCTCCCCAAAAGCGTCTTCGCCCCGACTGGTGTCCGGGCCTACTCCACCCGTTGATACCGGGGGCGACCTCCGTATGGTGGAACGCGGAGGCCCTGCAGACACTGGGTCTCGCCAACCCAGACACTGCGGGGGGCGTTAAGGGTTGGGTCACATGGGCGAATGAGACCACCCTGGAAGAGGGAGTGCGCGGTGGCGCAAAGTGTCACAGAGTCCACTAAGTACGTAGTGGACGCTGTGGCACTTGGAGTGGCGCAGGAGGCGCGGTGGAGGAAGAAAACCTCGTTAAAAAATTGAAGAAGAGGGGCCGGCGGCTCGCTGAGCCCGGCCAGCGGTCGCACGTTGTTGCGACCGCAAAGATGGAGGGGACCCTTGCCCAGCCGAGACGGCGAGCCGGGGAAGGCCCGTCGTCTTGAGGGGGCAATGGTCCTCGGTGTCGGCAGTGCACCTGGATGCGGTGTGCTGCTGACGGGGCGTTCCGGGGAGAGCGGGTCCGGCCAGTTTAACTTTGGCCGGACGGCCCTGGCGGGGTCGCGGATGTATCACAGTACCCGTGGCCCCGTCACTTAGGGGGCGAGTGGCATCCCGTCAGTTTTTTAGTGGTAAGTCCCACAGTCCCCACCGCATATTCCCCGGGCGGTGGGGCTGCTGCAAAGCATTTTTCTGACGATAATATAAAAAAAAAAAAAAAAAAAAAAAGGTTCCTTTCGGGGAAGTGAATGGATCTCTAGTACGTTGATTTAAACGTGATATTTATGACAAACTTATGATGTTAATACCAAATTAAGCTAGGTACGAGATTATTTAGAAACGTAAAAAAATCATACGTATACTTTTGTATCGATTGTTTGAACAAGCACTACCTACCTTGCGATTGCTTTTTAAGTTATAGGATTTCTTAATGTAACGGAATGACGGTTTCCAGACAGACAATCTGTTAGTGTATGACTGCTCTTATAACACTCTATACTTATATAGAGTTTTGACACTCTGAGGAAACAATTCATCATTGTCATTTAGTTTCTCAATTAGATAAATTGCTTCAACGTTCACACTCGTACTCTTTGATCATATATTTACGTTAGTCCAAAGATTTAGCATAAATTCGTCTCTTCAACCCTTTTTTTGAAGGGAAACCATAGTCCAAAAAGAGTGGTTTTAGGTTCCGTGCAAAAATATTATAACGTTCAAAATAGAAAGTTGAGAAAGTAATAATAGCCGCCTTCGCAAACCTTACGTAACCCTAATTACATTAAACGACATACAAGATTAGTAACACATTTAGCAAAGACACAAAGTTATCAACTTTTCCTGCAAAAGCGTAGTTTTAATGATTTTGGCGTTAAGATAAATTAAAAACTTTTAAAGTAATGTTCGTCTGTTGACTATATTCACTTAACCGCCAGGTGTATGTGCCTATCAAGAGGAATAATTTTTGAAAAGCTGATATGTTAATATATTTGCACAGATAACGACTAGGCTGACTATTCACATTTTTTTAAATTATTTTAGGTAAACAATGTCAGTATGAACATTGCTGGACTTTCAAGCAATGAGCGTAAACCGCCAGCGGAACGGCATGGGATGATCACTTGTTATCAGGTGATCATCATGTCCGTTTGTACTCTTTCATAATAAAACCCCTAACATATCAAATCTTAAACCAAAAGAATTTAAATGGTAAATATTCAAATACGAGATGATACACGACTGATACATTACTTTATTATCGTGAGAATCCAGACAAGCGTCATATATGACATCAAAACTCAATATCCGTCGGCTACATTTGTTATAGATTTCACATTTCCTCTCGTAGTAAGTGCTCAGCTGCGCGATTTACTCAGATAATATTTTGAAATATACTCTTATGTCGACTTTCCAATATTTGTTGCGGTATTAAACTTTATGAGTATGTTATGTTTTGATATCTATGTTAGATGTATACTTGCTAACGGAGACCTAGAGTGGTGTTACTCTTTATTGTTTTCAGATGCAGTTATTCTATTTTATAAAGCTTCTTCATATTGCTTTAGGATGATAAAATGTTTTATTTTCGTGCGGTCATTATTTATTTCATTGTTTTATACGAGCTTTTATGAGTATTTAATCGTTACCTTTAATTTCAGTTACTATGTTATTTTTATTTTCGTTAAAAAAATAATAATAGAAGAAGGAGAATATTGGTCGCTAGAATCGAATCTAAAAACTAGAAGAAAATCTAGTTATTAACCAGTTTTTTTTCAAAAGCATTAGAATATGTTAACTCATGAGCAAAAAGCAAAAGTAATCGTTGAGAATTATATTTTTATCGTTCATATTTTTATGGCTGCTATGGCTAAAGATTACTAAGAACTTCCTTAAAATTGGTATATACGTGATACCAGTGCTGTGTCTCGTTAGAAGCGACAGTAGGTAAGATACTGTCGTATAAATCCTACTGGTGCAGTGACTCCGTAAATTGTCTCCGCAAGAAATGAGAAACCGCAAGAGTTATTGTAGAAGAGTAATGATTCACAGAAGAATTAAGTTTTATCATGTCAATCTCAATGTATTTAAACGAGAATTAATAAAAATCTACATTTTGATTACTTCTAGCTTTAATGAAATTTTATTGAAATCTGATTAGAGTTACCTAAGAAAACCTAGTTCTTACTTCGTTGATTGTTGATTAAAGTGTTACCTACTATAAATTAGTACACTTTAATAAACAAACTTCGAAATCCTCAAAATTAAAATTACATCATAAAATTTTACAAATTTTACGGATTGAACTTTGTATCAGTAAAAAATTAAATTGAGGCCTGCCCAAAACTTTGTTCAACTTTTAAGAATGTTGTAAATGATTTCTACAACTTACATTCTTCAAGAATTCGATGCAAGAAATAAAAATACAAATCTGACATAACAAAACTGAAACAAATTCTTCTTTAGTATATTTAAGATAGAGAAGATATCTGTTTAAATACATTGTGAATATTGAAGTCATATTTAAAAGTAACCAACATTTCAAAATGCAAAACAAACATAATTTAAGTAAATAATAGCATTGAAGTCAATTTAGATTCTTATCCGAATCTCTATGCCTAGATCCTTGATAAAGAATTCTTATAGTGCATTGTTTGAACAGAATAGTTAGGCAACTTTGTTACACAATGACCATAGGTGGGTACTACGAAATCATTTCAGTGATAACAAAGTAAAGCATTGTATTGGAAGTTGCCTTTATGTCTATATGTAAAATATTTGATTTCACGTCAATAGCCATAACCACATTCAGTTTCCGTTTCCTTTTACCAGTGTATATAATATCTTCAAAAATGTTGTTGGGAGGTTTCTATTTTGTAGGCTAGTTCTCTTATTAGTAAATGGAAATATAGCTGTCATTGTCAAAAATAAAAAAGAGATGGCTTGAGACTTATATGGAATTAAGAATAAAATTGTTTTCTGCAGACTATTAATCTTGAAAAGAAAAGTAGCATTCAGCGATACGTTTGCGGTCGAAGTCGTCTATAGTTAGGATGACATAAAGAGCATGTACCTCTAGAGAGCATCAGACCATGAATGAAGCAGACGGGAGAGGGGCAGGTGATACCAGTAGCCATAAATCGTGCCAGTGTCGCCTCCGCAGGCACGCGGAACTTAGTCTTATTGTAACATTTGTTTTGTTTAGTACAGGCGGGATGCGTTATTTTGGATTTGCAATCTCAAAGGACGATAGCTTCGGTTACATTGGTCGAATACGTTTTTTTTATCTGTGACATTTTTCTGGTTGCTCTTTCGATTTATTTTATTTTAGAAAATTGTGCTTATACTAGTTGGTATTTTAAGTTTATTTTGAGCTATTCTAGTATTGCACATTAGTTGTGCCAATGGTATTTTAGGCAGTAACATACGAAGGCCAGTAGAAAAAAAATCAATATTTGGTAAAAAAAAATACAGTTTTGAGTCCTCTAACGTATCTTTAGTAAATAAAACTGCTTTAACAATTCCTAAAACAAAACATAACAGGCTGATCTAAAGGGAGATTCTCGGGTATAGTTTTAGCACCTATTTGATATTCTAATACAAATACATTATCCATTGTGCTCCCGGTTTTCTTATTGTATCATGTCTCGGTGTGCATAGCTATTTTAGTTTCCTGATCACTTATTCGCGTTCCGATGCGAGCGGTATAAGTTTGCTTCGGGAAATTATTGCTGAGTACAATGTATGGATAAAATTTCTCAAATATTTCAATTTAGGTCCCATCGGTATCCTCATCAATACACTATGTCTATTTCCTTTCAGTTTAAATTCGTTGTGAGTTCCAAGACAGCTGTAGTTTCTCCCCTGGGACGTCAATAAGATTCATTGCTTATTTTCAGTCTGAGGTTGCCTAGCTATACAGGAGACACAGCGGTGGGAATGTATGGTGGGCATGTCTTTAAGACCCATCGGTGTCTGCTATATAGCCAGACCAAAGATAACCATTGGTAACCTCAGAATATAAGCAGTGAAACTCATTGACGCCGAAGGAAAAATTACAACTTTGACTGACACCGGAGAGGACAAATGGCCAGCTGGTAACTATATTTCAAATGTTGCGGATTCGAATAACAATACACACATTTGTTTTTATCCTGTCCAAGGTGGACTTTTTTTCCAAAATTCTCTGTTGAAGGCAGTCTCAGTAATCCTTTATGTAGGAATATTTCTGTATGGCCTGAGTAATGTTATTACTCAGGAAACCTTTGGTCTACCATGCTGTATGCTGCTTTCTGAGATCCATTATGTAGTGTTCTTTTAGCTCTACATATTTTGATGACCTGTCTTGTTGAAAATTCACATTTGGGCGGCAATTTTACACTGAGTTTAAGTTTATTAACAAACCAAAGTACCATTTTATATTTAACGCAAACGTTTACTGCTTCATAAATTATTTATAACCATAATAGTTAAAAGTAAACGTGTTACTTTAAGTAACTTCCGGCTCATCACTGAAATGACGATAATATAAAATTATTATAAAGTATATTATTTACATCCGTTTTATATTTTTACAGTAATTTGTTAATGTTACTTTTAGTGCTGGTTTAATAACTTGCTAATAAAGTTATTTGCCAATTAGAAAACGTCAAACCTGTACTAGAACTGTCAAAAACATTTAATTCATCTGAGGAATATACTCAGGATGGAGAGTGGTAAATCGGGGCCCTAATAAAATATTTATTTTTATAATATTAAAATAATCGTAAACCTACGTTATTGTCAATCGATTGACAATCGCAACTTAAGGGCATTGTTTTTCTTTGATGTTTTTATCTTTATTAAATAAAGTTAACTTGTGTGTTAGTTTCATCAATGCTCTTCAATCACGTAGATACTGACAATGGCTTCAATTTAGTCCCCGAAATTCAATTCAATTGCAATAAAATTGTCAATCACGTAGAATCGTCTCGAGCTCTGTTAAATAGTTTGGCATAGTACTTAAGTGGTCTACCTATTTCAGTCGGTGAAAAGTATAATAAATAATAACCCAATTTATCGATCAACAAGCCTATGCCGCGCCGTGGGTTTTATCTGCGAAATCTTGTTCCCTTTATAGCCCATTGACTTCCTTGAGAAATCGCTTGTCCAACGAATAAATTATTTAATAATTCGAATCAGTCGTTTTTAAGATTAGTGCATTCCATCATTCTTCAGCTATATAATATGTTTATAGATTGTAAATATATTATGCTTTTTGTAATTATATTTTAACTATTTACTAAGGGCCTATTTCACTAAATTATTAAAAGCATACGTAATGTCATGTAACAACTGCCAAAAAAACTCAAAGTCGATCACTACTGTTAATTTATTTGATAGATAGGCTAACGGCAACTTATTGGCAAGTGGTGAAAACATTATAAATTCTTGTCACTAAAAAACGAAATAGTACATCAAATTAATACGAGTATACCTTAGGTACGTTCACCTCCCTTCATACAATAGCCGTAATGTTGCATCAAGCCTTTAACAAACGTACCTACTGTCACTGGCCCTGTCAGTTAACTAGAGAATGGACTTGGTAAGTAGTCGGTACCCGATACTTTTGATTTATTTTAATATTAAGTTTAAAGATTTTATTTTTGAAGAAATTCTCTAGTGTACTTTGCATTTCAATTTAGAAGATTTGGGGCCTGTTTCATCACTTGCAGTCTTGCAGACATCTTATTCGCAGAATAAGTTAATAGTTTTTTTTTCAATTTAGAAGATTTGGGGCCTGTTTCATCACTTGCAGTCTTGCAGACATCTTATTCGCAATATAAGTTAATAGTTTTTTTTTACAGCATTTTGGTTTTCACAATTTTTATTTGCCAAATTTAATAATCTAACCAAAACTTAACCTTTTGTAGATATAGACAGTACATTATGAACCTGTTATATTCCAGCGTGTACGTCCATCTCTCTACTTTTTCATCTCCATACTTTTCTGGGCAAGACATCTTTGCTGATATATATCTAAATAGGCATATTACTCAATCAAAACTAAGCTACCATGCTGTTTATTGTATTGTCAGATCCAGTACGTAGTTCTCTTACAGCTCTAAATATTTTCATAACACTATGAATTCACGTGGAGATTTAATATCTATTAACAATGATTATGATACGCAAAACAGCCCATTTGATTAGTCTGACTAATATTACTAAAAACGCAAACCTGTCTGATGTTATAAAAAATATTATAATCATTTCGCGATTTTAATATGACAATAAAAATAAACTTAATAAGATAATAAACGGCAGTGCTTAGTGAGATGATCCGTTGGGTAATAAAACTGAAGAAATACAACATCAATATTATAATGCCAATTAAAATGGGAATTAGCCAACTGTTACACAATAAAACTGCCATATACTTACCGTAAAGAAACCGGAACCAGTTTTATGACACCGCCTTAATAATCCACTAGCCGACCGCACTGTTCCTTTGATGAGGATAAGTCATTTGTTATAATATGTAATTCATTACGACTGTTGTTGAACATATTTTAATAGGGTTATCCAAAAATGCCTGAATTTTATCGTTTTGGTTGCCTTTTTTTAGTTCTCAAATCTTTTGGTTTAGTGTCTAACTAGTTCTTCCAAGTGCCACATTTGTTGTTTATACTGGTGTTAAAAACAATAAGGATGATACAAAAGGACTTGTTTTTGGAAATTTTCTATCCTGTTTAGTGCTTATTGGTACTTTCAGAACGGAGAAACTCTAAAATGAAATAATAAGGCTTCAGTTTAGTAACATTCTCGCCTAAATTAAACCGCGAACACTGCGTGTTTTTGTGGATATTTTTTGGTTCGCATACCAGTGAATGCGTGCACCATGCATTTTTTCGTTTGAATGTGCAAACACTTTCCGATATGTCCAGGTTCTGAAAAGCTTTTTGGGTACCCAACCTTTCCTTTTTTATATTGGTATACAAATGAATGACCCCGTTAATCGTCTTAATGCTGTAAGACATTTAATTTTCTCCTTATTGCATTTCAGTGACACGTACCAAAACGTGCTCTTAATTCCGCATTCAAATTGTCGTGAATAAGCCTTGGAGCCAGACAGAGTAAAGGAATATAAATTATGTAATGATTAAGTCGAGTCTATGAAATTCAGCTTTAATATTTTACGTAACGAGTGAAATAATTTGTTCTTCCTAATTTAAGTGTAGAATATCAATGAATTTGTTCACATCTTTCTGTTAAATGAACTCAAAATACAAATGTTTCTAAATCAAACACATTTAGTTATTTGTTTTTTGAATAGAAAATCTTTCAAATCTCGACTAACCCATTTCAGTCTTTTCAAATACCAAAGATATTCTGCAAAACACCATTGCATTTATATGAAAAGCAATAAAGTTTGCGGCCATAATAATATGACGATAGCTAGATATGCGCCACATCTTCATTCCCTTTCATCTAACCATAATAAACTGTCAAAACGTTCGTGATTATGACTCATATATACAAAATGAAAATAAGACAAAGGACAAACATGATGAAAATGAAATAGCATTCTCTGTATATGAATGAACATGCGCACATGCAGTGCCGCATATTCAAAGGCTTTGAATGCCGCAACGACCGCATAAGCTGCTGGTGTGTTAACACTCTTAACTTTATTTTATTAAATGAATGAACCGTTTAAAATGGACTAGAAACTCATTTACTACCCATTACCTCGTGAACTAACTACTGTAAGCAGATTAAAATGCATGCCAAAAGTTTAAATTTATGCACCGGACGCGGTCTTCAATTAAACTTGTTATAATGAAACTCTGGAAAAACGGAGTAAATTGCCATGGAGGAGAGACGCAAATAATTCCCAAGTTTCGCAATTTATACTCATTTTAAAATAAAGTTCGATGGCGCAGACGTTTCACGGACCTAGTTGGATACCCGGAATCGATTATTTTACGGTCCTCAATGTTTGGAACGACAGTCGAAAATTGTCTCCCTTGTTGTTTGTAATAAAATTTCGAGACTGCTGTTTAATTTGAATTCGTCAAATTTGTGTAAAGGGTATTTGTTACACGGTACGAATTTATCAAAGGCTTATTAATAACAAACGACTGGTAATTTAGGAGACGTTTTGAGGTAGAACATTAAGTTTTATTGATCTACTTATAAAATTTTAGGAAAATATAAGAGTTTTCAACTCTATTCAATATTCACATTAAATAATAGAATATTGTATGAACTTCCCACATGAGTACAGATAATAAACCATTAATATTCATATAGCTCCAAAGATAAAACTTAAATTGAAGACAGAGATTGTCCGCATTTCGTGTTTTGTTTCTATTATCTGACTTTCGTGGGTTGTTTTTCGTAAACATTCCAGCTGTCGTTGGCAAACCATTCAATGAACCCGTTTCTATGCTCTAAACGACTGGACGTGGTCTAAATATACCATTTAAATTCAAAAGCAGTTACTATGCCTTGTGCCAAAGCATCATGAGCTATTTATTGTCTTTTATGGCGGCACTTTGACTTAGTTGGCCGATAGAATATCTTAAGAATTTCAGTAATATACTTAACGGATAAACTTAATTCTCTAAAGTTTTATATTGACTTTTCAAATTTCCGGTTTTAAAGTTGAACTAAAGCCTTTCATGGCGTGGGAAGCTAAGGAACCATTGAAATTTCCAGGAGCACTCCATTCAGACAGTGTTAATGAATTTCTTTCATTCGGTATTCACAAAGCAATGGCATTCCACTAAAACCTCAATCGAACAGGATTTCCAGAAAAAATAAACAAACTTTGGGCGCTTGGAATTGCGATTGCAAAGTGAGTGCGAAGCAAGGTCCCGCGAGCACTTTCTCATGCAAAAGTCGAATGGTTACTTTAATTCTTAGCTGGAGCACTTGTCGGTTTTACGAGCGTGGAGCGATTTAATCCACTTAAAACGCAGAGCACAAACTCAGGGCCGACAAAGCTCTCAGCCGCTCTCATTTAAAAATGGAAATAAACCCTCGGCCATCTTTGACTCAACGCGCAACCGCTGGCTGAATTCTAAGCGCTCCCATTGATGAAGATCCGATTTTGTTTTGGTTTTGGTCAATGTTGTATCAATCAAAATATCTCGCTTCCATTGTAGCGAAAGAGCTCTCATTTTTTGCTACACCAATTTTATTGTTCCCTGGTTTCAAAGAAAACAGATATGTATCTAGAAACCATTTGTAGCGAATTTGCATAAACATTGTTGCTAAATTCATAGGCTGGAAAA
This sequence comes from Endotricha flammealis, assembly GCA_905163395.2. Classification (NCBI taxonomy): domain Eukaryota; kingdom Metazoa; phylum Arthropoda; class Insecta; order Lepidoptera; family Pyralidae; genus Endotricha; species Endotricha flammealis. The sequence continues at coordinate 4,569,443 of LR990859.1, read as the reverse complement.
TTGACTTAACGTATCTTGTTCCTTTCTATATTACGGTTTATTTTTTAATTTATTTTTATAGTTCGTCGTCTTAGTTCAAAACGATCCAGGATTACATTAGAGTTTAAAAAAAAACACATCTGCACTAAGTTTTTAAGTTTAAATATTAAATAATATAATCATTACTCATAATTAATATATTCAATAAAATATAGACACCAAAAATGTCGTCAACCTTAAATTCATATTCTTAAATCTCTTAAATCTTTAATGAACAGTATAAATAAATTTTGATCAGCTGCAGTGTTGATTGTGTCTGTTTACCCAGACCGACGTACATTGTTCATGTCCTTCTTCATGGGTCTTAATGAAAGAGTTCCAACCGAGATTATTTCCCTTTTGTTTATTTTCCTGCTTTCTGGTATGCCGCGGTTGGCTTAACTTCTGCCTTTATGTTAATTTTCGTTTTGTACCGACCACCACTGTTCTTTTCCCAGTGGAAAGTTAATGTAAGCCAACTCTTATCAGTTATCAAAACTGTGCATTCGTTGTATTTTTAATGCTCACATAATGTTAGTTTTCTTTATTTGAAACATTTTTTATAATTCGTTTGGTTATTTATTATTGCTTTAATTGATTTAAAACGTTAATTATTTCAGTGTAAACAAATCGGCAAATGAACCAGAATTCCGTTCGTTTCTTGCTGGTTAAACAACTTTATCCTTAAATAGACAGTCATTTTATTGTCTTTTCTATATCAAATCGTTATTCGTCATAGTATTATTTCTTATAAAGTAAATAAATTTAGACTTAACAATCCGGTGGCTTATTTGTTAGTGATCTGTAATTTCAAAGGGCATGGAAAGGATTCACAAACTTTTTGTATGATTTTGCGCATTAAATATGTGTAATATGGATTTTCAAAAGAAATCAAATGAGCATTTGAATTCATTGTTTACACATCAACCCAATTTTTTTCAAAATTTTACCATTGTGTGCATTGTATAAAAAGAATTTGATCAATATATCAAAAAAAATATAAAGAAAATCTCAAATACATCAAAAATGTCAAATTACCTTTATTCGTTTACCGGATTTGCTATCGTATAACTTTTATAATTATCGTAAATTGGATGTAACTTCAATGGTAAATTAATTTAAAATTACAGTATTTAAAGAACCGCCAATACAGAATACCAAACATGCTCATTAAAAACCTGTCCATAATTTAAACCTTCTGATACTAATTGCCTCCCTGTCGTATTTTCCCCTTTTTCGTCCAACGGAAATTGCGTGGAAGGAAGGATCACTCCAAGCAAATAGGCCTCTAGGTACTGCATAATTACTGATTTTTTTCAGTCTGTTAATTCTGCCGTGTCGTCGTGGGCAATTACTTGAGTAATTGAGTTTGATGTTTATCTTTAACGTTTTCAATGGTCAAAGTTTGGACTGGCTTCGTTGATAATAACACGAAGTGGAGTCATTTTAGATTAAGTTATTTTCGCCGTTAACGCTTGTTTTATGATAAGAAAATTGAAGTGTTTGAACAGTCCACAATGCATGACGTTAGGTTTAATATTAAGCTCCTAATCAGTGAACGTTGTTAAACGAGGGATCAGCTCTATTTTGTCACTATCGCACTTCATTTCATTTTTCTCAATATTATCAGTGACACTACTTTTAGTTGCAACCTTCACGAACAAATAAATAAAATTAGCTGGTAATTGGTAAAAAAATTATACCTAATCTTAAGCATTTTCTGTTATTCTATTTAATTCATCTACATAAATATTTGTTGCATTAACTATTTGTATATCAATGTATTTTTCTTTCACAGGATGGTGATAGAGGTTATTTAGAAGGCCTGGCATCAAGATACGCTGATCTCTTCTCAACACACTACGGAGACGTGTTAGACCATTTAGAAGAATTAAGAAGACATGAATGGGAAGAGATGTCACCAAGAATGAGGGTACTTGGAGGTCCAGGAACCCCACAAACACCACCATCGGCCAGTCCAGCTTCTTTAGCATTGAATAACCTGACCACATCACATTCACAACCAATTTACGTGCCTGGAAAATATTCAGTGAGTTTGAATAGATTTTCTTCCTCTCGGCATTATCCCGTGTACTAATTCAGTGGGATGGTGGAGTCCGCTAGCTACGCCAAAGCCACATAAATATTTGACCAGTACCTTCAATTATACAATAAATTATTATGTACATTTAAAACCGCATTCGTGAATATTTACGCTTGTTGCGCCCAAAAGTTGACTGAATGACATGTTTTTGACGTTAAGTCCACCATTTGTACCCAAATATTGTCAATAAAGTTTAAATAAATAAGTCAAACCCGCGATCTTTAGCACCTGAAGCATTCTCCACATAAGTATATTATTATACCACTGGTTACTTGCAAAATTTTAAGTTTAATATAAATTATATTACTTAATGCTTCCATAAAATAAAAGTTTCTTGTTTTATGTTCATATAATAGTTTCTAATTATAATAATTTCAGTTTTATTTCGACTGGAATGGTTTTTCATAAAACCGTTTTAATTTCCATAATAATTTAAACCATTGCGAAATTCATAGGAAGAGAATGACCCTCATTGGGTAATATGAATATAAAATATTTAAAAGTTTTGAATTGTATTTGTAATTTAAACAAAAAAGTTAAAATCTTCTCCATAGTACCACTATCAGCTTAGAGTAAGTTACACAATTGCATTTTAAACATAATTCCACATCAAGTCTCAAGCTATCTCTTTTTTTCTCCAATAATAAGACAATGGCAGCATAAGATTTTATGTATTAATATCTTTATTTTTGTATGTCCAGACAGCTGCAGTGACATCTGACCCCCCAAACGAAGTAAGAATTAAGTTTTCTTATGTAATTTTATTCTCAATATTTAAACGAAAATTAATAAAAGTCTACATTTTGACTACCTACGTCTAGTATTCGATGAAATTGTTGAAATCTGATTAGAGTTACCAAAAAAAAAACCTATTTCTCTTACTTCGTTTAGGGGGGGTTCTCTGCAGATGTCTCTACAACTCACTATAAGACATGAAAGTCGAAGTTTCGGAATTTAATATTTGAAGATTTTGACGTATTCTAGACCAGGGATAATTTTTTTTTTAATCTCATTCAAATTTTGCGGTTATAGACTCATAAAAATTCACACGTTTTGACGCCACAATACAAAATATTTTAATGGTTTTTTTTCTATCCACAGCCATCAAGTTGCCTGACAGACAAAGAAGAGGACGAGATTTACGGCTTTGGATATGGAGTCTTTGGCAAACAGATGTTACAACGACAACAGCAACAAAAACAACTGTTGTTAGCTCAGCCTACGCAACCTTTGATCCATAATCAACAACATAATTATCAGAGGTAAATTAATAATTTATGTAAAGCATGCTCGTTAGGTACTTTGCTTAACATTTCTATGGTTTTCATGGTTTTCATTTCAAAATTATCCGCTTTGGTCGGTGCAAATGAATTAAGCTTTGGTGGATTGGAAACTGGTCCTAAGATTGCCAGGAATTAATGAAAAGTGAAAATTTATTATTACCGGGCTAAAAGATACACCGATATAATTCTATCAGAAAGGTACTATTTGTCACATTACATAAAAATATAGGTAGGTACTTAAACATTTTACTAAAACAGGAAAATCGTTTTATCTAATATCAAAATTATCTAATAAGCATAAAACCACTATCTATACAGTAAAAGCCAACCGCAATCTGTGAAGATTTAAATTAAACTAAAACAATTTACATAAAGACGGTTGCATACATAAACGTAAAATCGTCAATAATATAGCCACTATTACAGATGTTCTATTTCACGAAGAGTGTTCGACTATGAATGTTGTAACGTTCACATACACATTGCGTCAGTGTGCGTAACCACGGAAACGCTCGTAAAATCTGTCACGCACACTCCAATAATGTGCACGTACACAAACTTACGACAGTCAAACCCGAACGCACTTCGTGTAGAATATTATGTACAAGCTAATAGAAATCCGCGTCATTGGAAATTGAGCTTTATTTTAAAGTGCTTTATATTTTATAATGAAAATGTTAGCAAATACGAAAATGGCACGGGGCGTATTCATAAATTATTTGGACTTTAACAGGTGTACTCGTTAGATAAGCTTTTACACTGCATGTTTAAGGTGTAATCTAAATTGAAATCTGACATCCGATTGGCGACAGAGGCGAATTCGCGTAGCTGGCAGTGGTAAGCGAGTCTCCGCACTTATCCGACCATCAGTACTTTAAATGCATTTTTGTATTGGCTCATAATAGCTTGATTTTTAACGTAAATATAAATAAATGGTCTTTTTTGACCTTTGTTTTTTTTTCTATAGAATTTGATAGTGAACAAAAATCGTCATCCTTGTCGTCATTATGTAACAAAGTGTAATGCACATCAGACGATTGGAATCATAAATTAATAGCTCTTCATTAGTCTTCATGTACGACATAGGTAGATAATTTTTTATTTCTTATAAATTATCTTAATTTAGTTTATTTGAATTAATCGCAACAACAAACAATCACGTATTGATATGTAATAAATAATTCGCTTTTCTTTTCGATTTCTTTCGTTAATTTCCAAACCGTGTTTCGAATTCGAAACAAAAATTGGGAGATCTGAAGTTTATTATTATCATGTTCTTCTTTTTTAATTCGCTCCAACAGTACTCAATCCAAGAGCAAGCGAATAAATTCATTCATTCGTTCATTCAATCGTATACTTTTGTAATCCTATTATTTCCCTTGGAAATATCCACAATATTCCCATTTATACGACATGAACGATCATGTCCCATTAATCGTAGTAACGAGTAAGCTTAGATCGTAAAAGCAGTAAAATAAATTCAATTAGCCGACTAATGGATGTGTTCGGATTTTGAGTTACAACAAGAATTATTTATGGTTAGTTATTTCACAAAAAACAGAATAGGATAGATGACTATTGTCGTTTTGCTCTTTTACATATTCTTCATCATCATCAGTCTCTGTCTACTCACTACTGGATTAGGCTTAAATAAATAAATAAAATAAATAAATATATAGGGACAATTCATACAGATTGAGCGAACCCCAAAGTAAGTTCGAAACTTGTGTTATGGGATACTAACTCAGCGATATTATATTTTATAACAAATACATAAATAGATAAACATCCAAGACCCGAGGCTTAGTTTTTCATCATGACCCGACCGGGGATCGAACCCAGGACCTCCTGGGTGGCGATCTGGCGTGGTAACCATTACGTCACGGAGCACGGAGGTCGTCTTTCCACAAAGCATTCCACCAAACGCGATCGTCTGCTTTCAGTGTCCTTCTATTAAATCCCTTTGCGTGAGAGGGAAGCCAGCATTCACTCCAGCCAACCCAAACCTTCCAGGACTCTAGCCATCGCCGTCATATCCTTTCTTGTAACGCAACTTATTGCTAGAACCCCCAGTACTTAATACTAATGTTGAATGGCAGCGTTTCCTAAGAATGAAATGTGAAAGAAAGGTTACCTTGCTTGTTTGCCTGTTGTATGACAAAAAAGTCAAAAGTCATACGCAGTATAATAAATAATAATTACGCATTACTCGCAGTACATTACTATATCTGTTACCTATTCTGTCTAACCAGATCAACAAGTCCACAGGTGTCACTAGATTTGATCATAAATTTGTTCAGAGGACGGGAAAACATGTCTTTCTACCTACGCACCCTAATTTAGTATGTAGCCTCATGCTAATTAGATCTTTACAGCACGCTAACTAAGCGAATTACCTCGTAAATTGTAGATACTGCGCCGTTTTCATTAGTTATTTACTATTATTATGGTTCGCTTTTAGTGTTAGTAATTATACAATGTATAGCGATGACAGTTAAAGAATTCCAACTAATTTACTATGGGATTTGTGTACATGAGTATTTCGTTTATTGAGTTTTGCTTAAAAAACCATCGAGGAAACACGTCTAACTTTTTCTGATATTTGTTTTAGATGTTTGAATGGTCAACACGACAATATAAACAAAATAATTATACTAATTTTAGATTAGCCCCTAAAAATTATATTTCAAATTCAAAGCTTTTATTCAGCGAATAGGTTTTCACAAACACGTTCGCTTGTCAGAGTATACAGTAATGAATGATTTGTAAAATTAATCTAATAAACTACTACCATTTCGGAAACAAAAGCAAAATTACTAATGGTAAAAGGAATGACGAAAGAAAACCAGTTACGGTATTGTTTTTATCTATCTACCACCCATAGATAATGTTTTGTCCTGAATGACTGACGAACGGATCAACACACAGCCTAAACTGCTGATCGAAGAGACCTGAAACTTGGAGGGTATGTTCTTTGTGTGATGTAGGCATCCGATGAGAAAGGATTTTTAGAAATTCTCACGGGAAAGCGGGATGCATGCAAACGAACTTGCGCGGGTTTCGTTAGTCTAAACAAAATGGATACGCACTCGATGGTCTAAAGTTCTACACTATACATTCTTATTCAATGTCAAAAAGATTCATGAATATCAAGGGTCTCTAGGGAACACGAAACATTTTTACAGGCCCATCTGGCATTTCTAACTTCAGCATAATTTCTTTAATGTGTTTTTCTTTCATTATTTTGAGATCGCAACTTTTTCAAGATTTTCAATTCAGTAATATTTTTAACGAGACGTTTTTATTGTTTAGAAATTTTACTTTTCGTGTATTATATAAATTCTAATTTTTTTTAAAATGCAAGATAGGGCAAACATGCAGATGGGTGATGTAAAGCAAATCACCGCCGTCCGTAGATAACAGCAATACCGGATGAATCGAAAATTCTTGAACGAGTGGGTTTTCTCACGATGTTTTCCTATACCGTGTGCAAGTGATTTTGAAATTATATATGTACATACCTAAGTCCGACAACTCCAATTTGGTGGTGATGCCCACTGTCCACACAGGCATTTTAACCAGTAGCCAGTCAGTTAATAGGGTTCCATAACCACTTGGCACCGCTCTTGGAAGAAAAGTATAGTCCGTATAAGAAATAATAAAACAAGATATTTTTGAACATTTAATTTAAAAAATTTAATTTATTTTTAAATTAAGACTTTATTTTTAACAAAAAATCTGGCATTGCTATTTTTATTATTAAGTACTAAATATTTATTAAGGTATTTGTCTTTAGGTACATAATATAAAATGAAGTATGTTTTTTTTATTAATTGAAAAGTTCAGTTCGGGTGTACTAACACCCTCTTCTGAGACACCGGACTGTTGCGGGAGCGTAGGGCTCTCACCGCCAAAAATTTTACAGTGTCTGCCTAGGGGCGCCCCAGAGGGGGGCTCGAACCTCGGCCTATGGCGACACTGGGGGAAGGCGAACGGATTGGAGAGAAGCGGCCGGGCACGTGCCGGTACCGCGAAAACCGAGTCCCTACAGGAAGGTGGCGCGACACGCGGCCCCGCCGGCGGGCCGATATGACGGACGTGTGTGTCTAGTTTGTGTCGCGGAATCTAATTGTTTATACGCCTCGATGGCGACTGTAATGGAGTCGTCCGGGTCGTTGAGGACGTGCCGCGGACGACGTTTGGACCTGCTGGTGCCAGCCGGAGCGGAATAATCCCCTGCGGCTTTCACCAACGGATTTGGGTGATGATTGAGCGAGTCGAAGAATTTGACAGAGCATTGCTTTAGGTGGTGCGAGATGGTCGGCACACCTAAGTCAATGTGGAGGTTTTTGTTCCTAACGAACCAAAGCCCACCGATGGCTTTGCGGAAAAACCTATTCTGAATGGTTTGCAGCCTGTGGATATGAGAGGGCGCGGCGTGAGCGAAAACTGGACTTGCGTATGTCTTTATCGGCCTAATGCACGTTGTGTAAACTCTCACCTTATTTCTAAGAGAGAGTTTACTGCGCCCATTAAGCAGACAATGTAAGCGGCCTAGCGCGAAAGCAGCGCGGTCGCGGACAATCTTTATATGATGTTCGAAGGTGAGTCCCCTATCGAGTGTGACACCTAAATAACGGACTTTCTTTTCCCAAGGGATCGGTTGTCCGAACATCTTGACTTTACTGGAGGGATTTGGCGTAGTACCTCTGGAGAAGAGGATAGCGGCGCTTTTATCTGGATTAACTTCTATGCGCCATTTCCTAAACCAGTCGCCAAGGGAGTTGGCGGCGGCTTGAAGGGACTTTACTATGGCGGGTGTACTAGAAGCCGAACAAAAGATGGCTGTATCATCTGCGAAAAGGGCAGTATGAGTCGCAAGTGGACTGGGTCTAAATTGAGGGAAGTCGCTTGTGTAAAGCGTGTATAGGAGGGGGGAGAGCACGGATCCTTGTGGTACTCCGGCTCTTATGGTGTGAGGGGGGGATAGTGCCCCATCCACCCTATAGCGGAAAGAGCGATTCGACAAGTAGTCTCGTATGATGAGCACGAGACGGTTTGGCACATTAAGTTTGTAGCGCTTATAGATAAGCCCGTTGTGCCATACTTTGTCGAACGCCTTTGCCACGTCGAAAAAGAGAGCGCCCGTTTTGTGCGGGCGGGATCTGTTCGCTCTCCGGTCCAACACGTGTTCGACTATGCGATGCACTTGTTGGACACAAGAGTGTTTGGCTTTAAAACCAAACTGTGCGTCAGGTAAAAGATTATTAGCAAGGGAAAAATCTTTGAGACGAGCGAGAATAATGCGCTCATAGATCTTTCCTATGGAACTAAGGAGACTGATTGGGCGATAGCTCGAGGGCTGATCCTTGGGCTTCCCGGGTTTTGGAATGCCAATGACGGTGGCTTCCTTCCAAGATTTGGGGAAAATATTGTTTTTTTAATGCCGCATTGAAAATAGCGGTCAGAAGAAGAATAAGGTGCGCGGGGAAGAGCTTGATGACTCTATTAGAAATCCCGTCAGGCCCCGGGGCCTTCCTATTATGTAAATCTCTGATAAGGGACTCTACCTCATCGGGGGTTACCGGCTCTATCGGCGGGTCGGCATCTGTGAGAGGGCTCGCGAGATTGTTGAAAACCTCAGTATCGACCTCGAGTAGGTGATCTGGATCAACGGGGAGTGTGCTAGGTGCACATTGTGCCTCAAGACTGGATGCTAAGCATTCAGCTTTTTCCTCGTCCTCAAAGGCGAGGGGGAGGGAGGGATCTGACTGTACTAACGGGGGGGTGGCAGCCACTGTATCTGCCTTAAGGGCTCTGGTGAGGTTCCAGAAGGCTTGTTGAGAGGGGACCATATTTGTAAGTGTCTCGTCCCACTGATCGTTCCTAAGCTGTCTAATGCGACGCTTAACCGCTGATTGGGCAGTGTGCATGCGGACACGGTTCTGCTCAGAGGGAAAAGAGAAGTAAGCCCTTTGAGCTGCGTTTTTCTCAGTTAACAGAGCACGGGCATCTGGCGGCAGTTCCCAGCGACGATGAGCGTTCACTGGGACGCGGCGCGAGCAATCGCTAACCACCTTCTGCACGTGCGCTGTTAATGAGTCAATTGCACCTATTGCGTCGGGAATTGAGACTATCTCGACTGGAATCGGGTCTAACAAAGGAGATGAGATAGACTTAAGGCCTTCTCCTAGGCTGAACCAGTCAGTCTTGACTCTTGTGGGGTCTGAGGCTGCCACGTTAGGAATGCTCACTCTGGGCGAGAGGGCAATAATGACAGGCCTATGATCTGAAGTGAGTGCAGAGTGCACTTCTATAGAACTCAATCTAAGATTGATGTTCTTTAGGAGGGCTACGTCTAGGACGTCCGGACGATGATTAACATTGTCTGGATAGTGAGTAGGTGACATAGGTGCTACTACGTCGAAGTTGAGGCTCTCTGAGAGTCGCTCGAGTTGTCTACCACGTTGGTTTGTGGTTTGGCTACACCAAGCAAGGTGCTTGGCATTTAGATCGCCCGCTATGATAACAGACGGACCAAGATCTAGAAGGTTTTGTATATCACTGTCAAGTAGTGATCTAGGGCTTGAGGAGCTATTGTTAGTGGGAGCTAGATAGGCTGACACTAAATATATGGATTGATGACCTGTCATTCCTAATCTACAGACAGAGGCTTCGATGTGCACGAGATTTGGTGTATCCACAGGCGTGCAGTGTAATGTCGCTTTATAGTAAATGAGAGTGCCACCGAAGGCAGAGACTGTGCGATCATTACGAATGATTTTGTAATTCGCGATTTTGGGATCGCGAATTGACGGCTTGAGGAACGTCTCCTGGATGAGGAGAACGTCCAATTGATGGGTGTAGAGAAAATCAGCTACCTCAGACCTCTGGGTACGAAGCCCATTGGCGTTGAAGTAGCCGATTTTTAGGGAGGTCGGTTTGACTCTACTCGTGTTATGGTGTAGATCCATAACTAAAACCTAAAATTTTTGAGGATAGTGAGTACATCACTATATTGGCAGAAGGGCATTAAGAGAGCATTTGCGTTGCCCTCGTGTTGTTTGACCAATGCGGCCATACTTAAAATCCTATCGATGTCTATTACGGCTGCGAGTTTAAAAAGACCTTCGATCTCAGCATTCACGAATGGGGCGTGGTTGGTTGGTGGCAGCGGTGCCACTTTTGGAGAAGGTGGAGGGGTCGCAATCACCACCGCGGGTGCAGGTTGGCCTGAGGGGCTGCCCTGCGGGGGGGGAACCTTATTAGTTCTGTATCGCCACGAATGCGACACAACTGGTGGAGGCACCGGAGCCTTTGTTGATGCCGGGGCGGCCTCGGCAGTCTGAGGCTGGGGGGGGCTAACATTGGCCGTCTTAGGGGCGGCTTGAGTTTTAGGTGGGGAGGGAGCGGGCCTCCGGCTCTTCACCTTAGGTGCTTTTGGGCACCCTCGGTAGTTCGCTGGGTGCCCCACCTCCCCGCAGTTAACGTAGCTCGGAGGTTCCGAGCATAGCGCGCGGTCTTTGGGGCGCGGACATTCTAGTGTCGAGTGTGCACCTGGGCATTTCACACAACGCGGTGTATTATGGCAATTTCTTGCCGAGTGCCCGTATAACTGACATCTGTGGCATTGACCCACAGTGCCTTTGTGGTGTGGGGCCTCGACGACGATCCCAGACAGTCCACAAACTTTAGATAGGTTAAAAATGGCTTTGGCCTCTTTTAAGTTGGTCCTGTCCAGAATGGCCAGGACCATATTGAATGGGGCGGAAGGCCCACGGTGCATACGGTGCACCTCTATGACGGGAAGTTTTTGGGCCTTTAGGTCCTCGAGTACGTCTTCGCACCCGATCTCCTTTGGGACCCCCCGAATGACGACGCGGAGGCGCCGGTCTTCCTCGACACTCCACGTGTGGAATGATATCGTCGTACCGTCATACCGTCGAGAAGTCGCGTTAAATTGCGATAATCGGAGATAGTCTCCGTTTTGAGCCTGATACCCTCAGTGCGGGTTTCAGCAATGAAAAAGATGCCATTGGCATCACATCGGGCCTTGATGGCCATCTACCTATGGCGGTTCGTGATAACGACCGCCGGTGGGCGCTGGGAGCGCTTGGGTGGGGTGGGGAGAGAAGCTCCCTCGGCACCCTGTTCAGCCGCGGGGGGCGAAGCAGGCGAATCAGAAGCCGCGGCGGGAGAAATGCCGTCGGCTAATTTAGCGGCCTTCTTGGCGGCGCCTTTGTTGCGCCTAGTGCGCTTTCGGCCTGAGGCCATTACAAATTCGTCAGAGTCGGACGTGGGCTCGGAAGAGGATTCCGAGGAGGACTCGGAAACAACCTCCATTTCATCGTTTAGGGCCAGAAGGGCCGGAGACGAATCAGCGGAGGGCGCAGAGGGCGCGGGGGGCGCGGAGGGTGCGTTGCGCGCGGCGGTCGCAGGGGCCGCGGCGGACGCAGCGGGCGCGTCGCGCGCGGCGGCGCGCGCGTCGGTTTCGGAGGATGCAGCGGAGCGCGCGGTGTTCGCAAGAGGCGAGGAGGTCGCGGCGGGGGCGGCGCGCGCAGCGGATACGTCGCGCGCGGCGGTTTCGGAGGGTGCGGCGGTGCGCGCGGCGATCTCGGAGGGCGCGGCAGGGCGCGAGGCGTTTGCAAGGGGCGCGGGGAGCGCGGCACGCTCGGAGGCCTGAGGGGCTGAGAGGGTATCGGCCAGAGGGGCCGAGGGGGGAGAGACGCTTCTTCTAATTAATTCTATCTCAGATCGCTCAGACTGAGACAGGTCGGGGCATCGCCTAACTAAAAAAGAGATCATGGCATCTAGTGCCGCAAGCGGGTCGGTCGCCATGGCGACCGGCCTAACTTTAAGAAACCTAGCAACTAACGATTTTATCGCAGTTCGCTCCCGTCACGTTCCGCAAGGAAGAGTCTGCGAAGAAACCTTGCGGCGGTCGTGCCTAATAAAACGCGCTCGGGGGGAACACCCGAGGTGTGTATGCCTAGTCCCCCGCGCCGGGTGAGGCGGGGGGGTGTAACTGGGTGAGCCCTAAGCTTGTAATCCTCTGACCAATCTCAATGTGTCAGAGGGCCCTGGCTGCTTAGTGATCGGAGGGTAGCTGTGAGCCGAAGCCCTATGCGCCCAAACCGTTCACTAAGAATAGGAAGGGGAAGGGGTAGGTGGGAGGGGGCGACAGCTAGCGTCGGTCAGGGGAGCCCCCTAGGCCGGTGGTGCTAGCCCCGTCCGGGTAACTTGCTTCACCCAGAAGGGGATCAGCGAGTGCCCGGGTCGCACTCCTGGTGTTTGCGCGCGGTTGGCACCGTTAGGTTACGCGCAAAACCAGACCACGAAACTGTGGTTTTAATCAAAAATCGCGCGAAAGTTAAAAAGAAACTTCTAAAAAACTGATAATGTTTCTTTGTTTTCAATAAAACAAAGAAACACGTAATTCGGAGTGGCAGTTACGTAATACGTAAACGGCCGTTGGGAGCGGGGCGTGCAGCGTGGCGCGGAGACACCGGGAACGTGTGGCTCGGGGCGCGTCGCGAGCACGACTGAGGTTCGTTGCTTGCGTGGCCGCCGATCTCTAGATAAGAGAGATTCAAGAGGAAGGTTTATGTATAATGCATTCCGAAATTTCCACGGGATAGCGGGAAACACGCAAACGAAGTTGCGCGGGTTTCAGTAGTCCTTACTAGTCCTTACTTCCTTACTTCCTCACTTCCTTACTTCCTTACTTCCTTACTTCCTTACTTCCTTACTTCCTTACTTCCTTACTTCCTTACTTCCTTACTTCCTTACTTCCTTACTAATATTATAAATGAGAAAGTGAGTTTGTTTGTTTGTTTGTTTGTTTGTTATTCACGACCTAACTAATCAGCCGATCATTATGAAAATTTGTATATATATTGTCAGGGGTACAGAGCCCAACATAGGCTACTTTTTATCCCGTAAAAGTATGTCATTCCAGTGGGAAAATATTTTTTCACTTCTCATGCTCATAAAAAGCTTATTTGCGCAGGATATAAGCTGCACAAAATCGAATTTTGTGCACAAGGGCAAAAACGTATCTACTCATAAATTATGTATCTATATTAAGGCAAAGGAAATGAGCCATACAGCCAAACACAATAAAAAGTTCAGAGATAGAATTTGTTATTTTATAATATTTACTTTAATTTATTTGATTTTAAAATTTAAATTAAAGTACCTACGGCAGGTTATTTAATAAATTTAAGAAAATTATTATTACGAAATTATTTTAATAGTAGGCTGTAAAGGTCTGCAGCCCAATCCTAATTTCAATGTCGTAAGATTTTAAAAAAGCGGCGGGAAACAGGTCTTGTTTTTTCGTGTGTTTATTAATTTATTTCCTCGCAATCGAAGTGAAAAGCAGAGTTTATAACTCGTCCACAAAACCATTTTTATCCTCGACATTACTATCAGCCATCGCCTTTGGCTCGGGCTGCTAAAAGTCTCGGATAGAAATGATTCGTTTTGTGCACTTGTTGTAAAATCTACTATTTCTACTATAGAGGGCGCTGTATCGGCCAACAGATGGCGCCACAAGTCGTTTTGGGTTGTTTTGTTGTCAATCGAGATCTATGTCATAAAATTAACCCGAGCGAAGCCGCGGGGAAAAGCTTGTAATTTATAAATCACGTTGAACATTGCAAAACAGCTTTGATAATAGGAGTAGTAAACCGGTTCTAATTTAAATTGTCGAGTGAACTGGGAACAGATAGGAACATAAACAAAGCATGAATGCGATTTACGAGTATAGTTAGTCAATGTGAACAAACTAATGATTGAAATAATATTAAAATGATTACATTTTCTTTTAGATCATTTTGTGTCAGATAAAGAAAGTCTATCTGTCAGATAAAATGTATAAAAATGAATTGCTATTTTAGTCTCGGCTGTACCGATCTAGCTAATTTTGATCTTGAAATATTTGTGGAAGTTCAGGGAAGTTAAAACGATGAGACAAATGGAAAAATTGCGATAAAAATATTAAAACGTCGATTTTATTTTTCCATACAAACACTACGCAGATGTCAGCTAGTTTATAACAAGTTTCGATTCTATCTTTATTCATTACTTGTAAAAATCAAGCAAAAGCGAAAACATTTAATTTAAAATAATGAGTCTCACTGCGAACTTTTACTACATTGGACAGTGTGGGAGCGAAACGCATTTTTTTAAATTAAATTTAAATCATAAGTCAAGAAATGCTGGTAGATATTTACTGTTGGAAAGAGTACATTATAGTGCCACACAAAATCTAGTCGAAATGTATCTCGCCACGTTGTCTTATGTTGTTTCTCGCCATTTCTCGTATCTTACCAAGTTGCAATCTCGAGCTTGTTAGCTAGGATTAACGAAAGATATTAACCAAATAAACTATTGTAAGATGTTTAGAACACAAGCAAGTTATTGACGACCTCCGTGGCGTAATGGTAACCACGCCAGACCGCCACCCAGGATCCCTGGTCGGGTCATGATGAAAAACGAACTTTTTCTGATAATGTATTTGTTATAAAATATAATATCATTGAGTTAGTATCCCATAACACAAGTTTCGAACTTACTTTGGGGCTAGCTCAATCTGTGTGAATTGTCTATTTATTTATTATTTCATATTTATATTTATTTATTTATGACTAGCGCCCGGCCCGTCCCAGCTTAACATGAGTTTTACTAAGGATCCCCAATTTTTATGAAAATATAATATGTATTGCCTATGTTACACGGGGGTAATGTATGTACCTTTCTAACAGTGAACGAATTTTTGATATCGGTCGAGTAGTTTTTGATTTTATTCGATATGTACGAGCCCGTACATTTTTACGTTGTAATTATTAAATACATATTGATGAGCCGCCTGCGCGCGACACTATGTAATTATTTTAAATCGTTCTTTAAGTTTAGTGTAATAAAAACAGCCACTCTAACAACACCTTCGTTTTTATAACCAACACACAGGCAATTGCTAAAATACATTTTTGGCAGTTGTCTCAACACGATTCAAACAAAAATACAAATCTTTCGTCTTTATAATATTAGTATAGATTATTGTATGTTACTAATCTATGTTATGTATTGTATGAATCTGGATAATATCTCAAATCTGTGTGGACACAATGCAATTAGTACAATGTCAAATGTTATATCAATATTGTATTAAGACCGCGACGCGCTCATTTCACTAACATTAAACAAACACAAGGAGACGATAAGCAATATTGTAATACAGGATATAATGTTTGTTACAAACTATTCCAAAGTTAATGATATTATCCTTTCTTATATATATCCTATCCTATCTCCTTATATTCCTTACTAATATTATAAATGAGGAAGTGAGTTTGTTTGTTTGTTTGTTTGTTATTCCTTCACGGCTTGACTAAGCAGCCGATCATTATGAAACTTTGCATACATATTGTTAGGGGTACAGAGCCCAACATAGGCTACTTTTTATCCCGTGAAAGTATGTCGTTCCAATGGGAAAATAATTTTTCTACTATAGAGTTCGCTGTATCGGCCAACAGATGGCGCCACAAGTCGCGCTATGGGTGGTTTTGTTGTCAAACGAGATCTGTCATAAAATTAACGCGAGCGAAGCCGCGGGGAAAATCTAGTTTACTATAATATTAATGTTACATCAGTACAAGTTTTTTTTTTTTTAGCATCGATAAACTTTGACTGACCGACTTACAGCCTGAAAATCTTTTTTGTTTTAACCACACATTTTCTTCTGTTTAGTTTGATTTCTTTACTTAAAAAAAGTTACATATTTTTATAATTTTGTTTCACTTACATAAACCCATTTTACTTTTTAATTCCACATTATGTGACTATCTCTTTTCTTTTTCAATTTGACAGTGATAGTCACAAGTGTCATTAACTTTTTTTTAGTATAACTCGCCACTAGATGACAGAAAATGATAAAACAATCAATTATACCTTATTAAGTTCGAAATGAACCCTTTACGAATTTATCTTTTCATTAAACGGCACTCATTTTGTTCACAATCATCATTAGCAGCGGTATTGTTAATGTCGACGCCCATTAATATCCCATTTACTCCCGAATTCCGCTTTTCCAATTGTTTTTACCTTTATCGAATGCCAATAATCAAGTATTTACCCGATATCCAAATAAATTAAGTTTAATGCAATTGCGTTTTGATTTTTGCTCCCAATGTTTTTGATATAAATTCAATTATTTGAATTAATCCTCCAATCATAACAATCCGCATTGATTGTTTTGCTATTATAGGATTCGTTGGTTTACACTTATTAAATGGCGGTGTGTATGGCTGAAAATTTGTGATTTGCTTGCCGAGAAAATAATGTACTGAGCTGCCTTTTTGTATCACTGCCAGCGGCACACACTTTTTCTACTGCAATTTTGATATTGTCAACTTTCTGTTTGCTTCAATTAAGAAGTGATTTATCTATCTACATACTCCTTACTACTCCTTACTTTTTGAGTGTATTTATCTGATTCACCTGATATCACTTAAAGCGGCTACATGCAGTGATATTAGAGAAGCTACCGGGAAGAGCAACAATGCAAAAAGTTTGTGACCGCTCTAAAATCTACTGCACGGCCACGGTCTGCATGAATCCATAATAAGTACGTACCAATAATAAGTACTTCTTTCATAAGAATTTTTATATAAGATTCCGAAGATGATCTCTTTTGTGGGATGGAAATTTCTTATGAACTATTATGTGAAAATCCGTCGTTAAATATTAAATAACATCGCGATTACGAATTTTCGAACAACATGTTAAATAATTTCTTTTTTTGTTACAGTTGTTTAAGTCCACGGTCAGCGTATTTCTACGAATTCCCTCCTAGTGGTAAGTAAGTCTACTTCTAGAAGTTACTATTTGGTCTGTGAAACTGCACAGAGGCGTATATAAAATAACAATATGAAGCGGTAAGAGCCTTTGGCTTCCGCAACATGCCCGGTGTAGTCAAACAAATCACAACACTTTTGGTACAATAAATGTCTACTCCGAAAGAAATCTACAAATATAAAAGTACTTTATTAATATTTATAGATTTCTTTCGGAATAGACATTGTGCCTATCAAGTTTATAATAGGAATTTTAAGATCAACCTTATTAAAAAATATAAATAAACAAAAACGAGATTTGTCACCTTTACACTTTATTTCTTGACAACGCGTGAGTTATACCCCCGGTATTGCAAGCGTCTATAGGCTAGGGTCATGCTTACCATCAGGCGAGCCGTATGGTTGTTTGCCAACTTTGTGGTATAAAAAAAGAAAAAAAAATACAACAATATAATCCATTGTCTGGTAGTCATAACACAAGCAGGCCAAGCCTATCTTACTTTGGGACCAGGTAGGGCCAAAAAAAGTGACAGAATTAAATGTACATTACGATGATAAAGTCAGTTGGCAGTATCCGTTTACTTAACGAATATAGCTCACGCACTTCGGCAGTATCTCATCCATAATTCCTTCATACATTATTTAAGTGCTGGTTAGATACCTTTACGGCGTCTGATGGGAGACACATTTTATGTGTAACAATATCTCGGTTTTAGTATTTTATAAACTTTTTATAACATAAAGAAAAATAAAATGTGTAAAACGTGTTTTAATAATGATTTTATTATTATAAACGAGTGGGGTAATGCTGTTGTTCTCATTACGTGAAATTGAAAAGTATTTTCCAAAAATTGAGATAATTTTGTATTCGTTTAGCAGTAACCACGTTTTTTTTAATAAATTATTGTTGATTAATAAGATTTTTAAGCTTTTAATGATTATAAACGTGTTCGCCTAAAAGTCATAAGCCGACTGCTGACTGTACTTTCGTCTAGAATATAATATATTCGAAAAAGTATAATGGGGTGAATTTGTGCGATGTACACTTTTCTTCAAAAAATATAATTCTATTCTCAGATAACTGCCTTGGTACCGCAAAAAAGAAGGTGACGACATTCTCAAGACTGCTGCGAGGACTCAAGTCCCATAGGAAAGAGAAGCACGGATCATGTTCGCCGAAGCACGCCCACAGTCCGAGACAAGCGTTGCCGCCTCAAAGGGTGAGTTTACTACATTCTGTAAAAAAAAATTTTTTGGAAAGAACAAAACAGCTCGGTGGTCCATTGGTAGTGAAGTGATCCTACCTTCGGCATTAGAGGGTGCAGACATTTATTCGATGGCATTATGAATAGGTTTTAAGTCTAGCTTACTTTGTTACCAAGTGGTGCTGTGTGACTTCATATCATATCGTGTGTGAATTGTGTCGAATCTATTCCCACCCCTGTGTCTCCTGTAAAGCCAGTGCAAATGTTTGTGGTTACAGTTGTTAGCAATATATGATAAATTAGTATATCATTTTATGTCCTTACCCGCAAAAATTGTTGCCCTCTCTGTTTATGTTAATATCAATGATTTCATGCCACTGACTGTCACCGACAAAACTCGGGACACGCTGCGAGTACGAAGCTTGAATCAAACTTATCCAGAAACTGGCTACTATCGTTCTTATTCGACGCACAGCGACACCATCTAGCTCTACGTCTATGCCGTGCCAAATAAGAATAGGAATGAAAAAGTATCAAATTCATATCAAATTACAATATAGAATACGTTTTTATCACTACAAAAGTTATTATTTTGGTACAAATTGTTTGTAATCATTCCTATTATTATATGGAACGGATAGTGCCTATTAAACAGATCAACATAAAGCTAAAACCCACGCTGATTTGACTCGTCTGCGACTCGCAAACGCGTCATACTAATTGCAACGAGTGCATGTCAAAGCGGACCGGCGGCGTCGCGTCAACCTAACACAATGGGTATAGGATGGGGGGACGTAAAGAGAGTGTATGAAAGAACGCCGCGGGCTACCAGCGACTGCCTCAGATTTGGTTACTTGTTTTTCGGAAATGCTTTTAGTTAAATTCACATTTTATATAACCTATAAAGAAAAATTTCATACTTGGATGGAGTTCCAATATGTAGATTGAAGGACCAAACGGCCATGACTTCTGTAGACATTTCTTTTTCCAGCGGCCATTTTGCTTTGTTTTCAGAATGGTATTAGTTTATAGAGTAGTTTAAACACATGACTAAAGAACGTGCCTGCGAGGGCCTACTCTCTTAATATATGTTTTAATTTAATTTTCAATAAAAAAATTGTGTTGGATACGATATCAAATATAATATTTAAAATTTTATAATCCTTGATCTATTCTTGAAACAGTTAACGTGTTGTATTGTTTCACGGATTACCAACTCTTTACGATAATAATTCACTGTTAAACCTGAAGCAAAACATATCCACGGTCCACGGAGTATAGAGATACTTTAGAGAAAGTATAAAGGTGGTTGGATTGGCCCGCGAAATTCACATTATTTGTGACAAATTTGACTATAAATGAGAAAAAATGTACTTGTCACAAATACAAAGAGAAGCACTACTATTTATAATTTATATGATGATTGTTCAGTAGATATATTGTGTTTGTACTGAGAATTGCATTCTTATAAATGTGCAATGAAAGATTGAGCTAAAATTTGTTAAAAACGTAAAAAAAATTCGCGGGCCGTGCGAATTCAACCACCTTAAGCAAAACACATCCAAAACTTTATCCTCTAATCTTAGCTGGACACACCAATACCGAAAAAGTAGTACTAATCCTAAGTGCAACTCGGCTGATAAGGATTACCACGCGCCCTAATGGCTCTTATCCTTGGCTCAACAAACGGTCATAATTCAAGTCGTCTACTTGGCTCAACCGACTTAACTTTGGCAGGCGTCATTTCTCAAAAGGCACGCGTTGACGTATCCCCACTCTCCCCCTCCCTAGAGATTAATAAATATAGGTGGACGTAGAAAAATGTAGCTTAATTTGGCTGAGATGAGCTGCTTATCTGATGCGAAGGCGGAGACTTGTAGTTTATCTTAAAGGGTTAAACTTGAGTTTAATTTAAAAAGTTCAGCATTATTATTAGCGTTTTCAGCGTAAAATTGCAATAGGATTTGTATGTATTTTCATCAAACAACGCAGTTGTTGCTTGATCTCATAAAATAATAGTAATTTTCTACTTTTTGTTGGGATGAATTTCATATGGCACGAAGAGCATGTCGGTTTTCTATGATTTTATTTTGTACACAATATTATTGTTTAAATATTTTCACAAAAAAAAATCTCTGATCTTTCTCTAAGTTTACAAAGCAAATTATATGTACAGTCACCTCCATAAATATGTCATTCCTTTAATACCTTTTCACTTTCGTATATCATTTCAATTACTTAAGACATTTGAGTGAACATGGTCAACAATGTTATAGTGACAGGGTTCTAAAGTGACTACATATTAATAGAGGTGACTGTACCTATAAAATAATCATTTTTTTAAATTTTAACGATTGTCTTAAAATAACTGTGCAAGTTTCCCATTAAGTTAAATAATGTTAATCTCTTCACAAATCTAGAAGCATGAAATTTTATAAAAAAGTAATTTTACATAAATATAAATATGAAATGTGTAAGTAAATAAATAAATATAGGGACAATTCATACAGATTGAGCTAGACCCAAAGTAAGTTCGAAACTTGTGTTATGGGATACTAACTCAACGATATTATATTTTATAACAAATACATATATAGTTAAACATCAAAGACCCGAGGCCAATTAGAAAAAGTTCGCCTTTCATCATGACCCGACCGGGGATCGAACCCGGGACCTCCGGGGTGGCGGTCTGGCGTGGTAACCATTACGCCACGGAGGTCGCCAGAATATGAAATATGTAGGTACATAGTTATAATACTAGATTTTTTTTGGAAATTCCCACGAGTACCAGACTGCGTTGGTAACAAGGCAGACGCTAGTTAGCTTATATAAGATTCATATCCCTCGTGCAATATATTTTGCGGTATTATATGGCCATCCAGGTCTGCCTAGATAGGGCCAATAAAATGTTATAGTTGCGAGTATCGAATGCTTGTGGTACCTCGTAAATAAGTACCAGATGGTTTACTTGTAGAGAAGTTATCAGCTAACCAATTAAATATTCCTTTGTTTTACACATTGTTTCTCTACAATAACATTTTAGTACCATGTCACACCAAAGATGCGAACAGATGACAGCAACCTGTCTGTATCAGTGGAAGCGACAAAGGAAATGGTATTAAAGTGTCCATGTAATATTATAACTGTACATCATCCTTTAGTTTTAAAATGGTTTATCTTGACTGGTTCAATTTATTTTATAGGATTCTATTATTTACTACCTGGTAACCTCGGTATTCCTGCAAAGTCTCCGTACTTATATCTGGGTTATGGCCATCTACTGATAATTGGGTAGGGTTTTGAACGTCAACGAGACACTGTCAGGCTAGGTACCATAAATAATAATAAGTTCCGATCTCACCCACTATTTCGTCTATCTAGCTCATACAAAGAAAATATTTTTTTTTATACCACAAAGGTGGCAAACAAGCATACGGCCGGCCTGATGGTAAGCCGTCACCGTATCGCCATAGCCTATAGACGCTTGCAATACCGGGGTACTCACGCGTTGCCAACCCTCCCAACCCCCTTAAGTGGAGCTCTGGAGACCTTACTCATCGTAGTAGGAACACAACATGGCCGAGACCAATGCTATTTGGCTACGATCTTTTGTAAGGTGGAGGTCCTTCTCCAGACGGGCTGCTCCGATTTGAGCGGATTATCCGCTTTGCCCTACCTCTTAAGTAAAAAAGTGTGAAATAAGCAGGATAGCGTGTGAAAGATTTTAACAATTTCATTTTAGAAAAGAAAATAGCCACGCTGATCGTAATGTACAACAGTAACAATATAGTAATACAGTAACATCGTAATAGTTTTTACACAAAGTATAAAACTTTGTATTATTGTAGGAAACCCAGTTAAGTGAAACGTGCTCTATATAAAGTTTGCAACTACTAAGTTCGCGGGTGTTCCGTTCATTTATTGTATCCGCATTGTATGAAATTTAGTTATGTATTTGACGCAGTAATTTTATTATAACATTGTAATAATAATTTATTTATTTATTTCATTTAATATACACAGTATTACAGTAAGTACATACTAAGGCACCGTGATATTCAAACATTATAAATAGGAATAACAACAAGTAACATATACAAATACAATTAACATTTCACAGTTGTCTCCCGCACATCCATCTCCTCGCAAAACCTCAAGCACTCTCGACACACAATCACCCATTGACTAGCAAACACATCACAGTCTGGGGCTGATACGAGAAGCGCATTGATATACCGCAGAGCAATCACAAGTGGCGATTTGGCATGAGACACTGTACGCGCCGCCGGTACCGCTAAACTATTGTAATGGCGAGGCCTAAAACAAATCTTCGACCGAGGAGGAACGAACAGGCGGACCACTTGCGTCACCAATTCGACACAGTCTGAGTTCCCTCGTAGGATGGCACAAGCCGCAATTACTAGTGCATAGTTACGCCTTACCTCTAGAGAATTAAACCCTAATACACCCAGCAGGAATTTCGTGGGGTATAAAAATGGGTAGTACCCATACATTTTCTTATATAAAAACCTTAAGAAGGCCTTTTGTATTTTCTCCAGAAGCAAAACGTAACCAGACTCATGCGGGCTCCATACAATTGAGGCCGTCTCCAGCTTACTCCTCACTATGGCCGTATAAACTAGTTTGATGGCCGTTGGGTTCGTGAATTCCCTAGCATTCCGAATCACAAATCCTAGACTTTGGTAGCAATTGGCCGCTAGCTTCTTGATATGCTCATGGAAGTTAAGACGGGTGTCGAATATAACTCCCAAGTCCCTGACCGACTCGATACGTTGAATCGGTTCATTACCAAGCAAGTACGCGGCCTGACAAGGATTATGGGCACGGCTGAACGTCATAACTGAGCATTTGCTTGAATTAAATAGAAGTTTATTACTGACGCTCCACTGGTAGACCCGGTCAATAATATTGTAACAACCGCGACCGCGTCAACCAGTTTAATATGCAGTCGCTTGTAACTATATGCACTTAAAGGCGTCAAAAATGCATATCAAATATAGATCCGCGCGGTTAGCCGCCTTGCGGGTAACTACTTGAAATTATTGCAGATCAATATTTATTTATTTTCATTATTGAGGCTAGACTTTTAATTACATATTGATTTGATGTTTTTCTAATTTCTAAAGCGGGTTGCAGACCAAGAGCTAAGCTAACTTAGTTTAACATAGAGACATTACTCATTGTGGTCTGCACCCAAGTTTGAAAAATCATATCAGCTATGCAGACTAAGCTGAACTAAGTTAGCAATGATCTATAGCTCTTGATCTGCAACCTGCTTAAGGATCTGTTATGATATGCCAGATTCGACGACCGGGACAAAACATACAAAGCTTTTCAAAATTACTGAAGAATTTTTCCTTCGAGGAGAGGAGGACAACGAATAGGTATACGAGTATACGCTAGTTCTCTTAAATAAAACAGTATAATAAAAACGACATCAATGACTATAAGCGGTTAATGTGATATGAATGCCTTATGTATAGAAGTGGGTGTATTTCCAACAGCTCTGAAAACTACAGTTGTAAAGCCATTATTTAAAAAAGAAAACAGAGAACTGACAGAAAACTACCGACCTATAGCTCTTATTTCAATTTTTTCGAAGATATTTGAAAAATATATCAATAAAGAAATTTATAACTACTTTGAAACAAATAATCTTTTTTGCAAGGAACAGGGAGGATTTAGAAAAAATACAACCATAAATATGGCAATCTACAGCTTCATCGATAAAGTGCTATCCCATGTGGACAAAGCTATCCCTATTTGTGCCATATTATGTGACATGACGCAAGCTTTTGATTATGTTGATCATAAAATCTTGATCAAAAAACTGGAAGCTTATGGGGTGAGAGGGAATGTCCAATCCTTGATACAATCATATCTCTCAAGCAGGACACAAGTTACAGAGATCTCTAAAGTAAATCTTAAAACTAAATGGCTGGGAACATACTCATCTAGAAAACGTAATGTGGTATACGGGGTTCCCCAGGGTAGCGTAATGGGCCCTCTTTTATTCATAATATATATCAATGATTTGCCTACCGCCACCGCCCACCCTATGACGTTGTTTGCTGATGACAGTACAGTTACGATAGCATGCAACAATAAAGATTTATATGAAAATGATATACACAATTCCTTGACATCAATAATCACTTGGCTTAATAGTAATAATTTAATCATAAATTTGAATAAAACATTCATAATGCATTTTGGTCAAAGAAAGAATAACACATCTGATATTGATTTAACATACAATGATACTGATATAAAAGAAGTTAGAGCATCAAAATTCTTAGGTATAGTCATCGACCAAAAATTACATTGGAAAGATCATATTGAGAAAACCTGTAAAAAGATTTCTTCACTGACATTCCTACTACACAGACTGAGCCGAACGTTAAATACGTGTGCCCTCCTCACTGCATACTATGGGCTGGTTGAGTCTGTTCTTAGGTACGGGATCATTTTCTGGGGAAATTCAACTGATAAGGAGCTCTTATTTAAAATGCAGAAGCGCTGTATTAGGGCCATGTTTGCAGTTAAATTCGATGACAGTTGTAGACCGTATTTTGTAAAACATAAAATCCTCACACTTCCGTCCCTGTATATATTGGAGGTGGCATTGTTTGTTAAACAAAATCCCAAATTATTTATAAAAATATCAGACATTGTCATTAGAAATAGACGAAACCAAAATCGATTATGTCTTCATCCTGGTAAGACCACATTGATGCAAAAGAATGTTATCTGTATGGCACCAAAAATCTTTAATAGAATTCCACACAGTATTAAAATGTTAAATACGAATAGGTTTAAAATTCATTTGAAAAAACTGTTAGTAGAGAAATGTTACTACACTGTAAATGATTTTTTTGAAGATAAATCCTTAAAATGAATAAGTTTTTTTTAACATTGTTTACTGTTTTTTTAGTTATTTTATTTGACATTAATTATTGCTTATTTCGGGTCTGTAGTTGATTTGTTATTGTTACATTTTATTTTATTTATTTCAATGTTATTAATTAATTTTTATTTACTTTTTTTATGTTTTTATTTTTTTAATTGACATTCTATTCTATGACTTTTGTATTGCTGCGTTTTGGAATGTTATAATGTATGTGGGTATTTTGTTTTGTTTTTTTATCTAATTTTATTGTGTTTTTATGAAAGGCTGTTGCTCCCGTCTCGAACACATTTGTACGCCGACAAGGCAAAACATGACGGACTGTAAAAAACATATCCAACATTAATATGTAAATACTCATGTTTTCTGCAAATAAATTTATCTTTATCTCTTTATCTTTATCTTTAAAAATGGTACGAGTGACCATAGGCTGTGGTAACCGTTGCCATAAATTTACTACTTTAATAGTAAATATTATGTAGAATGGTTAGTAAATATTCCTTGAAGAACCATTAATTATACCTTAATGCATTTTAATAAATCAAATGACAGATTCAATCGCCAGTAATTGACTGTCTCTATATACAATGCTAATAATGAAGAGCCTAATGCAATCCAACACATCAATAGTTGATGTATGGCCTCTGCAATCTAATATGAATCCTATTTCTGCGAAGTGAAACATCAATTTTGTGCGGTAACAACGTTCTTTGGGGAATTGATCAAAATCAGAAATGCATATCGAATACGTGTTAATGTCACGTTCTGTTTAGTGATTACGGAATACGTTTTAGCAGTCCATGTTTGTTATATATTTAGTCTATATTTGTACTATTATATAATATCTGTATTCTATATAAATTGTGGCAAACAGAACTCCTTTATAAATCTTTATAATACTTATTATTTTTATAATATCTTATTTTCTCTTACCGTTTCTTATAATATTTTTATCTTTTATAATACTTTTTCTCTATTCTTTTTATACGTCTTTAGACATTGTCAATCTTACACTCTCTCATTGTAAACTAACTTTTACATAATATTATACCTTAATTTCTTTCATTAACCTTACCTCATTCCAAGTTCCACCATATAGCTCTTTGATTATTGTTGGGGAGGCAAACAAGCTTGCGATTCATCTGATGCTAATCATATACCTTTATGAGTCATTTATCTGTACAATGTATCGCATTTCGTTTGGTCAGTGAGATATTTGAAATCTCAACTTTTTCCCTATGTCTTTCTCTTTACTTTATATTTTCTTCTTTTCCAAGGTTCACAAAACTATTCTACTGATAGCTTACCATCAGGTATCCTGATATTTGGTGTCCTTAATAAAGCCAGATTTAAGACTCACTTGAAATCATTATACTGGACAACATATTAATTTGAAAGTAGAAAAGATTATCTTTTTGTTTAAAAAAACAACAGAAGAATGAAAAAAAAACACTACTTTAGTCCGACGAGTCCGAAAGATTATAGGGTAAGCACCCATTGAAAATGAAAAATGACCATTACGCAATAATAGAATGGATTCCACTCAATCGGATTATACCAAACCAAACAGAAGTTCACAATAATAAATATTTTAAAA
Source organism: Endotricha flammealis (assembly GCA_905163395.2). Taxonomy (NCBI): domain Eukaryota; kingdom Metazoa; phylum Arthropoda; class Insecta; order Lepidoptera; family Pyralidae; genus Endotricha; species Endotricha flammealis. The sequence goes on along the minus strand of LR990859.1, from coordinate 4,542,449 downwards.
TAAAATATGAATTTCAATTTCCGAATTGTGTGAAAATGATAACGAACGAACCAATAAATTTTGACCGGTCGGATTCCAGGAGCGTAGGGCTGTCGCATTAAAGAAACTCCTATTGTCGGCTATTCACATTATTCCCGAATCACCAAGTTAATGGGCGCGCATTGTAACTCGTATGATTAATTGAATTCGTACATAGCCTCATTGTGATGCAGATATCCTTAGCGTTTTCCGTACTCAAGTGAATGATAAATCGTTTATGTCTATTCTGCTTAGTACTTGATAGCGGTAATTAGATAAGCTTATATGAAAATCTATTAAGCATGTTTTGTTAACAAATTGATAATTTAGAAAAGGACAGGTACTTTACAGGTTCCATTCCTACGCACTAGCGGTTAACCGCGCGGCTAGATTTTCTATGCAATTTTGTGGCGGTTAGTGCGCGTAAACTCAAGCGGTTTCACATTATACTAGACAAGTGGTTAGTAGTTCCCGCGGTTAGACCATATCGAAGTGGATTTCCACTTCAATATGGTCTAAGAGATGTAGATTTTCCCCCGGACCGACAATAGAGCGTTTTAAAATCTATAGTTTATTTTTAATTTTGGCTATACAGAGAACACTGGGGTGACACGATTATTTTGTGACATAGTAGGTATGCCATCATGGCATAAAGCACAGTACAAAATGCAGTGCAATTCCATCTTCTAACTTTTAATCTAATAGGAAAAAATGGTTTTCTTTAAATAAGGGTTAAATTTGTAAGGATTTGACCATTGCGCTATTTGGATCGACGTCCCGCATTTGGTACTTAATTTCTGTATGTACAGTGCAAAAATGAGAGTAACCATTTTTGCACTTACCTACAGTGCAAAAATGGTTACTTAGCTCATTTTTGCACTGTACCTGGATCTGTATTTTATTTATTATATTGGACTTATACATTGTAACAAAGAGTGGAAGAAAAAATTTCTAAATGACAAAAAAGGCCGTAACCGGGTTTCTTTCGCCGTTTCTTTTACCGGTGGCTATTTTGCTTGTCTAATTTCTGAAATAAGCGATTTCATTTCATTTCATTTCATTTCAAGAAATACAAAATATTTAATTAGTAAAATTTTTGTTTTTTTCTCAAGCTCTTTTGTGTATACGATTTTTTGTAAAAAATCTTTAGACTCTGTATTGTTATTTTTATTTCGTGTGTGCACTTTTGAGAATGTGTTTGTTTTACAGTATGTAGGAATGTCATTATGTGTATATCCCATATATTGGGAAGCAATGAAATATACGCATCTTAACCAATATCTTAACAACCAAAGCTAATTAAAAAATCGTTATATATTTTAATATATGCATGTTTTAAAACATTTTTAATAAATTTTGTTTACTCGTTTCTTTACTGAAGGCTAGAATTTTTACTATATTCAATACACAGTTATTTGTGTCTTATACATACGAGTAGTTAAAATATTATTTAACGATTTATAGATTATACTTTTAATCATAATTATATAACTACATAATTATTAAAAGTTAATTTGAAAAAAAAAACCGCTAATAGTTGGAAGTCGAAAGTCGTTAGCGGTTTCCTATTCGACCTGAAAAAACAACTCGACAAAAAAATACTCCTTTCTTGGCATTTAAGTGAGTGATACTGTACTAATGTGAATAATAAATAAGTATTTCTGTCAAAAGTCTAAAATGTTTTATTTGTCTCTATATTTCTTCTTTAATATACTTACATATATTGCGCCAAGCTATTACTATATCGTGAAGAATCTCAGTAGGTATACATAATTTATATTTACAAAGTTTAATGCAGAACATTTTAGTTAATTTATCATACGGAACGGTACAGCGGTGATTCGCAAAAAAGTTTCGACTTTTCAAGAAAGTTGTTAGTTGGTGTATTGCTGACTATCTTAAGAAAAATGACTGGCTGTTTTGATAAATGAACAAAATTTGTTTTGCTTACTTTATGAAGATATTAACTTGAATTTTGATTCGAATGAGTTTACCAAACAGACATTCTTTTGTTTATTATTTTATTTAATTACACATAGGAATTTTTGTTTGGTAACATTTTGTGTATTTCTTTATATAACTATTGAGTTTTTTACCTGACGACTAAATAATAGAAAATCGTTGCTAGACTGCATTTTTTTTCACTAAAGTTGTAACAATAACAAATATTTTTATTTAGTCATAAAAAATATGATAAGACTCATTAATTTGTGGACTTGAATTTAATGAAAAAATAATTCACTGTAATACATTTTATAAACAATATTATTGAAAGGATACACGTAAAATGATGATGATACAGGTGTAGCTAAAAAAAGGAGTTAAAAATCTAGGCAACGTCTCGAGTCTCTATTAGTGGGTCTATATTTAATTTCGGGGATTATGCTCAAAGCCTACACTTTCCTTCAGGTCGACACCCCGGACAGCGTGCTCCAAAGTGGTCTGGGACTGGGTCCCGGACCAGACACAGTCTTGAGGTCCATGATAGACCCACGAGACTATGATCGCCTCAGGTCCTTACAAATGAGTGCCACCCAACCAAACACCTTTGAGGAAACTATCCATAGGGTGAGAATCCACTGGTTTTACTTGCTTATTATTTGACAGATTAAAATATTTTTTATGTCATAAATATACATATACTTTTATGATAATTTTATTTATTAAAAATACAATTTTATTCAGAATTGAATCTGTCAAATGTATAGCGAGAAAAACAAATTCTGTTACGCTCTGTATGGCAATTTTATATTTATTTTCGCTAGCGCAATTCATGCATACTATTTTAGTATATTGATTGGTATAATAAATAAATAAATAAATATTCTTAATCTTATCTTCTGAAAATACTAATTTAGTTTATTGGTATATATATGTATTTTTTTCAAAATAGAGTTGAATATTATCAATTTAGGTTTTGAATTCCATCCAACGCTTTTAAAGTTTATGCTTAGTAGAAACATAATATTATTTTTTTATATTTTTTATTTTTTATGTCATTTTATTATGTTTGTAATGAGTGGTATTATATTATCTAAATGTTAGTACTTATTTTTACAACGTCAATAATTTGATGTGTTTATAATAAAATACGGCTGAATCCGCCGCCATTTTGCTTAAATATTATTTATAAATGACATTTTAATATTTAATTATCTCAGAAATATATTACATTTATGTATATAAATGAATAATTATTTATATATGAATTTTGCCAACAGAGCTATAACAGAAAATCAAAATTCAAAATTTCGCATTATTATCTTTTGGCCTATTTCATAAGCGGCATGCTCATAAGGAGGTGGATCTTTAAAAAAATGTGAAAAAAAAAATTAAATTATTATTTTAGCACGCATTTCTATTTTTGCACTTTCAAAAAATTGCACGTAAAATAATTCCTTGCACGCACTTTCTATAAGAATGAATACAATGCATGGCAGCATATTATTTTTTTTTACGTAGGTATTTTTGATTTTGAAATGTCACAATTTATTTATGTATTGCACATTATCGTTTAATACATTTCATTATTGTGAATATCTATTACAACATGTTAATAAAATATTATGATAAAATATAAAAATTGTGTAATAATTTATTATAAACTGACTGAAAAAAGTAATAATGATAAATAATAATAAAAATAAGTTAATGGTCTATAAAACTATCACAAAATACCCTGTCTAATTGTAACAACATCAAAGAACCCTGTGACCTGTTGTTTTAAATCTAATGTGTAAATGTAATTATTTCGTTTGTTACAGTTAAAAGTTCAAGAAGCAATGAAGAAAAAAGATAAACTAGCGAGAGAACAAGAAGAGGTAAATCATAGAATTTATTTATTACGAAATATCTGACTAATATTCCATTTATGTTATTAGGTATTGACATAAAATATATAATATATACAGGAATGAAAAATATAATTTCAAACATAACAATTTCTTTTAAAAATAAAGTTTTACACGAATATTTTATTTGCTGATAATAATGAAATTACCTATTTTCCATCACTGTTAATTTTAGAGGTGTTATCATTAAAGTCTGTGAGAATCCAAGAACTGTCAGTTCATCTGACAGGTAGGCTAACTAAAACGTAAAAATGGTGAAACGAGCACTTAATTCTTCTGATTTGAAATAGCATCTCTAAAGTTAGGTACAAAGAGTTTCCGCAGCAATGAAGTGAATTATTTCTTGAATTTATCAGTAGTAAAGATAATAAATCGGCATGCAACCAACTTAAACGATGTCGTACTAAACAGGAATAAAATTGATACAAACAATTTATTACTGAAGTAAAATTTCAATGTTCGATAACCAAGTACCAGGGTCCCATAGTTTTACGAGGCTATACGCTGAGCAAGGGGCTTCCGAAGTTTCGTAGGGAAGCGATACAACTGCCTGTAATAGGCTTAGTTCGAGATTAGGCCACGATTAGCCCATGGTTCGGTTTGCGCGTCTATGTACGAGACCGTAGAAGATTACAAGTTTGTGTGAGTCTCACGTCAGATTAGTCGACTGTCTTAGTTTGGAGTTTTCTGACGTTATTTTTTTCGTATACTGCCAGTATTTATTGATTGATAATGCTCTTGGTTTAAAAAATGACAGGATGATATTTTTCCTTTTTTCAAATCATTTCATTAGTATTTCAGCAAAAGAGCGTCTTTCTATCTTTTCTTTTGAAGTCATTTTATTATAAAAAGATGGCGAACATTTAAGCGTAATTTTTTGTTTCCTTTTTACTTTGCGGACAATGTTTCTAGTATTCTTTAGTTTTATGGAAATATTTTTAATAAGGTATTGTATGCAAGTCGCCCACACTGATGGAATATGTCTAAGAAGTAACATAAAATCTCATTTAGTCGTACAAACGACAAGCAAATCCCTTTCGTGCAGTCGACGCCGCCTTTCTGAAAACAAAGTGTGCATAAATTAAGTTAATGTTCAATACTTTTCTACTTACGAGAAAGTGGTCGTTTTATTGCCCTATTTGAATATATAGCCGTGTTCACGCATTTATACATGAAAATATTTCGTTGTTATAAATCATTTTTAAATATCTTTTGCAGTCATATTTCATAAGCACGACGCCATGTAGTTCAAATAAAAGTAAAATTTTGCTTGTACTGTCCAAGTACCTACTGCTTACACTAATGGTAGAGAAACTTAAACACTTTGCAATTTACCTCTAAATAACGTACCTATAGCCTCGTAAAACTAGGTTTGCATAATTATAATATACTTCTGTGATAGTTACTTATCTGAAGGGATCGAACATCAGGGTCTAAAAAAATCTGATGAGATCGTTTCTTTAGAGATTAAGGACTTGTGCGCACTGCGAAATTTCTCCGCGAATGCTTCGGAATAACTTCGGGAACGGGACCAACCTGTTCCGAACCGCGAGCATCAGCTAGTTTTCTATAAAAATCATTTATACACTCCTCTAAGAGTCATATATCATTTACCATGCCTCGTAAATAAATATTTATAGTGTAACTCTATTTACGCCGCTCAAAGATTATGGCGTATAAAAATTCTGCTCTTATTTCCTTGTAAAAACCGTAAAGTTTTTATGGGTTGCATTAAGCCGTTGATACTTACGTGGGAAATGATGCTGTACACCAGCTGTAAATCTACACTTAGCAAATGGGGTGGAATTGTGTAAACCAAAGTTTCTAATGTAAAATACAATCAAGGAACACTACCAAATAGTTTAAAATCTTAAAATCATACTAGAACTGCGAGAGAGGTCTTTACTTAATACCTAAATAAATAATGTATAGTGATTCAAAAAGGGGTTTCTACTCTGTAACATCAATTCAATTGATATCAAGAATACAAGACTGGCTGAATAAATAATAAATGGACAAATCACACAGAATATTATTAAAATAGTTTCTCTTTTGTTTCAGATTTTAAGAGACATAAGACATGGCCTTATGAATATGGGAAGAGATGGTGTAAGAGGTCCCTTCGGAGGTACGTTTATGAAACTAATTCGTATTATATTTTTTACGACAAAAAAAGTCAAAGAATCACTTTTTGTTGTTCTTTGACTTGCTTTAATTGTTCTAGTCGCTTCTTGTTGTGAATTTTCAAAATTTTTCTTTTTGCTAAGCTTTAAAATCTCGCTTACCACTGTTAGGTTAGTTTTTTTTACCAATATAATTTTTTTGTGTACATTCATATTTCTTTATTTTTATTAAACAAAAGGTGTATAAAATATAGAATTCGTTGAATTTTAAATGAAGCGCCTAGAATTAAAGGAATTCAAATATATCGCATGCTGAAATTCAGTGATATTTTGATTGAAAATTAAATTTGAAAAAATATAAGTAAAAAAAAACAGTATTTATGTTAGTTAAAAGATCATACTTCTGATAAGTCAAGTAAGATATCACTGAATACCTGCACGATAATTTTATCGTTATTATAAGTGTACCCATGCGAAAGGCTTCTTTTTATGTACTGAATGTTAACTTATATTAATTTTTCGTTCGTCATTATCCGATCTGCTTTTGATGTGCATTAGTCGTCATTCATTGAATCATGTGCACCAAGACGACATTATTATTATAATTCAACGTCATTTGTTTTGTTACAATATTTCGTGTCTCAGGCATCAGAATCTTGAAATCATCTTCACACATCTCCATTTATTTTGCAACGAAGTGCTGACTGCATGTTGTTTTAAAAATGATGTTTTGCATAAAACTACGCACGGCTTACGATGTTCGTACACAGCTTAACTGCAGTGTTGTCAGTGAAACCACCGCATTGTGGGAGGGAATTAACGGTAAATGTTTTGGCAATTTTGTTAGCACGTATTTTTTATTTGCACTTTGGGGGGACTAAGCTACACAAAAAGTTTAATAGAGGAATCGTTTGCAGACGACACGTATATGTACGACGATGAAGCAAGAGGCCTAACAGGAAGAGGGCACTGGTACGACGAACCTCCGTACGAGAGTGACCCTGAAGACTTCCTTATGGGCGGAGGTGCACCGGCTGCGCAATTTCAGAATGGACGAGTTTGTTTCACGCTGAATCTTCGAAATGAACCCAGAGGTGAAGGCGTAATATCGCTCAGAAGCGCCGGCGATATAAGTTTAGCTAGAGCTCCCAGACGAGGATTAATAATTCCACAAAGCGGTCCCTATCCGACCACCGTGATCCCGTTACGAACAGCGAGAGACAGGGAGAGTGGGGATTACGCTGCGTCTGACATACAGTCAATTGGCTCGAGACTATCAGGCATTTCATTGGAATCCAGTCGATCCGAACGGGACTCGAGAAGAGGGTACAGGCAAATGTCGGGATATCGGATAGGTGCCGACCCGTTATCGCCTGCTTCGTCAGATTACGAAGATCAAGAAAGTGAAACTGATTCACAACACATAGCAACTGTTCATAAGGTAATTTTTGTATGAAATTTTTAAAATATGTTGGCAATTGGAAATCGTAATAAATTTGCTTTATAATTTAATGTTGCTTTTGATTTTTTGATCCTTTACCCAAATAAATGTTTACTTCCATTTTTCCAGTCAGCCGAAGAATGCGAAGGAGTATCAAACTTAGCAGGGAAAGTTCGAGGGTTAAGACAAGATGTCCAAAGAAAAATCTCAAGATTAAGACAAGAGAGAGGTCCTGAAGGAACCGATAGGCGGACGAGCGGCGATCAAGCGTTCCCATGTTCTAATAGTTCATTTGAAAGTCTTCCCAGCGGATCAGGCAGTAGTGAGTGGATTTATTGAGTTATTTGTCTGTGTTAATATAAATGTTGTTTGTAAATATGTTTGTCTTTCCTTTCTGTGTACAATAACGCCCCATGTGTTACTTACAGATTACACTCTTGTAAATAATATTAGTTATTTAAATTATACCTATCCTTACTAACAGTGGTGTTCGTGTTGTAACTTAATTAACAATATCCTACCTATTCACAGTCATACAAAGAGGTGTCCACAGGTATTTTTGATTTCAATGTTGGTCATAGGCTAGGAGAAAATTGGAGATTTCTAAGTCTAAATATATTTGTGTACAGGCACACAAGCATTGGTTCGAGCCGGTAGTAATCACTCATCTCTCTCGGCAGAAGAAAACATAGAATTAAGTCCAGCCGGGCGGAGTTTACTTGTGCCGCAAATGCTGTGTCGAGCCAGAGCACTCGTCGATTACGTACCCAATATTTATGAAAAAGATGCTCTGCGATATAAGGTAAGATCTTAATATCAAACTCAGTACGTACTAATTAAATACTTGTTTATAAATGACGGAAACTTAAACTTGTTATTTCTTTATCAACAGAAAGGAGACATTATCGAAGTGATCAATATGAACGCATCTGGCATTTGGCGTGGAGTTTTAAACAATAAAGTTGGAAATTTTAAATTTGCCAACGTTGAAGTTCTGTCTGACAGAGATACTATTCGATCAAGATCATCCAAATGGTGCAAAAGTCGTGAACGACTCTGGGAAACACGACCGAGAACTGTTGAGGAGTTACTGAGAAGAATAGACTTACCAGAGTACACTGTGGCCTTTGCTAGAAATGGATATGAAGATATAGAACTATTTAAGGAGATTGAGCCTTCTGATTTAGATTACTTGGGAATTATGACTCCTGAACACCGTACTCGAATTCTCGCTGCCGTGCAACTGCTACACCAACTAGAATGTAAGCATTAATATTTATTAATTATAGCTATTATTCTACCAATATATAAATTATAAATGGAGATTTTATTAAGTTATAACTGAAGTTATTGCTTAACTTAGGTGGCGAAGGTGACGGAGAAGGAGAAGGTGGTGGTTCCAGTTCAGAAGGTGGAGAGTCTCCATTTGGCCGTCGTCAATTTCCACGAGACTCGGGATGCTACGAAGCGAGTGTAAGCGTGGGTGGAGTACGTGTTCGAACTTCACCACTGGTTCATAGATCAGACGAACCTTCTCATAGGCCACCAGACCCAGCACCTCAAGCAAAACGTTCTATTCGACGACGTGCGCCAGACGACGCTGAATGTGATAGAATCGAGCGTTATCCAGGAACAGTAGGGGAGAGAACCATCGCTCGAACTGGAGGTTTGCCTGGTGGAGCGCGAGATGACACGTGTGAATCTGATCATAGGTTGAATGTCGTTAAATTCGTAGCTGGAGGAGAGCCTTGTGCGTCAGAAAAAAGTAGTGATTCTGGTGTGAGTAGTTCTTCGTTGAGTTCAGCTCATCCACACCGACCCTGAGCGTGGCCCGCCGCGCCGGCGCTGGCGTAGGCGCTGGCGCGGGCGCGAGCGCAGGTCGCGCTGCCGCCCGCACCCACCGCTGACACTGAAACCGTCGCGCCGCCTAAATGCGAGTAGCTAGTATCATCCTTATCCTGTGGACTTACCACCATTTTACTGAAAACATTCTTGGGATCTGTTCGATATGTCATGTTAAATATTGATCGATATGTTTTGATCTCTACATTATACACGACTGTTGAAGCAGTAGGTTTGTCTTGACAAAGTTTAATAGAAGATGATATGAGAAGTGTCTTTACGTATAATCATATAAAACATTTAGAACAGATTCCTTCTTCTTGTCTATCATATCTCGATTATGCATTGGCAATAGCTACGCGATGTGAAACTTCAAAGACTTCATTTGCATTTAAAGACTGAGGATTTTGTCTGACCAATTTTTTACTTTGTCTTGGATTAAGTGACAAAATATAAATTACTGTCCTTGCAATTATGGGCGGCGCCGGTTTTTTTTGTGGTGTTTAATGGGATATTTGTTTTTGTTATAAATTATAATTACTTACATATAACTTTTTGCTTTAATGCACTTTAATGAAGTTGGGTGTAATACTTACGAGGGACTATTTACTTAATTTGTTAGCGAAATATAAAAATCGATACTTATGAGTATGTTGACGTTAAAATGGAGACGCTTATGACTGAGTTAAGTATTTCAAAATATATTTTGAAATGAATCATTGATCAGCATTCCTTTATCAAGAGGCATATCACTGACGGCGCCATTTGTAGCTTTAGTTTTTTTTTTATTTGTAATATTATTAGTCTGATAATAATTCTAATGTAGGTTATGACGTATGTATCATTGATGTTATACAAGTAACCTTCAATTTCCCATTACAATTACATAGCGTGAAATTGAAAATATTTGATTTCCTTGGCCAGAAATAATAAAACATTGTCTCCGAAATACGAGACTCTTATCATATCTGTAAAGTCAATATTTAATATCAAATGTGTTCAATTTCAAGCTGTATACATAGCATTTTTAACAGAGTATAATTTAAGCTATATATTTAATTTATAGTGGAGGCAATAAGCCAGTTGATTTTAGTGAACTGGTGCGTTAAAAGCGCAACATTTGATAGCAATAATTGTAAATAATAATAATACATAGATAGGTTAATTATTGTACGTTGAGACTTTTTGTAATTTTTTAAGAGAGCTTTATGTGGTTGGCCACATGTACAGTTAGCGTAGGTACTAGGGAAGTTTATTGGTACAATTTAGTATTTCATACAATATTTTCTTAACAACAAAGCAAAAAAAAAACAATTTCATACCCACACATATAACTTTACGGCAATATAACATGACAAATAAGAATAATGACTCTACGACACTGTGAAAAATCGTTTAATAACTATGCCAATTAAATAGTCCATAGTAGACCAACGTCGTTTTATTATATTTCTTAGCAAGATTAGTATTCAGACTTGCAACAGTTGCATCTGAATATCGTCTGCCGTACTGTGTCCATAATCCCTAACTTGTTTTTCATACACGATGAGTACAACAAATAAAGTTAATACAAAGAATTGTAATTTAAAATGCGAAGAAATCTAGAAAACAATGAACACTTCAATATTGTCTAATAACGAACTTAAAATAAACGTGGACAAAATATTTTGAGGTTTGAGGATATAAAAAAAAAAAGAAATAAAATAAACGTGCATAAATAAAAACTTACAACTGAAAATTGTAACAATAAACTTTCCTATAGGTTTGAGTGTGAAATTCTGAATTTCGCTCACATCTTCCGTGTCGTGGTCCCGATTCGACCTTTACGACATCCGCACTTGCGACTGAGCTAAACCGTAAAAATACGTTGTTACAATAATGGTTACAACTAAATTTTGTTTCGCTACTTCTGAATATACATGTACTGCCATACAATAAAGAAGCCTCACTTTTGAAGTAATTTTTCACGAGCAATAATTTAATATTGCAAGTTGAGCAAAAAGATTTTAAAGTTAATGACACTTGTTATTTTAATGTTTTTTATTTAAAAAATGACAGCATGATATTTAATCTGTCATTATTTTTAAAATACATACTTTTATGCATCCCATTGCTATTATATAAATTTTAAGTTACTTACAATGAGTTACACAAAGGAGCTGATACATAAATCTAATGTTTGCCTAAGTCTCATGATATCTATTTTTTCTTTCTTAATTAAACAACAACAACGTGAGACTTAATGTGTCATTAACCTGTAAATTATTTTTGTGCCACTCAAGTAATTTTGCGATTAAAATATGTACAACTGCACAAACATATTTTTATATTTAAGTTTGTATTTAAAAAAAAGACTATCAAACAAATTGTAAAATATAAAATTAATTTCGCTAAATTCCAGTAGTAAATTGTACTTCATTAGTGTGTGTCGTAACTGCTGTTATGTCCAGTCCAGTAGTGTCATGCTCCAGTCTTCAGTGTTTTCCAATTGAACATTTCTATAATCTATTTTCTCATCTAAGTCTTATTTGTTTATTATAATTACTAGCGTTTTTGCCTGCGACTTCGTCCGCGTGAAGTTCCGGACCCGTCCTCGTGGGAACCACATTGAATTTCGGGAAAAGCTATAGCCTATGTCACTCCCTGATAATGTAGCTTTCTACTGGTGAAAGAGTTTTTGAAATCGGTCAAGTAGTTTCGGAGCCTATTCAATTCAAACAAACAAAGAATCAAATCTTTCCTCTTTATAATATTAGGATAGATAACAACTCGATACAGTACAACAATAATTTTAATCAGTTTTATATCAACTGTAATATTTTAATTGAAATCTGTTATTTTTCTTTTGTTTTTAGTAAAGAGTTTTTACATTATACTTAACGCCAAAGTTTCTGGCTCGCAGTTTATAAAACAATTGAAAATCGACTGTCGTTATGCACTGAGTAATAACTAATAAGTATGAATTTTGAACTTTGTTTTATGACTGCACACGCCAGGAGAATTGGCGTTCAGTATAGTTGTATTTAATTAACGGTTTCTTGATTTTTTTTTTATAATTCAGGAGATAGGAAGCCAATAATGTTGATGTTCACGGCGTGACGTCTTTTAGCGTGAATGAAAAAAAAGTAAGATGAATGGTACCAGCACAGATTTCCTAATGGTTTTAATATCTAATATAATATATTGGTATTTCCTAAACAATAAGACTCAGATGAAAAAAAGGCCTAAAATATAGAATGTTCTAATGTAAATTTTGTATAAAAAAATATCTTGCGAACCTTTTTGACTACGATCGTGAACTAGTCCGAAATAAATGTACATAGATAAATGTTTGTTACTTGTATATTGTAGATAGTATATATTTCTTTTGAAAATTATTGTATATTCAATAATTAATTCATTAAAAGTTAATAATTATTATCAAAGTAATTTATTTATAATCAAATTATTTCAAATGCTCAGGTAGTTTACTTGATTACATTTAATAAATAGCATTAAGCTGATAATCTACTGGAACGCACGCATGTTACGCAATGTTTTACAAACCGCACCATAAAATGTATAACTGTCAAAAACAGTCGGCTTTCGTCGTCTCCAATTTGGGTATTAGAAAATTCTAAATATTTGAGATACAATCCACACTGCCAATAATGACCAAAATAGCAATAAAAATGTCATTTTGACGATTATCATTATTCATTCATTGATCTAATTAAAACAGAATAATTATTTAAATTCAGTTTGTTGGATGGATGCGTATCAGTGCGTACCAGTTGATTGGAGGCTTTATTTTAGAAATGATTACGTAAGTATATTAATTACACTTTCCTTTAATTTCTTTAGCCGTATACTGCAGTAACTTTTTGTAGCTATATTTATATTTTTTTAAACAAACCTTACTTGTAAGTTTACAAATCTGTTTACAAACATGGATTCTAAATAAATAAATCCAAAAATTAAATGATTGTCTTATTTTAGAAATAATCACTTAATTGTTAAAACTAATATAACAAAATTCTAACTGAAAATCTTTATAACTTGAATCATAGCTAAGAATATTCTCGATCACCTTTTAAAATCAAAGAAAGAAATGATTCATCTTCGGATACCTATCTAAGGTGCTCTGATCTATATACAGGTGTTTATATAATTTTAATACAGTGTATGTATGTTAAACTTGTACACGCCTTTTTTGGACGTTGAGGGTTAAAATAATATTCGCAAACAGTTCCAATAAAACCTACACCTACTAATATTTTAGCCAATTTGAAATGTAGCCGACTACTGCAATCAAAGTTGTTCAATGTTTACTAATGAGTAAACCTACTCTAGGTTTTATATCAAAATTTTGTTTGAATACAAAGTTCAAAATCATTTGCAAATTTAGCATTAAAAAAGACACATAAATGAAAACGTTAACTCCGAGCTTAACCTTTCGATTTCATCATAAATGTTGCCGCGTCGATTTGAACCCGCTTTTGCTAGCAAAATTAATTACCGCAAGTTTATATTCACGCAAATATGAACTCTAAAATAATGCAGTAGAGTTGTCAGTGATATATCGACAGGTGATGCTAACTTGCATTATGGAGTAGGAGGTAACAAGTAGATTCACAGTCGACTGAATAAATATTGGTAATATATCAAAGTAAAAGTCCTTGCTCAATGTTTACCGAGATGTTTAATGTCAGTAGTATTAAAAAATAAGGCTATTATAAGTCTTCATACCTTGTTTATTTTAGACTTGTACTTTTTGCAGAAAAGACCATACCGTATTTACGAACATACCGAATTTTCAAACGTTCAGAGAAATCATCGTGCTTAAATTAAATGAGACTTACAAACTTACTTATAATTCAATGTATTTTGGAATTATTACACGATTTCAATAGAAATAGGTTATATAAAAAGGACGAGTCTAAAATAAAATCACAAGATGGTCAGACGACCTAAGGAAAGTCGCGGGAAGCCGCTGGATGCAGGCCGCTGCCGACCGGTCGCGCTGGAGGCGTTTATTAGAGGCCTAGCAGTGGACTTTTTGTGGCTAAGATGATGATGACCTCAAACACGCGTCACACAGACTTCCACGACTGTTCCGCTACTCAAACTACACTTCATCGCAGCGGAATTCATACAGAGGTTATTTTGCAGCAGCAGTGTACTATGAACGTCAAAATGTGTAATCTCCTTTACCTTATGCAGTCATAATTATAACCTCGCTGAGTTACGACGTTCCACTGAGGCTACTTTATCTAACATCTCTGTCCATTTTTCAGTTAGCACCATTATAAATCACGCGGTTCGAGCTGTTCCTATGGGAATACCTGCTATTCTACGCGATGTAAAATTTCTTATTAGCTTCCCCGCATTGATTTACGCGTGTACTGTTAGTTGTTTATAGACATTATAAACAGACTAATAAAAAAATTAACTTTTCTTATTTATTATGTTTTATGGGCAATAGGACTCTATGTCGAGTCTTTGTGTTTCCTATGTATGTTAGCCGCCTTATTAATTACCTTGCCCATAACAAATGTATACAAGTTAGACATAAACAGAGATTTTTTTAGCTATATTAGCTTGTTATTTGTACTTCTTTTTAGGTGTGTTTCCCGTAATTGGAGTCAACGGCTGGTAATTTGGTCAGTGTTTTTATGCCATCAGATGGTCACCGACTTAGCTAAACGACTGTGTTCTTTCGACAACAATCGGAACCGTCACTCGCATGAATATTCGATTCACAGGAAAAAAAGAAAACTTATTGAACTAAAAATATTTATTCAACTGAACTCATTTTTTTCATTTTCATTTTAATATTTTGTTTTCACCACAATACTTTACAGTACCATAAATGTAATTTACTGTAAATTACATAACATAACGATAAAAAATAAATAATAAAACTTAAAATGTTTACAACTTAACGATATTTGAAACGGGAGTGTGATAAATTTTCTCCAATATTCTGATAATAAAATATGTCCATTTCAATTCTGGTATCAATAAAAAAATTGTTTTATTTGTTACGATTTTGCTTAGCCTTTGTATATTATATTTTTTCTGGAATTAATAAATGACTTCTTTCATAACCGGTTTAGAGATTTTGGTGATGAAAATGGAAAAAGGGGAAATGAACAGAAAAATAAAATTATTTCGTTTATTCCGACTCTTGATAAAGTAATCTACACATTTTTCTATCAGAAACAAAATATGTTTTACTCATTTGTACAAAAAAAATAATGTAAAAAGAGTAAATAAAATTTATATTTTTTTAAATGAATTTACTTTTATTCTGGAAAAGTAAATAAAATTACTTTTTATAGAAGAGGTTTGCAAACAAGCAGACCAGGTGCACCTGATGTAAGTGATCACCATTGCCCAGGGCCAGGGTGTCTTTGTGCACGAAGTACAGAACTATCTTTAATAGAAAGGAAGAAGAAAATGAGGAGAAATGTGCCAACGCGTTCCTGCTTGCCGCCGATGTACAGAAAAGGGTGAATGGTTTATAAAGCTCTACCATTCAAAAAGGTTTTGACGTACACAAGGGGGCAATTTTTGGAAATTTGGATACGATTATCACGGAATCGCGCGGAACACCGTAGTGATCCGTTTATATGAAAATGAAATCAGAAATTAGATCTTTACAGGCATTTTTTCTTGACATATATAATGAAAATAAACTACGTTATAAACTACCACTATTTCGGAAACAAGCAAAATGGCCACTGGTAAAAGAAATGGCGAAAGAAAACCGGTTACCTACGGCCTTTTTTGTCATTTAGCAATTCTTTCTTTCACTCGTTAGTTACAATGTATAAGTACAATAAGAAGAATAAGCGGAATGTTATAACAATTCGAGTAAATCCCTTGACGCAATGTTTAGAAACTTTGTATCATATTTAAGGCCATGCATCCTCTTTTTGGCTTACTGTACATTTTTTTTTATTGACGAGCAGTATTGATTCAAAATCGGAGTAACATTAGTTATAGCCCAGTTATTTATTTGTTTGTTTAAAAAGCTAGTTGTGAATCTTCGCCACTATATCCTACTAATATTTTATAGGAGAAAGTTATGTGTATGTTTGTTACTTCTTCACGCTCAAATAGCTGGGCCGATATAGATATTTGGTATGCAGGTAGCTGATACCTTGGATTAACACATAGGGTACTTTTTATCCCGAAAAGTACGCGATTCCTATAGGATTTGGTCAAAAAACTGATATAGACGACGCTGGTTGAAAATAAAATTAAACGCGGGTAACATCGTGTGCAGCCTCTAGTATTATTATATATGTATGTATATGTACAGTGAGCAGACCAGACCAGTCCTCCCAGGCAGCACTTCTCAACCATATAATAGGGAACTATCTCACAATAATAAACAATCTACCTAATTCATCAAGCAAAGTACAGTATTCACAACATAGTTGAATAAAATCTAGACTAGAAATATCCGTATGCAACAGCTCGAGTCAATTTAGCAAATGCACGCTCCCATCACTGTTTATGGTCTACGCGTTTGCTTCGCATATTGCAGTCATTGTACACGAGTGGAGAACAACCCTTACAGTTTATAGCTGCTCGTTAATATGTACACAACACAACCTATGTTGAGAGTTTAAGGCTATGAGTGAAATTGGTTTTTAACATCTTGGATTCATATGTTCGGAGTAATTATCAACTATGGGCTTGCAGGGTTGAATGACTTGGCATAACAACAACAGACAGGACTGTTAGCAGTAACAACAACAAAGAAAATTAACGTGCTCTCCAAAGGACTGCAGAGCTTCAAATTTTATTTACAAATAAAATTTGATTTTCTAATATTAGTTCAGTTTAATTAAATAGATTATTTTTTTAAGTTTGTTAAAAGTTTGTCCTGTATTATGAAATAAATACTTAATTAATAACATTAATTACGTACATAATTGATTTTAAAAATTGTACGTTCTCAAAATGAATTACAATTCTCACATCCAATTTTTTTTGTTCATTAGCTACACCAAAAACTACGTTTACTTTTATGTTCTTTTGACATTACAAATTTCTATTTGATTTATTTATCTATCTAATATAATATTGAGGAATTGCGGTAATTCTAACGATAAAATATCGTGTAATTATTTAATAAACTTAAATGATTATCACAAGACTTAACTTTATTATGATTGCATTAGACGCTGAAAATAACTAAACGTTAAACCAGTTTAGACATAGCACACAAAGAAATAGAAAACTTAAGCATCATAAATAGACAACTACAAAATAAAATTGCAGAACAAAACAAAATTATAAAAATATACAAGTCAGTAGGTATAGATAACATTAACACAAGTCTCAAAACCACTGGGCCACACATGTCCACTCCATTGGGAAGCGGCAGACTACAAAAGCAACGTTTGTTCGAGAAAGAAGCTGTTTCGTGTGGAACTTCAGAGAACATAACACACATTAATAATTACAAAGAGAAACCAAAACAATTGACCGAAACACCATCAGCCAAGGCAGGTGATATTCAAAAACAACCACCGAAGATCTGTACCCTATTGCCCAGTGATCAAACGAATTCGAAAAATAAAGATACCAGCAAAGAAAATAGGAAATCAAAAGTTATAGTTATTGCAGATAACCAGGGTCGTCGAGTGCGCAAAATATTGCAGGAGTTATTGGGTGCTAAATATGTAGTAACATGTTATTATAAACCAGGGGCAGCGTCATGTCATGTATTAGATTGCGAGAAAGCTCAAATGGCGAGCTTAACAAAAAATGATTATATTTTACTTTTAACTGGAACAAATGACAAAAATCCGTCTGAATTTAACTTAATTGTATATGATTTGTTACGATCTTTAACCAACACGAACATCCTTGTAGGTGAGGTACCTTATAATGATCACTTAAATGTAAAAAAGATTAACTATACGTTAAAGTTAATATGTAATAAATTTGAAAATACCAGATTTGTTGATATGGATTATTCAAGATATGTGCCTCCTCTTAAATACTTTGCAAATCAGCTATGTCGAATTCTTCTCCGAGAGATATTACGTATAGACTATGCTATAAGAATTCGTGCCTATAACAATAAACTCGCGAAATATGTCGAAAAAAGCACACAGACCGAAAGCGCATATTGTAACGATAATTTCAATCCCCATAATAGCTGCAGTGATGATTTGGAATCTAGTAATGTAAAATCCGATCTACTAAAAAATAAAAAACGTAACCACTTGAACTTTTTTCGCTCATAAATATATCAATGTTGTACATCAGAATATCAATGGCCTGCTCACAAAATCTGATCTATTGGTGTTGGGTGTTGAAGAACTATCATCTAGCATAGGTACAATCAATGTCATATGTATAACTGAACATAATATGATAAAAAATGACCTAGACTTACTGAAAATACCAAATTATTCGCTGTGTTCTAACTTCTCACGACATAATCGAAATGGCGGCTCTTGCGTTCTGGTGCGAACATGCCATTCTTTCAAACCAATCCATGAAATTGAGAAACTAAGTATACCTAACATTATAGAATGCAGTGCTGTGGAATTAACAGATCTTAGCGTAATGATTATCTGCATATATAGGCCACCTAAAACTGATGTAACATCGCGTCAAACCTTCTTTTCCAGGTTGGAGGAAATCCTAGATAAATCTGCATATAAAAAAACAAAACTAGTGATCTGTGGTGATTTTAATATCGATATACTGAAACGAAATAATATAACTTGTGATTTTGAACAATTATTGCACAGCTATAACCTCAAATTGCAAATTAAAGAACCAACACGTATAAGCAGTGGCACCTGTATAGATAACTTTATCCACAATATAACCGCGACAAAAAGTACGGTATTAGAATTGGCCCTATCTGACCATACCGCCCAAATATTGAAGTTACCAGTAAAAACTTTTTATCCGATAACACACTGGTTCGTAGAGAAACGTGACTTTAGGAAAGAAAACATGGAGAAGTTCAAGGAATGCATGAACGCACTAACTTTTAAGGAAATTTATGACATCACTGATTCTAATGAAGCTTTTAGAAGTTTTTACAATACCTTTAAATTGTTTTATAATTTGTGCTTCCCTGTTATAAAAATCAGAATATCTCAATCTGTGAAAACGAAATGGCTAACGAAAGGAATAAAGCTGTGTTCGTCACGAAAAAGAAAAATGTTGTGGATTTATAGAAAGAACCCCAATGTCCATAATAAAAACATTTTCAATATGTACTCGCGAAGGCTAAAACTTATTATCAACGGTACTAAAAAAGCTCAGAATAATCACTTTTTGAATACAGCTAACAACAAAACAAAAGCAATATGGAGTGCCATCAACAACAACAAGATCAAACTACCCAAAGAAACTATAACACAACTAAGAATTAATAATAAATTAGTAACCGACCCGGAAGAATTGGCGCGTACTTTTAATGACCATTTTATAGATTCAATTAAACCATACCAAAATTCCAATGCACACGGAGTAAAATGCAAAAAAATTAACTCAATAGCGCGATCAATGTTCATGGAACCATCTACATCGCATGACATAATAAAGCATATAAAATCTCTAAAAAATACTTGTAGTACGGGCTACGACGGCATCTCCACCAAAGTAGTTAAACATGTCGCTGTTCAAATAGCTGCTATACTAAGCCATATTTTCAATCTGTGTATCGAATCAGGTACATTCCCCGACGAGCTTAAACTAACGGTTATTAAACCTATATTAAAAACAGGGAACAAAGAGTGTTTGAGTAATTATAGACCTATAGCACTCATCCCTATCTTATCAAAAATATTTGAAAAGGTGATTTACAGTGCTTTATATAATTTCCTCGAGATGCACAATATTCTGGCTGATGAACAACATGGCTATAGAAAATCCACAAGTATTGACAATGCTATCTACAATTTTTTACATGAAATACTAATCAATGTGGATAAAAGTATACCTGTGAGCTCACTGTATATGGATCTGTCCAAAGCATTCGACTGTGTTGACCATGATATTTTAATAGAAAAACTAGAACGCTATGGAGTGAGAGGCACTGTATCAAAACTCATAAAATCGTACTTAAGTAACAGACAACAATATACAGAAATTACGAAAATAAACCCAGAAACTAAATTAGAAACAAAATATTGTTCGAAGACTCGGTCAGTATTATATGGAGTCCCGCAGGGCAGCATATTGGGTCCCCTGTTATTTATAATATACCTTAATGACTTTCCAAGTGTTACAAACCACACCATGACATTATATGCTGATGATAGTACTGTTACATTTATCGGAAATTACATTAATCAATTTGAACTAGACATTAATAATACATTAAATAACATAATTGAATGGCTCAAATGTAATAACCTCACGTTAAATATAGAAAAAACAAAAATCATGACATTTAGAAATAGAACTAATCGTATACCTCCTTTAAATATATGTTTTAATGGCAAAAAAATTGAAGAAATTTACGTTACAAAGTTTCTTGGACTTCACATAGATTGCAGTATTAACTGGAAGATGCATATCGAGAATATCTGTACAAGGCTAAATAAGTTCTCCTATGCCTTACATATGCTCACAAAGGTAGCAAGCAGACTGACTGTCCTTACCTCCTACCATGCGTATATAAACTCCATTCTGAAATATGGTATAATTTTTTGGGGCAATTCCACCGACAAGGATAAAGTGTTCAAAGCTCAAAAAAGGTGTATTCGCTCAATATGTCGTTTGAACCGGCGAGACAGTTGCAAGCCTCATTTTATAGAATTGAAAATACTCACTTTGCCTTGCTTGTACATACTAAGTTGTATTATGTTTGTGAAATCAAACTATAATTTGTTTGATAACATAAAAGGCACCCGCAATAGTCACAAACTTTGTATTCCGCTGTCCAGAACTGCTATGTACAATAACAGCATATTTATAATGGCACCTAGATTGTACAATAAGCTACCCAAGAACATTATTGAAATTAATGACATTGTAATTTTTAAGAATAAGGTTAAGAATATGCTAATCAACAAATCCTATTACACAATTAAAGAATATTTATGTGACAAGCCCTAAATTGTGTACTATACTATTATGAATTTATGGCGGATTCAGTATTATTTAATTTTAAAATTTATTTTATTAGCAAAGAATGTTTAGTAATTTATCTGTAACTATAATTATTGTAACTATTTAGCTACCTATTTAATTTTGCATACCGTAATGGTAGAATATGGCATAGAAACTATGTATGTATGTAAGTACAATACCACTTAAAACCTCTTCTGTAACCTGTATTCAAGCAAAATAAATTTAATTTGAATTTAATTTGAATTTGTTTTGATACGACACACTGTCGCTTTGTTCAGAAAACCCGGTGAGTTGCAGAAATTCATTTTAAAGTTAACGACAAGTGGCGACACCTATCGCCATACAAAAGAACCACAAAGTGACATCACACACAGCCTGGTTGGAAGATCTTCCCTTTGGCGGTTGCGCATATCGCCATCGCTCCCGCTACAGTCATCAAATCTGTGGCTGTCGTCAAATAAAAAAAGAAAAAATATTTTTATTTATGGCTTCTGCATTTGTGTACATGAACATGTTCGTTTGTCTAGGTCTGGATGTTTTATATGTATAAAATATTTATTTACAACAAAAAATATTTATATATCGGCTATCTTAGTACCTATGGGTACTAGTCTGAGCATTATGGTACAAGCTTTGGTACAAGCAATAGTCTGTGTTGGCAAAATTTCTTCAGAGAAGGCAGATTTTGAAATCAACACGATAATGCACTTTAGTTCCTAAAATATTCCAGATGAAGCTATTCTTGTAACTAAAACATTTTTAAATTAGTTTCAAACTCACTCACTGTCTCGCTCATTTGATGGTGGTTTTGTTCGAAACTTGATTTTGTCAATTTTATTTAAGAGAATATTCCGCACCACCACTTTTTTTGTGAACGTCAGAACAGCCGGTCAACATTTCACTGTGAAAATGTGTTAAATAATTGCTAACCGCCATTCTGATGTCAGAATGGCTGGTCAACCTCTCACCATGTTACACAATTTTATTGATATGCAATTACTACGGTCAATTTAAACATTTGAAGTTACATTAACTCCCAACAAGCTGAAAATCGGTATAATCGTTTAAAATATAATCTATACTAATATTATAAAGAGAAAAGATTTTATTGTTTGTTTGTTGGTTTGTTTGTTTGAATTGATTAGGCTCCGAAACTACTGGACCGATTTCAAAAAATCTTTCACCAGTAGAAAGCTACATTATCAGGGAATGACATAGGCTATAGCTTTTCCCGAAATTCAATGTGGATCCCACGGGAACGGGTCCGGAACTTCACGCGGACGAAGTCGCGGGCAAAAAGGCTAGTTATGAATAAAAACTTTAATTAATCCCCATATTTCCCCTGTATGGATTTTTTTTATTTTGAACGGTTTTACCGATTTTCAGCTTGTTGGGAATTAATGTAGCTTCACGCTTATTTTTTGACCGGAGTAAATTATCTATATCTATACTAATATTATAAAGAAGAAAGATTTGATTGTTTGTTTGTTTGTTGGTTTGTTTGTTTGTTTGTTTGCATTGAATAGGCTCCGAAACTACTGGACCGATTTTAAAATTTCTTTCACTAGTAGAAAGCTACTTTATCAGGGAGTGACATAGGCTATTGCTTTTCTCGAAATTCAATGTGGTTCCCACGGGAACGGGTCCGCGTGTGTCTAATTAGCTTTTTTGTCCTAAAAAAGCTATTTAGACACATTTTTACAGTTAAATAGGACTGTTGACTGGTAGTTCTGACATTCACCTTTTTTAAAATCATTTTTTTCCTTTTCAGTTCAACCAAACCTACCAAGCCTATATACAGTGTGTATTCCTTTAAGTCACTGGCAAGGAGCGTAATTGCAGATCTTGTACCCTCGCAGGTGGTCTATAAGGAATGTTAATGTACCAAGAGTGCCATAATTTCTGACCAACTGGTACTTTTAATAATCAATGTTTAAATATATACCAGGGTTAACTGCGTCTCGACTACAAAGATATCACGGGTTTGCTAATAAACTGGTTCAAACTGGTTTCATGTGATAGCTTTATTAAGATAATACTTTGATTGATAACGTACAATTACTTAACATGCAATGGGAAACTTTGTATATGGATAAAACCCCATTTGTCTGGTATGTACAACGGGTTCAGTTTGTATAGAAATTGTGTATAAATAAAATAAATATATAGGGAAAAATCACACAAGTAAAGTGTATAAAAATAAAAAAATAATATATAGGGACAATTCATACAGATTGAGCTAGCCCCAAAGTAAGTTCGAAACTTGTGTTATGGGATACTAACTCAACGATATTATATTTTATAACAAATACATATATAGATAAACATCCAAGACCCGAGGCCAATCAGAAAAAGTTCGTTTTTCATCATGACTCGACCGGGGATCGAACCCAGGACCTCCTGGGTGGCGGTCTGGCGTGGTAACCATTACGCCACGGAAGTCGTCAATATAAGAAAAGTATAATATAGTATCAAAAAATTTTTTATCTAATAAAAAAAATATTATTGTATTTAATACAATCATGGCACATATTTTGATAGTGACTACCAGTGCCAAATTGAGCGGAATTGCCCAATAGATTATTATTGTATGATCGATTAAAAACTATCAGGGTAAGAACTTTAAGCAAATATAGCCGTTTTTTCGTGAAAAAGAAACAAATTTCATCCATCCATTAAACATTTGCGTTTATATTAGTAGAATATTTTGTAGATTTGTCTAATGTTGTATTTGTTTTCAATGAAATCACTGTTCATCTATATTAGAGCAAAACAATATTCGTTTTAGTAATAAATTTGGACTGTGAAGCGTCTAAATCCCGGAATTCCGTTACGTGGCCGACTAGAAATAAGCTAGGCAAGCGTTTCAAGACAAATTGCCGGTTGCTCCGTGACTTATTGAAGTAAACATCGATTAGCGAGATCGTAGAGCGGTTGGGAAATTATGATAGTGTTTTTGGACCACCTGGTGGGACTATTGAGCGGAGTTTGATATAAAAATAGGAACATACTATAGATATTGAGTCTTTATTAAGAAATCATAATAGTAACAATCATACTAATATTATAAATGAGAAAGTGAGTTTGTTTGTTTGTTATTCCTTCACGGCTTGACTAAGCAGCCGATCATTATGAAAATTTGTATACATATTGTCAGCGGTACATAGCCATAATTTTTATGCAGGTGAAGCAGCGGGTAACTGCTAGTATGAAATAATTTTAGACATAAGTTATTTTACTTATATGTATAATGAATGAAGATTAAGCGTTTGGGACGTGTGGCGCTAGTGCAATCTGGAAAGTTGGACGCCTCACAACCTCTAGGCTCTGTCTACCCATTTGAGGATTTACTGTAATGCGTTGACAAAATTCTTTAAAATTAAACGACTATTTAGCTTCATATCATTTGCGACACGTTCTATTTGTAGATATACTTGTTTCATTGATCGTCATTAAGATTTTATGTTCGAATTTAAACTTTATTTTGAGAGAAATAAGAGTTATGAACATGAGAAAATACATTTGTATGTACGAAACGTTAACAATGGACACTTCTTTTTTCTACCGGTCCGTTGAGCACCGTCCGGTCACAGTGTGGAAATATTACAGTAAGCTAATAAAATTTATTGGATTTTCTCTCATCCTGATTAATAAAATTAAGTTATTAATTTTATATATAATCTGCTCTAAGGTATTTTTGACCGTAATTAAGTAAAATTAAAAATTTAATTATTTTGTCAAGTATAATTAATTTTATATACTACCGCTCTAGGTGTGATATCAATTTAAAAATTATTCTCAAAAAAAAAAAAAAATCAAAATCATTTATTGACCCAAAAATAACCTGTTACAAAGTAATAGTAATAACCCTGGTCCCCACACTAGGATTCCCTGTGTTGTGGGTAACCAGTCTCTTCCCTAGTTTTTAGTTATATTTAACAAAACAACAAATTACCACAAGTTCAACATAACATGTAGGTAGTATCATAAATAGAAAAAAAAACAAAAAGCAAGGTAGGAATACAAAGAGTAACAATAACGATTTGAGTGGTGCGAGTATTAATTTTGTTATTTTATATTTGTTAATAATACCGTCATCAGCGCATACGACTGACTTCGGTTTGGACGCTGCTGTGATATTCTCGTCAATGTCGATGCATTTGCTACCAGAGAAGTACACATTAAAAATACACAATAAATATTTTTTATAATCTAAAAACAAAAATTGTCTAAGGATGTATGTGAATATGTGTGTGTGTGTGTGTGTGTGTGTGTATTTGCTCAAAAATATAATTCAATTTCAATTTAAATTCATGGATGGATAATTTTTTCAGTGCCGTGGTAGTCTAGAGTACGTAGCCATTTAACAACAATTTTTTTACAAGGATATCTTGGCGAGTTGCAAATATTCAGAATTTTGTTCACACGATTATAGATAAAAGGCGCCATATGAAAGAAAAATCGACTTGCAAAAAGGGTTCTCGTAATTGGAGCTAACCATTTTGGTTGACTCCGTCTTGAGCTGTAGGGTTTTTCTTTGAGAAGGAATGACGTTCTGTGAAATTTTAGAATTATTGAAATAATGTAAGTTTGTCTTACTCTAGGGACTAAAAAGGTTTCATATAGGAGATCCGTAGGAAAACGAATTGGTTTGCGATATGCCACTTTGAGGATAGAACGTTGTGCTCGTTCGAGTTTAATCATTAGGGATTTACATGCGGCTCCCCAAGAAATTATGCAATATGCAATAATGGACTCGCATAAAGAGTTGTACACAAGATTAATAGTTTCTTTGCTTGCGGTTGATCTAAGTTTGTGAAATATGTGGGTGAGTTTTCTTATTCGAATACACGTAGATTCAATGTGCTTTGCCCAAGTTAGTTTACTATCAAGAGTTATGCCGAGATACTTTGTAAACTCGACTTCCTCCAGTATGATGCAAGAACAATTATTAGTAGTAAAGTCGGGACCGGTACATGTATGCAGTTTTATACGAGGAGGATTTTTGGGGGCAGTGCGGTTAGATATTTTGAAATTTATATATTTTGTTTTGGAAGTATTCATAGTCAAAAGATTCTTTTGTAACCACAAGGCTACTTTCCCAAGTCCCTCTTGCGCCACCTCGGCACATTCCTTCCAAGTCTCAGCATAGAAAAGTATAGCAGTGTCATCTGCATATGTGAATATTTTTGCCTGTCTGATATTCATTTTGCAGAGGTCATTGATGTAGATAAGGAAAAGGGTCGGACCGAGCACGCTACCCTGCGGCACACCAAAATCAACAGTAAGGTAGTCACTGAGCTGGTGATCTACTTGAACTCGCTGTGTACGATCGCTTAAGTATGAGGTGAACCATTGCAATGCTATACCTCGAATTCCAATGACTTCCATTTTTTTGAGCAGAATAGCGCGTGACACTGTGTCAAAGGCTTTTGCCAGATCGATGAAAACACCAGTGCAGCAGAGTTTCTTATCAAGATTTCTCGCAATATTATCTACCAGATCAGTTACCGCATCTTCAGTGGAAATCCTTTTTCTGAAACCAAATTGATTTTCAGCTAAATAATCTCCGTGTTCTAAATAAGATAGTAATCTTCTGTTAACGATTTTTTCAATAACTTTGGACACTGCAGTCAGCAATGAAATCGGCCGATAGTTACAGGGCTCTTTTTTGTCACCTGCTTTGTAGATGGGGCATACATTTGCAACTTTCATATCTTTAGGAACTTTACCAGTTGTAAAACTCAAGTTACATATATGCACCAATGGTTCAGCTACATACAGTTTATTTTGTATTAGTACTCTGTTTGAGATGCAATCAAAACCAGGCGCTGACATTCGTGTCATGGAGTTAATAGTACTAATAATTTCTTCTCGGCAAGTAGGTGACATGAAAAAGGATTTGACAGGTGATATGTCATCATTCGTCCGTATTTCATTCGCAAGTTCAAGTTCGGTTTTGTTTAACTGACTAAGTATATTATCAGTCAGGTCTTTTCCTACGTTTGAGAAGTATTTGTTTACTTTATTCAAGGAGTTTATTGGGCTAGGTTCATTACTCAAAAGTTCCAGATTTGTACCTTTTTTAGCATCTATATTACAAATACTCTTAACAACTTGCCAGGTCTTTTTAATGTTGCCTTTATTATCATTGAGCAGCTTTTTTTCATAGTCTTCTTTTAGGTTTTTTATAATATCATTGCAAAAATTTCTGTAACGTTTGTATTTGTTTTGTATATCAATGTCATTCGGGTATTTTTTTGCTTTTTGGTGTAATTTGTCCCTTTTCCTAGCACATTTTAAAATGCCAGGAGTCATCCAAGGAAGTTTAATAACGCTAGCATTTGATTGGGTGTGCTTTATTGTGGTATGTCTATTTATTAATGTCTTGATGTTGTCAGTAAAAATTTTTAGGGCATAATCAGCATCCGTCTGTTCGAGTACAGCATTCCAATTATTCGTTTTAATTTCATCGGATAAGGCTGTGTAGTTAATTTTTGTTGTTGTACGACGGGTGTTTGGTTTGTTTTTTGATTTATGAATACTGCAGATAACTGTGTCATGGTCAGTAATATCCGATGCGCAGACAACAACTTCTGTCTCTCTGACTGTTTTAACGAACATATGATCCAGACTAGTCCGGTCATGTGTTGGATAGTTGTGGCCAGAAACGTACCCATAGTGAGTCATGAGATTCAGGTAATCATCTACACATTTTACGTAATTTGATTTTGGACAGATGTCAATATTAAGATCACCTGTTATAATGCAAGTGTCGTTCTTATATTTATTTATTGCATCTTCTAAAGAAATCATAAAATTATCAAGTGATTTAAAGGAAGGTGATCTATATATAGCTATAATACTAAAACCATGGTTAGTTTGTATGACAAGGCAATTTGCATCTCTGAAAGAGGGTTCAATTATGTTTACAGTGAGACCTATCTTTGTAAAAACAGCTAGTCCGTCATTCTGATTGAGATAATGCTTGGAGCAGTGATAGTTATAGTTATTCAAGTAAAAATCGGGTGAGTAGTCACTAAGTCGGCATTCAGTTAATATTATAACATCCGGCATGAATTTTAATCTTTTCAGAAAAACAGCAAATTGATCTAGATTTTTATTGATACTGCGAATATTTTGTGTTAAGACTGTAAAACTATTTTCAATATTTCTAAACTTTTTATAACAGGCTTCTGGACCATGCACTAGGTGACTATGAATAAGGTTAGTGTTGTCAATATCTTCTATTAGATCGCAACTATCCATAAACAGTATCGTTAAGTAAATACTTTTGCCTCAAGTAGTTCGGATTAAAAATATATAAACTGGTCAATGCAGTTAGTTTAGTTGTAATTGAATG
Source organism: Endotricha flammealis (assembly GCA_905163395.2). Classification (NCBI taxonomy): domain Eukaryota; kingdom Metazoa; phylum Arthropoda; class Insecta; order Lepidoptera; family Pyralidae; genus Endotricha; species Endotricha flammealis. The sequence continues at coordinate 4,513,706 of LR990859.1, read as the reverse complement.
ATGAATAAATAAAGAGATCATAAAAATACGCATAAAAATATGTATGATCACCAGCTGCTCTGTACATCTTACCTGGGGGTAATTATTAAGGTGACATTGTGTTTTAAATAGTTTGTGTGTATTTGTGGAATTAGTTTTGAGCTGTTGTGTGTATGTGTGAATGTGTAGATTTTGTGTGGTTTTCCGTATTCTAAATAGGGTACCTTTTCTAAAACTTGTTGCAAGCTTGTTCAGGTTTGTTATTTTCCTCAAGCAATAATTAATAGTATAAGTGGTGTATATGTAATACCCAAAGACATTAATCAGACAGCATTTAAAAATAAACAACAATATGAATGTTATTTGACCTAGAGACAGTCATATGGTCTTGAGTGAGTTAAGTTGAGATTCACTACGTATTATGATGTAGGGGTTACCATGTCTTTTTCGCAAGAAAACAAGTCCATTAGAAGTCCAACAGAAATTATAATCTTCGGTTTTCGCAAAGTCTCTTGCCAAATGGAAAAGCCATTTTCCTCTTGATGTCAATTGCTCAGAGATGTAGATCGGTAGCGCTGCTCCTTCCGTCCCAAGCAGCCGAGTGTTAATCTTACTCGAGGGGTTAGAATTGTTGAATGACTTGACAGCATTCAATACATTGGCCTTAACGAGAGTGCTACTGAACTCCGCGATAAGGGACGATGTGGCCGCTTCGGGCTTGCTCGGTAGACGGTACACATCACGCAATTCACATTTGTCGATGTTAACATGTAGACTAGTAGCGAGTTTGTCTATCTTTAGGAAGAGATTTTCTTTCGTCTCACCTTTTTGCTTGGGGATTCCGCGAATTTCAATGCTGGTTTTTTTAGATGCCCGTTCTAGGTTTTCATATTTATCTTCAACTTTTTGTATCTGTAAAGACAAGTCATGGTGGGCTTTTTCTAGGGAGTGTACTTTCGATTGCATGTTCTCAATCTTTTTAGATACATCTTCAATTGCATTTTCGATGTCTATATTCCTCTTATATATTTCAGTGGTATGACCTTTAATCTCGGTGATGTGTTTTTCTAATGCGTCTAAGCGTGTATTTTGCTTTGATTCCATATTTTTCAATAATTCCAGAATCTCCATTCGAAACATTAGATCTTCCGTACGTTCACTTTCGTCTGATACCCGTTTTCGTTTGTGGTCTCTAATTGAAAGATTTGTGTAGCTGGAGCTGGTTTTTAACAGATCTTCCTTGTTAGTCTCAGTTTGACTATCTTTTAAGAGGTTGGAGTCAGAGACGGACATTTCTTTGTTCGGAGGGCTGCGTAACATGACAGGACTAGAGCACGTAGGATATCGTTACTAATTTCGGCGCTCGCGTTCACTTGTATGGTGGCTCAATCGATAAAACCAGCACGCACTCCGCTCCAGTGCACCGCGTTCGAACCCCGGTAGCCGCAACACAATTCACTTTTTAAGCCTTTAAAAATTTCTATTTATTAAATTTAGCAAAGATATTACACTGAGCACGTCCACACCAGTTGCTGTCCGAGGGGGAAGAGGATCTGTTTTATTCCAGGGTATTTATAGAATATTTGAACTTCAAGCAAGTCGGTTATAACGTTTTCTAGTACTAGGTATTAATACTAGTACTAGGAGGTACTAGCAATAGCTAGCCATTAAATTTGTATTGTGATAGGTAGGAGCAATACAATTTTATACGTATACCTAATTAATGACATTTCCCATTTTCGAATGTCAAAATATTCAAATTTGACAATTTCAAGCAGCAGTTGACAACTGTTCTTAAAGGCGAAATATTTTTCTCTACTACTATGATAATATCTAATACTCGATGGCACAATGGCAGCTATTACGTTTTTTTTTGACATTTACTCATATTTAAATTTGCGTACTGTATTGATACGCTGTGGTGGTGTTGTGAAAAAATAAACAACAAAAAGATAACAGGATGCGAGCCGAGCGTTTCGCACTGTCTTTTCGCCGTAAAATTAAATAGAAAAAACGGCTTTCTACAAACGCATGAATGCCATTTGTCCGAGTCACTGGCCAGATTGTTTTAATAACCAACTTCCAGGGTTTTTTTTCATCAGCCACCAATATTTTGCAGTTTTACGGATGCCCGAAATATTACCCGTTGTTCCTATTCTCGGAAAGATTATGTCTTATCCTTATCCTTACATATTTTAAAACAAACTCCTCCCGCGCGTCTGTCTGTCTGTCTGTTCGCGATAAACTCAAAAACTACCCAACGGATTTTCTTGCAGTTTTCACCAACAGATAGCCTGGTTCATGAGGAAGGTTTATATGTATAAAATTTGTCAGGATTTTGTGTAAATTGGCTAAAATATAAAGATTATTGTTGGGAGTGTCGGAAAAAATCAACCCGCTTGGGAGCTGTTGACGAAAACGCTGGCTAAACCCTTTGAGATATAACAAAACAAAAATTATAGGATATTTCTCTTATTTAGGTCTGCAAAAAAGTTCGCGAGAGCATATATTTATCGTTTACGGATAACTTCCAAAAAAATAAAAAGCTATTTCCGAGTAATAATGCGGAAATTGGAAACCGATTTTGACAATATACAGTATTAATCCTTATCCAGTCAACTACGTTAGTTACCTTATGCATTTCATGTACACTATTATAATCTTTACACCATATAATTTAAATAGATACTTTAGAACGACGCGCTTGCCGAAATTAATTCAAGTTCTTTCTATTCTACGCTAGATGGCGCTATTCAAAAGTTACATCGCGCTATGGTTACGTTTTCATCAAATTACAAACATCGCGTGAAAATTAAAGCACTTTAAATCTATTACGCTAGGTGGCGCTGTTTAAAAATTATATATACTTATAGAAAAGGTTTATTGGTTTCTGTTAAGGCGCATTTTTTTAATTTATTTGTGTCGTGGTATTTGGTATAATAATATAATGATTGTTTGGTTCAATATATTGATTGTAAATAGAGATTGGTACTTACTTTTACAAAGTATGTACATACCTACATAGAAGTTTTATGTACATACTTTTAATTTACCTAACCTACTTTGTTTGGGCTTCTTTTCACATCTTGAATAATTTTAAAGTTAATATTTTTTGGTTTAGTGTTATTATTTTTGGTAGAATTGAGTGTAAATAGATAGTTAATATTCTCAATAGATACTTTTAATATAGACCTTTGTTTGGGCTTCTTTTCACATATTGAGTTATTTTGTTTCGTGTTATTATTTTTAGTAGAATTGATTGTAAGTAGATAGACTTATAAACTTTTAATTTAGTCATTTGTTTGGGCTTCTTTTCACATTCTACAAACTAAAATATTTCTTTATATGTAAGTATACGACTGTTTAACACAGGCAGTTATAACCCGTGTGAAGCCGGGCCGGGTCGCTAGTTTACAATATAAATCTTCCATTTGACTCACTTTATCTATTGCAGTAAATTGCATTTAAATTCGTTGAGTTCTGTTGTGAAAAAACCATTATCTCTATAAGAAAATCCACGCTTGATGTGTTGATGACGACATACTTTTTAATAGTAATGTACTTACTATTAAAAAGTATGTCGTCATCACAATTGGTTCCTGTAAGTCATAAATCCTTTCTCTGACAGCCCCGAGTGGGATTCATAAGAAAATAACGTACAGAACTTTCCTAACAATAGGAAAATAAATAGACTACCGCAAACATGGTATTAAAAGTTACTATTCTATGAGACCTAGGATAAAAGGCGTAGTATTTTCAATAGCGAATGCTTGGGCACGTGGAACTTTCGAGTAGGTCACTACAAAGTTATGAAAAATCGGGCAAGTTGAAACTTTACCCGGATAAAATGTTAGTTATTACGTTTTTTGTGACACCACGTTCTTCTTCATCGGTTTAAAATTTTTCAAAATTATTAAAAATCTGTAATAGTTAGAGTTTTAAATAATCTGGTATAGTTTTTATCAAAACGGCTTTAAATGGATTGCTTTTTAGGATTGCGTAGTAAATTAACAAGGAATAATATATCGAATTTACAGTACTTTGGACAAGTGTCTAAAGGTCACTGTAATGAGGTCCCTACGATCGGGTTACGTTGATCGAGCACTTTAAAATAAATGTCGATATTACACCCTTCGAGTAGTAATCGATTCTCAATAGACAGAATCGAGTATCGCCATGTCACGAGGGAGCCAATCGAGTGACGGCGCCGCGGATATTGTCCACTCAACGTATAATTGTTCCCAGCTCAATTATCGGACAACTGTCAACGGTGTTCCATGAGAGGAATCGAGACATGCTAGGTTTTTATTGAATAAAAAAACTTTACATAGTTATGTTATTTTAAGCAGACCTTTCACGATCAATTTCGAGATCCTCCTCATCCTCGAGAGAATCGATGATCGTGATCGTATTTTGATTACAGTCGTTATACGGATTTACGGATTTTATTGACGGATTGACCAACATGTTACACAGTCAATCTGAGAAAGAAGATAGCTTTCTTGACGTTTGGCAAATAGCCTATACAGGACTCAATTTGCAAGTGGTGAAACACTTAAGAACTGTTAAAACCTGACCTTGCGGCGGTGCCCAGAAATGTATGAATCTGAATTGGTAGAGGTTCACGACACGACACAACACAACATAGTGGTAAGAAAGTAACCATATTGCTTGGCCATATTCATAGTTTTATTTTACAATCTTCTATTCATAATCCACACCAACTCTGGTAGACCACAATGACGAACTTTAATAATTTACGATGTACATTGTCATTGAAATAGGTTTATTATTACGAGGTATGACACAGCATAAGTTAGTTCCTAATTAATGGACGTTGTACACTCAGCGTATCAATATTTAGTAGAACAACTCTATTTACGTCCACAATGTATCATTGGAAAGGATTTATTGATTTTTTATTTGTTAAGTGCAATGACCTGCTGCTATTGAGTTATTTTTATCGCAATTATTTTGCTGACAATGTAGTTATGTTAGTTTGTTTGTATTAAATCACTTCAACAACTGTGTGGTGTGGGTGTGGTGTGATCCGCGAGTGAGGACCTGGAGTTTAGGCACATGAGTAAATAAACTGACGGAACAGAGACTTCACTCCATAAAATAGCGCGCGCCGAGGACACGCAATACACGCGCCCCATGCTTGTGTGCGTGTCCTCGGCGCGCGACGTTGTATGGAAGTGAAGCCTCTGTCCGTCAGTTTATTTACTCATGTGGTTTAGGCTCCTGATCACACACTTGGAACAGTCATAGTGTTATATTATATTGTCTCCATTAATTGTTAACCTACCTCTGTACCGTTTCGTATGTGATTAAAAAAAATATTATTTAATCAAAGTTCATTACAGAATCACTTTTTTACATCTGGAGGCAACCATGAAAGTGTCCATCCGAGATCCGAAACAACGAAACACGTAGTCCTGTCAAAAAAAACCATTACTAGTTAGAATTAGGTTCAAGACTGGTCAGAATTCAACGAAACGTCAGTCCGAATTTTCGAAATTTCGTTTCATGGTATCTGAGGGGCTGATCGAGTTAAAATTGCATATCTATACCTATTCCGTTATAATATTACAAAGCTGAAGTGAAGAGAGAATACAATAATCTTTATATTTATTATGATATTACATTATAAAAATATTTCAAGATTTATGATATAAAAAAGTCTGAAATTAAATATCAGATTACAAATGGAAAAAGTGTGGGCGAGATATCATTTATCGGGACAGATCCGTTTGTTATTCAAACTGTTCATGAGGATAATAATTTTTATGCAAATGTACCATTATAAATGACAGCTTAACATCCTTATGGACTAAAAAATAAAGATCAAAGTTGCTTGAAATTCCAAAGATAATGACTCCTCAAGACCTAATTATAAGAGTTAATATTAAGTATTTTGACTGCGACAAGCGAAAGAAATGGATTTATCACGGTATATCAATTTTATAACTGCCAAGTGGTTTATTTGCTGACGTTAAATAACACATGAATTTCTTTTAAGAGATCTACTGTTTATCCGTTTCAACTCTTTGGGATTGTCAGATTCCATAGTTATAAATATGTCGTTAGTTTCAAATTCGTACTTGACATTATTATTTATTATGGAATTTGACACTTCTGGTCTCTGAAGTTGTCTGCTTTTCTCTTTTCTTGGTTGAAATGGATGCTTTACTGGTCGCCAACGCGGCTGGCTCGCGCATTCATAAAACGAAGTTCGAAACTAATACTTAATTGCTCAAAAATAATAAAAAATCGATTGTCGTTATGATACTGTGAGCCCAAACTTTGGCGCGTACTAAATATATTTTTTTTTACTGGCTGGCAAATTTTAACTTAAGAAATGTTTTAGCCATAATTATTTCGATACTGGTCGCTAATAAAAACAAATAAAGTTTAAATAAAAACAGAACAACCTTTTACCTGGGTATATTGTAAATTTTGTTTAGTGCAAATAAAACATTATATCTATTTTTGATCGAAGTTAGATTGGTTTCATTACGCCTTTATCAGGTTACTTAGGTAGGTATTCGATGAGTTGACACCACATATACTATACTAATGTTAAGATGTACTTATCTACGTTCTTTAATCAAGAAGGCTAGCGTCATAGGTTTCTGTCAAGTTACAGTTAGCCAATCTAAGAGATCATTTGTCAGTTTGTAGGAAAGTATATAACTGCACCTGAATTTATATCAAGTGTCTGTGATATCTTTTAAGTAAATGTACATTACTTTAAAAAAGCCTCTCAATTACAAGACCTATAAGTATATTTTTAATGTAAAATTAATATTTTATAAAGAACCAGGAGTTCATTTTCGAAAGTGTCTGACGTATCAAAAAGGATTAACAAAAAAGGTTCGTCACGCAAACACAGTTACATAACAGATATTGGGATATACAGTTAATAAGTTTATCAAACATAATAAAATGTTTTGATGTCTGTAATAACGCGATAAAATTCTGTCTGTTGGATTTTCACGGCTAAATCACTGAACTGACTAAAGTATTATATGATTTAAACAAGAAACTAACAAGACACAAAATGTTTGTAAAGTCAATAAGAAATTTAATATGTACTTGTTTTTAGGGTTTCGTAGTAAACTACAAGGAACCCTTATAGTTTCGCTATGTCCGTCTGTCTGTCTGTCTGTCCGTCCGCGGTCTAGCGCCTAGACCACAGATATCAGAATACAACTACTTCTTTCTGTGTTCTGTGGCCTAGACGCTTAATGCTAGAAAGCTGTAATTTGGTATGAATACACATATTATCAATGCTAACAAAGTGCTGGAACAAAATTTTGAAAAATAATTTTTTTGGGGGTGCCTCCCTTACAGTCATGTAAATTGGAAATGAAATTTCGCGCTTACTCCATGTTGTGGAATATCATTAGATAGGTCTCTTCAAAACATAAGGATGTAGAAAGATCATTTTACGATATAATGATCCGTTTTGGAATTATTTACATCTATCGTGTCAATTTTCGTTTTGCACGGTGGTCCCCCCCTCTATCTCCGAAAGTCTTGTGTTTAGAAATTTGAAAAAAATCATGCTAGTAGTCCATATGCTGAACCTTCAATGAAAACTATTACGGTTAAGTAGTCTCTACTAGTTACAGAGTAATAGCCGACGAACTTATAAAATAAAATTTCTTTAATGAAAACTTACAAATGTCATAGAATATGGCATTGTACTCATCTGCAAGCAAGTAAAGCGTAGCCAATAAGGAAGTGCGTGGCCCGACACGTACTTGCCCGGTTTTTTTTCTTTGGTTTTAACGTGTAATTAGCTTAAAATGTTCTGTTTTATTCTCTGAAATCTTTTTTTGTCACACAAGCTGCATATAACACAAGATAACAATTATTTTTACGAACAAATTGTATGTTGTATGAACGTGATATCAATATGTTACAAAATTTAAAATATTGTCACGCGTCACGCACAACACGACCGATGCACACAGCATAAACGGCATTAAATAATTATTGCTTCTCATTACTTGTAATTGTTATTAAATACTGTGTATGTATTATTTATAACCGAATATGGCAAGTAAAAGTTCATATACCTAATTATTATAAAAAATATTGTTAAAATCCAGGTTACATTAAAGCGAAAATATTAATGTGAAAGGCGGGGTCTCCTTTCCTTGTAGGCACTACAAGATTGCTTAAAAGCTACTTGTAGCTAACAAAAAAATAAAAAAAATAATTATATAAAAAACACTGTTTTATTCCTTCCTTTAAAAATAAAGCGCGAAAAAGACCTTAGAGTTAGTACAGAAAAACTACTTTTAGCGACGATCGATGATGAAAATATTAATGTGAAAGCCAACATCTACTTAATCGACATATTTAGGATTTGACCATAACGCTATTTGGATCGACGTCCCGCGTTTGGTACTTAATTTCTGTATGTACCTGGATCTGTATTTTATAATCATATAAATGTACTTATACATTGTAACAAAGAGTAGAAGAAAAAATTGCTAAATGCCAAAAAAGGCCGTAACCGGGTTACTTTCGCCGTTTCTTTTACCGGTGGTCATTTTGCTTGTGTCCTAAATGGTGCAAGTTTATAACGTAGTTTATTTTCTTTATACATAAATATACAAGTTGTAAATGACAAGAAAAAGTGCCTGTGAAACTCTAATTTCTGAAATAAACGATTTCATTTCAGAAAAACAAAATCGCCAAAACCTCGACTCACTGCGACTAAAAGTAGCGTAAAAAACGCCCAAATAAACGTGGATTTATATAGCAAACTCCACATTGAGCTTAAATTATAATAACCTACATATTACATATTTGTTTTAAAAAAAAAAACCAATCTTATACCAATAGCGAATAGCTTCACTGATGCGTCGGATACGTGGCAGCACTAACAGCGTTCTGAACACTGTTGCCACATGTGGCGACTGTTACATCATGAGGCAGTGGACTAAAGTGTGTTGTACGTAGACTAGATTAGGCATAATAATATGTCATTAATACGTACGTATGTATAGTATACTAACCCTAGTTTTTAAAGTCAATTTGTAATATTAACAAAATATGGATTTTTTGTCTGAAATAATGAATATTATTATATTATTTAAATTTTAAATTATTCCTTCTACTCATAAAAAGGTAAAAGGCCACTCCAAAAATAATAATTTTATACAAACTTTGCAGGAAACTCTAAAGAACTTTAACGCATCATTTATAGTTAATGTAATGTTATGACGTAATACATATTTTCAACAGGGTGCTCTCAAAGTGTAATGAGGGTGTGAGTGCGGTTCCTTGTTCGCTGAACGGCTCACGTGTCGCCGCGTGATGAGATGATTGATATTTAAAGAGTAATTCATTTACATGAAAATTAACATAATTACTAACTTATGTTTAGAAGATTTAAAATTTATTATTTCAAAATAATGTGTACAGGTTCAGAATAGTTTATAATAGTGGGAAAGTCCATATTTTGTCTGGTTCAATTTGTATATGTCTGTGTAAACAGTTCAAATGTTTTTATTGCGAAGGTAGTGTACAAAGGGTCTTAGAAATAAGATATGGTAGTGCTTTCATACTTAGCAGCCTTTTTAGGCACAGCAATATAACATTGAAGTAGTAGCAACATCTTTTCAGATGACTGTCAGGCGAAGCCGCCAACAATGACTATACTGAACGCCTATTCTCCAATTCTCTTACAATAGTTAGAGAAATATACCATCAATGGTTCTTATTTTCTATTGAATAGGATTAAAACCTTCTATGTTCTTCTCTGAGACGTATGAAACACCAATACCAAAATCTTATCTCTATATTTTGAAAAGTGCTAGCTCTAATATGACGACCTCCGTCGCGTAATGGTTACCACACCAGACCGCCACCCAGGAGGTCCCGGGTTCGATCCCCGGTCGGGTCATGATGAAAAACGAACTTTTTCTGATTGGCCTCGGGTCTTGGATGTTTATCTATGTATGATTTGTTATAAAATATAATATCGTTGAGTTAGTATCCCATAACACAAGTTTCGAACTTACTTTGGGGCTAGCTCAATCTGTATGAATTGTCCCTATATATATTTTTTTTTTATTATATTCTCGCAAAGTAGAATTAAAACGAGAGTGTGGATGCTCTCCGTTCTACTTCAGACTCACTTTTCCTTTGTTTTTTAACTTCGTGCCTTCATTCACTTCAACTCCCTCGACTTCCCGAGAGTGTAGAGCTGGAGAGAGTGATAGGTGTGAAACATTCACTATTCACATTTCCTAATGAGGTTTAAAGGTACAGTCAGGAGTACGTTGAGCTTTACACTGGCAGTAGAATTTTGGCTCTTATGACACAGAACTTAAGAATGGTACAAAGTATATGTAAAGGTCGACTTGTTCTTGACTGTATAATTTAAAATTGTAACATTGTTTTTAAAATAAATATAAAAAAAACATAACATACAAAGCACATTATATATAATACAATATTTACAATATGTGCTCGTATATTAGTGCGAATAACAAATCCATAGAAGATAAAATCTAAATATAACCTACTGTAATATGGGTATAACAGCGATTGTAAGCAATGTGTTTGAAAATGGTGAAAAATCAAATCTCCAATCCCTTCTTCCCTATAAGGGTTGTAACTAGATTTCGACTAATATTCACAAATTCCCATTCTCCTACATTTAAACCAATTAATCCTTTGAGATTTATGTGAAACATAGATTTACACGATAATTTAGACGAGGGTGTATTTCCTAAACTTTGATAAAAGTTAGAAAGAAAAGGGTAATGTCAGGTTTTACAGAAAAAGTGTTATCATCGATTCGATCGTAGAGGTAGGTGTCGTGCAAATTGGAGATTTACGCATGCTATAAATCAGTCAGGAGTAGAGGTAAGCTTGCCAATACGTTTCCCTACTCGGGGCGACCTCTGTCGCGTAACACTGCAGTTAGGGGTATACCATACAGGGATACTAACCTCTAAGATTTTTTTTAAACCAACTACCAACATAAACGTAAAGTATTATTTCTGTGTTTGTACACTTTGTACCCGTTGTATAATTATTATATGCGGCTCTATTATCGTAAAAAATCGTTTAATTCTCATGTCAATCTCAATCCTACTAAATTCCAATTTTGTGTAAGTGACACAGCGATTGATATTGACACGAGATTTGAATTTTTGTTACAAGAATAGAAACTCTGATATAAAGCATTTTCATGCCTTGTTATTTTTAAGCTAGATGATCCTGTGACGTCATCATCATGAGCCAGTTTGATCACAGACGATAAATATCAAATTCCATGTTTAACAAACATATTTTTTACAATGAAAATCCCGTTGTTCCCGAAATGAAATCCGGGATAAAAACTATACCATTATCTGTGTTATAAACTACCTCTCTAACAAATTTTAAGCAAATCTGTCCAGCCGTTTTTACGTGAAAGAGTAGCAAACATCCATACTATCACCTTTATAATATTAGTAAGGATTTTGAAAACAATATAATTTTTTTTGTATCTCAGTATGACATTGCCCTTACCTTTGAAAACTATACAGCGGATGGATATTCAGCTTAAGTCTTTCTCAAACACGGTATCTATTTTACAATTCTATTTCTCTTTCACGGAGATGGCTTGATGATTACAAAGAACTACAAAATTACAGTCCGGTGCGCAGAACATTTAAGAACAAAATGTAAAAATTTGACGTGATCATAATTTTACATTTTGTTCTTAAATATAATATTTAAGAACAAGTTCTTAAATATAATATTTAAGAACAAACGCTCCGTACTGTAATTTTGTAAAAATGTTATTTGCTATTGACTGTGTTTTGGCATATTTACATATCTGCATGATGGGTGTTTGTAACCAAGGAAAGAGGTCACTTGGCGACAGCGCGAGCGATTTCGGAGACCGCTAACTGAAATGTAGACCATACCTACCCTTTGAAATATAGAGGTGACACCAACCCAACAAAATAAAGTCGTTTAGGCAAAACAAAACAAAAGTCTGTATCGCATGACATTACACAACGATGTACGAGTTACGAGTTCCTGCTTCTAAATAAATAATACGTAAGTCCGTTTTTACATTAACACGGCGTGTACGTGAGGGCGCCTTTTGCTCGTCACATTGTTTATTCAGTTCGAACCCTTGGGTTAATCCTTATCGACCAGTCTATGTGTTTGTTGTCTATGTAATTTGTATGGCATTCGTGTGACCATTCGTGTAAAGGTTTAAAACAATACCGTGTACAGTTTTGCTTCTGGAATTAGGGATTCAATCTCTATCATTCTTGCACTGGGACATGACTTTTCAACCGAAGAAGTATTACCACCACGGTGCTCTATTACTGGGTTGGTATCTACCAATAATTAGTAGACTAATCCAAAAATTATAATATATATTTTAATACTTATATCTTGTTATGGGCAATTTAAGCAAGTTAGGGATTCTAATAACATGTCTCCTCCAACGAAATGTACGACTACCACCAGTACAAAACGGCAACAAGACGTATAGAAACGTCTAAATAGAACCCTAAATACTCTATTCTTATAGTGTTAAGGTAGAGCCTTAGGGCAGAACACTTTTAAAAGAGGTAGTTGTACACCTTGTTACAGAATATCGGCCCGAAGCAGCAATACTTTTCGTTAGGCAAGTGAGTGATCTGGAAGCACAACTAGACGACCTCCGTGGCGTAATAGTTACCATGCCAGACCGCCACCCAGGAGGTCCCGGGTTCGAATCCCGGTCGGCGATGAAAAACAAACTTTTTTTTATTTTTTTCATCCTTTTTTCCCCATTTTCCCTTAATTGTCCCCTCTGGTGTTATTGATGTTCATAGGCAACGGTAACCACATTCCTACAGATGGAGCGTTTGCTTGTTTGCCTGTCATACATCATAAAAAGAAACCAATACCCATTCTATCTAAATTGATGCTATTATTATTATGTATATTGGTATGAAGTCTTATTGAATTATCGAGTATTGCCCTTAATAACCAGTCGAATAGTCATCAGTTCACTCTATATTCCAACTACGATGCATTTGATTATAGAATACAAAGCCATAGGACACCCTTGGATTACTATATACACTCTGTCTTTAGTACAAACAAAGACCAGTATAGAAAGATCTCCCGCACCCCTCTGGTGGACAACAATTACAAAGGGTGACGGGTGACTCCAAAACATGATCGCGGTTCAAGTTAAATTAGACAAGTACACCTGAAATGTTAGTAAAGCACCCTATGCGTTGAAGATATAAAGTTTTTGGAAGGTTGATAGTTTTGCAATAAGTTTTGTCACTTATCAGTACCAGGTTTAAAAAGAGAAACAATATTTTTTCTAAGTGTAGAAATTATAATTACACACTGATTATTAAAATAAGTAAATAATTGAAATTAAAAACTTTAACTGTATATCTTCGGGCGGTGACATTAACGTTGTGGACTAGTCAATGAAATGTAATTTGCTACGAATAAACAGTATCAGAAAATTTTCGCGTCATCAAAACGTTAAGTTATCCATATTTGTGCTATTAATGCGAATATTACAAATAAATTAGGTATATTACACCGTGTATTAATACATAAAAAATACACATCCAGTATACACATTTATGTCATTGTAATATTTGCATTGCAGAGACGGGAGCTGTCATCGGCCATGGTTTATGCGGGAGTGACCCATGTTTATAATAACTATGCAAATTATTCCGATATCGTCCCCAATCGGCCCAGTCTCGGGTAAATTGAATTTGTAACTCTGATTAAAACCTCTTTTGATTATGCCAGTGCGGACAATACCAGCTGGCTGAATTTTTTATTTTATTATTTTTCACCACAGGATCACAGGGTAGGATTTCATTTACAAAGATTTAATATTGATATTGAATTAAATAGTTTGAATTAAATAAAAAAATTAAAATTAATCTTAAGACTGATTTTAGAGGTTTCTAAGTTCCACGTATTCTACGACAGATAGGCTAACTGAAGCTTATCAGGGAACTACGAAACCCTGGTCCTATGTTTTATATGTATATCTATATAAGTCGTAAATATGATGCAAAAGTTCTTTTAAAATCCCAGTTAAATAAAAATCCCGTTTCTCATTTCAATAGTTTGTAAGCTAAAGTCAAATATAACTTTCAATTTATTAACTTCCTAAATATAAAATCTAAGGGTTTATCGCCCCTACTAAGGGTGGAATGACGGCGTGATCAAGCATGGCACCCTTAACTAATACCTGATACACACGGACATTAAATGTAGCGATCATTTAAATTTCTCGCGAAAAAAGAAAATATTAATTCCGATACAAATTAAGTGTAACTTAGAGTGACTTTTAGTGCTGCCCTGTGACTGGAAACCGAGACCTGCGGCTCTATTCTCATAACAAAAACTGAAACTATCTCATGTCAATCTCAAGCGTTGTCTCGCTCATACAAAATAGGAATTGAAAGGGACAGCGCATGAGTTTGAATCGAGATTGCATCTTTTTTTGTTACGAGAATATGACACCGCTGCTGGGACTTGACAGTTCGCCCAACGGTGTCCATGCAAAACTTACTGTTAGGTAATGTTCGTAAAGTCTTGTTTCTCTGTTCTCAGTGTCTGATTATGGTCGTACTGGGAAACTTAATTTAGAAAGAGAGAAAAGAAAGAAAGAAAATTTTGCGCTGGTTTACTCTCTACGGAAAAATAGAAAAAATGCTCAATATTTTAGTCTTAGCTAGCTGACTATCTAATGAATTTAGGAAGTGATTGAACGCTAGGAAGAATGTATAAAAAATATCAATCAAAAAGAGATAAACTATGAAAATCGTATAACTGCAAATGTCAAATTATTTTTTCTAACAATAATAACAGATTTTTATGTGTGCTAAAACAGGCCATTACCAATATAAATGTTTAATTGTTTCATCTTAATTTCAATAAACGTAATAGCGAAGTACTTATACTTACTAAAACAAAGTAACTTTAAAACAATCGTAAAAATAACTTTCATATCAGTCAACGGACTGAAAGTACCCATTCAAATGTCATTATTTGAAGTAATGATTTTCAAATGGCACTAATTATGGACCATCGAGATTCACGGGTTATAAACTTCAACAGTCATTGATTTCGTACTCAACAGTTTAGATCAATTTACTCGCTTTGTTTCAATTACTTACTACTACATAATTATCATTAATCGATGTGTTTTTTTTAAACTGTGTATTATTGAGTTTTTAATTTTGTTTGCATGCCTTCACTGGAATGTCTCACGCAATTTCGACGACATTGATTGTCTTTCGACAATTTTTTATATTATTGAATATCTTTTAGAATGTATGTCCTACAATAATATATTTTTATAGAGCAAGAAGGAGCAAGATCAACGCAAAGTCAAGATAAGATTATTTAAAAATTAAAATGAATTATTTTCATTATCCTGTATCACCTCATACCTAGCCTTTCTATGAAATTTAGAGCACCTCCACGATGGCCGCCTCCATGTTATTTGGCTAATAAAACTTTGCACGATGTATATTACTGCCGTATGTCTCATGTTGCCATGCACATACCTATGAGATTATACTAATACCGATTTGATTAAAATGCATTACATTTTTCAATATTGAGTTTTACGCTTTGCTGGGTTTAAACGCTTTTGCCATTTCGAAGTTTTTTTGTTTCAGTTCTTTCTAATTAATATTTATTTATGTGTGTTAGCTAAAATATTTCTGTGATAGAGTTGCTGTGAAAATCATATTTCATTTTTTGACATATTTCGATATAACTCAAAAATTTAATTTAGTAATATATCTTACAATATTTGTTTTGTTTTGATTATTAAATCCTTACTCCTTACTTTAATATTATAAATGAGAAAGTGAGTTTGTTTGTTATTCCTTCAAAGCTTGACTAAGCAGCCGATCATTATGAAAATTTGTAAACATATTGTTACGGGTACAGACAGAGCCCAACATAGGTTACTTTTTATCCCGTGCAAGTATGTCCTTCCAATGGGAAAACATTTTTTGTACTATGGATGGCGCTGTATCGGCCAACAGATGGCGCCACAAGTCGCGCTAGGGGTTGTTTTGTTGTCAAACGAGATCTATGTCATAAAATTAACGCGAGCGAAGCCGCGGGGAAAAGCTAGTTAAAAATAAAAGAAAGAACAGATCTGTGTCAAAAGATAAAATAAAAGCAAGGTCGAGTACACATTAATCTTAAGAAAATAACTTAATTAACGCCGAAATATTCCACTAATTAAAACGTATCACAATAACAACAAAAGAATCGATTTATCACTTTAAAAAGTAAATATCCGTTACGATCGCACGTTCCGACTTTATCGATTTTTAAGTTTCGATTATTTACTTTGAAAGACGGGTCCGAGATATTATCGGGTGACGTGACAGCCAGCCGGAACGAAATAATGAGTGTGACAACTGGGGGTCTAAACCGAAAGGAAATGTTTCATTACGATAACCTTTTATATTTTAACATACATTGCTTTATATTATAACGTGAATAATCAAAATGTGTTTATAAAACCGTCAATGTAAGACACAGATCGAATATGTACAACTTTCGAGTTCGTCAATTTTAAATCGACTCTTTTACGTTTAAGATACGCCTGCCAGGATAAAATGCTCCGTTGCCCCTCCTTAATTATTTATAACACTGTGAAAAATATACGAGTAAGGTAACGGTTGCATGTGTCTCTTTAATTTGGTTGAATTTTTAATGATCCGTTTTCATTACACGCTTGACTCTAGATCGTATGTGATTTTTATACTTACATCTGATATTTTAATAAAATATTATGAAGATATGAGAAACTTAGATAACTATGAGATGTAGAAAAAACCTAAAAACAGACACATGCCCACCACACATTCCCACCGATGTGTCTCCTGTGTAGCCAGGATCAACAACGGCGACCTCAGATTGACAATAAGCGATGATTATATTTTGTATTGAGTATATTTTCTGGTATATTCTTATTGTGACATTTTCTTTTATTCCTAAAATATACACATCCAACAAATTTCAGTCTGTTTTCATTTATTTCAAAAATAAGTTATTGATAAAATAATTAGTGCAATGGAAACATATCCATGTTTATCTAAAGCACTCAAGTGTATGATTGTTTGCTTTATAAAACGATATAATTATTTGTATTATACACTGGAGTTATTCGTGTTTAACTTTCTGTAGAAGGTTGTTTGTTTTGCCCTTCAAATCATCAAAATTGATGTGGTTTGTCATTGGGATTTTCATAATTTTAAACTTTTACCAAAGAAACATTCGAACTCACTTATTTACATAGGCATACGATATGTTCATGTGAGGTTGAAAGGAGGAGGGGGGGGGGGGTATAATGAGATATCAAATATTGGTAAAATCATGTGATTAATGTACGGCTCCATATAAGAGAAAAAAAACGAAAAATCATTCCTAAATATTACAAATTAACATAACGAAATGTGAGATTATTTTGATATCTACGCCTAAAAAAAAAGGCGGACGGAATCTTGCTAAGAAAGAATTGAAGCACCCTAATGGCGGCGGCGTCTATGAGTGTGAAATGGCTGACACCTCAGAACACAGAAAGAAGAGAAATGTAATAAGACAGTTTTTGTACCGGAACCGATGTCGCCACTTACACACACAGTTACATTTTAACACATTCATAGAATAATCTCCGACAGTCACACTCACACAAATCGTAAGCCCGTGATTTGCAGTTCGATTACGAACACAGATGTAAGAAGTGTATTATAGTGACGGGCACCTAATGAAAAAGGGCGACAAGCATTATCGATAAGTACCTCTCGATATTTTACAATAACAATTTATTACGGACTACAACTATGAACTATAATACCTATTTAATTTTAAATAATTAAAAAAGAAAAAAAAATTACCAAAGTTTTTAGTTTTTATTTATTTTATTTTTGGAAAATAGTAATTTTTATACAACCAATTAAAAGAAAGAACTTTAAAAAAATTAGTACATAATAACAAGCGATTTTTTTTAAACTAATCAAATGAGTTTTTAGGTGAGCTACTTTCCCCTTGAGTTTGATCCAATACTTATGGGACTAGGACACCCTGTACAAGGAATGCACTGTAGTAAAAGTTTCAAATTATTATACTTTCAAAAATTAGAAATACAAAATTATCGATACTAAAATATTCTACTTTTGGCAGCACTACATGGCTTGTGCGACGGCCATTATCACTTTGACAGATCGCGGAAGCTACAAGCGGCGGTACCACGATATTTTCACAACATTGTAATTATCGTTACGTTTGCATTCCATTGTACGTGCATACCGCAAAACATTGAAAAACGCGTATCCAAAACAAGCAATGGACAATATTTTTAACGGAAGTATCGACTATGCCGTATATTGTTTAATGATTTCTATGCCTCAAAAATATTTCGTTAATTTGTCATTTATATAGAAAAATATTAAATAAATTACTTACCTATGATAAGTAACACCACTATTACTTGAATTTACCGTATCACTGCGATTTTTGCACGTAATTAAAGCACAAGCCGGCATTTTTGTTGACATTCACGGACGTGTGTTCGCGGAAGCGTTGTTTTGTGAATGACTTAGAACAATCAAGTTTCTGCACATTTGTGCAGAAAATGGCGTCATGTGCCCCGCCCACAAACCATATCTCTTGTATTGTGATATCTGTGGCTGACACGCACGCATTCACATCATAGTAAGCCGGCCGGTTCGTACGTATACGCGAGGTGGCTTACTATGGGTCTATGCAGTCAATTTGTATCTACACCCGTAATATACATGTAATGAACCGTAAGCTTTGTTTATTTTGAACTATCAATCGTGTTTCAAAAGCTATTGTTGCGTTGTAAGCTAAAAATAAGAAATAAACTAAATTACTCTCTGCGAAGGGTTACTTATTGACAGGGCTACGTACTCGATGCTAATTAAATATCACACTTATAGCGGAGTAAAATGTACAGCGGAATAATTCGCGATACAATTAGTATATAGCACGCGAGTGAAATTATTAAACGTAGCGAAATATGAAAAACATGAAACCTCGCCCCTAACACATTTGGTAAGCAATACATGTATTTCATATAATACAAACGTTTAAAATAACAAACGGGCTTCGTAAACCTAAAAATGTTGCCTCAAAAATTGTCAACGGCTGCGATTCGAGTCTCATATATCACAAGGATTTATATTCACCTCTCCTTCCTCGATTTCCACCTAGAGCCTTAATTTAATATTAAATTTTGCTTTCCATGCATCGTGTACACATGTCTTAACACGTTCACTTATTCATAATTCAATTCTGAACAATTTTTATAATGTTTCAGTGGTATTTTTGGATTATAAAATTAAATTCATAAAATTTTAAAATAAAAATGTTTTTTTTTTTGGATCTTAGTGACTAGTGATTACCTATATTATAATGCATGCATGCAATAAAGTAAGAAAAGTAGATGTTAGATGGCACAGAATATAGTGGAGAAGCATGTACTACCCTCTTACAAAATGTCGGCGTAAAACAGCAAAAAAAAATTTAGTTCCTCTAATATTATTGTAATTATAATGCGAGTTTTATTTTAAGCAAAAACGGTTTGAATGATATTCTTAAAATTACATACCTTAGGTACTACACATATAGATTATTACCTGGATTAAAACATAGGACAGATTTAATCCTGGTGACCAGTCCAGGAACGAGAACAAAGGAATTTGGCGGGTAAAACCACTAGCATCAACTAGTATAAGATAAAATTTTGTATGGATGAATTCAAATATTATTTTAAAACATGTTTACTTATAGCATAAAATTAATCGAAGTTTCTAAAACACTCAGACGGTTCAATTTATGTAAAGAGAAACTTATCTTTAACATTAAAATTTCGTCTCCCTTTCATGTCTTTGTATTAAGATTATAAAGTAAATAACTTTTGCGGTGTTATTTATACCTTCAAAACTTTTAAGGGAAATATAACAGAATGTGTTTATTTATTAATGACTTACTTATACCCGCGACTTCGACTGTGAAATCCAGTTTTCCCTTTTCGAATTGGAATTTTGATAAAAGTACCTACTACCTGACCGTGAAAAAGCCGATAATAATCGTTCCAGCTGTTTCGGTGTTTAGTCAATAGGCAAATATGTAGAAAAAACCTTGATAATGTAATAAAGAAACTAGAAAACTTCGTTTACATGCTGCTCGGTTTCCTACGGAAATTCCGAAACAAATGTTACTCAGAGATAAAGTAGAATTCGAATGGTGAAAGATTTTTTTGATTTCGGTTTTGCAGTTTTTGTGTTTATACGTTACAAAAATACGATAACGACTTTAATTACATAAGACATAATATATTGACAATAATTCACTTCCCGAGAAAAACAATTTACAAAACAAAAATACTACATTATAATGAGCGAGGCCAGGTAACAAACAGTCACCGCTACAACCAAAATATATACATTTTGTCTTTACAAACAGATTGAAGTATTTAAACTCGAAAGTGTCGGATTTAACTTTGGCAAAAGAAGCCAAAAATTTACCAGGCTATCAGTGCTCTCAATAAAAAGAAAATAATATTTCGATACAGTGATACAGTCGCAAGGTATTAACGGGCCAGTGTAAACCAACCAGCGGAAAATTGAACAGCGCGCAAGATATGCCTTATTCATGACATTGCCACCGAATGGCACAGTATTTCGGTGTACATCGTACACTCAAACTGTAATGTTTGTTGGCTTTATATTTTTATTTAAGGCTATACTTTCCCTAATATGCACTTTCTTGATATTGCTTCAAAATTACCAATTGTTACAGAAAAGTAAAAATTGTATGTGAATATAATTCGCTTATAATCGTAGTCGCGCCACTGATCGTAGAAACCTGAAACTTCGTAGGTGTGTTCTTTGTAGGCATCAGTGGGGCAATTCACGTAACAAGAACCGATTCTAGTTCGATTCAATGACACTCGCTGTCCCGTTCAATTCCTATTTTGTATGAGTGAGATAGCGAGTGTCGTTAAATCGAACTAGAATCGGTTCTTGTTACGTGAATTGCCCCACTGGTAAGAAATCACGCAAACGAAGTTACGCGGGTTTCGCTAGTACTCTATGTACTCTATAATATCGGATACAATGCATAGATAAAAAAATTCACAGATTTCGTGCTTCACACGACTATCGTGCACATTGGAAATGAATCTACGGAATTCGAAAAAATATTGTCGCTGAGCGACGAGGAGCTCGATGGCTTCGGAGGAGCTCGATGGCGTCGCTGTGTGGTGTGTCGCACTCTAATATGAACACGCAAGTTAAGCAACATCGACCCTAGCCAGCATCTGGATAGGTTTTGTTATCTTGAGCTTCTCCGTGCTTCGGAGGGCACGACCCGTGGGCACGACCCTTTCTTTATAAGGCAGCGGGAATATATTTCCCACCATATTTTTTTCGATTTTTTTTAAAACGAAACTAGTGATCGAATTTATTCCTATGGCAACAAATTGTGGATTTTATATTTTTTTTAACTAGTATTTACGAGGCTTTTCTTACATGCTTTTTTTGTGGTGGTAAAACTAACTCGGATGGAGGTGGACCATGGCCCATTGAATATTTGAATTTCTTATTACAAATCATTTAGGTGGACCACGGGCAAGAAAAAATGCCCGTGGTCCACCCAGGTGTACCACGCAGGTGGACCACGACCAATACGCGAAAATATTCCCTTTGCCCGTGGGGTGACCAAATTCAAATTCAAAACTTTTATTTAGAGAATAAGCTTTCACAAACACGTTCTCTTGTCAGAGTATACAGTTGTAATAAATGATTTGTATAAATCTCGCACGAGACGAGCCAAGCGGAGCGCAAGGGCACTACCTACCTTTTCTCGAAACGTTTCGTCGTTTTTTTGAACTCTCATAACTTTGTTTTGGATGATGCTAAATAGTTAAAATTTTCAAGATATAATCATTAAACATAAACTTTGAATGTCGTAGCTATTATACTTTAGATTTTATTAATGTCCTAAAACCCCCGATTTCGTCACTTGAAGGTGTAGAGTTTGTGAAGTTAGGCCTTGTAGAGGTAGGGCGTGTAGAGTTAGAAGCTTGGCTCTACATGAGATCTGATAACTTTTTGACAATACGAGTCATTATGGTCTCGTCTTGGCAACATTTTACATGAAAATGTTTTTGGTGGGATTAATCTACTCTATATACTACTACTATTTCGGAAACAAAAGCAAAATGACCACTGGTAAAAGAAATGGCGAAAGAAAACCTGTTACGGCCTTTTTTAGCATTTAAAAATATATCGTGGTTTTTTTTACCATAAAATTTAAAACTAGGTACATACAACATTACGTCAATAAATAGTGCCATTAATTTGTCTTAACATAAAATTAAATCAAAATATAAAATGCAAAATCGGTGTTAAAGATAGGAGCGACCAGGCCCGCAAGGCAGCAACCGTTCTCGTGTATTTTCGAGTTGACGTGAGAGTCAGTCTGCCAGCCCCCATTACTGGGCTCACCATCAACAATATTATGAACAATATTGAAGGGAACAAAAGTAACCCGACCCACAACGCCACCGCCAGTTTGGACAATTTGCGAGTATGGTGATGACGTGCCCGTACACATTAACATCCTTGTCACCAATTATTTAATGAAAATTATATTAAAATGTAAATAATATAAAAAAACAGTCTCATTTGGATGACACTACGACGCGTGTACATATTACAATATTGAAAACAATTTTTTATTTATATAATTTATTGAACATTGACTGGCTTTTCACGACAAGTTTTAGCATTTCACCTTCACAAGGGGGCCAGGGAGACCTTTCATTTAGATACTCGTTGATAGTATAGTACGCTTTACTGGTTAAGAAAATTTTGACATTTAATTTAAATCGATTGGGCATTTTTTTTTATATATTCTGGAATTTTATTATACATAATGCAAACTTTGAATCATAAATAACTTGCCCGCTTTCCTAAGCCTGAATTTAGGAACAGCTAATTTATTTCTGTTACGCGTATTTAAATTATGAATATCCACACCTGGTTATAGTCATGAATGTTCTTACGAACAAACATGATGCTGTCAAGAATGCACTGTGATGCCACCGTGAGAATAAATAAATAAATAAAATCATTTATTTTGCAAGTAGATTTACAAGAAATACTTTTACACGTCAATTTTTTTTTTTTTTACCCTACT
Organism: Endotricha flammealis; assembly: GCA_905163395.2. Lineage (NCBI taxonomy): Eukaryota > Metazoa > Arthropoda > Insecta > Lepidoptera > Pyralidae > Endotricha > Endotricha flammealis. The sequence continues at coordinate 4,490,459 of LR990859.1, read as the reverse complement.
AGCACTTTAGACGTGAATGGCCTGTTGAGAAGAAGTGCCGCAAGAAACTCAACTATAGCCTTTTTTTAAAGCCATTTTTAACATTTTTTAATTTTTTATTATTTATACATTTAAAAAAATATTTAATAAAAAAAGAAAAATTATAGTGACCACAAATTTTTATCTTTAAAATAGTCTTCCACTTTATAATAACCCTTTTTCATTAAGCAACTTTTAATCGTGCATTTAAATTGATGTAGAGGCAAATCTATAAAACTTTGTGGCAGTCTATTGAACATTTTTATGCTTATACCTATGAAACAATTACCAGTCTTATGAAGTCTGAGGCTTGGTACGGCAAGCTTATGCTTATTTCTGGTGTTTAGGCTATGACAGTCTGAATTTTTAAGAAAAGCACCATAGTTTTTGCGTACATACATAATACAATCAAAAATGTAGGGACGCCACGGTTAGGATGTTAATCTCCTTAAATAATTCCTTAAGCGAGTCGCGTGGTCTAAGGTTGTATATGGAACGAATGGCCCTTTTTTGAAGTACAAAGATAGTCTGAATGTCGGCAGCGGAGCCCCACAACAGTAGACCATACGACATTACGCTATGAAAATAGCTGAAATACACTAATCTTGCCGTTCCAACATCAGTAAGCTGCCTAATTTTCCTAACTGCATACGCTGCTGAACTAAGTCTTCCTGCCAGGGCCGTAATATGTGGGCCCCATTGCAGTTTTGAATCCACGGTAATCCCAAGAAAAGTAGTAGAACTAATTAGATCTATGGATTCGTCATTCACACTAATGCTACTATTTACCGGCCTTACGTTAGGCATGCTAAATTTAATACATTTGGTCTTTTTTGAATTCAATAAAAGGTTATTGGTAGTGAACCAGTGAAAGACCCGAGAAAGAGTATTGTTTACATCGTCAGATACGTTTTTATGCCTGCATTGAAAATCAAAGAAGTGTCATCAGCAAACAATACTATTTCACATAGGTCCCTAGCAAAGTAAGGCAGATCATTTATATATATCAGAAACAATAATGGGCCCAATATAGAACCCTGGGGCACTCCCATATGAAGAGGTGCACCGGAAGAATTAGTTCCATTTATGTTTACTGTTTGTATTCGACCCGTAAGATATGACTGTATAAGGCGTAACGAATTAGTTGAAGCACCATAATGTTTTAGCTTTAATAATAGAATCTGGTGATCGACACAATCAAATGCTTTTGATAGATCATAATCTATCCGATCAAATACACCTATTGCATCTTGTTTATTCTCCCAGGCATCAAATATATGTTTAATAAGTGCAACCCCTGCATCAGTAGTATTTTTATTTTTTGTAAAACCGAATTGTTTTTCGTGTAATAATTTATTATCGTTAAAATGTAAAAGCACCTGATGAAATATAATTTTTTCAAAAATTTTACTAAGTGCAGGTAGAATAGATATTGGACGGAAGTTAGATGGATCACTCTTATCACCTGCTTTAAATAACGGAATTATTTTACTATATTTCATCAAATCAGGGAACTGGCCGTCATCAATACATTTATTGAATATAAAAGCTATCTCAGGTGAAATCGAATCTATAATTGTTTTTAGAAGGTCAGTCGAAATTCCCCACAAATCTTTAGTTTTCTTTATATTAAGAGTTTTAAAAGTTTTTATAATATCAAGCGGAGTTACATATTTAAAGTTAAAATCGGTTTTACATACCTCAACACTTGACTCGAGTAATGATTTAGCGAGATGAGTGCTAGACTTTAAGTCTTTTGTTGTTGTAACAGCTATATTTGAAAAGAAAGCTTCAAAGACGTCAGCCACATCTTTATTTGATTTAGCAATAGTATTATTTATTTTTAAACAAAATTCTTTATCTTGTGGTTTAACTTTGCAAGTCTCTTTATTAATGATGTTCCAAGTTGCTTTGATTTTACTATTAGAGTTAATAATTTTATTGCGCAAGTAAATAGCTTTAGCAGAGTTGCAGACTTTCTTAAACAATTTTGAATAATTCTTAACATAATCAAGTAGTTTCGGATCATTAGTATTTGATTTTAGATCATATAATTCATAAAGTTTGTTCCTGCTTTTAAAGATACCAGGAGTAGCCCAGTCACTAAATTTACATTTAAATGGATCTATTACTACAGTTTTTTCAGTAAAAATCGAGTCATGTTCCCACTTAATTAATTCAAAAAGATTTTTATATAAAAAGTCTACATTTGTATTATCATCAATTGACAAATTAGAAATTTTATGATTAATATTAGATTTGAATTTTTTTATACGAGTTTGAGTAACCGGCCTACACTTAATAGTTAACTTTTTTTAAACATAATGGTGCTCAAAGCCCGCCAGCTGCCCGGTGTGGTCTGATTGTAAACAATTTAATATTGATTTATTTAAACAGTTAACATTTTCACAAAATATGTTATCTAAACAAGTAGATTCTGTGATTCTGGTATATTAGTGCTTTTGAAAAACTCGCGAAGAGACTCTCGGACCACGTTAAGCCTATTTCCTTTTTTGCTTATTACGGACTATCTGGCAAATGAGTAGGAGTAGGAAAATACTTTACGACTAGCTGTGCCCGCGGCTTCGCCCGAGTGGAATTGGGCTTATGACTATAATAGTATAGACGGATTTAACAGTCTCCTATTACTACTGCTATAGTTTTTCCCCGAGACGTCAGTGTTCTTTATTGCTCATTGTCTATTTACTCGCCGCTGTGTTTTATTTAATTTTATCGTACCTAATCAAAATACCTAATGTAAAATCGTATGAAAAATTTAAATTATATTTAAATTGAAATGGTCAGCTCAGTTATACTAAAAAACTTTCATAGCGCGATTCAGAATCTAACAGTGCCATCTAGTGAATTTTAGAGGAACAAAATTTTAAATGGTTAACTCAAGTAAAAAAAAACTTTCAAACATAGTGCTACTGAATTTAAAAATGGTCGTTATGAGATATCGGGCGATTCCGACTCAGCAATGAGTGACAATTTAAAAATTCTTAGGCTGTTGAAAATTTAAATGAGGGTATTTATGTTTTGCACTGCGACCATGACTGGTCTATTGTGACTTCTATTCCTGACATCCGGTCCGGTTCGATTCGGTTCGATCCGGTTCGGTTCGGTTCGGTCCGGTTCGGTCCGGTTCGGTCCGGTCTGGTCTAGTCTGTTGTCGGTAGTTATGGTGTACCAAGTCTCAAGTTTGTAAGTGCGAGAAATATTTTTCTTACATTGACAGGGTAGAGACCTTTAAATGACAAAGCCTATATTCTGCTCCAAGCCGAACGCTATCTTCCTGTGAAAATTGCATTAAAATCCATTCAGTAATTTAGAAGATGTGCGCGTTCAAACAGAGAGACAGACAGACAAAAAAATAAAAATATTTTTTTTTTTGCTTTTATTACCTTTCTCTAACTGTTCCCTCTCCATTTTTGCCAAATTATGTTCAGACATCGGGGTCTACTGTTTTATTATATGTATATAGATTTACAAATAGTCAATGAATTGGAAGACATATTTTGTCTTCCCGATGTATCTGATGATGGTTTTGAATCTGTTGAAGACGAGGTTCATACAATACGTACTGTATCACCTGATCCACCTAGCAGCATAATACCTCTCGAAAGTCGAACCTAGCAGTTCATCTGTTGATTTTTCATCTAGCCCTCCGTCCTCCATCGTCCCATCCCAACGCGATCGTTCTAGGCGGGCAGCAAGATTTGAAATTTTACTCAATATATCTGGTACTCAGCAGACCTCAGAACCTCAAGCCACACGAGCAGAGGGAATATTTTTACCACCGTGTTTTTATTTTTATTTTTTGAAAAACATAAAAAAGCAATCTAAAAACATAGTTTTTTTTATGTACCCTAGATGCTTATGCCCTATAAAGGGTTAAGCCATCGGCCCCGGCTGTTATCGATGGATGACAGTCGTTAGGCCAAGTCGGTGGCCTTAGGGCGGTTTGAAAACACCGGCCTCTGCCAATCCTCATTGGAGCAGCGTGGCAGAGTACGCTCTAATCACCTTCGACTGAAGGTAGACCCGTATCCCAGCAATGGGATGATTATGAGTTGATATGATGATGATGATGAGCGACGATAAAGTCGGGATAAGGAAAAGGTTACAAAATAAAACTAAAACGTTTTTGACTTTGTTCAAAAAGGTTAAGCTACAGGGCAAGCCCTTAACCCGATCATCTTTGTTTTAGGCTCAAATTATAGCTGACTAAATTGTCCAGACGAGTTTTTCTCAAATTTTTGATATCATTCTTCGTTTCCAAAATATCGAGCGCCAAAATCAAAAATTCGGAAAGAAATGATTTTTATTTTCACAATTTCGGCTATAACTTTTTTCATTTTTGAATTTCTCAAATAATTCTTTTTGCACCTTACAGCTCTCATGAATACGCGTCTTTTGAGCCTATAATGAATATCATATCTTCACAACTCTCCGAGATATAAGGGGATCGCACTTTTTCGTGAAATCGAAGCCTATACTGAAGCGAACGAAAAGACATTTCCAATGTCAATATCAACAACAATTATTATCAGTAAATTCGAAGATCATAACAAAGAGTGGATGTTCAAAAAGTTTCAAAATAAACAGTTTTGATAAAAGACATTTCATCTAATACATAAATTCTAAATGCCAATGAATCATCTTAAAAATACAATATCTCATTTTAAAATTTATAGTTGTATCTTGTCAACGAAAATAAATATTGCCTCTAAATCTGTTTAGCCTTTCAAAAGAAAACAGCTCAGTGTATTTTTCAAAGGGAAGAAAATAGAAGCAGCCAGGTATTTTATTTAGGTCGGACAGAAATAAACGTACGTCGTGTGTGGCTTTGATAGAAACAATTTAGTTATAAAAACGTTTTATTGAGTATCGGTTTTTTAATTACTTTATTTATTAGGTAAAATACCTTTCAATAAACTATTTCAAAGTTACTATACAAAGAGGAGACCGATTTAGTATCAATGAACATGTCAAATTGAAGTAATTTTAAAGCTAATGTAACTTACACTTACTAACTAAAAAGTGGGAGCACCACTAAACTCAACGCCAAAACTTCTGGCTCACAGTTTATAAAACAATTTAAAATCGATTGTCGTTATGTACTGAGTAATAAGTATGAGTTTCGAACTTCGTTTTATGACTGCACACGCCAGGAGAATTGGCGTTCAGTATAGTTACTTTGACTTTAACCTCTAGCTCTGACTCTATCTGCAATATATTTAACATTGAAATAGGATTGCATTTGCGAAGGGGACAGACACGAGTATATCGTAGATTGGCCTATTATAGACATTGATTAAGTTCTTGCCAGTTAATCTAGCGACATAATTGCACTGTCTAAATCGCTGAGTAATGATATACAGCTTTAATAAAATGAGATTTATAATACAATTTTAAGTTTCCATTTTGCTACGTAATTGGATTCAAAATTTAATTTCTAACTGTAAAATGGAACTTAAAGGTTTATTTATTTTTTGTTACTATTGTTGCATTTTTTGCCATTTCATTATAGTCTAAGATCTCGATAAAAATACTTTCACCGAGATGTTTATTTGATGAAACGTATTTTAAATTTAATTTAATATTTATGATTTTTATTTATAGTTGTTAGGCAACAAGCCATTCATATTTTTGAAATTGATTTTTTGAAAGAAAAGACTAGCTAGGGACTTTTCTTATTTTTTATGTATCTCGATAATTAGATGAATGATTAGTTTAGAAGAAAAAATATTATTTTTTGTACTGGCGACTTTATGACGTCACAGTTCACAGTTACTACTCCCATCATTTTCGCGTCTTGTCCTCTCATAATATTTGTGTTCAGGACATCATACTGAATGCATTGACACCAAATTTACCCATATCCGAGATGACTTGAACGGAAAGTAACCTAAAACCTCATTTGCCGGCCTACTATACCGGGATTTTCAAAATTCGACAACCTGAATTCGGAACTGATTTTTCGCAGGCAACCCTATACCACCGTGTTCACAATGAAATAATCTTCAATTTCATATAATTTTAATTCAATAATCAGACCGGTGCAAAATGCTATATCGATTTACCTGTTTATACCTAGCAACCCAAGAGTTGTGACCGGAAAAGAATAGGCAACCTAACGTTTGCATATTCTAGGGGTTTCATACTTTCGATTGGTATAAAATTTATCTAATAATCAAACCGGTGAAAAGTAAAAAAATAAAATAATTATTAATTAATCATACCCTGGACTAAAATTTGTTAGGCAACCCATATGTAATATATTTATTGACATATTTAATTTAATTTAAAATACGTTTAGTTTCATCAAATAAACATCTCGGTGAAGGTAGTTTATATCGGGATCCTATACTATTAAGGGTCAAAATGGCTAGAATTTACAAACTTGTGTTTATCGAACGAAAATTTCATTGATTTTCGCAATATTAACTTTGTTAGAATAATCAAATTTTCGTATTTTGTGTTTATTAAAATCATTGTTATTAATTTTGTATATTCGATAAAACAAATTAAGTTTATTACGGATTACTTTCAAGTAAGTCTTAATAGTGACCATTAACGTAATTAATTGTGCCATACAAATTTATTTTCACATTTAACATTATACCTACTAGCTTCTACACAATTAAATTTAATTAATTCGAATAGTTCGCGAGTCGAGAGCGCTAATGGCCCGGCGCGTCTGTTTCACAGTAGATTATAAATATAGTTACTGCAATATGCTTAAATCTGTCGGGCAGTTATTAGCTTAAGTCAAGATACAGTAGTTTATAGTAAACTAACGAACCGTCCGGCTCCGCACGGGTTTTACCAAGGAACCCTAATTTTAATAAAAATATAATATGGCCTATATTACCCGGGGTAATTCCCGGGGTACATTCCCAACATTAAAAGAATTTTTGAAATCGGTAGAGTGTTTTTAAGTTTATTCTTTTCTAAAGATATTATATTAAATTTAAAAATATTGACACCAGACTTAATTATAAAGAAATAAAAAACATATGTGAACCTTATTTAACTAAAAGAAAATGCAAGCTGCTTTTGTAACATTTCTTTTAGGAAAAACCACAAAACCGTTGTAATAGGTCTTCTTACTGTAAACCACAGTTAATTAAAACCAAACGGAATGATTTCAGTAAGCCTTAAATTTAATTAAAATATAGGGATATCCAAAAGGGATTTAGTATTTGTTCAAAAGAATTTGCTCTTCCATGAAACGGGTCTGGAAGTGATTATTGAGAATAATGTTTTAATCTCTTGAAATTATTTATATCACGTACAACGTAGACATAAAAAAGGACGGGTTGCACTTGCACTCCGGGAGTGCCGGCAGAAGTGAAAACTTAAACATCAACGTTGTGCATTTTTGAATATATTGGAATGGTTAGGGAATCTTACGCTTTTTCGATCGGGCTACAGTCTGTCTGTCTGTCTGTCCGCGGTCTAGCGCCTAGACGCTTAATACTAGAAAGCTGTGATATGGTATGTGTACACATATTAACAATGTTTGGTGAACCTTCAATGAAAACTATTACGGTTAAGTAGGCTCTACTTGTTACCGAGTAATAGCCGACGAACTTATAAAATAAAAATTATTTGATGAAAACTTACAAATGTGATAGAATGTGATATAAGACTCAATTGCCAGCAAGCAAAGCACATCAAATACGGAACCCTACACTGTGCGTGACACGAAATGCACTTAACCGGTTTTTGTTATGAGAATAACCCGCTGATATCAAGAATCACAACAATCAGTATAATTTTAACATTTTTAGACTAATGCCTCTTGTACACACACGGTTTATTCGCCGTATCTGTGTGTTAACCAGAGATTATTTGCAACAAATTAGCCTCCATCAACATGCGATCGAAAATGTACGCATCAAATTTTATCATTTTTAAAATTTTCAAATAACTTTTCGTCTATACTTATCTACTCTATTGCAACTACATGTAATGATATTTTACAATTTTATTAGATTTTGTTTTTCTTATTGACTTTTGTTATTCTATTTTATTTATGTATATACAGTATAAAAATAAACATGTATTTAAATCATTGTTATTTAACGTATTACCAGTATCACCACCCCGAACGCATCAGATTATCTAAATTCAGTGATTCAACGAAAAACCTCACCAATTCACCATTTATCGGCACACAAGTCAAATGATAAGCTCAAATCCTTGGGGTGCCGTTTCCTCGTTTGTTAATACTCGTATCTTTCTTTTGCTTTTTCGGGGGTCACATTTATTTATTTTTATATTTATTACAAAAGGAAAACAAGAATAGCCTTAAATGACAACCTGTTTGTTACTTTTTTATGTCACTAAGGTGTCAGACGAGCACACGGCCCGCCTGATGGTAAGCGTACCGTACCCTGCCTTTAACAAAATATTTTTGGTCATTTTTTTTTAAAAGTCTAAGGTCTTTTTATATAACCATGCAATGAGATACACAATTAAAAAATATATATTCGTACATTAGTCATTGTCTAACTAGGCAATTAAGAAGACTACGAAAAAATTTCTAAAACGCATTTTAATTCACAAGCTAAAAGTAAACCTTTTTTTTTTATTTAAAAAGGTGCTTCAGAAACTAAATGTAAGAATGAAATAGCTTAATGCCTAAAATGCTTTTGCAAAAATCACTATTATAGTTAAATCTATTTTTTGACGACCTCCGTGGCGTAATGGTTACCACGCCAGACCGCTACCCAGGAGGTCCCGGGTTCGATCCCCGGTCGGGTCATGATGAAAAACGAACTTTTTCTGATTGGCCTCGGGTCTTGGATGTTTATCTATCTATATATGTATTTGTTATAAAATATAATATCGTAATATTTTATAACAAATACATTCGAGTTAGTATCCCATAACACAAGTTTCGAACTTACTTTGGGGCTAGCTCAATCTGTGTGAATTGTCCCCATATATTTATTTATTATATAAACAAGTTTAGAAATATTTTTTCACAACTTGTAGTATGTTTTTGGCCACGTACACATTTTACAGTCTGGGTACATAATTTGGCGTAAGGGTGACAAACATACACGCGTTCTGGTCTGCCGCACGCCTCCGTCGGAGCAATGGTAGGTAGTGTTTTGCAGGCGCGGATTTTGGTGTGGCCATTAATGCCGAATTTATTAAAGTACAATAAAATATTTTCAAATTTTCCAAAGATTTGCTGTTTCTCACGTAGTTGTTAAGGAGGGAAGTCCTTTCAATACTTCCTACTCCGACTATCTTCTTTCTGATTAAATTCGTTGTGAGTTCCAAGACAGCTGTAGTTTTCTTCCCCGGGACGTCAATAAGCTTCATTGCTTATTGTCCATCTGAGGTCGCCGTTGTTGATCCTGGCTACACAGGAGACACAGTGGTGGGAATGTGTGGTGGGCTTGTCCCGATTTTCCAAAGAACAGTGAATAAAAAAAACTAAATAAGTTAGATGTAATTTCCATTACATAAAACATGTAACATTTGTGGGTCTATTCTTGTAAAGAATTTTCAGCTAACATTTATAATTCGTATTTCACTGTGCAATGAATACGTGTAAACAATATAAATAAAAAATAAAAATTATGGAGGATATTTTGTTTATGCTAGATATATTTTTTAAGTATTATTTTAAAGAAACCGCGTATTTTGTGGCCACATCTCGAATTGTAGGTGTAGCTATAGAGAGAAAAACTAGAGGGGAACTAAGCTGATTCTGGTTAAGTCTGCCGTGAATTTTTTTTTGTGGGTTTATTATCTTGAGTTTCATAAGACTAAGGGGATTGTAGATAGTCGTGGATGCAACTGAGATTGTATTCAACAATATAATGCAATATACTATAATGTAAACAATAAAATGCAATATACAGTCATTGCAGAGAAAATGATTTCTCGTCATTGGGAGTACGATGATGGCCGAATACTTGACTACTTAAACCTTTCTCCTATTTTCCTTTTAAATACGGGTAACGATCAGTGGTTTCCCTTGTGCCTAGTTTACATGCGGCGATGGTCACTGGTGAATATCATCTGAAAGATATTTCCCTTCTCCTTTCTCTTTTCCCTTTCTTATTTCTTCTCTCCCTATTGTCCTCCTTGTAGCTGACAATGCATTGGTAGCGCCCCTCGGTGTACTGACGCTCACAGGTGGCGGGAACCACGCTCTATCAGGTGACAGGTGCTTGCTTGTTTGCCTGCAAGATATAAAAAAAACGGGCAAGTGCGGGCAAGTGCGGGCGTGTCGAGCCACGCACAATGAAAGGTTCCGTATTGGCTTCTTTCTTGCTTGCAGATGAGTACAATGCCATATTCTATGACATTTGTACGTTTTCGTCAAAGAAATTTTACTTCAAAGTTCGTCGGCTATTACTCGGTAACTAGTAGTGCCTACTTAACCGTTATAGGTTTCCTTGTAGATTCACTATATGGACAACCACCATGAATGTTTTCCAATTGCTAAACGCAAGACTTTCGGAGATAGAGGGGGGGCCCCGACCACCAAAATTGGCACGTTAAATATAAATAATTCGCAAACGGATCATTGTATAGGAAAATTATGTTTCCATACTCTCCATGTTTTTAAGAGACTTATCTAACGATACCCCACAACATGAGGTCAGCGTGAAAAAAAAAATTCATTCCCACTTTACATGTATGGGAGGCACCCCAAAAAAAATATTTTTCAAAGTTTTGTTCTAGCACTTTGTTAGCATTGTTAATATGAGTATACATATATCAAATTACAGCTTTCTAGCATCAAGCGTCTAGGCGCTAGACCGCGGACGGGCAGACGGACAGACGGACGTGACGAAACTATAAGGGTTCCTTGTAGTTTACTACGGAACCCTAAAAAGGTGACTTGCGTACCTGTTAGCCTAGCACTTCCAGAAAATAAAGGTACCGACCGTATCTGTATTTTTGTTTTATTTCTAATCGACCTTTACATAATCTAACATTAGGTACGCATCAGTACGTTTGTGATAGATGCCCTTGTGTCAATACCAACATTGCACTTTGTCTCAGTACGTGGGCAATCTGAAATCGGTTCGTACACCAATTGTGAGCCAAACGAGCTGTACAACTATTCAGACCACGTACACACGTCTATCTCCCGCCACGGTTGCGGCTAGACTGCGCTGCTGTGGTTAGAATTTTGAAATATTACACCTAGCTTTAAAATCAAGGAAAATATCGTGGTCCTTTGCATTTGTAAAATGTGAGGTGACGCTCTTTGAGCATCAAAGTTTTTGTTATTTCAAACATGCTCCTAGAAATTTCTCGAAGTTTTATCACATTGCATTCGTATTATCGTTATAGATTTCCGTGGTGCTCGGAAATCGAACTTTACTTAGTTTCCTATTTTTATAGGCTATACGATTACGTGTCTTATGTTTAATATTGCAGTCTCTCACAACTTGCCGCTATCAGCTGGGGGAGCGGAGCTGTAAAAGTTAAGTAAAATTTAAACATTTTCTTTTTAATTGGTACAAGATGTCACACAGCGGCAAAACGAGCGATTTTGGAGGAGCGAAAATAAGGAACAAATCTAATACGAATTAATACGATGCCACAGTAAAGAGACGCGATTCGTCGACGCCGCTTATCGCTAAGTCAAAACTTGTGGCGTTCGTTAGTCCGTCTCATATCTTTCAGATTAAATCAATTCTCTTCCATAGCTGCAGTTATTGAAGAGGAGGCTGGAAGCCAATGTCAGCTTTGTCAATCTGTTTTCTATACAGATACATCGGTAGCAATGTGGTCCGGATATCATCACATATTTATTCTACAAAATCAATATTACCAAAGGAATTGGTAGAGTTCAAAGAGCATTAGGATAATGTGATATAAAGATATTTGTATATTCAGACCAAATGTAAAAAAACGAAATAGTAAGCAGGAAACGATGGTCGAAAAGTGTCTACCAAAGAAAGTAATTTTGAAAGAATGGAATTGTTGACGTTCTATGTGCCACCTTCTTACAGAATATCGGTGTGAATGTGCTTGTAGCATTATTATACGAGTCAGTATGACCAGTATGGTTATAACTGTTTACATATTTCGTTACGTGTTTTGTAAGTCTTGCTGGCAAACCATTTTCAAACAAACAGAAGGGTAAAATGTTTATCAAACTGTCAGATGCCAAAACAAAAATAAACGCCAACCCTTTGTGCATTTCTTTGCAGTTAAAAGTTTAATCGTTTCTAGTGAAATTATTCTAATTAAGCGGGAAAAGGGGTTATAGCAAGCCATGAAATGGCTCGTGTCGTGTCATTGCGGCCTTATCAATTCCAGGCACTATGTGGAATATAGAGGATCAAGTAAAATTATATTAAGAGCGTGCATTCCGTCCACTAACGCCGCCATTGAGAGTTGAGAAAAAAAACGGCCGTTTTTGTTTTCAATGCGTTATTTATCGAACCAGAAACATTTGAAATGTTAACAAACCGATATAAATATACTTCATCGTCTATTCTATTGCGTAATAGAACATTATTTTACTTTTTCATGCTTTCTCGTTCAAATGGCGGCGCTAGTGGACGATGAGATAAATGGGATGCAAGTTTGAATTGGGTATTTTTTATTTTTGTTTGGGAAAGGTGAAGAGGCGAAGGATAGAGAGAATAGGAGACGGAAGGGAGAAGGGAGGGTAGAGGTAGAGACTTCGCTCAATACTTATGCATTAAAAACGGGTTAAAACGTTCTAATGAAGTGAAGTATTTCAATTCAATATATGAATTAAGTAAAATATCTTGAAATAAGGCAAGTAGTCAATATTATTTAGGTTTATATCTTACAGAATTTCCCTGTAAGTTTATAACAAGGCGGCAACTCCGGTATGCAAGTTCTTATTTTATTTCTAATTTAAAATTTTGCGACTGCATGTGCGAAGTACTTTAAGTTTTCTTTGTTCGAAACCAAGTTACTGAGAATTTAATGCACGCCAATATGATCCTAATATAAAGAATATAGTGGTCATAATTCTTTAAAGATATTAATAAGTCGTATTTCTTAGTGCTCCACAAAAATATTTATTAGCTGTATGTTCTGCCGTATCGCCGCCACGTCATTGCTTCCCGTCATTTCTACTTTTTGATGTAAAATGTTTTAATTTTTATTACTTTTATTTGGCACATTCGGATATTATTTTCATTTTGTACCTCTTCTCCTAAATTTAAGAGCTAGCAACCTCTGTCCTGTGCCTGCTCTTTCACTTCTCTGTAAGACACGACTTGTTTTTTTCTTCAATTCGTTTATAATATTAGTCGAATATAAATTCTTAATTGAACATTGAACTAAAATAGTACTTTATTTATCTAAACCTTAATCTGAACTGTCCTGTTTCCCACCATAACTCAATGTCGCGTGTTGCTGTTACGTCAGAAAATCGTGAATTATTTAAAAACAGTGAATGATATCCTCTTACTTGTAACACGATACCACAATACGCTTTTACGATTCACACTAACTAAGCTTTGTTTACGATGTTGCATTATTGTCTACTTTTTATTGCAGATACTGCTCTTCACACAAACATAACTTCTGACATTCTTAATTGGCAATATGACGTGTAATGTCTATATTAAAGTCCTAACTGAGTGAGAGTCTTTTGAACCTAAAATATGCAGAGGTTTACTTTATGATTAGAGTTGTTTTATACACAACGAAACTTCTCAATTCTCAATCTTATTGTTATATTTGTTTTACTAATGAGTTTTCTTTTTATTCGTTTTTTTCTTTTCTTCGGCTTCACTTTCGTTTTTCGCTCATTTGGTATAGGTATTCGTAAATATCAAAGAGTCACTGTGTTTGAAGGATTATCAGACGTTAAAAAATGCGAAGGGAGCGATAGACATATAATACTAAAGCCATTATAATACAACGAGATCACGTAGTTGTTAACGAGGGAAGTCCTTTCAATACTTCCTACTCCGACTATCTTCTTTCTGATTAAATTCGTTGTGAGTTCCAAGACAGCTGTAGTTTTCTTCCCCGGGACATCAATAAGCTTCATTGCTTATTGTCTATCTGAGGTCGCCGTTCTTGATCCTGGCTACACAGGAGACACAGTGGTGAATGTGTGGTGGGCTTGTCCCGAATACTAAAGCCATTGCCTAAAAATATATTTACATATAAGTATACCAAACAAAATTAGCATCAATTTTGAATGTATTTAAATTTTGAGAGCAGGGATTTGAACCGGGGATGAGAGTAAATCCTCCCCATAAATAATGGTTAGTGAAGTCATCAAAAGGGTAGCTTCCGCTCAGGGCAAGCGGTGTCATGTGAACCTAACATCAATCTTGAGCCGGCCGCGCCACACGCATTGCATGGAATGGAGTGACTTACAGCGATTTTTGATTGAATACGACTGCTTCATTTTGGTATTTTTTTTAAATAATCAAATTATAATCCTAATTATCTAAAATGAATTCACGTAGATATGGATTCGGATGCTTGACAAATACTAATTTATAACACGTACAGTGCGATTTTACCGTTCTGGGTTTGCTTTTCGGGATCTATCCTTTGTCTTTTCTTCTATCATAGATGTCCAACTATCTCCATACAAAATATTTTTCTATTCATTGGTTTACTCCGGCTACATAATGACGAAATTGCGGTGTCTATAAGTAAGAAGATTTATTTTTAAAAATAATTACGAACCTTGGCGTCCATCAAATTGATCGAATTTTTTGTAAGCCATTTTCCGCTAATCGCTCAACCCAACCGCTCTGCTTCCCCACTATACCACATCCCTACATACTACGACCAAGCGCCCTTCAAGGGCTCGAAACGGCTTTGTCTCGCGTCTAGACTCATAATCCATTATTACAGACGCCCGTTCAGCTAGGAAGCGGGACTATACAACTTAGCATTTTCTCGCTACTGACAAATGTGGCATTTTTTTTGCTACGGAAATGGTGCAGTTTTCTGAGGGATACGTTTCGGCGAAAGAATATTCATATCTTTTTATGTAGATATACATCTATAGTATGGTCATATAAAATGCTAGCTTCTAAGGTTTAATTCACACTACCTTATTGTCGAAGTATTGCGGCGCTTTATTTTTATCAGTTATCACTCATCATCATAATTTAAGCCATTTAAGGTATTCACCTTAAATTAATAAGATTTTTAACCCATCCAAATCCTGATTGAGATTATCGTTGCTTAACTTGCGTATTCATTCTATCTAGCCCTAGCCCCACATCTGCCCTGCCTATAGTTTTGATTAGACAATACAAAAACAGTATTTTCTAGTGGAGATAATAATGATTTTCCAAATACTTCCTTTATTATTTTTTCAATCAATTTTCCAGACCTCTTTAAAGGGTATCACCCCAGTAATACGAATACGTATTGTTTTTTTGAGCGTTCAAATTATTATGACAATGGAAAATTTTGAAATAATCGAAAGGGCGTGCCGTATGGGGTCCCATTTCAATAGACTTTTTTTATAGGAGTTTTGTTTTTAAGCCGCCATTACAGTGTCATAAACTAGTGTAGGGGTTGGTCTTAAAGTACTCTCCCCTATCACCTGATCAAATTATCATACATAACTCACATTATTGTCGACTGAATTGGTCGTTATAAAGTAATGTAGTTTGTTTAAACAGAACTTTCCGGTGGCTTTTTTTAACATGAGGGGTGCCCTAATTTATTGCTCACAATGATAAATTTCCCTAATGGATTTTGCTCACGAGACGCGATAGTTCCTATTGCAAGTGGCTGGTCTTGTTCGAGTTTTTGGGTGTAACTTTTTATTGTATAAGAATTTATATCCCTTGGTATATCTTCACTTGGCCAGGAAATAATAATTGTCGATATGCTTTTATTGATATTTTGATACTACCGAAGGGAAAGTTAGCTTTTATCGAATAATTTAGTTGCATTACGTGCACTTTGTACGAAGTAGCGTCAAAAGTTATATTCACAGTTTATAAAATTTCAATGGCATAAAGTTATCTAATTTCTACTGACATTTTTCGATAAACATGCAAATTAAATATATAAATATTTAGGGACAGATCACACAGATTGAGCTGCACCAAAGTAAGTTCGAGACTTGTGTTATGGGATACTAAGTCAACAACATTTTAAAACAAATACATATTTTATAATAAACATCCAAGATCCAGGCCAATCAGAAAAAGTTCGTTTTTCATATCACCCGACCGGGACCTCCTGGCGGTCTGGCATTACGCCACGGAGGTCGTCAACATGTCAACTCTGGACATCTGATCGTAAATTGTAATTTTTTGGAGTGGTAGAGCATTTTAAGATATAGACTACTCGACTTTTCACAGAAAAAAGTGTGTGAAAGCAATAATACATTTTGTAACTGTCACTGTCAAACTAAATAAGAAGAAAAGTGATAGTATGAGATGAATGTAGAATAAAAATTTAAATACGGTTTGAACCGCAAATCCATACTAATATTATAAATGTAAAAGTGTGTTTGTTTGTTTGTTTATTTGTTTGTGTACCCTTCACGTCGAAAGTAATGAACGGATTGATATGATTTTTTTACTGGGGAGATTAGTGGAGGAGTCTGGAGATGCTACTACATAGGCTACTTTTAATCCCGGAAAAAATAAAAAATAAAATTTTGTTTTTTGTTCTTCTTTCACGTCGAAAAGAACCTAAGTAGCGACATGATTTTTTAATAGAGATTATTTAGAGTGACATAAGGCTACTTTTTTCCCACGGGATAAAGAGATTCCCATGGGAAAAATTATTGACATTTTCCATTACGCGGGCGGAGCCGTGGGCAACAGCTAGTGTGAAATAAATGTGCCATAAAAACAGATATCTTTTTACTTGAGTAGTCTGTTTTTATGTCACATTTGTATGACGGATTAATAAGCAATCCATTTTCACTATAACAGATGAGTTGCATCTCACGTATCATGTCCAATAGACGCAATACAAATGAATATCACGTACGGAGTCTAATAGAGCACATTGTTAAGTCCCCTTCTATGCACTACGGTAACATTCCTAAGAAATTGAAACATATAGTCTAATTTATATTCTCAAAGGGGACGCAGAGAACTGTTATAACGTAACACAGACAAAATATTTCTAATATATTTTGAAATGTATCAAAAATCTACATAGAAATGTGTGAGGGAATCCGTATGTTCCGCGGACATTTCCTTATTAAAAATATTCACCCCTTGTGTAAATAAATATCTTAACATCAGTGATGTTGTATGGAAAAATGTAGATTGGTTACCTTCATACGAATATATATAGTTTTATAAAATGGTACCACGAAAGCACCGCACCGCTTCAACTACTAAACTGCAGGGTTACCACCATCTCTTATTCCCATTCTATTCAGGACCTAAACAGAATAGAATCGTTATTTCGTACCACCATGTATTATAAACGACTCGGTTTAGGTGACAGCGATTCAGCAGATATTATTCATTCATTTTGTATGAACTTTCGTACCACCATGTCTTTCCACGACCTAAATTGAAAGAATTGATCTGTCAAAAGAGCTGTCAACCTAAACTGAATCAAGGACTGTCAAGGAGGACAGAGTGGCAACTCCGGGGTAAAATCGTCATGTATGGAAGGTGCTGTCATGCACTGGCTGAGATATGAACTAAAATTTCAACTATATACCTGTATACATAGTATGTATACGCTACCCTTTATTTTCTAAATATATTTCTTTGTTAGCGCTCCAAAGACATCCCCCAACCGACGGAATATATAGAATTTTGAATACATATGTATCCAATTATATTTTATTTACATTTTAAGTAAATAAACAACTAATAAAATAAATAACGTCAATGGTATCAAATGGTCCGCGGTCCATCAGACGCCGTGTGAAGTTGGAAAATGGCCATCGCTTTTTTTTAATTTTAGTTCACCCGCCAGCCGCCAAATGTCGCTGTTGCCTATGAAAATTGACGGTAATATCTATCAAATTTCTATCTAAATATGGCTACTTGGTGCGAATTGTTTTATATATTTTAATAATTATAAGAAACGAGTAAATATATAAGAAAGTAAAGAAAACGACCACACAAAATGTATTGTGGTAACATTTATATAAATTACATTTATTGTTATGAACATTAACATTATAAAAAATGTTATGATGTGATATGATATTCATCAATAATGTTATGCTAGTTAACAATAGTAGTAAATATTAAATTATAGAAATTAATATATTTTTTATATCTCTTAATCTCCTCTACTAAATTCCTAAAAAAGACCAATATCTCCCTCGATAAATTGGCTTTTTCTATTGAGTCAGCACACAACGCCCTGCGTGCTGCATCTTATTTCAACGCCGGTTCACCATCACCACAGAATTCATATCACCACACCACCACGTCTCCGCCTGTCACGCGTTGTTCTGCGTCTAGGAGTTAGATGCTGAGGCGTAGCTGCTACGGTCGCAGATGGAAAATGACGAGGCGTAAATTTATTTAAATTCGTAAAACGCGATTTCACTTCACAAGATTGACTTGACATTTGTGTCAGTCCGATCCGACAGGGTGCGTTTTGAACGTGTAATATTTAATTTTCGTTAAATACTTTTTTTACGCAAGTATAAGAAAGTATACCCCGTTTAATCTGTCTATAATCTATAAAAAATCTATGTTTTTCGTTTGAATATAGATTAATTTACATCTTAAACAATTTTAAAATAGATAAATAATAAAATTAAGTTGTTTTAAAAAACCGGTAATGACCAAAACGAATTAATGGTTTGTTTTGAACGCACCGCTGCAACTAATCAGCGACAATTTTCATTTGCTCATCCGACGAAATGAGATCCTGTTTATGAGAGATGGTGGTACGAAATAATGCGATTACGTTTAGGTACCTAAACGGAACCAATTCAAAACGTGAGTAGTTAGGTAAAAGATGATGGTAACCCCCCTGGTCGATCCCCTGCGCGATTCCAGAGCGGTTCTTACCCCGAACCTTAAGGTTGTGGAATGAACTACATAAATCAAACGGCCGCATACTTGTTTGCCACCTTAGTGGTAAAAAATACATTAATGCGGCTACTACCCTGAACCCTACGGCTGTAACAAAGAAAAGAACGAAATCATTTAATCATCAATAATAAAAAATATTGTGTAAAACAGTTTAACAATTCGGATTAGCTAATTAGCAAAGTTTGTCGTGTTTTAACTATATCTAACTTATCTATACTTTTATAAAAATAACATTGCTCGAAACACTAAAACTCACACCCTGTACACTTCAATTTCGGGTACATTTGGTTATTCATAAACTCCTGCTTTCGTCTGACGTCATTTACAAGTAGTCAGCAATGCTTTAACTTCACGTTAAGACCTCTTCACGTTACAAATTAGTAAGGCCTTGTATTTCATAGCGACAATTAGTGATTAGCATTAACGGTGTTTATAAACTTACCTAAAAAAGTGGTTCAATTTTTGAAATAATTCATAACGTTGTTACTGATGTTCATGTGCGGCGGTAACCACTTGTAGTTTGCTTGTCGTCTGACATAAAAATACAGATAGTTCGAGACTCAGAATATAGGATAATTTTTATCTCAAAATCTATGGGTATGGGACCTTAGTATAGATAATCGAAGTACGGGTGAAACCGGGGGGCGCATGCCAGTCGGATAATTGTACATCTACGTCGTACCCCTAGTCAATCGTACCTAAGAGCCTTTAATTCACCCAATAAAGATAAGTGTTCCAAACAAACTCTTGAACTCCTATTGTTTTCCACACAATAATTATGGCTATCAACAGTCCCTAATAGTAATTACAAGATTAAATTCTTCGGTTCGTGTTCGCGCCACTTCTAATGAACTGCGCATCTCACCTCTGCAAGTAATTCCCTAGTCCGAACACGTTACAAGGGAAAAGACAGTAGAGTCACCCTTCGGTGGCGGGCCACTAAAATGCTGCTGTACTTGTTATACTGTTACGTTTAGCTATCAGGCTGACCGTAGTTCATTTATAAAATTGTTTTTTTTTTAATGTTTTTTTGTGTGTTTTTGTTTTCTTTCGTTTTCTGTTTTAACACTGTTAATTGAGATTTCTGTTCACATGTCTTTATATTTTACTCTTCTTTTGCAGTATGAGCTTATAGTGTGAATGCTATATTCCTACAATGCAACATTAGTAAGTACATTTACATAAAGCAAATGTACTAATTTCATATTTCTATTAATTTCTCGTATGAATAAAAGAGTTTAACAAATTAAACTCACACATAGTAAACACATATATCCTATAACATTTATGTGTCAATTTTCTATGCGTTTTGTGACAAACCGAACTCTTTAATTTTATTTTATATTTTTTTACTTTCTGGTCTAATTCTCACCATCCATAATAAAACGCTTAATCCAAGTAGCGTCTATTGTATTTGCGCTGTACGACAGGAATAGAATCGAAATGAAATGAAATGAAATCGTTTATTTCATTAATCCATGGGTTATATTTGTAAAAAATTGTAATTCTTTTCGATCAACACCAAACGTTATCCCTCAGTATGAAACGAGCAGCACAGTTTTAGCTGCCCACAAGCCCGCTACAATTAACCATAAGTATTAATACTGTTTTCCCCCAATGTTTCCGCGCTATTTCTCCTTTGCTTATTGCGTGGGGCGTCAGCTATGCCATTTTATTGGCACCGATTGTATGTCGCCTTGTGTACTTTGTGACACTTTCCCTTTATGAATGTTATGGTTTATTGCATCCACCCCTGTACTGTCTCTGAAATGTTAGTGATTCAGAAAGTAATTGGGGCCGTTAGGTCGCTACTGTTTGGAACTTCAATATTAGAGGTTTACTTTTAATAACAGAATACGGAAACAAGTTGTGTAAAGAAACAAATAGTGCATCGCAGTTCCTGCCTCATTTTTCATATTGCGTGTAATTCCTTGGGAATAAACTTTAGTGTGCAAAAGATGAACAGCGAACTATAATTTAGATTGAAATAAATTCAACTTAGCTTTAACGTCTTTTGGATAAGATGTGTAACAATAAATGAATATTTAAGTCTACTATTTGCTTCTGTCATGTGGATTATATACTAAAATTAGAAAGAAGAAAGATAAACTAAATATTTTTAAATATATTTACTGAACCGATTTAAAAAAATATTTTACCATTAGGACAAGAACTTTGTAGATCCTAAGCAACATAGGATACACTTGTGTGAAACGATAGGAAATATTGTCATAAAAGACGAACCCCACGATCACGTATCTCATTAGTGCTACAAAATACCTAACAGACATACAACAAATGTTCGCACCAATAAAACGCAATTACGCTTGTAAGATTAATCAGGAAACAGTTAAGTAAAGCCAAATTGCTGTAAAACCGACATAATCAATTAAACGTACTGCCAATTGAGTAAACAGTGGGGTTAGGTAATTGACAGGCTTATTTTTGTACAAGACACAAGGATCTGTAGAGTTTATGTGATTATAACAGTCTATAGCCGTTAATTGCTGGATAGCCTAACATCATACGACAAACCACAATCTTTCCTCCAATGATGTAAAGAATCAACCAATGATTTATAATAGTCATTCTTACCAGACGAGAATTAGTTTAATATAAGTGTCAAAATATTTAAGTCTCCTAATAAACATCAACGTTTATTTATTAATAAGGGGAACAGTGTTGACCAATTCTTTCGAAATATTTTTATATAATTGCATCGTATTTATTAATTTATAGTAAGCATATCGTAGACATGACATACGAACACGAAATTCGATGTTAGAAATCTGTTACATAATATTTCCATAGTTGTACACAAATAACATGAAATTGTCAAACATTAATATGCAAATGCATAATACCAATGATAGATATACGGATTAGTATGCGTAAAGCCCTCACGTGTACATAGCCACGTGTATTAGTATCCAGGTTGTTAACCGATTGTAGTTTGCTGGTTCATATTCTGGTCTTTTAGCCTGTCACTTACTACCCATTCTTGGGTATAGGCATCTTCATGGACTTTCTATAAAAGTCTTGTTTTAAGCGCATTCAGAATTTTTCGAATTTGTTACTGCCTTGTTTGATCTTTTTATTGTCTGGAACCAAAGATCTAAGGATCTGGCTCCAGCCTACTCCCTCCCTTTTAACAGAATCCTGGGTATGCCCACGTATGCACTACCGGACCAGTACCCGCCATGAGTTTGGTCACCATTAATTTTAATTAATGTCAAAAAACGCTTTTTTATTGAGGAGGTTTACTAACGAGCATGTATCACCTGATCGTAAGTAATCACCGTCCATGGAGCACATAGTTACTAGTAGAGTTCCATTTAACAAGAAGAAAAGGGGAAGTTTCCTTCGAGGAATTTTGATATTCAGTGAGAGGGTTATGCCGGTCGAGTAGTCCATTTCATAAAGCTCTACCACTCCAAAAAATGTATAGTGTACAAAAGCTCCCACATCACAATACAATAAATTGTTTGACCTAAAAACAAACAAACACATAATCTCAAGTTGCTTAATTTATTTGAAGACGAGTAATTATCGCTGGCACCCATCTTGGCCATTAAACCATATCAAGACTTAACATCTTGGACAGAAGTTAATAGCTCATATTAGACACTTACATACTTCCAGAACGTTCTAACCACTCATATAAACAACAATCATTACGCCCTTATCAAAATATCAACCTATCACTAATACTTGATCAATTCTAAAATGTCGTATCTCCTGAACAGTTACGTGTCGTTTAAGCCCTATCACAAATTCGTTGTCTTATAGTGGTTAGACGAAAATGGCCCAATTCTATAATAGCCAGAGGCCAGTTAGGCCTTTTGCGTAGTAAGTTGGTCGGCACGCCTTCGTTTGGTAAATTACTAAAGATAGGATACTCCCTGGCTATTGTTTATCGTTTGATTAAGTGTGTTTTATTAACGTACGTGATAATCTACTTGTTGTTAGTGGAGTTTATACCTTAATTACATTAATTACAAAGCAAACAATACATGTATTTATATGTCAGAGTAGTGCGTGTTAAGCCCTTTGATATTGAATACGTGTATTACATTTTAGATTAAATATTCAATGTAGATATTTATGTCTAAAGTTTTGTCATATCGAATAGAAATTAATGATTACTTTTACCAATCGGTTACTTTAAGTATCTATTACAATATTTGTAAATCGGTCTATAGGTAGGTAATATATCTAGGACTAATGACATCATCATCTTAGCCATCATCAGAAACTCATCATTACACTTTTAAAATGATGATAAGAACCATATTAAAAATTTTAAAAAAACATTGGCCTAATGTGATTCGGTGCCAAGACTTTGTTCCAACTTGCAGGTATAACATTCCTGTTCTATACACATAACAAAATGTTTCTACACAGAAAGTAAGTAGAAATAACTTTTTTTTGTAATAACTCTATAAAACTTCGATAATCTGCTTCGATCAATAAATATAAAATTTGACAAAAACACCAAACGAATCAGTAAATTTTGTTAACCCCTTTGGAAACAGGGGAAATTCACTTCGTTTTATTTGACCAGTGTTATCAATAATGCGATGAAGTTGGCAGTCCCCTCGCATATCAACACGTCACTATATCAGATGTGGACCGCCATTTGTCAGCCAGTATTTATAGCCACGATAGGGCGGACAATAAACTAGGCACCCGCTATTCATCATTTACCTGATCTATTGGAGTCATAGATTTATTATATACTAGCGTAAGATTGGCAATGCAAAAGAGATAGATCATAGCATACACGTTGGTTAGAGCGAGATAGATAGGCGAGACCATTTTCCTATACACGCTATCGGATTGTATCGGCCTGAAGTCAGTCGTGTTAAAAACAAATCCTACTTATTTTTACAAAATTTATGGTTTTTAGTGTAGTTTTGATGTTAATTATACGTGATTAAATATGTTACCTGTGCAGTGCCATGGAAGTAATGGTACAAAAAAATTCATTTTTTAAGGTTTCAGTAGTTCCATTTGGAACTAGCTACATGGAACTACTGGGAATAAAGACCTAGATGTAACTCAAACATAAAGGAAAATCCACAAAATTATATATCTTGTTTGCACACATGTACATTACACGCACACAAGTGTATTTTGTTTTTGGTCTCGCCTTAATCAAACCAAAACCGATCTATAGGTACGCTAGTATATACTAAATCTATGAGTGGACTATAGTATACGTTTATCACTATAATAGAGTCTAGAGATGTTCCTACATTTTGTTAAAAAAATTCATAAAAGAAAATGATAAAATGAGCTTGCGGGACACTTAATAGTAAGTGGTCATCGCTGCTCATGGAGCACAGATACTAGTCCTGAAGAAGTCCTTCAGCCAATGCCAAAGAAGAAAGATAAAAATATGGAGAAAAGGGATAGAAGAGTAGTTGGGCTTCTGAGTATCTCACTCAATAAAGGAAACGCATTGCAACTTGACGTCAATCTTCTATGAAGGGATGGTATTTCTCCACCATAGCCTAGTGTCATTTACATTATTATAATATATTTAAACGTCGTTTTGTAAGAATAAATAAATAAGTTCGACACAATTTACAAAGCGCCACTTTGTCCCAAAGTAGGTTAAGTTTAACCTGCTTGTTTTATGGTGTTTACTTAGAATACCAACATAGAAAACATCTAGACTCGACACAAATACAAATACCGCCCCGCGCTGGCCCTCACAGCGTAGGGGAGCGTCCCCACGGTGGCGGATAGGGGAATGGTCGGTAGTACAGCCTAGCTACACTAACCAGCTAAGTCCGATGGACTCGCTGACCAACGACGGGTGTGGTCCTCCAGCATTTCGGGGGTTGTGCGGCGGGTTGACACCTCGCCCACGTAAAACCAATGTTGCTGGTGAAGCGTATCCCGTTAGCGCTTCACTAGCTTGCACAACATTGTCAAAAAAAATAAATACAAATTCCATCATATAAAAATATTAGTTCCGTACGGGGTTCGAACTCATGCCAAAGGTCACCAATGCACCGCCGGGCTCAGGACAACCCAACCACACATTCTCCATGTCTCCTGTGTAGCCAGGATCAACAACGGTGACCTCAGAAAGACAATAAGCGATGAAGCTTATTGACGTCCCAGGGGAGAAAACTACAGCTGTCTTGGAACTCACAACGAACTTAATCAGAAAGAAGATAGTCGGAGTAGGAAGTATTGAAAGGACTTCCCTCCTTAACAACTACGTGAGAAACAAGCAACTTGAAGCAAA
Organism: Endotricha flammealis; assembly: GCA_905163395.2. Lineage (NCBI taxonomy): Eukaryota > Metazoa > Arthropoda > Insecta > Lepidoptera > Pyralidae > Endotricha > Endotricha flammealis. Next base: position 4,465,181 of record LR990859.1, on the reverse strand, counting down.
AGGCATTATACCCAAGATAGATGGCAAATCAAGTGAGGCTCGATTGCCGAGCACCACGGTCTATTGTTACATTACTATTGGGACCTAATGCTATGAGCTGTTGTTTACTATTTTGATTTCAATAATATTTATTGCAAAACCTTCTAAATGCACCACCGGGTTGTCAAATGTTATTCGCTAAGTTAGCTAGACTAAATATCGAAATACACTGGGTGGTTTTGGTTACGACACATGTCCATTCCGCTTCGCACAACTCCGTTTCGTAGAATCTAAGCTTATTGCTATAACGATCGAATACACTGTCATGATCACACTAATGATACTATTATTAAGCGTAATGTGAATTGCTCAAAACCATTTTAAAAATTAATGACACATAATAATAATATAATGTCCGACTCAGTCAAATTAAAAAAGAAAGAAAGAGATACTTGAGGCTTAATGTGGAATTAATATTTAAATGCGTTTCGACAACTGAAAATTCCCTTTAATCTAAAATTGAATATCAAATTCTAAAGTGTGACCTAAATATCACGATTTAAATGGCACGGTTATATGAGCATCGTTATAATTAATCCACAAACCACATTATTATTTAAATTATTATATTTTAATAATAAACATCATTTAAATATTTCCACAAGTACATATTCATTTTGTATGATTGTGTATTAAAATGCAAGTTAATTTGCATATTCGCTTACAATATTTATCGGGAATCGCGTTAGCATACAAATTCCCATTTTGGAGTTAACATCACTCTTTATTTGCATTTTACGGAGAAATGTTGATTTGAAAAATAAAAAAATGACGACTCGAATGTCGCTGTTTTTTTGAGATACCTACAGGACCACACATATTGTACTGTTTCTCAATAGCATAAAACTCGCTTATGATGTATCGATTGTATGTTTAAATTTTATGTGGAAAACATACAATCAATGATTTTAATTAAAAACTATTTTTTTATCGGATCTCTATCGCCGTTCAGCGAGATAACGCTGGTAACATTTTGGGCATCCTGCCACAGGGACCATGTCTTTTTAATGCTTAATTTTAGTTTTTATTGTTAGTTTAGTTTTTATTTAGTTTTTAATTTTTACTGTTAGTTTAGTTTTAATTAACTAAATTTTAGTAATGTGTTTTACCAATAAAGTTTCTTATATATATATAATGTTACAGTCAGCAGTCAGTAAACCTGATTTAAGCCCCTTCCACTGCTCCTGCCCTTGCCGGGACTATTGCTCTATTACTTCTGCGGCAACATCGACGCGAGTGAGTGTTCACACTCAGTCCTCATACATACCCCGAGATTCGTGTGGGCTAAGTGTAAACCAGACATTAAAGTTTCTTGGCATGATTATCATAAAAAAGTACTTTATCATTACCAGCTAGTTCATATCACTTTTTTATATTACGTAGGAGTAGTAGTAGGTAGTAACCTACTACTACTCCTACTATATACTTTATTATAATACGAATGGTAGCGTACAAAACAACATTTTCTAAAAGTATCAAAATTATTTTTGTTATATTCCACTAACAATCTTACAGTAAATTCCAAGTTATGCTTCACAGAAACAATAGCGTGACCAAAGAAAAGTGTGGATATTCAAGTACAAAATATATTATGTTTGAGACCTACGTTAAGTTAGTACCACATGCCTCTATAGGCTAGGCTTACATTTGATAAAACTCCGCCGAGACGACCACGCCAACGAGACGTCACATTCGCGTGAGTCTTAATTTGGTTTCAAAATGACCAATGCGCGAAATACTCAGAGCTTGAATGTGAGTACTTACTGTGGATCGGGTACAGAGCTATTTGGAAGAGACCTGTATGACATGGATTCTGATTGGTTTATATAACACACGGCACACGTGAAATGCGGCTACGGGTAGATAGCGCTTTCATTAAAATCGCAGCGTATACCACACGATCGCCCAGCGTTTCGCGCATGAATACACTCCAAAATTTACATTTTCTGAGACATTAGCATTATGGCACGGACGACACGCACTGCGTTTATTCACTCAAGTGTTGCCTGAGGTGCAGCCATAGCCTTATCTTAGTGTAACGTGACCCTGTTCCAATTTATTGGTGTCCGGACCCATAGCTTTGTGTTCATGTAATTTCATATTTTCTTTGGTTTTTCTCTTAATTATTTTTAATTAGGCTGTTTTTTCGTGTAAAACTGTAATGCAATGAATATCATAATTTAAGTTTACGATAATAGTAAAGTAGTTATGTAATAAAAAGCATGTAATACTTGCTCATACAATTAATAAGGTCAACTTAAACCTGGAGTAAGTCATTTGCAAATCCAGAACCTGCAAAATATGAATGAAATTCATTAATTGTATTGTAAGATGTTTTTGAGTGCTTGCCAATCTTACAATCTGAGCCAACAACGCTCAGATTTTTTTTATATTACCCATCTCTTTATTTATTTACACATTCGATTAAACGTTTCACAAATATCTGAATCAATATGGTCTCTTTTACAAAAAAGGAGCGAAAACATTTTTTGAGGCCGGTATTCGCCATTTCAATGATAAAAAAATGTCAAACCGATACTCATCCCGCATATTAAATATAATTAACATACGAATGACACCAAAAAGGCTTGCTGTGTTCACATACATATTTTCATTTTTTACGACACATCAAAAGAAAGTGATATCGCGTAATTTTATGATAATGGAGGCAGCCCTGCAAACTCAGGCGTAAGGGCCCGACCACAACACTACTAATGAGAAATATGACGTGGCACGGTGGCACCGCGTTGCGTATCGGGCTGTGCGGCCCGCGTCGCACACGCCAGCAGGGCAATAAATTTTTGCTCTAAAACAATGTTGTGGCCTCACACTAATAAAGGCTTTTAAATTTACTGGTTAAGACCGTGATGAGCAAGTTTATGATAACATTTAACTCATATACAAGATAATATAGCATACAGGATTACGAAGGACTGATAAGGTTGTTACTTGAACATAAAAGAAAATATTTTGAAGGATTTTTATGATTAAGGTGATGAATATTAGAAAAAATATTGAACCGCTCTCATAATTTTTTGCACTTTCAACCAAACGGTAGAGAAGAAAACGGTTATTACGCTTGTTTATGTTAATAAATGTAGACAATAAAATAACATTAAATTCGTTCCATTAAACCAATAGAACTTGGTTTTGAGCAACTAACAAAATGCAAGAGACAGAGTCACTACCGATTACGCATCCAAGCTGGCAATAATAGAAAATGTTGCTATTGAGCTTTTTATTTAGAAATAGGAGCCTAAAAACGTTATAGCACGTAAATAAAGCGAAGGCAGCCATCATTAGATTAATTGAATTGCTGATGGCATCGAAACGAGTGGATAAGGCTTATCACTGTATCTATCACAGGCTCAACTGCCTCGCTCGTTAGATGAATCGGGAAGTGAATAGATTGAATGATGTTTTTAAACTAGGCTGCACCTTTAACTCGAGTTAAAGGCAAAATGTCTGTAGAAATCAAGATCTGTCTTGTTATACGCCTAGAGATATCAAGGTTAGTGAGAAAAGTTTTGAAATATTTGATTTCAGAATCAATTTACGTACATTCACCTACTTTTAATCAAATAATATATTATTTCGAATGAAGGACTGTTTTACGACTTGTGGATAGTTTCTTTGTTTTTTTTTATATAGAACACGTTGGCAAACAAGCGAGTCGCCTGATGGTAAATGATTACCGTCACCCATAAAGCATAGACACCCTTACTCTTGAAGATAAATTCCGCACGATCGCCATTGGATTGTTAATTTTAGGTACTCTTTACAGCTAAACTAGCGCTAACTAAATAGTAACTATTTGGTTAGCATACAATCCGATTTCATTTATTCGTACCATTGAAATTTAAACTTTACTATCTGTTAGTAAAGTATAAAATTTCAATGGTACAAATTAGGATTTGCTATTAATTTTTCATTTGAAATTATACAGAATTGAAATTAAAATCGCTATGCAGAGTAACCTAGCTGGAGGGGAGTTCTTGAGCTCAAGAACTCCCCTGTATAGCTATACAATCGTAGAAATAAGGATAAAAGGAATTTGGATTTGATATTTGGTGAGAGGCTCGTGCTTCTAGGATTGAGCTGGTTGGTCCATTTTATGATTCTTTATCTACTGCCAACACAAACCCCTAAGCCAATAGGCAATTGTAGTCACTATCATCAACTAAAACTGAACATTGACTGTCAGTTGAGATATGTTATTTAATAAAGAGAAATTTATGCACAAGTAAAGACGATATTTTTAATAAAATGCGTTTTGTCAGCTCCATATCAAAGATTGTGGGTCGTGAAAGCCAGGACCTTCGTCAAGGCCCACTTGACACAGAATCTTTTCAATTTGATCGTACTGATCAGAGGGATATTAAGGCTCTAGTGGAGCCTGATTTGCATGAAACTTATTAAAAAAGGGAATTTATGAACCCGGTTTTATATCAAAATGGCATAAATTACTTTATGATACTGTTACATTCAATTTAGATTTGACTTATTAATTTTTATGGTGATTTTGTTAAATGGGTGCTAATTAAGGTCATACGATGTATACTATTAATGGATTTCTACATTTTTAACTTTTTTTACACTTAAAGATAAAGATTTTTACAGGGTCGGCAACGCGCGAGTGATACTCCCGGTGTTGCAAGCGTCCATAGGCTACGGTGACCGCTCACCATCAGGCGGACCGTAAGCTTGTTTGCCACCTTTGTGGTATAAAAAAAAAAAACTTACACTTTAAGCACACTTTAAGCTTTCAAGCAATTCACAGCCAGTTCTAGAAACGTATTTCAATTTTAGTTCTACATTAAGTCTCTTGCTAACTCTTTACTTAGGCCTGTACTATACGGTTTAAAATGTTGGTTTAAAAAGGTTTAATACCAATTACGCTAGGTCATCAAACGCACTAGGCAGTAGGACATGCATTTGACGGCAGCGTCTGCACATAAGTTTGGAGTTGGTCTTATTTCTTGTAGAAGGCAAAGCACAAGACTCTGTGACCTTTTCAAAAGATTTTTTAATTATTCATTTTGATCTACCACCGAAACCTAGTATAAACAATACTTTATTTCCATAAATAATTTGCCACATAGTCTACACGCCAAGTTACGTGCTACAAGTCGTATGAATAATTTGTACAGTCGAAAACTAAAGGCAACGTAATGTATGCAACGTAAACACAATAATATTAATGCGTAGGTATACGTTGCAGTAAAATAAAGGGCATCAATTCGATTTCCGAACAGACAAATATTTTTATATTATGTACATTTTTGTATGTTTTGATTCTGGGTGTTTTCTGTGTATCGTAAGTATGTATTTATCAAAAATAACGATGACCACGACACTGTGTATAGATGGGCTTATGAATCTCGAGCTTATGTGTGCTCCGGAGAGTACGTTAATCTGTGGATCTAACAGTCATAGGAGTAACAATTTAAGTAATTTGTGGTCGTAGTTCTCCTATTGTGAATAGAGATAACCGTTGTTAAGATAAGTCAGCGACTGTCATGTGGCGTCTAATACTGACAATCGCGAGCGTCAACAATCAACGAGCGTTCACGAGCACACACTCATGCTCGTGTGAGCTCGCCTACGCTCGCGTAGCATGCGCGAATGTGAATTGCCGCACATCCGAATGGTTGACTGGCTCTGGTAGAGAATGCAATTAGGACTAGTCTGCCTATTGTCATTATTACTGTGTATTGTCAATATTATTTAAATAAATAAAATGTGTAAACGCACTATGACAAACGTAACACATGAAATGAATTTCTTATTAATTCATTTTGCTACCCGCAATTGTCAAGTTTTGTATAAGTTATATGGATGTACACAATCGAAAATAAAATCCAGATAGTAAGGGGTTCTGGACAATTATGGAGTTTACCCTCATCTGCTGACTCTTGTAAAGAAAACTCACGCTGCCAATCTTTTAAAAGGTTATAAGAAGCTCTTGACCTTACTCACCTTTGATATTTCGCGTTATTAATACTGACAAAACCAGACTGAATTTCGGAGCTATGAAAAATATAAAACATACTTCCTGTCATATTACTATTTGTCTTGGTCTGGATGTTTCATTTTTTTTTATACCACTAAGGTGGCAAACAGGCATACGGCCCTCCTGATGGTAAGCAGTCACTGTAGTATATGGACGCTCGCAATACCGGGGGTATCACTCGCGCGTTGCCGACCCTGTAAAAAATGGAGCTCTGGAGACCTTACTCACCGTAACACAACATGGCGAGACCAATACTATTTGGCTACGATCTTCCGTAAGGTGGAGGTCCTTCCCCAGACAGGCTGCTCCGATTTGAACGGATGATCTGCTGTGCTCCTCCGTCTCTCTTTTCATATACATATAATATGTATTTATTACGAAAAAGTATTTATGTATATTTATCAGCTGTCTAATTCCCTTAGTAAATCAACTAATGAAAGAGGTATCCAGGGCAGTAAATATGAATCAAGCTTTCTAAATATTTCATAAAAGGATTTACTCAAATAGATAATTACAAAGTTTGATAACGATGACACAGATTACTTAATAATTACTTCGACGATGATTTTTTTTTTTTTTCATTTATTACCGTTTGAACAATTGTTACAAAAATATAATTCATTCACATATAAAAAACCATAAAGGTTTGTGAGTTGGAATGAACCGCTCGACGTTCATGCTGCTTAACACGTTCGCGGACGCACCGGCTATTGCAGTCGATAGTAACTTTCGCAGAATGACGCGCCGGTTATAGCATTCGATGTTCTTCTTCGCAATAGAGACGCAACTGCATTAGCAGATGAATTTTCACACTACTACAGTAAAATTCAGTATTCAGTGCCCCCATTTGGAATTCTTCAAATTTCCTGGTGTCACATAACATGTATTTTTATACCTTTGAACAAGTGACTACACTCCGGCCAATCCCTTGATATAAGTGCGCACTCACACTGACGCACCTGCAATAGCAGCGCTGATTGTATGGCGATTTGTTCAGTCGCGCAGCAAGTGCGCCGCTGAGTAGAAACGTAGTAAGAATCTTGCATGTGCGACTTGTGATCAACGTAAGTAGAAAAAAAATACATTTTCCTGAGTAAATATGATGTAAATTTTATTAATTTAAAGATCAAAGTAAAACATAGTGCTTTTGAATCGATTTGTGTACATAATAACGTCTATAATTACCTTATAATTTAGTTTTTATATCGGTTTTCACGTATTTTTCTCGTAGGATATATCTAATATTATGCTACATAGTAATGTTCTAGTAAAGTCTAGTTAAATTATGGTCACTTACAGGTAGAGACGCATTTATTACGATACCACGATTACCAATGCACGTAGAGGTCTTGACATTACGGGTATTGACATTGCACAGAGGCGTCAGACAGGGAGATGTCATATCTCCGAAACTGTTCACGACCGCTCTGGAAGATGTCTTCAAGCTTCTGGATTGGAAAGTATTCGGCATCAACGTCCACGGCGAGTATATCACTCACCTTCGATTTGCCGACGATATCGTGGTCATGGCGGAGTCGCTGGAGGATCTTAGATGCTCGAAGGCCTCAATCGAGTCCCAACAGGTGGGTCTAGAAATGAACATGGATAAGACGAAAATCATGTTCAATGTCTATGTCGCACCCGCCCCGGTCTCAGTTGGGAGCTCGATCCTCGAAGTTGTTGACGAGTACGTATACCTTGGACAAACTATCCAATTAGGTAGGTCCAACTTCGAGAAAGAGGTCAATCGACGAATCCGACTCGTCTGGGCAGCTTTCGGAAAATTACGGCATATCTTCTCGTCCAAAATTCCTCAGTGCTTGAAACGAAGAAATTTCGAGCAATATGTGTTACCAGTGTTGACCTATGGATCCGAGACGTGGTCTCTCACTATGGGCCTCATAAGAAGGCTGACGGTCTCTCAGCGAGCCATGGAGAGAGCTATGCTCGGGGCTTCTCTACGAGATCGAATCAGAAATGAGGAGATCCGTAGCAGAACCAAAGTAACCGACATAGCCAAACGGATCAGCAAGCTGAAGTGGCAGTGGGCAGGGCACATAGCGCGCAGAACTGATGGCCGATGGAGCAAAAGCGTAGCGTAGAACGCTCGCCTGCAAGTTGGTCAGACGACCTAAGAAAAGTTGCAGGAAGCCGCTGGATGCAGGCCGCTGCCAGCAGGTCGCATTGGAGGCGTTTGGGGGAGGCCTATGTCCAGCAGTGGACTTCTTGTGGCTGAAATGATGCTGATGATGATAGACGTTAACATTACTAATATGTAACTTCTGCTGTGGTTCAAAGAACAAAAAAAAATCTTTACTAGATTTATGGATCTAACTGTTTTAGAGTTTTAGTATTAGTAGTTTTAAAAGTGCAATTTTGATTGAGAGAATTATTAATAGAAGAAAATGTTAAAGCTGTGATTAGAATGGCTTTTTTGTTGAGTAATTAATATAGGTATAAATATTTATTTAATTAATCAATAACTATATTTAGAAAATGTTATTTTCTTCTTCGAGCAATATGTCATCCATGGTGAAACTGTTAGTTTATAGCATAAATAATTTTCCCCCGATTTAGCCTTGTCAATTATTTCTTCTTATGCCCATTTAATGTTGCAAACTCGTCGAGAGAAAGGTCATAGGTTTAGTTCCCTTCCATGGAAATTAATTGTATCTGTACATATAACAAATTGGAACTCCGGACGTGGCAAGTTAGTATCTACGTTCCTCTCATTCATAATCTTTGTGTAAATATAAATGTGAAGTTAAATATAGATGTCCGCTATGTGGATAGCGTGTGAAGTACATGTATACAATCAGCAGCACTTTAATTATTGAAAACTATTGAGGTTCTCTTTGTTTCGAAACTTAAAAAAAAAACATGTCAAAAATGTTATAGGAAGAAGGTACTAGATTCGAGATCGCCGCCTTGTCAACGAAAGACTTCAAGATGGCGACCTCGGATCCTCACCGTACGACGTTGCCTAAGTGTACTTTTTTTTTTGTTAAAAAGTTCATTTAAAATACTCGACATTGGCGAAATTGTCTATGTGTCGTTAAGACACGACAGAAATGCCATTAATTTAAAAAAGATTAAGATTAAGAAGGTACTAATAAAGGTGACAATATATTTAAGGCCCTGGCTGCATATAGAGAAATGTGGTGACAGTCAAGTTGCACTTAATTTCGATATAAAAAAAACATTAATTGATGTGTTTAGTCCATAGGATAGGAACACCAATAACAAGGCTGTGTTTCACAAATAAAGACTTTCTTTTGAAATATAAATACTATATGAATCCAGAAACAAACAGAATTAAAAAACTTTAATCGTTATGCACGTCATCCATACTTATTTATGTCTTGAACTGTATCACAAAATTTCAGTGGGTATTTGATTAATTTTGAAAAATATCACCCTGACTTGAAACGGGAGGAAGTCTGTTTCTTACACGCTGGGCACACACAGCTCTTAAAAGAAAATAGTGTTGAAGTAGAAAATGAACTTCCTTAATAGACGTGAAAGACAAGAAGTTTAATGCACTAGAATAATTGAACTATAAATCACACGTAAATGGTAGTGGCGAAACATAAAATCATCACTTGTCCATCCCATGGGCAAACGCTAGCGTGAGCTTGTAAAAATAAATTATCCTCTATGAAAGGTTTATAAGCCCGGGGAGAAATCCAACAAGTAGTTATTTATATGATAGGCGAGATAGCTTGTTATTTGAACGGTGTTTCCGTCATACTTCTTACTCACCGACTCTTGGTAAACTGTTAAATCTGTAACCATTTATTACCTCCCGACAAACATTGACTTTGATCAAATCATTCCAATTGTGGTACAGTTACAACGTGGACACACGGCACTTTTACCAAGTCTCGTGAGTTCTTCAAAGTTTTATTGTTTAAAAGTCGGCAACGCATTGGTAGCGCCCGTAGTATTACAATCTGGTACCTATAATTATTTTAACAAACGAGTAAAATGAGTAAAAGCGAAAGATGAGACCTGATTTGACTTGTGCAGTTATACGATTTCTAGTAAAATGGTATAGAAATCGTCTAATGCGCAAGTCACATCACGTGATACAGCAGGTCTGATCTCTTGTGGCGCGGAGTGTACTGAAGTACCTAAGTCCTTCGCATGAATCTCGTTCAACTCTCGGACCCATCTCACTCTGTCAATGTCGAAAATATCGATATTGACAGAGTGTGATATGTCATTGTATCAATCAATAGAAACGCTTGCAATCGCAACGCAACCAGTATAGACCGATAGCGCTGGGCTAAAATGAGGTCATAAGTTTCAAAAACTCTAAAGTTGTTGATTTCTCGCCTGTGGACACGGACGTACATAAGAACCTTATTATTGCGTTTTGTGTCAGATCTGTCACTTGCATTTTCCGCAATTCAATGGTTTGTGGTTGATTTTACATAATTAAATCAAAACTGACAAAATTAATTTAAAGTTTAAAATAATTATGGTATCATATCTAGGATAGCCTGCGGAGTGTACAAACCCAGTTTGTGTCATCTTCGCCCAGAGCAAAACTGAAATAGGGTCAACATGTAATAAAAGTACAAAAAAAAAATTACAATTGGTTGTATAACTATTTCCTATCTCAGATCACTTACTTAAGGCCAATAAATAAATTTGTGCCAAATTAAGACATGCAATGTTAATATTTTCAATTATTTTCCTATTTAAAGCTAGTAACGCTGCAAAAAAATATTACAGTCATTAGAGTTCACATATTTAATATCATAAATGCATGAAAAATCTACATTGTAAATTTGTGTCAATTTCATGCACGTTATAAATTAATAAAACACCAAAACAATAATTTCGGTCGAAACGGGCGTACGCGCGCAGGCGGCGATGGGCGGGGGTATACGCTACGCACGCACACAAGTTCGTTCGGTACCTACGATATCATGATGATGAACAAATCGCACCCTCATTCAATTCGAAAAGGACGTAACCCGAAAAAGTAGATTTTTCAGTAAAAGCTTTATTTTTAAATGTAGAAGAATGATTTTAACATCAAAAAAAGGAGAAAAAATATTGCAATGGTGGTTGTTTTCAAGTCAGTTCAATAGTTTATGGTTTTTTAGAAATAAGAAAATTAAAATATTACACTGTGGCAGGGTGCCGGTAGCGCTAACACCCTACCAATTAGTAGTTTTTATGTAAGCTCCTAATGGAAAAGCCTGTCCGTAGAATGTAATATGTTTGTAACTCAGAAGGGAATGAAGGCACAACACGATGACACTGAATGATTATATATTTACAACTTGAATTGTTACAAAGATTAATCAGCTAAGCAAATATAAAAACATTATTCGGAAATTCAGTAAGCTCGCCTAGCGAAGTCAGACGAGGAAGAGAATTCGTAAATCGGCGCGCGCCGTGTGGTGCGCGAACCGTCGCTGTATTTCGACTCTCGACGCACAGAGCGAGACCACGCTATCCGGCCGTGCAGGACAGCGACAACCACGTTACGCGTCGAGTTGTAGCTCCACAATTCAGCCAGCAAAGAGTACTGTCCAAGTGGCGAGTCGGTCGACGCCACAACACTAGTTATCAAAATGGATTTTAAATATAAAATACTAAGTTTTCGAGTTTGAGCCAAATTTATTTACAAAATAATGTATATTACAAAAAGTATGTTTTATAGTACCAAACAATTTTGCGAGAATAACTAAACTTACTCCATTTTTCCCCTGTGTCAAATTTGTTATTTAGCGCCATATCAGTTACTTACTCCTTTTTTCAATTTAAATATTTGTCAAAAGCACTTATGTAATAGGTAATGATATTGATGTTTTCCATTATATAGGTAATTAAAAATGTGACATCCATATCTCTTATTAATACCAAGGAATTAGTTAAATATCAAAAGTAAATAAGGAGCAACGAAATGTTCACATGAACTATTTCTGTGCCTCTAGTGTAAAGGGGTTAAACTCAAAAATCATAATTTTACAGGGCGGCAAAAAAGGATTTAAATCTGATTTTGTCGGTTACTGTTTTAAATATATTATAATCTTAAACTGATTACGACTAGAACTATAAATAAACTAGAAATTGAACTCAATATTAGGCTGTAGTTTAATAATGCTGCTGAGATATAAGCCTGCAAAAATTATTTTCACCACTGTTCACCGCGGAGAGCACTGTGAATAGGGGTTAAAATAGACTTTAACTTGCTAAAATGATTACAAAGCTTTACGTGAATTTGTGTAAAGGGGTCGATTTTCTAACTAGAACTATGTTTTTAATAAATTATTTGTGTTTATAGATTGTAAATAGCTCAAGAAATAAATGAAATGCTTTAAGAAAATTAAGTAAGTAGTTATATTTTAAGAAAATTATACATTATTATTATTTTCTGATTATTTTAAGGTGGGACGCCTGCAGGGCACAGGCGGGTGTTCAAGTCCCTATTTGGACTCATTACACTGTTCCCGTGTGGATACGGTTGTTACTGTGGCCCCGATGACCTACCCCCAGAAAACCTTAAACTCCTTCTACAGAACTCCGTCGGCCAGTGTCCAGGTCGCACAGTTTTCTTTCTTCGATCCTATCGGCTTCAAAAGTCTCCCACCTGAGCCTGCTGTAGTGTATGCACTCAGCCAGGAAGTGCTGGCTGGTCTCTGGTTCACCGTATTCAAGACAAGTGAAGTCTATGCTGTTGTCTATTAGGGACATATGTCGGTTAAGTCTGCAGTGGCCTGTGATGATGCCCATGACTATGCCCAGTCTTTCCCGGCTTAGTGATAGTAGTGACCGGGTTATTTTGTGATTCTTTCCTTTTACAAACAATTTTGCTTGTCTGCAGCTATTACTCTCAGCCCATGCGTCCTGTGCCTCGCGTCTCATAAGTTCGTTTATCACTCCCTTAGTGACGGTGGCTGATATCGGAAGCTGAGGCTCTGGTCCTATAGGTCTCGAGCTGGCACCTTCTCTTGCAAGCTCGTCCGCTCTTTCATTCCCTGATGTGCCTTGATGGCCTGGAACCCATGCTACAGTGACCGTCATTACCTCGACTAGTTTATTGAGAACATATTTGCACTCCTTGACCAGCCCTGATACGGTCTCTACCTTGGCCAGTGCTCTAATTGCCGCTTGGCTGTCTGAATAGATAATGGTGCTTTGCGTCTCTATCCCGGAGTCGGTCAGTACCATTTCTGCGCATTCTTTTATACCTAGAACCTCCTCTTGGAAAACGCTGGCATACGTACCCAATGCTAGAACCACATCTTTAGCTGGTTTAATGGGTATATGTATCCCTGCTCTAGCTAATCCTGTGCTTCTCATTCTGGATCCATCTGTGTAACAGATGAGCTGGGAACCCGATGTCTCAATTTCCCAGTCTGATCTTTTACCTATGTGTAGTATACTTCTTGTGGAAGATCGTTTGTTTCTTGATTAGGTCGTTATTTGTCATAAGTAATGACATGTCTCTCCCTAATGCGTCTTCTATCGCAGCCTGACCTTGGTCCGTACTCCGTGCCTTCCATTCTTTGCAGGCAGTGATCCTGTACCATTGCTCTGCTGCTCTTCTTTTGACCTCAGTGTGTACCGGATTTAGTCCTAGGGCCATATCCAGCGCCATCGTCGGTGTGGACGTCATGGCACCCGTGGTCATTAGATTAGCAGCCATTTTTACTTTCCTCAGCTCACGTAGGTTCGATGAAATGTTGGCTCTATGCCACCATACAATCGCTCCATACAAGAACTACTCTGGGGGTGTTAGAAACGATAGCAGAATGCCTGTGAATTTGTTCGTGTCGTGTTGAGTCCTGGGTAACAGAGTAGGTGTATAATATTCATAGAGCAAGAGAAAGAACTTGAAAAACGCTTAAGTATGTGTTTAGTGAGTATTAGACTCTATAAAATTATAAATTCCACACAAATCTTATAAAACTGGTTGTATGGTAATTTAAAAAATTTTTAGGGTTAGATGATACGTTCAGAAAGTTTACGGAAACATTAATATTTTTCTTTAAATTACCACACCTCTCACTACCACCAGTAGTATTATAAAATGAATTCGATTTGTGTGGAATTATAGGGTGACCCGAATTCATAGAAGACTGTTCAAAAATTTATCAGGTTGTGTCTGTGTAACAATCAAAAAAACAATTATAGAGATATACCCCGTTTAGATACTAAAAACAAATCAAGATTAGAAAAAACCAATTTTGTGTAAAAGGGTTAAACTAGTTACTCTCGTAATTTTGCAGTCCAGGCGCCAAACGAACACACACAACCTCTCTCTCTCCGAATACTCGAACCGACTGGCTGACCGGCCGCTCGCCGAGGCGCGTATGCGCTATGCGCCGCCGTTTCTCAGTTACCTCACCCCCGCGCTTCCTATTTAGTGTCACCGTTTTGCACAAAAAAAATCTCACTTAATTCTACTTTGTCCTAAATAAATAGAAAAAGAAATTTTAAACTTTTGTGTATAAAGAGCAAAGTAAACTTAATACTAAAATGTCAGGTAAAAATGTCTTAGGAATAACGATTAAAATTATTATTAATCTTTTTACATGTAATGGAGTTTGAAATAATTAAAGAAATAAAGCGATCTAAGTAAAATTTTATCACTTTACACGAATTTTCACACTTATTTTAAATTGTGAAAAACGGTTAAAATGTAACTTTCACCGTTTTTACAAAAAGATTCGTTTGTGTAAAATAATCAAAGTATACTTTTATTTCTTTACACAAACTCTCATGTATAATGTGGTTTGTTAATTAAGATCTAAGTGTAACCGTTTTTCACAATTTTAATTTTAAGAAATGTCTTTGCTTTATTAACTAAAATGGAGTTTAACCGTTTTTAACAAAATGATTGTAAAATTTTGCAGACATTGATCACTTTGCACAGCTCCTAAAATTGAAACTTATGGTCGTATCTAACTGAGTGTCAAACGTAACGATATAGCTTCGTGAAAGACATAGAGTGGTTAAAAAATGTAAAAATTGGATAAACTCGAGTTTAACCCCTTTACACTAGAGGCACAGATTTGTTTTTAAACAATAATAATTATATACTGAAAAAACAATGTACTTTTGGTAAATATTAACTTTATCTACCTAAAGTTTCCTATATTCATTCAAATCTAGAAAAAAATAATCAGAATAGGTACAAACTTGGTTTGATTCATAATAATAACATAATTATATATTTTTTGTTTTATTTACAAGACTTATTATTTTTTTATTAATAAAAAAACAAAACACTTAATGTAATACAATCACAGAGTACGACAATAACGTACTATTACGTATTATTACGAACAGTCGATCTTTCAGAGCACGTTGGAAGAGACGATAAAAGAATGCCCACCGCCTGACGTCACAGTCAGTACATTGGCCCTTAAACTTCACACGAGAGACCTCTTTAAGAAAGTTCGCCCGCTCTCCAAAAACTTCCTGGGTGATTGAAGATGCTCGCGGTTACCCAATACACGACCTTGAACCCATAGCCGAAAGATGGTGTAGCTACTGCGAAGACCTTTATAAAGAACCTGCTATCAACAATGATACGCCTTTGAATTGGAATCTTCCGAATCAGCAACCAAACCACCCATACTACGTTCTGAAATCAAAGCGGCAATAAACAAATTAAATAAAAAAGAGGAAAGCACAAGATCACTTTTTTTTTTTTTTTTTTTTTTTTTTTTTTTTTTTTATCGTGCGATCAGTCTGGTTGACTATAAGCAGATGTGTTGATATTTGTGAAGATCACATTACGTCAGAAATGCTGAAGGCTTTAGGCGACGCGTTCATCGACTTATTGCACAAAATCTGCACCTACACTTGGCGACATGGCGACTGGCCCAAAGACTGGTCAGGCCGACCAAAAAATGCGACAACTATTGCACTCTTGCTCTGATCTCTCATGGCAGCAAAATCTTCCTTGCGCCACATACTGAACAATCGCAACCTTACGTTTTTTGGATTGGCAAATGCAGCGAGAACAAGCCGGATTTGTGAAAGAAAAGGATACACGCGAACAAATCCTGAACCTCCAACAACTTATTGACGACCTCCGTGGCGTAATGGTTACCACGCCAGACGGCCACCCAGAAGGTCCCGGGTTCGAATCCCGGTCGGGTCATGATGAAAAACGAACTTTTTCTGATTGGCCTCGGGTCTTGTGATTATCTATAAATGTATTTGTTATAAAATATAATATCGTTGAGTTAGTATCCCATAACACAAGTTTCAAACTTACTTTGGGGCTAGCTCAATCTGTGTGAATTGTCCCTATATATATATTTATTTATTATTATTGAAAAAGCATAAAAGTTCAACACGCCTAACATTATGTGTTTTGTCGACTACGGTAAGGCCTTCGACTGCGTCAACTGGAAACTTTTGTCGAGAATTCTAACGAAGCTTAGCGTGCGGCCGCATCTAACTGCGCTGCTGCAGAAACTATACTGCAACAAACAGGAAATCATATGAGTCGATAAACTGACGTCACAACCTTTCAGTTTTGACTTTTAAGAGAGTAAGGCAGGTACTGACTCCCATTTAGTTCAACGTTTATAGTGAATACATTGATAAGGTGTACCTGCAAAAACTGGGAAGGTAGTCACGATTGGTGGCGAGAAGATAACGAACTTACTACGTTACGCCAACGATACCACACTGTTAGCTGCCAACGAAAGCGAGATGATCACCTTACTGAACAGAATGGAACAGGTCAGTGAAGAACTTGGCTTTTCCATAAACAGCAAAAACTAAGATCATGGTGGTACACCGCACGCAGAAGCCAGAGGTCACTGGCGCGCTTAACCAGAAAATAGTTCACAGTTTCACTTACCTGGGCTACGAATGTTATGTCACAGCTACAAAGAGTTTGAGTAGAAAGAAACATCTCCATAAATACAAAACGCTAGTTGGTGACCACTCCGGTGTTCTCAATTTTCATATATGGTTCCGAGACCTGGACCCCAAGGAAAGCGGATGGAGGAGACTACTGTAAATCCCATGGACGGATCATTGCATCATTACTCAAAGAGCTCAATATATCTACAAGGCTTTCTACCATCTGCCTCCGTAGAATTCTTGAATTCTTCTGCCACATCGCCAGGAAACGTAAAGACGTCCTCAAACGACTTTATTTTCACTAGCAAAGGGACGATAGAAGACCTAGGGGGGCCCGAATGCGTTGGTCTGGCCAAATCCGCACCGCTCTCGACTTTTATGGAGCTATTCACGCCGCCGAAGATAGGAACAGGTGGCGGAACATCATCAGAGAAAAGGTGCTTTCTAGACGTGTTCACCCTTACGTTGCCTCCGTTGGCTCCCCGTGCTCTGTATTCAGTGTTGTGAATCGGTGCAACAAATTATTCTTAGAGGAAAAAAGCGGTAATCGATATTTAAAATTATTTTTTATGAATATAGTGTTTATAAAGTCTAGCATTATAAATGACAAATCGGAATAAGATCATAATATTTATTACATACTGTTTATTTTGTATAGGTATTAAATTTTAACGAAAAGCATCATAATCTTCAGTATGTCCTATTGGTCAATTTATTCTTTGCGTTTTATCACAAATTCCTTTTTCTCGAAAATCACACATTCAGTTTTTTTTTTAAAACAAAGTTTTGCATATAATAATTCATTTAACAAGAAAAATATGAAAAAAAAAATGTATTTTCAGATATGGTAAAATCGGGATTTCGACGTAATACCACTTATGTCTTTATTACCCTGGGGGTGCGAAATATGTGCCTCTTCTACCTATAGAGATAAAAATAATCACCGTTTCCTGTTGGAACAACTGCTACACACAACTAAAGTAGCGGCACGCTATGATGGCCGTTTTGACGTATTACAAAAGTGATGTGAAATGTCAATTTATTCTCGAAGAAAATATAATCAAATCGATAAGTTTTTGTTGCAAGTAGTATGTACATGATTAAAAAGGTTTAATAAAACAAAAATATAAATGTTTACTTAATATATTTGAACGAACTGAATATTGGAATGAAAATGAATATACATACTTTATATGCACACTTTAAATTTCAAAAAACTTATGCCGAGTTGTGTGGTAAATAAGTACACCATATAAAAATAAAGGATAAATGTTCGCGGGACTCTAATAACATAGCTTAGAAATCAATGTAATAAATAAATGTGTCCTAAAATCATACATTCGATAAATTGTATGACTAACTGAACGTCACTATTGACAATAAAGAACAGCAATTTGCTCCTTCAAATAATTTGTTAATTAATACGAAACTTCATGAGTGGACAAACGTCAAAACGGTCATCATAGCGTGCCGCTACTATAATTTGCGAATTTTGTTTGCCCCCCCCCCGCCCTTCGCGCGAAGTTTGGTTATTTTTTAATGAAATAATAAGATTTCGTGCATAAAAACAGCACAAATTATGAATAGTGTTTTGTTACACTACAATAATCTTATAGACGTAACTTTAGTAACTTGCATTTTCTTTTGTGGCTTTTACAGAGTGTTGTAATAAAAAATTAAATAATCAATAAATATCGTGGATGAATTCGACACAAAATATTTTGAATAACAGATATAAGTAATTTGAAACGCTTAACATATATTTAACTTATTGTAATATTTTTTAGAGCTAGTTGGGTGACGTGTTAGGTACTGATTAAATATCAGGATTTTCGTGGACAGAGATGACACAAAATGCTTATGTATATTAGTTAGTACTTCGTTATTATCATGAAAGTAAATTTTTTATCTCTAATTATCTTTTCGTCCAAAACGGATCGAAAAGACAAATACCTAAATTTCTACCTATGCAAGTACCTAGGATGACACAAACTAATGTATTAGGTTGGGTAAATGGCCCGAAAACTATATGCGAAATACAAGCAACTTTAATGTTTTTGAAACATCAGAACCTAGCGCTACAGGTCTAGTAGCAATGATGGCAATGCAGTAAACATGTACAGTACTCGTTACCTTAAAAAAAACTATGGTATTGATTTTAGCGGCGGCGGTGACCATTTTCCGGTAGCCTATCGATTCAGTATCACATAAAAAAACTATCCCTCTACCACGGAAATATGATAACGGGAGTTTTTAAAGAAAAATGGTTTATTCGGTGAAAAAAATGTACACAAAAAAAAGTTCTTAGTAAACTCGAGTACAATCATCATGTACATCGAAAAGGCGCCAGCACTACTCAGCATAAACCGAGGCGTCAGTTTAGACACTATGGTCTTCCGTAGGAGTGAGAGTAACATCGCAGAAGTCCGTAGGATATTACAATCAAACATTACGGCAGTGTGTATATAAACTTGTCCTCCATAATAACCGGTAGTAGAGCCCGAGGTCACAATACGAAACTGGCAATTCTCTTAAAAAATATAATTTTCTTATATTTTATGACAGGCACATAGACTTAGGTCTTACTTACTCGTTTAAACTATAGGTTGTCCTGCGATGAATATTAAGTTAAGTATTGCGGTCACGAGATACCTACTAAGTTAAAACCACTTCTTCCTCAGTCAGTAGCGTACTCATCGTTTGTAAATTATGTCTTTTTATTCTCCCGATTTTAGTTGCTCATAGTTTCTCGGTCAAGGGTCGCGCGGCTCACTGCTTCATATAAAACGGATCGCATGTGGCGAATCGTGGTCGCTGGGATTGGAATCCTTGAATTGTCTTAAAAACAATGACACTTGCCAACAAGCCATCTTTTCCTTTTCGAGTTCTTCGTGTCGGAAAATGCGTGCAGCTTTAACCATTTAGCTAATGTTTATTACAGCCTGGATCCTTAAATTTTGTTAATGCTAAATTACTTACAGTGGCCAATAGCTGTTGTTTTATTCCTTCTCTTAATAGCTGTTAACATCTTAACTGCAGTCTCTTTATATTCCCGGATCGCTCGCTTTTAATTAACGAGTTCATTAGTTATTCTGCCTTAAGGATAAATGAATTCTGTGTTACGTAAATTTCTTTTGTCTTCATTCTTTTAGTCCGGCGCCCACTGATTTTTATCTTTCTGATTAGCCATCGAAAAGATAAACTGGCACACAGGCATTTTTGGTCATCAACAAATACAAGTGTATATTGTTTGCCTTAGAAGGCTTTGGTTGTATTTTAGATAACATTATGCTCCATGGGTGGCGATGATCACTTATCTTCAGGAGACCCTAGAGTTTTGATTCAGTGATTCCCTACACTCAGACCCTAGGGTCTGAGTGTAGGGAATCACTGAATCAAAACTCTGTTGTTTTATTATGGCAAACGAGTATGCGGTTCACCTAGGTGAACCGCATACTCGTTTGCCATCCTCTTTTTTTAGAACGATTTAATTTGCATGCTATATCGACCCCACTGTGGATAAGAATAGGAAGTGGATGAAGAGTTCAAACCAAAATTTTGAATTATTTCTTTTAATGATATGACAAAAAAAGTGAATGAGAGAATTAGTTAAAAGAGACGTACGTTGCAAACCAAAAAATCGGCCCTTAGATTAATTTTATCCAGATTAAAAAAACTATAGGTACCAGTGCCAACCTACAACAGTTTTATTAGTAACAATGCGATGTGATATATTTATATATATGTGTAGGTAGGTATTAAAAAGAAAAATAACGATAGTTCGACATCATTAGTCGAACCTGACGCCCTCTGACCCCTGGTCTCGACCCCTCGGGACATAGACGTGATAACGTCCCTTACTAGCAGTGGAATACGACATTTATTCTGACGTAAAGCTACTAAACCAGCGTGTAATCTAACATTATAAATTAATATTGTACATTAATAATAATAAAAACTTTGAGCTAAAAATACATGTCGCACCTTTGGTATCAGAGGGTCACTACTGCATGTTTTCCAACTTTTCAGGAGGAGCAAAATAAGATTTTTTTTGACGCATTTCTTAAATAACTTAATACTGTTTTAGAGTATTAACGCGATTCTCACAGTTCTATGTTGATAAATTCTCCACAGATAATCGTCACTATTTCAATAAAATATTCGAGAAGACGATTTTGAGAAAGAAGCCATAAACTGAAGAGAGGGTACCAAAAGTGTCTTTTTGTTACAAATCGCTAATTGTTGTATTGCAGAAATGACCTTTTTAAAAAATAATAAAACCTTAAAAGTACGTATTAGAGTACGTTTAGAGATGATTTACCTTTTGTTTAGTAAAGCTGTATTTTATTGGAAACCAGTACAGACTAAATCGAGCAGAAAAAGACGAAAAAAGTTTATTTAACTTGATTTAACGATAAAATTGAGGATTATTTAATAAAACAGGAGATTATTATCAAGTTTTTTTATTTAAAATTTAAACAAAAGATATCCAAATAAAAAAATAAATAAACACTTCGAAAGAAATTACAAAAAAAAAAGGCATAAAATAATCAAAACAATATCTAAATGATATGCCTTAGGTGCATGGCATGTAAAATCTGAACAAAATTTAGGCATAACCCACATTTCAATTAAATCTTAAACTAAAAATAATCAGTCATCATCCCTCTTAATACTTATTTATTTATTATTGCACATGTTTATACGAAATTAAATCATATTATTATTATACAACGAGCATGGCGGACAAAATCTTATAAGATATTCATTAATAAATCCTAAAATTGACACAACAATATTGTCTTTATTTTAAACAGTCTCAAAAATATCTATAAGCTTAAACATCTTCATATCACATTCTCACAGCACTATTTTATGCAATAAGGAACTACAACTTTGGTAACAAAATTATAAAGAAATCAGTAACAAAATGCTCTCAAGTATACAAAACATAGCATTAAGCTCGAATCTGACTCGCTTTTGTTTACATGTAAAGTAAAGAAACATACTCTGTCCTAACTGAAATGTTTCTCCTGTTGTATTTCCCTCTGAGACACAATAATTTCTGTCTGTAGTCTCTTCCTGTTCCTTCTATCTGTTTTTTCTTTGAACTGTTATAAAGTTTCTTCGACATAATCTATTTTTTGATGGTCATCAAGCCATGATAATACTCTGAAATCTAAAAACTTAAATAATTAGAGATTGTAGATGATGCGAAATGCTAGTATTTATATATCACAATTTATGCATTTATTTTTATGTACCGTTTTCGCTGTGTTCGCTATTATCGTGCTGAAAAGTTTGCTCGCAAACTTTATGACTAATTTCAGACTGCTCTTCTTCACTCAATACTTGTTTTTCAAATGTACCGTTTTCGTTGTGTATGTCATTATCTTGCTGAAAAGTTTGCTCGCAAACTTCATGACTAAATTCAGACGATGAAGCATTTATTCCTTGACGCGCAAGATTACAGAGTAGCAACCCTCGTTTAGACATTTTAAAACCTCAAAAGTATAAAATAGAACCTTTGACATTACCATTTTACTAATAAACTTTCAACCGAAAAGACGTTACTTCTATAAAATGACTCGTACTTTCTTTAAAAAAAAATATTATTATGAAAAGGAATGGCCCTTTTGGGTAAAAACCATAAAAAAATCTAATAAAATTAAAACAAGGTTGTGACAGACTGTCGTTTTTTAACTAAAGTCACTTTATGCTCTCATTATATTAACCAATTATTTTAATAATAAAAAGACACTTCTATACAAAAATAACATTCTATCACAATGAAAATGATTATCGTTACAAATAAAATGTCACTTGTAAACAGAACTAACGTTTTGATTCTAATAAAAAGAAAAAAAAATATGTTTCAATGTCACTTATAAACAGAAATGCCGTTATGTTTACAGCAGACAAATAACAAGATTTGGTAACAAAATGTGATTTTTATTTAGAAGTAACGTTAATATTGCAAGAAATATGCAAACAAATAAGTCATAACTTACCGTAGTACCGCTTCGTCACAAATGTGCAAGTTCACACTACGGCGGTCAAAACACTACTGACCAGATGAACCGTTATATTTCAAGCAAACGCGCCAATTCCGAGAAATAATGTAACGGTCCCCGCGCTCTCAAAACGATGTTTTTCATGCGATTATCACCGTTTTTGCTGTGTATATAAAGTCGATTTTCGCGGTTCTTTCTGCATATTTAAGTCGTTTTTACAAAAAGTTGCAGTAGTGACCCTCTGATACCAAAGGTGCGATGTGATAAAATAAACAAAGATGAAGAAACTTATACCTACCCAAGCTAGAACATTACTAAAACAGAGAAACAGGTGTTTCGGGGAAAAAGAGAACCAGTCAATCAAATGACATACTATTCAACCCTTGGGTTGTGTTTGGATGTATCATATTTATTTTTTGCGTCATATTGACAGACAATGAAGCAGACCACCTAATGGAAAGTGATTACTGCAGCATATGATCATTAGCAATACTAAGGAAGGATTCTACCATTGCCCACTACTAAAAAGGGCATTAGGAGAAAAGGGATAGAAAAGGAGTTTACCTCAAAAAAAGTTGTATGTTGAACTTGTTTTATGGCCCGCGCCTTACCATCGATTAACAATCAAGGCTGACGTGTCGTAGATAGTTCAATTGGACATTATATTAGTGAGTAGGAATGATTAGAAGTATTGGTTGAATTCACAACGATACGCATTATTAAAGAGACGATTTCACAGAAAATGCGGTGACATGACGGTTAGACTCGGTCATAGCTTGCCGATCGTGTCTTTCCGACGTTCTTATCGCCAATGAGTTTTGAGTTCAAGTAACATTGCACTTAGTCCATACACTAAATACAAAAGATTAATATTTCAGGATCCTGGTTATTTTATGAAAATTGACAAGAATTGATGATAAGATATCCCATTAACAATAACGTTGATATAGCTATAAAATATTTGACCCCCTTATAATAACTACAAAAAAGTAGTAATATGCTATTTTATAAGAGACAAGGGAAACATTTCTATATAAAATGAACACATTTAGACCCCTCAGTAGCCCCGGCAATATCAAAGGAATATTGCACATTGTAACGTTATTTTGTACTTAGATAGATGCCCCCGGCTTTTTTTACTATTACGAGGGAAACAAAGACGTGTTTTACAGTATTATTCTACGTTCTATGTTCATGATAAAGCTTTTATTAGTTAGAATAAAACTACATAGAAAAACGTCCCAGCGTTTCTTAAAAGCAGCGTGTTTTCTCTGAATGATTGTGCACTTGATTATTTTCAAAAAAATGTTTTATTTCGCATTATAAATTAATTTGAGATTACTATTTTTATGATTTGATTTTTTCCTTGCTTTAAACTACTTCTTAATTAAAATATTTTATATTATTAATACTGGTATTATATTCATTCATCTCTAATATAGCCGCCTGTCATTGTTGTGTTTGGTATTAAGGATGGAGAGATTAGAAAAAGAGGAAGGGATGAAGAAAACTTATAATAAATAAAAATATGTAATGATGGCGAGAAAGTGAAAAAGTGAAGTGAAGGTGACAGTAAAAAATAATATAAAAACACCATAAAGAAAAAGGAAACAATAACTATTTACAAAGAGGTTTATAAAAAGAGTTTGGTTTGCCACATTTGGTTTGCATAAGATTGTAATTTAATTAAATTTTAAAATCTGATATTTGCACAAAACATTTTCCATGTTCTTATCTTTTAGTGACTTGTGACCTTTTCTTATTCCACTTCATAATAAAACTTGGCTTATCCTTCTATAGATTTTTCTTCAACCGATGCCTCTACGTTATTTTAATTTTGTCCAAATTAAACGTCAACTACGATATTTAAAATTTTGTTATGATTATTAATTTAATTGTTCTACTTAATTAAATTAATCATTTTTGCTAGAAATATTTCAATAGATAAAATAATCGTTACTCAATTTCCTACTTTTGCCTTAGAAGTTTCACTTAAAGAACATTTAAGGTATTCGGAACTATCCCAAACGAGAAGAGTAAATTTCCTTTAGTGCAAATGGCATCCAATCGTAACTACAGCGATGGGTAACTTTCTTCAGTAACGTCTTGTATTGCGGTTCAGGTAGGTATATGTATCTTCAAACTAAAGTATTGAAGACCTGTTGCAAAATTTACTGTTACAATGAGTTTCTTCAATTTATGTAATAAAGTCCGTGCCTTGAATTCTTCCATACATATAGACCACCTCATCTAATAATTCAGTAGCGTACTATGAATCAGGTACCCATAACACAAGCAAGTCTAAGCCCAGTTTAGTTTACTTCAGGTCTAGATGGCGCTGTGTGAATTATGTAGAATTAATTAAATTTATTATTAAAAACATACAGATTATTCAGTTTAGTTTAAGCCAATTGATTTTATATGGCCAATGTTAGAATGAAAGGTATCTAATGGATAGGAACAGTAGCACTATCAAGTCCTCGGAACAGTTACATTACCAACTAAGCTACAGGGTTATTGAATAATCTACAATATCTACATATAGTCTTTTTGATAACGAGAAATAAAATTTTGTTATGCCATCAAAGCCCTTCGAAGTGCGACCCCTCGTGATGTCATTCTGGTCACATAACCTGCACCTCGGGGACCGGGGGGTCTGTCGTGAACAGACACATATCGTATATGTGAATTCTGTGTGCATCATTATCGACTTATTTATGCTTGTCTGCAATGATTTAAGTTTTCATCCACATAAACATGTTCTTTTAGTTCACAGTTTAGTGTGTTAACTCTGAATTCTCTGAAAACGTATAGATTATACTTCTAACACCATCTAAACATAATATTTAGTTTGAAGTGGTGTTAAAGTATTATGTACAGTAGCGTGCATAAGTCTTGCAGACACTAGCAACGAAATTCCCTTTACTGTACTTAATGATAAATTAATATTCAGAATAAGTGATGTCCAACTTCCAAAACAGTAGCTCTATTCCACGGAAATTAATCAAGTTGGTATCCAAATCACACGCATTTCCTTGTATGAATTAAATTTAAATCGATGTTTGTGTAATTTTTAAATATTTTTTCGTTACAACATATGAAAGAAAGTAACAGAAGATTATTTCGTTCTCTATTTTTTATTATTATTTCCGTCCCAGGAATGATTTCATAATTGTTTGTTTAAAAATGTTCATACAAAAAATTCACCATAATCATCGTTCGGGTAATTCAGCGATTGACACCACCAAGGATTGGAACCATGGTGTCAATCGCGGAAGGACTCTTTTTGAATTGACTGATTGACACCATGGTGTCAATCGAGTAACATATTCAGTGATATGATAAGAATAAAATTATAAGAAGCAGACAGCATTACTTTCGCGTTTAGTCTGTCATGGTTGTAAGTTTAAATGACTTTAAGATCGACCGCTAATTCAAAGTTTGAAGAGCATTTCAAGTAGTCTTAAAATGTCTACCTAAAGTAGAATTAGTTTTAACATTGTTTAGCAATCACAAACTTAAGATAACTTATTCAGACTTGTATTATACTTTACGACTTTAGTTTTTAAAAGCTTTTACACAAAGTTTTATAATTCAGGACTATAGTTTTAAAAGTTTAACAAGGAATCTCCGTTACTAGAATAATTTAGTTCCCCTGAGGTTATATTCCGTACTGCAAGTGTCGCCGTAATAATTTGTATGGTATAATGCAGAAATGCGCATTTATATCTGTTTAATCTATAATTAGAAACAAGTTATTAAATTTTAAACGAGGTGTGTCTGTATCTACACTAAGTATAAAAATATAACAATTTATGTTTTTCGGAGGTACTTTGTATGTTTTTTTCAGGCCGACAAGGTGAGACTGTGGTGAGACTGATCGGTGAATTTGCTTCCTGTCAGCGATACCCATTGGGTCTCACTTCTAAACTCCACTACTAGTCAACATAAGGGGTGGAGTCAACTTCCCTAAATAAAAAAATATTGTTAGAGGTCAAAATAAAGTATTAAATTTTATCCCTTTATGCATGCTAAAATCATACTTACAAAATCTGATTTTCAGAAGAATACAGTGTTCTTTTGTAACAAAATTCTAATTCAATTTTTTTACATCAAATTACAGATTGAATAATCAAAGAATGCTTGCTAATAAATCTTTCTTTTTTCTCGAAGTAAACAAATCTCTTATAAATCCATTTTCAATTCGGTACCGATGCAAGAGATAATTAGAGGCAACAAGAAGACCAAATAAATCAAAGCAGCCGAGGCGTAAAGAAATCAACTCGCCTTATAATATTTACCGATTGTTTTCATCCCAAGTAAAATATTGCCCTACCATTCAAGAGACGCCAGCTTTAAAAGAACCCCGACGATTTCATTAATACACTTTAAAACAATCGGATGTTACATCATTAAAGAAGCGTGGGGTGTCTTTTTAAATTGGCCGTTTACCATATTAGTAGCCGTTAACATTCTTTCGTGTCGGTTCATTAGAAAAGCCTCGGAGCTTTTTAAATGTAATCACAAACGGTCCACGGCTTTAATAAACATTCAATATTTATGTTAATTTAAACCTTTATACTATATTTATAAGGATAAATATTGGCTGTGAACGTATTAATGTACTGGAGGTTAATTGTTTACGACGGTATTAATCGAGACGATATTAAAAATGGATATTGGAATTAGGTGAGTTTTTTTTTTAATGGAACGCCTACACACTTCCCTTTAATGTAACTAGGAAAACTGTGTTATAATTTATAAATTCAAAGACGATTTAAATTAAAACGCCATCTAGTTTCAAATTTAGAAAGACTTGTAATAGAAATAATAAGTATCATATTTTTTTTAAAGTTGTCTATGATTATGCACTTCCTTTTATCTACTAACTGACTAAATTCCGATTTTTATTCTTAGTTTTAATTTTATTATTTGGTTACTTTGAAACTACATAAGGTTAAGCTAACATCTATAATTCCATTAGCAGTTTGAATTTATTTCAAACAAAATGGTTCATACAATGTGCGTTCGAAGTTTCTAGACGGAGTTTGTACCAAGATTTTACAATGTTTCAACATTTTACTTTATATTGAACCTCTTACTTCCTGAATTAAGACTGGATCAGGTTAAGATTTAGTTTTGTATTGTATTATATTACATGCAACTAAGTACAAACACCGATGGCAGGTTTACTGCTAGTATGCAACCTGTCTACTCCAAGTTGCAGTTGATTCTCGTACAATGCAAAGCTTTGTGTGCATAAATATATCTGTTTATCTGAGTGACATATGATTAAGACTAATCTTAAATAACTGAACAGGGGTAACATACAGGGGTATGACTTACGTGTTACCATAAGCGTTATTATTTATATGGTTGATATTTCTATTGCAAATAGAAACAGGCACAACTCGAACAGATGTCTCTGTACTGAAAACCTCCCGTAACAAAAGCAGTTTCTATCTCGTCTCAAACTCATGCTCTGTCCCGCTCAATTTTGTACGAGTGAGAAAGCAATAGAGATTGACACGAGATTTTAACTATTTATGTTAAGGGGTAGACCCTCTGTATCTATATAAGTGATCGCATTAAGATACGTAAAATACAACTTTACTGAACCTTCATTAATGTTTCAATTCTAAATTATGTACTACAATATTCCAATTCAACCTCCTCTTTGTCTTAAAATTGTTCTGTAAAAACCCGTAGGCTGAAATAAATTACTACAAAATGAGTCTCAATTACTCTTGTTAAATCACTTAATTACTCTACTTAACTCAAATGTTCATCAACTGTAGCTAAGCAAAGGTTTTCTTTAAGCAAGTTTACCTAGTCTTTTAGTTTATTTAGTTCCTTTATTGCAATCTTATTTCTTTTTGTAATCAAATCAAATACCTATACTTTTTTCTGTAGGCCCTCGCAGGCATTTAGACACGTCATTTACAACATATTGTCCTTCAGAGATAGATATAAAATATATAAGCTACTCTATAAACTACCACCATTTCGGAAACAAAGCAAAATGACCGCTGGGGGAAAGAAATGGCGAAAGAAACCCAGTTACGGCCTTTTTTGTCATTCAATTTTTTATTTTTTATTGTTTTTAATATAAATTATTACAGTGTGTAAATACATACAAGTGATATTCAAAAAAAAAAAACAATAATGTATGTTTATGTGACTCTTATTTTGAAAATATATTTGAAAGAAAAATTCCATCTCCCGCCCCAAGTGGTATTCGAACCAACGCGTTGGTTTTACATTATCTATTTTTAGTTTATTAAAGTACAATTATCGTATAATGACACATCAAAAATAATTCACAAAATGTGCACTTTTTGAATTATGTCCTTAGCCCAAACCAGCGTGCAACGTCCTCGCAAAATCCGGCCGAGTGCTCTTTCCAACTGAGCTACCGGGAAGGTTAGTAAAATTAATATTTTTTAACTTATTTATTGCTTTTGTTCTAATTATTATAGCGAAAGTGTATTTTTATACCTTAACTACCAAATCGATTATGATTAAATTTTTCATAGGCACTCGTTGTCAAGGCAGATAAAGGTTGTATAGGTTGTCGTAAAAAAGTACTATTCCTCTGGGATACAGGTCGTATAAGCGAACTCCAGGCTATAATGAGTAAGCTATAAAAATAACATATATTTATACTAATATTGAAAGATTTGTATTATTGTTTGTAACGAATAAACTCAAAACTACTGGACCGATTTCGAAAAATTTTTCGCCACCGTTAGGAAGAGGTACATTACCCCCGTGTGACATAGGCTAAATAATTTTGAAATACTTAGTACAACCCGTGTGAAGCTAGAACGGGACGCTAGTTAAGTATAAAATCTTGCTACTATTATAAAAACCTATTGACGACCTCCGTGGCGTAATGGTTACCACGCCAGACCGCCACCCAGGAGGTCCCGGGTTCGATCCCCGGTCGGGTCATGATGAAAAACGAACTTTTTCTGATTGGCGTCGGGTCTTGGATGTTTATCTATAAATGTATTTGTTATAATGTCGTTGAGTTATATCCATGGTTGAGTTTAGTATCCCATAACACAAGTTTCGAAGTTACTTTGGGGCTAGCTCAATCTGTATGAATTGTCCCTATATATTTATTTATTTATTAAAACCAAAAGTTTTTGTGGATGTATTTATAGGTATGTGTGAGTAAAGATGTTTGTTACTCTCTCAATAAAAAAAGGCTTGACGGATTTTTCTAAAATATTTGGTGAGTAAGGGAAGGTCTCCAGAGGTCCAGATGGGTTGGCGACGCGTGAGTGATACCCCCGGTATTGCCAGTGTCTATAGTCTACAGTAATGCTTACCATCAGGCGGGCCGTATGCTTGTTTGCCACCTTAGTAGTATAAAAAAATGCAAACATACAAACGTATAAATGAAAATATAGGGTAAATATAGGGTAAAATGTAAATATAGGGTAAACTACCTACCCTGGATCCTATGTGTTTTTTTTATTTAGGGTACCTAAGATATCAATTTCTGCAGGATACTAAAAGCATTTAGAGTTAACCTATAAAAAACATATCTAGGAGAACAAAGCCTCGGATACAACTAGTTAGCTATAAATATGTACTATGTAAGTAGGTATAGCTTTTATATATACTGTATAAAGAATAGCAAAACTTACACGTTCTCTTTATACTTTTAAACCGCTAAAATATTGTTTCTGGCGAGCCCCGATACTGCCGAGTCAGCATATCGCAGAAACTTGCATGTGCGCTTATGATATAGATACGTTTACTAGAAGTGATTTTTCTACTATAGTATATGATAAAACTTTTTATGACACAAATGAATACCCTACATACAGAAACAATTAGTCTATATAACAGTAATAATATAGCCATGCTAAATATTAAACCTACATAGTAAAAAAAATTACACATATTTATTAACAAAAATATAACTATAATAAGTAACAATATTTTATAAACTTCTTAATAGGTAATTTCGTTCATGATTGATGAGATATTTTTTAAATGAAAATCCTAGTCTTAATCAGTGACCGCTAAAAAACACTGACACAAGTCAATCTGCGGTTGACACCAATAGTGTATCCGCGCACAAAAAGAAATAATCTCTTCCAGTAAAATTACGCATCAATGCATATTATGTATTTTCCCGCACAGTACATAATCCGCCGCCGTGTACATTGGACTGGCCAATATCTAGTTAGTCATGAAACAGCGTTCTCCCGCAATCCTTTAGTACTTGACTTTTCCTAGTATTGGCCAAAGCAAATGGGGTTATATCAGCGTATAAGAGAACGATACGTAAGAGAACTACTTTCGGTAGCAGTTATGTACTTTTTCAATCGTATCTATTGGTTTTCGATACATTTGGGCTTCTTGTAGTTGACGCCGAAGTCGCGCCGAAACCGGATTTTTTTTCCTCTACACCGTTTTGCGTTCCGGCGCTGCCTCTGGTGGGGTTTGGGCGCGTCTCCGGCGTCGTCAACAGGAAGCCTTATAGTAACTCCAGTTCTCTATATTCGTTTGGCTATAGCAATTTTGGAGTACTAGCTAGGCCATTTATGAGATAGCTGCTCCGCGGAAGTATAGTCAATGGAGGAGATGAGCAGGGCCCTAAATATGACTATTTTTCTAAATATTGCGTAAACACTACATACTATACGGATTTTTTTATTTATTTAAACTCTGTGGTATTTTCTAATTCAAATAATGATAATTGGTTGAACTGCCTAAAATGTTTAGTTTCAAATTGATTGACGGAAAGTTGTGTAACGTTGTGTGGGTGAAATTGGTCGTCTGCCTAAATTGTTGAGTAACTTAAATAAAAAAATCATTTCATGACCAATTTCAACGATTTGGTCACTCAAATACCATTCCAGTAATTAAACTACATGATTTCTAACTTAGGATTCATGAGCACTTAAGTAGGTTACAAGGGCCAAAGGGTTAAGGTTATATGAAGGTGACTAGGTCGTACCTAGGTTATCTTGACACAAAAGCCTCATTTTTCATTTGATTGTGCACTGTTAAATTCATAATAGAAATGTCTATAAACCCTAATTTTGTAGAAGTACAAAATAGTTTAATATAACTGAGACAAATTGGTTCTTATGTCGCAAAATTTACAATTTCGCTTTTAAAGGACTTTGTAAATAATAAAATTATTATTAGAGCAACAAAGATTATTAACTACTTCAAGTTCAATATTTGATTAATGTATTATTGTCTAGCCAATTTAATCTTCACAGTAACATTAAAATGCCCTCATCATCATATCAACCCATAATCATCCCACTTTTAGGATACGGGTCTCCCTTCAATCGAAGGTGATTAGAGCGTACTCTGCCACGCTGCTCCAATGCAGAGGCAGAGGCCGGTGTTTTCAAACCGCCCTAAGGCCACCGACTTTGGCTTGACGACTGTCATCCATCGATAAAAACCAGGAGCAACGGCTTAACGTGCCCTCCGTAGCACGTTGAAGCTCGAGATAACGAAACCCATCCAAACGCTTGGCTAGGGTCGACGTCGCTTAACTTGCGTGTTCATATTAGAGTGCGACATACAGCGACGCCATCGAGCTCCTCTAACATGCCCTAACTAGTGTCTATTCGACGAATATAATGATTTTAGAGCGACTACCAACAGACGTTCGTAAAAGGTGAAATCATGCCTTTCTTAGCTAATGATACGTACGTACCTACACGTATGTCTTTCATCGCTTTGTCTCAAATTATTATTATTATAGAAAATCTACCTTCATCTGATAGGGGTTAGAATGCTAACTTCTCTAATGCTTTCAACATGGTTGACCACGATTTACTCCTTACCATTCTTAAACATCTAAATTTTTCCTCCTCTGCTTTGGATTGGTTTTCTTCTTATCTTCATGGACGTCAGCAGGCAGTGCGAGTTGGTCGTGAATTGTCGGACTGGAATGCTTTGTCTGCAGGCGTTCCGCAGGGTGGCATTTTGTCCCCTCTATTATTTTCCACTTTTATGAATATTTTGTTTTCTTCGCTCAGTTGCTCTTACCATTTCTATGCAGACGATTTGCAGATATATATACAGACACCTGTGGATAAAATAAACAATGCAGTCATTAAACTCAATGAAAATCTTTGCTTTATCAGCGACTGGTCTAAGTCATTTGGGATACCTGTAAACCCAAAAAAGTGCCAAGCATTAATCGTAGGTAGCTCTAAACAAACTGCCCGAATTGATTATTCCTCGATTCCACCTCTCACGTTCGAAAACAAAGTCATCGCATTTAGCTCCAGTGTCAAAAACCTTGGACTACACATTGACGCTACGCTAAGCTGGACTACGCAAGTTGCAAAAGTTAGTCGTTCTGTTATGTCGGCACTGCGATCCCTGAATCGCCTCAGACATTTTCTACCCATTGCTACTAAAGTCACACTTGTTCGAACCCTGATTCTCCCACTTATTGATTATGGTGATGTGTGTTATCCTGATCTCAATGAAGATCTCCTCAACAAACTAGATCGGCTTATTAACAATGCAATCCGCTTCATTTTCTGTCTGCGCAAATATGATCACATTTCATCCTTTCGATCAAAGCTTGGGTGGCTGCCCATTCGCCAGCGCAGACATCAGAGAATATTAACAACACTCTTTTCTATTTTATTTAATCATAACTCTCCTGAATATCTCAAAGATAAATTCCGATTTCTCTGTGACTCTCATGACCGTCAACTCCGTTCTGATAATTCTTTCAAACTTTACACTCGTCTCTGTCATTCTGCTTTTATGTCTAATTCTTTCACTCTTCATGCTTCACGACTCTGGAATGCGCTACCCGACCCTATTAGATGCACCAAAAATGCTTTTATTTTTAAAAAGAATGTGCGTGCTCATTTTTTTGGATTTGATTAAGGAATCGACATCATTTGTTTAATGTATCCGTCACCGTCATCTTTATACGCGTAATTTTATTATTATTTTTCTCCCCCCTTTTGCACAGGAATCATCTATATGTATTATATATGTATGTATGTATATATCTATTGTATCTATTATATTATGTATGTAGGTATATGTGTATATTATATTTATATAATAATATTTAATTTTAACAAGCCGCTTTCGTGAATTTCTGCACTCCCAAGGGTTGACTGGTAGAGAATGCATTTAGCATTAAGTTCGCCTGTTGTATCAGTACTTTGTGTATTGTGGTCAATAAAGATAATTAAATAAATAAATAAATAAAATTATTAGTAATATTACTAGTGGATGTCCCGATGTTCCTGTTCCCACAAGAATTCCTAATTTTTAATACCTTTGTATATGTCGTAAGCCAATCGCTGATCGAGATTGCCTGAGCATACCATGATATACAAGCATAGCGTGATTTGACCGATGTATTTCTCGATGTGCCCAATGCAAATTTAGCCAGATGAATGAGAATAACCTTTTTCGTTGATTTGTGTAATCTAGTCACTTGTTCACATTGTGAAATTGCTGGGCATATCGAGACATGCCTGGGCGCATTGTAATATAACTTTTACAAGGTTTGTAGCGCTAACACCAATTATTGCGTGAACACGAAACGGAATCCATTTACTTATTTAACTTTACTGACCACAATACAATAAATACTGATACAATAGCCGGACTTAATGCT
Source organism: Endotricha flammealis (assembly GCA_905163395.2). Taxonomy (NCBI): domain Eukaryota; kingdom Metazoa; phylum Arthropoda; class Insecta; order Lepidoptera; family Pyralidae; genus Endotricha; species Endotricha flammealis. The sequence continues at coordinate 4,430,620 of LR990859.1, read as the reverse complement.
AAATTGCATTCTCTACCAGTCAACCATTGGAAAGTGCAGAGATTCATTCGGTTTTTATTACTAACTACAAATTATCCATGATTGTGTGATCAGCTTGTTTAAAAAAAAAACTTTTAACCTGTAAAACACTTCGAAAGTTCTCCGTGCCTTTACATTTATGTATCAACACCATTAATTCAATATAAACAGATTAATGCCGCAATCCACTAAAATTTTACACACAACAAACTAATTAATCATTGGAATAGAACACGACAGTACAGCGACAACACGGACTAAGTTCATAATTGTATTCGGAGTTTGGAAGCCAGTTGATTGATTACCGTTGCTGTCGCTCGCTGTCCCACCACTGGACACGTTGTGAGAATTAGGGCATACCTCACAGTGTTATTGATCCTGTGTTGATACGGTCTGTATAACATCTTTGGTGGTAGTAGTTTGAGGTCTCGTAGAAGAGAACTTATTTTTATTATTTACCTTACCTTTAGGGCTGATTTATAAAAAAATTGCACGTGATCGACAGTCCCGTATCGTACAGTAGTAGGCACAGCACTGATAGCACTGAACGTCACTGTCTCTGACTAGTATGGATAGAGTCATACGAAATGTATGCAACGTAAACGATAATAATTTTTCACTGACACTGATGGATACGTTACTGAACGGCACGTGTCGGCACTGTTGTGTATAATTCGACCCTTAAGATAGTCACAGCTCTTTGAAATTTTATATGCTGCAATATGTATTCATACAAATATTCATCAAAATTTACACTAAGCTATTCAGACATGATAGTATTAACACTAATCTGTACCAATACGAGTACCTATTATAAATGCAAATGTGGAATCACACTTAATAGTATTTCATGCACGTCTCACCCTTGAAACTGGGTCTGTCTCTTTACACATATATCATTCTAGATGAAAATTGATATAGAGAGAGTTTAAATCCCAGAGTCAAAGTGAAAATTCATTTATTATGTGAGCCCTGGCGACACTCAAACACGTATTTTACATATGAAATATTGTTTAATCTACTAGCATTTTGGAATGAATATACCCAGAAGAAATGTGCGCTGTAGCGCCGCTGCTGTCAAAATAGGCCTTTAATTTAATAAAAAAAAAACTTATTAAAAAAAACAAAAATAATAAGATGTAAACTACAAACTGGGGTGTGAGGCTCATCATCATCTTAGAGCTAAAGCCAACCTCACCTGCACGCGGTACACCCTGCTGATAGACGGACGAGGCTCTGGCGCAGTCGCCAACCCGCCTGCCCAGCGTGGCGACTTATGGGCATTACATCTCAATGAAAAGGCACCAAAATAGACGGCCCCCAGTACCCGGCAGCTCTGCTATTCCGGGCCAAGGTGGCGGTCTCGGTTACGGTAGGGCGGGGGGTGCGAAGAATCCCCGGTCGATAGGCCACCATCACCGAATGAACATTGGCACATTCAACACCCGGACTCTGAGGCGAGACGAGGATATGGGTGAGCTGGAAGTAGAATTGAGGAATATCAAATGGCAGATTCTAGGACTATCGGAAATCCGAAGACAGGGGGAGGATACCGTGATCCTGGAGTCTGGCAACCTCTTCTACTTCCGCGAAGGAGATCGGCTCTCCCAAGGTGGTGTAGGGTTCCTCGTTCACAGATCCATCGTCAACAACGTGCTGGAGATTTCCGGTGTTTCGTCGAGGGTAGCGTATCTTGTGCTAAAACTCTCAGAGAGGTACTCTCTGAAAGTTGTGCAAGTGTATGCTCCAACGACGACACATCCGGACGAAGAGGTCGAAGCCATGTACGAGGACATCTCAAAGGCCATACATCAGACCACCAAGACCCACTTCACGGTTGTTGTCGGGGACTTTAACGCTAAGGTGGGAGTACAAGACGGCGATGAGTTGGTAGTCGGACAGTTTGGTGTGGGGTCGAGAAATCACAGGGGACACATGCTGGTCAATTTCCTCCATAAGGAGGGGCTCTATCTGATGAATTCGTTCTTCAAAAAGAAGCCCCAGAGGAAATGGACCTGGCAAAGCCCGGATAAAGTAACCAGGAATGAAATCGACTTCATCATAACCGATAAGAAGCGTATATTTAGGGATGTCTCAGTGGTCAACCGGTTTAGTAACGGCAGCGACCACAGACTTGTGCGGGGCACCCTAAATATAAGCTTAAGACTCGAAAGAGCTCGTATGATGAGGTCGAGCTTACGACCAACTCGACCCCAGATCACCCAAGCTGCGGAAGAGTTCCAACTGGAACTCCAAAACCGATTCGGCCTACTGGAAACCACCGCGGATGTGAGCGAGGAATCAGAGCGCCTGACGGGAATACTGCGCGAAGTAGGCAGCAAGTACTTTAGGGCACAGCATAGAGTTCGAGAAGACAAACTTTCTAGCGAGACTCTGGCTCTTATGGCAAAGCGGCGAGAGGCCACTACAGCCGAGAGAGCTTCGACAGATTATGCACAAACAAACAAGCATATACGGAGGCTGATACGTCGCGACTGTCGCACCTACAATGCAAAACGCATAGAGGATGCGATAGCGCGAAACAAAGGACTAAAAGTCTTCTCCCAGCCTCCAGGAAGATCACATCTGTCGAAGCTCAAGAGGGCAGACGGCCAAATCGTCACTTCGAAGTCAGAGATCTTCGCTGAGGTAGAGGAGTTTTATGGTAAGCTCTATGCTGCGCACGCACCTGCCCCCACACAAGCTGCTCGCGCATGTGATCGTCGGGCCCCGTTAGAGCGACACTACACTGACGATATCCCGGACATCTGCACGGGCGAGATTGGTATAGCCCTTGAGCAACTGAAAAGCGGCAAAGCTCCGGGTGAAGACGGAATTACAACAGAGTTGCTCAGAGCAGGAGGAACCCCGGTTCTGGAAGAACTGCAGCATCTGTTTAATTCCGTCATTCATCACGGGACCACACAAGCAGCGTGGGCTGAGAGTGTGGTGGTCTTGTTCTTCAAAAAAGGTGACAAAACCCTATTGAAGAACTACAGGCCTATCTCGCTCTTGACCCATGTATACAAACTTTTCTCAAGGGTTATCACAAACCGACTCGCTCGAAGGCTAGATGAGTACCAGCCGCCGGAACAGGCTGGGTTTCGTAAAGGCTACAGCACCGTGGACCACATCCATACACTGCGGCAGATTATACAGAAAACCACAGAGTATAATCTGCCGTTGTGTATAGCATTTGTGGACTACGAAAAAGCCTTCGACTCCATCGAAACATGGTCTGTTCTGGAATCCTTGCAGCGTTGCCAAGTAGACCACCGCTACATCGAAGTGTTGAGATGTCTTTATAACGCCGCAACGATGACGGTCCGTGTCCAGGGCCAGCAGTCTAAGCCCATCCAGCTACAGCGAGGAGTCAGACAGGGGGACGTCATCTCCCCAAAACTGTTCACGGCTGCACTGGAGGACGTATTCAAGACGCTGGACTGGAAAACACACGGCATTAACATAAACGGCGAGTACATCTCACACCTAAGATTTGCCGATGATGTGGTCGTAATGGCGGAATCGTTGGAGGATCTCAGTCGAATGCTAAACGATCTCAATGCCGCCTCTCGATCGGTCGGGCTGGGGATGAATATCGATAAGACGAAAGTCATGATAAACGACTTCATCATTCCTAGTCCGGTAATCGTCGAGAATGCGGCAATTGAAGTAGTCCAAGACTATGTCTACCTCGGACAAGTGATACAACTTGGCCGGGGTAACTTCAATAAAGAGATCGAAAGGCGCATTCGACTGGGCTGGGCAGCGTTCGGGAAACTTCGTCACATCCTTGTCTCGCAAATACCGCAATGCTTGAAGACTAAAGTCTTCAACCAGTGCGTCCTCCCCGCTATGACCTACGGCTCAGAGACGTGGAATCTGACCGTCGGGCTGGTCCATAGATTGAAAGTCGCACAGCGGGCGATAGAGAGAGCTATGCTCGGAGTTTCTCTAAGGGACAAGATCCGAAACGAAGAAATTCGACGGAGAACGAAAGTCTTCGATATAGCTCTCAAAGTCAGCAAGCTGAAGTGGCAATGGGCCGGCCACATCTGCCGTGCTAGCGATGGCAGATGGGGGAGGAAGGTCTTGGAGTGGAGGCCGCGCGTGGGGAAGCGAAGTGTAGGGCGCCCTCCCTCCAGATGGACAGACGACCTTAAGAAAGCGGCTGGAGGCGGATGGATGCGGAAAGCGGAGGATCGCATTTGGTGGAAGGCATTGGGAAAGGCCTATACCCAGCAGTGGGTAGATACAGGCTGATGATGATGATGATGATGAAACTACAAACTTATATCTTATCGTCTTAATCGAGATATACTTATATCTTTATCGTCTTAATAGAGAAAGATGGCATGAAACCCAGAAATGACGGCATTAATAAGGGTATTACGTAGGTGAAACCACGGACGGACGCTAGTTCGTAATATGTCGTTTAAGTTATTTGCACGGTTGAAAATGTTAAATATTTCATTTATCCAAAGACTAGAATTTACATAAACATAGAAAATAGCTAATGAGACAGCATACCAAAGGAATGAATCAAGGTAACTGATCATTTAAGCCATTTTAAGCGGTTAAGGTTTCAAACAAGATTTATTGAATACAAGCTGATTGTGCAAACGGAATTATTAGAATACCTAACATTGCTAGTGTTAATGTTGTCGACATCTAACGCCATACCACATTTATGCTCAAACCTGTAGGGAAATACGGAGAGCAAGTACGGAGGACTGTGCAATTTTTATTATGAAAGTGGTTGGCAAACAAGCATGTGTATCACTTGATGGTTAAGGAACACCGAGATATTAGGAGAATCCCTGAGCAGTAACTGATTTTTGAAAGAAGGAAATAAAAAGAATAGGGGAGGAGTTGGGCTTCCAGATATCTCATTCACCGAACTAAACGTATTGCTGCTTCACAACGATATTCTGTGAGAACCCGGTGATTCTTTCCTGGTCGATCTGGCTCATTTTATAAATACATAACCACTCCATAAAGAGCAGCATGTGTTTTTTATACAGAAGGGCCCAATGATGACGTCATAAACTGAATTAACATGCAAGTTAAGCAATCGCGAGCTGGGCAAAATTTGGATGGGTTTAAAAATTGTGAGCTTCGACAACTCAACCCGCTGTTATTCCCGACTGTTCTCGATTTGTGACGGTCGTTTTTTATTTTTAACCTTTTTTTATACCACAAAGTTGGCAAACAAGCATATGGCCCGCCTGATGGTAAGCATTACCGTAGCCTATAGACGCTTGCAATACCGGCGTATCACTCACGCGTTGCCAACCCTCCAAATCCCCCCAAGTGGAGCTCTGGAGACCTTACTTACCGTAGGAACACAACATGGCCGAGCCTAGACCAATGCTATTATACAAAGTGTGTCCTGAAAAGATTAACACCGCTTAACGCAGTCACCAAATGCGTGAAGCACACGAAAAATTGGAATGGACACAGTTCTTGTGTCCATGCCAATCTTCTAGTATTTTAATATGAAACTTTGGTGAACTGTTTATTTTGACTTATTTTATATGAAAAACTATTCATGAAACGTCTAATCTTTAGTGAATCTCTCCAAATATCCCCAATCTTACTTCAGTAGGATTATCTTGCTAAGTAACAAAGAACGTATTAAGCTGTGTGCATGTCCTCGGAGCTTTGGTTAGCCGCGTTACAGAATCCCGCCTCATTGAATTAACCGGTCAGTGTCGAGGCTTCTGTACGTGTGTAGAATGCCTTAGTGTTTGGAAAATTTAGGTTTTTTTCATAGGACTTTAAATAGATTTTATGTGAAATAATTACGTCGGATTTTTATTTAAAACTAGCTTACCCGTGCCCACTTCGCTGGGCATAATGTTAAAAGCCTTTTAATTTTTTGGTTTTTTATATAACCTATGACACTCAGCAATAACGTGGCTTTCTATTGGTGAAAGAATTTTTAAAATCGGTTCAGTAGATCCCGAGATTACCCCTTACAATTTAACAAATACACAAACTTTACCTCTTTATAATATTAGTATAGAAGTATAGATATAGATATAGACTAGCGAAACCCGCGCAAATTCTTTTATGTATATCCCGCTTTCTCGTGGGAATTTCAAAAATTCTTTCTTATCCGTTGCCTGCGTCCGGATCCGGTCCGGGAATGGAAAAAACAGGATTTCGCTGGTCAAACCGCGGGCAATGGCTAGTTTAATATAATAACTGTTTTGCCTGCAACAGTTTAAAATGTATAAGAGAATTACGTTCAGTGACCGCTGCTAGTTTATCAAACAAAATTTTATTAAAATTGTTCTAGAGTTCAACTCGCAGATACTATTTCATTATTAAATATTTTTGAAGCGTTATTCCTTTGTTTCAGATGAATATTAAACAAACGCTAGAACATCTTTATTTTCATTTGCAAATGAATATACCTGAATATAATGTCATCTAGCATAAAGGCGCGGTCCCACTGCTGCGCACGCTGCGCACGAACACGTGGGCCACGTGGCACATTACAGCTGCGTGGATGACTACGTGGGTCTACGTTTCCACTGCAGTACAAGCTATACACAAATATATAACCACGACTACGTACAGCTGTAGCGTGGCCCACCACGGCGCACGGAGAGGCTACGCATTGATTGTCATAGTTTTTGGTTTGTAATGTGCCACGTGGCCCACGTGTTCGTGCACAGCGTGCGCAGCGATGTGCACGCTTTGTGGAACAAGCTGTGTACCGCATTCACTGCGTGCATGGCGTTGACAGCGTTGAGCTATGTTGAGCAAGCCACGCGTGTATTAATGACGTCACTTGATGGTTAACGTGTCCGTGGGTTGCAGTGGAAACAATCACGTACATCCTCCTGCAAAGCAAAGCTTAACACACGTGCGTAGCCTCTTCGTGCGCAGCAGTGGGACAGCGCCTTTATACTATTATTTTATGCTAGATGAAAAACATTCGTGGGATTTTGGCGCCAATTACGATAGCGTCCACTTGGGCTCGTGATTAGAAATTTCATTTCTGTGTGTTTCAAAGTTTGATTCTTATTATTAGTGTAATGTGAAGCAAACATTGGTTAAAGTACATATTGAGTGGTATTTATGAGAAGTGCATCGTGATGACTTCACAATCCGCCTTCACTGAAGAAATTTTGCTATCATCATTCTTCGGGGCGTCTTGACTCAGAGACTGTTACTGAGTCGAGATAGCATGGATTGAATACGCTGCTTTTATTTACGTATACAAACATATCTTGAAGATGGCACAATTGAAGCTTCGTTTGAAGTCTGATTGCCAAACGAAAGAGACAAAAAAACTTTTGTATTCTACTAGTTTTCCATAGGTAAAATGAGATAAATAATAATAATAAATAAATATATAGGGACAATTCATACAGATTGAGCTAGCCCCAAAGTAAGTTCGAAACTTGTGTTATGGGATACTAACTCAACGATATTATATTTTTATAACAAATACATATATAGATAAACATCCAAGACCCGAGGCCAATCAGAAAAAGTTCGTTTTTCATCATGACCCGACCGGGGATCGAACCCGGGACCTCCTGGGTGGCTGTCTGGCGTGGTAACCATTACGCCACGGAGGTCGTCAATCGTCGTTCGTCGTCGAGATGCCTACTTATGGCTGTATTCATGTATTGTCACTAATTTAGAAGCAGTCTTGTAGTAATTACCTGTCTTGCTGGAAAATTATGTCTCTGTTTATAACAATATTATGAGTTTGATAACAAAAGCCGTTATCATGATTCCAACGTAAATTATTAAAATAGTGTCACTGTCAAAAATACACAGTTAAAGTGTCAGTTTTGTTAAGCTGACGTTTCAAAATGACACGCGACTAAAGTGAAGAACGATCACGCGACGTGACGACAGTAGTACGTTTTCTCTTGTTAAAATGGATACGTGACACTTCGTTTTGCTTTCGAGGAAAAATGTTTGGGCTTTTGAATTATAATTGACTTGTTGATTTGAAACAGAATGCGTTATTATTAAGTGTGAATTTCATTGTTTATGTTACTGACACGCGAAAGAATTACAGTTTAGTTTTTGTGCTATGGTATTTTTGGTTCTATTGGATAACTTTTACATCATCTGTTTTTTTTATATTTATACAATGCTTTAAACAATTTTTTTAAATAGTTATAATAGATATTTGTCTTTAATACAATCAAAATTTAAATTAATCTCAAATGTTTCTTGCTCTATGAAATCTATGTTAAAAAAAGCTGAGCCATTTCTACATCTTCTACATTTGAGATTTGTAAGTTCAAGCAAAACTCTTCAATTGTTTTCACAAATTCTCACTGTCATGTTATAATAGTGTTAGCATTACAAAAATGTATTATACAAATATAAGTGTTAGTGGGTTTTTTTTTCTGATTCCGGTGCAACGAAAGAAAGGCATTTTGATACAAGTCAAGTTGTGCCGGTTTTCACAGGACACAGAATTATTTTATTTTACGCTTAGTAATTTACATGAAGTAATTTAGTTTATTATGAAGCTCTATTCATCTTTTAAAACGGGGGAGTTCCACCTATCAGATTAATACCGTCAGGACCCCCCGCGCTGGCCCTCACAGCGTAGGGGAGCGTCCCCAAGGTGGCGGATAGGGGAATGGTCGGTAGTACAGCCTAGCTACACTAACCGGCTAAGTCCGATGGACTCGCTGACCAACGACGGGTGTGGTCCTCCAGCATTTCGGGGGTTGTGCGGCGGGTTGACACCTCGCCCACGTAAAACCTATGTTGCTGGTGAAGCGTATCCCATTAGCGCTTCACCAGCCTGCACAACATCGTCATGAAAAAAAAAAAAATACCGTCAGGATAACGGTATACGGTATGGCAACGGTGCCATGGGGATAGCTCGAGTTCGGCTAAAAAGCAATGCACACATTAACATCACTGTTTTTACAGATATAGTGGCAATTTTTTTTTAACGTTCAACAAAATGTAATAAATAGCGGTAATTCGCGAAAGCGACTCGATTTTCAGTCGCTGTAAATGCAAATCTTTTCCGCGCCATAGCTTCCGTACGCAGATGGCCTATTTTCAATAAATAAGAAGTCTTTCGTGGATATGTGAGTTTCAGTAGACGTAATTTGGTTTTGGGGGTTAAAGTGATTATGTTTTAGGCTGAGTTGCACCATCTTACTTTATCAATAACAAATAACGAAACTTCAGTTAAAGTACCGGTTAGGCTAAAAATGAGTTGCACCAGTGGACAAATAGTTAAATGACGTCATAACTTTAACCTTAACCATAACCGCTCACTTTTCGCTGGTTAGTGCTGTTGTTTGTGTTAAATTATCCGTCAAGCTGTCAAACGGGTTGAAATAAAACAAAGACACCGAACTGTCAAAAATTTGACACTATTGGACGAAGCTAGATGATGATGCCATATTTAAAAATGTTACCCCCAACGAATTTGGGGTAAACCACACGTCATTTGACTTGCAACACTTTTAACTTTAACAAAGCTAATGAATTCGCCGGTGCAACACATTTTGCTGTAACCGTTAAAGTCTGCGTTACTGTTAGTGTCAAATTTAACACAAACCTTTACTATGACTTCTAATATGGTGCAACTCAGCCTTAATCTGTTTCTTGCAATTTAAGATCCAATTAACGTGACATTTGTGGTTTAATAGTTTAATTTTTTTTTCTCTATACATACTAATCAAGCATGTTTTTATTCGTTATAAACAAAGATACAATTATTTCCTCTTTGTATAATACGAGCTGTTACCCGCGACTTCGTCCGCGTGAAATGTTCAAATAAGGATAACTCCTTTTCCTGTCATGCGATTTAAATGAAACAAAGCCTATATTCTGCTCCAAGCCGAGCTCTATCTCCCTGTGAAAACAGGATTAAAATCCGTTCAGTAACTTAGAAGATGTGCGCGTTCAAACAGACAGACAGACAGACAATAAATAAATATAAAAAATAGCTTTTATTACCTCTAACTGTTCCCTCTCCATTTTTGCCATTACCTTTCTCTAACTGTTCCCTCTGCATTTTTGCCAAATATGTTCAAAGTACAGACATATCGGGGTCTACTATTTTATTATAATGGACTAGTGGACCGCCTCGGCTTCGCACGGGTTTTACTAAGGATCCCTAATTTAAAAAAAAGTATAATATAGCAATAAGGCCGCCTTGTTGCTAATACACTAGTATGTAAGATTTTAATGTAATATTTCTTTGTGCTGTTGGATGTGTATTGCAAATAAAGTATATTCTATCTATCTATCTATCCTATGTTACCCGGGGGTAATGTATACCAACGGTGAAAGAATTTTTGAAATCGGTCCAGTATTTTGAGTTTATTCATTACAAACATACACACACACACACACACACACACACACAAATACAAATCTTTCCTCTTTATAATATTAGTATAGATAGATATTTATACAATAAGTACGTAAAAACATGTTTACATTTTGAAATACAATTTTTGCTCGTAATTCTCAAGAACAGAAACAAAAAAAATGTTAACTTGATAGTACAAGAATTTACAGCATGAATCTATTTGTCAGTATTCACGATAGGAACCTTCAACTAATCACGCAAAGGGAATAAGGAAAATAGTATCATTACAATTTCATTACAATAAATCTGGTTCACTGAGTTGTAAAGTTCCTTTGGTGTACATTGATCACTTATGTATTCATAGACTTACCTGACTTATAACTATTTCGTAGTAATTTTTATAAAGTGTTTATTCACCTGTTAGACGACCTCCGTGGCGTAATGGTTACCACGCCAGACCGCCACCCAGGAGGTCCCGGGTTCGATCCCCGGTCGGGTCATGATGAAAAACGACTTTTTCTGATTGGCCTCGGGTCTTGGATGTTTATCTATGTATGTATTTGTTATAAAATATAATATCGTTGAGTTAGTATCCCATAACACAAGTTTCGAACTTACTTTGGGGCTAGCTCAATCTGTATGAATTGTCCCTATATATTTATTTATTTATTTATTCAAAATAAAACTGGTTAGAATATATTTTTACAGACTGTAATAAAATACATTTTCATAATAAAGAAATTAAAAGTTATTTATTAGTTTAAGAATTAAACAATTCAAAAATACTCAAGTTTTTGTCATTGGTTTAAATTTTAAAAATACTTTCGTTGAATACTGACGCAATGGAGATTCGAAAAAAACTACTAAGTACTAAAAGAATAAAATAGTTGCTTAGAACTTTAAAGGAATTTAATATCAATTTTATTTGTATAATTTTATTTTTCTTGTAATTTTATATTTAACTAGTAAAATACTCGCAACTTCGTTTGCGTATATCTCGCTTTCCCGTAGGAATTTTGAAAAATCCTTTCTTAGTACACCCCTAGACGTCGTAAGGAACCTACATTCCAAATTTTTAATCTCTAGACCCAGCGGTTTGGGCTGTACGTTGATATATAGTTAGTTAAGTCAGTCAGGACTTTGAATGTTATATATATATATATAACATTCAAAGTTAAATTAAAGTTTTATATATATATAAAACTTTAATTTAAATTAAAGTTTTATATATATATAAAACTTTAATTTAACTTTGAATATATATATATATCGGATAGCCTAGCGGTTATTCGATGTGCAATTCAACATCACAAGGGCGTAACGAGGGTAGTCGTGATATGAGAGAAACAACAGTTTTAGTTCTACTTAAAGAATGTTTATTAAATTTACTAGCACTTCGGAATGACCACTGATGGAAAAGAAATGCCGCAAGAAAAACCTCAGTCTAGGTCTCTTTTTCAAATCTTTGTTACAACACAATTTAATTAGGTACAGTATCTTAATTCAACTAAATACAAATAGACACTAGGTAAAACGCGACAGTTCCGTGACTACGAGTACTACTCTCGGTGGCGCCCGATAACGAAGTGTTCAGTCGAGCCCGCCTTCCGTATCACGACTCTGCCGGAGCGCGCCAAAAGCAACGTTTTCTCAACACGCCGCTAGATGGCGCACCCTCGTTTTGCTTAGTGTTCATGTCCATACTCATGACCGTATGCGACACGGCCATCCTGCGAGACACGCGTCCTCGCGTGTAACTGAAACAATCAATACTCACACAGTATCACAACGTTCGGTCACTCCTGACCACACATAGGACTTGCTCTCTAACTCAAATCCAAAGTTTCAATATCAAATCCAAGTTTCAATATCAAGTCTAATTTACTTCTATTCTAAGAACTTTCTCTCCAACTCAAATCCAAAGTTTCAATATAAAGTCCAATTTATTCTAAGTCACACTTAGCTTAACAAATCAAGCACCTAACCATTAAGTAACAATATAACAGAGTTCGTCAAAAGCAAGGTGCCATAACCATCCCCGTGGTTACAGCTGATCAGCCCTGTGACCCCACTCTTAGTCAGCCCTGTGACCACTCTCTGGTCATCCCTGTGACCGCACTCTAGTCATCCCTGTGACCGCACGCTGGTCATCCCTGTGACCGCACTCTTGGTCATCTCTGTGACTGCACTCTTAGTCATCCCTGTGACCTCACTCTTGTCATCCTTGTGACCTCACTCTGGTCATCCTCGTGACCTCACTCTGGTCATCCTCGTGACCTCACTCTGGTCATCCTTGTGACCAACCACCATGCCATCTCTGTGACCTTTATCACGACACGTATCATCCCTGTGACACTGTCTAATCAAACAAAAGTGACCATCCCTGTGGACACCCACATGATCATCCCTGTGACCATGTTCGGCAATGATCCCTGTGACTACCACAAAATCACACACGTGGTCCCTTGCTGTTGAGTATACTCTGTTACACATCAAACGTTTAATCGATCAACACTAAACATTTTGAACAATTACAAAATTCGTTATTACTCAAGTCAATAAAATTTGTACATAGTCTTCACGATTGTATTTTGCCAATACTGTCCACTTAGGTCTCTTGGCCTTATCACCAAAGAGTTCGCATAGAGTTATGAGAAAACTTTACTCAAAGAAACTTAATTTAACATAGGTACTACATACAATGCATTGTACTGCACCACTCTTCATACCAACACACAAACTCAAGCCTATCCATAGGCATCGAGTCACTATGGTAATGGGAATTATAAACGGACACTAATTTTAATTAGATCAAACTAAATATGACAAAAGCGGACACATAAAATTTACTATACTATAGCCAGAGCCACGCACGAGAGTCCATCGTATCTAATCTCAAAACAAGTCAGTAGACAGCTTACTACTAGCAAGGTACCATAAACGAGTAAAACATCTATCGCCATGGCTTACCAGCCGACCAGCAATCGCATTGCTCTCTCAAACACATCCACCATGTGGATTTCTGTATGCTTATCCTCGAATGGATCGCCTGTGTGTCACCCACTGACCACAGCACAGGATATAGTCTCTGCAAACAGCGACCTCCGCCAGAGTCAAACGCGCATCGCCCACCCACGGACTACTTGAATTACCCCAATAGACACAGATTTCTACCGGGCTACGGCTACTACGTAATAACTACTGGTACGGTCGAACTCACTGCGGCCGATAGAATCCTCTTACTCGATTTTCCATCACAAATTAAACTGGCACTTTCTCATTATCATTACTATTTACTTTATCATCATCGTTACCGACTCTTACGCGACTCGGTGGCATCTTTCTTAATCTATCGTGTGGGTATTTGTAAGTACGCTTCGAATTTAAAGCTTTCAATACGTAACGATCGCTCAATACCTCTACTACTTTAAATAGTCATTTAAACTTAGGATCTAATTTTGTCTGAATACGCTCTTACACAACCAACAGAAAAGTGTTAAATTTTCGTCTTCGTTTATTAAAACTCTTATAAGTAAAAATAACTCTATTTTGAATAACTCTACCTCGTACAGCTCTACCTTGTATAGCTCTACTTCGTACAGCTCTACCTCGAATGGCTCTATGGCTCTATCCTGAATGGCTCTACTTTGAATGGCTCTACTCAAATGGCTCTATCTCAAATAGCTCTATCTCAAATGGCTCTCTCTCAAATAGCTCTATCTCAAATAGCTCTGTCTGAAATTGCTGTATATCCACGGCAATACCAGCCGACCGACAAAATCACCATTGCCAACTCAACATTGACCAACAACTCCGTGTGGTATCTCACAGACCCACTGGTCTCTCGCTACATAGATTACTTACTCTACTCAACATTATAAAATGGTACGTTAACTTAAACTGGTACATTACTTTCTGAGCACAATTCGAACTAAGTATACTTTAAATTATACTCCACCATCGAAACCATTGAGCAATTATTTCTCAACATTTCATTTAAAATGTCTCTCAATTTACATGAAAACAGAACTTTTAAAATTCTAAACAACATTATTGCTCAGTAGTCACTCCAGTATCATCAAACAATACTCTCCTGAAGATATCCCGGACACCTCGACTGCGCCGGTGGTCCCGCGAAGAGCAGTAACCTCGACAGCAAGCGCAATCACTGCTGTCCGCACTATGCCGCGCAGGTGGTCACATCTGCCTCGCCAGCTCACCACCAACACGAGCAGACCTGGTCCACTTCAGAGTCCGCACACCGCTGACCCGCTGATTCTCGTCTCGTTCATTGTCCGGAAATCGAAAATAAAACAACTGTTAGAGTTCATTGAAGTTACTAAGTAAAAATAATTTAAACAAAACGTTTATCTCGAAAACGGTGCGTCCTAGCGATAAAAGGATGAAAATTTTGAACCCCTTTTAAGAACCCCACTCTCCACGTGATACATTTGATTTTGACCTCCAAAGTCAAAAATCTCAAAGTCAAAGCTAAAGTCAAAAATACTTTATTCTGTATGTGCATTAACCTTTAAATGACCTTGACCTCTTAATCATTGTGTGCATTAACCTTTTAATGACCTTGACCTCACATTGACCTTTAATGACCTTGACCTCTAAATAATTCATTTTAATGAATAGTGCTAAATGACCAATGAGCTTAACTTCATACACAGTTTCAGCTCAAACTAACACAGTTTCAACTTTAGCTTACACAGTTTCAGCTTAAACTTACACAGTTTCAGCTTAACTTAGCACTTTAAGCTTAAACTTAGCATCATACGTAATCAACACTGACCTTTTTTTTTATAATATCGGAGGGTACACTCCACCAGTCCACCACGGGCACACACCCATGCCACTCGGGGCGCGTCGCTGCCTTGGTTGCACTGCGACTCGGGGCACGCCGCCACCACGCCGCCGCCACCGCTTGGTGCGCGTCGCGGCTCAGCCTCCGCTGCCCGTCACACATCGTCGAGTACCGCACGGTCATACACCTGAAATGACACTATTTTAGAATTTTGATACGTTTGGAGGTTAAGTACCCACCATACGATACTCTTTGCGGTACTAAATGCCGGTAGTCCGCAAAACTCCGCTACTCGTAGTCAACAACAGCAGACTGTCCGTCGTACATCGAACACGCATTTTCTTAATTTGTCACGTTAGTTTGTCACGTTTTACATTAGTGAGACCAGACTGATCTGTTAAACTCTCAATACCACGACTTACATCCCAATTCTGATATCGGATAGCCTAGCGGTTATTCGATGTGCAATTCAACATCACAAGGGCGTAACGAGGGTAGTCGTGATATGAGAGAAACAACAGTTTTAGTTCTACTTAAAGAATGTTTATTAAATTTACTAGCACTTCGGAATGACCACTGATGGAAAAGAAATGCCGCAAGAAAAACCTCAGTCTAGGTCTCTTTTTCAAATCTTTGTTACAACACAATTTAATTAGGTACAGTATCTTAATTCAACTAAATACAAATAGACACTAGGTAAAACGCGACAGTTCCGTGACTACGAGTACTACTCTCGGTGGCGCCCGATAACGAAGTGTTCAGTCGAGCCCGCCTTCCGTATCACGACTCTGCCGGAGCGCGCCAAAAGCAACGTTTTCTCAACACGCCGCTAGATGGCGCACCCTCGTTTTGCTTAGTGTTCATGTCCATACTCATGACCGTATGCGACATATATATATATATATATATATATATAATATATAAACGTCTATTTGTACCTGATCTATGAGAACTAACTTAACAGATAATAGGAGTGCATAATAAAATGAACTCAATTACGATGGAATAAAGTTAAATATTTTACAATTTGTGCTTATTAAATGTTTACAAGGGCTTGACAAATGAAAGTCGATAGTTGCAAGCGATAATTGAACATTATTTAAGCAGAAATGATAAGATACTATCTCAAGGGTGTACATTAGCAGTGATTGGATGTGGCTAGAACTAGTTGGCAAAGTAAAACTATTTATCTATCCATACTAATATTATAAATGGGAAAGTGTGTGTGTCTGTTTGTTTGTCCGTCTTTTACGGCAAAACGGAACGACGAATTGACGTGATTTTTTAAGTGGAGATAGTTGAAGGGATAGAGAGTGACATAGGCTACTTTTTGTCTCTTTCTAAACCCCCACTTCCCTAAAATGGGGGGTGGAAGTTTGTATGGAGCATTCCGCAATTTTCAAGGTAGAAAGCTAAAAATTGGTATGCGGACTATTTGTGAACAAATCGTGCATAATTTTTTTTTAATCTGCCCCCAACCCCTTAAAAGAGGGGGTGATATTTTATTTGGGACTTTCGCAGTTTTTAAGGTAGGAAGCAAGGGGAACCGTGTTACCCCGAATTTAACGCGAGCGAAGCTGCATGCAAAAGCTAGTAATATGATATAACAGGAAAGATTTGTATATTTGTTTGTAACGAATAAACTTAAAAATTACGGGACCAATTTCAAAAAATCTTTCAAATTCTTCCAAGGTATGTATGTACACCCCCGTGTTTCATAGGGTATATTATTTTCAAAAAAATTAGGAATTCTTAGTAAAACCCGTGGGAAGCTGGAACGTGGCCCTAGTTATATTATGCTTACTTAACATCCAGTTTCTTAAGGCATTTTAAATTTAATGACACATTAAATCTAATCTTATTTAATATATGTCACTGTCAATCTAAAAAGGAGAGAAATTATCGCCCGAAAGAGCGATAAGTAATACCTCCTTATTTATTTTATTTTATATATTACGAGACCACAGTTAAACCTAGTTAAAAGGCCAAGTACGGTTTCAAGAAATTGCAAATAGCACTTTGCGCTTTTTCTGTGTTCAAAAGCATTGAACAAGCTAGTCCGTATAAAGCAGGTAACATTTCTGATACCTACCTAGTAATATAGATGTATAAGGTGTTGAAATGTTTGCATTATACGAAAACGGCAGAATTATCATAATATTGTGAGTAAAGATTACACTGAGCTTTTTGGATGGCTTGTAGCACACATAGGCTTGACGTGTTCTTTTTTTAAAACCACTGGGTTAAATAGTGTATATGTGTTAAATTTTTATTCGAATAAAGTCTTATTTTATTCTATCATAATTTACACAACGCACCATTCCTGGAAGAAAGTCATAAGTGAAAAATAGCAACTTTTCAGGAGCGTAAAAAAACTGTCTAGAAAATACATCTTTTGTCCTAAAAATATGTGGTATACAGCAAATGATAATAAAAACTAGCTGTCTAGTCACCATATTTTTATGTTCAACATTTACACAATGTACATAGAGAAAAACTTACAAAAGAGCGTTGCATAAATATTCCTCGAAGCATAATAAATTATCCGTAGCAGTAATTGTAAATATTGCATTATTGACATGGGGACGGTAATTGGCTGTTTGATATTACTGTAGATAACTCTTTATTCATGCCCTAATTCGGTAGTGCATTCAATGCGTAAGTGTGGTTTACACGCTTCTTCCACGAACAACTCATTTGTGTAAGATCAGTTGCGCACTTTTTCCTTCTGAAAGATTCCTTTACTTAAAGTTACATTTGGAGTTATAGCTTCACTTAAAATGAAAAATTACAAAGATTTTTGCGTAGTAATCTATTGTTTTTCATGAAAATCCTATTTTCATGACGAAACGAGCGACATTCCTTCTAATAATCAATTAACTGTAATAATTATTTATTAAATTACATAAAATAAGACTGTTCCTACTTCATCCTTTGTTTACTTACTTCAGAAACAGTGACTGCTTATTATGTATATTATTTTATTCAGGTTTTCTCATTTAATTATTGTTTTATGATATTATTATGTATGTGTATGTCAGTTGGGAACGTATGAAATAAATAAATCTATTTCTAATTAAATATTTTTAATTAATGCTTTTATAATCAACTTATAAAATCAACAACATTTTAACTTCTAAATTATTGCTTGGCATGGTGTTTAATCAACAAATCATACAAAATTAT
Source organism: Endotricha flammealis (assembly GCA_905163395.2). NCBI lineage: Eukaryota > Metazoa > Arthropoda > Insecta > Lepidoptera > Pyralidae > Endotricha > Endotricha flammealis. Next base: position 4,412,279 of record LR990859.1, on the reverse strand, counting down.
GTGTCTATTCGGATTCATCGCTATCGACATTAGAATTATTCTCATTAGGTGCAGATTGCGGGCGCAAATTCTTATAAAAGTTCTGATAATGCAATAGGATATGGTTACCTCTACACAAACTTATTAAATCTTTGTAAAGATTTTCAGATATAGGCAGTGGAGCGTTATATAATCGAGATAAAACAGAGGCCCTCTCCATATCTTCACAACCTGATGTTTTCTTTCTTCTTCCGACCCTATTACAACGTTTTGTGTCTACAATTATTGGTGTTTCATCCTCGAAATCACATCTTATCAGCAGGATTCCAGGTGACAAAGGATCTGCTGAAACCTCTTTTACCTTTGTCCAATGAACATTTTTCTCCTGACGCTTCCTTTGCCCATTAGTATTATTAGTTTTTAGTCTTTTAAAATCCAAAAAGTCTTCCTGTGACATTTCTTTTACGTTATATTTCTGTCCTCGTACTTTAGCATTCCTAATAATTGCGTAAATTTCTTCAGGAATATACAAAACATGGTTTTTCTTGCTTTTCTCAATGCCTGAATGCATAGAGTCCCGTTCATTCTGCGTATGGCCTTTCTGTAAAAACCTATGCGTGATTTTTACACCCAATTTTACTGCTGCATGGACATATAACGCAAAAACAAATCTGTTTCGGTTTTGCCCACTGCAATTATCCGAGTAAAATTATACTTCTTCAATTCCTAGCTTTTAGATATGCCCATAAACAGCTGGCTATCTCGTTAGCTCCTCTTATTGCTATCTCACCATGCCAAACGTAACAGTAGCCACTTTTTATCAAAATATTATAAATTGTAAAGTTGTAAACAGGATATTTTCTTTTATAATTAAATACCCCAACTTCAGACTGGGGCAGACTCAACACCTTTTCTAAATCAAAACGGGCAACTGTTTTTGTAGTTGCGTCCGAATTCTCCTTTTCTTCGTCCTTAATTTTTCTTACAAGCTCTTTATTCTTTATATGCACTTCATACTCCACTTTGAATTGATCCTTCCTTTCTGAGTCTGCCTCTTCGTACAAAGAGCATTTACCCTTTTTCGGGTGAAAAAAGCCTATATTAAATTTTGTGCAGAAGATATGGTAATACCATCGCTCTGTTGCCAACTGGACATTTGGATATTGTGGATTATTGTTCATCCAATCCACGTAAAGGCGATACATTTTCGCACAATTCAGTTTTTCATCCAAATATTCTCTTTGAGTCTGTTTTCGGAGATAATGAGACTCTTTGCAAGGAAACAAAATGATATGATCTATTACACTTTTCGTTGCATGGCGAGATAGCAAAAAGAGGAGCTAACGAGATAGCCAGCTGTTTATGGGCTTATCTAAAAGCTGAAGCCGACAGAGGAATTGAAGAAGTTTCATTTTACTCGGATAATTGCAGTGGGCAAAACCGAAACAGATTTGTGTTTGCGTTATATGTCCATGCAGCAGTAAAACTGGGTGTAAAAATCACGCATAGGTTTTTACAGAAAGGCCATACGCAGAATGAAGGGGACTGACTCTATGCATTCATGCATTGAGAAAAGCAAGAAAAACCATGTTTTTTATATTCCTGAAGAAATTTACGCAATTATTAGGAATGCTAAAGTACGAGGACAGAAATATAACGTAAAAAAAATGTCACAGGAAGACTTTTTGGATTTTAAAAGACTAATAATAATACTAATGGGCAAAGGAAGCGTCAGGAGAAAAAGTTCATTGGACAAAGGTAAAAGAGGTTTCAGCAGATCCTTTGTCACCTGGAATCCTGCTGATAAGATATGACTTCGAGGATGAAACACCAATAATTGTGACACAAAACGTTGTAATAGGGTCGGAAGAAGAAAGAAAACATCAGGTTGTGAAGATATAGAGAGGGCCTCTGTTTTATCTCGATTATATAACGCTCCACTGCCAATATCTGAAAATCTTTACAAAGATTTATAACTTAAAATCATTGTTGATTTTACGTAATTGTATTTGCGCTATTAAACATAATTAAAATACTCGGATAATAAATAATTTTCAATAATTACGAAATATGTAAAATAAAATGTAACGTAGAAATCTCTATTTATGTATAGACCACTTCCAAATTGATACTAACTCAAATAAGTGACATTTGTTACTTAAAATAATATCATTATAGGTCTCGTAGAAGAAATAAGCAACTAAACTTACACACCGACACCTATATAATTGTATCCTAAAACAAGTATTCAACAATTAGTTGTGACAAGTTTTATTCATAAGTTTTCGTTCAACATTTACGTAAGATTGAATATGATAATAGTCGCATGGAATTTTATTGCTAGTTCAAGTGCAAATGTATCAACTTCGTTATTATATGGGAATTTAGTAAAATTTTATGTTGCAGGATTTTAAATATTTCCATTTATTTCCTTCATTTTTGAGATAAATTTTATGAAAAAAATTGACAAGATGTAATACAATTTTCTTGATTTTTTGGTGTAATAAAAAAAAAATGACATAATTGGGGTTGCGACTATCTTCCACCAGTGGTGCGACAAGTCCTCAAAAAAATATAAAAAAGTTTATCGTTTCTAATTCAGATTTTCTTGTTCAATCTCGCGCCTTAATTTTTCTCAATTTTTTTACTCTCAACGTTTATAGTCGTTTACTTTCCGTTTCATTTAAACGTTACAGTTTACAGCTACCGAAAGAAAAGATTTTGGTACTTGTGCTACGTATTTATAGAATCGTAAAACAGTTTTACGATCCATAGCATAATCCGAACGTAAAATTATAACTGTACCGTATCGAAAGCCACCGAAAATCGTAAATTCTGGAGTTTTCATAACATAAATATACGTTTACTATTGATTGTGTGTAAGCACGGTGTTCCAATTTTGACGACCCCGTAACTGTCATGCAAACTTTGGAGTAATGGTTATACACAAGAATTTTATTAGGTACAACACAACCATCGAGTACGTAGCCCAACACGAGAAACAAAATTTACGCTTTTGTCGCCTTTTTTATTTGATTTTAAAATCGAGAAGGCAAAAAACTTTTTTTTTAATGTCATACAGTAGACAAACAAGCAAGCGGGCCACCTGATGGAAAGCGGTCACCGCCGCCTATGGACATCAGTAACACCAAGGCGCTGCCAATGCGTTGTCCACCAAGGAGGTTGGAGGAAAGGAAGGAGGAAGGGAAGGGAAAGAAGGAGGGGGAAAGAGGGGATAGAGAAGGAGTTGGGCTACCGGATCTCTCACTCACCGAACGAAACGCATTGCTGCTTCACGTCGATATTCTGTGAGAGGGTGGTACTTCCCCGGTCGAGCTAGCCCATTTCATAATAATTGCTCTACCACTCTAAAAAATACTATTATATTTTTGTTTCTATAATTTAACAAAAAAAATTAAAGGGGAAATTATTTTACCAAAACTGTCGCGCTCCAAGATGAATAATTGTTTAAAATTGAACTTTGTTTTTATTACAACTGTAGATATATCTATATATATAAAAATGAAACCCGTTTTCCGTTGTCACGACATCACATGAAAACGGCTTGACCGATTTGGCTGATTTTTTTTTAGAATATTCCTTGAAGTACGAGGATGGTTCTTACGGAGAGAAAAATTTAAAAATTCCCACGGGAAAGCGGGATACACGCAAACGAAGTTGCGCGGGTTTCGCTAGTATATATATAAAATACAAATAAGACATGATAGTGATGCAATGTTTGCTTATATTTTCATCATCTGCAGAGCGAATCAGGAAGTCAGAAATCACTAACAAAAACCATCAAATTATGCAGGTGCTGTCTGTTATACCAATTACCAACGTTTCGAACTTAACGATCTTTACCAACGTCGCAAAGAGTGTTGTGGTCCTAATCTTAAAATCTAATTGTCATTTCCAATACAATTATCAACACAATGTTAACACAATCTTGTAAATCCTTTAGCTAATTTCAAAATAAATCCTCTTGGACCTCGACAATTGCACTGACGTGACTAACATTTATCCTAACGCATTAAGTTATTATACTTATTGCCTTGTGGGCGTAAACCATAGATCTATATTGTGTAGATATCACAATAGAAAAGAGCTGCACTCGACTGCATTGTCTACGTCACGCGCCTATACGTCATTGTGACGTTTCGCAACGACTGTGGTAATGCATCTGCCTCATATTTTACGGATTGCACTTAATAGTAATAAAAATAAAATGGTAATAATATATTACTATGTAACTAGCTGCCGCGAACGACTTTGCTTACGTTTCCTGTTTTTTCACTTCTATTGATCCTAGCGTGATGTTAAATACCTTCGAATAAATGGGTTATGCAATCACAAAAGATTTTTTAAGGATTTAATTTCGAATCAGTAACTTCCTGAAATTAACGCATTCCAAATTCTTTAGCTTTATTATATTTGTATAGATATAGTCTTCATGCTAAGTAACTTTGAATAGAATAAACCAATATTATAATATGTAATAGTAATCCAAACATCGTAATTAAGGAAAATAAGTAAAAAGTAAATAGTTTCACAATGTCCGCGACCTGCAGAGGCCAAAGCCAATGTTAGAAAAGAGTGTAGAAGTTGTCACTCATTTAGATACGTTTTTGTAGTATTTGATCGCGACTAGTATTTTCTCAATAGGCTTAGGGTCGCGGTTGCAGCGAGTAACGCCTTGATAAAAAGGGTAGGAAATAATATTACAAAAATTTACACTTTGTAACTTCTGTGCGTAACATTTCTACTAAGTATGAGGAAACATTCTCCTGAGATAGTAAATTGCATGTACATTGCCTTTATTGTGATTCGAATCAGAACCTACATAATATGGTTGTCATAAAATGGTTTGACGCGCTGAGGTAGACTGATGTTGAAAGGCATAATCGGTTTGCGGAATTTTGAGGCGATTAAAATCTAAGCTAACGAGTTTGAGGAATGTATAGTATTGGTAGATAAGTTAAGACAATACCTATTTATCAACAAAATTAAATGAAAACACTGCACTAAACTCAAAGACAAGTTTTAGTAGTATATTCGGATTCGGTCTTAAAACTAGATTTGGCCCAAAGTGGCGTAACCTTTAGAAAACTTGTTTTAACATTTAGATATATAAAAAATACCTTTTGTAGTAATTAAGGTCAAGTTTTCCGACCGCTTAACTTTATTTGAAAACGTTAGCGAAAGAAGGCCGTTAAATCGTCACATTTTTCAGTTTTATTCGAATCGAAATTAATTATTAATTGTATTTCATTTATTTGCATTCCCAAAGGTTGTCTAATAGATAAATATTTAGCGTTAAGTCCGCTTTTTGTACCCAAATATTGCACTCCTTCCACTTGGGGCCATTTCTCGATCCCTCTGTGGATTAGCCTAGGCGGCCTTTTTCCACCACCACTGTGTTTACATTTAAATTATATTGAGATGACTAAAACAAAAGTAATTTGTCTTCTTTAACTTGAACCAGGTAACTATAAAGTTGAGCAGTAGTCCACACAAAGTCGAGTTCGCGAGTGTCGGGGCTCAGATAACCACAGTCGGTTTCTCGAAATGTTTACGATATTTTATAAAGGACTGATGTGAATGACAAGCATAGTAACTACTGCTAAGTTACTGCTTGTTGCTAAGATAGTTGCACTGTTAAGAATATAACAAAATATTAAAGTGTAGTATTTAATGAAGCTTTAATGCTTCTGGTAACTAGAGTTACTAACTTTGTCAAACATAATGTGGGAAGCAAAAAAACTCGAATCATACGAGTAGCATAAAATAATAATGACAGATAATAATCTTATTTTTTCCAGCCAGCTCTTCTACAAGCCAGTTCATAGTAATAGCTAGGCTCTACTACACGAAATATTTTTATGACAAAATTCTTTTTTATTGATGTTCGAAAACAGTTTAACATTCAAGTCTCAGAAATAAAAAAGGATCCTAATTTTTAACGCTCTAAATAATTTGCGCAACTTCTAAGTACTCGAAATACCTCACACGACGTCAAACTCGCTATAAATTTCCCAAGGCGGGGAAGACTCGGCTAAATTCGCGTTCAATCTCACGCAACATTCTCTTTTAATCTTTTAAACGGCGACAAATTTACTGCTACAGAATTTCATTTAATGCTCCAAATATTTTTTTTTATCAGACAATTAAATAGATAGGTACCGCTTCTAAAGCGTTATATGTTTTTTACTATGTATTTGTGACATTTATTTATTCTATAATGGCCATCGCACGATTGAAAAGTACATTTCGCCAGACCGCCACCCAGGAGGTCCCGGGTTCGATCCCCGGTCGGGTCATGATGAAAAACGAACTTTTTCTGATTGGCCTCGGGTCTTGGATGTTTATCTATACATATATGTAGGGGAAAGTGGTGGATTTAATACCAAAAGGCATTCTCTATCAGTAGACATTGCATTTTTTTTAGAAGTTATGTAAAAATTATTTATATATTTTTACATTCATTACAAATCGGCCGATTCCATTCTAATACTGTATTTTGTAATGTCAAATTTATCGGAATTAAACATTAGATAATTATTGCCACAAAGCAAGAATTGCGTCCATCCATGGGGAGACGCTTTTGAAAATTAAAAAATGCCAGTATTGCTTGCGCCCATAGGCTCTGGTCAACGGTGATTGCTTAACATCAAGCGGGCCGTATACTTGCTGTTGATATTACGTTACTGGAATAAAAAATATGCTATTGACATTAATTCTCGTATTTCTCGTCATTTATTTACATTTGTATCTATGTTTGAACACTCAAAGCGCTGACACATTTGTTTCTACACTTACAGAGAAACTGTCGTTTTTGTCCGTCAATAAAACGAAAAGGTTATTCTCGTTTTCAGCATTGAATTGTTTCTCAGAAGAGATTTGATGATAATTGAAATGGTTGAAAATTATAATATTAGCGTCGAAGAGATGTTGATAGGTACTTTATTTTATGTGTCTCTGAGTCTCAGTGCTTTAGATGTGTTCCTTTGATGTATTGGAAATAACAATAACGGAATTTACTAATAATTTTCTCGAGGAAACGTCGTGTCGAACTGCATGCATGAATACACAAGTTAAGCAACCACGACACCAATCAGTATTTGGATGGGTGAAAAATATTAGGCTTTTATTTGCTTCACATAGCACATTAAAGTGTCCAGTCCTAACTATTGTCTCTAGCTAGTCAATACATTGAGACACTTCAGACACTAGTAACTTAACTTAACTTTTAGCAGAATACTAATTTGGCACTATGGAAATATAATGATAATAACTGGTCATAGAATGGCAATAGTTGGTTGCCTAATTTAAAATAGCAGACTTGGGCCCCAGGAGTAAAGTGATCCGAAGTCGAAGCTAATAAATAGATGACACTAATCAGGGAATACCCTGCTCCCATAATTTAGAGAGATGTTTTCTTGTTCCATAGGTACTTACGTTTCGACTCTGAATAGGAATAAGAAATTTTAGATTTTGTCATATTTTGAAATAAAATTAACACGCAGTTGCAAACATTTCATCGTGAGGTCTAACATACATAGAGCTCAATGTAGCACGAAACGCGCGTCTTCTACGCGTTGAAAATACGCGTATGCTATCGCTCTAACTCTCGACCGTTATATTACGTCATGAAAGAGACGTCTATTCTATTCATATTCTATTATACAGACCAATAAACAAACAAAATTCATTCTAAGTTAAATTAACACAATACACGGTGACCGCTTCTAACACGAGAATTAATAAGTTTAAAACAGCGTCTTTGTCAACAATACGTATTTGCGTTCTCACGATGGAGCTCGATTTGTCTAAGTAAAAATACGGCCATGAAGTAAGAGATTATATTAATGATTTAAAATGCTTTTTCTTGTTGTAGGTACATGATATTCACATCGTTATCAGATTTTAAGCTATTTTTTTATTTACCCAAAACAAGTTGACCCAACCCACCAGCTTTATAAGAGGATTGCCATAATAATCAAAAAGAGTTACTACACTTCCGGACACATGAATCGAGCCACCCTACATTTTTATGTGTAATGACATAGAACATAAAAATATTCTTAAGTTAATCAAAAAGTTTTTATGCAGTTTTGATGCTGGTATATTCATAATGATTTTGAAGTGCTGTTGTTCCAATTTTGAATTTATCAAATGGAAAAACGAAACAAAATCCAAATTAGTGCATTCTTTTGAAAAGAAAAGTTGATCTAAATTAACATAATTTTTTTATTTAACTCCATAATTTTGAATTCACCGTAATTGTTTTGAAATTAAGACATCGTAAAATTGTTGTTTTTTTAATTTGAGCCATTTAAACGTTAAAATTATGGATACACCGCCTCTTCTAGCCGCGCAAGCTGTGGCGCTTCTACAGTCGGGCCGAAGTCAGCGCGATGTAGCATCACAGCTTGCTTTAAGCCGTTCTGCTGTGCAAAGGGTAAACCATCGATACCTCGACACTGGTGTATACGTGCGCCGTCCAGGAAGACCGCGATTTCGGGTAACTTCAGAAAGACAGGATCGATTTATCGCGACAACCAGTTTACGAAATCGTCACCTCACCTCTGTACAGATCCAAGAACAGCTTCGAGACTTTCATGGAGTGGCTGTTTCCGCGCGAACAATTAGACAAAGACTTAAAGAACGTGGTCTGAGCCCACATAAGCCAGCCAACGGGCCGAAACTGACAAGAGCTCACCGAATGGCGCGCTTACAGTTTGCACGCGAACATTTGCATTGGACTCAACGCCAATGGAGCAAGGTACTCTTTACTGATGAGACTAAGATTATGCTTTATGGTAATGATGGAAGGAGGAAGGTCTACCGAAGGCGGGGAGAGCGCTTTGTTCAGTGTTGTATTGAAGAGAGAGTGAGTTATGGCGGGAGCTCGTGGATAGCCTGGGGAGGAATATCTGCCGATGGTAAAACTGGGCTAGAGGTTGTGACAGGACCACGTCTACCAACACTAAATGCCCGTCGATACATTAACCATTGCCTAGAGACTCATGTGATGCCATATGCTGGATTTGTAGGCCAAGGCTTCATCTTTATGCATGATAATGCAAGAGCGCACACTGCAGGAATCGTCAGGGCATACCTTCATGATGTTGGAATCACGACAATGGAATGGCCAGCAAGGAGCCCTGATATGAATCCCATCGAACGTCTATGGGACGAATTAAAGAGGCGTGTTCGAGCTCACCAACCAGCACCACAAACTTTGGAAGAGCTGAGAGTTGCCATCGAGGAGGAATGGGAGAACATTCCACAACACTTCATAATGACGTTGATTAACTCCATGCCAAATCGCATGACTGCAATCATAAACGCTCTCGGAGGCAATACAAGTTACTGAATAATTTTTTTTTCCAATAATTCCTTTTTTTTTTTCAAAAATTCAACCCGAGTCTTGTCTTTGAGAAAGGTTATACAGGACAAGTTTCACTTAAAATTGTAATTTTATCAAGTTATTGAAATTTAAATTTTGAATTAAGTATACCTTATTAATGTAAAGTGTACCAGCTTCCAAATTGCATAAAAACTTTTTCGTTGATCATATACTTTTGTTAAGTTACCAGCAATCAAAGTTGAAACTGCTGGGTGGCTCGATTCAAGTGTCCGGAAGTGTATGTAAGAACATAAAATATTACAACACTAACATCTGTAGTGTACTCATAGTCGGCAAAAAAAATAATTTTAATTTAGAGGCTATAGTTCAGTTGACGGTGTTGATATGCTTAAATAAAAACGCTAACGCTCTACGCTCTATTTTTGGTAGTAGCTAATCACAATGCTAAAGCACTTGAATTGTCAAAAACTACCTCTATTTAGATTCAAAGCGAATTCAAATTCATTTATTTGCTTTTAAATAGGGTTTGTGCAATACATGAACATCGCGAATATCGAGAACAAAATTTAAAAGAGTAGATCTTTTGTGACCATTGGATAACTCAATATTTGTGTCAATATTGTAATGTTCACGTACCAAAAAGAAGAATTTGGACATAGAGAAAAATATTAGGAGACTTACATTTTAAGGATTATTTCTTATAGTAACCTCTCTCCTTCTTGTATTAAGGATCGAAAGGGCGATTAGCAGAGATAAAGCATATGCGGTGGGTTGCTTCTTTGATATTGAGGGCGCATTCGACAAAGCTCATTTCGGTGCGGTGGAAGGCGCCTTAAACAGGGTAGACATACCGCTGACATTAGCTAGATGGGCTATCACCATGCTAAAGAATCGTATCATAACAACGACACTAGGAACGGACACTAAAACAGTGGTGGCTAGTAGGGGTTTCCCACAGGGAGGATGCTTATCTCCACTCTTGTGGTGCCTTCTTATAGACGACCTGGTAGGCTCCATCAACAAACAGCATATATACATGCAAGCTTACTCGGATGATGGAGCAATCTTAGTTTCTGGAAAGGCGCTAAGCACAGTAAGGGCAACGGCAGTGAAAGGATTGAAGATGGTTGCGGATTGGTGCCAAGACAAGGGTCTTGGCCTCAACCCCGACAAGACAAAAGTGATCCTCTTCACTAGGAAAAGGAATAGAATGGAGTTGGAACCTATCGAAATAAGAGGTTCTACACTCGAAATCATTGAGGAAATAAAGTATCTGGGAGTAACTTTAGATAAAACTCTGAACTTTAACACGCACATAAGAAATCAGAGCAAAAAGGCAATAATGGCCCTAACTCAATGCAGAAGGGCTGTAGGAAAGATCTGGGGATTGAGACCGAATATCTGCCAGTGGATATACAAAGCTATCATCCTTCCAAGACTACTATATGGAGCGATTGTATGGTGGCATAGAGCCAACATCACATCTAACCTACGGGAGTTAAGGAAAGTACAAAGGGCTGCTAATCTGATGACCACAGGTGCCATGGCGTCCACACCGACGATGGCACTGGATATGGCCCTAGGGCTAAATCCGGTACACACTGAGATCAAAAGAAGAGCAGCAGAGCAATGGTACAGGATCACTGTCTGTAAAGAATGGAAGGCACGGAGTATGGACCAAGGTCATGCTGCGATAGAAGGCGCATTAGGGAGAGACATGTCACTAATCATGACAAACAACGACCTAATCAAGAAACAAAAGATCTTCAACAAAAAGTATAAAATACACATAGGCAAAAGAACAGACTGGGAAATTGAAACATCGGGCTCCCAGCTCATCTGTTACACAGATGGATCCAGAATGAGTAGCACAGGATTAGCGGGAGCAGGGGTACACATACCCAGTAATCCGGCTAAAGATGTGGTCCTAGCATTGGGTACGTATGCCAGCGTCTTCCAAGCAGAGGTTCTAGCAATTAAAGTATGCGCAGAAATGGTGCTGACCGACTCCGGGATAGAGACGCAAAGCACTATTATCTACTCAGACAGCCAAGCGGCAATTAGAGCACTAGCCAAGGTAGAGACAGTATCAGAGCTGGTCAAAGAGTGCAAACTTGCTCTAAACAAATTAGCAGAGGTAACGACAGTCACTATAGCATGGGTTCCCGGCCATCAAGGAACATTAGGTAATGAAAGAGCAGACGAGCTCGCAAGAGCAGGCGCCAGCTCGAGACCCATAGGACCGGAACCTCAGCTTCCGATATCAGCCACCGTTACTAAGGGAGTGATAAACGAACTTATGAAACGCGAAGCACAGGACGCGTGGGCCGGGAGTAACAGCTGCAGACAAGCAAAATTGTTTGTTAAAGGAAAGAATCACAAAAGAACCCGGACACTACTATCACTAAGTCGGGAAAGACTAGGCATAGTCATGGGCATCATCACGGGGCACTGCAGACTGAACCGACATATGTCCCTAATAGACAACAGTATAGACCCCGCCTGTCCTGAATGCGGGGAACCGGAGACCAGCCAGCACTTCCTGGCTGAGTGCATTCACTACAGCAGGCTCAGGTGGGAGACTTTCGAAGCCGATAGGATCGAAGAAGAAGAACTATGTGACCTGGACACTGGTCGCATAGCGGAGTTCTGCAAAAGGAGTTTAAGGTTTTCTGGTGGGAGGTCATCGGGGCCACAGTAACAACCGTATCCACACGGGAATAGGGTGTAATGAGTCCACATAGCGACTTGAACACCCGCCTGTGCCCCGCAGGCGTCCCACCCTATAATAATAATAAATAATATAGTAACCTCTTATTCCGTGGCCACACTCCTACGTCCGTTTGGACGTGTAATTCACGGTTCACGCTTTAACGAACTCGTCATTAGCGCACATCGACTTGCTCAATTAAGGTCGCCTAACATGATTCGTCATTCGATATGTTCGTGACGCCTGTGTTTATGTACGTGCTATAAATTTATTTTGTTGACTGTACGCACGGGGTACTTTGATGTGATTCTAAAAGAAATTATTTAGAAAAAATAACACTTTTTATGTTTTTTTTTTTATACTACAAACTGGTGTGTATCACTGCTGCGAAAATATATACATACACTTGTGCTTTCACTCGATTAAGCTGCAAAAAATATAATTATGTTACGAATATAAAAAATTTAAAAACAATTTAGAAAAATAAGATTAAAAAAACTAATGTAAGTAACTAATAAATAAAATAAAAAAATAGATTAAAAAAATACTTTAGATTTTTTTTCTGTTTGGCCTTTTCTCCAGCTAAATTATTACATATCGTCGCTTATAAAACAATACCGCGTAAGTAATATTTGTAAAATTTCAAGGATATATAATAATATATAATCATTATTTGTCTGTCTATAAGCGACGATATTCTACATTGCTTTTCATGATATTGAAGCATGTAAACACAATCATTATTTTGTTTAACTTCACAGGAATGTCAGGGCACGTCATTATAAATAGGTTAGTGGACAGACAAACCCCTATGTTCGCTTGTTAGGTCAATATTTTATTAAACAACATATTAAGCAACAATAGTATGGATTGCTATTAGATTTACGATGTGGCAATTGTATATGCGGGTACTTACAATTGTTTTTTTATTCTAAACTAGCGAAACCCGCGCAACTTCGTTTGCGTGTATCCCGCTTTCCCGTGGGAATTTTGGAATGTATTATACTTAAAAACCTTCCTCTTGAATCACTCTATCTATTAAAAAAAACCGCATCATAATCCGTTGCGTAGTTTCAAAGCATACAAAGGGACATAGGGACAGAGAAAGCGACTTTGTTTTAAACTATGTAGTGATTCTAATGAAGTGGTTAGATATCTGACAGTACGAACATACATTGCGACAGTCATCTATTTCATTAAATTTAATGCCTTTAGGTGTTAAAGTCAAAAGATCTTAGCGAGCAAGCAGAGGAAGAGAAAACATTTAAAATACTACCACTAACTACTATATAAAAATGACAAGTATGAATAGAAAAAATGCCTGATTACATTAAAATGAAAAATCATAATTAATATTATAATTGACATTAATATAATGCTCCAATTTGTCTATCAAAGAATCAGCTGAGAACCAAATGATTTCGTTCACAAATGTATGAAAATGAACGAAGTGCATCATCAATCATTTCCAAACAAAATTAAACGTCACACGCGTGTTGGCCAGTGTTGGACGCCCGCAGAAGATTAGTTTTGGGAATAGAGACAACAGAAAATAGAATAAAATGACTCGATATTGCATGCAGATTGGGTGAAAATGGAGCTTTTGATCAAAATTCTCGTTTATTCAATGTTTTTTTTTTGTTTTCTTTAAGGATAATTTCAATTCTTTGCGTGCGTAATTAAAATTAAATATGATGGCATATGATGGCTTGTTCTGCCTGCCTTTATTCAGGTTTTATTTCTCGCATAGAAAAAGCAAGAAAGAGTTCATAATATATTTTTTACTAAACAAAGATTAATCGTTAATGTTATGTTTTTTTAAAATTTAAAACAAATCATTAATTGTTTCAAAAAACTTCTTTACGCCTTTTTTTCGTTAAACATTTAACTTTTATAGGTAGATTATTAAAAATATATAAATGAGAACTTTTTTCTGAATTTTTGTAATTTTCCTAGATCATTTAAATTTCTTAGTCAGAATTCTCTATACTCTACCCTCCTCTGTTCAAGTTCAGCAAGCGACGCACTCATTAATACAACATTTGTCTCGGCAGACAGAATTCCTTCCTCATTCACCGTTATTAATATTGTATCAGCGTAATTATTTCCATCGTTTTCCCGATCACCACTGACAGGAGCGTAATTACATTTATTATTATGAAAATTTAATAAAATTAAACTTCACTGTATGGGGCAACCATGAAAGTGTCCATTCGAAACGTCGAAACACGTAATCCTGTCAAAAAAGACATTACTAGTTAGAATAAGGTTCAAAACTGACTGAACTCAACGAAACGTCAGTCCGTACTTTCGGGATTTCGTTTCATGGTGGGGTCTGATTTTATTAAATGTTCAAATTGCTGATTTTATTAAATTTCAAAATGCCTTTGATATTTGCAATTACTATCTATAAAGCATTTTAAGTGAGAATCATTTAAGAGTATACAGTGAACAATATAGAGACAAATTATGGAATTTTACATTCATCTTACTTAACTATTCTTAACCCCTCACATTTTTATACGGTTTTTAGGTTGATTTTATGAAGTCCTTATATTACAAAAGCCGAATTTTAATTCATAGTCAGACTGAAGAACGCGATATAATAAAAACATACACGTGTTATTTTCTTTGTTCTTCTTCTTCTTTAAATTTATGAGCTATATTCTATAACACTAAAATTAAAATTCAACGTTTAAAATAATTACAAAAAAATAAGGAACATTACTTAAAATTAAAGTAAAAATTTTATTGATCCATTGTCCATTTAAATGTTTACTTTATTAAATAATATTTAAGTAATAATTATATTTAAAATTGGGAGGACTTTGGTCAGCAGTAAAACAGTTTAAACAATAATAATAAAATATTATATTATAATATTAACGATTAAAAATAAAATAGACGTGTATGAATCCAGAAATATTTTTGATAAGTTATATTCTTCTTTTTATAAGCTTAAAACTAAATCCGGAAGCGGCGAGCTAAAATTACACTTTCAACAAACGAGTTATCCAACATACATCATGTTTTACATAAAAAATACATTAATAAAAACGCTAAAGCGTGTATCACTGAAAAACAAAATACGTTCAAAGCAAACAACCGCGTTAATACACATGGAAAACATAAATAATTTGAGATATTCGGCTTAAGCTTGATAATGGCTAAAGGTATAAAATAATACAGGTTAAAATTATAACAGGCGTCCCATAAAAGAGGATTAAGGGAATGCCTGATGACATACTGTATAACATGTTAAAATATAACCCGACCGCGTTAAGGATGTTTCAGCAGTTTTGGTCGCTTAATCTGAAACCGTTTTGGGAGCAATAATAAAGGGTTATTTTATTGTTATTTTTGGTTGTTATTATGCCTCATTTGGTCCGCGTCTCGTTATTTATTAATATCGCAAGATGTTATTGTGTTTGTGCTGCGTAATATTCGTATGGTTTGTTTTGTCTGTTTATTTTTAATAATGGTTAAGGTCTTCACATGTTTTCTATAATAACTAAGTAATCATTTATTCATATATTTATTGCAAGAACCGTATCAGTGAGAGAAATGAACATAGCTTGTTTAAAATAATAATAATGATATAGATCATTAATTTATTAAGCCTTTTTTATTTTTTTATTTATTAACTTATTATTACATTAATAAATATTTCCTAATTTTAAAACGGGCGAAGTTTACCAAATATTCAACGTGGCCTAATCAAAAATTAG
This sequence comes from Endotricha flammealis, assembly GCA_905163395.2. NCBI lineage: Eukaryota > Metazoa > Arthropoda > Insecta > Lepidoptera > Pyralidae > Endotricha > Endotricha flammealis. Next base: position 4,396,489 of record LR990859.1, on the reverse strand, counting down.
TAAGATGAAATATTTGTTACGTGCGCGTGCACACTCTAAATGAGTCTAAATAAATCAACGTGTCACCAAAGATTATAACGCACGTTTAATCGCAAAGTGAAATAAGTCAAAAATGGCTGATTTTTAGTTTTTATCATAATCCGTAATAACCTGACGATACAAATAGGAGCAGTTTGACAGCCGCGCGATTTTAATGAAAATGAGCGAGATAGTAGATCGCTCCTCTTTCTGATTAACGCGACCGAACAAGCGCGCACCAACAAACTGATAGATTCAGTCTTGTGCCGACAGTGTTCTGAGATTATTCATATTAAATTTTGCTATAAGTGAAATAAACTTGAATAAAGCATTGTGATATTAACAGGTGAGTACAAATTCTTGTTTTATTTTAATCGCAAACTGAAATATTTACATTCATTTCACTTTACTATTAAAAATATTGCATTGCTTCTTGCTACCATTAAGACTTAATGCGATTTGGTTTTAAATTTATCTATGGTTTCTATGAATTAGTCATAGATAATTCAGTTTCATTTTAAAAATTTAACATCATTTGTGGAACAAGTTGACTTTTTTCTCTTTTATACTAAATAATAGTTCAAATCTAATAATCAATTTATAGTTATCGCAGTCTAAGATTTAAAATGATCAAAGTTCATTGAAATATTTGACATTATTTCCGTTTTTTTTAAATAAAATAGATTTTTATTACCTTATTACTAAATTTATTACCATAGTTATCTTGCTTTAGGCGGCAGAGTTAGGAAAGAATTTTTGGCATGCTTTGAAAATGCTTAACGATTTTACTTATTACCTGCACAAATTACTTATAAAAAAAATATGTAAGAATTTTATTATCATTGTCAATAATAAATATTGTAACTCAGTTCTATTTTATGTAAATTTTATAAATAATATTAATATTTTGAAATAATTGTACATTTAATTTATAATTATATTGTATTTAATTTCATTACTTTTGTTGTAGGATGGCGTTTCGGCGAGCTCAAAAAATTTAGCAACTAGTACAGCCAGCTTCTTTATCAGACAAAGAAAACGTAATGGATGACGAAATTAATATTACGACTCAAGAAGAGCATCATAATGTAAATAGCGACATAGTAGAATGTAATAATGAAGAAAATGTTTCTCCATACATAAATAATATTACAAACAATTCACCACGCGAAAGTGATAAATTTGATAAATCGGTAAGCAGTTGTGATGAAATTTTATCAGATAATAATTTAGATGATTACAGTCACAACATTGACTCCCGTTTTATTAGTTCCCGTAAAACAATGAATAATTGTACTCCTAAAGTACAAGAGAAAAGTCCAGTAAAAATAAGCATAGTGCCAGATTATGAAAGTAATGATTCTTCTGATGAAAATATCAACATTAGAAATTTTGAAACTCGTACTGAAGTTGATCAGACAAACACAATATCACCTTCGAACGGGTCATCTTCAGTAAGCTCATCTACCTCAAGTTCGTCTTCATCAATCGCTATAATAAAAAACGCTAAGAAAAATAAACTAGCCATAACCGTACATGAACTGACTTTTGACGCATTTTTGGATACTAAGCTTTTACAAGAAGAATGGGGTTACAATTACAATATAAATATAGATGGACAAACGGTCAATTGGAATGACATAAAATCAATAATGGTCAAGAAAGAGAAACCGTTTAGTATTTTTTACAAGACTTCTTATAAGGACGGTAATTTTAAAGAAATAGACGTAAGAAATAAAAAAAAATATTACTGAAATTTCGTTACGAAAAGCTTACACAGAAAAACAAACAATAAGCCTAAATAAAAAGAAGGATCTCAAAGAGCTTGTCAATAAAGGATTAATCCCACCATTTTATGAGAATTATTATAATTCAATAATAAATTAGTTTCTAAGTTAATTTGTATGAATGGATCTCATTCTTATAAAACTATAATGGGATAATTTTCGTAATTGTTATACTTTATACAATAGTCGTTTATTTTGTAGAGTTACTTTATATTTTTTATACTGTTTCGGATGAAACATTTCTATGTAGGTAAATATATTATGAATATTGTCTAGTTTGAAGTTTATTTAATTAATGTCGACTGACTAGTAATAGATATTAGTAAATAGAAGATTTTCTTGTGATGTTAGACTGATAGTTAATTAATAGTATAAGGATGATTCGTTTTTTACTGCCGTTAAACAAAGATTATTAAATTTGAATAAAAGCAATCAAACTATTTTTGTCTTTTACTAAAAATAATAACAAAATTATGTGCAATATTATAATAAAATGCAACATTTGAGTTTATAGTAAAAAAATATATAGTTCCTTAATTTTAAACTGCATTAAAGTCTATTTAGTTCACATCGTTTAATATTTTTTTAGAAATAAATTGACTTATTTGGTTTTATTACAACTAAAAATAGAAAAATGATCCTACATTTTAATTGTAAAGTGAAATAATTCGGAACTGTTTTTTAAATCATGGTTTTATTAATTATAAATAAATAAACTTGGTGATTTAGAGATGTCCCATAAATACTATAACATTAAACTTAAATTTAAAACCATTTATCTTCTCAAAATACCTATTTATATTGAACTAGACCTAAACAAACTTCAACTCTTAAAAGTGCAAAACTTTAACAGCTCATTCCCAACAAACGGTAATTTTGAACTATTTCTCTTTGCGATTAAACGTGCGATAATATTCAAGAATGTAACTGCATTAAAAGTATATGGATGCCTAAAATCTTACGTACTCTGAGAGACAAAAGCTTCCATATGGCCATCTATTGTGTAAACTTGCGTAATCTATAAATTTTTGTTTAAACCTAGCTAATTAGTGTTAAAAATATCTGTATATTTTATTCGTCAGATTAATATTTTACTCGTAACAGTGGAAAACTACTAATTGCATAGCGATAAGACCGGCTATTGCGTTCTCTTTTTTTTGTTACTTTTATGTAATATTATTGGTACAATAAAAAGTTAGTTTTATTGTATTGTAATATGTATTAAACTACGTATTTTTTATTATGGTTGTCTGGAAGAGATTGCTTTAACGATAAGGCCGCCCGTTGTGCTTTTTTTGACACTACCTATGTACTTTGCTGCAATAAAGAATATTGTATTGTATTATGGATTTTAATTGAAGGCTATAGGTATTTTATTTTTTCTGTACTTGCCAGTTGGGTTAAAAGTCGTTACCGTCAATAAGGTAAAATGGTTTGAATAATTTTTTTACTGATCATGTACGTACATATTGCAATAAATCGTTCTCAGATTGTACCATTTACATTTTTTTAAATTTATTAATTTACTGTTGCCACAATAGTTTTCTATATAAATTAAATAATGGATACAATCTAAAATTATGTGTTACGAATAGAAATATAATTCATATTAAAATATAAAAATATATAAAAAGTAACACTTCTGTAAATGTTATAATCTATATCTAACTTGCAACACTGCGTATACGCCGCGCCGAAGGGCTGGCTGCACACGTTCGTGATTTAGTAACCGTAGCGTGACTCAAATTAATTTTCAAATACACGACTACACCCAACTGTACTACATACATTACTGGTTTGGGTTGAAATCCAGAGTTGGAATGTTTAGTCACAGTAATAAACGAGCAATGTATGGTGTAATAAATTATGTTGCTCGCCTCTAATCCTCGCGCCGTAATCAAGCGTGGCTTATTGTTGGCATTCGTGCGCACGCGCCTGACAAATACACTGAAAAGCAGATAAATCTTTAGGGGTGTCGATATTACCCTTAAATGGGGGATATTAACTTTTATCACCCGTGCGTAACAGCTGGCGTAGTTGTCGGATTAATACGACTAGTTTGAATTAGTTGATGACGTTTTAAATAGATTGGCTTATTGACACCTTGTGATTTTAGGGCGACAAGAAATGGTAATAAATACGGTCATTATTTTGTCATATTTGTCATAAATAAAGAAACTACCAATAATAATTATATCTTTCATAGTTTCTTAATAGTTTAGTCAAGATGTACATTCTCGCAAAAGGTCGTGTCATTTTGAATTTCCAATATAAAAATCTAGATTTGTAATTTTGGTCAGAAAGTCGCGTTAGGGGCAGGTTATTTTGAAAGTGCTGGGGGGTTACCATCATCTTTTACCTAACTACTCACGTTTTGAATTGGTTCCGTTTAGGTACCTAAACGTAATCGCATTATTTCGTACCACCATCTCTCATAAACAGGATCTCATTCCGTCGGATGAGCAAATGAAAATTGTCGCTGATTAGTTGCAGCGGTGCGTTCAAAACAAACCATTAATTCGTTTTGGTCATTACCGGTTTTTTAAAACAACTTAATTTTATTATTTATCTATTTTAAAATTGTTTAAGATGTAAATTAATCTATATTCAAACGAAAAACATAGATTTTTTATAGATTATAGGCAGATTAAACGGGGTATACTTGCGTAAAAAAAGTATTTAACGAAAATTAAATATTACACGTTCAAAACGCACCCTGTCGGATCGGACTGACACAAATGTCAAGTCAATCTTGTGAAGTGAAATCGCGTTTTACGAATTTAAATAAATTTACGCCTTGTCATTTTCCATCTGCGACCGTAGCAGCTACGCCTCAGCATCTAGCTCCTAGACGCAGAACAACGCGTGACAGGCGGAGACGTGGTGGTGTGGTGATATGAATTCTGTGGTGATGGTGAACCGGCGTTGAAATAAGATACAGCACGCAGGGCGTTGTGTGCTGACTCAATAGAAAAAGCCAATTTATCGAGGGAGATATTGGTCTTTTTTAGGAATTTAGTAGAGGAGATTAAGAGATATAAAAACTATATTAATTTCTATAATTTAATATTTACTACTATTTTTAACTAGCATAACATTATTGATGAATATCATATCACATCAAAACATTTTTTTATAATGTTAATGTTCATAACAATAAATGTAATTTATATAAATGTTACAACAATACATTTTGTGTGGTCGTTTTCTTTACTTTCTTATATATTTACTCGTTTCTTATAATTATTAAATTATATAAAACAATTCGCACCAAGTAGCCATATTTAGATAGAAATTTGATAGATATTACCGTAAATTTTCATAGGCAACAACGACATTTGGCGGCTGGCGGGTGAACTAAAATTAAAAAAAAGCGATGGCCATTTTCCAACTTCACATGGCGTCTGATGGACCGCGGACCATTTGATACCATTGACGTTATTTATTTTATTAGTTGTTTATTTACTTAAAATGTAAATAAAATATAATTGGATACTTAAATACTCAAAATTCTATATATTCCGTCGGTTGGGGGATGTCTTTGGAGCGCTAACAAAGAAATATATTTAGAAAATAAAGGGTAGCGTATACATACTATGTATAAAGGTATATAGTTGAAATTTTAGTTCATATCTCAGCCAGTGCATGACAGCACCTTCCATACATGACGATTTTACCCCGGAGTTGCCACTCTATCCTCCTTGACAGTCCTTGATTCAATTTAGGTTGACAGCTTTTTTGACAGATCAATTCTTTCAATTTAAGTCGTGGAAAGACATGGTGGTACGAAAGTTCATACAAAATGAATGAATAATATCTGCTGAATCGCTGTCACCTAAACCGAGTCGTTTAGAATACATGGTGGTACGAAATAACGATTCTATTCTGTTTAGGTCCTGAATTGAATGGGAATAAGAGATGGTGGTAACCCTGCTGTGCGAGCGACGGTAATTAATTTATTAATTTCATTATTTCTATTATATTAAAAATGTTTAAAATATAGTATAAATTTAACTCGAATAGAACCCACAATAAAATTTATTACTCGTAGAATTTACGTCATTATTAGTCGGATAATTCGGATTGTTGCAGACAAAGGGTTCAATCAAGTTCGGCGAAGGAATCAAACCAGTCCGAGATCTGATCGAGAGTGCATATCGAAGGCACTGAATATGGAAGTAGGAAGGATGTTGTGGCGTACAATGTTAGCCAAAAGGCGTAAAAAAACTAAATTCCTAAATAACATTTCGATATAAATGTGTGACTTGATTTACTCTTTACCCTACCTACTTTACATAGACACCCCTAAAATGATACTCATGGGGTATTTTTAACATTATTATTATATCATTTGTTAGCGACACCACTAATTAATAGTGTTGTTGCCCTGATATAACACCCATCGATATAAAACTACCTATATTCGTTTACAAAATGTAATTTTTTTTTTAAAAAACTTAATTTTTTATTTAATATGACGTACGAAGCTTAAAACTCCATATCGTTTTGGTGGTGTCGTTAACAAATTGATCCAATTATAACTCTATGAATATTGATCTCAAATATAATTGTGGCATCAGAAAGTGTCTTAAGGAGAATATCATATATAGTTTTTTTATGTTATACAGCAGACAAACAGGCAAGCTGTTATAACAGCAGTTATAACAATTTTATTATATTTTAAATAAACATGAAATAGGATGATCGATTTCATGCTGTTCTCTGTTTCTCTCACACATGGGCCACGTCTCTGGTTTCTCTGTATATTATTATTTATTCTCATATAAAAGACAGTGACAATACATTTAACATAAATAAATGCTGAATAACACGGATAAGAGTAAAAGCAAGTTCACCGTCGATTTACTTCCGAGCACATATTTACACCAGCGTTTAACTCAGACGTATCTTAAATGGGATAAAATGTCTCAGGATGGAAGTAAAACATTTTCCCTATAAGAATTTGTTTAAAGCTTCAGGTGTACCTGCTATTTATTTATTACATTACATGTGACACATACATTATTTATTTATTATATTACTGTACATAAAACATAGCAGTTATCAACATGCACCATACATTATCCACCAGTACCATACATTATTACCAGTTATCTACATGTTTTTTTAATGAAAAGTGACATCAGATGGTACTTATTCATATTTATTAAAATGATAATCAAACATACGGCATAACATCAACAACACCAGACAGGGGTCTTTGTTTTTTCCTTAGCCAAGCAGTAGGATATAACACATCCAGGCTAAGAAAAAAAATTATAACATCATTAAAATAATAATATAAGTTTCCGTCATCAGTATAAATACATCGCATTAGGTGGTATAATACGTTTTTTTTTATATTTATTATTTTGTTTACAAAATTACTTTTACAAAAACTGTCCTAACTGCTGATGAACTAACTCTATTTATTTATGTAATCTTGTATGAAATCATTTTCTCTTAAAATCTTCAGTGACCTGGTCATTTTGCTTTGTTTCCGAAATGTTAATAGTTTATTCAGCATCTAATTTGTTTATTATATAATACATAAAGTAAAACATGAGTAGAGAATGGGCCTACAACGGCCTACTCTCGATCAAACGATTTCATTGTTATTTTCATACACTCCGTTCCAAAATAGAATAAGAATTATGAAAATAATAAATAGAAATAAAAACATTTTAATGTTCACGTTTTAATTTGGCACCGATAGGAATTACCTACTATGTTTCAAGTAGAATTTTTGTACTATTATGTAACGTTTTTAAAATATTGGCTGTCTCTCAAAAAATTCCAGATTGTTCCATTTGCTAGTCATAAAGGAATCTTTTGACCGTGTAACTCTTGAAAGCATAGATATTTTGTTCATGCATGAACGGGTATCCTTTGACGCGAACTCTGAATATCATAATATGCACATACAATTTCGACGTGACTCGCGGTAGAGGCAAATTTTAAGAGAATAAGCTGTCAGGATTTCAAATAACTTTTTATATTTACAGAACTAAGTATAGTTCTGTTATTTTATGTGGATTTTAAAAGTTTCAATCGTATTGTAACAATAATAAAGTACGCGATTATAAAAAATATGCTAAAGATGTATTTAGATAAAACTTATGTTTGAAAAAGAAACTAACTTTAGTATGTATCTGTATCAGATTTCCAATCACTTTCTGATAAATTGAGGATATTAATTCAAATTTTCTAAAAAGAAAAAATTACAGGGTCGGCAACGCGCGAGTGATACCTACCCCCGGTGTTATAAGCGTCCATAGCTACGGTGACCGCTTATCATCAGGCGGGCGTACCTTGCTTCTTTGCCACCTTAGTGGTATAAAAAATGTACAGCGATTTTGTTCGCTTCAATCGGAAAAATCAATTGTACAAAACAAAATTTAATATCACAGTACGATATCAAGGAACGGAGCGCCTATCAAATATTTCATAGCAAAGGCGCTCAGACGCGACTACCTACTAAGACATCTGGCAGGACAAGAGGACAGAATTCAATTACATAGGTCGATAACATCTCGCATGCGAAGGCATTAAAACAACAGTCCTGCAACCTGCAATAACCTTATTTTATGTTCTTTGCATTAAGTTTTCTGTATGTTGGAAAATGTTTTTGTGCTGTTGCACTTTCGTAATGGTATTGCTCTTTTCAGCTAAACGTTCGTGAAAGTAATTACTGGGTGTCCCAGAAGTAAAGAGACAAAATTATCTTAACATTATTTAATAAAAAATTGTTAAGATAATTTTGTCTCTTTACTTCTGGGACACGATAAGTTTTTGGAATGCAAATGAAATTAAAACTAATTTACTTTTAATACCTATATCAAATTTGCTCCAGCGATTCCTTCGTATCCAATTTTTCTCAAATTAATAGGTAGCAGTACGCTTCATGACCGCTTTTCCAGATGTAGCTGCTACTCTTTTGGCCAATCTGGTCCATCGGTTTTTGAAAGATGTCAACGTTTGTGGTATATCTGTGTATTTTTTATACTCCTTTTTACACAGGGCCCAAAACATTTTAATACCTCGAACTTGAGGCACATTCGGGGCATTATTTTGTCTAGTTATGAACTGGACTTCTAAATGTTTAGGTTATCCGCCGCAACTCTCACCGATGTTGAACATGCCTGTGCAAAAACCTTTTTTACTCGGTTTATATTTCTAGATGTAGATACTGTACGATGTCTGCCCGGGATCTTTTTGGAATCGGTCTCTTCGGTTTCTTAATAACGTTTCATTATTCTGTACAGACTAGTATTTCTTGCTCCCTCTTGAATAAAATGACGTACTGTGTCAGATTTCCCATGACACAAATACATAGTATTGAATAACTCTCTTTGAAAACAATTCTTGTTCAGCTCGCTTCATTTTCAAAAATTGCAATCACGATTTTAAATCCCTATTTTGACAGATATGTTATCTATGGTTATACCATGACAATCTTTTTTTTATATATTTTTCTATGGCCGGTTTGATTTTGAGAATAGTCTTATACTTTTGGGACACCTTTTATATAATTTATTTTACTACTTCTGTGGTAATTTCAGTATAAAATCTAATAACAGCTATCATATTTCAGGCAAATCAATGAATGAATTCATTTGCAATTTTTAAACTGCTTCTTACATATTACACTGTTTTTTTAAACAAAAAAATGTAATTACATAGTACAATATGACGACCTCCGTGGCGTAATGGTTACCACGCCAGACCGCCACCCAGGAGGTCCCGGGTACGATCCCCGGTCGGGTCATGATGAAAAACGAACTTTTTCTGATTGGCCTCGGGTCTTGGATGTTTATCTATATATGTATTTGTTATAAAATATAATATCGTTGAGTTAGTATCCCATAACACAAGTTTCGAACTTACTTTGGGGCTAGCTCAATCTGTATGAATTGTCCCTATATATTTATTATTATTATTATTAATATGAATACTATTGATAAATAAATTTTCAAGTAAATCCCTTCACGCAATATTTAGAAATCTTCTATCATATAAACAGGTCAGTCAATTAATTTGTTGACTGTACATTAATTCACAATAACGTTATGAATAGGTATAATAATTAAAATTACCTTAATCGATTTCTCACAACGGACCCGGAAAGGTTGAAAACTTTTCTTAACTAAAGTATGAATGTAAGTGCCGCACGACCGCCAGAATATGTCCATTGTACGAACTTGAGCCCGCGCATTGTGCTCGCACGGAGTGAGATTGAATTTTCTTCTGCACCCTGAAAATGCAGTCGCAATCTTCCTAGGATATGGGTCGTAGAAAGATATTATTTACGAAAAAATATAATTTTTTACATTTTTATTAATTTTCGTTTAAATACATTGAAAATTAGGTACATGAGAAAACTTTTTTTTAAGGGGTCAGGTAGTCTTGTCGCTGTCTGATTTTTTATCTTCTAACATCACTAATTTATTATCTTCTCACAACACTAATTTATTATCTTCTCACATCACTAATTTATTATCTTCTCACATCACTAATTTATTATCTTCTCACATCACTAATTTATTATCTTCTCACATCATACGTGTTGTTATTGTATTTTATACATATAAAATGCTTTATCCTGAATGATTGATGGATCAACGAACAGCCTAAACCGCTGAACGTACCGCAGACCTGACACTTGGAGAGTCTGTTTTTTGTATGATGCAGGCATCCTAGTGCGATAGTGATAGTGCGATAATAAAATCCTTGTAAATTTTCTTTCTTAGATAATTTAGATGGATTTTACGGAACCACTTTTAAAGTTAATGACACATTAAATTATGGCTTTAACTATCAAGAAAAACGATATAGCATGAGTCTTTATGTGAAATTAATATTAAACTTTATGTTTAACTCAAAATAAAGCTAAGTACGTGTACCGTTACGTTTGATAGAAGAATGGTAATATCTCTTTCAAAGTCTTGAGACGAAGGCAATAGAATCTAAAGATCTACATTACAATATGTAACTTAGCATCATCCCCTACATGGCTAAAAAACGACAATATAGAGGTAATCGTTCGTGAAACATCGATAAACGAATCGATTTAACTTAGCTCCCTGCAGAAGGTGACTCGACGACTTCGCAAAACTTTAAATTGCTACCAAGGAATTTTACTTTGAAGGACTTGCAAAAGTGACGTTTACAGTTTTGTATACCCGGTTTATCGATACTTTATGAATTCGAATGAATTGCAGACTTGAAAGGCATAGTATCGATTACATGCATGCGTGAACAGTGCAAGCCTCATTGATAACCCTTTTACACAAGTCATGTAGGATGATTCTTAAAAAACATATAGCAAGTAAATTACATACAGTCAATGAGTACATAAAAGTTTTGTTTCTTTTTTTTATATTAATGTGAGTTCGTATGTAAATGACATACGAACTCACATGGTACATCCCGCTGACAGAGAAACAGACTGTTGATAGCTTTATGATACGGAACTCGAAAACGGTAGCTTTGAAAAATACCTATAAATTTAACAATACCGAACACATTTTACAGCCGCTTGTTTTGGGGTGTCTCCGGAACAAACGCATTGGTACAAAACGGACCTGTATGGAAATGGTCGTATGGCGACCGGACGGGGAGCCGGCGGGAGTAACTCCGGAACGTTCAGCATAAATAGTGACGCGGGCCGTGTCCGGTTCGTCATCGACCGTGATATTACACTGTGTGAGACAATGCGTACGGCTATTATGCTATTCTGTGACAATGTCTTTGTTTATGCTACCTATTGTGATTTTCCCCAATAGGCGAAATCTCAGAACACAGAAAGAAGAGAAATGTAATAAGACAGTTTTTGTACCGGAACCTCAGAACACAGAAAGAAGAGAAATGTAATAAGACAGTTTTTGTACCGGAACCGATGTCGCCACTTACACACACAGTTACATTTTAACACAATCATAGAATAATCTCCGACAGTCACACTCACACAAATCGTAAGCCCGTGATTTGCAGTTCGATTACGAACACAGATGTAAGAAGTGTATTATAGTGACGGGCACCTAATGAAAAAGGGCGACAAGCATTATCGATAACTTTACCTCTCGATATTTTACAATAACAATTTATTACGGACTACAACTATGAACTATAATACCTATTTAATTTTAAATAATTAAAAAAGAAAAAAAAATTACCAAAGTTTTTAGTTTTTATTTATTTTATTTTTGGAAAATAGTAATTTTTATACAACCAATTAAAAGAAAGAACTTTAAAAAAATTAGTACATAATAACAAGCGATTTTTTTTAAACTAATCAAATGAGTTTTTAGGTGAGCTACTTTCCCCTTGAGTTTGATCCAATACTTATGGGACTAGGACACCCTGTACAAGGAATGCACTGTAGTAAAAGTTTCAAATTATTATACTTTCAAAAATTAGAAATACAAAATTATCGATACTAAAATATTCTACTTTTGGCAGCACTACATGGCTTGTGCGACGGCCATTATTACTTTGACAGATCGCGGAAGCTACAAGCGGCGGTACCACGATATTTTCACAACATTGTAATTATCGTTACGTTTGCATTCCATTGTACGTGCATACCGCAAAACATTGAAAAACGCGTATCCAAAACAAGCAATGGACAATATTTTTAACGGAAGTATCGACTATGCCGTATATTGTTTAATGATTTCTATGCCTCAAAAATATTTCGTTAATTTGTCATTTATATAGAAAAATATTAAATAAATGACTTACCTATGATAAGTAACACCACTATTACTTGAATTTACCGTATCACTGCGATTTTTGCACGTAATTAAAGCACAAGCCGGCATTTTTGTTGACATTCACGGACGTGTGTTCGCGGAAGCGTTGTTTTGTGAATGACTTAGAACAATCAAGTTCCTGCACATTTGTGCAGAAAATGGCGTCATGTGCCCCGCCCACAAACCATATCTCTTGTATTGTGATATCTGTGGGCGAAATTCAGGTTGGACATATGGAGATGGAACCTTTGTTAATATTAATTTCCAACCCAAACGTGCTGACAATTTTCAATACTAATTGGGGAGGTCGTCGCTTACTGTGAGTCTATGAGCAGTTTTGATGCGTGCAATAAAATTATAGAATGGGTCTTTTTTAGGGTTTCGTAGTAATTTTTTTATGGTAAGGAAAGGATACATGACGACATCAGGAATTATACAAATTTTGACGTTTAACCAATTCGGGACTTTATTTTTTAAACCGGAATTTAATGTCGGATGTAGTATTTATAATAATGTATGCAATTGAAATCAGTGTCGACAAAATGCTGTTCTGTGTAGTGTAGACACGTCTTTTACAATTTTATGACATTTATGTCAAGTATCAGTGTCGTTCTTTAGCTATTAACACACACACACTTTTCTGTGAAACAAATTGTAGAATATCCCTCCCCATTCCTTAAACATGAGAAACATAAGAGAAACAGCCTATTATTGGGATTCAAGTTCAGTTTATGGCTTTGTCTATACGGCTTACTTCATAAAAATGTTATTGGACGCATGATAGATCACACATTTTATTAGCAAAGACTACAAGCATAGTCCATTTTGATATGAATCACGAGTCGGGGGTATGAGCCAAAACTGTTCGCGTCGGTTCGACGTACTCCTCTCGTTTCGCAAACGGATTTATGTTTGAATCTATATGTTGATACACACGGACAAGTAACTTAAAAGATAATACTAATTTTATACAGTTTTAAGAGAGGTAGGGGACAGCGGATAATCTGCTCAAATCGGAGCAGCTCGTGGGGGGAAGGACCTCAGCCTTACAGAAGATCGTAGCCAAATAGCATTGGTCTCAGCCATGCTGTGTTCCTACGGTGAGTAAGGTCTCCAGAGCTCCACTTGGAGGGGTTGGGAGGGGTGGCAACGCGTGAGTGATACCCCCGGTATTGCAAGCGTCTATGATGCTTACCATCAGGCGGGCTGTATACGTGTTTGCCATTATTGTGGCATAAAAATTACTATTAAATTATATATTTATTGTAATTTTTATGTAAGAGGTTGGTAAACGAGCATGCGGTTCACCTGATGTTAAGTAATCACCGTCTCCCATGAGCACAGAAACACCGGGGAAGTCACTGAGACGCCGATTAGGTACTTATAAATAAAAAACTTATAAATAAATATTTACTTGTTTAGTTTCTTTGTGCAGTACGATGACGAAACAAGATTGAATCTGAATGTGGGATAATGAGGATATATCCTTAATCGACCAAAGACCAAAAAAAAATATAGACATTAAAATTACTCGTGTGTATCGAAAACGGGGAGACAAGTCTGGCAGGAGGCCACGAGGTTCGTTTATATATCATCGTGTTTTGACACGTCCCGTGGCCCGACGCCGGTGTCGTAGGAAGCAATCATTGCGAGTTGGTACTGGTGGAAAAAGTCCAAAAATATAACTCACTGGTTGTCCAGTAATTTGATTCAGATTCAAATGATTTGTTTGTTGACCGTAAGTCTAATCTATATTAGGTACCTACTTACAGTCAAATAATGAAAAAGATGAGCAGGGAAGAGAACGAAGCATAGATTTTTATGCTAATATAGTAAGCATCGTTATAAAACTTTGTAATTAAATAATACAGTTTGATAAATAAAAATTCGAGTAAATCAAAATATTCAATAACTTGAATCATATTTAAGACCTGCCCACCTCTTTCATTGGCTGATTGTACGAGTTGCATCTGAGTCAGGTTAGTTATTAATTAGTCTATGGTCAGGTGCAAGTCGAGCTTAACACTTGTAGTACAATTTTGGCTCATATGACATAGAACCTATGAATGGCACAGAGTCCGATATGTAAAGGTTGACTGGCATGCTCTTGACTGTACTATTACGTAGGGTACACGACAATAACAGACATTCACCCCTTTAATAAAGCCTTTCGCTACCAACCAGTCATTTTGGCATAATTGAATACTATTAAATAAATTAAATAAATTAAATAAATAATAAGGACAATTTACACAGATTGAGCTTGCCCCAAAGTAAGTTCGAAACTTGTGTTATGGGATACTAACTGAACGATATTATATTTTATAACAAATACATATACTTATATAGATAAACATCCAAGACCCGAGGCCAATCAGAAAAAGTTCGTTTTTCATCATGACCCGACCGGGATACGAACCCGGGACCTCCTGCGTGGCGGTCTGGCGTGGTAACCATTACGCCATACGGAGGTCGTTAATGAATTCAAACCTATAAAATAATACTTTAAGAACATAAATAAAAGAGAAAAACTCTATGAAAGAGTTCCCTAATAATTGAATTCTTAAACACTTCGCAGCAGTAAATATTTATAAGTGCATGTTCGTTAATGACGGGGAAAGTTTGTATCTCCTTTCAGTAGACCAACTTTCACAGTATAAAGTCATTATTCACTTAGCATCGTGGTATCGGCAAGCACCAATTGGTAGTTGGTCATTGTCAATTTAACTGCACGATTTATTGAATCCACAAGAAATTGTCACAATTTGTCCATACGTTCAAATTGGTATAATTTACTGTGACCGAACTATATTTTGCCATTCAGTTTTATAGACGACGACATCACGATTGAAGACATTTGATATTGGTAAGACATATTGGATATTAAAAACGACCTACAATTCATACAAATAAATATAACTTAAATTTTCATGGACGAATCACACAACGCCATCTAGTCCCAATTCAATCAATCAACTAAGCTTGTACTGTGGGTACTAGATTGCTGATAAAATACACATACTTATAACCAGACCAAGAGAAACATGCATAATATAATAATCTAATTGATTCCATTAAATTCTCTATCCTCACGTAGATTGAAGATCTGCTCTACATTGCTTGCAGGAATAATACCGTATCCGTATCCCAAACTATGGTACTCATACATCTACATAATCCTAAACAAGCGTCATTAAGCATCACCCTCTTAAAAGTCCTTATAGGATCATTAAATTATAAATCCAGTGGAACGCATTAAGGCTATAACGTAAAGGGACAACAGCTCAATAATGAGTTACTACCGAAGTTATCTCCCTAGGTATCATCCAACATGTATTACGTACAGTCAGAACAGAATATAAGTTAAATGGTGTTAAATTAATTATGTGCCCATGCCCATTTTGCCTTTATTTGTTATTGGATTATTTGAACGGGTCATGAAATTCGTTATATAGTTTTTTTATACCACTAAGGTGGAAAACAAGCATACGGCCCGCCTGATGGTAAGCTGTTACAGTTGTCTATGAACGCTTGCAAATCGGGGGATCACCTGCGCGTTGCCGACCCTGTAGAAAGTGTAGCTCTGGAAACCTTACTCATCGTAGGAATACCTACAACATGGCCGCGACTAATGCTATTTGGCTACGATCTTCTGTAAGCTCTTCCCTAGACGGGCTGTTCCGTTTTGAGCGATTATTCGCTGTGCCCTACCTCTCTTAAAAAGCGCTGATTACTTAAACGCGTCATGTTTGATTTGTTTTTCTTGTTTCTCCTCTAAAACAAATCATATTATAGTAAAGTTATACATTATTTACACAATACAAAACCACGAACTCGACTTTCTACACTAAACTACCGCAAAGGACTGTAACTCTATATTTGTTTCCCTTTTGCCCGTAAATAATTTCAGTTCATATAACAATATTGTTCTCGGCTGTACCACAATGTACACTTTCGCCTTCATTACACTCTGGAGAGCGCTGTTTGCAATTAACACGGCAACTTTCCAGGTCACAGGTGATTCTGGGTTTATTAACAGTTTGCTCTTTACTCATTGTGTTCATGTACAAACTTTTTTACATGGTCTTACCGGCTGCATTAAAGATGGTAAAAGGTGGTTAAAGATTTGATGACACATAAAAGTTAAAGCATCAACAGAGGGTTGTTGCATAAAATTTGGAATTTTTCATAAGTATTTCAGGATTAAGATTTATGTAAAATGTTATGTCACTTTCTTACCAAACGTTGGTTAAGAAAATGTACGTCCAAGGAACTATCTTTCGAAATATCATCATATCAACCCATAATCATCCCACTGCAGGGATACGGGATTGCATCGAAGGGGGACTAGAGCGTACTCTGCCACGCTGCTCCAATGCGGATTGGCAGAGGCCGGTGTTCTCAAGCCGCTCGAAGGCTACCGACTTGGCTTTACGACTGTCATCTACCGATAACAGCCGGGACCGACGGCTTAACGTGCCCTCCGAAGCACGGAGAAGCTCGAGATAACGAAACTCATCCAAGCACTGGCTAGGGTCGACATCGCTTAACTTGCGTGTTCATATTAGAGTGCGACACAAAGCGACGCCATCGAGCTTTCGAAATATATGTAATGTTATTTAAAGTCGGTCTAATTTAATGCGATGAGAAGGTCTGCTGGCAGTCGCTTCATGCTGTCATTACAGTATTAGTTCTGTAATTTCCTTAGTAAGTATTAGATAGCGGACTCAACTAGGACAACTTCACAAGTACCTAATAAAATTGGCCGTATTATATTAAAAATTTTATGATAGGCGAAATTTAAGTTAGATTTTTTTGTACATTTTAATTATTATCTATTTTAACGAGATACATACATGATAGTAGACTTCGCCAACGATCTGAACATTCTGAATCAGAGGAATTCAAATTCAATGCAGGTTTTCCTGTTATATTTAGAAACACAAACGGACAGATAAAAACATCGAGAACTGTTGCTATTTTATTACATAAAGATTTTCTTGGATACGAAAATGCTATGTTCTCGTAATATTCAAATACATTCATACTATTCCCAAGACGGAAGCAAGAGACATAGGCGATATCTAAAAAGAGTCAGTCTTATTCAAAGTTGTTAAATAAAATCTCTATGGAATGCCCAGTTACAGTGAAACTTATTCAATTTGACTGCGAAGACAACTGTTCTTGGATTTTAAAGGCATTGTATTTTTCCGACACCTTCCTCATTCGTTCATTTTGTCTGTTACTGAACAATACTTTCATTCAATCCGCTTTAAACATTAGACATGCAAGGCACGTTCGCGACTGCTCTGCGACCAAGCCGACGGCTGTGGTTTTATTATACAGTGTGGCGGGGCGATTACTGCTAATTAGACTTCATTGTTTTCAATAAACAACTTGCTATGAATTATTATTTTATATATCTTTTTGTTGCTCTGAAAATTGGTTTTAAATCCTTCATGAACCCAATACACTACTTTTAGGTTAGCCGATATACTTCACATACACACTTTGAATGTTATTTCACTTGTTATCTATTTGACTCTTTCAATCTGACTACTGACACACATCAATATTTTTCTACTGGATTGGTAAAGATAAACAACTAAATTCGCTGTAGTAACTAAAGCCCGGTTTCCACCAAAGCGGAGAAGAAAATGAGATATCAATTTTTTTCTATAGAATCTTGTGCCGCACGGAGATCGCAGACGAGCGGAGATGTGTATAGCTGGGCGGCAAATCTCGTCCTCTGTCCCCCTCTCCGCTTGGATCGAAACCGTGCCTCAAGCATATTCGAGAAACTAAAGTTATATGTACTCTTACTAAAGTAATACCAGATAACGCGAAAGTATGACCCGCGTGCGCGGTTGCTAATGTCACACCCGAAAATACTGAAGTCACACGCGCTAATCAACGTGTCCACACCCTCACTTCAACATGTGAGCAACGTTCAATTCTATTGGTACGTGCAAATGAACCACCCTGCAGTCCTGTTTGTCTTCATACTTTGTCGTTTGAAACTCATACATTATTGATGACCAAACGCCGCCTACACGTTTCATTATGTTATAAGGAGAAACTTGCTATGTAATGCATGGATTTGGCCTTTTCTGTGTCTGGATGTGATCTTCTTTTCGTTTTTGTATGAATTGTAACCAAAAACTTGCAATTGGTTTAACATAACGGTCTACAGAGAGAGAGAGAGTCACATATGCTAAGGCAGATCTCAGATATTACAATTAAATCATATTCTCGAAGTGACATAAAAAATTATGAAATAGTAAAAATATTAATGTTTTATTGACGCAGAATCACATTACAAGTGAAATAAAAACTGACTGACTTCAGAGATTTCTCTTAAACGTCTAGTTAAAAAGTTTTTTTAAACTGGACTCTTAGAAGTCTTTTTTAATGTCCTCCACTTTTTGAGTGTTGTTTTCTAAACTGAAATTAATGATGAAAATATTCTTACTTAATACTGCCTTAAAAAAATAGATAACCAAGAATAAAATAAATTAAAACACTGTCATTCTCGAAGAGAATAAATGTAGACCGAAAGTGACAAAACTAGTTTTAGTTAAAAGTTACCTTATCTTTGTTTATTACGTGTGTTAAATAAGTTATTTTACCCAACTTCATAAAAAGTTGCTTTTTTTCTTTCCATGAAACTATTTCCTAATACACACAAATATTATAGAATTAGAAGGAATAAAATGTTTCAACAAATCATTTTACATTCTGTTTTTTGTAATGCAACTTCAAAATCACACACGCTTTCAATATAAAATACCGTAGATATTTGCGAAACAAAATTCGTGTTCCCAGACATCTGGGACGTATAAACGACAGCTGTCCGAACAACTGAGCGAATTCAAATTACGGAACTAAAATTTGTCGTGTCTGTAGGTACTGTCTATTTTTATCATGTCAATATTTAATGCAGTATTCAATTTCGATTTTAAAACTGAGTTTTACTGGAGTTATACCAGTCAGTCGCTGTGTGGTGTGTCGTGTCGCATTGATATCGGTTTCATACATTTAGTAATGGTTAAAATTGCATTGTAACGTTTGTTAACCCTCCAAAACACACATTACATTATGCTATTCTAGCTCTATAGCTAGAATAGCATAATGTACATGCACAATGCACGACAAATGAATATCGGTTTCAATCAGTACCTATGTACTGATTGAAACCGATATTCATTTGTCGTGACACTAGACACCACACCTTAACTAGTATAACTCTAGTATTTAATATTTGTTTATGCCCCATGCATGGGGATCCAACCCGAATACATTCTAATGCCAAAGATAAGGTCACTGTAGTGTTTCGCCTAAGTATTATTCTAATGCTTCACAAAGAAAATCACTCCGATCGGAGCCTCCTTTTTCAAGTCGGTTAATAAGGAGTGATAAAACGAACCTACGCATTCTATCTCCATAAAGGAAGACATCGCTATCGACTACTGAGTATCTGCAAATGTTTTATTCATATCCCACAAATGGCAATTACAGTAACAGAGACCTTAGGAAGGGAAGCATTGTATAAAAAAGCTTGGGTGGCTGTTAACCGGACGAAAAACATTGTTACCCGCGAAATTATGCTCGCCCCGTTATGGGGGACATTTCCCTTTGACCTAATACCTTTTGCGCAGTCAGATGTCTTTTTGTTCCCTTACTCCGGTATTAATATTTTCATTTGCAGGTTTATTTGTATTGTTTCAAAATTTTAGATTGGTGTTTGTTGGGTTTTATTTCTTTCTCTTTTTTTGGTGACTTGTAGTAATATTTGACTATCAGTCCGTTTCTGAAACTCATTTTGAGTTTAATTCTACATTAAGTCTCAAGTTTTCTTTAGTTTAACAGTGACAGCTATAACTTTAAGGTGCTCCTTCACCGCGAGCATTATAAATAAATAAATAAATATAAAAAATATTCTTGGACGAATCACACAACGCCATCTAGTCCCAAACTAAGCAACTAAGCTTGCATATGGGTACTAGATTGCTGATAAATATACTTAAATACTATTTTATTTGTAAATAAATACTTATTATACATAGAAAACACCCAGACCAAGGCAAACAGACATGTTCATGCACACAAATGTTTACCTTGAGCAGGAATCGAATCCTCGGCCCTCGAGATAAAGTGACCATTGATAGCCACTCGACCACCAGGCCTGTCATTCGCGTGTTATGTAACATTTTAGATTCGACTTTGAGCATTACATTACAATACTACCTCCCTGACTGACGAGGGTTCGCCTCCCTCACTGCTGTAATGCTCGAATCTGAGCGTTACATTAGACGCGAATGCTCCCGGTGAAGGAGCACCTTTATGCATTAACTTTAAAAATTTGCCGTCTCATAGTTTAATTCTAACTCTTATTATACAGTGCTGTTCACATCTTTGCAAAATCATTTCTATCACCCGACTGTGGGTCACTCACTTAAAATTACATAATTGTGTCATATTAGCCACACTCCGCCATCAAATTAATGGGTCACTTCCTGGGTGACTTAACATTAGTTATAGGTCAGAAGTTTTTAGTCCTATTCATTTGTGATGTATTTTATAATAATTTGTTTAGCGGAATGTGTACTTACCGCACCAAAAAAGTAGACATTGAACCACACTAAGAACTCTCAAGAGAGACTGATACAGTTAAACCTCGAAAGGACTTCTTGTATAGGTGCAATATGAAATGCTTTTTGCTAGAGAACATGTGAATCGTCCCACAAAAACTGTGTTTTTTTTCTTTAGACAAAAAAAACAGTACCTTTCTATCTATTCAGTATTAATACGAATATTTTTGATTTTTATTTTCTTCGTTAGGTAAAAATGTATTCAATAGGATCATTATTAACCTTGTCGGGAAAAGAAACACATTATGAGGACTAAAAATTTTATACGGGCTTCGACCTTTCACTTACCGAACGAAACGCATTGTTGCTTCACGAAAATCTTCTGTGAGATGCTGGTACTTCCTCGGTCTAGATAGCCCGTTTTATAGATTCTCTACCACTCCAAAAATACATTAATGTGGATAGCGTGGGATCGAGTATTATTATACTCGATTCATGTATTCAAATAAAACTTTAAAATTTTATAATTATGACGAATATATTAAAAAACTTAAAATAAAAAAATACTTTTTTATAGAGTGGCTCCACAAAGTTTTGTTCCTTTACAATATACTATGTTAATTATGTTATTATTTCATATATTCAAAATCTTAATTCCATGGTACAATAAATATACTGCGCTTGGTAATCCTTCTCGTGTCCATGGCCCAAGAGGCCCACGTAGACGTGGTCTTGGGTAACCTTAATTTAACCGCACCACAGCTGATAACGAAATCTTGGGCCAATCACGTGACCTAGCTGCCACGGGAAGAAAATACCTTGGTTTGTACCATGAATTAAACTCCAGAGTAATCAGTAATTGATTAAACACTTCGTCTATGTACCTCCTTCTTCTACATCCTGTTGGGAAAAATTCCCGCTAAAAGGCCGCACCCGCACGCGCTCCCGGCCTTTACTGGCCAACGAGACTCCTACAGTTCTTTTGTTTTTTTTTTACTCTAATAAACATGTCTACAAATTAATGTTTTATTTTAATTGAAAAAGTAAAATAAGGATGGTGGTCCTCAACACAGAGTTTTCACCGTGCACTCCTTGTCAAACTTGATGTCGTTTCTTTCTCCGAATATTTCGTTAAATATAATAAATGTATTCTACAGTGTATTGAAAAGTTACGAAATTGTGCTATTGATAAGAAATAACATTATCGAACTAAATACGGTATATTCAGAATCTAGGTTCAACTTTCGCGAACACTATTTGAATTCAAATAGCGGTCGTCAATCGACTTTTATCGCCTCACATTTGTTAGTTTTATTTTCATTCTGTGACATAAATCGATGTACCTTTTTCAGTGCGCACAATTGCAACACTAGGAAATACATTTGATTTAAGTGTTGATTTACAGAATAAGCAAGGATATCGACCATAGCAGAACTGAAAATAAATATGTGAGTAATATTGTAATGTTAGGATCATTTTCTGATAATAGACCCGTGCGGTTAGTCATCGCGATTGAATAACGCTTGGATATTTTACTTCAACGATTACTTCCTTTCTTGTGGTCAAACTTTTTAGTCAAACTGATTTGACCACGAGGATTTTTAACATTCTTCGTGGACAAACTTATCGGATTACCCTTTATTAGGATAATTTGTAATTTGATTTTTATTTTTTCTTGTAGTAGGTATTTAACTATAAAATAGAATAAAATAATTTTATTTATTTATTTATTAAATAGCACATGTATGTAACAATATATGATCCTTAGAAACTAATTAAAATTATGTTAATTCTATTTTTTTATTTTATTTTACGATAGTTACACTTTTTTACACTTCAAAATATTTAACGATTCACTACGTCGGACAACAGTCAGTAACAATCAGTCGAATTAAGAACCTCCTTCTTTTTTGAAGTGGGTTAAAAATTCAGATAATACAGTCCAATAGGTAGTTTATTATGACTATACCATACCTACTTATGGAAGAAATGGGCCTTCATTAAGGCCTGCTACTTCGATTGATCGCTAATAGTCGCTTAGTGTAAAGTCACGATAAACGAATGGTAAAATTTATGTGTAGTCGACCACATTTCATAACTACAATATAATTTTTATAATATGGTAATGATTTGTAAAAATGTAACTAAAACAATGTTGGTATCTGGCAATGTGAAAATGAGGCTAAGATCTAGATTCCAAATCGTAAAAGTAACCAAGAAAAAGTGGAGTAAAAAGTTAGCGCATACATCAGGCAACTTTGTTGTTCATCTTCTCTTATCGTACAATCTTCAATTTATCGTGGAGATAAAACAAAGAGCTGCATTTGCATTTTAAGTGATAACGATCGGGACTTTGAAGGATCAAGATTTGGATTATTTCAAGCAGTATACGTCCGTACCACGGATTTGTAAGCATAGCTGGATACAGCAGTCAATATATTGAAGTCGAGAAATGTGTGACCTTAATAATAATAATAATACGTTTATTGTATAAAACATGGTAAGAAGAAGTTGTTACAATTTTTTTAAAGTACACAATGTTTTGCTTTATTTAGAGCATGCAATTTTAGTGACAAAATTAAACGGATGAGAAAAAAATAAAACAATAAAAGTATTTACAATAATATAAAATAAAAATTAATTGAAAATTGAATATTAAATTATTCTGTTATATAATTCATGAATGTCGTAGAAATTATTATCGTTGAGCCATCTGAACAATTGTTTTTTGAACAAGCTAGTATTAAGTGATTTTAATGTATTAGGTATTTTATTATACAAATGTATGCACATGGCTATGCTACTTTTGGCGTATTTTTCAGATTTTGAAATCTCATTCAATATAAGCCTATATTGATTCCTTTGCAATCTAGAACTTGACTTTTGTGCATTTATAAACAGTTCTATATGTTTATGTACAAAGCTACACGTTTCAAATATATAAAGCGAAGGTAGGGGCAGCAATTTAAGTTCTTTGAACAGCGGTTGACACGACTGACGCTGTGAGATTCCACATATTGCTCTAATACATTTCTTTTGTGCTAAAAATATACGATTCCTAGCTACACTATTCCCCCACATTAATAGGCCGTAGCGTAAAATGGATTCTATGTACGCGTGATAACACATTATGGCTGTTTTTTTATTTGTTATGCTTTTGACACGTTTTAGTGCATAAACGAAACGGTTAATTCGCTTGCATAGATTATCCACATGATTTTCCCAGTTCAAATTTTCGTCTATTATTACACCTAAGAATTTAATATGTGCGACCTCATTTATTTTATGGATATTTAATTGAAAATTGTATTTATCGTGTTTTGATTGATTGAATTGTATATAATGAGATTTATTTAAATTAATTTTTAAATTATTATTATCAAGCCACGAAATTACTTTTTCAATGGTATTATTAATGTCTGTTTCGTGATCACGTAATGAACAACTTTTCCTATCAGATGTCACAATCAATGAAATGTCATCCGCAAAAAGGGTAAGTTTATGATCAGTGACTTCAGTGATGTCATTTATGTAAAGCAGAAATAAGATTGGACCTAACACACTTCCCTGAGGAACCCCCTGAGAAATTTCCCGAAACTCCGAGTAGTAGGGGATCAGGTCTCCTTCGACTATCTTTTCAACTACTACACATTGCTTCCGACCTGGCAAATAAGATCGTATCCAGCTCGGTGGAGGCCCTCTAATTCCAAAAAAATCTAGTTTTTTTAATAAAAGTTTATGTGATACCAGATCAAACGCCTTTGAAAGATCCAAGAACAGGCCAGTTGTAAATTTGTTATTATTGATTCCTGTCAAGATTGTATTTATAAGATTATAGATTGCTAGTGTAGTTGACTTATTTTTCTGAAATCCATTTTGTTCTGCTTGAATTATATTATATTTACAACAGAATTCTTTTATTCTTTTGTTCATACATTTCTCAAAAAATTTTGATAGAATCGGTATGAGTGTAATAGGACGATAATTCTCAATTTCCTTTTTATCGCCATTTTTAAATAGCGGTTTAACAATTGATATTTTTAATGCTTCCGGAAAGGTGCCAGTGGTAAATGAGAAATTGATGAGATATGTCAAAGGATTGACCAATTCATCTACACATGCTTTAATTATTTTTGTGTTAATACCATCATATCCTTCTGCAATGCTGTTATTTAGAGCCATGACTTCCTTCTTTACTTCTTCTTCAGCCATAGGCTTAATGAATATAAAATTAAGTAATGATGAGCCCGAAGATCTATGTGATGTTTTATTAGATGATAATAAATTTATTGAATCGATGAAGTAATTATTGAATGCCCTGGAAATATCAATCGGTTCTATTATGGACTTGTTATTTATTTTAAGTTCTTTGACATCATCCCTATTTGATTTACACGTTTCGTTTTTTATAATAGACCACGTTGCTTTACAAACGTTTTAATAAATTTAATATTAGAGTTTTTTTTTGCGTTATCCATGCAATCCTTGAAAATGTAATTTCCGCTGAGTGAGAGCCCAATGTCGTTTAAATCAAACTAGTAATGATGGGACATCGAAGGAAAATTCTGGCTTCACTGTACTTATCTCTCTTTCTAATTTGGTAAGTTGGAGAGAAGTAGAGTGGTGCTCGGGTCGTTCCAGGTCATATTTCTTTACTTCAAGCAATACTGAGTGATGTATCCAGTGTTACCCATCCTTAATACTCCGTAGTCCGTACATTTTCTATAGTTTCATTTATATTTTTAATTGAGGTTTTGAGAACCGTTTCACAGTGAAAATGAGTTGTTCGTTTTTATTTGAAGCTGTGAAATCATCTAGGTAATATTATTCTGCACAAATTATCTATTTAAACAATGACAATGTATGCAGCTTAACATATAATGTGCTTTGAGAATTATAAAATATATGTGAGTATATTTTGTATTAAGATAATAAATGGGTTATTTAATAAATGCTTGAAATAAATGTTTATTTAACACTAATGTTGGTCTGCTACCTAAGGTAAATTTTGAGTATTTAATATTTGTATGAAATAAATGCTATTAGATCTCCACAACCCAGAGGAAAACCAGACCTTTCTTACATTGCGTTACATGTCTTCAGAAATTATTTTGCTTATTTGGTGCACGGTTAGTCTATTAAATTCACAGTAGGTAACACTTAACACTAATTAATTATGACCAGGTACAGTAACAGTACACACCATTTATCATCTCTATAAATGACTTCTTTATGTTCAAGAAAAACCACAACACATTTTTATATATTTTAAATATTTTAAAATGTCAGTAATGAACTGTAATCGTTTTAGGTTCCTTAATATTTAATAAAAATCTGTAAGTTTCGTGACCGAGTTTGTAATTTGAACCGGTGAATTAATTATGCCATTCAGTGAAACATAACAAATAGTAAGCAAGCATGCAACCTCCAATTCACATACTATTAGTAACAAAAATAAAAATATATGTGGAATAAAATATGGAAAAGTTAAGCATACGTTTAATTGGGAACTTTATAACTCAAATTGGAACTACCTATTTTGGAGTGGCCTTTATAAAATGGGCTAATTTGACCGGGGAAGTACCACCCTCTCATGGAATATCAATGTGAAACAGCAATATGTTGAAATGAAATCGTTTATTTCAGAAATTAGACCTTCACAGGCACTTTTTCTTGTCATTTACAATTTGTATATATGTATAAAGAAAATAAACTACGTTATATACTACCACCATTTCGGACACAACCAAAATGGCCACCGGTAAAAGAAATGGCGAAAGAAACCCGGTTACGGCCTTTTTTGTCATTTAGCAATTTTTTTTTTTCACTCGTTTGTTACAATGTATGAGTACATTTATAAGAATAAATAAAATACAGATCCAGGTACGTACATACAGAAATCAAACACTAAACGCGGGAAGTCGATCCAAATAGCGCAATGGTCAAATCCTAAATATGTCGAATATGTAGATGTTAATAAAGCGAGCAATGTTAATTTTAATGCCACCCCGTAGGATAACCTTAACTCTTAAACACTTTTCATAAAAAAAGAGTTGGGAATTATGTACCGTTTCTTCCAAATTTCACCATCATTGAAAGTAAGGCATTGGTAGCGCCTTGTTGATATTCATAGCTGCAAGTAACCACTTTTTATCAGGTTGCCGTTTGCCTGAATATCTGCCGTGTGACAAAAGAACGTAGAAATTGTTAAGTACCCATGCTCACTTTGTTTTTCCAAACAAGATGAAAAGTCGTTCGGTTAATAGTCAGTTTAGTTTATCATTATCGCATGCAGAAGCAAATCTTTAATGTCAGATTTGACCTGCAACGGTATTTTCATCAAATACTTAGGTTTAGGCAATAGTACCAGCAGACATACAACATTCTAGTCTCTTTCAGAGTAATGTCACCTATCTGAACATAGACCAACATAATAATATAACAATCCTTCTGGCGTTACTCTGATGATAATGACGTAACCCGTTCATATATCTGATTCTAACATTAAAAAAATAAACGTAAGCCATAGAAACATCTCGAAGGCACAATAACTCAAATGGAGCTCAAATAAAAGCCCATAAAAGTGATAAAATATCTATTTAGCTTTTTATTTGCAGCGCAGTCGCCGTTTATATGTTCGTTTCCTTCCTTTTAACGTTTCGAAACTGGTAATTGCAGTTAATGTCAACTTAGATACACGTGATAAGATTTTTTTACGTATCGCTTATTCCCAATGGTATAGTATACATTTTCGGAATATTTTGACCTTAGAAATGTCGGTGTGACGGGAAAAATTTTATGTTTATAAACACTAGCTGTTACCCGTTGCTTCGCCCGCGTAAAAATTAACCTATATTGGGCTCTGTACCCCTGACAATATGTATGCAAATTTTCATAATGGTCGGCTGCTTAGTCAAGCCGTGAGGGAATAACAAACAAACAAACTCACTTTCTCATTTATAATATTAGTATGATTCGTTGCTTGGTGTTAAGATATTTCAAGCAAAAATGTGAAGAAGAAGAAGAAGAAAAGAAAGATGAATTAATTGAGTTGAAGAATTAAGGTCGTGGCAGATACGTTACTTCTATTGGCAGCGTTAAGCACTTGGTTTATTTATTTAAACTTTATTGACCATAATATATTACAAAAGACGGACTTAATTCTGGCCCATAAATTTTCTGCTCGAAATTTACTGAATGAAGTACCTAAAAATTGGAAATCCGTAATTAGCCATCAGCGTAATATTTAAGATCTTTATTGTTTAATTCTTAGGGGCTGTGGATTTTTGTAATAAATAAATAAATAAAATAAAAAAATAAAATTAACGCTAAACGCATTATCTACCAGTCAACCTTTGGGAAGTGCAGATATTTACGATTACGTTTTTAAATTATTTGACATACAATATAATAGATGTAAAACAAGATATTCAATAATACTAATAACTACATATATATACTAAACACATACATAAATATCATATAAGAATTCTATCTTGTTTATATCTGCATATAACGGCATGGCATCATCACGATTAAAAGTAGCTTGTCTGCTGGACCCTAAATCAACTAAGAATAATATTATGATGATGACGTTTTAGTCTTACACGGTAAACGCATGATCTAAGAAAAGGGTACTTGGTACAAGCAAATACTATAGACGAGTAATACGCACATCTCATGACGTTTCTCATACAATGACTTATGGCAACCTCCGTTCACCTCATGCCGCTAGGGGCGCTATAACATTTTGCATACAAAACGCACAGTTCACCTCATGCCGCTAGGGGCGCTATAACATTTTGCATACAAAAGTTTTGAAATCGTTCACCTGATGCCGCCCTCATGCCGTAGGGGCGCTAGTGTCGCGTCTTGCCCGAATTCTTTCGAAGCTGTGCGTATTACTCGTCTATAGTATTTGGTACAAGCAGGTAACATCAATTAAAAAATAATAAAACACGCCGCTAATTGTATTTTTTTAAATAAATAATTGTCATAATAAACCACCCATAATCTCCCAAATGTTCCATGCAGAGTAAACTTTAAACTTAATAATAGGAAGCAACGTAGTGCCAAATTGGTCGCAAAGTCTCAACTTTGAATATGCGATAATAATGCAACGTGTCCACGCAAAACTGTTCTGATTCCGCATTGGGGACTAAATTTATACTGGTAGAGAAATGGTTGTGCAAATACAATTAATTAAACATTCATGTTTGAATGGATTTTGAATTCATATTATGCTATGTGAAAATTAAATTTTAACTATAATAGTTTGTATAATTAGTATTTTGTATTACCGAAATTTGTTTTCAGTGGTATTTAATGCCTTGTCGATAAAAATGTTAATTTAAATCGGAAAGCTTTTTCTCACCTAGAGAGAGACTAGTTGAGACAAAGTAGTCATTACTAGCCTTACCACAGGGCCTGTCATATCAATGAAAAGGATATACGTATATTCCATTTTTCAAAACTTAAATACCAAAAGCGGTGAATCCATGGTGAAATGGTAAAATCTCGCAACGCGTGGCATTCGAACCGCAAAAGTGCTTTTTGATAGGCAGCCGTTGCAAGTCTGGGGCTGCGGACATTTAATACGTCATGTCGAACGCAGGGATTTTTTTAATTTAAAACTCCATAGTCTTTTTTTACGCAGTTTCGTAAATTACAAAGCTGTGGTTCACTTGTGATGGATCGTTTACGTTAGCGTATCCACAAAAGTGTCCACAAAATCACAAATAACTCACGTATTATCAAAAAGTTATGAATTTTATGATCATGCTATTCCTTGTCTTGACGCGAAAGAAGCACAAAAACTCAAACACAACACAATAAATTTTTACATTTAAAACATTAGTACGAATTTCCTTATCTATCTTTCTTGGGATAGTGACGTAGGTAATATTTTTTAATTGGATTTTATCCCTGCTCATTTTTCGCCTAAATATGACCAAATCCTATTCGAAAATCACCAACATTTGTCTAAAATAATATGCCTTTGATGCATTCCAATTGTGATGTGTGGTTTTACACCTTTATATAATTAAATCATTGTTTAATTAAAGCTGATTAATTGGTGCATCGGAATAATTTGTTTGATCAAATAAATTATTCCAAACGTTTACATTGCCCTGATATAATTTCAAGAAGATTACAAATAAATAAAGCCTGTTTGCAGAGTCATTAAGCTCTGAATGCGCCAATTATCTTCGTTCTCCGATGATCCAATTGAAAATACACGGGTTAATACGAAATATCTGATTATATGCAGATTAATATTGTTTAAAGCGAATACCGCTGATATTATTTTTACTATGTGAAAAATGTTACAAGTAATATTGTTAAATAGTCACCGAATATCACACACGGACTAATGGTTTAATATGATTTAAGTCTATGTTTTTCTTAGATTGGAAGGCAGGTAGCTTTCTAAGGGTTTCCTGACTTCAGAGTCAGGAAACCCTTACATGTCGATAAAAATGTTAATTTAAATCAGAAAGCTTTTTTTCACCTGTGCAGAATTCGAATTCACGACCCTTGAGACTAGTTGAGACAAAGCAGTCATTACTAGCCACACACACACAGTGAGGGTTGGCAACGCGTGAGTGATACCCCCGGTATTGCTTACGTCTATAGGCTACGGTGACGGCTTACCATCAGGCCGACCGTATGCTTGTTTGCCACCTGTGTGGTATAAAAAAAACTATATATATTTAAATTTATTTATTTATTCTCACTGGACTTATGTGCTCAGGTTATAGGGACAAATCTAGAGATCTAGAGCTAGAATAAATGTAAGTTCGAAACTTGTATTATGGGATACTAACTCAACGATACTATATTTTATAACAAATACATATACATATAGATAAACATCCAAGGCCCAACGCTTATCAGAAAAAGCTCGTTTTTCATCATGACCCGACCGGGATTCGAACCCGGGACCTCCTGGGTGGCAGTCCGGCGTGGTAACCATTACGGCTCGGAGGTCGTCTAAAACGAAAATAAAACGAGATGATATTGTTGAAACTCTATTTTTGTTATACCAGTTATATGAAAGTAAAACTTGAAGGACCTACATTAAAATTCACATTATTTACTATCAAACAAAACCTACCTATAAGTAATTGGTTACACTTAGTTCAGCACATAAGACTTGTATTGTATAATATTTATGGTGTGAACAAATTGTTGGTGAACTTAATTTAAAAAAAAACAAATATGAACCTTTGAAGCGTAAAACAAAATTGTTTTTGTTGCCCTGATAAATTTTCATTTGTAATATATAATGTAACGTTTTATAAATAAGAAGAAAATATATTTGAGACTATTTTTAGCTATTTTTAAGGGCAATTTATCTAAACAATCTTAACGTCAGCTCACCTCAATGGGCGTATTATGCTCGGAGCTAAACACCCTCTTTGCTTTAATGCCTCACAAGGCAATTTAGATCTTATCTCCTTTAAGGTAGGATCAACATCTCTAATAGCGTTGTGCAAACAAACACACAAACGGCTCGATGGTTGCCTGATTGCTTACAAATTATTAACGATTCTGTCTGTCACTAATCACGGATCATGGGTGACAAATTTGTATAACGACGTATAATATTATTATACGACTAGTGAATCCCGCGCAACTTCATTTGCGTGAATTTATTTTATACACAGCAGTCCTATTATTCCCGTTCCCGTGGGAATTTCGGGATAAAAAGTACCCTATATGTTATTCCAGGTTATAGTCTACCCGTGTACCAAATATCATTAAAATCCGTTCAGTAGTTTTTGCACAAACATCCATACATACAAACATCCTCACAAACTTTCGTCTTTATAATATTAGTAGGATTATTTAGGAATATTATATGAACATTCTATTGGGTACCTATCACTAGTGGACCGCCAGAGCTTCGCACGGGGTTTAGCAAAGATCCCTAATTTTTTTAAAGTATAATATAATATAGCCTATTTCACCTGGGGATAATGTACCATTTCAACGGTGAAATAATAATAATAGATAACAACTCTGCCATCAGATGTTATCTACCATAGGGGGGGGGGGGGGGTATTTTCATAAATTCCGGTCTGACTGACGTTACGTTGAATTCTGATCAAGTGTGTCCGGTTTTATCGTCGAAATAGCTTCTAGAAGATTTTGACAGAGCTAGTAAAGTCCCGGTATCAAATCGTATCTACTCACCAACCATTCCCACATGAACATGGCTGTTACTCAGTTCATCTAGAAATATAATATTATAATATTTTTTTGTATGCTCATTATGTTTGTACCGGCTAATTTTAAAAATGGCAGATATTGTAGAGAGTAACTTTAAAATGACTGCACCGATTTTTTGTTATAAACGGACAAATCACACAGATTGAGCTAGCAACAAATTTCGAAAATAATTGTGTTATGGGATACTAACTCAACGATAGGTACTATATTTTATTTTATAACCCGGGACCTCCTGGGTGGCGGTCCGGCGTGGTAACCATTACGCCACGGATTTTGATATGATCTTGTAGAGATATTGTAAAAAGTAACTTTGAGGTTGTAAAGAACTTGAAATTTAAGTAACCACTTCATAAATTCGTTTTCAAACGTGCATTAGTTGTGATAAAGATGAAGCCGCAGACGTAGGCTAGTTAAAAATATTATTTTCACTTTCGATAGGAAATAGCGTGGAGATCAAAAGCTATAACCTGGTGTAGTCCATCAATATTGCAGATCTCTGTCTATGCGAGAATTGAGATAAACGAGCCCCCGAATAGTGTTGAGGATGAAATTCAATTTGCCCGTTGCAAATTGAAGAGGGGCGTTGTGTTACGTGTGATAGAGCATCGCCTAAATATTGTTAGGTTAAGCAATATATTACTGTGAAATGGAATTTCGATTTGATGGCCCATATGTAGGTCAGGGTACTAGTATTTAATTGGTATTAAATAGACCTTGTTAATGATTCCGCTTCGGAATATAAGAAGACCAAATACATATTTAAACGGTGTTATGTAACTAGCTGTTGCCCGCGACTTAGTTCTCGTGAAATCTTTAAATAAAGAGAACTTTTCTTAACATCAAACTAAAATTAAATGAAGCCTATATAATGGGCTTCATTATGAATAGATTTCAATAATATATATTATATCCCAAGCCAAACTCCATCTTCCTGTAAAAGCAAAATTGCATTTCTTTCTTAAAACCATAAATAAAACCATATTATAATACAATTGCGATTTGCCAGCTTTATTTCAGGTATTTTAAAATGCATCGTTTATTCAATTTCGTTGTCAGTCCCCAAGTTTACAAATGTAAATTTTATTTGCATGTCCCCCATGCAGTACGTTTACTATCCAAGAGAAAGCCATCCCCTCACTCAAATTGTATAGTAATATTGTAAAATGTTACATAAAATTGGTATTGCGAACAGAACATATGGAAAAAACACGGCACAATTGAATTTTAAGCGGCCATCAATGTTTTGTGCGAGCATTCGAGTGTTGTGAAAAATTGTAGGTATAGGTAGTTTTTTGTGATTTATATGTTACAGTTAGAACTCGTTTTCAGTTAGAACGCGTGTTTACTAGATTTTACTAAATGCCTTTGCTAAAACTAGTTATAATTAGGAAAAATGCGTTTTATCTCAATCATCTTAAACTAGGTCGGCGACGGAGACCCGCTGCGGGGATCCTATTTCTGCGTATGGGACAAGGTAAACCTAACGAACGAACCTACAATGCGTTTCGTTCGGTGAATGAGAGATCTTTCAATGAGACGACAGATAAAATTAGAATAATATTTTATATAATATGCTAGTTAATTATATAAAACTAAGTAGGTACCTACCTAAGTAGAAATTGGGTCGAAACATAAAATACATGGTGGTCTAGCAGGTTCTTGCCTTTCTAGGTTTGGGACCGAATGGCATATTATTATGTGAATTATGTACCTATTACTAGCTGCTACCCGTGCGCCGTGGTGTTACCCGCGTTTAATTTTATGCACAGCGGCGTCACCTTTTAGACCACACACTTTTGATGAAAAGTACCCTATGTGTTAATGCAAGATATCAGCTACCTACATACATAAAAATTGGCTCAGCTATTTGGTCGTAAAGAGGTATCAAACACACACAAACTTCGCCTTTATAATATTAGTAGGAAATAGGATTTTATTGATAGTACAAACATTGAATATTTAATAAACAATTTCTGCATTAACTTATTTTTATCTTTACGGTATGCATAAAAATAAAGGCTGTATCCACTAAAATACTTCTCTCCACTCCATCCACTAAAATAGTCTCTAAATTCTAAAGATGCCTCATTTCTCAGACACTTTTATCTTATAATTTTATTCATAAAAAATCTTTTTTGTAACAAGCGTCGTTAAAAGATTACCTTTTAAGCCATTTAAGAGCCAATAATACAGAAAGATTATGATAACTGGCTATTCTTTTGATATAAACTTTCCCTTTGTTTTCGGACAGAGATAGATTTCAACGCCATTAGACAAATTGTTTAAAAAGTTCCCAATTTTGGAACTTCGACTCTTATAATGAAAAGCATTAATCAACGATATTGTAATAGCATTACGGGAGTGAGTCGAAATGACAGAGATTGAAATAAATTTGATTACATTGGATCTGATGATGTATTGGAAAGATGCTTTTAACTTTTGCTTTGATTTTGAAACCCCGACACACGAGGAAAGATGGCTGTATAAATTTGTTTGCTAATTGCTTACAAATATCAATAAAGCTGTTTTCTAATCAGTCTTTTATTAAATACTAGCTGTTACGTGAGGCTCCGCCCCCGTGGTCAAGAGAAAATGTCAATAATTTCTCCCATGGGAATCTCTTTATCCCGGAAAAAAGTAGCCTATGCCACTCTCCAGACTTTAAACTATCCCCAATAAAAAAAAACATATCAATCCGTTCATTATTTTCGACGTGAAGAGGGGCAAACTAACACACTTTCACATTTATAATATTAGTATGGAAGTATGGATTTAAAGATCATTGTTATGTACACTGATAAAGGTGTAATAAAGCCCAATGAATTCACAACAAGATCAATGAAATACTCGCTTACATTTTATGACATTATTTAAAAACTTTATGCATTCGCCAATGATTATAACAGAGGCACAGAATTCATAATAGTACTAACGTACAGAATGGCCACTCCCCGCCCCGCACCAAAACGGGCGACCCCTCCCTTTCAGCAGCATTCGCCCACAACGTTCCGTACTTGAAAGGCACGGCGGTCACGCGTTGCACGCACACACATGCGCGCAGTGTGTGCAGACGTTCTTCTGTTCATGTAATAGTAGTAGGTGATTATAACGAGACGTTTGTATGGAGTGTCCGGGGTGTGACAGAGGTTTAGTAATAGAAATAAAATAGATAGAGATTCTTCATTTGCATTACACATAATAAAATAAAATAAATATTATAACCTTACAAACAGTGTATAATCCTAAAGGGCGGCCTTATTGCTAAAAAGCAAGACACATAACTAAATTTATGAAAATGATAGCATAAAAATATTAAAAATATTGTTAAATAATAGTTGGTTACAAAACAAAAACTTTTCCTCTCAGTAAATCCATTGTCATGGATCAAAAATGTTTGTCTTA
Source organism: Endotricha flammealis (assembly GCA_905163395.2). Lineage (NCBI taxonomy): Eukaryota > Metazoa > Arthropoda > Insecta > Lepidoptera > Pyralidae > Endotricha > Endotricha flammealis. Next base: position 4,360,702 of record LR990859.1, on the reverse strand, counting down.
TTTTAAAATGATGCTTTCTTATCTTAGTTTCGGTTTTAAGTGTATAATGATATCAATTTAAAGTACAATAAACACAGTTTTATAAAGGACATCATCTAGCTAGACAATAGCCTGGCACAGCTGTTGCAGTCATAAAAGTGCTACTGCGCCGTCACTTCAACGATATTTAAGTCATAAAACTAGCAGATTAAACTGCATTTACTTAGCAGAACGTAAAAACTAAAACAATACAGTACCATTGAAGAGTCTTATCTTAGGGGGATCTTTGCAACCGTATTTAATTTAAATATAATATTTTGGAGAGATAAATAAATAAATTCTACACAAATCACACAGGGCCATCAGATTCCCTGGTGACCTGTGACACAGGTTTGTTCACCCAAACCTACTATAGGCACCAGCCTCACAATACATAGGTCGTCTTACATCGGTATACAACTAAGAAAACCTACATAAAAAAATGTAATCTATAGTCTGTAAGCAACCTTGTTTTATGAAATAAAGTTATTATTTTTTCCAAAGTAAGCTAGATTTAACTTTGTGCCCCTTGTACCGTATGCACCATTGACATGCACCATTAATGGTGCAGATTAGACTAATAAGTTTAGTTTGCACCATTAATATTAATACAACTTCTGTTGTGCATACCAGCCAGACTACGGCTATTTTATTGTAAATATATATTATACTTATTACAGGTACATAGAAAACACCCAGATCAAACACAAATGTCACCACATTCCCGAGCGGGAATCGAACCAGCGTCCTCTGTTTCCAAAGATAGTATCACTACCAAAGCACCACCGGGATGTTTGTAATGATTTATCTTTCTATCTGAGGATAACACTACACTGACTATTTTTATCACTACTTGAAGATAATGGTTCAATCCAGAAGAAGCCGGTGTGAGTTGCTACTAAGAGATATTTTAGAGGACTCGAGTTGATAAACGGGTTCCCTCACACGGTGCTAACTTGATGATATATTACACAATTTTCTTTACGACCAAAACGGATTTATAACAACGTACACCGTCGACGTTTTCAACACAATGTTTTAACTCGCAAAATTCATGAATAAAGTCAGCGGTTGCATTCATATGTAATCTCATATAATACAGGTGAATAAAGAAATATGCAATAAAAGTTTTCTCATTTGGTTTAATAGAAATAGTTAAACAACAACGTAGTGAACATAATTGTTAGATACTAGTGGACGTCCGCGATATTATGGCGGTAAGAGCCACGCTCCTGCGTGGTTTAGTAGCAAAAGACCGCAGCAGGATTTGCTACATTATGTTCGTTAAAAAAAAACGCGGTATTAGCACAGGTTGGCGCATTTAGACGACGCGATTAGTCAAAGCGCGCCCTTATGCGTGATGTCTCGTTGACTCTCGTATTATTTTTGCTCACTTAACTCAGTCAGCCTCTCCTTTTACAACATACGTTTATATCGGATCATTAAGAAATTTTAAAATTTATTTTAAAATAATCATTCATCATCATAATATTAATATTTATTCCATGATCACGTGATGCAGACCCGTTGTACCATATGCACCATTGACCTGCACCATCAATAGTGCACATGATGTGTGTTAAAAGAGCGATTTGTGATGTGTATTGCAAATAAACAAACTATTGTTTTAATATAGGTACTGTTTTGTCGTTACTACTACTGTACTACTTTCAGTCACAATGAGATCTTAGAACGAAAAGCGGATTACGTGTAACAATAGCGCATCAGGTCCAGAGCTACTATTGTACATATTTCACAGCGTCACGTACCGTCCTAATACTGCTGACAATCATAAAATGAAACATCATAAGGGGAATAAAAACTGGAAAGAGGCCATAACGACCCAAGACGGGGTTTTAACAAATCGCTGGACATCAGTCAGGGTTATGGCCAGAGGGTACCGGGGGTCTTTTGGACCCTGTACACGGAGATAAGTCGGATTTTCATTGTGCTCGGGTAAATGATGGCGTTATTCGATTTATTATAAATTGGTTTAATTCTTATTAGAGGAAAGGTTAAGGTATAGATTATTTAGAACAGAATACGTCAATAAAAGAAATAATAATGTTCATTATAGTCTTACTTATTTTCACACAGTAAGTGGAATTGAACTAACAAAATGGCCTAACATTATGTCACTACTATGTTTTACGAATTACTTTTCAATCAATCGTTTAATTCAAAATAGTTTTCAATTTAAAAAAAATTTGTTTCGCAGCAATTTTACAAATAATTCAAAACGAAATGGAATTGGTATTATAAAAAATATGTATAATTTGTTTACCAATACAGTTTTATCCCTTTATATCGCATAAAATATACTTAATGTTTATTTCGCTAAACCTAGTGTTTTAACAAATATTTACGGTTAGTGTGCGTCGTAGTCGTAAACGTATGTCAGGCTTAAGTCTGCGTTAAAATAAATAACTGTGACCAAACGATGTATTTACCCATTGGGTATACAATTCAAGCCAAAATACATAGTGTATATGCAAAACGTTATAGAATTTTATGTGTAGTGGTATTTGATTGATATAATGTAGGACGGAATATGAGAACCAGAATTCTATCGGGTTAATGCACAGTGGTGCTTTCCACAAAACTTAATACATAATATGTAACTCTACAAACGTCTTATGTATCCATATTTAATATTTTCATAATTATTAAATGTAGAAACAATTTTTACTTCAGAAATAATCACAGTATTGCACATGATTATTTAAACGACATAAATATTCTAATTGTAAGTTATTCGTAGTTTCGAATTGAAGATTAAGAGAGAGATTGAAAAATACAACTACTATTATTTTTGGCAACTGTCCAAAATAGCATAAATGGGATATTTTAGTGTGATATTATGACACCATATTCTAAATTCTACATGTAGATTTAATAAGAGAAAAATAACGTACTGTTTTAGGGTTTTTCCAGTCCATACAACATTGGTTTGCAAACTTAGCAGGTTCCTTCGTATAGCAGGCAATATTTTCCGACAATAAATTTCGAATGCCCTCATTTTACGTGCACTTTCTCTTAGTTTGTTAGATTATGGGCCCGCAACTGAATTTATTGCAGCCGCGTCTAGTTATATTTTAATGACCGACGTTTCTTGCAAACATAAAGCTGGTTAACATTGTTATATCTTTTAATAGTAATTCGTATTTTTATTGTTACATTGGCTGTTATATAGTTGTATAAAGTACTGTCTTATCAAACTTCTATTGTCCATTCAGATTTATTAGTTATAAACAGTTTTTATTGTCTAAATGAAGCGCGGTGTCGAACCACTGTGCTATTTAAGTTTCTACATTTTGTGTTTTTTTTACCACGACACTGTTAGAGTGTTGTAATCTGTAATAGATTGGTTGTTGAATGTATTTTTTGTAAGTAAGGCAAAGTTTTCCTAATGTATTTATGGTATATTTTTTTTATTGTTTAAGTATGAATGTATAATTCCTACTTAAGAATATTACAATCTAGCGATTGGCTAATTAGTAATTTAATTTTGACCTAAACTTATAAAACGTATTGTCTAAGAATATTGTCCATCGACTTATCTTAGTGTCTATTAATTGAAACACTTTGTTCATGTGTTAAATGTTATTGCACTATCACTAGTATGGTTTTCACTACACTACACTAACTCAAAGGGTTTAGTTCTTTTGAGCCTTCTCACTAAGTCTGTGTTATCGAGAAGCTGGGTTGCCTCAGGATTCACATGATGTCGAAGTCTTTGTTCATGAGCTTCTGCACACTTTTGAACCACTTTATCTACGAACTCCATTTTAAGGTCCCGATGGAGATTGTCATTTGTGAAGTACCAAGGTGCGCTTACAATGCCCCTAAGTACTTTATTTTGGAACCGTTGAATAATTTGTCTATTACTATGTTTGGTACAGCCCCAAAGCTGTGCGCCATACATCCACACTGGCATGAGGACTTGTTTGTATAATAATAGTTTATTGTGTGTTGACAGGCTGGATTTTCTGCCGAGCAGCCAATACATGTCTCTATAGCGTATTTCTAGCTCTTGTCTTTTCTTCTTGACGTGAGCTTTCCAGCGTAGTTTCGCATCTAGGGTCATACCGAGATATTTGGCCGTATTAGAATACGGTATTGGTTGGCTATCTAAATACACTGGATGGTAGTGCGGGTTTTTGTTTGTAAAGTCAATGTGGACAGATTTTGATTCATTTAGTTTGATTCGCCATTTTTGAGCCCACTTATGAACTTTTGTTACAGCAACTTGAATTTTACTAACTGCCTCTTCATGTGAATTTCCGACAGACATTATAGCAGTGTCATCCGCAAAAGTGGCAATTGTATTATTTTCTAATTCTGGAAAATCACAGGTGTATAGTAAGTACAGAACCGGACCTAAAACACTACCTTGCGGTACTCCAGCTTTTATTTCCTTTAGATCAGAGAAAACATCTTCTTTCCTGATTCTAAACATTCTATTTGAGAGATATGACTCTAGTATAGTCGTAAACTGTTTTGGCAACATTGAATTGAGTTTGTATATTAAACCTTTATGCCAAACTTTATCGAAAGCCTGCGCAACGTCTAAAAATATAGTCGAGCACACTTTCTTTTCTTCCAAAGATTTTTCTATAACGCTTGTTATCCTGTGGATTTGATCTATAGTAGAATGTTTTTCTCGAAAACCAAACTGATGATGTGGTATCAGATTTTTTTCTTCTAATATAGGCTTCAATCTTTTGAGAAGTAGTTTTTCAAATAATTTCGATATAATTGGTAACAGGGAGATTGGCCTGTATGATGTCGCATCATGAGGTGGTTTTCCCGGTTTTGCTATCATGATCACTTCAGCTACTTTCCAGACATCAGGAACTGTCTTTAATCGGAAAGCAGCATTTATGATGTTTGTTAGTTTGACCAGGGCTTTGCGTGGGAGATGTAGCAAAATTTCTCCCGTTATAAGGTCGTATCCTGGAGCTTTTCTTGGATTAATGTTACTTTTAATTTCATTTGCTATTTCTTTTGGCGTGGCGAGTTTTATCATATCTAATTCTTCTCTGAGAGTTTCATTAGACGTTAAGACATCATTTCCTTCATTTGGCTGAAATATTTTTTCCAAGTGCTGTGCAAATCTCTTAGCTCTTTGCTCGTTGCTTATTGCCCAATTTCCATTTTCCTCCCTTATTGGAGGGATTTGCAAAATAGGTCTTTTCATTTTTTTTGTGGCCTTCCAGAGAGAATAGTTCGTGCTACGGTCATTTGTCATATGCTCTAAATGCTCTGTGAGGGATTCATCTTTAAAATTCTGTATGGCTGTTCTAAGTACTTTAGTTAACTTGTTTAACTGTTGTTTGTCATATGGACACCTTGTTTGATGCCATTTCCTCCTTTGTCTTCTTTTTTGGGCTACTAGCTCCATTATTTCTCGCGGATATCTATTTCCTTTAGTTTTTCGTTTAACGACAGGCGTGTTTTGCCATGCTGCTTGTTGGATGTCAGTTGTGAATTTTTCTACTTCTAAATTTAATTGATCTATGTTACGTAATGGTACATTAAGATTAATTCTATTTTCTAAATCAATTTGAAAACTTTCCCAGTCAGTTTTTCTATTTACTAATGTGGGGTTGTTTTCTTTATGTATAGGCTGTTCACTTAAAGTCAGCGTTATAGGTGAATGATCCGAGTTTAAATCAAATTCTTCCTTGATACTCATATGATAGTTCGAGATGTTTTTATATATGAAAAAGTCAATTAGATCTGGTATTTTTTGCGGATCAGTGGGCCAATATGTAGGTTTTCCAGTAGATATTGTATCACATTTGCTATCTTTTATGGCACTAAACAATTCTCTTCCCTTTGTGGTTGTTAATCGGGAACCCCAATGTAAATTTTTAGCATTTAGGTCACCCCCGAGAACAAATCTATTTCCAAGTTTTCCTAATAAACACAAACATGTTTTTAAGGCACGTTTGCTAAATAGCTTTTACTTACCTTGTAACATAATTTCTATTTTTTCCTTAATTTGACAACGATAGTATCAGATTTAATGTGTTATCTTTGCAACTCAAAGTAAGTGTCTTAATTATGTTTATATGATTTACATCTGTCAGCATTGTTTATATGAAATGAAATTATTAAAACCTTTCTTCATTTTGAATTTTCGAGTATGGGAAAATTTTATAATGTATCAACATTACAATATAAGGCAATTACGATGTATACGCATCGTAAATTTTAATTTTGTAATTGGGCCTACCACAGTGTAGCAATTAAGCTCAAGCTTCAGATATTTAATTGGCAATGAAAAATAAATTATGTTCTGGTTGAGTTTTGTGTATGGTAGGTAAACCGAGTGATTATTAAATATTTAATAACAATAGTACTTTATTTTTAAATAAATCAAGTCACACATGTAAACGTTTTATATGTATACCTACTAGCTGACCCGTGCCCACTTCGTTGGGCATAATGTTAATAATCCTTTTTTAGTACAGGCGTTCGTAAGAAACGCTTTCATTCGACCGTTTTTTCTCCGATTCACTTTGCAAAACCGACTACCTCATAAAAGCCTTTTTATTTTTCGGTTTATTATATTTTATATAACCTATGACACTCAGCAATAATGTGGCTTTCTATTGGTGAAAGAATTTTTAAAATCGGTTCAGTAGATCCCGAGATTACCCCTTACAATTTAACAAATATACAAACACACAAACATTACTTCTTTATAATATTAGTATAGATGTAACAAGACTGATTATGATATTGGCGGCATGAATGCGATGAGTATCAATCCGGATCCACAGCAGATGATCCAATCGATCCAGGAGGATCCCTGATGCGCGCGAGCCTCGATCTCGATACAGTGGAATGCTTCGTGCGAGGTTCCACATCATACGCTCTATCTATTGGATCGAAAACCTGTCGCACGCATTTGGATAATTTGAATAAATAGTAAGATGCCACATGATGTTGAATAGTGTTGTTCAACCAAAGTTAACTGCTGGATGCACCCAAAGAATTACGCGTTGCGTTGATTTGGACGTAGCCTATGAACGTTTTCAATACCGGGGGGTATTACTCTTGCTTTGCCGAAATGCCGACTCTGTAAAAAATGGAGTTCTGGAGACCTTTTAGACGGAGACCAATGCTATTTGATAGAAGACGTGAATGAAGCCACATTTTCTTAACGTTCCATTTATTTGCCTCTTGGTTTAGAAAAGATACGAGAATAAAATAATTCAGGTTTATTCATTTGGTCAATAAGTTTACCGTGTCGCAAATCTCACGTTCCATGGGCCCTCTTGGGATCGCACCACCATCGTCTTATAAGTGAATTGTAGAGAGCGCTCCATACGTGACGGAGGATGCTTGTACACTAGCGTTGGTTTCACGAGGGTTTTCTATATAATAAGAGACTGGTCTTATAAGTTGTGATAGCTTTAATATGTACATTATGTTAAAATATTACTTTTATAGAGAGAAATTTATAATTTTTTAGTTATAATAGACTACATGTACTTGTTTGTTATTCTATTTTCTACCAACAATTTAATGCAGAAAGAGTTGTGTAAGACCCCTTATTCTCGTAACAAAAACCCGATTCTATTTCGATTCAAATTCAATCGCTATCTCACTCATACAAGATAGGAATTGAACGGGACAGCGAGTGTGTTTGAATCGAAATAGAATCGGTTTTCTTTACAAGAATCAGCACCCAGTTCTACAGAGCGGAGCGAAATATTACATAATACGGTTTAGGTTATACTAGCGTAACATAAAAAGGAGAGCGGAGCAAATGAACAAAAAGTATTTGAAACAAGCACGTTACGTCAAAACTTTTTTTGATGGAAACGTGTCTATGTCATTTAAAATGTGCGTCCATTCCGCCTCACCATTTTCCGGTGATTTTCACGGTGGAATACTTAACTCAGAACATTATGGCACATCTTTGAACAAATACACATTTATCTATAAAATATGCTCTTGTTTTATATTATGGTCCGCAAACTAAATCGGCGTCGCAATATTTGTATGCACCAATTAACATTTATTGTAAATACTATATTTTACAATAAAATATTCTGGGAATTTATTAACCATTACGTTTTACGATGCTGACTGTCACAGATCACGTGACTGATACACGGCCGGGTTTAATAGCAGATAAACGGTTTTATCGCGGGTGGAGAGCGTTCCGTCGGCAGTAAAAGGCGTCAGTGTAATGGCCTGACGTCTAGAAGTCTGAGAAACTGTTTCTTTAAGGTTTCAGACCCAACTGAATGGAACGTTACCCGAAGTTCTCTGTTCAAGTTAACCGACAAGTCTTTTATTAGTGAGAATGTTCAAGTCGATTCTAATTTACGAGTTGGATTGTGTTGGAAGTAATTTTGTAGGTGCCTAGTATTTTATGTACAGTCTACCAATGAAAGATATAATTATATATAATAAATATTATTGTATTAATAAAAAATATTTATACTGTTTTCATTAGGCAGGTGGTGCCTAGTTAAACGTCTAAACTCTTGTATTGATCTCTAGTAGTGAAACCGATAAAATCAAAACTTGCAAATCAAAACCAAACAAAAACGGAATTAAATTTGTACTCACACTTAAATTTTCTGCGTTTGTATATTTTTGGATGTTATTTAAAGGGAAATATTTTTTTTGTTGCTAACATCACAATACAAGCAAGAACAATGTCATGTTCTATGATTGAAGCTTGTCTATTAACTCGTCTATTACCTGGTTTATACTCAGCCCCTTCAACTACTGCTGTACCACTGCCATGCCGGGAATGTGGCAGCAGCGGCAGGAGAGCAAGAGGGCTGAATGTAAACACGCACTGCACTATTATGACAATCAAGGGAGCGCCGTCGCGTTGTCGCGCGCCGCGGCTGGGCAGCGCGAGTAGCAGCGGCAGTATCGTGTGTAAGTACACTCTTGCGCTGTCCACTTCCCTCCTGACTTCCCCGTCCACTTGTGCTGACTGTAAAGCTCGCATATCCGAGTGCAGAAGTCGTCAAATCAAATCGGTATACCAAATAAAATCGGAATTTAAATTTTTACGTGCCCAAACTTTCGGGTGCCGTTTACTTCTAACGACGAATCGGCAGTTTCGGAATGCCGTTTACCGGCAATCCGGAATCGATTTAATCACGGGAATCATGCAAAGTTTCCGTACAAAGTTTGTTTAAACTTTGGAATTGGAACAAATTGGAGCAACGTGGCCTGCGGCTACGTATTAATGGTAGATTCATGACGGCGACGCTTAGCCATGATTTGTTGGAGATGTAGAAACGGTGGATTGACCGGGTTAAACTTTGCCAACTAGATTTTATGTCTTTGAATTATTTGTCAGTAATTGTTATGATTATGTTCTCGTAAATTAATGTTGAATGATTAAGTTTATTTTAATACTCAACGTAATAACTTAAACAACAAGGAGTTATAGTTCACACTGATGTGAAAAGTATACATTAATTACAGAATATTTTTTTATAAAGATATTATTATATTAAAAGTATAATTTATAAAAAAGCGAAATATTTTACTTGACGAATAGATAACTCTATTCTTTTTACCACACTATCCCTGTAAAAAATATGTAAGCAACAAAACATATGAACAGGTAAGTATTCTTTGTTGTCATTTCTAGAGATTTTAGATCCACATCAAAACTAAACGAGTTTCAATTACAATAAAATTGTACCGTTCTCGAATATTTAAATCATAATATAACCCTAACATGTTTTGCGTAATCTTGACGCATTATACATAGAACGTATTACTTCACATCTTTTTACCTGTTTTATTTAAAAATAAACTAAAACTAAAACTATTACGTTTCTATATTATGATGATAATATTTACGATTTTCTGAATATTGGGCTAGCTACAACTCTTTTTTCTTTATGTCAAACAGTAGACAAACAAGCAATCTGGACTTGATGGAAAGCGGTCACCACCGCCTATGGACATCAGTAACACTAGGGGCGCTACCAATGCGTTGTCCACCAAGGAGGTTGGAGGAAAGGAACTCGACTGGATCTGTCGTTACTAACTTTCTCACTGTCTACCTACACAGAAATGATGGACGTGAAGGTTTATAAACCACTAATTTCTTATCATAAAACCACAGTGTAAATGCCTAGCGACAGACCGGGATTGGATTCAAACCATTAAGATTTATTGGCATAAGTTCAGTGAGACGTGACCATTAAGTTCGTAGTCAAATCTGTCAAAGAAACTTTTGTAAGTACAACTATTTGATGGATCGCTTCTAGTTTTACGTAGCTCTAATAATTTAGGATTTGATATAACTTATTGGAGTTATTTGTCAAGTCTTAATTCATTATTTTTATCTTATCTAATTGTAAGCAATCGGAACCAGTTCATGTCCATGTCACATGTCATCATCATCTCTAGCCCAGCTACAAGAAGTCCACTGCTGGACATAGGTCTCTCCCAAACGTTTTCCGTGTGACCAGTAGTTGAAAGCGGCATGTATCCAGCAGCAGCTCAAATCTACGTAAGTACTTATATTTAATTTTCCAAAAATACTTTTGTGCATGAAACAAGTCGGATCTTCAGCTTTTAACTGAATTCGAAAAACTAAATTTTAGAACTATTACAGTTTCGTTTCTTTGTATATTTCCATACTAATATTATAAATATGAAAGTGTGTTTGTTTGTCCTCCCTTCACGTCGAAAGTAATGAATGGATTGATATAATTTTTTTATTGGGGATAGTTTAAGATCTGGAAAGTGACATAGGCTACTTTTTATCCCGAAAAAACGTCTTATTCCCACGGGAAAAAATAAAGTAAGTATATAATTTTTTGTTCTTCTTTCGCGTCGAAAGACCACGACCACGCGGACGAAGCTGCGAGTAACAGCTAGTATAATCTAAAAATTTAAAATCTTTCATTGACTATTAGTGTAATACTTAAGTTCATTAGTAATTAATTTTTAAGGGCTATGAATTTCTGTAATATATAAATTAAATTAAATACTGATATAACGGTGTTTGGTTAAACAGTTGCAATTTATTAAATCCGCGTTATAGTCTGGTTTGAAAAGTGATGCAAAAATATTTTTAGGGCTCGCGGTATGTCGTATTTCCATAAAAATGCAAATTCGCATACTGGCCTGTTTACTCCGCTTACTGCACCATTATTAAATGTAAATTGTATATTACGCTCTTTTGCCTCTTCACTTATTTTAAGTACAGCTACTTACTTACGGATTTTATTTTTAAGTTTGTGCAAAGCAGCTGGATGCAGGCCGCTGCCAGCTGGTCATACTGGAAGCTATTGGGGGAGGCTTACCAGCCAGCCAGGAGGCAGTTCAACGGTGGACTTCTTGTGTGGCTGAGAATGATAACGATACGTGTAATAAGTTGTCACCGTTCACTTTTCTAAAACGTTGATATTGTCAAATAGTTTTAATATTATAAATTCGTATTATATATTTTTTTGCATTGATCTATTCCATTTAATTAATAAATGCAGATCAGCTAGGAGGTTGATTTTTGTACTTCTATGACAGATTTTAGATAGCTAATCGCTGATTTACGTTAACGACTAATAGCTTGTTTAGACGATCTACGGTGGCGGCCGCAAATTTTTGCGTCGTATAAACAAGCCCTTATTATGGAATTAAAATTCAGGACGTTGCTACAAATGTCATTAATTTACAATTAATGTCTTAGTGCCATATTCGATTAGCACAAAAATCGTAGAAATGTTGATTGGTAATTTGGTATGGACGTTCCTGTGAGCCTTTTTTGGCATATTCATCCATTCTTAATTCCTTTCATGAATACTGAAGCCGCAAACAGAGCGTACTCCAATAAAATGTTACTCTTTACTCCATGTAAACATATCAGAGAAGTGCTTACCATATTTTATCCCTTTTTATCGCCACAGATTGCATAAATACGGTTGGCATTCTTTTTCAATGACAAAGATTCGCCGGCTGAATAGCAAGGAGAGTCTCACTTTTCAGGACTAGCATCGTTTTTATATCGATCCCGTATCGTGCACGCTTCCTGAATTACAATGAACCTGTAATTTTTGTTAGAGAATGCCGATAAGTATTTTTCAGTTTTTTTAACGTATTTTTATATTTTATTATTATTGGTGATCGTCTATTATTTTATTTTTTGTAATGTATTGTTACGCATTGTCCACTAAAAATTAAAAGCAAGTTTGGTAAGCAGTATAAATAAGACTGCCCTTTCAAATGCGCTAGTCTAAAAACGAATCGATTTGGGCATTTGATTTCGTATTTATTGTATTTTGCAAAAAAACAACAATTATTCGATAATTCCTACTCTTTATAACGAACAAAACAGATGACAGAACTTTAAATTAATGTCTAAAACAAAGCCTTTATGGTTTACATCCGTATAGCTAGGTATCACAAATCACTAATTAGCAATTGAACTAAGTAACTGCGAGCTCAATCGTATAATTATCCGTCAGTGCCGGTGTACGGATGGTATTGTGCGGATATCACGGATATCGCCCCTCAAATTATCCATTGACCACTTGTAATCTGCTCGCAGCCGCACGTCACGTTCGGCCGGATATGCGGATCAATGTACCGCCTGCATTATATGGTTGCCTGGTACCAAATTGTATTAATGTTGATAATTTTATTATTTTAAATGGTAATAAATTTAATTTCACTCGGCTTTTGTGGTTTTGTATTATTTGCTTATTTTAAATTACGGTAAATATACAAATGTAAATATTACCTATATAAATGTATATGTATGTATATTAAACTGCCTATTTTAGTATAAAATGAAAATTATATTTTTTTATAATCAAAAAGGTATATAAAATTATAAACTAAAAACATATTTTTCGCATCTTAGCTGAAATTTATGGATAGGATATATGAATAGGTAGTTCAGAATTGGGTTTTTAGTACGACAGCAACGAGGAAGCTATAGGCCCAGGCATTGTAGAGGTAATAGTAAAAGAGGTGATCTCAAAAAAACCCAGGCTCCTCCGGCGCAAAAATTTTGTATTCCAGATTTTAGTATATTTATAAATACTATCACTAAACTATCACTGTCTCTATCGGGTGGCTAACACTTTTATTTGCTCATAAAGGTTTCTAGACGTTTATATTAAACTCTTCGGGGCTACCATAAAATAAAAGTGTCCATCCGAAACAACGAAACACGTAGTCCAGTCAAAAAATACATTACTAGTTAGAATAGAAGGTTCAAAATGTGTGTCAGTCTGTATTTTCGGAATTTCCTTTGCCCCGCTATTGTGGGGTTTTTTAATAAGGGAATTATATCACCTCCTTTAGCATTATAACTACATACACGAAATTTACTGACAGATCATGCCCACATAGCCCAATAAGGCCAATTGTCTCAAACCATTAGATATTCACTGACATCGAATCTGTGTCTTATGACCCGTAACGGCTTTTGATAAATCGATCATCATGAAACCGTATTCACTGTGCTTAGTTAGTAGTAGTAATTATTTCTAGGGGTTTTTAGTTGTTTATTAGTTGTAATAGTAAAGTATATTACGCAAGTATTAAGTAAAGTGTAAGTGATGCGGATATTTCCGTGATAAAACTCAATGAATTTTATTAACAAGTTTTGTTATTATTAGTCTCAAGTTATATTGAAAATGGTAAAAATATACTAATAATTATTTCAATCCAATAATCCACAATTTCATTAGAAACTACCTCATAAAAATCCCTTAAATCCACTCTCAGAGCGCCAGCACGGAACCAATATGATTTTATTTCTTGGAAAGTATAAAAATTTCGCTATATTACCAACTAGGTTATTCTCGTAAACTGGAAATTGTAATTTTAATCCTAACAGCGAACGATTTTTATCATAAAGGACCACTTAATTAAATAAGTTCTTTTTTTATTGTTTACTTTTCAATATTTTAATAATGTAGCCATAATTACATTTTATACATACAAAAATTATATTCGATTTTAAACAAGTGTTGTATACTACTTCATATTTAATTAAAGGAAAACTGTAAATAATGGCCCCTCATTTTTCTCGCGATTTTATTTATTTTCGTATGCAAAACGAAATTAACTATTTATAGGGCCTGGCGACCTGTAACACAGGTTTTTTCTAAAAACCTACAACAGGCACCAGCCTCTCACTTTATATAGTTTTTTTTGTGCAAACAAGCATACGGCCCGCCTGATGGTAAGCATCATCGTAGTCTATAGGCGCTTGCAAAACGGGAGTATCACTCACGCGGCAACGCGTGAGTGATACTCTACTAGCTACTAGCCCTCCGAACCCCCCAAGTGGAGCTCTGGAGACCTTATTCACCGTAGAAACACAACAAGGCCGAGACCAATGCTATTTGGCTACGATCTTCTGTAATGTGGTCCTTCCCCAGACGGGCTGCCCCGATTATAATAAAGGCAGCTTAAAATATTATTATTTATAGTTAAGACAACAAAAGTTCATTTCTAGAATTTAGTTTGTGATAGGAAATACAGATTTATTTTATTATAATTTATTTATTTATGTTTTAGTAATTAAACAATTATTTTGGAACATTAAGGAGGTCGGAACATCGGAAGATCTAAAATTATGGAGAGAACTATATAATTTTATTTAACTGTATATCATCCGACCTGTACTGTTAAGTTTATGGGGAGAACTATATTAACTTAACAGAACCACACTAGTACCTATTTTTTATATACAATTTGCTCAGGATACAAATGTTTCTATCCAACGGTGGCTATGCGAAAAATAATCCTCACTTTGTTACAAAGTGTAGCAATTGCAGCTGAGCAAACCGTCACAATTCGCTGATATCGGCAAGCTACCACAGAGTAATCTTGTGAATTGAAACAATTCAATTTTCTCGGTGCACTAACAAAACAATAAGCCGGTAAACTTTGGATAAACTTAATATGAACTAAAATCTCCGCTCGATAGAAATACTTGTATAGTTTTATTTAAGTCATTTCCAATTGTATAGATTTGGTAAAATTTAATAGTTTGTTGAAAATGGAAAATATTTTCATGTTATCATTATGTATACTAAACCGCTCTAAATAACCTCATCAGCTCATTCGTCTTTCCATCTTCGTTTTACCGTCCGTTTGTCTGTTAGGGGCGAAACGATGAAGTTGGCAATAGATTTCCACTCCCTTTAAACATATTAAATACAAACACATTAAACATGTTTCCGGAATGACAATATTTAATTGTAAAAAAAAATAATTAAACAACAAGAATCAGCGGGTATCTCGTAATAAAAATTGTCAAATCTAGTGTCAATCTCAATTCCTATTTTGTATGAGTGAGACAGAGCTTGAGATTGACACGAGATTTGAACGATTTCGTTACGAGAATAGAGACAACAACAACTTCTATAAACGTGGTATCCTGGTCAGTAGATGTAATGTAATAACTTAATCATTGCGCAATAATGCTTAACTTCCAAAATATAAGTAGAGTTACGTGACTTCATCAAAGTAAAGTTATAACACGCCATGGGGGCAACGTTGAATTTTTCACTAGGTGAGCAAGATTTTACGTCCAAACTTAAATTGCGTATTCCACTGGTGACAGTTTAGATAAAATTTTAAAGCGTCCCTGGGAGTTAGCATCGTTAGCCGAAATCATTTGTATGCTTTTCATGATATTTTTAGAAAAGTGTTAATTCATATTAATATTACCTGTAGGTATAAATATTTCAAATATCTTCTATATTATGTGTAATAATATGGAAGATATTTGATATATTTAGGTATCTTCATAAATTATTCATCATCATATCAACCCTTAATCATTCCACTGCTGGTCTCAGGTCTCCTTTCAATCGAAGGTGATTAGAGCGTACTCTGCCACGCTGCTCCAATGGGGATTGGCAGAGGTCGGTGTTTTCAAACCGCCCTAAGGCCACCGACTTGGCTTAACGACTGTAATCTATCGACAACAGCCGGGACCGACGGCTTAACGTGCCCTCCGAAGCACGAAAAAAGCACATAAATTATTAAATTCACAAAAATAATGTTTTTACCATGTGTGTTGATATGTACTAGTTCGTCTATTTGAAAGGTAAAATGACATTGCTATGATCTATATAATAAATCTATGGGTATGATTTTGAAAAATTCTTGTCTGATAGTAAGGTAATGGTAGATCACACAGCTCGGCGGCTGTGATAAGGCCTGGTTTGGGGATAGAGATAGGCGTTGTTGGTGAGACATTTTGATTTAATTTTTTCAACAAAATTTCTTATTATTTTAATAAAACAAAATGTTACGCAATTGTTATGCAAGTCTTTTACTACAAAAACAAAAGGCACTGTCTAGATGCTGTCTCTAATATATTCATTGTGTGTTCTTTGCAACACGTACTCACCTGCCCACCTAATTGCTGGGACAGTAACCAGATTTAAGTTGGAATCTAGTTATGTGACGCTTAACGAATCCAGTCCGCTTTAACATTCCATGTCCTTACTAAGCCTGTTAAAGTCCATGCTAATTTATGACGAATGTTTTACATAATACTTAAGCCCGGTAATCTTGGTCATAATAAACTTCACAGTCGATCGTGTTGATAATAAGGTACTACTATTTTGAAAACAAATAAAAAAATAAAGAAACGTGTGCTTATTGCTATTGCATAAAGATTTTAGTTCATAGTCGCGGGCTCGAACTCACTCGTGGACGCGGCCAAAAAGCACGCTGTCTCACCTAACATCGCGTCTAAAAGAGATAGAATCAGTTATGAGCAGTTAGCGGCTAGTCTACACGCATACGTCAAGTCGCAAGCACACAAACACCGTGCCGAAGACTACCGAACTGAAACGACGTTAGACGATGCACGGCTTTCAACGCCGCGCGGAGTGGGGGGTGTTAGGTTTTATTTTCGTTACGGAATTTCTTGATTCACCGCGCTCAAAGCCCGCGATAAAAGCTATGCAATAGCTTAAAAATTTGCTGCTTTGCTTAGTTTTGTTTTTTTTGTTTTTTTTAGTTAACAACGCTCGAAAAAGGCGTCCAACTCATATCTGCATGCTATCTGCATTGATAAAAACATTTTGAATTAAAATCAAAATATTTGCTTTTGTAAAATGTATATTCAATATTTTTACGCGTTTATTATATTTCATAAAATGTTTTATTTTGAATCGTATTTTTCGACACCAAGGGGACATCAAAGTGAATTAAATTGAATTGTCTCCATTCCCAGGAAGTAACAGTTTAGGGCCTATCAAACAACTGTGACGAATTTCACAGTTGTAATAATTGAAATTCTTTACAACAAAACGGAGAGTGAAGACTTGAAACAAAATTTCGTTAGGACAAATTAAAAGAAAATTGGTAATTAAACGCGCCCGGCTTTCATATTTTCTTGATAATAAATTCTGAAATAGTGTAGTTAACATTTTATAGATTTTGCTGACACCAGCACGGAGCGTAGGTATTTTCGTAGAACTTTTAAAATAAATCAAAGTAATTCTTAGATTATGTTCAGTTAACCTTGATACAACTACTAATTTTTATACTAATCACTGGTAGATTAAAATAAAAATTATAAAAAGATGTGTCGAAGCACAATTTTGATGGTAAATTAGTTTTATTTTTTATTTAAGTGACTATGTAATGTCTTATATATGAGAAATGATGCCTCACTGCGAATTTTGACTAATAGCGGACTACTTATAAGGGAATTTAAAATTTATGTCAAAGAGCTGGGAAAAAGTTCAAAGTTCAGCTGTACCTAGTATTTATTTTATAAAATTACTAGCTGTTACCCGCGGCTCCGCCCGCGTGGTCAAGCGAAAATGCCAATAATTAAAAAAAAAACCCCGACTTTATCCTTGTCAACATCATAAAGGGAATCTCTATAAAAAAAATCAGCTTTCTAGGTTGAGCACTCCCGATAATACACGTGTAGACTTATTATTCCGAATCCTGTGGAAATTTTAAAAACCCCGTCTTTATCCTTGTCTATGTACTTTTTAAAGGGAAACTTAATACAAAATCTAGGCGTTCTAGGTTGAGCGCTCACAATAACATACGTGCAGTCCTATTTGTCCCGTTCCCGTGGGAATTAAAAAAATCCCGTCATCATCCTTGTCAACATCATAAAAGGAACCTCTATACGAAATTTCAGCTTTCTAGGTTGAGCGCCTGCGATAATACACTTACAGTCCTATTACTCCCTTTCCCGTAAGAATTTCATAAAATCCCATCTTTATCATTGTCAACATCATAAAGAGAACCTCTATACAAAATTTCAGCTTTATAGGTCGAGCGCCCTCTATAATACACGTGTCGAGTTTACCCCATTTCATCCCTCTAGTCTAGGGGTTGAATTTTGAAGGAGAATTCATGAGAAGTTTCAAATAAAATGGTCTATCTAATCTTATTTCTTCATACAAACTTTGGACCCCCGTTTCGCCCCTTAGGATGTGAGTTTTGAAAAATCCTTTCTTAGTGCACCCCTAGACTTCATGGGGAACCTATGTGCCAAATTTGGAGTCTTTAGACCCAGCGGTTTGGGCTGTGCGTTGATATGTCAGTCACCAATCAGTCTGTTTCTGGGATGATTTCAGTAAAGAACCTTCATGCTGAATTTCATTCGAATAACTACAAAAACGGCAAAGTTTCATACTAACTTTGCACCCCCGTTTAACCCCCTAAGGGATGATTTTTGAGAAAAATATTTTACTCGTGTTTTATGCCTTTCAATAAAGAATCTTAATGCTGAATTTCATTCGAATAACTTCAAAAACGGCAAAGTTTCATACTACCTTTGCACCCCCGTTTAATCCTAAGGGATTATTTTTGAGAAAAATATTTTACTCGTGTTTCATGTCTTTCAATAAAGATCCTTAATGCTGAATTTCATTGGAATAACTTCAAAAACGGCAAAGTTTCCTACTAACTTTGCGCCCCCGTTTAACCCCCTAAAGGATGCTTTTTGAGAAAAATATTTTACTCGTGTTTCATACCTTTCATGCTGAATTTCCTTCGAATAACTACAAAAACGGCAAAGTTTCATACTAAATTTGCACCCCCGTTTAACCCCGATTTTTGAGAAAAATATTTTACTCGTGTTTCATGCATTTCAATAAAGAACCTTTATGCTGGAATTTCATTCGAATAACTTCAAAAACGGCAAAGTTTCATACTAACTTTGCACCCCCGTTTAACCCCCTAAGGGATGATTTCTCAAAAAAATATTTTACTCATGTTTCATGCTTTTCAGTAAAGAACCTTAATGCTTTTTTTTTTTTTTTTTTTATTATCGTCAGAAAAATGCTTTGCAGCAGCCCCACCGCCCGGGGAATATGCGGTGGGGACTGTGGGACTTACCACTAAAAAAACTGACGGGATGCCACTCGCCCCCTAAGTGACGGGGCCACGGGTACTGTGATACATCCGCGACCCCGCCAGGGCCGTCCGGCCAAAGTTAAACTGGCCGGACCCCGCTCTCCCCCGGAACGCCCCGTCAGCAGCACACCCGCATCCAGGTGCACTGCCGACACAGAGGACCATTGCCCCCTCAAGACGACGGGCCTTCCCGGGCTCGCCGTCTCGGCTGGGTAAGGGTCCCCTCCATCTCTGCGGTCGCAACAACGTGCGACCGCTGGCCGGGCTCTGCGAGCCGCCGGCCCCTCTTCTTCAATTTTTTAACGAGGTTTTCTTCCTTCACCGCGCCTCCTGCGCCACTCCAAGTGCCACAGCGTCCACTACGTACTTAGTGGACTCTGTGACACTTTGCGCCACCGCGCACTCCCTCTTCCAGGGTGGTCTCATTCGCCCATGTGACCCAACCCTTAACGCCCCCCGCAGTGTCTGGGTTGGCGAGACCCAGTGTCTGCAGGGCCTCCGCGTTCCACCATACGGAGGTCGCCCCCGGTATCAACGGGTGGAGTAGGCCCGGACACCAGTCGGGGCGAAGACGCTTTTGGGGAGGATCAGCGAGCGAACGAGTCCACCACCGCTCATCATACAGCCGGCCGAGCCAAGCGCGGCCGGCTCCACCTCTTGTTTTTTAATGAGGTTGTCTCCTCAATCGCTCCACCCCCAGCACCAGTACGGATGCAAGGGGGAGCGGATTTGTCCGCATCCCACGTACTCCATCCAAGATAGGAGCACGGGGAGCAGACCAACCGCGTCGGGAATTTGGCCGTCGGCAAGTAATTCCAGAGTTGGGTCCAGAAACTAAGGAATTACTCGCCGACGTTACCAGGGTGGACCGCGTGGAGGTATCCCAACTCCCCACCCCAAAGAACCTTAATGCTGAATTTCATTTGAATAACTTTAAAAACGGCAAAGTTTCATACTAACTTTGCGCCCCCGTTTAACCCCATAGAGGATGAATTTTGAAAAAATATTTTACTCATGTTTCATGCCTTTCAGTAAAGAACCTTCATGCTGAATTTCATTCGAATAACTTCAAAAACGGCAAAGTTTCATACTAACTTTGCACCCCCGTTTTACCCCCTTAGGGGATGAATTTTCAAAAATCCTTTCTTAGTGAGCACCTACGCCCCAAAAGGAACCCCCATGCAAAATTTGAGACTCCTGGCACTTGTAGTTTCGGAGATTTCGTGATGAATCAGTCAGTGATTTTCTCTTTTATATATATATGTAGCGCCACGCCGAAGTCACAGCGTTGGGGACGCCCCTTTCCCCTCTCACCAAACCGCCCGCCGCCGGCCGGCCATCGCGTACGTGCGCCTGGTCACGTACGCCAGTCTGCCCACGCGCCCAGCAGAGAGTGCGCGCGACACTCGTTACGGAGCCGCCGCCGATGACGTGCACGGCGCGTGCTGTTATATTCGTGTTCATTGTCCAATTGTGTATTGCTGTACTGTTTTTATGTTTTGCCCATGTACTCTGTGTATATTGAAGTAAATCTTATTAGTGAGAACTTGTGGTTTTACGTCCCCTACCCCATTGTCTCTCACAAGTGGCACCCAACTCGAGACCCGAATCACACCCAGAGAAGAGTACATAAACAACTACACAATGAACACACGAAGCACGATGAGGGACGAGGGCGCCGACGCTGATTCCCGGCGCGCCACGCCCCCCGACTCCGACGCAGATTCCGCGGCCGCGGCCATGCCGGCCCGCCGCGACGACGTGATTGGCATCACAGAGGAGCAGCTAACTCGCCTGCTCACCACCGTGATGCGCAACTCCGCCACGCCGCCGGCGCCGTCCCCGACCGACGGCGGGCGAGACCGAGCGACGCCGCCGCCCGGCAACTTCACCGGGTGCAGCGCGCGCTTCGACGGCGCGGCGCGCAGCGCGGCCGACTTCGACGCTTTCCTGGACGCCATGCTGGTCTACAAGGAGTGCGCGTCGGTTGGCGACGACCACGCCCTACGCGGGCTGCCGATGTTGCTGACGGGCGACGCCGCAGTATGGTGGCACGGCGTCAAGGCGACGACGACGACTTGGGACTCCGCGATGCAGCGACTGCGCGCGATGTACGGCGCGCCACGGCCTGCGCATCGTGTGCTACGGGAAGTCTTCGCGCGCGAGCAGTGCGGCGAGCGCGCCGAGGCGTTCATCTCCAAAATACGCGCGCAGCTCGCGCGCCTACCATACGCAGTGCCAGAAGAGATGACGATAGACATTACGTACGGATTGTTAGACCGCGCGATTCGCGATAAAGTGCCGCGCGACTCGATTACAGATGTCGACCATTTACTCGCACGGGCGAGAGGCGCGGAGGACGGTTTGATGACAGAGGTGAGGTCGCCCCAACAGGTGAGTACGAACATTCCCTCTAGCTCGAACCAAGATAGTAGTTATTCGTCAACACCTCGGTCCGAGAAACCGAGACGCAACCGCCCGCGCTGTACAACGTGCAAACGGTTTGGTCACAGCGCAGACGAGTGCAGGACGGCGCCTGTCAAAGACGCCGCCTCGCCGTCACCCCGACCCCGGTCGAACCCCGTACAATGTTACGGATGCGGTAAAGTAGGGACCATTAGGTCGAGATGTGACACGTGTAATAACACTAATAAAGACACCGAGTTCAATCGAGTGGAAGTATATGGCGGACCGCCGCGCCCCGTGGTGCGCATCAAGTTTGCGGGACGCATGGGTAGCGCTGTACTGGATACCGGCGCGACCCATAGCATCGCCAGCCCCCGGTTACACGACATACTCAGCCACGCCGGTGTCCAGTTTACAGAGACACAACGTAGTATGGGCCTCGCAGATGGAACACAACAGGTGCGTAGAATGTTAACCTGCGAGACGACCATTAAACTATGTGAACGCGATATACCTATCACATTTATTGCGCTTCCAGGAGCGGATAACAGGACCCTCCTCGGACGAGATTTCATTACCCGAGCTAACATTTTGTTAAACCTCCCACAGAGCCACTGGTGTTTTGCTGACACACCCGAGCAGCCGCACCCGTTTGCAGAGGACGATAGCCTGCACGTCGCGCCGCCTGCCGTCGGCGCCGCCGAGTTGCCTACCGGCGACGCCGCCGAGCTGCGAGTCTACGCGTCTGGCCTCATATTGAGGGACGAGGAGGGCACTAATCTAACACCTGGGGAGAGGGTACAGTTGAATCAGGTGATTGTGAGCAAAGCAGAACGTTTTGCCGCCGATGGCCAGCCTACGGGCTTTGCTACACATTTTATCAAGATCGCTGAAGGGCAGGAACCTATTGCCTCACCACCGTACCGCATGTCGCAGAACAAGAGGAGCATCCTTGATAGTGAACTGCAGAAGTTACTGCAAGCCGACATCATCGAGGAGTGCGAGTCACCTTGGGCTGCGAACGTCGTGCTGGTCACGAAGAAAAATGGAGGAGTGAGACTGTGCGTGGACTACCGCAGGCCGAATGCCGTGACTGAAGCGGACCGCTATCCACTCCCAAGAATTGAAGACGTCCTGCATTCAGCAAAGACCACTAGCTACATGACCACACTCGATCTGCAGTCTGGATATTTCCAGGTGAGTGTAGCTGATGAAGATAGAGACCTAACTGCATTCATCACACCCTCTGGAACGTACCGGTTTAAGAGGATGCCGATGGGTTTGCGAAATTCCGGAGCCACGTTCCAGAGGTTGATTGACAGATTCAAAGCTAACCTGTTTGTGGAAAACAAGACACCAGGAACCACCACCAGCGCAGAGGTACCAGCCAACCTTCGCAATGGAAGACCAGTGTCGATCCTCGCTTACCTCGACGACATTATCATCCTGTCGCAGTCCTTCAACGAGCACATTGAAGACTTGGAGGCAGTTTTCGAGAGGTTAGCGCTGTTCAACCTACGTGTCAACCGTAAGAAGAGTTGCTTCGCCCGCGACGCTGTGAAGTTCCTCGGACACGTGATTGTTCCTGGTGGCCTCCAGGTAGACCCGGAGAAGACTACCGCTATTGCTGACATGCCCCCGCCCGAAGACAGTGAGACAGCTCAAGAGTTTCCTGCGACGTCGAGTTGGTTTCCGGCGTTTTATCCGAACTACGCGTCCGTCGCCCAGCCTTTGACCAGTCTCCTGAAGAAGACAGCGAGTGGATGTGGCGTGACGAACAGCGAGCGGCGTTCGAACACATCAAGAAACTCCTCGTGACCGCGCCGATACTTCGCCAAGCGGACGAGACGAAGCCGTTCACGCTTAGGACGGATAGCAGCGGTTATTGTCTCGGGGGCAGTATTAATGCAGGGGGAGGGGGCCCGACGAGCGGCCCATAGAATACGCCAGCCGCCTACTAGTGCCTGCTGAGCCGCAATTACACGACTACCGAGAGAGAAGCCTTAGCCGTCGTATGGGCAATCACCAAGTTCAGAGGCTATATCGAAGGGTCAGAGGTAGTGGTCAAGAGCGACCATCAGCCACTGCGCTGGCTGATGAGTCTGAAATCGCCAAGTGGCCGACTTGCTCGATGGGCGCTGACGCTGCAAAGCATACAACTCAGAATCCAGTATACCCCCGGTAAGTCGAACGTGATCGCCGACGCGCTGAGTCGCCCGGCCTGTTGTCAAGAGGACCCAGGTTGCGAGATGTGCACCGCCGTCGTCGACATGCCACGGAAAAGCTGCGAAGATACCCGCGAGAGCCAGATCAAGGACCCAGAGTTACGGAAGATCATTCGAGATATGGAGGAGGATGACGACGACTCTAGGGGGAGACATTGGTCGAGCCGCGGATACGCTTTGTCCGATGGAATTCTTTACAGGTATGGTCCGGAAGTCGACGCTGACGATGCTGCGTGCCTGGTGATCCCGCAGCACGAGCGCGACGACATCTTAGCCGAGTTCCACGACGCGCCCACGGCCGGTCATCTAGGTGTAGAACGCACGTACCTACGATTGAGCAGTCGTTACTACTGGCCAGGTATGCGCGCGTCCGTGATGGAGTATCTTAAGAAGTGCGCGGAGTGTCAGCGTTATAAGGCCGACAATAGGAAGCCTGTCGGTCTACTCCAGACTCCAGCGCCCGCACGTCGTTTCGAAGTGGTGTCCGTGGACCTTTTCGGACCGCTTCCGAAGACAGCTAATGGAAACCGTTGGATCTTGATAATGGAAGACGTGAGCTCCAGATGGGTCGAGCTGTTCGCTCTACAGTCCGCCACCGGCTTGGAATGCGCAAAGGTGTTGACAGACGAGGTGTTCTTGAGATATGGAGTACCGCGACGGTTCATAAGCGACAACGGAGTTCAGTTCGTGAGTGAAGTTATGCAGCAGGCTTGCCACGCGCTAGGTATCAAGCAGAACCTCACGCCGCTGTATCATCCAGAGGCGAACCCGATAGAGCGCAAGAACCGCGATCTGAAACCGCAACTCGCCATACTCTGCAGCCAGGATCACTCGTCGTGGGACAATTACCTTCCAGCCGTCCGTTTCGCTATGAATTCCGCGGTAACCGCGAGCACAGGTCATTCACCTGCTTATATTACCTTCGGTCGTGAACTTCGTGCACCAGCTGACGTCCTCGCTGACATGAAAACCATCGTAGAAGATGAGAAGGTACCGACTGATATCACGCCCTATCTCAGGGGGCTCTCTTCGGCGTTGCTGGAAGCCCGCGATGTCCACGAACGTGCACAAGGTCGTCAGAAGAAGTACGCCGACGAAAGACGTCGGCCCGCACCTGCTTACCGCATCGGCGATCTCGTCCTGCTAAAGACCCAGGGCATGAACGACACCGGCCGCGGGCAGTCTGCGAAGTTTATACCACGACGTGACGGCCCCTACGTAGTGAGAGCAGCGACCAGTGTGACTACATTCGAACTTGAGGACTCTGCAGGTAAGTCCATAGGGAAGTATCATGTGTCACATCTCGTACCTTATGTAGGCTCTATGAGAGCGCCGGTTAAGGGGAAACGGCGACGCGGTCGGCCGCGTAAAGCCGATGTGTAGTAAGTAGCTGTTTGTACAAGTAGCTAGCCCGATTGCGAGGGCGCTTGTTTCGAGCTAGAGGGGGAGACTGTAGCGCCACGCCGATGTCACAGCGTTGGGGACGCCCCTTTCCCCTCTCACCAAACCGCCCGCCGCCGGCCGGCCATCGCGTACGTGCGCCTGGTCACGTACGCCAGTCTGCCCACGCGCCCAGCAGAGAGTGCGCGCGACACTCGTTACGGAGCCGCCGCCGATGACGTGCACGGCGCGTGCTGTTATATTCGTGTTCATTGTCCAATTGTGTATTGCTGTACTGTTTTTATGTTTTGCCCATGTACTCTGTGTATATTGAAGTAAATCTTATTAGTGAGAACTTGTGGTTTTACGTCCCCTACCCCATTGTCTCTCACATATAGATTTTCAGGAACGACGAACCGAACTGTCCCACTGTACAGAAGTAAATATAACTGTTGTGTTCCTGGAATTAATTTTATTACATTACTACTAGGTACAGTCTTCATCAGAATAAGCACGACAAAGGCGGCACTATTAAGTTCGACTCATCTTCTATCAAAATTGGATCGTTTTTATTGATCACATAAGTTCACAATATCTTTTCATAGTACAAAATGAAGTCGCCTCTCTGTCTGTTTGTCCATATGTTTGCTTAGATCTTTAAAACTACGCAACGGATTTTAATACGGAAGGTACATGTATAATACATTTCGAAATTCCTACGGGAAAGCGGGATACACGCAAAAGAAGTTGCGCGGGTATCGTTAGTTAAAAAAAATAAAAAATCATGGAGAATACGTAGACGTCATTTCAAATTCAAATCATTTATTATCAGAGACTAGACCTCCACTGAAGGTTCATTCTCTAGACATTTGCAAAGTATAAGTAAATTAATATAAAATAAAGTAAAATACTTTAAAATCGCATTTCAGCTCTAACAAATTAAAATTTTCGTTCACGTAGCGTATTTGCAGGTACAATGGCTTACCTTACCAACTTTATAATGTATTCGCATCCAAAATGCATGTCAGTTAAACTGCAACAACTTTGAGAAGTACCTCAGAGGTTACATTATACGGCAATTGAGAGGATTCACCAAGAAAATCAAATACTTGAAATTGTGCGGCTTCCGACTACGGCGAGGGTAACGGGTAAGATACGGAACCGACTATCGTACGCTTGGCTTACTCAAAAATTTAGAATAGACGCTGTAAGGATTTGTAGACGTGTGTTCGCTATAGCTACGAAACTTTAACATTCTGATATAAAACGCTAGCTGTTACTACCATTACGTTTGAAAGTAAGCGAGGCAAGGAGTAAGAGTAAGCGAAATCTGGTAACGAAATATGCTAATTCAGTTAAATTTTTTTGTTCATCATCACATCACATCAAAATTCTATTCAAATTGGTTAGGCATTATAAGCTAATACAACAACGTACAGGCAAAAAGGTCTTTAAAAAGTGAGACCGGTAACTTACCACGCTTTAAAGTCATTAACTTTATCTCTAGCTCATTAAATATGTCACTGTCATTATCAAATTGAAAATGAAATAAATAAAACTTAACGTATCATTAAGTTTTAATTATTTTTGTACAACACGGAGTTTACATTTGTACACACGATAAAGGTACTAAATATTTGATGAGGTTTTAAACCACAAAGTTTTCGCTCATGAATATATAGATGCACAAGACCGGCAGCTTACGTCACCAAATATTTTAACTACCTACTTATTCCGAGTTCTAAGATCACAAGAACTTCTCAAGGAAGAACCTCGCTCTACATTGCAATTTTAAGAACCAACTAAGTCTTAAACTTTTTACAACCTCTCACAATTTTATTAAGGCTAATTTTCGACTCTTTATATTTATTATACTAAGTATTATTTTAATATAACTTTTCTGAACTTAATGATTTTGTATTAAAAATAATATACTTAGGTTGATTATTGGGCGACCCGGGCATGCAATTTTTTTTTGTCAAATCATTCTGAAGTAATATGATAATTTGCCTCATTTTTTGATCTTGATAATAAATGTGTTTGAATAGTTGAATCATTTTATTTTAACTTCTGCGCTCAAGCTTAAGCATATCACCCTGGCTGCAGCAGCCGGCTAGGTACAACTGGCCAGGCAGCAGGATCAAAGCCGGACTGCAGAGAAGTAAATGATGGCCGATTATTTAATTTTATGATGCTAGTAGTAGTTTACACATTTGCATTTTGCGATGACAAATTAACTGTTTTGGCGAGTTTGCAAAATATTTGTTGTCCCATTTTCTGAAAGTTCCAAAAATTTCATAACAAATTTTAACTTCGTAGTATCATTGACTAAACTAGGTTAAATTGTCTAATGTCTACATATCATTTGCGAGTGAGCATCACTAGTGTGGGTGGTGTTACCCCGCTGGAAATGCGCCGCCCAGCCTTATCTTAAGCGAGAGAATCCGGGCACTGTAACAAAATACACAACTTGTCCTACTTTCTGTATAATTCCTATTGTTGTGTTATGTTTGAAATGATTGTTATAAAATATAATATCGTTAAGTTAGTATCCCATAACACAAGTTTCGAACTTACTTTGGGGCTAGCTCAATCTGTATGAATTGTCCCTATATATTTATTTATATTTAAAAAAAAATGAACATTTTCTATTGAAAGGTTTGTCTCGAAAGATCTATTATCTTTATTCTTCATATTGCCATAATTGGTTTTATTAACAATTTTATTGTAATTTTTCGTCATCTTACCACGTGTCGTAGACGTGTCGTATGTGACAATTCACACAGACAATTCACACAGATTGATCTAGCCCCAAAGCAAGTTCGAAACTTGTTTTATGGGATACTAACTCAACAATACCATATTTTATAACAAATACGTATATAGATAAATATCGAAGACCCAAAGTCAATCAGAAAACCACTCACCTTCGTAGTTAAAAAAAATCTTACTTTTTCTATAAGTCACTATTTTAATATTTTCTATCATATTTATCAAAAAAAAAAAACCAGAGCTTGCTGTCCACTTTCTTTATAATAAATCCTTAAATTACATACCTTACATAAATATATAATAATTATGTAGTACATCTAAAATAATTTTTCATTGCTTGTTACATCTCGAGGGTCTGTCTCTACCAATTTTGGATACAATTAAACGTAAGCATTAATTACTTGGACCCCCCTCCCTTACCTTATTTCCCTTGCTTATTCAGCGGGGCAGATCACAATAACATCGGTCCCTGGAAGTGAAATAAAAATAAAGGGGAGTATTCCGTTGAGGAGCAGAGATAAGAAAATCTGAATCAAAATAATTGAAAGAATTGACGATTGTGGTTGAATGGGTTATTACAGAGGGGTTTCAATTTTCATAACGGTCAAATTATTTTTATGGTGCGAAAAACAATCTCTACTTGATGTTTTTGTTGGGGTAAAAAATAATCAGAGAGAACATTTTTTATTTTAATTTCGAAATGAATAACAAACAACACCAGATATTAATTTTTAATTAATATTTTTTTAATCTATTTCTATAATATAAACTGACAAACCAAATATATAATTCTTTGTCCTTAATGAATGACGGCTACGCACAGGCCAAACCGCTGGTCACAGGGACCTGAAACTTCAAGAGTGTGTTCTTTGTATGACGTAGACATCCGATAAGTAAGAATTTCCACGGAAAGCACGATACTCGCCTTGGCGGTGAGAGCCCTACGCTCTGTCCGGTGTATCAGAAGAGCGTGTTAGTACACCCGAACCTGAACATAACAATTAATAATAAAAAAACGATACTAGCCGTCGAAGATGCGCGCGTCTCTAGTACATTTTGGCTGGTTATGTGTTCGTTTTCGCCAAAGATAGGAACAGGTGTAGGAAGATAAGCTGAGTTCTAGAGGTCACCACCCTCAACAGTGGAGGAATGACGGAGGTGTGTTCGCTATGGTGGAGTTTAGAGTATGTTATAAGTTTTCGTATTCGTATTGGCACAGATTACTTATTAGTTGTTGAATACTTGTTATAAGTTGTTATAAATTCTATTAATTAGCGTCTTCGTTAGTAGATGTCAGTTCTAGTTTCTATTGTAATGGGGAATGTTACGATTTTATTGTAGGCAATTTACGGTGCGATATACGGGTCCCTTTAACGCCAACCCTCGTATAATTTGGATTGTGGGACTAATAAGAAAGAAACAATGCTAATGAAATAATACTTATTAATGAACTGTTTTCGAATACATTTCATTATAAATTTATTGTTTTGTTATATTCAATATTTCCCTTTTGATGTAAATAAAAACGCTAGAAGTGCGAAAAATCAACTGGACGTGAAAAATGGTGGATTGCTCTTGGTATTGAGGAATGCGTTATATCCAGCAGTGGTTTGACACAGACTGACGATTATAAAAATAGATAGAATAATGCTTTCTTTGTAATACACAAGTGATACAGTAAACATTAAAACTAAACTAATGTATATGCAACTAATGTAACAGCGTGATCATGCAGAATGCAATCTTATGATCTAAATTAATATCTATCATCGGGAAATAAAACGCTTACCATCATGTCATTGTGGGGCTAGTAAGCTTGTTTGCTACCAACATTGTATAAAAAAACTTCAATATATTTTCTATCTTTCTTTTCATTTTAAAAAGTCTTTACAATATTATAATCTCCCCAATACAATATTAATCGTTTGTTAATTAAAATATTCCTATAAAAAATTCTTCATTTTCGTTTCATTAAATATATTAATAATCTCTGCACAAAGTCGCGATTCTTCAGAAGAATACCAAACAAATCATTAGCTAATAAATTGCTCATAATGACAAATGGCGATTGTGTAATAATTATTATCTATCTAAAATAAATTATTTTGGCAAATTAATTAACCAGTAATCAGAGTCGAGGAAAATTGGAGACGGAAGCTATGGCCCGTGATATTGATATTAAATTTAATTTTGGCTAAACTGGGTGGAAATGTAAAAACAGTCTTCATTTTAACGAAAATTATTTAGGTTTCCTTCAGTGTATCATATTCTCTATCGTAGTAATAAATCTGTTAATTACACAAATTATTTAACTATATGTTTTTTGTACCACAAAGGTGGCAAACAATTGGCCGTTGGTAAGCATCAGACGTTTGCAATATAGGAGGAGGTGTCACTCACGCGTTGCCAATATGCCAACCCTTCCAACCCCCCCAAGTGGAGTTCTAGAGACCTTACTTACCGTAGGAACACAACATGGCCGAGACCAATGTTCTCTTTCACTAGAGAAAGTTCTTATAAAGACCTACTCTCTGATTAAAAACGTTTAGATATTTTTTTTCTGTGGTCTCTCTCTATTGGCACATGAAAGAAGGGACAAGGAAAAAGAGAAGGGAAAAGAGTTGGGCCGAATCTCTCACTCACATCCTCGTTTGAGGACAAACATTCGTCCTTCTCTGTCATAAAGATAGCTCGTGCGCGCCTCGCTCGACTTATTTATTACCTATCTCTCCTAATGAGCCTACTTAATGTGTACATACATGCTCACTATTTCTCGAATACGTACGTATATCCATACTATTTAATATTACAAATGCATAAGTGTGTTTGTTAGTTTGTCAGTTTCTTTTTTCACATCGAATGTAACGGTCAGATTGTCATGTTTTTGATATAGATTAAGGTCTGAACAGTGACAAAGGCTATATTATATACCGGAAACCCATCTAGTTCCCACGGGAAAAAATAAAACATGACTGGTTGGGTAACACCCACGGCTTCGCCCGTGTGGTCTAGGGTGTGGCTAGTTTATCATAAATCAATTCCATAAAACCATAAATCGACTAATCGACACTCGGCAAGTTCCCGCATGTTTGTCATTACCTACAATATGATTATACGTTAAGTATTTCTGTCATAAACAAAATAATGAAAATTTACTAGCACAATATTTTCTAAATACAATTTTGCAGCAAACCTGCAGGCTGGCAGGTGCAACTTTCCCAGAACGTAAATATAATATTTCAAAGTTACGGTTTATTAGTAACACAAAACTATAGAGTAACTGCAACTACAGGGTCTAAATTACATAGCATTTCACATTTCAAATTCAACAACGATTATGATGACATTTTTAGCGACTTTAGTGTGTACTGTACATTTCTACGTATATATTCATACTAATATTATGAAGAGAAAAGATTTGTATGTTTGTTTGTAATGAATAAACTTAAAAACTACTGGATCATTTCAAAAATTCTTTCACCCTTAAGAAGGTACATTACCCAACCCACCCCCGTATAACATAGGGTATATTGTATATATTTTTTAAATTAGTAAAACCCGGCCTGTCTGTTAGTCTATCTATACTGCAGTACAAAATGTGAAAGCGCAATAGACATTAGCAAAACAAATATTGCAAAAGTAATGTTTATTTGTGGAACACATTTAAATATTAACATGCTAGAAGACACTTACGCATATCTTATGAGAGTAAAAAAATATAAAACATACATAATTGCCCAAAACGTAAACTATTTACAGTAAAATTCATTGCTTCGAAATAGCTTCAGTCATTTTAGAGACTTAACCTGAACCTTTATTATGATGATCATTAGACACAAAATCTTATTTACCTAGTTGTGTACATTAAAACCAAACTATTTTATTTTTTAATTCAACATACCTAGTTTTTCAGATTTACTATTGATACTTAATTAATGGTAATTATTATAAATGAAAATGTATATTTAATCGTCTTAACTCACACAAATAGTCTAAGTGTATGCTAAGCAGTGATAAGTAAGTTCTACCTCAAACCTGAATATAAATGCTAATGCCCTCTGATCCATACTTCCAATTCCGAGCTTCTTTTGAAAGATTATTATAATTTCTGACGAATCCTTTCAGTGAAGTTAAGGTTTCTTAACTGGCATGAATAAATATTTAAGTACGATTCCAGTTTAATATATTTTTTGAAGTCCCCCCATTTGAAATTAACGCTGTTTACTTTGTATTTTTGATACGTATTAATTTTACCCTTTTAAGTTATTATTTTGTTGAGATTAAATTTTTTTTTCATAGATTAATGGATCGATTTGTTTTTTTCGAACCGATTCGATTTATTAGAAGTCTTGGAAGTTTAAAATATTTTTTTGTGCTATTAGAGTACTTAAGATCTGCCAACGAGCTATGGAGCGCAGTATATTGGGCATACGTCTGATAGACAAGATGAGGAACGATGAACTGCGCTCCCTCACACAAGTAAAAGACGCAAAAACTGCCAAGTTGAAGTGGATGTGGGCAAAGATGGACAAAATATCAACTTTTTGGGTTCTGAACGAGCGACAAGGTAGAGGAAGACCGAGGAGGCGATAGCGGGACGATCAGGACGCCTTCTTAGACAGCTGGTCAGAAGTAGCTTTTTTTTTTTTGTGACAATGTTGTGCAAGCTAGTGAAGCGCTAACGGGAAACGCTTCACCAGCAACATTGGTTTTACGTGGGCGAGGTTTCAACCCGCCGCACAACCCCCGAAATGCTGGAGGACCGCACCCGTCGTTGGTCAGCGAGTCCATCGGACTTAGCCGGTTAGTGTAGCTAGGCTGTACTACCGACCATACCATACCTATTTAAACCTCAGAAGTAGCTTTGGACCCTTCATGCTTTGGACCGTGACGAGTGGAGAAAGGGAGGGGAGGCCTTTGCCCAGCAGTGGGACACAAGACCTTCAGGCTAGAAAAAAAATTAGAGAAGAGGAATTTAATAAAATGACGAGCGCAAAGGAGTTGAAGTTGCGTTTCCTGAGAGGAAGAAATTTTAATATTTATAAGGTTTGCGTATAAGTAGAAATTAACTGGAACAGAAAACAAATGGTTTTAAAAAAAACATTAGGTATGTTTAATTATCGTCATATTCATAAAATATAAAGTGAAACATTTTTTGTCTGTCTTTTTACAATTAAATGTATTTAGTACTCAATTTTGCTTTGCTAATGAAAAGCCCTTAAAAATCCAACTAAACACTTTTGAAAACGCCCATTGAACAGCTTATGACGGGTATATTAAATCTCTCGATTCACTCAGTCGACTTCTTATTCGTTTTCCAAACTGCTTTTCAAGCAACATTTTGCGAATGGATATATCAATTTGTCCCAAAAAGTCCTCCAAAAATACGAGGCAAACAAACTGAGCAGCAATTTATCAGGGTAACGAGATTTTTCGAATCTCCTTTTGGTGACACTTGGTTCATTTATTTTTTCCTCTTATCCATTTCAGCTCGATCACATATAAGGGTATTACTCTCTTTTAAAACGTTATCGGTGACCTGTCTTCGCAACGTAAAAAGAACTATTTGTCAAGTCGCAATGGAATTCTTAATTCGTTTTCAGGATTTTACTTTTCAATTAACTTATTTTTTTTAGTTTAAAGTTGTTAAAAACTAAAAAGGAATTCCTACGATATTCATTATTCAACTGATTTCAATGTACTGCTGAATTTAGAGTTTAATTTACTCCCTCGCAATAACTAAAAGCTATACATGCTCTTATTTTTTCTTTTAAGTTTTACTGTGATATGGCTGTCACGCTAAAACTAATAATAAAAATAAAATATCGAATGTGTGATCAATTTGAAATGTTATATGCTACTCAACCATGACAAAAAAATATTCTCAACACAAGTGATTGTGTGAAGTGTGTTTGTGAAGTGATAGTGTGGCATTAAAAATACAGAATTGTTTTCTTTTGGTTTTGAAATACACAAACATCACAGTTCGTTGTACGGCGACAACGCTGCCAAAGTATTCACAATGTTGCCAGATTACATTTAAACCTTCCCTCATCTTACATTTTTTTCAGCTGATACCTATTTTATCCTTACCTACCATCATTAAGTAGAAACAGACACAATGATGGATGTGTAAGTAATTAAAAGCAGGCTCCACTCGGGGCATTAAACACAGACGCCGTCCCGTTCGCTTCCTACAGTACTAATTAATTGTTGACTACCACTCATTTATTGCATATTTCATTGTAAGTGTAATTGCATAGTATGCTAATGGCGCGACGGCTTGTAAAAATGCGACAATGTTTTTAAGGAGCAAGAAACTTGAAGAAACTCCTATTAAGCCGGAAACACACTGTGTCGTGTCGTCATCGTGATACATCAGACAGATGGACGGTTTTATAAATAAAAAAAATACATAAATGATAAAAGTAGTTATCTGTGAGTCACTCGCATTGTGAGTGAATGGCAATGTCCAATCAAAATATTTTTTTTATTGTTTTTTTTTTCATTGTCAATCATTGCCTATGCGATGCACTGCTACGACGGAGAGTAAAAATCATTTCCTCATTGTCTTAAACCAAAATAACTAAAAGTATGTAGATCAACATTTTATTTTAAACAATCATATATTTTTATTTAATACAGTAGACGTACTATTACACAGGAAATAGAAAGTTTATCAAATAAAATTTTAAAGTACCTTATAAAGAAAAACGAAGCAAAATGTTAATGGTTAAGTGTACCAATATGACTTCAAAGGCCTTCAAATTACAAAAGGATTCCCAAATGAGTGCCGTTCGCAACCCAACAATGATGACAAGAAAGCTCGTGAGTGAAGGTATAAGGTTTTATGATTAAACGACATACGGATCCATGTATTCAAGTAAATATGGTAGCTCGTTAAAATTGTTTAAACACCGTGAAATATATCGCAATGTCGGACACTCCCGGGACCCGCTCGAGATCCTAACGATGAGCTTTATCAGTCTCTTATATTTTTCTAATACTTTCCTAAGGGATTTTGCATCTTGGATCTTGCAGTTCAGTGAACACAGTAATGGAATGTATGTAATAACCACGACGTAAGTTGAAAACGTTATAATATTTTTGTATATTTTAAAAAGTTTGTTTGGGTTTAAATGGTTAACCCTCAACATTCTTATTAATTATGGAAAAAATAAATGTTTCCAAAAAAGTTAATTTGGAATACGACAGGTTATTTGTACCACTTTGCCACATTACATTTATGAGAATATTTAACTTTTAAATAAATGATTAAAGAAACCTTTAAAAAATATCTAATTAATAATATCATAAAAGTGTCCTTTCTGATCTGAAACTAATTATACAAATTCAACTAAGCCACGATTGTTAGGTACTTACTTATGCACGTAGCAATCGCGGTCGCGGTCAAATATATGATAAATAAGTAAACAGAACTTACGCTCAAAGAAATGGAATAAAATTAATCTGTGAAACAGTAGAAGTCACTGTTAAAAAGATAATCATAATAGTCTTCTTTTTAATCGGGATTTTCTAATAAAAACTTCAAAAAACAAAGTACTTTCAATTCCGATCCATACTTTTGAATGTTGATTCAAAATGTTACATCGGATCACATGCCATGACACTTAAGCTGAAGTCGAAGGGTCAGGGCATGTCAGAACGTATACTCGTGAATGATAAAAAGGTGCCGAACAAAATCGAGACGTGCTCTGAATTTTGGTTAGCTTATTTTACAATTTGTTACATCGCTTAAATTGTATTAAAGCTACAGTGTTAAACGCATTTGATAAATCCAGTCTGAAATTACATTTCAAATATCGCCTTTACTGCTTAGAATATAAAGTTCAAAATTTTAGATCTATATGTATTCCTTGAAAGACATTTTGCGTGAGTCGTATAGAAAGAGGTGTACTGTGAATCTCAGTGGGTTTCTTTTCTATTTACCTTTAGAGATGCCGTCGTTATTCGCAAAGGATTGCGTATATTCACGAGATTTGAATGAAATTGTCAACTGAGACTTATTTCAACAAAATCATTAGGTAAATGTTTATACATAAAATGTACTTATTAAAACTGATAGCAAGTAGTTGTAGATCTGACAGCATACTGAATATTTTCAGTATATATATTATAAGTCTATAAGCCTTCAATCAATGGTATCGATCACTAATTTGCAACAGCTTTGAGAACTTAATCGTTTCTCCAACATTTAATCGTTTTTTATTATTTGTTAATTTTCAATTTAATTTTCTTCTTCTTTATATAAGGCAGAAGGCACTGGCCGCTGGCAGAAGAAGTATAACCATCACCAGATTCCATAGCCTCGACTGTGGTGACACAGTTAAGGAGGAGACAGTGGCAAACAGTCACATTTCAGGTTTATATAGTACTAGTTTTTGCCCGCGGCTTCGCTCGCGTTAATTTTATGACTGTATAGATCTCGTTTGACAACGAAACAACCCATAGCGCGACTTGTGGCGCCATTTGTTGGCCGATACAGCGCCCTCTATAGTAGAAAAATTAATTTCCCATTGGAACGACATACTTTCACGGGATAAAAAGTAGCCTATGTTGGGCTCTGTACCCCTAACAATATGTATGCAAATTTTCATAATGATCGGCTGCTTACTCAAGCCGTGAAGGAATAACAAACAAACAAACAAACAAACAAACAAACTCACTTTCTCATTTATAATATTAGTAAGGATAAATCGTCCATAACACAATGAGTTTTTTTGAGTTGCGTGCGATACCAACCGCGCAGTGGCGCAATTATGCTTACAAAAGATGATGTCGTTTTGATGTCAATATGATGTTTATCCCAAGTTGACATCAAAACGACATCATAATTTGTAAGCATAATTGCACCACAGTTACGCTATAGGCTCTTTTACTAGTGAAATAGTGTAAATAACACGTCCTGAATAAAATAACACTTTTATTTTTATTAAAAAACAAATGTATTTTAGTGTTCTGTGAGTGGCATGCGTGAAAAAAATATTGGCTCGATAACAGCTGACTTCATCCCGTCAAGCGCACGTGACCTATGGCTCTCGTGTAACGCTTCAGCGTCAACTAATGACCGGAATAAAAGTTTTTTTTTGCGTTTTATTACAACAGTTAACTATAATTTATAATGTATTATAATATTTATGTTTATTGTTTGTGTAATGGTATCGATATTTTATATAAGCTTTGATTTTAAATCACTTTTAAATATAAAAAGAGTATCTCGCAACTATACTTTTGACCACTTTATTCTAGCAAAAGTTGAAATTTTGCATACTTAAGTCATAAATAGCACGCATGAAACCAATAGTGGCAGTAAGTATTTTAATAAATCCCTTTTCAATAATAAACCTAAAATTATCACACTAACTAATTACACAGAAAACTAATGAATTGAATAAAGGGACTATAATTCTGATAGATTTTTTCCAACGTAATAAAACATAATTGTTAAGGGGACTTGGGTTTTATTTAACAAGTTTTTAATTAAAACCTTGCTAGAACGACCGTCTGTAATTTAAGGTGTCTGGCGATGATTATGACACCCGAAGGACTCGCCTAAGTCATTGAAACTGTCGTTGGGTGGAAAAAAGAAAGGATGGAAATGTAAAGCTAAAAAAACAGAGATATTTTTTAACTGGAACTGAACCGTTGGTTTTTGACATTCGATTTTGTTACTAGAAAAATACGATGTGTTTATATGGTTTAAAGTATTGAGGTTTTTATTATTGGTCTTTAATATTTATATACTTTAGTATATAAATATTAATATATCTTAGGTCTATCAGAAATAACATACATTCCAAACTTAAAAGACATTTTCATAAATTACGTCTACTACAGGGTCACTAGGCTCTAAATAAATATCAATGCATCAGTTCAACATTTTGTCTATATTATTTTACAAACGAATATTGCACTCTTTCCCTCGCACATTTTCAATGTTGATAGAGTGAGAATGACATTGTATCAACCAATAGCAGTGCTCGCAATCCCAACGTAACCAATAGCAGTGCTCGCAATCCCAACGTAACCAATAGCAGTGCTCGCAATCCCAACGTAACCAATAGCGACGCAGTAAACATTTTCGGGTAACTGTTTGTTAATAAAACTAGACAATAGTAGCAAGCATGACCATAATTTGAAGCCTACTTGATTAGTATAAAAACTGTGTTGCGTATTTCTTTCAGATATGGAGTAGTACAGTCAGTGGTGATTGTTTATAAAATAAAACTCATAAATATATTGTCTAAGCACGGTCGAAGATGTTGAGAGTCTATTAAATCTTTAAAAATATATCGGAAAAACAATAGAAATCGCATAAATAAATTCCGTTCGGCTAAAACAATAAATGTAGGGCCATAAAGCAGCGTTTACTGTCCAATGGCTGTCGGCTAAGACTCTTCATACAATATTTATGTAGCCAGCTCCTCCACTCCTTTCAGGGGTCCATTTTTGTTGCTGTAATAATATATTATTTATTTTGATCTTACATAGGATCACGCCTTGAAAAATGTACCTACTTAGAAAATAAATACATATTTTAAGTCATGTAACAAACAGTCTATGTTTTATCTGCTCAGACTTTAAGTAATTACCATTATAGCCTTTCCGACGGGAATTTTGATTCAAATCTACCAGAGTCTAGGCGTTAAGAAGAAGTCTTTCTGTTTTCTTCGTAATTTTCTGATATTTTATACAGTATTCATTAATATATTATTTTTAATTTAATAAAGAGTTAAGTGAATTAATTCACTTCACACATTTTCTAAATACTTGTTATAATAAAAGCGAAAGTAATTCTGTCTTTCTATGACTTTTATACTCCCGGACTAAATTAAATTTTCTATGGAGACATCAAAGCGCTCTAACAAACATCCATACATCCATACTTACAATCCTTCGCGTTTATAATCTAGGTATATATAAAATTGAAAGTCCTGACTTATTTAATTATATATCAACGCACAACCCAAACCGCTGCTGAGTCTAGAGATTCCAAATTTGGAATGTAGGTTCCTTACGACGGCGACACCTAGGGGTGTACACATACTAAGAAACGAACGGGGTGTACCTACTAAGAAAGGAATTTTCAAAATTCCCACGGGAAAGCGAGATATACGCAAACGAAGTTTCGAGTATTTTACTAGTATTAAATAATGATAATTATAAGTCGGGCGGAATCGTGAACGAAACTCAGTAGGTATGTCGTAAAACTTCAATATCGTCCAGTCCTTTTATTGCGTCTGGATTCTTCAAAAACATTTTATTTGAATTTACTTATAATTTTCTCATAAGCGGAGTTAAGTAAAAACTTATCGTGTACCCACTATTCGAGCCCCAACTTTGCATAAGCAGCTTTAAATCAAACTTTACGACTTTAGAATTGCATTATACTGTGAAATGAGAGAATTTGCTTGTAAAATAATATGAAGAAAATTTTTGTACACAGCTGTATCTATGGGTAAAGCAAAA
Organism: Endotricha flammealis; assembly: GCA_905163395.2. NCBI lineage: Eukaryota > Metazoa > Arthropoda > Insecta > Lepidoptera > Pyralidae > Endotricha > Endotricha flammealis. The sequence goes on along the minus strand of LR990859.1, from coordinate 4,321,040 downwards.
GAAAGCCTTTAAACTAATATCAATTTGATTTTAATTACTTTGTATACATATATAAAAAAAAAACAACAGATACTTGTATTGTACCAATAACGTAGCGTCACAGCAAATGGGAATAAAAATTAAAAATCTGTTAAACATAAAATAATTGCCGAATTGAAATTTAGAATATTTTTTTTATCATTTAATGCTGGCTTTTTAGGTCCCAATGTTGAGCAAAGGCATTAAATGCTTTTTAATATCGATTTATTTTAATAACATATAGGTAACAATATTGACTACAAAATAATATTTTAACATCGTTCACTGATCTCTCTTCATCGTGCACAATCTACAATTTTTTTTTTCTAATATTTTCTTCAGTTGAGAATAACTAACTAAATGTTGAATTGAATTAATCAAGGGTTCAGTATTATTCAACGTTTACATTTAAATTTGAAAAATAAACAAATTCTTTTCACTGTCATAAAATTTCGATTCTGATTCTTTGAAGCTGAATTTTATCGAGCAATTCCCGAAAAAGGCACAGATATTTTCGTCTTTAATTGAGAATACTCATTTCTCGAGTTAGCCTCAGAGGAAACAATTTGTTTGTTTTATCTCGCGAACCCTTTGTTGTCCAAATTCGCCGAATCGTTGAATAAAGCAGTTACGATTTAACCAAATGGACCATAACCACTGAAGGCACCAGTCTTAGCAATTAAATTTTCGGTTGGGAGGGACAGATAAAAAGGAAAATACCCTTAAAAATTATAGTGATCGCGTCCCGTTAGGTTTAATTTTGCGGAATTTTCTATGACACTCTAGAATCGTTTCAGTTCATAAAACAAAAAAAAAACTGTAAATAACCTTTCATAAAGACAAGAAAAAAAGACAGCTACTTCATAATTCATAAGAGTTATGTAAATACAAATTGAAAACTGTTTGAGATACAAAGGTTTACCTGACTGTACATATATCCCGTTACCGTTAAGGGGATATGTGAAAAAAAGAAGGGTCCTTAGAAACCAAATATCTTCTAAACTACTAAAATTTAGACCTAGATTTTTGGATATGTATTAGTTCATCATATAATCGAAATTTTGGAAAGAGCCAAAACACGATTGTGACACATTTCCTCGATAGAAAAAAAATCCGAAGTAACCTCTGTTTTTTCTTCAGAACTCTTGTAACTTCTAAACGGTAAATAGTAGAAATTTTAAACTTCATATAAAGAAAGACATTAATGTTTTCTAGAGACTGTAAAGACAAATTTTTAAAAACTCAATTAATGAATTTTAAATAAGCCTAAATGTGTTTTGGCGCTTACGACGTTAAAAATTCGCCGTGTTCACGGTGTCCCATCTCTGTCTCTCGCAAGAGGGATTGATATATGCGTCGCACGGGTGGGGCGGGCTCAGTCGGCCGCTTACTCTTGTCTGGGACGGATCTACGTTCGTCGAGATCTCGCGCGCAACCCATCGAAATAATATTATTACGTATAGAAATGACAGCGCCTTCAAATTTTGGCGCCGCGTTCGGCCGTGCGGGGCGCGCCCCTCCCTGGCCCCGCCCCCAACCGAGTCATAGAATATGACATTACTACGCAGGGGCGACACTTTGTTTATATTCTGCCTATTGGACATCTAACTGATTATTTTATTTTATTACAATATTTTATTTTACTTAATAGAATAAACTTAATAGAAAATAGGTATAATATTAGCTTTATAGGTAGGAAGCTACATTACATTTTTGTTCTTAACTTAATATTAGTCAAAAATAAACTGAGATTAAATCAAAACTTTATAATGAAGCTATTTATATATTGAAGTATTTTGTAATATATGCAATAACTAGGAGACGGTCGCCTGCCAGACAAGACAACTCCTCTTGTTGAATGGTAACGTATCTTTACTCCGAAACTTGTTTGCCCGAATTTCATTTGTTCGAAAATGGTTGGTCGAAATTTAAAATGCTGTTTCGTTTTCCATCTTTTTGTTTTCTAGAAACTATTTTTTTTACTTAGTAACTTTATCCACATTTACGTATTTTTTACCTACTATATAAAAATATTTTGGAAATATAGTTTAAAAAATCAATATTTAAATTACATATTATTTTAAAAAAAGAATTATGAAAATCGGTCCAAAATTGAAGGAGTAATCGGCGGACCTCCAAAAAAAAACAATGAAACATAGAACCTCCTCCTTTTTTGAAGTCGGTTAAAAAAAAAGCAAAAAATGAATATAGACATTAAGCAATGTGGTTTGTTTATAGACGAACAATATCCGTTTTTAGGGGCCACGCCTGATGGAATAGTTTTAACCTCAGAACACAGAAAGAAGAGAAATGTAATAAGACAGTTTTTGTACCGGAACCGATGTCGCCACTTACACACACAGTTACATTTTAACACATTCATAGAATAATCTCCGACAGTCACACTCACACAAATCGTAAGCCCGTGATTTGCAGTTCGATTACGAACACAGAAGTAAGAAGTGTATTATAGTGACGGCACCTAACGAAAAAGGGCGACAAGCATTATCGATAACTTTACCTCTCTATATTTTACAATAACAATTATTACGCACTACAACTATGAACGAGATATGGTTTGTGGGCGGGGCGCATGTCGCCATTTTTAACCGACTTCAAAAAAGGAGGAGGTTCTATGTTTCATTGTATATATATATTTTTTTGTATGTCCGCCGATTACTCCGTCAATTCTTGACCGATTTTCAAAATTTTTTATTTATATGAAAGTGCATACTCCCAGGTTGGTCCCATTGTCACCAAGTCAGGATCTGATGATGGGATCCCAGGCAAATCGAGGGCAACCCTCAGATTTTATAGGCACGTACAACGCGTTACTTATGTTTTCGTAAGCTATTCAAGTTTTTACGTCTGGAAGTCATCATCCCATGTTGATGAGGTGATGATGGAAGGTACAACTCCTAAACGGATAGGAGTTAGAGGATGATTCTTTAAGTATTGTAGGTATGTATTAGATTAGACCATTTGATTTTTTTTTCCATCATAACTTGTCACCAATCAGGATCTGATGATGGGATCCCAAGTAAATCGAGTGCACTCCTTAAATTTGATAGGCACGTACAACGCATTACTTATGTTTTCGTTAGCTATTCATGTATTTAAGTCTGAAGTAATTAATAGTATTATAATAGTAATTTTTAGTTTCAAACCAATTAAATTATAATAGTAATTTTTAGTTTCAAACCAATTAAAAGAAAGAACTTAAAAAAATTAGTACATAATAATAAGCGATTTTTTTAAAACTAATCAAATGAGTTTTTAGTTGAGCTACTTTCCCCTTGAGTTTGATCCAATACTTATGGGACTGGGACACCCTGTACAAGGAATGCACTGTAGTAAAAGTTTCAAATTATTATACTTTCAAAAATTAGAAATACAAAATTATCGATACTAAAATATTCTACTTTTGGCAGCACTACATGGCTTGTGCGACGGCCATTATTACTTTGACAGATCGCGGAAGCTACAAGCGGCGGTACCACGATATTTTCACAACATTGTAATTATCGTTACGTTTGCATTCCATTGTACGTGCATACCGCAAAACATTGAAAAGCGCGTATCCAAAACAAGCAATGGACAATATTTGTAACGGAAGTATCGACTATGCCGTATATTGTTTAATAATTTCTATGTCTCAAAAATATTTCGTTAATTTGTCATTTATTTAGAAAAATATTAAATAAATGACTTACCTATGATAAGTAACACCACTATTACTTGAATTTACCGTATCACTGCGATTTTTGCACGTAATTAAAGCACAAGCCGGCATTTTTGTTGACATTCACGGACGTGTGTTCGCGGAAGCGTTGTTTTGTGAATGACTTAGAACAATCAAGTTCCTGCACATTTGTGCAGAAAATGGCGTCATGTGCCCCGCCCACAAACCATATCTCTTGTATTCTGATATCTGTGGTTTTAACGCATAATATGCTTGTAGAAATTAAGTGCCCCATAGCACCGTTCAAGATTGGGATTGATAGGGCTATAAATAGCACTAAACAAAATGCATTTTTGGAAAGAAGACAAAAATACTGGAAAAATATACATTAATAAAAAATCTGATTGGTTCTTTCAAGCACAGGGGCAAATGCATATTAGTAAATTTCCAAAATGTTTATTAGCTGTGTGGTATGGGGAAAATAAACTAAAAACAGAAATACTCCATAAAGATGATCAGTTTTGGAAGACGAAAATGGAACCAAAATTATTTTCTTTTTATTATGATTGCTTGCTACCAGAGCTTGTAGATCCTCGGCATACAAGAAATATGGCAATTCGTGAGCCAAGTTATGTCATTCGTAAAGGTAAAGAAAATAAAAATGTTGACACAAATGAGACAAATGCGGGTTGTAATAATGAGAAGATTATTGCCTTAGAGAAATTTTAAAACTATAACTTTTAAAATTTCTCTAATGCTTTATTATTAGTTCTTTTATAAATAAAACGATTTAAAAAGTACGTGATTTGCATCTAATTAGAATTTATTATTAATTAATTATATTCTAGACAACATTTTCGTATATTTCAAAATTGGCTCAGCCTGTAGTGTGGTACTGCATATGCACAGTCTTCAGAAGAAGCCACAGAAAATTTTCATAACATAACTTTGAATAAGTATTTGAATGAAACGATGAACATTCCTTATTATAACAGCTTTAGTATGTAATCCCATTGTTTTATCATTTTACTAAAATATTCCTTACAATGACATTAGCTCTTAGACTATAAAGTAAAACGCAGTGTGTGTAATGTTTTATTCGATTGCAAAAAGTATTTTGTTTGTCTGTAAAACTATTTAAAATTTAATATGTACTTATGTAAGTAATTATTTTGCTTATTTATCAATATATTTAGTTATAGACCAAATATCGACTGTCTTGTATTTCATAACTAATATTAAAATAAATAGACACAGGTATTCATTTACTTTATTAGTTAAGATAAACTTAAATAGCTACTAAACAAACAATAACAAGTGAACAGCGAAACGTATCGTATTTCCGACGAAAGTATTTTCAAAACTTCGCGGGAAAACGGCGGTCCGGCCGGCACGCGCGCGAGTGCAGCGCCGCCGCGGCGGCACTCGCGCAACTTTTGGCTAGGCCCCGCCCCTTTCGTTTCAATTATTTTACGGCATAGCGTCTTAAACTAGTTTCCCATTTTGTAAAAGTATTTGGTTCCAACTGCCTATTTTCAAGACGTTTAATTTTTAATGCGGTCTGGAATACCACAGGAATACAACTGCTTAAAAACTAAAAATACTTTAATAATAGGCCGACAGATATTCTGTAATGTATATAGCATTTGGCTCTTGGCTTCGCCTGTAGTTCAGTGGACAATAAACCAAATTAACCCGATTCTCCCTGGTTCAAATCCATGTGTGAAATTAGTATTTTTAGTGTACTACAATTTCTGATTATTACTTACTTAGCACTAAAAGAAAAATTGTGTGAAAACCCGAAAATTATATTTTAAATAAGTAGACCTTATTTAAGAATGTTCTTATTTCTCCTCTGGGATGTGGAGTATTGTGGAGTTCTGGTAGAAGCTTTATGTTCTATCAAAATTCTTAGGATTCGGTAGTGGATAATTCTAATGTATTCAGAAACAGACAGGCTAACGCCAACGAAGAAAACTAAAATACCTACGTCTTTATAAATTCAACAAACAGCACATATACATAAATGTATAGACATTTAACTCATTTTACACTAACAACCCAGTAAAATAGTCATGACGGGGAAGCATTGTTCCAGTAATAGGACTGGCTCCTGTAACCACACCGCCGCAATTACAACGGCTGCGTAGTTTCGTCTTTTCATTCCTCTGTAATATCAAGTTTCTCGACTGTTACTGAATGAGTTCTTTTTTAAAGAATCTTGTTTGGGTAAATGTAATTAAATTTTTACTCATAGGTATTTGTTTTTTTTTTTTCAGGAAGGCAGCTCACACCATGAGAAGATGACATTTGTCAAAGTAACAAAAGAGAACAAGGGTAGCAAGAAACTGAGTGAAGTGGAGGGAGTTATAGAAGGCCTTTGTCAAAGGGCATACAGACAATGGAACTGATTTTGTCAACTACTAGAATAAATGAAACAAATATTAGAACATATTTTACAGTTTGTAAGTTAGCTACATTTCTTATTAATTTTTAAGTGCTTGTGAATTGTTTTTATTACTTTTATATTTGTCTGAGAATTTGTGATTAATTTTAACGACATTGAAATTAAAAAATAATCATAAAAAATATTCCTAATTCAATTCAAAAGCAATAAAAATAAACCTTAAAGTGTTTTTAATCCATACATGTCAACTTGACTCAATTTGAAACTAACTCTAAAATTGAATTTCAAAAAATGAATTCGAGTTATTTGCTGCTTGACTGTACAAATCCCAAATTTTGTCAGCAGGCTCAATAGCCTAGTTCAAAAATCGACTAGGTTCACTGAGCCCGCGGACACCGGCCGACCGGCCTCAATCGACTAAAGAGCCCATCAAGCTATTTTCTTTTCTATTCTCCTTGTTTTTTTACCAATAACCCAGGTGACTTTCATTAAAGTACTTATTACTACACTACTACCACTTTATTTTAACAATCGATAATAGCGTATCTTTTTATATATCCAGCTATTATATTTTGAAAAATTTTGTTCCTTATCTTCTTCATAAGAGGAACCCATGTGCAAAATTACAAGTCTCAAGATTGTTCGATTTGTTCAGTCGGGTCTTTTCCTTATAAAGTATACTCGTGCTACATTTGTATGTATACTGCTTTCCCGTGCGAATTTCGAAAAATCCTTTCTTATCGAATGCTTTGTCATACAAAAAATATACCCTTAAGTTTCAGGTCTCTACCATCAGATGTTCTGGCTGTCCCTAGATCCGTCAGTCGGGAAAAAGCAATTATAAAAGTTAGTATTTATGTTTAATACAATGTTAAGTACAAATGAATATTCTTAAAACCTTGACTGCGTTAAAGAATTATGCTGGTCACACATATCAAGTAAATTATCTCAAATTGTGAAAAGTAGCAATATTGGAAAAAATATATAATTGACAATATAACATCCATTTGAAATCAACAAAAATGCTACATTACCTTATTACGGAGAAAATAAACAATGAATTTTTTGCACATCCAAAGCTTTCACTTCAAAGTCGACAGATCAAAAAAACATTTTACAGAAAAAAAATAACAAAGAATAATGGGATGGGCGCGGACAAGCCGTAAATATGTTGGTATAACATTTTGTGAATAATTTAAGGGCCCCGGCCTAAGCAAACAATGCCTTCCTTTGCCTATATAGGTACGTCACCCAAACTTATCGCACGTACACATATTTGTGTTTTCCACTGTAAAATACTGCATATTAAACTCAATATTCATTTTCCACTGTAAAATACTGCATAATAAACTCAATATTTAATTTCAACTGTTTTTGTAGAAGATCTGAAGATGTACCGTGCTCTTTGAGTGTAACTTATAATCAAAATGTTATACAGAATTATTTAAATTATACGAAATTAATAGGTAACCAAAGCAAATCTTGCAAATAAATTCACAAATTTATGCCATGACTGTGTGTGTCGTGTGACATCGTAGACTTTTGCGATACGAGTCGCATCTTAGTTTTGTGTACAAGCCCTTAAGATGGTTTTTTAATTCCCACGGAATAGTGTCATGCAAACGAGATTGGGTTTCGCTAGTTATATATAAAATTAAAGAACTTCTCTTTAGTGATACTCAGTTATTGGAAGGTTAACCCTTTCCATAAGAATGCAAATAATATTGTTCCTGAAACGAAAGGGGCACCCAGAGGCACTATCGAGGGCTCTTTGATACCTTCCAGTTGTTACCCTATCTTAAATGCGCGTGTAATGCCCTGTGTAAACATTCTCTCGACCTTTTTACCAAATTTGTATCCACTTACTTTTGTTTCGAAACAAATTTTAGAACTGTTGTTAGTTTAATGGTAAGAGAACCCTATCTTGAAAATGTATATAAGAGCTTTGACCTCGATTATACAATGTTAAAGTGTAATCTAAAAGACCAGACGGTTTCCACTACAGCGGAGAGAAGACGAGATGTGCCGCCCACATATCTCCGCTCGGCCGCGCCCATAAATGACATTATCTCCTCTCCTCTTTGGTGGAAACCTGGCCTAATACAATATGTAAACGAACTTGCGGCTTATGGGGCAACTGACCTCTGGTCCACGGCGCACATTACCCGGAATGGGCATTTCACGAAATTTCCTATTTTTACGATCAACCAAAAATATTTTTGTCTTGTAAAGTCTAACAACAAAACAAAAGTTAGTAAATTTCTTAAATCATTCGTAATTTCATTTTTCATCACGTATAATTACACAGCAAACAAAATTCATTGCAAACCATTCAACCTGTTTTAAATATCGTTACTTGCAAATCGGACCAAAAATTTGCAAATATGCAACAAAATTCTACGAAAAACTAGCAATAAACCTTTTGCTACACGCCGCAGCCATATCGTTTTGTCTACAGGTCTTCGGTTAAACGGGTTGTTACGAAATTCGTGAGAATTTGCACACTGCCAGCTCCAACAACGTATTAGTGATGTGCATCACATGTGGTGGACTACACATTTGTAGTGCTTGTCGAATGACACATAGTTTTCTAATTGATTGATGGCAATTTGGTCAAAACATTCTACAGTGCCACAAACTTATCTGTGCCGATGGCGGGGGCGCTAGGATCGAAACTATTGAAGGTAAATTGTCAAGGTATTAAAGGTTCATTAGTTCTAGTCTTGGTCACCGGCACATATAAGTTTGCGGCACTGTAAGCAAGTGTCAAACTGTCAGATTCAATGTGTCATTAACTCTGAATGGTATTTTTGAAACTCACCCAAAGATAAGTAGAGACTACTTATCTCAAGCCAGTGGTGGGTCTCGCTAGACCACGGACAGTTGGACATGGCGAAACTAGCGTTCTTTGTTAATTTGCTACCTAAGTAAAATAACAAACTATCATCTTACTTTTACAAAATATTGTTCGTTTGGCAGTTGGCTTCCGCCTAATGGTGCATCACTACGTGAGAACTCCAGGTCTCGTGTATGTTTTTGCTTTGTCCGTTTGCTGGTAAATTAGTGATCCAACTATGTTTACGTTTCGGCGACTGGAAGCGGGCATACCCTAACTTTTATATACGTATTTCCCAGCTTTATTGTTACGATCAGTTTGAAATTTTGTATTGTAATACTGATTATAAATTATTATTTTATGTTTATTTTTATTGGGACACGGCATGTGACGCCAGCGCCTGCCAGATGGGCCGCAGGTCACTGGGGTCCAGGAATAGAAGCGACGAGACATCCGTTATGGTATCTCGTAGCTTCTACTATGCCGGCCTGAAAGGTGTCTCTTCACGCTCCGCTTGACGGACCCCATGTCGTACACGTGCGGTGCATGGGAACGCATCGTCGGGTAGCTTGTTCCACCGTTCAATGGTTCGACACAAGAATGTTTGACCGAATCTTTTTGTGCGAGGTAGAGGGTTGAGATAGTAGACAGTAGATATATAAACAATACTTAAAGTATTTGAGTAAATTGGGTGATTTTTCCTATAATTTAGATCTTAAAAGATAGAAGATCTTAATTTTTTGCATTATTTTATAACGATTGATTTTGTATTTATTTCTCTCAACTTTTCGAAAGATGAAAAAAGACTAGTGTCAGCGACTTGCTGGCTGGCTCCGCAAGTTCATGAAGATCCCTTTGCTTGTTTTTTATATGTTAGTTTTTGAATGTGACTTGTTTTCCTATTATTTATTCAGTTGAACTTGGTACGTTCTTGCGTGCTGCTAATCGCGTTACTACAAAATACACATCATTCTATCACACCATATTAATTTACAGGCTAAGTCCTCACTCCAATCATCAACTAGATATTCATAAAGCTAGCAATTAGACTTGTTACTTAATCATTTCATTGGGTTTCCTTTTAAGATTTATGTGAAGAGTTTGGTGGAGAATTTTGAATTTAAAAATAATCTCAAAAGTTTAAAATCTAACATTGCTCTACCACTCGATCGATTCTCATCAATCCACTAACCCTATACAGGGCACAGAATGGCAACTGTAAACTGATAGAACTTACCGCACAAGTTCAAAGTTGATTGAGCAAACTCCTACTGTAACTATTCGTCTTACGACGCCTTACGTACAGGAAAATGTTTGTGTTATCCGAATATCTGATTGAATGCCGTCTGAACTGTGAAGTTATACTGAAATTACATATAACGTATGTTTGTTATATAAATAGCAGGTAAATATTACAATTTTGTGAGTTTTATAGGTTTCGAACATCAAAAAAGAGATTCTAAGAACTTTCTTTTTGATGGTTCCTTTATTTTTTACATTCCAACAGTCTTATAGTTCTGTTAGTAATATTCGAAGCACAAAAAGTATACCTAACTTTATATAATACTCACTCGTCTAAAAATCGTGTCTAATCCATCACAATCTGGTTCAAATCTAATTGTAACCACAGAATAATTCAAAGTTACCACCACTAACATTATTAATATAAAAAGCCGATCATAATACGGAATATTTGTCGTTAGCACAGAATATAATACAGAGTACTCATTCAGCAGATTTTCATTTTAAAAAAGGTACTATTATGCGCGAACCTACTGTGGTGGTAGGTTCGCGTGGGCAAAGTTGGTGGCAATGGCGACTTCAACATAAATATTAATACAGTTTAACGCTCGTTTCAAAAACAAAACACACGTTCTCGTAACTCCACGGTCACCTATCTAAGAGACCATAAAATTCTTTCCTTTTTCACGTTACCAAACGTTGGCATCATAAATATGTATAGTAGGAATCAAGCATGCGTCGCGTATAAAACGACGCCGAAAATGCGATCTCACGGGAGGCAAAGTCGGAGTGCGCTTATATAGATAAAGATTCTGGAAGTGGCTATAAGTCGGTGAGTTTTTCTATAATCAAAATTTACTGACTTAAAAACACACAGAATCAGATTTTTAAATGGGAGAATACCCATTTGAAATCGCCCTCAGTGTTCTTTGGTATCGACAAGTTTGCATCAAGCTAGAAAATGTTATTCTCTGAGGGAGAGACAGATCCATCTCTGCACTGTGGTATTAGTGTGTAAATTATTATTATCGTAATATTTTGGATTTTATTCGCCTGCCGCGCCATAGCAGGTTCTGGCCTTGACTCTAAATATTTAGTACTAAATATTTAGAGTCAAGGCCAGAACCTTTTTAGTAAAAAAGTTATAATAAAGAATAAGTAGTACGAACATTGAAGTGCCGTGGTCTTTGGTAGAGTAGATAGAACTTGGGGACTTGGGGTCACTAACAATTACCGCTACAGCTACCGCGCTGTGTGTGTCGTATAAATAAATAATACGAAAAATGTGTTTGTATCATAATTTATTATTAAGGTATATTATTGGAATCAAAATAGTAAACAACAGCTCATAGCATTAGGTTCCAATAGTAATGTAACAATAGACCGTGGTGCTCGTCAATCGAGCCTCACTTGATTTGCCATCTCTCTAGGGTATAATGCCTTTGTTTCAAATTGCTGTCTCTCACGTAGTTGTTAAGGAGGGAAGTCCTTTCAATACTTCCTACTCCGACTATCTTCTTTCTGTTTAAATTCGTTGTGAGTTCCAAGACAGTTGTAGTTTTCTCCCCCGGGACGTCAATAAGCTTATTGTCAATCTGAGGTCGCCTTTGTTGATCCTGGCTACACAGGAGACATACATATCGGTGGGAATGTGTGGTGGGCTTGTTATTATTAAAGTCATAATATACCGTTTCCAGAAGTTACAGATCATAGCAGCGTCGACTCGCACTCGGTTTATTTGCCCCTATTTGCATAGAAACGTTTTTTGTGGGCGTCCTTGTTTGTATAGTGGATAGGTGGAAGCTTTGCAGCTCACTGGAAACTTGAGCGTGCCTCGTCTCCTTCAGATTTGTTTGAATTGAATGTAGTGTACAAGTGCTTATATGAAACCAAAATAGAGAGGTTCACACTAACTTTTTTAATACGAAAAGTTTTCAATGCGTGAAAATGTACATTTTGAAATACCAGCACCTGTCTTCGACTTCCATACACGTGATTTCGATTCTAGTGTAATTCATTTTGATAGCAAATTTTATAACATTGTACTTTGTATTTTTATGTAAAGTTTGTTTTGAGTAATACGTTTGTTATTGGTCAGTTCCATGGTATAATATAATGATACCTTAAACGGGAAATACTATAACAAAAGTATCAATATTAGTCTTAATATTTATAAGTCCCTCTGTCTTGAGTGGATCACATGTGACACCTGCATAAACATTTTCAAATTCTCTTTTGACTATTTTCAGTTCCAGCTCGTTCTCAACACCTTTAAAAGTTTATTCTTACCATATATTTTGTAGACGAAGGTATTCTGAGTGTCAGCGAATTGTGGTCGGAATAACCGTTTTTCCGTTTTGTTACTGAAATATTTTCTCTCTGGCATGCACGTTACTCTTTGGCCAGATCCAATGTAAGCGGCTTTTGTATTTAGTGGACTTAAGCTCGGTGGTGTTTAGTTACTAAGGTTTTGTGTAAGGGAACAAGCGGTTTTATTTTCATGATTTGGTAACATAAACGGATAAAATGATGAATCGCTTGTCTAAACGAAACTCCCTGTGTCTCCTGTGAAAGTAGGACCCGACATTCCCAATTAGGACACAAATTAAAAGCAAAACACACAGTGGCAACCCGGAGCGGCGCGTGAGCATGTTTATTTCATATGCACGACATCACACTAAACGCGGCGCGAGTCGGTGGCGGCGAGGCTGTCATCGCCACTACGCGCGTCTCCTGCCTACCGACACAAGAACATTAAAATAGAAAATATTGAAAATAGGTCACAAAAAAATTATGAAAAAATGACTGTTAATACTACCAAAGTAGGTTCTTTATATACTTACATAATGCAAATATATTTTCTTTTTTTCTTATTTTATCCTTTACTTTCTGATTTCAACATTTACCTCAAATATAAATTACATTACACAACTTATAAAAACGACTACAAGTCTACAACTATCAACAGGATTAAGCGAAGAATTTATTCTGACCAAGCAATATACCCTAAAATGTATTAAAACATTCCAAACAACTCTGAGATTTAATAGGGAATATTCAAGGATTCTAATTTTGTTTACAATGTTTAATTGCGTCGCTAGACGACCATGCCAGCCCTTTCTTTATCCCTGTATTTGTACTGTAATCCCTCGAAAATTAATTACCCACAACCAAGCCCTTAGGTATACCTGCTTTGGAGATTACTCGGCCTTTGCCAAGCTTAAACAATATTAACTTGGTATTAAAGTGATGGTATCTTTTATTTTTGATTGTTTCTCTTATAAGATCAAAGTAGGGGTTTACATTTATTCCAGAACTGATAACAGTTGCAGTGAATTCCACTAGTTCTATTGAAAACCTTTTAAATATATTAACATAATTTATTTTAATGTATTACTTAATGAAAATGCAACTTAATGGAAACACGCTATTAGAGTTCAAATTAAACTGTATAAATAATAGAAATTCTGAGAAATTCTATACTTTTTGAAAGTGCTAAAATATTCACAAGTACTCCAATACTAGAGTATTGTTTACTCTCAACTTATTAACAGTATCCCAAGAGTAAGATGTGGTATCGGAATTTTGCTAAGTTCTGAACTCAAAACAAGCACTTACCAACAAACTATGGAGGCTTTCCACTGAACTTTTTAATAATTCAGTTGATTTGATGTAATTTTACCCTGCAACCACATGTGAGTGTAGTCTTCGTGGCTACCAGTGTTATTCCCGTCAATCATGTTGTATTCGACCATCTATATTACATACTAGCTTTTTTGCCCGCGACTTCGTCCGCGTGAAGTTCCGGACCCGTTCCCGTGGGAACCACATTGAATTTCGGAAAAAGCTATAGTCCATGTCACTCCCTGATAATGTAACTTTCTACTGGTGAAATAATTTTTAAATCGGTCCCGTAGTTTCGGAGCCTATTCAATACAAACAAACAAACAATCAAATCTTTCCTCTTTATAATATTACTAGTATAGATATAGATAATAAAACAGTAGACCCCGATATGTCTGTACATTGAACATATTTGGTAAAAATCGAGAGGGGGGAACAGTTGGAGAAAGGTAATAAAAGCGACGAATTTTAATGCTGTTTTCACAGAAAGATAGAGCTCGGCTAGGAAGAGAATATAAGCTTTGTTTCATTTAAATCGGATATCAGGAAAAGGAGTTATCCTTATAATTTAACAGCTAGTCTCTAAATAATATATGAACCGAAAGTCAAAAATAGTAGCTTAAGACAGTTTATTTATTGAAACCTATTCAAATATTAAGTTTGAAAGTTTAGATTATAACTCAAAGATTTCAAAATCAGATTACGAATAGCTGATTTAAAATCGTAACGTTGACATTCACGATGTCAAAAATATATTACCTTTTTACGTTATTCTTTATTTAATTTTTACTTTTAAAATGTTAAATGGCATATTTCGTACTTCTACATAGGCAACTACAATAATTGAATAATAGCAAATACTATAGAAGACTAATACCCACAGCTCTTGACGTTTCTCATACAATGATTTGGCAACCTCCGTTCACCTCATGCCGCTAGGGGCGCTATAACATTTTGGATATAAAACGCACAGTTCACCTCATGCCGCTAGGGGCGCTATAACATTTTGCATACAAAAGTTTTGAAATCGTTCACCTCATGCCGCCCTCATGCCGCCCTCATGCCGTAGGGGCGCAGTGTCGCGTCTTGCCCGAATTCTTCCGAAGCTGTGGGTATTACTCGTCTATAGTATTTGATAATAGTACGTGTGTGCCAACAACGCGACACACGGTTTATAAAACAATTGAAAATCGATTGTAGTAACTTCGTTTTACGTATTATTTAGTATCAAATGTAAACTTCGTACAAGGTATACGGGTCTCTACCTTCATCCCGACGGAGCTTGATACCTGCAGAGCTTCTTAGAGGCTTCCGCTACTGAAAGGGTGTGTGGTCAGACGTGGGTCCCTAAACTTGCCTGAGTATCAATTTGTTAAATATTTACTATTCCCAAGGGCGTGAAATCCTTCGCCCGTGATACTAAGATGCTTTTAATACGAGAAACTTATTATGTAGATAATATTTGATTTTACAAAACTTTATATAGGTATACACTATGTTGAAAATATAAGTGTAGTAGAGTAGGTAGGTACTGTAGATAGTACCTACCTATACTCTTATAGTAATACACCATTACACTCAGCAGTTAAAAAAAAAAAAAAAAGTAAAAAATCCCATAAAACCTAAAGAAGGCAAAAATTATTTGGAACAAATATTAATTATCTCGGGTGAAGTAAATTGATAAAATAAAACACGACTTTTCTACCCCCTTAGAGATGACAAACTTAATGATATGAATGATATGAAATTGTAGGTCATCATTATAATAACAGTCACTTTTTAGGGTTCCGTAGCCAAATGGCAAAAAACGGAACCCTTACGGATTCGTCATTTCTGTCTGTCTGTCCGTCACAGCCACTTTTTTCCAAAACTATAAGAACTATACTGTTGAAACTTGGTAAGTAGATGTATTCTGTGAACGGCATTAAGATTTTCACACTAAAATATATTAAAAAAAACAATAAATTTTGGGGGTTCCCCATACCTACTTAGAACTGAAACTCAAAAATTTCTTTTCATCAAATCCATGTGTGGGGATCTATGGATAGATAAAATGATATTGAGGTTTCTAATATAATTTTTTTCTAAATCAAATAGTTTGCGCGAGATACTTCCAAAGTGGTAAAATGTAACTTCTGATCAAAGCATGTCAAAGCGCAATTAACTCTCATAAAATAAAAACTCTGAATTGAA
The DNA here is from genome assembly GCA_905163395.2 of Endotricha flammealis. Lineage (NCBI taxonomy): Eukaryota > Metazoa > Arthropoda > Insecta > Lepidoptera > Pyralidae > Endotricha > Endotricha flammealis. Next base: position 4,305,038 of record LR990859.1, on the reverse strand, counting down.
GTATGCACAATGTTTTCCTTGTGGAGGAAACAAATTTAAACTGGATTAACAAACCCGTATCTACTGGCAGAACAATTTTATCTTGGTCCACCTGCAACAAAAAAACATTCTCGAAAAAAAAAGTTAATTAATTACGTATGCAAATTGACGAAAAAGTCGTACCGAGCGAGTGCTGTACGAAATGAGATAATGAGATTGAGCGGAGCACGTACCGGCAAAGGCCCGTGATTAAATCATTGCGTTGGAAAAAATGTAGAATCTTTAATGATTTGATGAGAAACCCTTAGTTTTACAACGCCACCGACATAAGGCTATTTTTATGCGAGGTTTTACTGGATTAACTGGACGATTCCTAACATAAGTACCTATATTCGTTGATGTTTTGTTTTTAATTTTATCAAGTCATCAGATTTTTTGTGTGAAAAACAAATAAACCGTTTGAACCGACCAGTTTAATATAGTCCGACTCTTATGTTTCTCGTAGCTCTCTTTCATTTTGGGTTCTCAAGGAAATCTCCTGGTAACTATGCCAACGGAGTAAGCCAGCTAGCGAAACTGCTACGAACACTTGTACATAAAATAAATTATACAAAATGTCGGCCGCAAGCAGTTTAGGGCGTCGAAGAATCGCACTTGATATTCTCAACAAATCGCACAGAAAGAATCCTTTCATTTTCCGTCGTCGGGTTTTTTCATGTACATGCGACTATGCGGAGACCCGCTCGTTACACGTCATTAAGCGATACTTTACGGCAGACGGCCCTCGAGACTGCCACCCCCACTACCCGGCATATGCTTTCCTGGTATAAAATTGCGATAGTTCCCTGGATATGACATATAACCCCTGATGAGGTAGAGTCCCTTATCAAAGACCTACATAATAGGAAGGCCCCGGGGCCTGACGGGATTTCTAACAGAGTCATCAAGCTCTTTCCCGCCCATCTTATACTACTCCTGACTGCTATCTTTAACGCAGCCCTCAAAAATAGCATTTTCCCCCAAACTTGGAAGGAAGCCACCGTCATCGGCATTCCAAAACCCGGCAAGCCCAAGGATCAGCCCTCGAGCTATCGCCCTATCAGTCTTCTTAGTTCAATAGGAAAAATCTATGAGCGCATAGTTCTCGCACGTCTCAAAGATTTTTCCCTTGCCAACAATCTCTTGCCTAACGCGCAGTTTGGTTTTAGAGCCAAACACTCTTGTGTCCAACAAGTGCATCGCATAGTCGAACACGTGTTGGACCGGAGAGCGAACAGATCCCGCCCGCATAAAACGGTCTTCTTTGACGTGGCAAAGGCGTTCGACAAAGTTTGGCACAACGGGCTTATTTATAAGCTCTACAAACTCAATACGCCAAATCGTCTTGTGCTCATCATTCAAGACTACTTGTCGAACCGCTCTTTCCGCTATAGGGTGGATGGGGCACTATCCCCCCCTCACACCATTAGAGCCGGAGTACCACAAGGGTCCGTGCTCTCGCCTCTCCTTTACACGCTTTACACAAGCGACTTCCCCGAATTCAGACCCAGTCCACTAGCGACCCATACCGCTCTCTTCGCAGATGATACTGCCATCTACTGTTCAGCCCGTAGTATTCCCCCAATTATAGACTCACTCCAAACTGCCGCCAATACTCTTGGCGACTGGTTTAGGAAATGGCGCATCGAAGTCAATCCTCAAAAAAGCGCCGCTATCCTCTTCGCTAGAGGTAGCACCCCAAATCCCTCCTCCAGAGTCGAAATGTTCGGACAACCGATCCCTTGGGAAAGGAAAGTCCGCTACCTAGGCGTCACACTCGATAGGGGACTCACCTTCCGCGATCATATTAAGATTGTCCGCAACCGCGCCGCTTTCGCGCTAGGCCGACTATATTATCTGCTCAATGGGCGTAGTAAACTCTCTCTTAGAAATAAGGTGAGAATTTACACAACGTGCATTAGGCCGATAATGACTTACGCGAGTCCAGTTTTCGCCCACGCCGCGCCCTCTCATATCCACAGGCTGCAAACCATCCAGAATAGGTTTTTGCGCAAAGCCATCGGTGGGCTTTGGTTCATTCGGAACAAAAACCTCCACATTGACTTAGGTGTGCCGACCATCTCGCACCACCTAAAGCAATGCTCAGTCAGATTTTTCGACTCTCTCGACCATCACCCCAATCCATTGGTGAAAGCCGCAGGGGATTATCCCGCTCCGGCTGACACCATTAGGTCCAAACGTCGTCCGCGGCACGTCCTCAACGACCCGGACGACGCCATTACAGTCGCCATCGAGGCGTACAAACAATTAGATTCCGCGACACAAAGTAGACACACACGTCCGTCATATCGGCCCCGCCGGCGGGGCCGCGCGTCGCGCCACCCTGTAGGGACTCGGTTTTCGCGGTACCGGCACGTGCCCGGCCGCTTCTCTCCAATCCGTTCGCCTTCCCCCAGTGTCGCCATAGGCCGAGGTTCGAGCCCCCCTCTGGGGCGCCCCTAGGCAGACACTGTAAATTTTTGGCGGTGAGAGCCCTACGCTCCCGCAACAGTCCGGTGTCTCAGTAAAGGGTGTCCATACAAAAAAAAAAAAAAAAAAAAAAAAAAAAAAAAGGATATGACATATAATTTCCTTTCTCCAAGATAACCACAAGAAATGCATCCAAAGTAAATATTATGTGAATATTAAGCGGTAAGAAAAATATTATCATGTGGTATTTTCAACAACAAATACCATAGGACGATGCGAAAGTTGCCGCACGGCGATTGTACAGCAGCAGCGGCGGCGTCCGCAACGTCTAAACGAGCTCTTCTGAACCTAGGTAAATAATAACGAAAACCACGTCATTTTTCATCAATCACCATCATCATTTCAGTCACAACAAGTCCACTGCTAGACATACCAAGGCTTCACCTAAACTAAACGATTCCAATTTAAATATCCCTTGACCTATGACGATTACATACCTACATTCCTTATCTCTTCATTTCTGCTCCGATCTCGTATGAGATGAGGCTCATAACAGAGCTATAGAGATTTATCCCTTAACCTACCGTGAATACAAACGTAGATTGACATATTGGTTACAGTCCCTTGATTATGATTTCGTTGAAAACCTTCTTAGGTATAATGTGTAACTACAGGCGACTGAAACACACACTTACAAACACAAACACACACACGCACACACACACACACTTGCATACATATACTCTTATCACTACCTTCGTTTCACTTTTTCTCTTTGATTTAAGCTTAAGAATTAATAAAATTTAAAACTTTATAAAAGTAGAAATTATTTGAAATAAAATGTAAACGTAAAACTTAATATTACGCTTACTATGAATACTGCACTGTACCATGAATATTGTACTTTATGATATGGAGGAGCGATTTCCTCTGACACAGGTGTATTTTAACACTTACAAGAGGGAGTCAACCTTATTTTTGCTATGTATTTTGCTAAACTCTTTATAATTATTATTATTACTGGGAAAATCGAACAAATACATTTTTTTGACATTATTATACCAGCAAGCTGTAGATGACTGGGTCGTATCAATTCTCTCTACATCTTCATTATCAGACTCACTAACGTGATTTTTGTCAGACTCCCAAACGCATGCTACATTTAATAAAATTTCGCTGCGGGCTCAATTCCGTTCTACGAATGGCGTGTCGTCGCGTATTAATTAAAGCCAACTTAAAATATTGAGTAGCGGATGTCGAGTACCATAAAGTATTCGTTAAAATAATTTAAATTTTCGACTATTTTCATGCCGCGTCTGAGTGTAATGAGCACACGTGTTTTTCTGAAAAATATGGCAGAAAATTTCCGTTGAAATAATAGTTGGCATATTTTTCTTGAATATTTCTTATTAGTGACCTCCAGTGGTTGTATCCGCGCGTAACATCTTTGCTGTGTAGCGAGTGTCTGCTGGGCTAACCAAGCGGTTAGGTTGAAGAAGCCTTCAACTACCGCTGAGGTGAGTTGTGGTTGATAACGAGAAAGAGTAGAACAGTGAATTTTATCAGTATTTCAAATATCTTCTTTTATTTATAACTCCGACTAATAATGTTTAAATAATTCTTTTTTTAATGTATTTTTTTTAAACGTTTATATAAATCTCAGATCATAATAAAAAGTATCTTCAAAAACGTAGAATGCGATTGTTCAATCCTTAAAGATCTTACTGTTCTCCACCCCTTATGTCATTATTTCCTCTTCTGCTACGCTGCAGCCTCAGAACACAGAAAGAAGAGAAATGTAATAAGACAGTTTTTGTACCGGAACCGATGTCGCCACTTACACACACAGTTACATTTTAACACATTCATAGAATAATCTCCGACAGTCACACTCACACAAATCGTAAGCCCGTGATTTGCAGTTCGATTACGAACACAGATGTAAGAAGTGTATTATAGTGACGGGCACCTAATGAAAAAGGGCGACAAGCATTATCGATAACTACCTCTCGATATTTTACAATAACAATTTATTACGGACTACATACAACTATGAACTATAATACCTATTTAATTTTAAATAATTAAAAAAGAAAAAAAAATTACCAAAGTTTTTAGTTTTTATTTATTTTATTTTTGGAAAATAGTAATTTTTATACAACCAATTAAAAGAAAGAACTTTAAAAAAATTAGTACATAATAACAAGCGATTTTTTTTAAACTAATCAAATGAGTTTTTAGGTGAGCTACTTTCCCCTTGAGTTTGATCCAATACTTATGGGACTAGGACACCCTGTACAAGGAATGCACTGTAGTAAAAGTTTCAAATTATTATACTTTCAAAAATTAGAAATACAAAATTATCGATACTAAAATATTCTACTTTTGGCAGCACTACATGGCTTGTGCGACGGCCATTATCACTTTGACAGATCGCGGAAGCTACAAGCGGCGGTACCACGATATTTTCACAACATTGTAATTATCGTTACGTTTGCATTCCATTGTACGTGCATACCGCAAAACATTGAAAAACGCGTATCCAAAACAAGCAATGGACAATATTTTTAACGGAAGTATCGACTATGCCGTATATTGTTTAATGATTTCTATGCCTCAAAAATATTTCGTTAATTTGTCATTTATATAGAAAAATATTACATAAATGACTTACCTATGATAAGTAACACCACTGTTACTTGAATTTACCGTATCACTGCGATTTTTGCACGTAATTAAAGCACAAGCCGGCATTTTTGTTGACATTCACGGACGTGTGTTCGCGGAAGCGTTGTTTTGTGAATGACTTAGAACAATCAAGTTCCTGCACATTTGTGCAGAAAATGGCGTCATGTGCCCCGCCCACAAACCATATCTCTTGTATTGTGATATCTGTGGCTGCAGCCGTAATAATACAGTGGGGTATGACTTATTTCGGCAAATTTTGTGTCTTGCATTCGAAATAAGGGCATTGCTCGACATTTCAATGCAACACCGATATCGTAGACAATGTACATGATTAACGCTCAATTTTCTTTGTGCGAAGTAAGAATAATTTGTTGCGGTTTCAAAATAATTGTGATTTGCCGATTCTAAAACTTATTTTGAATACGAAATTGCTGATTAGTGTATTACACAAGTATAGTCCAGAGTAGCTAGTGATAAATTTCGAAACTCAAAAATCTTAAATGAAACACATTTTAAATTTGAAAACTCAGTGGCAAGCCAATGGAACCCCACAGAAATGATACAGATTTTGTCTAAGAATCTGCAGCCGTACTCAGTGTATCAAGAAAATAGTAGATGTATAGTTATAATAGGCGACTGGCAATCTTAAAATTCAGTTATTTTTGTTTAAATCCCTTATAAACTCAAGACGTACGTGTAAATAGGAACAAGAATTACGACACAAACATTATGATAGTTTCAACGAAGTAGGTGCGAAACTTTACAGGCACGTCTTCGCAACTGGCACGCCACAGCACTGTCACTGTTAAGCCTTAAATTAATATGAATCTCTAATTTGAGCGTCACACGTGTTGCGAACTCGCAACTTTCCAGACTACGCCAAATTGGATAAACATGTGCGAGGAACGGGGTCCTTCGCGGAGACATACGCGTCGCTATTATGAACGTGGACGTAGTTGTGTAAGTGTTTATTTACGTTTTTTTTTGGTTGCGTTGGTACATTTTAATTTAAAGTTCAAATGAAAATTTAAAATATAACTGCATGAAGTTAAATCTAATGTGTACTTATAATATCAGTCTATCAGATACAATTCGTGCTATATTTTTAGATCCAAGTATACACTTGGATGGACAAGGATTGGACAAGGAAATGAAACTCTTAAGTTTCATTTCATGTTCAGTTTGTACATTTTCTATTTATGACAGCCGATGTTATTATCTAAAAAGTAGCACAGAGGTTATCAGTAATTATTTTGCATCATTTTTTAAAAATCACAAACGGTCACATTATTATCTACTACTAATACTACGATCATCGAATAATGAATCGATTTCCATTGCAACTCAATTATTAAAAAATACTTAACACATTGAACGAACAATGAATAACATTCAATATTACAGGACTATTATAAATATTGAGTGCATAAATTCAAAAACACATATTAGCATAGTCGTTTTATTACATGTTTAAGCTCCGTATGTTTCACATTTCAGTAAGCATTCACAAATGAACATGGCTTATGATAATGATAAGCCCAACGTTTATTGTCCCAATGGCAGCATTGAAGTTAAGCAGATAATCCGTAACTTGTGGATATTAATATTCAAAACATTATAATATTCACACGTTAGAGTATGAGGCAGAAGTATAATTACGCATAGCTTATTCTTTTTGTTCTTGTTCAATAGAGGCTCTTCCGTATTTGTTTTTTCAAGAGAGGTTCGGAATAGTAGCCAAATAGAATTGGCTACGATTTTCTGTAAGGTGAAGGTCCGCAGAGGGGCTGCTCCGATTAGAGCGGATTATCCGTTGCCCTATCTCTCTTGATCTTGAAAACATCTACGGAAAAGCCTCTGCTTACCATCAGGCGGGCCATAATAATATGCGTGGTATAATAAAATGACCATTTTAAACATTAGTTATTGTACTTATATATTTATTTGGATTGACTAAAGGTATTCTGTATAGTCCAAACTATATCTATGATAAAATTAACTGAAATTAATTGAGTGCTTTTGGCGTAAATACATAAAAAACAATAAGAGATTTTTTAATTATATTTTTGGTTTCTAAACCACTTATGTGAAATACATAATCTTTTACTAAGTAGGTACACGTAATCTTTATAAGAATCGTAAATCAACTTCAATGAAAAACCAATTTAGAAGCGAGAAATTAAAATTAAATTAATTAAAGTAGGTAGTATAATAAATTTAAAGGAAATCCACGGGCAGAGTGAAAAATGCACTAATTCCAAAGTAACGCGGACGTGGTGCGGACGAGTGCAATTTATTCTCATTAGCCACGGCTGCGCTTTCTCATAATATCACAATTGCTGAAGGAACTTGGTACAACGGATAAGTGATTTAAACTTTTTCAACATAATTCTCAGTAAACAGACATACATTCGACGCGATGGTAAATAATTTCCGCCGATCATATCAGCAATGTCATGAGTATTTTTTTTTTCAGTGAGTAACGTGCGTTTCGTCCCTTTCTAAGTGTGTCTGTTTTTTTTTTTTTTTATACCACACAGGTGGCAAACAAGCATACGGTCGGCCTGATGGTAAGCCGTCGGGCAATACCGGGGGTATCACTCGCGCGTTGCCAACCCTCCCAACCCCCCCAAGTGGAGCTCTGGAGACCTTACTCACCGTAGGAACACAACATGGCCGAGACCAATGCTATTTGACTACGATCTTCTGTAAGGTGGAGGTCCTTCCCCAGACGGGCTGCTCCGATTTGAGCGGATTATCCGCTGTGCCCTACCTCTCTAAAAATCTCTGTGGTGTGCTGTACGCCTTTCCGCTCTAATATGTTTAGATTTATATGGAACTGTCCACGAAGACAGAGGCAGGGCCGTGCCGCCCACCGACGACGACGCCGCGTCGCTGATTTCATGTCAGGCCTAAAAGTAAACACAGCCAACGCACTGTGTTTCTTTAAATTATTTTTTTCTACTTTTACATCGCAGCAAAAAAAAACTGTCGAACCGTCCCTATATTTTATTTGAATGATTGATTTATTAAACATGCAAATTTTCTCATTTACATTAGTACGGTGAGGAAGTTTGTAATTTTACCGTCAATTTGCATTACCTATGTCCCTGTTACTCTAGAAAGTGGGTCAAGCAGGTTATACTTATCCACTAATGTAGGAAGCGATGCCTCTATCTCAAGACGTAAATCCCAAAAGGAGGCAGGTGCAAGAAGGGCGGCCATCTAATTAGGTTAGCGTAAACCGAGCTCAGGGGCCGGTTAAGCCTACAATTTTCAGCGTATATCCACTCACTATAAAACTATTTTGTTGTAACATTTTAGTGAAAATACGCTTAGAACAAAAAGTAAAAGATAATTGAATTTGTTTTTGAATAGATAGTCTAATATATGTATAAGGTCTAACAAAGTTAACTGTAAATATACAGGGTGTATGTATACGTTTAATACGTTACGAAAAACACAAAAAATAAAAAATAAAATAACATAATTATGAACATATACATATCAAAATAAAAAATAAAAAATCAACTTTTGTGTGTGGTGCATTTTGCGCCGTAACAGTTTCCGATGAATGATTGATACCTATACGAGTTGATAAATAGACCAGTTGCTACATAGGCGAGTTACAAATGCACCGATATGATACTAACTCCTACAAATTTCTTACGGCCAAGGCGGTGTGTAATCGACATGGCGAAACTATAAGGGTTCAATGAACAAGTTCAGACGGTTCAATTAAAAATTAAAAATGATCGATCGAGCGTCCTTATTTTTTAATATCTCAGAACTATTGTTCCATTAATTGTGTTGCTGATATAGTTCTACGAAGCGTATCATAATACTATCAGTCCACTTTATTGTCTCTTTTGCTGACATTTTAAAATTGCACCTAACTTCAAAATAACCAAACACTGCTTGCTGCAGACATATAATTGGAATCAGCTTGAACGCGACAGGTTCAGACGAGTCGAATCGCTTTCAACAGAGACTTGAATCAACAAAAGTTGAAAGGGGGTATTGTGTTGTTAGGATTGTCATTGAATCTATTTTTGTTGCTTCAAATTGATTGAAAGTCTGTTCAGACGGTTCAAATCGCATGCGATATAGCAGTTGATCAACTAAAATCGCCTCGTGTGAACCCGGCATTAGATCACTTACCATCAGGTGCTCGTTTGCCACTTCTTTCATAAAAAACATCGATAATAATTTAAGTAGGGTAGGGTTGGCAATGCGGCGCGGTGCGAGGTGCAGCACTTTCGGCGATGACAAAAGAAGCCGCTACCGCCGCGCCCGGCACGTGTATTTTTTCTCTCAACTCACTCTCTCTCAATCAGTCAGTCAGTCAGTCTTTCTTTCGTCGCTATACGGAGTAAACGAATGTATTGTGTTGTTATGGTTGTTTGTCAGTCATTGTCACGGAAGTATCTTAGTTCCCGTGGCCCTGCCCATCTAGGCGGATAATAAAGGTGGTAGTGAGTGAGAGTTTTAGTCGGTATACCCTAAGTGGCATTAGAGGGGGGCCCGACATACCCCCGCCGCTTCCCCAAGCGGCGGGGCATGCAGTAATGCATTTCTCTCACTATAATAAAAAAAAGGGTTGAGTCATTATCATTTTGTCGTACGTTTCGTAACCAGTTACGTAAACAAATAACGAATGTTTCATCTGAAAATGGTTTGTGTGTGCAGTGAGTCAGTGAGTGAGTTATCGTAAGTACCTACTGTAAATTGTAAATATAGACAATTTGTAGGTTAAGAAAGGTGTTTGCTCGTTTGTCATTCATTAAAACTCATTTCATTTTTAAAAAAAAGAGATCGAATGTGTGACAGAGAAACATAGAGATTTTTTGAGTAAATTTAATTGATTTAACATCGCCCCGCTTCCCCGGGGTCGGTATGCCGTAAAGATGCATCCACATATGACGCTGTTTGCCGGCGGATATCCGTCCGCTTTTCAGCCTGTTTTATTGCCGGTTCTGGTACTTCTCGCCATAGTTCCTTCCACTTAAAGTTAAATTCAAAAGAGAAGTGAATTACTGTCGGCGGCGTTCATAGGCATAGAAGCCTCGTATGCTTAACATTACAAACTGTGCTTGCGCGGTTTTTTAATTGCGGCCAAGCCGCGGCGTGTTTCCGGTCATATGTGAATGCACCTTACCAATTTGTAGTAAAATATCGTTTAAACGGCCCCGGTGCAAGATTTTCAACTCACAAAACGTGATATTTTGAGTTTTTTTTTTGTACGGAGCTACGTAATGATGAATGTTTTTTTTTGTAACGTTTTTCGTAAGCTATGAAACGTATACAATATACATACACCCTGCAAAATATTTACAGTTAACTTTGTTAGACCTTATACATTGTTATAGTCTATGTACATGTTCACGTTCAAGGGAAGAAAGTGACCGATTTCCGACAAGGGGGTATTTTTCGTAATAGGTACTTCCAATTATTATTCCGCACTTTATACCCGAGGGTTGCATAGTTAAATTATTCAGTGACTAACACTTGAAAATATATGATAACAATGGCATACTCAAATATTACCTAAGACATGGAATTTAAATTATATTTCTGTAAACTCATGTTCAAAATATCGAAATAAGAATGGCGAAAATGTATACCGTAGAATGTATTAATTTTCGTAATTCAAATACACGTCAAAGAGCACTCATCGTCCAAAAATAAATTGAATGACAATCGTTGTTTAATGAAGTTAAACCCTCCCGGCAGTTAACCAAGCCTTTACACCGTATAAAATGTACCAGTTAGGATAATTAGTGTTCATGATAAATTGTTCCAGTCACGTTTTTCAAACACGTTAGCCTCGTGAGTTTATGATTGATGATATAAAACTCCGGCGATTAAAAGATTATGTTGTTTTTATTATTTATTTTCTAAGGTTTCTAAATTTGACTAGTTTTGATGGCGTAATAATTTTTGAAAGAAAAAAAGTGTCCTCTCGAAATCCGGCCAAGTGTTTTTCCAACTAAGCTACCTCTATTGTGAAATTCTTTAAGAAACAACTATAAAAACGATCAAAAACGTAATAGTTGTGAAGTGGTCTCATGCTTCTGTGCTGGAATCAAACCCCAGCCCTTCGATAATAAAGGTTGATTTACTATCTACTGAATCCTCAGGGTGTCAAAAAGTTAAACGTTCAACCTACAATGCAAATTTAGAGTCACGCGAAAATGTATTTCTTTAAAAAAAATCACCTATTTCAAAGCCTGTATTTTCTCCCGCGTAGAATATTATTATAAACAAATTATAATGAACCTAAAACTAAAAATCTTAAAAAATTAAATAAAATAACTAAAATATATTATTAAAAGGAGAATGTAGAATTAGAATTGAAATACGTACCTACGATGCAATTCTCAATGCAATAAACATTTTAACTGTTTCCAAAAAACTTTTTTCATTAAAAAATTCAAAACTTTTATTCAGAGAAAAGGTTTTCAAAAACACGTTCTCTTGTCAGAGTATACAATAATAAATGATTTTTATAAAACATCTACTCTATAAACTACTACCATTTCAGAAACAATCAAAATGACCACTGGTAAAAGAAATGGCGAAAGAAAACCAGTTACGACCTTTTTTTCATTATGTCATATTTTAGACACCAGAATATGACGATGACCCCATCATTATTATTTCTGAATTTCAATTTCGACGTTGGTACGTAAACGTTAATTTACCGACTGTTAGCAAGTCTAATGTCAGCCTGCGAATCTCATTTGCCCGGGGCCAATTTGATATTTTCCTTGCAGGCAACGGCAACCCTCTTCATTATACTTTGATTTGAGAAAACAACTGTAACCGACGTGTTTGTTTTATTTCTTCGTGTATTTCTTAGATAATTTACTAGCATTTATTATTTTTAGCAATTGCTTCATGTCTTTCGTGTCTAATCTGAAAGTTACAGCAGGAAAATCTTATTGAATACTAGCGAAACCCGCGCAACTTCGTTTGCGTGTATCCCGCTTTCCCGTGGGAATTTTTAAATTTTTCTCTCCGTAAGAACCATCCTCGTACTTCAAGGAATATTCTAAAAAAAAATCAGCCAAATCGGTCAAGCCGTTTTCATGTTATGTCGTGACAACGGAAAACGGGTTTCATTTTTATATATATAGATAAGAAACTCTGAGAAAACAGACCAACACTAATAAAAAAAAATCATTTATTTATCTCTATATATATATTCAAAGTCCTGACGCACAGTTCAAACCGCTGAGTCTAGAGATTCCAAATTTGGAATGTAGGTTCCTTACGACGTCTAGGGGTGTACTAAGAAAGGATTTTTCAAAATTCCCACGGGAATGCGAGATATGCGCAAACGAAGTTGCGAGCATTTTACTAGTTTATTATATGTCAAATAAAATATAAATGCAAATCAAATCAATTATCATCAACAATGCAGATTATAAAATATCTAAGGACGCGTACATATAGAACGTCCGTTTTTACAGGATCCTTTTTATCGGTTCCATCTCTATCCGGATCGCAATCCGGAATACTGGATTGTGTTTGAACTCAGTCATACAACTACTAACACCTTCAAATAACGGACCTGTAAAACGGATCGCTATATTCGCTATGTGTACACATAAACGTCTCTACATTTTAAATTTAATTATATTATATTAATTACCTAGACTATGACCATGGCCTAGACCAATGTTATTTGGCTACGATCTTCTGTAAGGTGGAGGTCTTTCCCCAGGCGGGCTGCTCCGATTTGAGCGAATTATCCGCTGTGCCCTACCTCTCTTAAATTCTCCTGATCTTTTTAATGAAAATATTTATTCTATTCTAAACTTTTGTTTTCAATCAGACAGTTTAAAATATTGACAAGAGATCGAATTTGTAATGAATGCATAAATAATAGTTCAATTAGTTATAAAGTCCTTTCACGAGTCACTGAAAAATTCTCAGTTTACGTTTTAAAACGTGACTCTATCCGTGAGATGCCTCCCACGAGACTCTTCATATAATATTCATTCATACATTCAAGGTGCTATTACATAGACCAAGTGAGGCAATAAAATTGGAGTGCAGCAAAATGTGACACCATTATTTATATGCCACTATTATGTATGTTTGTGAAATGTGTACTTGTTTAAGAATCTACTCAAGTAGTCCATAATAATAGCATTTAGTGAATAGATTGTCACCAATGTTGGCATTCATTTACATTATACTCAGTACAATTACTTATTTAGGGTCATGTTAAAACAGGAGAAATAAATATTTTTATAGTCTGCAAAGTTTTATTACAATCTTAAAATAATGTCAATATTCTTAATTTTGGTTTACAAGACCAATGTTTTTTGTCTATAAAAATTCTTACCTGAAAAATAGGTTCACTAAAAATTAATCAACAAGCGCATATTAGAACGATGTACAAAGTAGAAATAACAATATATTCTAAATTCGCAAGAAGTTACCACAAACAGTTCCCAAGTTGTCAAGTACACAGACAAGTATACAAGGCGAAAGTCCGAGGCTACGTAGAGTGTGCAAGCACCATAAGCGAACTACGCCCCGTGTGTTCATGACAAATATCCTGTTATGTTTCCTTTTGCACGTCAAAAAGCACCAACTATTCGCATTTTATTCGAATTCGATTCAACAGAAAGTGACACAATGCACGGAGCCGTCAAAAATGTATCGAAACGATTGTCTTTCGTTTTTATTGACATTTTATATTGTTCGTCTGGTGTTCGCTACAAAAATACGTAACCGTACGGCGATAGAGAACGTCTATTTTAATGTAAAAGAAACAAAAACCTAGTTTTCCGCCTTGATTTCACAGCGATACTACACCTACAGTCCTACATATTTGTATTCTTATAAACACACTACAGGTTGAAATACTATGTCCTGGTGTTCCAATAGCCTCTGTTTTTTTTTTTTATGAATGGCCTAATCAGTATGGGTGTACTGACACCCTTTACTGAGACACCGGACTGTTGCGGGAGCGTAGGGCTCTCACCGCCAAAAATTTACAGTGTCTGCCTAGGGGCGCCCCAGTGGGGGGCTCGAACCTCGGCCTATGGCGACACTGGGGGAAGGCGAACGGATTGGCCAATAGCCTCTATCTCATAATCATACGAAATATCTATCATTTAAGTTCATAACAGTAAAATAAAAAAATACAGAAAATCTAAGATCTATTCGATTAGCTGTGATAAAGTACGCGCTAAATTATACATTTAAACTCAAACACGATTTTCTCAACTACTTGGAATCGTATTTTCTAAAAATCTACGTAAATCTGAATAGCACATGTAATACGCTGGCAAGTTTGTTTTCCTCCTTCCAGTGAAGAGCGGGCAGAGATAATGCTATCTGAACTCGCAGTGTCAGTGAGCGAGGCCGGGTTGAAACTTGTATGTTTGACAGTAATAAGTTGGCTTCCCTGTTGCTCCTACAAGTTATCCGAGGCCCTTTTACACGGTGCGGGAAGGAAAATTTCAATTTCAATTGAAACATAGATTTATCATCGTATAGCCAGTGACAAAGGTCCGTAAATATGATTCAAGTTTTCTAAATTTTGCATTAAAGAATTTACTAATTTTTTCATTTATAAATTGTATTCATTACAAGTAATTAATTACAAAGTTTTATAAAAATGCTTCTATTATTAGCATCAAAATCTTTGTTCTCAGTTCTGTACCCTGGACACCGCTTTCATTTGTTTACTCAAACGTAGACATACTTACATCATACTTACGTAAACAGTTTGTATGATGGTAACGTAGCATATTGTAAATGAGAAGGACAAAACACTTAAATAATTGAAAATGATTGTGTCAGATTATGTTCATCTGTTAAAAGATAGATATTATTTTTTAACGTTTTTTTAATAATATCGAATAATATAATTTCATTAAAAATATAAAAATAAAATGAACGCAATAACAAACAAATTATTTATTATTCAATATCTTTTTTATAATCCCTTTTACATTGAAAAGGTTGACGATGAATCAAAAGAGGGAGAATATCGTGACGTGTAAACAGTACTGAATAACTTCCCATAGCCCCTTGAACTCTTAACTGCAATCTCCAACGAGAACCTCTCGAAGCAATTACTGTAACATATAAAGTCCACGGAGTTTCTTTAAACTCTGTATTTCTGTACTTTATTAATTTCTCGGCAAGTCCTTATAAACTTCCAAATAGAATTAGTATGGATCTTTTCATACGTATGTTTATTTTATTTATTTAAACTTTATTGACCACAATATAAGGGTACAAAAGGCGGACTTAACGCTAACAGCATTATCTACCAGTCAACCTTTGGGTAGTGCAGATATACATGAATGCGGTTTTAAAATAAATTACATACAATAAATAATAGATATAATAAGGGTTTATCATAATAACATACTGATAATTACGTATACTAAACATAAAGGTACATATCATGTAAGAATACAATACATACTTACTAATATTTAGTTACTATGTTGACGAGTGTAAGTAATTTTCTGTTATTGTTAACTCTGATTAAGTTTTGAGTTACGAGTCTATGGATTTAATTAATGTAGTCGAAGTTTTTTTTACATAGTCAAACAAGTTGACTCCACTCCACCTCATGTTGAGCTGTAGTGAAGTCCAAAAATGAGACCCAACGGCACCACGGACAGGGAGCGCAGTCACCGATCAGTCTCACATTGTCGATATTTAATTTATATTATGTTTTTGATATTAATATGTTTATGAAATGTTCTATGACCCTGTATTCCATCCATTCCCTGTATCATTTTCTCTAATAAATATCAGATATCTAATAAAGTCAATAAATATATATATAATAGTCTGATAAAGTCAATGATATATCAATATTATACCTCCCATAAATTCCAAATTCATATAGCATAATCGCTATCTATGGCTATCCTAAATTTAAATTGTTAAAGCCTTCACAGCGCCCACAATCGCTTTGAAGTGTCTACGAGACTTTGATTTTTTGCCCTTTTTACAACACTTACAGCCCTTTACCCGTCATAGATTCAATGCTGCCCTCAGATAGGATCTAAATTACTCTGTAGCAATATACTTTTGAGATTAAAAGGGTGTCTGGAGCCTGAAGCGTGTGCTCCTGAATCGGTTGTGGGAAAGTATAAAAGACTGCTGTTTTTCGTAAACAATAGAATGATTTTTTTGTACAAGAAAGTAGAGAAAATTACGCTTCGGTAGAGAACAATTAACTACAGTTAATAAATAAATAAATATATAGGGACAATTCATACAGATTGAGCTAGCCCCAAAGTAAGTTCGAAACTTGTGTTATGGGATACTAACTCAACGATATTATATTTTATAAAAAATACATATATAGATAAACATCCAAGACCCGAGGCCAATCAGAAAAAGTTCGTTTTTCATCATGACCCGACCGGGGATCGAACCCGGGACCTCCTGGGTGGCGGTCTGGCGTGGTAACCATTACGCCACGGAGGTCGTCTAAATAGCATGAATAAGCTTTAACATACTATAAAATAATAATTAAACATTCCTGAACTAATTTTATTATTTAATGCCATCTAATTTCGACTAGCAAAATAAGTACACGTATACACTAGCTAATTTGTTTGTAATCTTAAGAAATATTACAGCCAGTTCCTGAAAAGCATTATTAAAGTTAATGGCGCATTAAATTATAGCTGTAGAATTAAAATTAAAATGCGTTACAGAAAGTGGCTGTCAGAGAATTTTATGTGCTGTTCCAAAGTTAAGATAAAATCTGTCTGT
The DNA here is from genome assembly GCA_905163395.2 of Endotricha flammealis. NCBI lineage: Eukaryota > Metazoa > Arthropoda > Insecta > Lepidoptera > Pyralidae > Endotricha > Endotricha flammealis. The sequence continues at coordinate 4,288,133 of LR990859.1, read as the reverse complement.
GGAATATACAGATATGTTTCTTTACCTGGATATTGTGTTACTTTTCTAACAAATCGTAGTTTTCTGTAGTAGATACGTAAATAAAAAATGTTTTTTTTTAGCGTAAGCCATGTTAATTCCCCTGCTATAATTTTATGTTCGGACATATCGCGGCAATTACTATAAAAAACATCGTCAATATCGTCCAGCGTAGTTATGGGTCAAAATCAATTTGCGAGGTGAGGAATGAAAAGGGTCCGATGATGGGTGAGCTGTGATGAGAGGGAACGAATAATGGTAACGATTCTTGTTGGCCATCTGTTATGACGTAAAGCCATATTAAATAAATATATGTATGTGTGTTTTTGTTTATTAAAAACCTCTTTTAAATTAATGAAGCAAAAATCAAACAAGATAATTGAAAATTATTTTTTAGACGTACATAGAGATATCTTACCGGCTGCGCCAGGCAATGCGATGAATTATACAATACCGTCTATCTCGGAGGACACCAAAAACAATGAACGTTATACTGTAAATTCATAACGATATGACGAAGAAAAAAAGGCTTAATTGGTAATAGAATTTATATTATTGTAATACAATTTTTTTTTTGTCGTTTATTAGGAAAACAAGCAAGTAGGCTATTTGATGGCGCTGTGTGCATTGTGTAGAATTTAATTTAAAAATTAAAGTGATTATCACCGCCTGTAAATATCACTAATGTAGATATTTTGTATATAGCATAGCGCTATTTGGATCGACATCCCGCGTTTAGTGCTTGATTTCTGTATGAACCTGATGGATCTGTATTTTATTTATTCTTAAAAATGTACTTATACATTGTAACAAACGAGTGAAAGAAAAAAATCGCTTAATGACAAAAAAAAGCCGTGGCCATTTTGCTTGTGTCCGAAATGGTGGTAGTATATAACGTAGTTTATTTTCTTTATACATATATTTGGCGGTGAGAGCCCTACGCTCCCGCAACAGTCCGGTGTCTCAGAAAAGGGTGTTAGTACACCCGAACTGAACTTTTCAATTAATAAAAAAAAAAAAAAAAAAAATTATACTTGGTTTTGGCCCGTGAATGTCATCTTATACCAGCTGAGAAATCAAGCTGAGAAAAACTTAAAAACTATAATAATAATTATACATACATACAAATTGTAAATGACAAGAAAAAGTGCCTGTGAAGGTCTAATTTCTGAAATAAACGATTTCATTTCATTTCATTATAAAAGTTTAATGGACTAGTAAACCAAAACAGTAAACCCAGTGTGGATGCTGGTTCATAACAAATTCAACGAGCGTCGGTTATATGAGTGAGTGAATGTTGGGAATTTTTAATCTACTGAATATTCCACTTCGATATTATTACTTTTTCAACTTTATATTTTAATCAAAATAAGTTCTAACATTTAAGAAGTTTTATGTTCTTGTTTCTTGATTTTTATTTATTCATTCGTGAAGCACTCCATCAAATCGAGATATAGGTTTAGTCCTTATTCGGATAATATAGCCCTTAACTAACAATAAAAACTGAATGGTTTAAAAGGGGCTAGAGGAAAAACAAACAGATAAACAGACGTGGATTTTTTTTATATTGCCCACAAAATTTCTTATCAAAAACCATACAGGCGGTGAAATGAAGAACATTAAAAACATTAACTGGAAGTTAATCTTTTATACGTCAGTAAATGCAACGCGATACTCCCATAATAGTTAGAACATTCGGTCCCAAGTGGTAGTTAGAGTCAATTCTAATTAAGTTAACTAAGGCGACTGCTTTAAATAGACTCACAGACCAAAGTGAATTTTACAATTTTCTTTTGTGTCCGGAATAATTGTGGCATATTTCTTCTTCAGATTGTTGTGTATAATAGCTTATATTTCATTTAAACTATGAATACATTTTATCAATTACATCCAATTCCATTGTATATTAATGATTTTAGTACCATTTACCATACAGAGCTGATTTCACCACTGGCTAATGAAGCTTCAAACTCATCAAGAAACGTCAAACTCATACAAGAACTGTCAAAAATAGTCAGTTTATTTGACAAAACATAAGCTAGGTATATATAGAGTGGTGAAACTGGTCCTTATTTTATAATAATGATTAATTCCCAATTTTGTATATATTTAATACAAAACATACGAAATTTATATCACAGTAAAAGTGGAGCCATCATTTACTATTGAGTTCCCGATGTATATTAATACAGAACTGTATCATCGGGCTTGTCAGATCCTGATGTTTGCTATTTTTTCAGCAACGCAATCTCTAAATCGTTAAAAAATTCAAACATGCAAAACTTTGTAATCATTTTTTCAAACCCCAGCAACAATTCGCGTTGTCATAAACAAACTCATCTGATTTCCGCCCGTACAATAATATGAGGTAAGCATTTTATTTTCCGTGGAATCTTAAAATCTTATTTTCTTCGCAATCTTGAATGTATCTGCGAAGAATTGTATTCTTACTTGTTCAATTTAGGACTTTATTTACTGTGCCATAAGAATTGCTTATTTTAGCGGTGTGATATTGTAGTTATATTTTCACCCCTCGCACTTTGAAACAGGAGCTTGCAAAAGTACAATAAAGTATTGATTGGTCCATTCACGGATACTCTCTCTATTAAAGTTTAACAATAAAAGAAGGGAATCGCTTGTATACTCGGATTTGGTGAGTTTTACTCAGCAATGTCAATGTTTGGTGGGAATGGGAAATTAATATTTACTTTGCGAAATGAAGACGCTTCTGTGTTTAAATCTTTCAGAAGTGAAGAGTTTAGAAATGATATTGACGAAAAACTTCAATATAAAAACACTGGTTGCTGTTATTAAAGTAAGGTCATAATAGTCATTACGATCCAAAATAGCATACCACTGGCTACCAACAGTACCAACCTGTTTGTAATCTATTATGTTTAGTTTACTTTCAGTGAAATAGAGAAGTATGCACTCATGGTAGATCAGCTCTGTTGTAGTTTTACACGACAAGGTAACTTTGACCATGTTGCCAAAATTAACAGCACATCAAGTGCCTTGTAAAGAGGTATGCAGATATCTAACAATCAATGTGACTGAATTTACCTCAATTATTTAGAAACTAAAAAAAATACACATGTAAAGGAATGAATCAATTTCCACCGGGAATCAATCAGCAGCGGCCGATTGTAAATAACAATATGTATAACAACCAACCCTCCAGAGATATTTAAAGAGTGTGGCTTACTACTAAGCACAACTAACAAAATAACATTTAAATTTCAAAATAACACACAAAAAAATGAGATAGGATTCTCTCACTTTTAATTATTGTAGTCCCAATGTTACATCATCGTATATTTCCCTGATACACTCTCCTAAAACACCAATGATAAATTAATATTATACATAATACAAATCTAAATCTCCACAAATCCTTATCAAAACTTCGGCAAGTCGAACATAAAGCTATACATAGTGATACATATCTCCGAGTCGTGTAAGAAACTAGGGCCTCTCAACAATAATTTATATGGCCCCCGTCTCATGATGAGTACGACAAATGAAACCGAGCTGCGGGGCCGAGATAAAGAAATAATACCATACAGTCGACGTGTTTTATTGCTGACGTTATGATGACGCCGGCTTACACTTAGTTTGACTTAAGAATATAGAGGTATAGAAGGCTAGGGGGCGTTATACAATACTAAAATTCTCTTTGAGGTTATGATTATTTATTATCGAGTTCTGTCTGTAGATATTGCTTCTTTCATGGTACAGTCAAGAAAGGAATGGGCCGACCCCCCTATATACAATTAAAGATTTCTTTAATATACAGTGGCCCGATTCTACTAACACAAATGCATCAATGGACTCTCAATGGTGTCTCAATCGTGTCTCAAGAGAATGCGATAGTGTATCAGTGGAATAGTTTTTGACATTTGTTATGGACTTAAACAATAACATAATGTTTAACTTATTGTTTAAGTCCATAACAAATGTCAAAAACAATTGTTCCTGTTGGACCAACTAGTTGTGCGAAATAGTTGGTCCAACAGGAAATGGTGTCTATTTTCTTCTTATTTCCGCTAATGAAATGATGTTCAATCAAACACATTCTTTTTTTTCTGTCAAAGGTTGGCAACGGTTCCTCTGGTGTCTCTGTGCTCCACGGTCGGCGATGATCTCTTACCAGCAGATGAACAGCATGCTCGTTTGCCAACATCTTCTAAAGAAATACTTCCACTTACATCATGCACAGTAAAATCGATATTCGTGGAAAATTTAAAAATATAGGAAAACATTTTTTCCTATATATTTAAATTTCACAATTATACGTATTAAATTGTTTTAAAGTGACGTCTATTTACAAAACATTTCCAGACGGCGCGGCCACGTCCAAAAAAACCTTAATGATGGAGTAAAAAGGGGTCTTAGAACCAACTTTGCATCTTCCAAGCCATAAAAGGTAAAAAAGGCTTGCATTTAGTGAATACCCATTCAGCTTCTGGGGAAATTCAGACCACTGGTACGGTATTCTTAGCACTTTACGAATGCAACTGCATTTGAATTCAAAATGTTTTTTTTTCGACGATCACGATTTCAGTTTTGATGTCAGATGTTTATATTACGACTAAGATATTATGTTTATTTGTTAAATATGTATTTTCTGTAAAAAAAAAAACGCACTAACACACGTAAAATTCTACAAGTCAGCGACCATTGCTGAAATAGTCCAAAAACAGCAGCTATCAAGATTTTGGATTTGAACGAATAAAAAAATAACTTCCAAACATACATCTTTAATTTAATTTACGACCTCCGTGGCGTAATGTTATCGTCGAGTTAGTATCCCATAACACAAATTTCGAACTTACTTTGGGGCTAGTACAATCTGTGTGATTTGTCCCGTTAAAAAAAAATATAAATAAAAAACGGATTTTGTTATCTAAATGGTCGCCATCTCGCCGGATGAATAACCACAAGCGTCTACGAATTACAATAATGTAAAATCAAACACATTCTTCGAAACTCAAAACTTTCGAAAGTTTAAATATCAGACCTCTTAGGCCGACCATTCGGTAGCGAAATTCTCAGGATCAAAAGCCCTTCCAAGCGGTTGCTCTAAGTTCCCATTATACTTGTACAAAAAGGTAAATGCATTTGCTTTGTTCTACGTAATATTCTGTATCAACTTTGACTTTGAATTTCATTTTTTTACAACATGACATTCAGAACCAAAGTTTGACTTAGATAATTTAAATTTTCACTAACAACAAATTCAACAAAATTTTTGTTTTTTTATATGAAAAGTACCCAAAAACAACTTTGATTATCAAAAACATGACAGAACATACAAATAAGCCAATATACATTTTATTGTAAAAAAAAAACACAAAATAATAAGACAATCCCGAACATCGAGGGTCCGAAATCATATAACGATTTGTTGGCCCCAAATCCTTGTTTCGTCGAATCCAATTTGTACAACACTTACTAGGGACCTTTTTAATCAGAACCGAGGAATCCTCTTTACTGGGCTTAGTTTGCATTAACGACTCACTCCGATGCTACATCTACTGAAAACATTTTTCTATAAACCACAATTATGACTTATATTTAACCGTGATGTAATAAAGAGTTATGGTTTGTTCAAGATACGAGGAAGATATAAACAAATGTATTCTGAGAGGGTCGTAACTTCTGAAAAAACCACAGCCTGTTTATTATTTTTAACTATATTGATCAACATTCATGTCCTCCTCCATAGTCGGTCCCTCAATGTTGAGGATCGTGACTCCGACGTAACTTCGTCACCGTTTCTCTCCATCTGTTCCGATCTTGTGCCAGATGGAGAGCTGTGCTTATCGGCATTTCCAGGCTTTCAGCTACCTGGTCCGTCCGTCGTCTAGGGCTGCGTCCTCTTGGTCTTTTTCCTTTTTCCTTTCATGTGCAACATTAATGTAGATAAATCTATTGTACATGCCGTTGTTTAAGCCGTTTCCCTGTATCTTTTCATTCTACAATAGTATTAAGTGTATTACGTTTATGTTGCCTTTTTAATACCACAAAACCTTCCACTCTAGGTTGATCTTCCGAAATAACAAGCTTGGAATTACGCAACGGTGTAAACACAGCCGCCTTAGTGTACGTTAACTTGATTTCCTCGTTTTCCTTGTTGCAAACCGGCGAAATTGAGTTTTTGGCGCTTCTCCTCTTTTAGTTAAAAAAACCTCGCCTATTGCAAGTTGTAACAGAATTACCACAGTTTCTAAGATGAAAGAAATCAGAGACAGTAATAACATACGTAAACACTTGAAATTAGATTCAAATAAATATCAATATTTTTAATAAAATTGTCTCTATTTTAAAATTATTTCTGTGTGCTTTCCGTAATTGGTCACAATCGCGAACTAGCTAGCTAGCTATTTCAAACCAACTAACAGTTAGTTGGTCGGACCGACACTGCCCGACTGCTTAACGTGCCGTGCTTTCGGAGCAAGGACGAGCTCGAAATTTACTCAACGCATGATAAGATTGTCACGCGCATCGGCGTCATCTCATCTGGTTTTTTTCCTTTTTTATTATTTCAAAGCTCTTTTTAATATTATAGAATGACACCCCAGGGATTTTCAATCCTGAATTGAGCAGTCTTTACTTACTAAACTTCATAGAATATTGTTACTCTATATAAGAGTTTCTTTCAACTTTCCTGAACAAAACTTATCAGTTGTTAGTTTGTCACCATTTATTATTATTTTCTCAATAACCGTACGGACTATTGTCAATACGGTACAGAACTCGAATAGCTCTTTAAAAGGTATTCCCAAGAGGGAAAAATTAGATTTACGAAACTGAAACGTGCCCGAGTCGACGATACGTAAAGAATGGTCCGATGTAGGATTATCCCGTCCAAATGGAATGACGGAAGAGCATGTAATCGAATTGGCTGCTACTGACAAAACACACATCTAGGTATAAATATATTTACTATTTTAAAACATGCAACGACTCAGTGACTCTATTGGTGTCTCCAATGGGCGGCGGTGATAACTTTCTCTGATGTTCAGTAGTTTCCATAAAATTAATTCTTCATATTTAAATTTTGGCATTAATAAAAACTTACTATACTTACTATGTAGAATTTTATATAAACTTCTAACATGTCAAACCGATAACAAGTCCCGATAGTATCGCACACGTGCTGGAGCGAAACCGTCACAGTTCCGTTTTTATCTCCCTTTATGCTAATCGAAAACTGCGCTTCGGTTTAATCTATTTTCTTCCAACTACACGTACACACAAAGTTCTGTTTAGAATAATAACACTCAAATATATTTAGAAAAATTAATAACATTTATATTTAGCCGGATAATAAACGCATACCAGCTAATTATGAAAGTTGTTAATTCAACTATCTTATGTCAAATGAGTAAATTTTTATTTACTCATGTGCTTATGTACTGACTGTCTGTTCATGTCATATTTGAATTTGTTTACATTTTGTATTTTGCTGTTCTGAATGGTCTATTTTTAAACAACTTAAATATTATTAGCGCACGAACATTTAGTAACCAACCATGTTATCCTGTTGTAGGACAACACATGATTTTTTACAATAAATAAATATAAAGTACATTAATAATGTTATAATTCTAAAGCTTTAATCACTTGCAACACCCAATACTTTCAAACAATAGAAATAACCTCTAAAATGAACTCCACAACAGTAAATACCATCTAAAAACTTTTAGGTTTACATCATACTAAACAAACAAGGACATCAAATATACTGAGTTATTGGGCTTTGATTGAAGGTATTCTTTCTACGTAAAAATAAAACTAATGTACTTGGGAACAACCCTTGGGAAAGGTAGATAAAAGCTTGTCCAACCAAACGCATTTGCTCCAACAATTTAATAACTGATAGCGTCGTGTACTTATTTGAGAGACCTCTGAGGTAAAATGTTATTGGGATAGTAGCTTTGTACGCTTGGTCTCGTAGATTTCCTTTTAACTTATAGTAATTTCTCATGCAATAGATGTCTGTAATTTTAGAATAATTGACCCGCTATTTGCTACATGCCGATATTCCTACATATCGTTGCATAGTCATAAATGTGCTATGCGTTGTTAGTGCTGTAAAATTGTAGTTTTTTTATCAATTTGAATTATTAGTTCAAATTGATCAAAAAAAAAACCTAAAAACAATCTCTTCAGCTTTATAATATTAGTATAAAGAGGGACAAAATTATGAGTATTAAAGTAGATTATTAAGACGAGCGCTGGTCATGCTCTGCGTGTTGAGTACAAGTATAGGTTCAATAAAAAAATTAATCAACAATTAACATTTTTTGTCTCTATCATTCTTTAGGAAATTCTAATTAAGAACGAGAGTGACAAAACATCCTTGGTTGATCTTATGGGAGCAGTCTTAATAAACGAGAATTTTCACACACCTTTCTTTCAGGCTAAATCTGTCTAATCTGTCACAATCACAAACAGTTTATTGAGAAAGACATTCACATTTATAATATTCATAGAATATTACAAAATGCAAAAAATACCTAAGTATCTTGATATAAATAAGTATATATCAAGGAAACTAAGGTATTTGGTTGGTTTAGATAAACATTGGGTACTGTTTTAATAATTAATTCCAGTTGACTTGCAAGGCCTCCGTCAAAAATATACAATTCACGAGTCATTTAGCAATTTTGAATAAAATATTTTTTTTTTTATATAATTCGGTTAGTAGGTACACTTATTTTGTACGACCACTGAAATACTCGAGATAGGAAATGAACGGTGCCTATCTAGGTTATTCCGGCTTATCAGATAGCGTATTCTGTAATCTGTTACGTAGTTGTAGTGAAAGACTTTCAGAGACCATCGGCTTTTCCTCTATCACCCAGGTGTGTCCAACTTGAAATGTTGGTGGCCGGAGGTCACTCCAGCTTTATCACACATCGAAAGCCTCCCAGGACGGGTTTCCTCGGTGTGATACTTAGGCGGTTACCACCTCTCTGAACTCAACTAGAACATGATCAGCGGTGTGCATGAATATGGCTGTTGGTATGATATTGCTCTAGATCTGGATGTTGTCTGTGTAGGGTGCCCAAGAGGGGTTTTTTGCAGTTGTTATATCTGGTACCCTGATAAGTATCAACGCCATGTTTTCAACTCTTCAAATAGGGGTTCTCGTAGGGCACCCTGTCAGAATAGTCAAAAAAATCGAAAACTTGAAATACTTAAGTGCGTCAGGATAAAGGCTCATACACATATATGTATATACGATGCGACGCGTCGTCTCGTGTTACGACGTGGCTTCGGCTGAAGATACCGATTTTAAGGCTCATGTAGTTATCATATAGTTATTATTTAATCTCAACTTACGATCACAGATTCTATTTAAGTACTATGGCATTTTTTATGAATTAACATCTTATGTATAAATACATTTTGCATTATTATATACTAGAAACGTAAAATAAATGTTTGTATTCGATATCGCCCTCAACGATCGCCTGAGCATCCCCGCGTCCGACTATTTATTTAATCTACACTACACATTTCTAGCAGCAATTTTCCTATAATCATACGGGATTCCAGTTCGGCACTTCCTTTCTTATCTAACAGGAAAGGTTCTACAAAATTTTGTCAGGTAACGTATTAAACGTTAAAAGAGCTAACGCCCTCGGAAGTTGACCCAAAAAATATAGCACATAATTTAATCTACTTAAGGGATATATTTTGAGGGACGGCTTTACAAAAGGAGGCGTATTGAATGGCTGTTCTGTTCACACATTATATCATCGGGGCACAGGTATGGATGGCATAATGGGATTAGTGATTTTTGTCATTAATGCACACGTGCGAAACACAGATAAAATCTAACCCTTACTAATAAGCACTCGCGCGCGAAGTGATCTAACCGTAGAACGCATTTGTACGCGCGCGACCCCACGTACGCGCGCTACGGGATAAAGGTCGATCTACAAGTAGACACGAGCTTTCCGACTCCTTTTTCTTTGAGCTCTGACTCGTTTACTATTATTTACATTCATTTTAAGGGTTTTCTTGTCAAATGACGTGTCCGTGAACAGTAGGCTCGAGTCGTTTTCTGCGCCCGAGTCTTTTTCCGCGCCCTAGTCTTTTTCAGTACTTTAGTTTTTGGTTGTGATTAGTGACCTCACAGCAATGAGAAATAAAATATACATGTAATTGTTTCAAATGCAATCAAAATATCTTTGAGCACATGTGAACTACCACCAACGTGAATACTAAAAAACTAAATTTAAAATAATATTAGAATATGTAATTCACAACACCCATTAAGTAGAGTGTGAAAAAACTGATTAAATTCTACAAACGCGGTGTCATTTTATACAATAATATTAATATATTTTAAACGATCCTTTGGCAAAATGTAAACGGTCTCGAAACGAGCTCATTTATACCAAAACGTTCATTTGAAACCATACGCAAATAGTGTTCAAATTTTAGCTCATGTATATTCATAAGTCAAAATCAACAGTTAGCTTTTTGGACGTTAGCGTTCATAATTTTAGCATGTAGATGTAGTTTAAAGCTACCTTAAGATACTTCGTATTGTTAATAACAGCACTAGTAAATAGATCTTATATTATAATGGATCAAAAGCAAATTAAATCAATCCAAATCTGATCAATAGCCCATTGAATCAATTGCGAATTAGTTCAGATTCGAGTCGGATCAAATAAGAATTGATTCAAAACAGAATTAGGTCAACCGCGAATCGGATCAACAGATAATTAGATCAACTCAAACTGTGAATTACTGAAATACATCACCAACGAATTAAAAAAACCCTGATATTATGAATTGGTTCAAAGGAAAATCAGGTCAAATCCGAAACGGATAAACAGCAAAAAATAAAATTTAATTAGATCAACGTTGAATTAAAGTAACCGCGAATAGGATCAATCGCGCATTGTGCGGTTAAAAAATAGATCACCAGTGAAATGAATCAAACTTGAATCATATTAATGATAAACTAATGACTCTTCTGAATGACAATGTGAATCAAATCCAATGAAGTAGAATAACTGCGACTTGAACTAATCACGCTTTAATGTTGAATGTCGATTCTCGTATAGGTCTATTTAGTAAAATAACCAAAAACAACAATTAAGTATGATGGCATTCAAAAAATCTATTAAGATAAAACATTTTCATTTTGAAGACGAAGAAGTTTTATGGTTTGTAAAATATTGGGGGCATAAATAAGGCAGCTGTCGTATATAACAGCACGTCCCTACCTAGCCGTATTTTATCAGGGATTCTCTTATTCCGTGAAAATAAAAAAATGCTTATAAAATTGCTAACGTAACTTTACTGTTTCGAGTCTACCGTCTTATATTTTGAGATATAATTTATCACTGTGACATATTTTCATACTAAAGTGGAGTTAAACAATACTTATTTCCTCGTTTTTATGAGAATTATGTGCCCAATAATATAAATTGTAACTCATGCAGACCTATCTGGACCCATGGTAAGCAAAGCTTGAAAGCTGTTTGTATTTACAGGTAAACTCATGCATGACAAATAAAAAATGTCACATAAAATGTTCGTCTCATGCGGGAATGGAACACATGCCCTTAACTTTGGCATTAGAAGTTCACAAACAACTGGTGGCCAGTTTGTTTGCATTTTAATTCCACATCAAGTCTCGAGCTATCTTGTTCTTTCGTCTTTAGTTAGACTGTGACAACCGTTATTAACCCCCGACGCAAAAAGAGTGGTGTTATAAGTTTGACGTGTGTATTTGTGTATCTGTCTGTGGCATCGTAGCAACCAAACGGATGGTCCGATTATGATGCAGTTTTTTTTGTTCGAAAGGTGACCTGTGCGGGAGTATGATTCATGAAAATCTGTTCAGCCATTTGAAGATCACCACCAGCTCTTTTCTGAAATGAGCAACTTCCACTGGTTGATCGATTTGAAATTTGGTATACTGTTACTGTCATGATATTGCAAGAATATGGTAAACTTGATCTGATGCTGCAGCATCATCTGGAACCTGCAGTATACTCAACTCCTCGTCAAATTACAGCAGATGTATCGTGTTTAGGCTCATTGGAGTGTTCTCATTAAATAATTCATTTATAGGTATAATTCACTAGCTGGGCTCGCGGCTTCGTTCGTCATACTTAATGTTTATTGATATCGCGCTGTATTTTTATCCCCGACCCAATTTTACTATTTTTAGAGTTGTTTGAGTCGGGGGTTTTTAAATTTTTAATTTAAGTTTTTTATATAAAATGTTATTTACTAGCTTTGAGCTATTCATCGTAATACGTACCTATAATTCTTTGTATCAATTTGTTTTATTCAAAATATAGGTACCTACAGTACTTACTTACTTACTTAATACGATGGCGCAGCGACCCAAAGTAGATCTTGGCCTCCAACACCAGACCTGGCCATCTCTTGCGGTTCTGAACCAGCTGTCGCCAGTCGCCAACTTCGAGGCTCTGCAGATTTTTCATCACCTCGTCGCTCCAGCGGTATCTAGGTCGACCTTCGATCATATACAACAGAGGTCGACCAACAGGCCGTCGACCTCTCGGTTGACCCAGGTTTGCTCTCTTCACTGCCCGATCCTCCTCCATTCTCTCCACGTGTCCGAACCAGCGGAGATGAGAAAAAATTACGTTATCCACGTTAAATGAGAAAGCAGATTTTCTATTATAGGATAATATAGTGTCTTGTTTATATCCCTCGTCAATGTTCATATCAAAACAATCGAATAATTCCTTCAATAGTCGGGCAAAAACAAAAGCGGCTTTATAGATAAAACTCTTTATCTCCGGCGAATTTCTGGCGAAGGAATGAAAAGATATGGAAGTGAAATTGGTAACCTATTTCTTATACAATAGACATTCGTATGAAGACATCCATGAGTTAAATGGGCGGTCCTAAGAAAACATACGGGACCGAGTGGAATCTTGATTTCTTTTTTGCTAGTTTGTGATTTTTGTTACTTAAGTCCGGGTTCCCTATTTCATTCCGTATGATTTACGCTTTGTTCATACGTATAGTGTGAATTGTGCTAAAGATTCTATAAAATACAATTGCTAAAAGTTCTAAGAGATACTTGTTTAAAAAAATATAATGGCAAGATTTGAGATAGAGTTCAATATTAGTCAGCCCCTATGTTACTGGGTGCTAGATGTCTAGGAGGGTTGGTGTACATATGTCACAAAGTAAATTCCTAATTATTGTATACTTCAAACATTATTAAAGTCACAAATTTTCGTAGGGGACTTCGTGACAAGATAACGGACACCCGCCGGCGGGGTTGCGGAAGTATCACCAGTGCCCGCGACCCCACCACGTGAAGGCGGAGAAGGTGGCAGACAGTCAGGTTTTTAGTCGGTATCCCTCATTGGTTAGAAAGGTGAGCCCGACAGACCCCCGTCGCTTCCCCAAGTGGCGGGACATGCAGTAATGCATTTTCCTGACTTTAAACAAAAAAAAAGGGGGGGACTTCGTGACGAATCTACAACCCCGTCCAGGGTACGCCGCGGGGATCTTTCATGTACCCCAATTCTCTGCCAAAAATCTGTTTATACATGAATTTCTTATATCTGGTTGTGGAAAACATTGATTCTGAAAACGAATCTGGAAGCGATCGCCGTAATTGAAAAAATACAATCTGATCAATTCATTCATTTGATATGAACACAATTTATGTAAAACAATGGAGTATAGTCACGGCTTGCAGAATATTACAAGCTTACAAGACCAGTCAGTATTTAAAGTCAAAAGCTGGCAAAAGTATTTTTATTTGAGGCAACCATATTGTAAGAAAATTTTAAAATACGTATCTTATACATTGAAACGAAATAATAAAATGTAACTATATAACACTCAAAGTCGTACCGATCCAATAGTTAACTAAGCAGTAAAAGAAGTAGTTAAAGTTTTGCACTTTATGGCGTGTTGATTACTGAACTCTCGAACTGAAGTTAACGTACACTTGCCCTTTTGAGAGATGACTTACCTCTAGTTTTTGTTATTTTGTAATTTAACAATAATCTATATAATTTTATAAAAGAAAGTCGTGTTAGTTACACCATTTATAACTCAAGAACGGTTCAAGCGAATTGGCTGAAAATTGGTGGAGAGGTAGCTTAGAACCAGGAGCAGGACACAGGATACTCTTTATCCCGTTAGGATAGGGTAGTGCCTCTAAGGCGGAACAAAGTTTGCCGGATCAGTTAGTAATACATTTTTTTTTTTTGTGACTATGTTGTGCAAGCTAGTGAAGCGCTAACGGGATACGCTTCACCAGCAACATTGGTTTTACGTGGGCGAGGTGTCAACCAGCCGCACAACCCCCGAAATGCTGGAGGACCACACCCGTCGTTGGTCAGCGAGTCCATCGGACTTAGCCGGTTAGTGTAGCTAGGCTGTACTACCGACCATTCCCCTATCCGCCAGCTTGGGGACGCTCCCCTACGCTGTGAGGGCCAGCGCGGGGAGTAATACATATTTAAAAGAAAGTCGTTTTAGTTACACCATTTATAACTCAAGAACGGCTGAAGCGATTTGTCTGAAAATTAGTGGAGAGGTAGCTTAGAACCAGGAGCACGAGGATACTTTTTATAGGGTAAGGTGGGAGCAGGACCTTACCTACCCTACTCCTACCCAACCCCTAGGTTGGGTAGGTAGGGGTAGGGTAAGGCGGAACAAAGTTTGCCGGGTCAGCTAGTGAGTGACATTATAAAAAAGATTTTTTCATACACATAAATCTAGAAGTATTTACACGCACAAACCGTGGTGATGCGTTGATTGGTAGTGACCCTGTCTTTGACACCAAAGAACGCGGGTTCGATCCCCGCATGGGACAAACATTTATATGATCACATGTGTGTTTGTCTCGAGTCTATAGAAGCTACTATCATTTAGGAAACAAAAGCTTAAATAAAACTTAGCGTTCAATGTTTATAGATTCAATATGATACCATCCCTGCGTTGTATCAAGCCACGCCTGTAATCCCTATGTTATGTTCAAATAGGAGACAAATTGTCGACAAGTCATTCATACAGTGTTCGTATAAAAAACACAGATCAACTCATAAAAAGTAATATGAAGAACAAGAAATTCACAAAGTAAAGTATAAAAGGTAGGTAATACAATTACAATGTTAAAACAACAAAATTACAGTAAAGGTACTGTAATATTCCAGTCAAACTAAGTTGGAATTCTGTAGCAAGTTGGGGCAAATGACGTTGTCTTCTTAAAAAGTATTTTAATTCGATGAAGAAAGTTCCGTAAGTTGGACTTCGCAATACGTTGTAGGCGATTTGCATTTTTATGAAAACGTTTTACGACCCCGCGGCGGACAAGGGTCTCTTCGCGATGTGGAAATGGTTACGGAACCCCAATTTCAACGATCACCAGACGAATCGAATCGTAATCGAAATCGAGTGGTCGAGAGGAAACAGTTTGAAATGATTTGTTTGTTTGAACTATGTATGTTGATACATTGTTGATAGAAAACAATGTAGACGAGTGTTGTAACGAAATTTTTTATAACATTACAGATTGATATAGGTTCTAGAATCGAGTACGTAAGTACGTATCCCTTTTGGGTACTAGTAAAATAAACAATTATGAAATCTATTTTATTTGTGTTCCCAACTTTAAACACTATACATTATTGAAACAGTTGTATACATTTTATTAAATTGTACAATTCAAGTTGTAGAGACCTGGCGCCGGAACTAGTGATCCAAAGAGCCATATATCACCAAACCCATCCCAGAATTAGGTACAAAATATGCTTGAGATCAGAGTGACATATCAAAAAATACAAAATTTTTATTCAGAGAATAGGTTTTTACACACACATTCTCTATAAACTACTACCATTTCGGAAAAAAAAGCAAAATGACCACTTGTAAAAGAAATGGCGAAAGAAAACCAGTTACGGCCTTTTGTCATTTTATAAATATATCGTACCGTACCTTTTTTTTTTAAACATAAAATTTAAAACTAGGTACAACATTACGTACCCGGAATGACAATAAATTGATAAAATTAAATCTAAAATATAAAATTCAAAATCGGTGTTGAAGATAACTTGAAATAGACTAAAGTTTTCTTTGAAATACTTTGAATTGTAAAAATACGTTCGTGTCAAAATCCACCTACGCAAAACTCATAATTTCTTAGTCTTTCAGTCGAAGGCCGTGTCTCTGTATTTTTAGTCTGAATACAGACCAAGAACAGACACACTGAAATATAAACAGTAGACAGGTATAAAAAGCCTTCGTTTTACTTCAAATGCTAAACCTGAGCTTCTAGGACACCCCTATTCATACCGAAGCACCTTTTCCGCGTCCTATTTCCTTTCTAGACATTTTCGTTGGTACTCTAGATGATTTTTTTTACTGTAAAATGTCGGTAACATCCGTAAATGAGATGCATGTTTTATAAACTGTAATATTTTAGTCGTATCAATGTTAAAGTTTGTCTTGTTGGGTTTGTTCGGACATTAATTTAAACAAAATACTTTGCAATATTTAATAATAATAGAAAACATGTAATCCTTACTTGTTATTATTTAGGTTTCAAATTCAATTTGTTTGCTAACTAATAGGTATAAAAAAAACTAAATACGCAAATGAACGTCGCTGGTATTAAAATAAAAATTGTACATTTCTCATCCGGCAACTTTTTCTCCACAAACTTACGTTCGGGAAAATTATGAACAGGCAAAGTTCAAAACAGACTTAAGAAATTTTTACTTTAATAGTAGTCCACCACTTAAACTGGAGGGGCATGAGATCCTGAACTTAAGCAATTAGAGAGTTCCAGTCAGACAGCAATTAACGGGAAATTCTATTTGAACACAGAAAAGGTAGAAATAATCCAGCCAATAGGGACTTACTCGTTAACTAAATTATTCATTTGCCGCTAATGACTAACATATTAGTGGCTTGTAAGAACATGCAGTATTTATCAAATTAACACGTTTTGGAGCCTTAATGTCTGTCGTGCAAGCACATATGAACGTTATATGAAAAAAACAGGTTAAATAAGTCCTACATTAAGTTACTGCTATATTACTATTCAGAATGTAAAGTATAGTTCTCAGTGTATCTTGTGGACTTTCACAGGACACACTGATCACTATGGTTATTGAAAATTGGTTCAGTAAAAAAAAGTAACGTGTTAATGTGACGTTAGAAGAGAAAGTTGTTGTTTTGACATTACATTACGAATACGGATATTAACACAAAGGTGCTAATAGACTTGAGCATTCACTTGTAATGAGCGTTCTGGCGAGCGGCGAGCGTTCTGGCGAGTATTTTATGAAAGGACAGGGCCCGTACCACGACCTTTTATAACTATTCTTAAATGATTGTGTAAACGAGACGTCGCCTTACATCATGTATTGCGGTGTCTCTCTTACTCAGCCGTTCTTGTTTAGTTTTAAGCGGTCATGGTAGGAGCCCAGATTTGCTTCAAGCTTTTTGCCGAGCCAAGCTTCTGTCATCGTTCCGCCCCGCCCCCCTGTTGCTGACGAGCATAATATGTTCGTAGCAATATTTGGCTCTATGCTTGGCTCGGCTCGTTGTTCAGTTCGACAAATATAAAAACGTCAAATGATCGATGATCTGTTACAAGTAAATGCTCAAGTCTATCAGCACCTTAACATTACACTAGAAAATCAAATGGCTAATAGTTTACATCAATATGATGAACCAAAACAACCTCGATGGCCACATTATATTAGCTTAGATATCAGAGTATATAGACATCTAAACTATTTGGAAATCCCAATCACATTTCTCAATTTATCGGATTCGAACTTATCGCTCGGCCTAGTTTCGAGCCAATCAAGCCAATAGACTAACTCGGGAAAGTTTCCCAATTTCCGAAGTAAAATAATTGAATTCTCCCCGTCCCTAAAAAATTAGATAAAAAATAGCTGTTCCCACGTTATCAGCGCGCAGGGAGATCACGTGGAGCGCAATGCATGGGAGGAAGCGGGTCGTAAAAAACGCTTATTGCTCAAAACATGGTCGCTATACACTGGACTAAAAGGTTGTTAAAACAATCTGTAAAAATCACACCAGTAATGATTATTACTTATGTACAAATTTTTTACAATATCAAAACACTTATAAAATAAACTAAAAAAAATTTAAAAATAAAGGTTTACTTTTTGTAATGACACAAAGAGCAACTATTAAATAATTTGTGCACAAAGTTAAATACGTACGAGGAGATTGTTTAAAAAGGTTAATACAAATTAAATTACCTAATAATACTCATATTATTAGGTTTAAATATTAATTGACTGAAAAATAAAATATTGTCTTCTTCTTTTTTGTGTTATTCCGTTCCTTAATTCTAAGCCTAATAAATAATACTAACTTAAATCTGACGGATTAATAGGTTGTTGAACTCGTTTTTCAGTCACTGTGCTATCACCATTTTGGCTATAAAAATAGAAGCATTTTTTTCAACCTTAGGGCTCCATTTTTTTGCAACCTTAGAATTCGCATCACATCGCAAAAATCTGCGAGCTCGCTACCGGTTATAATAATGAAATGAGAAAGCGAGCGCGCAGATATTTGCGAAATGCGAATTCTCAGTTTTGTGTGAGTACCCTTATATGATTCCCGCTCCTCTCAACACAAACGTTAGGTTTATGCGTGAAAGAATATGTATTCAAAAGCACTGAACAAAAAAATGGTGTCTAAGAAAAATGGAGTAACCGAGAAATCGATTAGTCTTCATTAAACTGTGAATATAAAATTATATCTCCAATGCAAGTTACATTATACAAGTTTTTTCACTTTGATCTATCTGGTAGGGTCACGGGGAGTAGTGCGGAATATTTTAAAGTTAATGGCGCATTAAAATTAAAACTGTCTCTGTCAAACCAATAAAGACATAAAGATATCTTGAGACTTAATGCTTGAGTTGAGAATTTATGAAATTAGAACTAAAATTGGTTTCACAAAAATTTTCTTTTATGACAGGAGGACAAATGATCTATCGAATCACCTGATGGTAAGCAATCACCGCTGGCCGTGGACATTCACGACTTCAAGAGCCTTAGATGTGTTGCCCACCTATGAAGGAGTAAAAAATTAATGACGGGAGAGGGAAACAGGAAGAAGAAAGTATATATGAAGCATGACGCGTGAGTGATATCTCCAGTTTTACAAGCGTCTATAGGCTACGTTGAAGGCTTACCATCAGGCCGGCCGTATGCCTGTTTGCCACCTTTGTGATATAAAAAAAATGAAGAATCTTGGGCATCCGGCTCTCTCACTCATCGTACGAAACAGCATATCACCGCTGTTTCACGTCGATATTTTGTGATAGGCTAGTACTGCCCCGGTCGATCCAGTCCGTGTTTATTTACGAGCCACTACCAGTTTCTAGTAGCAATAAGGCTCTACCATTTAAAAAGATGTAAATGTTATAGGTATACTTGGTAAAAAAGCGGTGCCAAGTAGAGCACTCGCAGGCCTAAATAGCCAAAGTTATTGCAGTAAGGCCTAGACAAGAGCCAAGGAATTATATAACAATAAGGGTTAATGGCACATAAAATATCATTTGTCGTTGTATATTTAAGGGAAAAAAGAAAACATGAGACTTAAAATACAATAAAATTAATGAACTTTAAAATTCGTTTCTGGAGTTTAATGCAAGCATCTAAATTAAAAATTGACATTCGTACATGAGAACTAACAGCAAAAAGTCGTAATTGTACACAATTGTCGAATTTGAAAAAATACAAAATGTCGTTGGAGAAGAAAATGACTGATGAAGGTAATGACATAATATTGTAATGAAATTCAGCGATTTTCTCGTCTCGATAGTGATTTTAAGTTTCTAAATATAACTGTCACAATTTTTCGCAGATGCTTGGACAATTTTAGCACGGTATATAGAAATGGCGTCTTTCATAATTTTCACTTACGTTATCTAAAGGTAACAAAAGGCGGCGGTAAGCGGAACAACACTCACTTTACTAAGCGTGATTTATATTAGGCTCGCCAGAGTTTTGCGGCCCATGTCAAGCCTGATTCCAAGAGTTCCCCCATTAATATTCATTACAAACCCTAACTTGTATTTATTTAATTTTATCAGATATGGCACACTACTACACTATCGAAATACGTGCGTAGAATTATTAAACATAATTAGGAACATTTTAGTGTATTTTCATTAATTAAATAAACTAATAAAGTAGTTACCGCAAATGTTAACAGTGTATTATTATTATTATTATTAATCATTTATTTCAGAATAAAATTCCATATATTGTGTTAGTATTACAAATGCTTAAAAACTATGTTAATACAATTAAATTATATTATTTTTACTTTATTTTATTTAATACTAGCTTCTGCCCGCGGCTCCGCCCGCGTGGCCTAGTAACAATTAGCATATTTTTCTTCAGAAACAAATTCCGGTCCTGCACGGCCCGGTACGGTACGGTTCCATCCGGTCCGGTCGGTCCGGTCAGTCCGGGCCGGTCCGGTCGGTCCGGTCCTGATATGGAACCTACATGCCAATTAGCATATTTTTCTACAGAAAAAAAAAACGGTCCGGTCCGGCACGGCCCGGTACGGTGCGGTTCCTTCCGGACCGATCAGGTCTGATCCGTTCCGGTCCGGTCCGGTCCTTATTTGGACCCTACATGACAAATTTGGCATCTCTAGACCCAGCGGTTTGGGCTGTGCGTCCTCTCGCAACTACGTTTGCGCATACCTCGCTTTCCCGTGGGATTTTGAAAAATCCTTTCTTAGTACATCCCTAGACGTCGTAAGGAAACTACATACCAAATTTGATATAGCCTCGCAACCTCGTTTGCGTATATCTCGGTTTCCCGTGGGAATTTCGAAAAGTCCTTTCTTTGTACACCCCTAGACGTCGCCGTCGTAAGGAACCTACAGTCCAAATTTGGAATCTCTAGACCCACCGGTTTGGGCTGTGCGTTGATATATGTATAGTTAAGTCAGTCAGGACTTTGAATTTTATATATATATATATTTATATATATAGTCCGGTCCGATCAGGTCCAGTCGGTCCGCTCCGGTCCGGTCGGACCGGTCCTGATAAGGTACCTACATACCAATTAACATATATTTCTTTAGAAAAAAAACCGGTCCGATCCGGTTCGGTCCGGTCCGGCACGGACTCGGTACGGTGCGGTTCCTTCCGGACCGATCAGGTCTGATCCGTTCCGGTCTGGTCCGGTCCGGTCGGTCCGGACCTTATAATGACCCTACATGCCAAATTTGGCATCTCTAGACCCAACGGTTTGGGCTGTGCGTTGATATCCCCTTGCAACTTCGTTTGCGTATATCTCGAATTCCCGTGGGAATTTTGAAAAGAATCATACACTAAATGTTAAGTTGAGCAAATCGCCACATATTAGTGAAAACCGCATCCAAATCGGTTCAGCCGTTTCTGAGATTAGCGTGTGCAAACATACATACAATCATACACACAGACGAACAAAAAAAAAACGGTCCGGTCCGGTTCGGTCCGGTCCGGCACGGACTCGGTACGGTGCGGTTCCTTCCGGACCGATCAGGTCTGATCCGTTCGGGTCCGGTCCGGTCCGTTCCGGTCCGGTCCGGTCCGGTCCGGTCGGTCCGGACCATATAAGGACCCTACATGCCAAATTTGGCATCTCTAGACCCAACGGTTTGGTCTGTGCGTCCTCTCGCAACTTCTTTTGCGTATATCTCGAATTCCCGTGGGAATTTTGAAAAGAATCATACACTAAATGTTAAGTTGAGCAAATCGCCACATATTAGTGAAAACCGCATCCAAATCGGTTCAGCCGTTTCTGAGATTAGCGTGTGCAAACATACATACAAACATACAAACAGACGGACAAAATTTTACGAAATTCTTGTTCTATTGCTTATTCTTCATCGCCCTAAACAATTTTTTTGGAAATATATTCAATGTACAGACAAACTTTTTTTCCAATTTTATTATATTATAGATAGATTAATTAGTATTGTCTAAACGATTTTGTGTTCTTTCATTTTGATAAATTTTTGAACACTAAAAATAATTAAGTTGGGAATAGTCTTCTAGGTCGGTATCAGAGCATCTATACTAATATTATAAAGAGGAAAGATTTGATTGTTTGTATTGACTAGGCTTCGAAACAACTGGACCGATTTCAAAAATTCTTTCACCAGTAGAAAGCTACATTATCAGGGAGTGACATAGCTATACCTTTTTCCGAAATTCAATGTGGTTCCCACGGGAACGGGACCGGAATTTTACACGGACGAAGTTGCGGGAAAAAAGCTAGACTTACTTAATATACTTTCCCACAATTTATTGATGTTAACTACGGGTAACTTTGTTTCATTGTTTTCATAGAACCTGTCAGTCTGACTCGGCTTGATAGTTGTCCTTGGCTTGATTTTTGATTTAAAATGCTCCCCAAATCGCATTTTACAGAATATTGGCTGAAGATATTAAGCCAGAGGAGTAGTATTTTTTTGTTACAAAAAGGCTAAACAGACCCTGTAAGTAGAGTCCTGAAGTGTGTAATAAGTATGTTGTGTCATTTTGATATCACATATTAATATTTTTTTATATTATTTTCGAAAACGAAACTTAGTCTTCAGCAACCTTATATATTTTTGTTAAAACACTATCTGACTCCGAGTTAAATAAGAAAACTTAAACAAAATAACTGCTTTCACACAAAATTCCAACGAATTCATTGTTTCTTTAAACGCTTCCAATAAAAATGCAAATTCTGCTGTATGTAGCGCGTTACCCGAGAATTGACTTCGAAACGAGTTTATCCGCTATAGTTTCACGACCAGTCTATTTATTTTGCTCAATGTCTTTTGATCATTTTATATACCATAAGAATAACATACAATAACCACTCCCAAGGGTTGACTGGTAGAGAATGCATTTAGCATTAAGTTCGCCTGTTGTATCAGTACTTTGTGTATTGTGGTCAATAAAGATAATTAAATAAATAAATAAATAACCAGACTGTTAGTTAATTATTTTTTTTATACTACTTAGGTGGCAGACAAGCATAGGACAGCCTGATGGTAAGCGGTCACCGTCGCCTCTGGACGCTTGCTACACCCGAGGTATCACTTGTGCGTTTGTATAGACAATTTAATACATAGTACACTTTTTCTTTCGGAAAATACAGTTTTCCGCAGAAAAACGACATCTGCAAAATTTATTTACACAATGTGAAAACGTCCTAAATAAATACCTAATTTATTATTAATAAATCTTCTTTATTTCATACTAGCTTTTCCCCGCGACTTCGCTCGCGTTAATTTTATGACATAGATCTCGTTTGACAACAAAACAACCCATAGCGCGACTTGTGGCGCCATCTGTTGGCCGATACAGCGCCCTCTATAGTAGAAAAAATATTTTCCCATTGCAACGACATACTTTCACGGGATAAAAAGTACCTATGTTGGACTCTGCACCCCAAACAATATGTATAAAATTTTCATAATGATCGGCTGCTTAGTCAAGCCGTAAAGGAATAACAAACAAACAAACTCACTTTCTCATTTATAATATTAGTAAGGATTAATCAAAGATTAACCGGGCGCAGCTGTACAAACGGATTGTCCCAACGAAATTTGCGTAGATATTTGAATTATTAATAATGCAATTGTGTGTAATGTAATTAAACTGTAAATTGTTCGCCAAATATTTGTCTTTGTAGTTAGTTTTAGGAAGAGTTCGAGCGACTAAACCAGTAATTGCCAACTTACGGTAGTACATTATTATGGAGGTATTTTAATTATTCAACTGTAAATCATTAAATTAAATTTAACCAGAATATAGACTACAAACTTAAACACTATACACGCTCCTATTAGGTATACGTTTTTAAGGCAGTATGCTACCTGAATGTATGATTTATATTTTTTATTGGATATAACTCCTAAACTAAAAGATATTTCAGCAAATTATAATTTGTAAAAGTATTTTATACTTTTAGAATTAGTTTTTTTTTTTGTTAGTTCCTCATGGTTTTCTCGATATAAAAATATCGAAGATATTATCAAGATTTCAGCTTAAATTTTATGTGAATAAAGATTTAGAAACTATAATATGGTTATTCAATTACTTATTTAAAATTTCTTGACGTTTTATATTATGAATTTTACGAAATTAAAACGATTTCTCAGCGTACTTTTGCTGACGTTTTTAATTTAGTATTTTTATACAAAGTAGAGCGGTCGGAAAAATATAACTGTTCCATAAAAGTCTTGTCTTTTTGGCAAAAAGAGAAGTCAGTAACAAAGACACGTGTACCGGTATGAGCCTGAATGAGAGTGCACACTATATTGTGAACACAAAGCATATCGCATCGTGTTACGAGGATCTTTGCATTCAAATGCGCTCATTCTAAATTCACGTGGTCTATTCTGTAACAGTTTGGGTTTTATTTAAATGATAGTTTTTATATGTAAAGCCGATTTTTTATGCTTCAAAATATATTTAAAAGATGCCATATAACTTTATCGCAAAAAACTAAGCAATTGTTCGGAAATATTTTTAGTATTCAAAATTAATGGAAAATGAAGATAAAAATTATATAGACGACAAAAAGTCACAAAATACAAATATAATATTATGTACTTGGTGTGAGATTTTTTTTTGTTGTATTATAAATGACGACTTTTTCTTGTATCTCGATGAAAATTACAACGAAAGACAAGATTTTTGATTCCCACATTAAAAAATATAAACGCCGAGAACTTTAGTTATTATAATTTCATCATCATACAATTTTTTTACATGTCCAAGGTAATATTTTGAAGCAATAGTCATGCAGAATAACCGACCCTTTGTTCTTCCTACGAGGACCCGTTAATGTCACGAGAAATAAGACTAAAACAGGGATATTAAGATGAGAGCCGCCTTTGAAGGACTGCGCTGTAGCCTGTAGCCGAAAAGAGTGGCAGACGATGGTTCTCAGCACTGGCACTTACCATTGTTACTTTCTACGTCATTTCTACTTTGAAACTGGTTTTTAAAAATGTTACATTTCAAAATTTGTGTCGCGATGTTTTGTTTCTGTATTCGTTTTGGCGTCTCCGCGGTTTGCAGGGTTTTGTACAAAAAGAACGAACGAAGATAGTATGTTTCTATATTTGTTTGCTGTATAAACTTTTGTTTGACATAATGTCACCATTTTTGATTTCAGTACAAAATGTGAGTTTGTACTATGATTATTGATACAAGTACTTCTTAACTAGACAACTATCGTACTTAAAAGTATAAACATTATACAGTGTTTGGGTTTGAACCGATAGAGTCTGTTATTGGTGATAAATTAAAGTCAATGATTTTTTTTTTTTTTTATTAATTGAAAATTTCAGTTTGGGTGTACTAACACCCTCTTCTGAGACACCGGACTGTTGCGGGAGCGTAGGGCTCTCACCGCCAAAAATTTTACAGTGTCTGCCTAGGGGCGCCCCAGAGGGGGGCTCGAACCTCGGCCTATGGCGACACTGGGGGAAGGCGAACGGATTGGAGAGAAGCGGCCGGGCACGTGCCGGTACCGCGAAAATCGAGTCCCTACAGGAAGGTGGCGCGACGCGCGGCCCCGCCGGCGGGGCCGATATGACGGACGTGTGTGTCTAGTTTGTGTCGCGGAATCTAATTGTTTATACGCCTCGATGGCGACTGTAATGGAGTCGTCCGGGTCGTTGAGGACGTGCCGCGGACGACGTTTGGACCTGCTGGTGCCAGCCGGAGCGGAATAATCCCCTGCGGCTTTCACCAACGGATTTGGGTGATGATTGAGCGAGTCGAAGTATTTGACAGAGCATTGCTTTAGGTGGTGCGAGATGGTCGGCACACCTAAGTCAATGTGGAGGTTTTTGTTCCTAACGAACCAAAGCCCACCGATGGCTTTGCGCAAAAACCTATTCTGAATGGTTTGCAGCCTGTGGATATGAGATGGCGCGGCGTGAGCGAAAACTGGACTTGCGTATGTCATTATCGGCCTAATGCACGTTGTGTAAACTCTCACCTTATTTCTAAGAGAGAGTCTACTGCGCCCATTAAGCAGACAATGTAAGCGGCCTAGCGCGAAAGCAGCGCGGTCGCGGACAATCTTTATATGATGTTCGAAGGTGAGTCCCCTATCGAGTGTGACACCTAAATAACGGACTTTCTTTTCCCAAGGGATCGGTTGTCCGAACATCTTGACTTTAGTGGAGGGATTTGGCGTAGTACCTCTGGAGAAGAGGATAGCGGCGCTTTTATCTGGATTAACTTCTATGCGCCATTTCCTAAACCAGTCGCCAAGGGAGTTGGCGGCGGCTTGGAGGGACTTTACTATGGCGGGTGTACTAGAAGCCGAACAATAGATGGCTGTATCATCTGCGAAAAGGGCAGTATGAGTCACAAGTGGACTGGGTCTAAATTGAGGGAAGTCGCTTGTGTAAAGCGTGTATAGGAGGGGGGAGAGCACGGATCCTTGTGGTACTCCGGCTCTAATGGTGTGAGGGGGGGATAGTGCCCCATCCACCCTATAGCGGAAAGAGCGATTCGACAAGTAGTCTCGTATGATGAGCACGAGACGGTTTGGCACATTAAGTTTGTAGAGCTTATAGATAAGCCCGTTGTGCCATACTTTGTCGAACGCCTTTGCCACGTCGAAAAAGAGAGCGCCCGTTTTGTGCGGGCGGGATCTGTTCGCTCTCCGGTCCAACACGTGTTCGACTATGCGATGCACTTGTTGGACACAAGAGTGTTTGGCTCTAAAACCAAACTGTGCGTCAGGTAAAAGATTGTTAGCAAGGGAAAAATCTTTGAGACGAGCGAGAATAATGCGCTCATAGATCTTTCCTATCGAACTAAGGAGACTGATTGGGCGATAGCTCGAGGGCTGATCCTTGGGCTTGCCGGGTTTTGGAATGCCAATGACGGTGGCTTCCTTCCAAGATTTGGGGAAAATACTGTTTTTTAATGCCGCATTGAAAATGGCGGTCAGAAGAAGAATAAGGTGCGCGGGGAAGAGCTTGACGACTCTATTAGAAATCCCGTCAGGCCCCGGGGCCTTCCTATTATGTAAATCTCTGATAAGGAACTCTACCTCATCGGGGGTTACCGGCTCTATCGGCGGGTCGGCATCTGTGAGAGGGCTCGCGAGATTGTTGAAAACCTCAGTATCGACCTCGAGTAGGTGATCTGGATCAACGGGAAGTGTGCTAGGTGCACATTGTGCCTCAAGACTGGATGCTAAGCATTCAGCTTTTTCCTCGTCCTCGAAGGTGAGGGGGAGGGAGGGATCTGACTGTACTAACGGGGGGGTGGCAGCCACTGTATCTGCCTTAAGGGCTCTGGTGAGGTTCCAGAAGGCTTGTTGAGAGGGGACCATATTTGTAAGTGTCTCGTCCCACTGATCGTTCCTAAGCTGTCTAATGCGACGCTTAACCGCTGATTGGGCAGCGCGCATGCGGACGCGGTTCTGCTCAGAGGGAAAAGAGAAGTAAGCCCTTTGAGCTGCGTTTTTCTCAGTTAACAGAGCACGGGCATCTGGCGGCAGTTCCCAGCGACGATGAGCGTTCACTGGGACGCGGCGCGAGCAATCGCTAACCACCTTCTGCACGTGCGCTGTTAATGAGTCAATTGCACCTATTGTGTCGGGAATTGAGACTATCTCGTCTGGAATCGGGTCTAACAAAGGAGATGAGATAGACTTAAGGCCTTCTCCTAGGCTGAACCAGTCAGTCTTGACTCTTGTGGGGTCTGAGGCTGCCACGTTAGGAATGCTCACTCTGGGCGAGAGGGCAATAATGACAGGCCTATGATCTGAAGTGAGTGCAGAGTGCACTTCTATAGAACTCAATCTAAGATTGATGTTCTTTAGGAGGGCTACGTCTAGGACGTCCGGACGATGATTAACATTGTCTGGATAGTGAGTAGGTGACATAGGTGCTACTACGTCGAAGTTGAGGCTCTCTGAGAGTCGCTCGAGTTGTCTACCACGTTGGTTTGTGGTTTGGCTACACCAAGCAAGGTGCTTGGCATTTAGATCGCCCGCTATGATAACAGACGGACCAAGATCTAGAAGGTTTTGTATATCACTGTCAAGTAGTGATCTAGGGCTTGAGGAGCTATTGTTAGTGGGAGCTAGATAGGCTGACACTAAATATATGGATTGATGACCTGTCATTCCTAATCTACAGACAGAGGCTTCGATGTGCACGAGATTTGGTGTATCCACAGGCGTGCAGTGTAATGTCGCTTTGTAGTAAATGAGAGTGCCACCGAAGGCAGAGACTGTGCGATCATTACGAATGATTTTGTAATTCGCGATTTTGGGATCGCGAATTGACGGCTTGAGGAACGTCTCCTGGATGAGGAGAACGTCCAATTGATGGGTGTAGAGAAAATCGGCTACCTCAGACCTCTGGGTACGAAGCCCATTGGCGTTGAAGTAGCCGATTTTTAGGGAGGTCGGTTTGACTCTACTCGTGTTATGGTGTAGATCCATAACTAAAACCTAAAATTTTTGAGGATAGTGAGTACATCACTATATTGGCAGAAGGCCATTAAGAGAGCATTTGCGTTGCCCTCGTGTTGTTTGACCAAGGCGGCCATACTTAAAATCCTATCGATATCTATTACGGCTGCGAGTTTAAAAAGACACACTGTAAACGGAATATATTGCGATAGAACACCTATAACTAAAAATGGTAAATAATGGAATGTGAGAGCGCGCGGTACTTTTGCTGACCGACACCGAACTGCGTACAATTGATAAAAATGTGGCGATTATGCAAATATGCTGACTTAGCAATAATGTACGGAGCATTGCTCGTACCATGTCATATTTTCAATAACAAAGAAAGCTTCTAATAATTACTTTTCTTATGTAAATAAAACAGAATATTTTATTCCATAATTTCATATTTCCACGACGAAAAGACAAAAACAATATGCCATCATGGCTAAAATTTCTCATTTTTCATCAGCGTGGGGTAAAAAAGAAACTCAATATTCGGTCGAGTGACGATCGTATAAATATACGCCATAATTTCCCATGTGTCGACTACTCGGTGTTCGAAAATACTGGTTTTATTTTTTCACAGTCTTCCTCAATAGCCTTTATTTAAGAGAATTTACTGGCGTTGTGTACGAAGTGACAGACAAAATATTATTGGAAGAACACATTCTTAATTTTTATTGTTGTTTACTTTATCTATATGGTTACTTTTTGACACATTTATTATTCTATCTCTCTTTTAACAAATATCTATTTTTTTTAAACAAGGTACCCTTTCGCCATAAATCTACGTTCGTCTTTTTGACTGCCCGTGTGTCCGACTATCCGTCAGTTCGTCTGTCCAAAGTCTAGCTCCGAGACGCTTAAACTAGATATATATTTATATATATATGACGCTTTACTATTTCTAAATCTGTAATTTGGGTATGTTTAGACCTACATCTATATATATAAAATTCAAAGTCCTGACTGACTTAACTATGTGCCAACGCACAGCCCAAAGAGAAAGATTCCAAAGATGTCTAGAGATTCCAAATTTGGAATGTAGGTTCCTTACGACGTCTAGGGGTGCAATAAGAAAGGATTTTTCAAAATTTCCACGGGAAAGAGAGATATACGCAAACGAAGTTATGAGTATTTTACTAGTCCTTACATATTATAAAACAAAGTCCTCCCGCTTGTCTGTTTGTCTGTCTGTCTGTTCGCGATAAACTCAAAAACTACCCAACGGATTTTCTTGCGGTTTTCACCAACGGATAGCCTGGTTCATGAGGAAGGTTTATGTATAAAATCTGTCAGGATTTTGTGTAAATTGGCTGAAATATAAAGATTATTGTTGGGAGTGTCGGAAAAATCAACCCGCTTGTACAATATAAAGATAGCTATCTAAAAAACATTTTTCTAACAAACTGGAGATAGTGTCTCCGCATAAATATTGTATTATCTTGTATAATATATAGCTGTTTGTTCACAAGCTTTTTGTTATAGAAAACTGTTGTTGCTTCTAAATAACACTTTAAATAATTTGGCTTGACATCCCGCTTCTTCACCAGGGGGCAGCACCACTAATTTGGCTTTGCCGCATACACCCTCAGGATGGATTCTGTGCCAAAAACCATACGATTCTTGCCACTCTATGCCAGTTTGCAACTCAACTCGCTGTGATAACGACACATTATGCTAATATGTGTTTCTATTTACTTTGCTTATTTTGGTATTGTGGAGAATAGCGTTGGCAGATTTTTGCCATTATCAAAGTGGGAGTTATACATAGTGAACTTTATGTACAGCACAGTAAATTCTATAATCATTTAATACATAGAAGGCAGTATTGAAAACCATGTTGAAAACTACCAGAAAGGATTGCATTTTTTTTAAAGCATTTTGTCTAAATAAGGGCAGGTTTCGCAACAGTCGATAAGTGTAAGATAGTTTATCTGTTTGAGAAATATCACACACAACACACTACACCTTAACTGGAATAATTCTTGCATTTTATTTGTGACATGTTTCAATTAAAGAAAGTTACATCCATAACAAGAAACCTTTGGGAGACTTAATACTATTATTTAAAACTCATACATAGTATATTATCATCATCGTAAAATTACTTTTTATTAATAAAGCTATTACACTGGCATCTTAGAAACGATATTTTATGAGTTAAAATGCGGCTACATCCATCGTATAGGGAAGAGCACTTCAATTTATGTGCGTAATTAAGTGGAGTTTGCGTTGGAGCTCGGTGCTCGGCACTTTCCAGCGGTAAATGAAATTTACGTACGCCTCCACCTTTCGAACGTATCTTGAGATTGTGGTCTAAGTTATAAGATATTAGAATTTTAAAGTATATTTACCATTTTCTGTCACGCCTTCAGTCTATGGCAGCGTTCACACCTGCAAGTTCTCATAGAAGAACGCGGGGAAGTTTTATGTGAGTTTATGGTTCTTGCAAACAGCTGAGATTGCACTGATGAGATTATTGTCGACGCTGGGTTTTTTTTGTATTAAAAAATAGCCATCTCCTTTGCCTTATATTTTATTGCAACCTAGTATATAGAACTATAGAACATCTGCTTACGCTTTGCACAATGGTGTTAATGCGATGCGCGCGCTCGCTTGCTTATCCATACTCTAAGATTGCAATTGTGAAAACATGGCCATAATGATTTTATTGTAACTGTTACAACAACAAATACAGTTACAATGTTCTCACATTGTAACTGTATTTGTGTGCCCAATGGGTTGTATTAATCTCGCAACTAAATGACTTATTTATTTAAACCGATGATCTGCGACACCTATCGCGAGATGTTGTAAATGCGTTTAGATATTAATTGCTTGCGGGATAAATCGCAGGCGGTCGCAAGCAACGATAGGAAAAAATCTCGCTGCAAACGCCGAAACAAGTTTGTCACTTCTGTCTGCAGTCTGCAGCGTGCGGTCCGTCCCGGAATTTTACCTTAAACATACTTATTATTATATTAACTTTCAGCAATGAATATTGAATACTTCAATGTATGTCTGGTTAAGTAACGTAGCAATGTTTTATTTTTATTTACGCTAGCAGCCTATACCTTGAACAGCTCCGCAAGGCTTTTAGTCTCGAAACGTAAGAGAAAAGGGTGCCCGAGACGCTGACTGTGCTCAATTACATTAATAATCTTTAGTTCACCCAAAAAATAATAACTTTTTAGATTACCTACATTCCTGTGATACTGAGATTCGACAAAAATCAATTAAAAGTTGTAATATATATTTTTAAACTATGTTTTTAAGAAAAAAAATATTTTTGTTTTCTTAAAACATAGGCTTTGCCAGTGGGACATAATAATTTATGTTCCCAAGAATGGACATATTAATTTAATTATTACACAGAATATCATACAGCATAACACAGCGTAGTATTATAATAATTAATTAATATTATAATAATTAATTAATTAATTCACACAGCGCCACCTATCCCAAAGTCACCTGATATTATGTATTTATTTACAAAAATAAAATTCATGCTCACATTATTAATAGATACATTTAGGTTATTATTAGTTGATTACACACTGATATTTAATTAATAATTTGAAGATGTTAAATTTAACTACTGTATCAATCACTTCATACGATGCGGGAGAAACGCAATTTGTAAACTATGAGGAATCAAAAATAAACAGTCAACATCACTTCAAACTTTACACATTGACCTTGTGACACAGAAAACAAAAACGGTGCAAAGTTTTTAAATTCTACGCCGACATTATCTCAAGTATAAACCTACCTTGTTAACGTCACGTCAAGCTTTCTTGTTTTAGCACAATCAAGTGTAAAACTTACTTCCACTTATACCCTTTTTCACCAACGCCTCATATCGGTAGGAAAAACTTTATGTCATCGATGTCATACAAATTGTTCCTAAGGCAGTATCAAGGGCGATGACGCAAATTTCATTTTTCTGTACTGTATTGTTATGACAATTTACATAATGTACTGTGATGTCACACATATTGATTAATGCTAGTTTTCATCAAAGTTATCATCAATCCTCGTAGGTTCAGAAATAAGTTAGGTTATTATGTAAATTGTCATAACGATACAGTACAGAAAACTTAAATTTGCGTCATCGCCCTTAATACTGCTTATGGAGCATAGCAGACTGTTATAATGAAGTGAAATATTCATCCGACACCGTCTGGAGACCTGCCTACCTCTCTGGCTACCGAAAACGCAGACAGAGGACTATTCTGGAGATTTCGATTAACCATAATGAGATAGATTTAAACAATAATATTGTCGGCAAGTTACATCAAAAAAACATTGATTTCTTACCCAATATGAACCAAAAAATATTTTTAAAGAGTGAGAGAGAGAAAAAATATTTTTAAAGAGTTAGAGTAAGAGAGAGAGGTAGGGCACAGCGGATAATACGTTCAAATCGGAGCAGCCGTCTGGGGAAGGACCTCCACCTTACAGAAGACCGTAGCCAAATAGCATTCGTCTCTGGTCATGTTATGTTCCTACGGTTAGTAAGGTCTCCAGAGCTCCACTTTCTACAGGGTCGGCAACGCGCGAGTGATACCCCCGGTATTGCAAGCGTCGTAGTCTACGCTGACTGCTTACCATCAGGCGGGCCGTATGTGTGTTTGCCATCTTAAATCATAAAAAAATATTATGACCTTTGGCTACAACCAAGGCTATAACTCAATTAGATGACGGTTTATTCTTCGTAATGCAGATATAGAATGTTCTCAACCTAACCCAGAGAGTTTAAATGACGTAACCCATCATGTACAGTCACCTCCATAAATATGCAGTCACTTTAGTACCTTACCTTGTCACTTTCGTATATCATTTCAATTACTTAAGACATTTGAGTGAACATGTCATCAATGTTATAATGACAAGGTGACGACCTCCGTGGCGTAATGGTTACCACGCCAGACCGCCACCCAGGAGGTCCCGGGTTCGATCCCCGGTCGGGTCATGATGAAAAACGAAGTTTTTCTGATTGGCCTCGGGTCTTGGATGTTTATCTATATATGTAAGTATTTGTTATAAAATATAATATCGTTGAGTGTATCCCATAACACAAGTTTCGAACTTACTTTGGGGCTAGCTCAATCTGTATGAATTGTCCCTATATATTTATCTATTTATTTATTTATAAAAAAATAAAAAAAAAGGTACTAAAGTGATTACATATTTATGGAGATGACTGTACTATATAACTTAGCCATTGTAATCAAACTAGTAACTCTATCGTCCAATGACATTTAAAACGAATAGCGACACTTTCATCAATCTGCAAAAAAATTCTATTGTTTTCAAAAACTAGCATCGTACGCCAACCAAATGAGAAATGTGTCCCGCGCGCCCAATTTGTCAATTTTACTGCCACCAACCATAAAATTCATGATTATTTTTGTGGAATTTACGTCATGCCCGTCATGCTTTAATTATATTTAATTTATTTCCTTTTATTATTCCAACACCAGACTCTAATACACTGCGGCTTGTTACAATCATGATAAGTTCCAGTTTGTTTATGAGTGTTTATGAAAAAAAAAACTGAACTGTAATTTATTTGAATGGTATGTTATCTGTAACTCATCAGGAATATGTATCCCGTTGTTCCCGTTCCTGGATGATGTCCAGGATATAAACTATTTTATGTTAAAAATTTTCAAGAAAGCAAATTATCAAGAAGTTTGTGTGTGAAGGAGTAACGAACGCACACCCATAGATTCATACAAACAAATTCCAGTCTTTGTCAAATGTAATTTAATCAAATTCTGTATAGACTCAAATAATAATTTTTTTAATCACTCGATTACTAAACCAGTATTTTAGGACGACTTTAATAATTAACGAGGACAAATGTTAAAAGAACCCCTATCTTTTAGTTCTATTTTTGGTCAATTCTTTTTTTTAATGTCATACAGTAGACAAACAAGCAAGCGGGCCACCTGAGCGGTCACCGCCGCCTATGGACATCAGTACCACCAGGGACGCTACCAATGAGTTGTCCACCAAGGAGGTTGGGGGAAGGGAAGGGAAAGAAGGAGGGGGAAAGAGGGGATAGGGAAAGAGTTGGGCTTCCGGATCTCTCACTCACCGAACGAAACGCATTGCTGCTTCACGTCGATATTCTGTGAGAGGGTGGTACTTCCCCGGTCGAGCCAGCCCATTTCGTAATAATTGCTCTACCACTCCAAAAAATTCTGCCAGCTTATACAAAGAAAGCCACTTGTGTTACCTCAGAATAAGGCTGCCACAGTCTCGCCTCGTTGAATTTTTGAGGGCCCAGTGCCGTGTGAGGCTCGGCGCATATTCGGATGAAAATCTGCGGCAGCGGCGGGATTGTGAAAAAAGCAAAAAGAAAACTCGTTTACTTAACAAATTTTTAATCTCTTATGTCTCGCTGGAGTGACACCACGTGAAATATTGTTGATTGTAACGTGAAAACTTGCAAAATAACATTTTTCATTCACCATTCGCTCTTGTTTCGTTGAAATTTTTCGTTGTACTATATAGTTACACCTCCGACATGTTTTTACATAATACGTTTTTAACTATCGCATTTTTAAAGTCATTATATCCATGGCTTATCTCACCACTTGCTTGCTTGCTTGATAAAAGAGTCATTTTTTTTATGTCACACGGAAATAAACAAACAATCAGGTTGATGGAAATTGGCCACCGCCGCGAATGGACATTGGTAACACCAGGAGAAAAGGTACAGCAAAGGAGTAGTGCGTCCTGATCTCTCACTCACAGAACGCATTGCTACTTTTCGACTTCGCACGAGTTTTACTAAGGATCCCAATATTTTTTTTTAATAAAATAAGGCCTTATACCCGGGGGTAATGTACCTCCCACGCCGTGAAAGAATTTTTGGAATCGCTCTAGTAGTTTTTGACTTTATTCGTTACAAACAATAATACAAATCTTCCCTCTTCACAATATTAGTATGGAAATCATCACGGAAAACATTACCAGCGCTATGGCCAAATATTAATTTAATAAAAGATATTTAACTTCCAATGACAAACGTATAGTTTAATAACGGTAAGCACTAAACTAGCCTCCATAAATTATTGTTATATTAACAAATCCTTGTATAGAGTTATTAAATTTTAGATCGGCCCTATGAAAATAATATTACTCCTCTACTTAAATAGCTACTTCCAGGTTATTTACAGAGTAAACAGAACGCGTTGGGTCGAGATGTAAGCCAAGATGTAATGCTACAAGGGTCTCAGACTCACAGGACTATCATATAGACTTAAAAGTTGTTTAGAGGTGAAAACAATTTATAATCCTGCTTCCTACTAATATTATAAAGGCGAAAGTTATGTGTACGTTTGTTACTTCTTCCCGCTCAAATGGCGGGGTCAATATTTATGATATTTGGTATGTAGGTAGCTGATACCTTGGATTCACACATAGGGTACTTTTTATCCCGAAAAGTACGCGATTCCCGTAGGATTTCATCAAAAGTTTTATATAGATGGCGCTACTGTGCATAAATAAATACATGCAAACGAAGTTGCGCGGGTTTCACTAGTATTATGTAATTATATATAACGTAAAAAATATATCGATATCTTTGTTCTAATAAAGACTGTATTTTTAACACAGTTGAAATTATTTTATCAATTCAAAACTTGTAAATTTTCTAACAAAGTAACATCACTGCTACCACGATGATCAAAGTACTAATGAGCTTAACAAACACATTAATTATTTACACTTTTAACCTCCTCAACGCGTTAAATAGAGCATTTTTTTTTGTCAAACTGTACAGGAAACGTTTGGGGGTAACTTATGTCCAGTGTCTTATTGCTGAGATGATGATGTTACAGTTAAGTGTTCTCACATAAAACCACGATGCGATGCAATGCGAATTTGATCGGAAATTTTCCGGTGCATTCATGCAAGCTCGCAGATATTTGCGATGCGATGCGGATTCGCAGCCCTAAACGAAAACGACGACGTTGTCGATGGTGCTCGATTAAATGCCACCGAGCCACAGAATAACTACTAGTAGTACTATGTAATAATCCTGTCCGAGCGTTATAATCCTGTATTCTCTAACGCCAGTTCTGTGAATTGTTAGGTATATGGCCGATTATATTATTATTCATATTCTAGTTAATATCTGTGCGTAGTTACGTGCCCCTGTAATTAATTTCGCGTGGCTTTACAGATACACAAACAGTGGATTATAATGAGAACCAGAGGTTTGTTTGTCTTCGGCTCTGATAAGATATATTAAAACAGGCTTTGTATCGGTATGTTACCGCTATTAAATTCGAAACATTCATTTAATAGATTTAATTTTAATTGATATCGCATTTATTTTGCTCTTCCAAAACTATTTTTGTGTCACTGCGTTACAACAATGTTCTGTTGTTAATGTTAATGAGTATTTGTATGTTTGTGCCTCAGTTGTAATATGCAAATAAAGTTACTTATATATTTTTCTTCCTTTACATTTTAATTATAATGTGTGTAAGTGAAACTTTATTTTAAAAAATTGCGCGTTTTGACGAAGTAAACATTTGCGGCCCTACGCGGCATTTACAATAATGTACATACACCTTGTAGAGTATTTAATAAAATTTAATTTGTTATGAACGAAAATTTTTGCGTCGTCTAAATGCGCCCTAATACAAGTGCTCATTGAATAACATGACAATAATTCAGAATGGGTCAGGCCAATAAATCGTATAGGTATGTCACACAAAAAAATATAAAAGCATTTACCCATATTGAAAGTTTTGAAAACACAAAAAATAATGTTTCAACTATGTATATATGAAAGAACAATTTTTTTTAGGTTCACACTGCATCATAACAATAACAAAGCTAACATTTTGTTTATGACTAACAAAAATTCGTTTTGAAAAAACCACAAAATTTTCGAGGCTTTCACAGCTCACACAATATGTCGATAACAAAGCCTTATATTTTTGATTGTTTTTGACAAATGAAAATTCGTCGTCATTTTTGATTGGCGTTAAAATTTCATTGTTTTGACGACTTCAATTGTTTATTGTGGTACCTACACCCGTTTTATGTCAATATATTTCTGACGAAGCTACGAGTGGACCCATCAAGCGTGATGAGACAACTTGAGGGTTATTCGGTTTAAAAACCCATTGTTTTGAGATTTTTCACGTAAAACCATTGACGTCATTGTTTGATTAAATTAATTTTACACAATGTTTGTATAAATATTTTGGTATGTCATGCGGGTTCAACGCTCTCGCGGAGTTGACTGAAGTTAAGCGATGTTAAAAGCAAAAAGGTAAAACTCGAAGTAGGAAGATCCCGTCTACACTCTCGTTTTCAATCAATTTCGCGAGAGTGTGGAGCCTGCATAAGAATGTCGTAGTCGCGCCCAGCAGGATCTAGCCTGGCTCTGCTCTTCTCCCTTGACCAAATCAAAGCTAGCTACGCTCCCTATAAGGTCATAAGATCACATGGAACACGTTCTGTAGGTTCACAGGTCTGTTATTTGTCTCTGTTATTTTCACTTTCCGCTCTATACTGGACTGGACGCCAACGCTACTGGCACGCGCAGTCATAAAAGCGCTAGGGCTGCGTGCACGCGCTATGAGCTTTGGCGTCCAGTATAGGTAGAAATGACGACCCGTTTGTTGTCCTCCTCTGATATGTAATCTTAATTAACAAATTACATCGGTAGGAGTGGGGACTACGGCCGCATCTATTCAAGCCGCAGACGGGCGATGAATTTTTGAGGACCCTCGGTACATGAGACGCGATTGAAAGCCATGCTTAGTGAGAAATGTAATCGGCTTCGCAGATAATAACGAGTTGAGATATGCACTAATTCAATTTTGTTTTTTTACGTACATACGATCGATATACGTGTAAGTAGACAATGACCTAGGCACCTTAATCGAAGAAAGTGACAGAAAGGAGCCCATGTGATACTGGCAGATCCGCACAGATTTGTCGCTACTGGAAACCTGCCGCTTTATGTAAGCTAAGAAAGTAGTGCCACTTAGAAAAACACACAGACGATGTAAGGAAGAAAATCTTAATTTTTTAATTATACTATAGGTAAACTAACTAAAATAGACACATTTTGATGACATTACAAACCCTTAATAGCTGTGCCCGCGACTCTGTCCGCGGTAATTTTCGATATGAACAAAAATAAGCAGTAGTTCAGGAAACGAATGCTCAAAAAACATTTTTTTGGTTATGAAAAACAGAAAAATGAGACTTTCAAACCCCTCCCCCCCTCCCCTCCCCCGGCATAAGGGCTACGGGTAGGGAGTTTTTATATGTTCACCTGCTAACTAGTCCAAACAAAGTTACGAAGTCACAAATTGTGTTCCAAGCATTTCCCTCTATTCCTTTTCGTTGCCTGAACTATAGCAGTATCTAACAGATAAACAAAACACAAGCAATTAAATTATTGTTATTCCTAAAAAACAAATGAACAAAATATGTACTAAGCTAAAAAAAAAACAAAAGGAACTGTTTATAGTGATTTGAATTTGAATAGAGCCATCGCTGGAGGCATCGATTTATTCCTACGTTGGGCATTCGCGGTTCTTTTTACAGTTTCATTCGGTCGACTGGCGGATGAAACTATAGAATCATTTGTTCATTTATTAACAAACATTAAGTTAAATTAAATCTCATGCTGCACTACATCTAATTAGTTGATCTATGGCACAGACCCTGTAAGAAATTCATGTGAATGTAGATTTTTTTGAGGACACGATGTCAGACGTCTGCATTAAAATACAAGTAGGCAGGTAAATAAACTTTTCTAGGAGACTAGAGGGTCCTCGAAATACGCTTTTCATTTTAGATCTTAACATTTTCGAATCGTACATTGAAAAGCAACATGGAAAAATATACATTAGAATTGCTCCAAGCCGAAATAGCCAGAACTTATTTTGATTTTATTAGAATTTGAATTTAATTGTCTGTTATATAGAGAGCATGCATTTAGTCATACATGTTTTGGATAGCAATATATAATATCACTATATATTATGTATACTATAATGCTACATTATTGTAATCTGTTTTGTGTGCTAATAAATGAAATGAAATCCTACGGGAGTTCCGATCCCTCACAATGGCGGTAAACCACTGTATCATGTTTTTATTTATTTGTGTTTAAAGTTGATGCTTCTATGTTACGTCAAGCCATCAGGTACTTAGAAGTAGAAACACATGACAAAAATATCGCCGAAATAAAAAATACCATTTCTAGATTAGGGAGAGTT
The DNA here is from genome assembly GCA_905163395.2 of Endotricha flammealis. Taxonomy (NCBI): domain Eukaryota; kingdom Metazoa; phylum Arthropoda; class Insecta; order Lepidoptera; family Pyralidae; genus Endotricha; species Endotricha flammealis. Next base: position 4,248,304 of record LR990859.1, on the reverse strand, counting down.
CGAGAAAAATTGTTTCAGGATTTTTAAATGCAGAAAAGAAAACTGTTTTATAAAGTGTTGACTAAATTATTTAACCAACACTAACTCGATGTAAAAGTAACATTCTGAAATAACACATTGTAGGTATACACTAATTAGAAAACAGTGAGAGCCGTAATTAAGCGGTACTTAAAGAGTTACGATCCCATCTAAAAGCTTTGTCAAAGCTCCAAGAGAAAAGACAAAATACTGAAATTTATTTAAAATTATGTACCTACTTCCGTACAGAAAGTAAAAATGTTTTTTCTCTTTCATTTTTAGCTTCTGAGTCATTTAGAATTCTCATTTTTGTATAATCATACTAATATTATAAATGAGAAAGTGAGTTTGTTTGTTTGTTATTCCTTCACGGCTTGACTAATCAGCCGATCATTATGATTTGTATATATTTATATATTGTCAGGGCTACAGAGCCCAACAGAGGCTACTTTTTATCCCGTGAAAGTATGTGATTCCAATTGGAAAATCTTTTTTCTTCTATGGGTTGTTTTGTTGTCAAACGAGATCTATTACGAGTCATAAAATTAACGCCAGCGAAGCCGAGGGGAAAAGAAAAAAATAATCATTTTTTATTGTTTGAATTCACTTTAATTAGCTTAGAGATTATGAATTTGCATTTATAATATACTGAACGCCAATAAAACTGTTCTGGAGTGTGCAGTCATAAAACGAAGTTCGAAACTCTTTAGTCAGTGCTTAACGACAATCGATTTTCTATTGTTGTATAAACCGTGAGCCAGAAGCTTTGGCGAGTATACAATACCATGTTTTTAATTGGATGTCTCAATTCCATTAATAGTTTGACATACAATTTTCTCAACTTCAATGGATCGGCAAGTGTTCCACTTGGAAGTTCAAGATAACAATTTGGCATAACAATATCCTATTCTGAACTATTGTTAAGATCTCTAATTATGCTCGATATTCATGAAGATCATATAACTATCCTCCCACTAATTATTCGACTAACTTTGTCAGCTTACGAGACAGTAGTATCCAAATACTGATGTATCGGACTTAGATAAGCTAACTATAATTGCAAACATTGTTTGATACATGCAATTAAGAACTTTATAAGTGATAGGTTTAAGTACATATTTGTATGTGTTTCGGTAGTTCATTTAGTTACTTTGGAGTAAATTTATGCACCCAGCGTTCGTCAAGAACCCAACTCACTCGATAAGTCGAACCCGAATCAAATTCTCACATGAACAGCTTTGAAATGGAAAATCCCGATCGCTTTTTTCCAACTGCCAACTCATTTTAACATCCCTAAAGATACTGAATAACCGTTAGATACGAGTAGTCAGTTCTATTTAAATTAAAATGACATTGATTAATGTTTAATTAGGTCATTTAGACATTTTGACATAAAAATCTAGAAATTTTAAGGACCATGTTCTTATTTTATTTTTCGTTAGTAAAAAACATATTTCATTTTATTTTTATGGTATAATAAGTAAATTAGACATGTTAAGTAATAAAAAAGTATTAAAAAAAAACAAATAAATGTGTCGCCGGCCAGTACAGGTTCGGCAGCGCGACGTGCGGCCTCCTTGCGGGAATTCTTCTCAACAAGAAATAAAATAAAATCTCTATTTTCAATTTTACAGAATATCAGTGTAAAGCAGCAATGTGTTTCGTATGGTCAGTGAGAGATCCGGAAACTCAAGCCCACCCCTATCTCCTTATCACTTCTCACTCAAAATAAAAAAAAAACAATATCAAATCATTTTTTTATAGGCATATTACAAGCACTTTCGAATCGTCACATTTTTTTCCTTCCACCAATTCAGAAGGCAGATTTGTGCTAAGAAGAACTGGCAAGAAACTTAGCACTTGCATCTTCTCTCATTCACTCTATTATCTTATTTGTAGCAGGCAACACTTTAGTAGCGGTCCTGGAAATGAAGATGATGAAGAGAGTCATATTATTGTTATAATCTCTAGAATGCGCTTAGAGAACAATATTTTCCAAAAAAAAATAACTCATCATCTGAAATGTAAATTATTGTAGCAAAATCCGATTGTTCCCGTTCCTGGCTTAATTCTGAATGTGTTCGAATTATCCAAGATTAAAAACTATCCTACGTATAAACTTGTGTACTAAATAAAATAAAAATACGTAATGCAAATAAAACAATACAAAAGAAATAGAATCCAATTTCTTAGTGCAGGTAGTAATTTCCCAGTTCTTTCTGTCTCTAAAGAAAATTAAAATCGATCTGCACTAAAGAAAAACCTAGTAGTTATTTTTATGTGTTAAATTGTGTAAATAAACTTTTGTACCATTTACCCAAATCACATTTTTAAGTATCTTATCAGGGATCATTTTTGAGTATTATGCCAAATTATTTAGCAAAAAAAAACATTGCGAAAAAAATATATTACTTAAAATAATATAAATATTTAGGTACGCCATTTTTAAAAAAAAATTGCGTTAATGTACAATAATAAACGCCATATTATTTTTTTAAATCAAAAAAATACTAATGTCCAATTTAACATTATTACAGTCTTATTTGTACTATTATAACTTTTGTTAAAAATGTTCTCCAAATAAAAATACATTGTGAAAAATAAATATATAAAAGCTGAAGCAGTCTTTATAATTATTAAGCAAAAGTAAACTTGTGTGGAGGATAGGTACGTACATACATAATGAAGTCTTTGTTCGAGGTTTGTCTGACAAAGCCGAGATGTCCGTTCAAGTTTGGCAAGAGGTCTCAGTCAGCAGCTGACGGTCTGCGTACACACTTTCCAAACTTTTGTATAAAATGCAAAATTTAATAAATTAATAATATTTTCTTTTAGACTATTTCAAAAGCATTAAAAGATTTTTACAGGGTCGACGACGCGCGAGTGATATTAACGGTGTGGCAAGCATCTTTAAGCTACGGTTTTTGAGGGTTTACCTACTGGTTCTGGTATTGGGAAATCTCGTTACTGCCGTTCCCGGACTGATATCTGAGACAAAACTATCCTATGTGTTAAGTCCATGTTATAAACGTTCCCGGACTGATATCTGAGACAAAACTATCCTATGTGTTAGTCCATGTTATATACTACCCTTGTACCAAGTTTCAAGCAAATCTATCAAGCCGTATTTGCGTGAAAGAGTAACAAAAAAAAACAAAAAAAATCCTGACAAACTTTGCATTTATAATATTAGTAAGAATTTTTACTAAATCTGGGCGACTCGTTTCTGTCGACTTAAAGATTCGATACGTAAGTACGTAGATATTGCAAGTAAATTGTATCCTGGACAGGAACGAAATAGGGTTAATATCATAGAAATATTGAAGAAATTCTCTTTATGTGCACTACCATAAGATGCAGGACATGAAAGAGACTGATAAGGAAATCTCGGTGTGTGTAGTGTGAACGAGACGATCCTACCCTTAGCTTAAGGGCCGTCTACATGGTGTAGGGTGCTCGACCTTCCCCAATATAAAGGGAGGTCTGTTTTAACTTCATCTCGACAATACTTGCGTCTTTATTGATTACCGCTAGGGTTCTATCCTTTGAGAAACTTTGACTATGCTTATAATTTTGTAAGTTTTCTAAGTTTACTTGTTAAAACTGCCATTCTACTGTTGCGATATAGAACTTTTATAAGAACTTGAATGTTACTGGCATCTAAGGACAACAGTATTTCGTTCTAATTAGCTTATAATACACTGGGCGTCAAAAGTAAGTAGTACAGTTTTAAAATTGCAATATCTCCTAAACTACAGAAGCTAGACCTTTCAAATAAAAAAAAGTTAAAAGACAATTTCATTTCATTTAATAAAAACGTCATGCATAATATCATTTTTTAAAGATTGACTGAAAAAAAAACTTAATAAACAAAAACACTCTTTTTTAAACTGTTGGCTTGTACTTTTGTTTTTTATTGTTTTCTTTATTTCTGATAAATCAATTGCAATTCAAAAGCAAATGTGTCTTCAGCGAGTAAACGTCACTAATCATGCCTCTTTCACCAGAAGAATGTGCAAGAATCATAACTTTTCTCGAAGTAGGCATCAGTATGCGTCATACTGCAAGAACGGTGAGTGTAACTCTAAGAACGATCCAGCAAGTAAAGCGAAGGTACTAAGAGACTGGAAACCATCTAAGGAGACCAAGTAATGGCAGACCCAGGTGCACTAGTACCGGAGAGACCGCTTAATTGTCTCTACTGTGTTAAGAAATCGTCACCTTAATGCAGTTAAGGTCCAGCAACAGCTTCTTCAGACCCAAAGAAACTACGTTAGTGAGAGTACAGTGAGGAGAAGACCTTGCTGAAGCCAACCTGAAGTCGTACAGGCCAGCAAATGGCCCCAAACTTGAGACAGGGCATCGAGTAGCAAGACTACGCTACGCCCGTCAACACGTACAATGGGACGAAGAAGAATGGACAAGAGTTTTGTTCACAGATGAGTCTTGGTTTTCTTTATTCACTTCCGATGGAACGCGGAGAGTATACAGGCGACCTGGTGAGCGATACATTCAAGGTTGCATCTCGGAAAGAGTTCAATACGGCGGGGGCTCTGTACACGTATGGCCTGGCATCTCTTCAAAGGGTCGCACAGAGCTAGTGGTCACAGAAAATGGCAGTCTGACTGGTGAAAGATATGCATTAGAGATCCTTATCGAGTATGCAGGGCCATATTTAGTAAATATGGGTGATGGAGCGATACTAATGCATGATAACGCCCGGCCACACACCGCTCACCTCGTACAAGAGTACATTCAGGAGGTTGGCATCAGCTTGATGGCTTGGCCATAAAGAAGCCCAGATCTTAACCCGATTGAACACACTTGGGATGAGCTTGGGAGGCTAGTCAGAAGACGCAGACCACCCCCCGCCACCCTCAGGGCTCTAAAACAGGCCCTGATAGAAGAATGGGTGAATATTCCCTAACACCGCCTCCGAAACTTAGTGTTCAGCATGCCAAACCGGCTCGAAGATGTCATCAGAGCCCGAGGCGGCAACACAAGTTACTAAAGTGGGAACAAGGCCCAAAACTTAAAAATTAAGTTCTTGATAGTTACTTCAAAATGGTTAGCTTTTTAGTTTTTTCTTAATTTTCAGTGTAAAACTTTACTAATGCTAAATAAAATATTATTTTTAGAAAACTTTGTTAAATTTGCTATAAAATGACTTTTATTTCAAAACTCTAACTTCTATAGTTTAAGAGTAATTGCAATTTTAAAACTGTACTACTTATTTTTGACGCCCAGTGTAGTTATGGCTGACACACACCATTGCACACACTGGCTTCAACTCATCAATTAAATTGTTACTCAAAGAGTATTAAATCGTGTCCTGTATTTTATAATGTCAATATTAAAAAGCCAACGAGTATACAGTAACATTGGTTTTTTATCAAATTCGAAAAAGCGAAATTCTGTGGTATGGCTCTTAAGGTTATATTTGTTCTTAAGTCAATGCAGCAGAGTTTCAAATTGAATGTATATTTTAGTACAGCGTGTCTGTAGTCCCAGAGGTACTGATGCTACTTACATTGTAAAATTTATGTGCAGAGAACTCCGTTATATATGAAAACTATTGGCTGCAACGGGCCGATAGATTATGCCACAAAAGTGGCAAACAAGCGTACTCCTGATAGTTAGTATTACTGTAGCCTACAGACGCTTGCACTACCGGGGGATATCACTCACGCGTTGCCAACCCTGCCAACATCCCCAAGTGGTGCTCTGGAGACCTTACTCACCGTAGCAACACAACATGGCCGAGACCAATGCTATTTGGCTACGATCTTCTGTAAGGTGTGGGTCTTTCCCCAGACGGGCTGCTCGGATTTGAGCGTATTATTCGCTGTACCCTACCTCTCTTTAAAAACTATTTTATTACAAACTGAACATTTTAAAATAATTTTCTTTGTTGTACAGACACCTGACCCCGCAAAACAATGTACATAAACGAAAATTAATAAAAATTTACATTTTGATTACGTCTAGTATTCGATAAAACGTTGAAATCTGATTAGATTTACCTACTCTTTAATTCGTTACCCTAAGGTTGCCTTGAAAAGATTGCTTTTAGCAATAAGGCCGCCTTGTTGCTAATACACTAGTATGTAAGATTTCAATGTAAAATTTTTTTGTGCTGTTGTATGTGTATTGCAAATAAAGTATATTCTATCTATCTATCTAAAAAACCTTAATTCTTACTTCGTTCAGGTTTATCTGTATTATATAAATAAACCCATAATAATAAAAATCAACCAAGCTTGCTTTGTCATATTCGCGCTTTATTTAATTCTCAAGAATTACAGTTACTAAACAGGTTTTAGAATATGCTTAATTTGCAACAAACAAAGGTCTCGTTGTTTTCGTCTCGATCAAATATCTTGTTTGTTGCATGCATATGCTTTATTTACAACAAACAACCTTGTTTAATTAAAACCTTGGTAATTCATGAAACATGACTATATTTCATCGACTGACACCACGAAGGATTGGAACCATGGTGTCAATCGCAGAAGGACTCTTTTTGAATTGGCTGATTGGCACCATGGTGTAGATTGGGTATGGCAACAAGGCGGCCGAATTCTATATTTTTCATGAAACTTTAGGTTAACAAATTTTTAAATGGAGTGGGCAGGGCTATCAAAATAAGTTTTAACAAGGATTTGTAGTAAAAAGATCCAATGCTTGACTATTATTTTAGAGATATAATATATTTTTTTTTTACAAAAATTATGTTTAAATATCGTATATCAGCTCGACCAGTGGGGCAATTCACGTAACAAGAACCGATTCTAGTTCGATTCAACGACACTCGCTGTCTCACTGATACAAAATGGGAATTGAACGGGACAGCGAGTGTCGTCGAATCGAACTAGAATCGGTTCTCGTTACGTGAATTGCCCCACTGCCTAGCGTGACCTTATGTAGCCTTCGATAGCCTTTCTCGATAAAGGCCGAACACTAAAAAAATCAGACCAATAGTTTCCGAGATGAGCGCGTTCAACAAAACAAACACGTCAGTTTTCGTATGAATTTTAGAATTAAAACAAAAATAAGTTCTACCACAGTTTAAAAGTTTTTCGCATAGTTTAAATTCTATGCATGACAATAGCTTTTTAAAGTAAAATTATTCTTATAAATCTTATGACAAAACAAAGATCTGCATCGTGCATAAACTAGATCGGAGATACACGTATTGCGTTGTGGGAACAAGCCATAATAATATTTCCACGAGCGTTTGTTATTACGGTGCGGTTATGACAGATATTTGGTGCGACAAAATATTACCGTGCAAGGAATTATATTGCATGTTCGTGGTTTTATTCATAACTATTGAGCATGAGAAAAAATTACCTGCATCTCAAAAATACCTGTCATAATTACTTTTCCTAATCCACTAGGATTGGTGACGAAGAATGCTGCTATTAAAACTATATACTATGGATCTGAAACCATACCTTTCTTACGTTAGATCAGTGGCCTTATTCACGTAACAAGAACCGATTCTAGTCCGATTCAACGACTCTCGCTGTCCCGTACAATTCCTATTTGGTATGAGTGAGACAGCGAGTGTCGTTGAGTCGAAGTGAAGTCGGTTTTTGTTACGTGAATTGCCCCCCAGACGTCTTTCGAATCTATCTCAAGGTAGCCTGCTACTGCACAACGTTCATTTGCAAATCTTTTTAAAAAATATTTTTTAATTTAATATTTTTGCCGGTTATTAGTATGAAAATAAATAAATTGGTTTTAAAAGTATTTAGTCTCCGCCAATCGGCAGTGTCCGATTTCTCCTTAAACTCATAAGTTCTCCTTAAGTCAAATCCTTTATTTAGAGACGACCTTCACAGGTTCTCTATAACAATGCTGTCCTAGAGGCTTGGTCGTCTTAAGATCTCCGTTTCATTTGGTAAACCAAAATGGAATGATTTCAAGTTGGGGGATGATGTCTCATATGCCTCGTGTCAAGAGCCTGTCGGACCTGACACTAAGTTTGGACCCGCCAACAAGCAACAAAAACGAGCAGCATAACGAAGTATGCTGTGAACAACTTGGATACAAAGAGACCTAGCAATTATTGCAGACGAATACAAATTGATGATAATAAGTATTTGGTCCATTGGAATATAATCCTTACTTTATTATACCCATACAAGAAATTCTATCCTTTCTATCTCATAACAAAACCTTAATAATACGCCTGTCTAAATAAACCACATTAATATCAACAGAGAATTTGTTAGCAAACAAAAAGTTATTTAATTAATGTAAAATTATTCTTCAAAGACAACATCCAATCCTATTAAGGAGCGTATCAGAAATCTTGTAACTTTCGCCTTTAGACTTACAAAGAAAAACGCCTTAAAATTTCGTCCGAATATAAGCTGCCGGCGTCGGGCGCGATTTACATAAAACTTGTTTAAATGGTAATATTAGAAGACGTCACCCACCGCAATCGTACCCCTAGGGAACTTGACAAAATCTATCTCGACATAGGTAAATGCAAAAAGAAATTCAGCATAAAATATTAGTACACTGCACGTTTTAATATAATAGACACTGACAATATTTCTACTCTGTGACAACTTGAGAGTGGTTTTGTGCGATCCACAATTTTTCTATTTCAAGGTGGTCGGTTTCGTGATGTCAGCTACGGAGTCAGGTCGTTATGGAGTTTTATAAATCGCTCACCTTTTCAAAAACGAAATCTTTTCAAAATTGAACCAGGATGTTTTCAATTCTTCGATAATAATACTGAGGTTTGTATTATTCTGGTGAGCACTTGAATTCTTTGATAACGTTTGTTATTTTTAGACAAACATCTTAAACATCAGCACTTTGGTTTATGATTTTCAAATAGGTTTATATTATTATACAAATCATGTTGAGATTACGCTGCAACCTACACACAACTACAATTTCGGTAATATAACTTCCTATGGGCAGATAAGAGTTTTTTTTTCACCATCTTCAGCTTTGTTGCATTGATGACGTAAGTACGTAGACGTAGAGAAGCACTGTTTATTATTATCATTGGCTGTAACTATTGCAACATTGGTACACAAGTTACAGTCAATGTCGAATAATCACACTAAATGATGGGCAATCTCCTATCATGCCGCCGCCGCCGCCGCTTGTCGCTAAGCCAAAAGTCGAGGCCTAGGCATAAAGTATATTAAATAAATACTGAACTTTAAAATTTAATAAAATAATACATTTTATTTAGGTATCATTTTTATAAATATCTTACGTACTTTATCTGTTGGATACAAAGGTGGTAATTAAGAGAGTAATACCTGGGGTGCGATGAGTTATAAGTTAAAATCGTGACTTGGTTGCGCGAATTCTTAGTTGATAGGTACGAACGTGACTGCCGCTGCTATTTTAGAAAAATAATCGCACGGGACTCATATTTTGTTATTAAGTTATATAATGAAAAAAAATATTACAAAACTAACAATAGATAGCGTCCAAGAGATCTATTCTATTTCTTCCGGAAACACCCTTATTCCACCTTTTCTTTCTGTTCCACACTATCTTTAAATTCCATTTATAAAACAATGCATCCCATGTGTACATGGGTAAAAAATTGCTTACCATCAGGTAACCGGCCAACTTCCTATAAATTATCGAAATATACACTTAAAAATTTCGTTTTTAATAAACAACGAGTAAATATCACTTTAAAATAAATGAAATGACATAAAACGTTAAATACTTAAGCGCTCAGTTTATTGTTTTACCGTCTCAACGATTCAACACTAACATAAAATAATTCCAGCGAACAAAAGCCCAGTTAAATTGGCTAACAAGACACAAATTCGCACGATCGCTTGAACAAACAAAACAATTCGTCCTGTGAATTACCGATTTCGCCCGGGGCGCCTTCCGCATAGCAAGACGTAAAGAAATTTAATTAGTGTTCATCGAGATAATTCACTGGCTCCACAATAGGCCGCCGTAAAGACAACTTTCCCTAAGTATTCACTACTCACGGTTGCGATTGATTGCAATCACATTTTATCCCCTCCCTGCATTTTATAAAAAAAGGACGGGTTGCACTCCGGAAGTGAAACTTAAACATCAACGTCCCCTTCATCGTTTTATTTTATTCCGCCTAATTTTTTTTTTTTTACCCATCTAAAAAAAGTGCCAAGCGCCGCTAAAGAGTTTTCACTTCAAAATCATTATTTTCCTGTCATAGCGGATGCTTTTCAACTTTGAATTAGTTAAGTAAGACTAAAGAATTTAATAAGTAGATTTTGATTGGTTACATTCGTATGCTATATAATTATGTTAAATAAGAAAAAATAATCTCGATGCCGATAAAGATTCTTTATTTTAACTTTAACCAAGTAAAATGTGTAGTCTATGGTTTGGTTACGAAACTCAAACGAAGGCACAGAAAGAGGCTCTTTAAAAAAATCATCAGCACCGCTTCAATTCGGCATGGGTAACTCGCGCGTAATAGTTCCACGCTGTGTTTTGGGCATAAATTAACATTGATCTTAAATACTGTCTTTCAATTGCTCGCTGACGTAGAATACAATGTGTCACAAGCCCCTAAACAACAGATCTTGATCCAATTATCTGACTGTAAGAAGAGATAAGTAACAAAGCGAGGAGACACTCGCGTACTGCTTGCGTATCAATTATTCAATGGCTATTTATTACGGGGACTCTGATTGTGCGTATGTTTATTTTGTCTTACTTAAAAAGATTCCTCTGTCCCTTTGTAAAGTTAATTTACTTTTGATAACAAATCTTTGCCATAATTGAAATTTATAATTTTATTGTGGATTCGATTCCCGAACAGGAGAATAATTATTTGTTTACCATTATGTGTTTAATTGAGCATAATATTTATATAGATGGTGATTCCAATGAAGTTCAAAATATAAGTTTTATTTAAGTTGATGATGTATTTTCTGCTGCAGAAATAGGCCAAATTTTTCGAGTAAGAGTACTAATGTTTATGCAACATGTCCACATAATATGTACTTATACGTACGTATAATAAGGTCAAATACCCCTTTGATTGAAGAGATACTATATTCGAATAGTTGGTTGATAATGGTTGACGACAGTGATGAAACATTATAGAAATAGCTTAGTAACCTGTTTTTATTGCTCTGTCGTGTATTTAAAATACCATGAAGGTACAAACTGAAAATAAAAAAACTTTTATACTTACAATTTACTACTTGTCCGTATTTGGCACTGGCTTGTATTTAAAACATTATGTGCAATGTTAATGACAGGATATTCAATGTTGGCACATAGTTGAACCGTTGTACTCAGAAATTACAAGATTTACGGCGCAACAGTTAAACTTTTTGGTGTTTGCTAGAAAGTTTTTGTTTTACGCGTGAAGTTTTTTATTGCTGGGACGAGTTGGAGTTTGTTTAGCGGAGAGATGAGGCGACAGATACTAACAATTAATATTTTACATGATTATTCTGAACGCCAAATATTTAAAAAATAAGGTTTTGGTGAGAAATAATAAATTTCTTCTTCTTCTTCAACCCTTGTGAACCCACAGCTGGGTATAGGTCTCCTCCATTCTGCGCTATTCGATACGGTGGTGTTTGGCTCTTCTTTGTCAGTTCTTATACGCTGCTTTTGTGATGTCTTCGCACCATCTATCTGGATGTCGACCAACACTCCGTTTTCCTGTTTTTGAAAGCCATTCCCATGATAATTTTGTATTATTTATTTCTATTTACAGAGAACAGTTTTACAGTTTTTTTTCTTGTGGTGCAATCTAAGCAGTCATCATCAATTCATCATCTTATCAACCCGTAGTCATCCCACTAATATATTCAGACTTCTGTTACGTTGAATATAAACGCTGATTGTGACTAGAAAAAGTATTAAGTAGAGCATTATACTACGACTTCCCGAAGACTCTTTGCTACGGCCAAAAAGATTAAACGATAAGATACACTCGAGGAAATTCGAAACCGATAAGTGTTAAAACGTTTCACAGACGCTCAGTTATTTCTAGAATAAAAAAAACACCTCGTAGAGGAAAAAAGCAAAAGGAAAATAGATAAGGGCGGGCTCCATTACTGAGATAAAGAGGGGAACACCTCGATAGCACTCGACGCCGTTCTCAAACTGTAGAATCGATTGCACAAACAGTTTTAACAACGAAAAGGCAATACTCGAATCGTTCGAGTAAATAGGGAAACGTCTGGAATAGCTCCGTCCCTAATTGCAACGAAGATACTAATAAGAAAGTAATAGTTTTACAGCTGCATCCGAGTACTTTTTTGTAATTTAAGTGGTACACGTCTTTATATCTTGTACGTTGTTGCAATATTATTTTAAGAAAAGCTAATACCACTCTATAATAATTAGTACACGTAAGGGGATACCTTAGGGGATACGCTAGGACTGGTGAAAACTGGCAAAATAATTTTATCGTTTTCCATAACAGTACATTCTAGTGAATACCAGACTTACAGTGAATTTCACACAGTTTAAAGTTTTTGACACATTAAATCATGATAGTCGCTGGCAAACCAGGAAAAAGGAAAAGAGACGACTTATTACTCATAGATAGGTTTTTATTAAGTAAACTTTAAAATTATGTATCATAATCATAGTCATTATAAATCCATCCTTAATAGCTCTTCAGCATTTAAAAATGTTTGTGTAATTCAAAATAGTCTCGGTTATATTATATTTCATTAAAACAAAATCCAACCATTTTTAATGGTTACCTATTGATGAAAATATTGTTTATTTATACGTAGTAAACCACAAAATGTAGTTAAAAACAAATAAAAAATTGTTAAGACTAGTTAGAATAACAAAAGTACTAGGGAAGCATATCTTCAAGGCAGTAGCGAGACGAATAAAAGAACATTGCAGCTTAACTTTTTAAATGGAGGTACGTTCCGCTGTGGAGTGATTTATTGAGCCATGCGCACCCTATCTTGGTGCCTTGGAAACTATTTAAATGAGAATGTTGTCTCCCGGTCCTAGGGACGCGGGATGCGGGGCGATCCATTATCAATTGAAATATTAGCTCCAAGGAAAACTACCATTGAAAAATAGCCGACTATTTTCATGGTAATGTAGTTTGACTTTATTAGGTGTTTGTTAGATTTTTATGGTGCTCGACTGGTAAAATTGTCAAATAACGGGACGGAGACCATGGTAAAGCACTAACAAAGGAAAACCTTTAGGTCTAAATTAATTAATTTAACTTTATTTACCACAATATACAAATACTGATACAATAGGCGGATCTAATGCTAAATAACTCTGTCAAGAGTACGAATTACGATTTACCAATTATTTTAAATTATACATATTATACAGAATTGACATTGAAATCACAATTTTATTGAAGAGTTAGCTATTTTTTTTGTACCACTAAGGTGGCAAACAAGCTTACGGCCCGTCTGACGGTGAGCGGTCGCCGTTCCCTATTGCCCCTTTTGAATTGGAATTGAAATTGGAAAGTCAAACTATAATGTGTTAGTAAATCGATCACGCTAACGATGATTATCCTCAAGGCATCGTCTGTTATTACACGGTAATACTAATTATCTATATATATAAAAGAAGAAACTGACTTGCGAGGGATCTACTAGTTACATATATTTTAAAAAAAAGGAAGTCATAATAGTTCTAGACTTAAAACAAAAATCAATTTATACTGTGCCACTTGTCTAACATATTAATATCATATTTATATATAAATTCAAAGTCCTGACTGACTGACTGACTTAAGTATATATTCAACACACAGCCCAAACCGCTAGGTCTAGAGATTAATTCCAAATTTGGAATGCAGGTTCCTTACGACGACGTCTAGGGGTGTACTAAGAAAGGATTTTTCAAAATTCCCACGGGAAAGCGAGATACACGCAAACGAAGTTGCGAGGGTATATCAACGCACAGCCCAAACCTCTGGGTCTAGAGACGCTGTAAATTTTTGGCGGTGAGAGCCCTACGCTCCCGCAACCGGACTGTTGCCACAGAATAGATAATAGTTACGTAGTACTATTATCTATTCTGTGGCAACAGTCCGGTGTCTCAGAAAAGGGTGTTAGTACACCCGAACTGAACTTATCAATTAATAAAAAATAAAAAATAAACCCTGGGTCTAAAGATTCCAAATTGGCATAGGCATTAGGTTCCTTATAAGGACCGGACCCACCGGACCAGGGGCCCTACCCTGGAGTTAATAGCGATTTTAAACCCATTTCAATACCGTTCCAATTATCGCTAATATCAATTTTTATTTCGTACCCTTGAAACACATTGGATAGATGTTGGATGGAAATTAGTATCGCCTAAGGATTGGCAAAGTCCACCTTGAAGTTAGCTCCCAAATAGTGATGGCCACGTGTCTATGCTAGTTTACGCCCCATCGATTATGTTAATATATATAAAAACTACGATAAAAACTACGCTAATTCATTAATTCCTTAGAAGATAAAACTCAAAAATACACAAAAAAATAATTTTCTTAATATTTTAAACATGTTTTATTTCATTTTCCTCGGAAGATTTAAGTATGGTAGTTGCCAAAACAAAAAATTGAAGAAGTATTTATGAAGATTTTTTATTGTCAGTGTCAGCTAGGCTACTCTTGACACCAATACGCAGTGATCGGTATTGACAATTTGTCATTTCGTACTCTTCAGTTGCTATACTAGCGCCTATTGATATGAAATTGCGTGGTCATTATATGAACTAAATGGCATCTAGCTAGACAACATCGACGTACAATAATCGGTAATTCGGTACCCTCGACACTATTTTGACAGCTAATTATTGGTTTGATATTGGCCAATAGCGGAGATTTTTCCAATAGCTAAATAGTAACTTTTTAAGTGAAGCTTCAAGACAATTCTTCATAATTATCGAAAACTATTATAGATAATAGTGTGCCTAGCACTCCCAACCTATTGTTTTAAGCTCACAATACCGTAGAGCGCACCATAGGTGTATAAAAAATAGAAAATGAAGATGGGACAGCTTTAAGTGAAACTCTGAGGAAAGCGAACGGAAGGAGCCATGGCTAACTAATGAAGAAGCAAACAGCGACTTCTTTATACTGAATTTAGCAGTGAGACGGCGTGACGCTCTAAAAAACTAGCGCCCTAATATTTCTTATATGGTGATAAGTGCTAAATGTGAAATGTTGTTGCATTAAATTGTTACCTATCTATCGAATGAGTAAACATGATAAAATGCAGTTGTTAATAAATGTACAGGTAGATAATATTATTGTGTGTAGGAAGGAATGTTTTATAAATAGGGAAACAAGGAATTTATTGTTAAGTCAAGACAAGTCAAAGCGGTTTTTACAGAAAATAGATTACAAAAGGTCATAAAATATTACAATTGTTTCACTACCTACCTATTTTATTTAAAAAAAAAATTATGCAAACTTGTGATTATAAAACTCCTACTATAGAAATATTGGCAGATCAACCATATCTATTAAGTATAAATTCAAGTTTATTGATTAGTTTTGTTTTTGTAGAAGTGATAGGATATAATTAGCTACTGATACATCATTAGGTATTCCTCTTGTTTTACAATGTCATAAAAATGGTGTGAAATAAATGTTATTGAATAAAACCATATTTTTCTCTACCAGTCCATCATCATCCCATTTTGCTGCATTATCATCCAAATAAAGCGGCAAAAATTATAAATGTCTGTGGTGAGTTTACATTACATTTAAATGAAAGTGATGTTTACTGAGATTGACATGAATAATGTTTCTACTGCTGAAGCTCAACAGGCCCTTACCGCTGGCTCGTCAGTTGCTGAGATAAGGAGGCATTTAAAAAAGGTCCCTTTTAGTTATAACTATGGTAGCCCACACCACAGGTAAATATTGAGCGGGCCTGAGTAAGAATGTAAATTAAAAAAAACTAATACATTTTTTTATTGATTTTTTTTATATTTTTAAAATACTTATTTTAATTATCAAATCACAGTCCAAAGTTCAAATTAAAAATAAATAGTTTTATATTAAAAAAATGTATTTAATCATTGTGACGATATCCATTTAAATAACAATAATTGTTTCGGCAAATTACAGTCAAGTTTACATTACAATAACTTTATTACAATTATTATTTTCTAATCATTGCTCACGGTAACTGTGTAAATAACAGTAAATGTTATTGCATAATTTATCAATCTAATTTACAGTTGAAAACAATAAATTAAATTCCTTTTTAATAACAATATTATTAGTTTCTGATTCTGATCTAATAGTTTATATAGATCCAGCACTGACAAATGCATCTTCTCATCATAACTCGCACCAGTTTTCCTTATGGAAGCTGCATAAGAGGCACACACAATGGCTGCTTCTTTTGTACCCAGTAGTCCCAGTACTTACTGAAAAATAACAAGAAATTAATCATTACAAACAACAGTCAGACGCAGCAGAGGACTTTGTTTTATAATTTGTAAGGATGGCTACTTACATGTACATAGATAATTGTATTAAAGTAGTTAATTACATTTAAATAAAAGTATAGAAGATTTGATTTTGTTAATTTAAAGAACTTATTATAACTAGGTATATATATAACAATAATCGAAATTTAATTACCTTTGCGATTGAAAAGAGCACACTTTCTGTCCGTCTGCTGTTTGGTCTGCGATAAGTTCATAGCAAGGAAACTTGGCGATGCCAGAGTTCTACTCCAAAAGTTCTTCTCATCTCATCTTAGCTGCGAATATTATGCCATTTTTATCTGCAAAAGAGAACAAATTAATGTAGTAACGTACCGTAGTTCTAAATTTACAAGTATAAAATGTAAATAATTATCATTTTTATATAAAATACTTACCAAACAAAACGTATTAAGTATTATTGTTATTTATTTATTTGTATTGTACTGACACTGACAATAAAAATCTTCATAAATACTTCTTCTTTTTCCGTTTTGGCAACTATAAAACTTAAATTATCCGTAAGAAATTAAATAAAACATGTTTATAATCTTCAGAAAAATATTTTTAGCGGTATTTCAGTCTATTTTTGGGTTTTATGTTCTAAGAAATTAATAAATAAATCAAATGACGAAGTTTTTAATTTAATTATAACATAATCGATTTGGCATATCTAACAAAATCTTCTATACTTTCATTTAAATGTAATTAACTACTTTAATACAATTATCTATGTACATGTAAGTAGCCATCCTTACAAATTATAAAACAAAGTCCTCTGCTGCGTCTGACTGTTGTTTGTAATGATTAATTTCTTGTTATTTTTCAGTAAGTACTGGGACTACTGGGTACAAAAGAAGCAGCCATTGTGTGTGCCTCTTATGCAGCTTCCATAAGGAAAACTGGTGCGAGTACTGTTATTTACACAGTTACCGTGAGCAATGATTAGAAAATAATAATTGTAATAAAGTTATTGTAATGTAAACTTGACTGTAATTTGCCGAAACAATTATTGTTATTTATATGGATATCGTCAGCAATGATTAAATAACAGCGTTTTACCCTGAAATAAAACGCTTATTAAATACTTACCTTATTTGAAGCTTATGTGTATATTATATACACAATGAGATAGGCCCTATCTGTTTTCCGCACATCTTTGTAGATATATTGTTATGTCCTGCTGTTTATTATACATCTTGCTAGCCCTGCCCACTTCATGCAAAAATTCGTTACCCTAAGGTTGCCTTGAAAAGATTGCTTTGAGCAATAAGGCCGCCTTGTTGCATATACACTAGTTTGTAACTTTTACTGTTTACTGTATTAATTGATTGTGTGTTGCAAATAAAGCTTATTCTATCTATCTATCTATCTATCTTTCCTCTCTTTCTACCCTGTAGCCCTCTCTCACTCGCACACTATCCCCTCTACTCCACCAGGGCGGCCATACGGTTGGTGGCCGCGTTCTGATCATTGTGTCGAATTAAACCAGGCAGATTTAAAAACTAAGCTTCAAATAAGGTAAGTATTTAATAAGCGTTTTATTTCAGGGTAAAACGCTGTTATTAAACACTTGACCGTTATTTGAAGCTTATGTGTATATTATATACACAATTAGACCTGTTTGTTATCGCCTGGTGGAGGAGGACGCCAATGTGAAGTTATGCACATGAACAAGCCGAAGGCGTAAACGGTAACTATGAAGGTTACACTGTTCATTTTATATTTAGGAAAATATAAATTAAATTGCAAGTGTGCGAGACTAAATAAATTTGTTTAATCAAATAATACTCTGATGTACAAAGAAATTACAATCATAGTATCTGGAAATGTACACAAAAACATATACGAAATAATATGCAAGCAACATAATAAAATAGTAAACTTCTTCACAATTTTGATTAATTTGTGCCGAAACAGTCTGACATCCCAGAGCTAACAGGAGCCTGGACGACCTCATGCCTATAGAAGCAACGGAATGTGTCATCAGACCTCTAGTTACCTCGTGACACAATTTGTCAACGGACACGTTATCGGGCCAGTTTCTGGAGGCGACCGCTGAGCGAACGCTACCGGGAGTTGCGACAATACTAGCCTCTGCTATGCGCTCACATTACGCGCTACTGGCTTGTGGTAGGGACCACAAGGAGGGCCTTAAAATAACAATTATAAATGGAATTATGTTTTTCATTTAACAATTTAACACATTGCTTTACCCAAAACAATTATTGAATTGTCATTTCTTAGCAATTTCCAGGCCGATTGCCTAAAATCCAAACGGTCAGTTTTAGAACCAAGTCTGGGCCATAGAATCAAATGATTAGTATTGTCAATATAATGCTTTTTATTGACTGCCAGAAGGGTCAGGTCATGGATACGTCTACCAGAAAACAAAGCAGCAACATAACAGTGTGTCCGGTAGCAAAACAGTTATTTTTTGTTAATTTCATATGAAGACAAAAATTAAGAGAATTTACATCTCAAATAGTTTTCTTATGAGTTGCAGGTTTTTTGTATCATGCTTAACCAGTACGTGAGCACTTAGGACTCCCAAAAATTCGGTATTACAGAGCGTAGACACCACTGATTTGTGCAATAGTATAAATACTGTGTGATTCCTAAAATAATAATGACTCAAAAATCGAATCCTAGCCGTCTATTCCATGCGGCTTTGTATGTACTACGCGTAGATGGACGCTAGAACGATGAAAGTAGGTCCAGTTGCGAACTGTTCCAGATTAGCTAAGATTATAAGACCACCCACCATCATCAAGTTCAAGAGAACTATTGATTTCGTGCTGCCTTTCTTGCGAATGAAATATAAGGCTGTTCTGTTGTCGCACTGCAATAGAACCGTGGAACGACTCGAGGACTGACCCTGGTCTTGTAATACATTGAGTAAGGCCAAAAGTTCCTTTTGGTTGCAGTGTACCAGTAGTTCTCATTAGTTCTATGGTCTCATGAATGAACGGTCGACTATTTGCTCTCCCCAAGCAAGGTCTGTCACGTCAGTCACTAGGAAATACAAAGTGAATCGGAAAGACAATGGTGTTTCTGCAACTACCATGTTAGCTCCTTCAGTCAATGAACCGGAAACATGAACTGTTTGACATCTGGTATTGTGGCGACTGTGTTCAGGAAAGAGAGGAGTACTCGAAAGTGAAGCCTGCTCTTGTCACTAAAAAACTTAGATATTGCAACTTAGAGAAGTGTGATTTGGACTTGTAATATCTGTGTACTTTAATGCACAACTCACACCTCGAAAATAGTCCAAATTCAAATTCAAAATTCAAAACTTTTATTCAGAGAATAGGTTTTCACAAACACGTTCTCTTGTCAGAGTATACAGTAATAAATGATTTGCATAAATTAATCAATTCTATAACTACTACCATTTCGGAAACAAAAGCAAAATGACCACTGGTAAAAAGAAATGGCGAAAGAAAACCAGTTACGGCCTTTTTTGTCGTTTAAAAATATATCGTACTTTTCATTTTCAACATAAAATTTAAAACTAGGTACATAAATACAACATTACGTACGCGGAATGTCAATAAAAAGTGCCATTAATTTGTCTCAACATAAAAATAAATCTAAAATATAAAATGCTAAATCGGTGTTAAAGATAGGAGCAGACCGCCGGCAAGGCAGCAAGTCCAAATAGACAAATATTTGAATCTCTTGATTCCTCATTGACTGTGCTACCTAATTAGATAGAAGCAAACACCTTGGGGGTCGTTCTCAGACCGAATGGGAGGCACTTCATTTTCACTAACCTTCCTTTGTAGATTAGACGCAGGAACCGTCTAATCTGTGAGATGGAGCTACGGAAAGAACCGTCTAGTCTGTGAGATGGAGCTAGTGAAAATAGGTCTGTGACAGGACTATTTTCCACATCCAATCATTTGTTTGAAAGTACTCCGGAACTCGAGAGACATTTATTAATCTAACACTGTCGGTGATTACATATCTGTTTAAGGCCGCTAGGTTGAACATGGGTCGGTGCGACTCGTGCCCTTTGACACAAGGAACAGTGTGTACACAAACTTGGCGAGGCTTTGACAACATCTAATATCTACACACCGGTGTTGCATCTGGGTGATAATGGACGACATTGCATCCGTCGATTGCATTGAAACGAGTATCGTTTAACAGTAGTAGGTACTACAAGTAGCGGTCGATGTGAAAAGGACAGTTGGGGGTGCCCCAACGAGCCAGACGCGAAGCTCTGAATGTTGCGGGCTGATAGTCAAACTATACATCTTTTGTTACGGTAGTAATCAGAACCATGACATGACCCTGCGAGGGTTTAGTATTACAGCAACCCTGCTCGGGTTGATTGTAGGCATGGGAAATATGCGTAAGCGCACAACATCCATGAGTAGTACTCTGCATGCAGAGGTAAGTTACGTAAAGCCTGCCCCTGCGAGGGGTGGCGTGCGGCCTTGCTTTGACCCGTTTGCGCAACGGAAGCAAGAATGGCCGGCTTAATGTATCACTTGTTTGTGTGTTGCAAACAAAGCTTATTCTATCTATCAATCAATGACCCTGCGAGGGTCGAGCATTACAGCAACCCTGCGAGGGTTGATAATAGGCATGGGAAATATGCATAGGTGCACAACATCCATGAGTAGTACCCTGCGGAGGTACGATATGTAAAGCCTGCCCCTGCGAGGGGTGGCGTGCGGCCTTGCTTTGACCCGTTTGCGCAACGGAAGCAAAGATGGCCGGCTTAATGTATCACTTGTTTGTGTGTTGCAAATAAAGATTATTCTATTTATCTATCAATGACCCTGCGAGGGTCGAGCGTTACAGCAATCCTGCGAGGGTTGATTGAAGGCATAGGAAATATGCGTAGGCACACAACATCCATGAGTAGTACCCTGCGGAGGTACGATATGTAAAGCCTGCCCCTGCAAGGGGTAGCGTGCAGTCTTGCTTTGGCTCGTGATCAGACCAATGACTAATATTTGTGACTTTTAGTGTTTATTGTATCACTTGTTTTTGTGTTGCAAATAAAGCTTATTCTATCAATGACCCTGCGAGGGTCGAGCGTTACAGCAACCCTGCGAGGGTTGATAATAGGCATGGGAAATATGCGTAGGTGTACAACATCCATGAGTAGTACCCTGCAGAGGTACGTTATGTAAAGCCTGCCCCTTCGAGAGGTGGCGTGCGGCCTTGCTTTGACCCGTTTGCGCAACGGAAGCAGAGATGGCCGGGTTTGGTAAAGGCAAGAAAGCTTTTCGAACACCCTTCTCCTGTGCTGCGGCTAGTGACTCCGCATTAAACACGTGCTGACATGACGGGGAATCTTACGTAGCGCGACCTTGAAATGAGGGAACGCTCACGTGGTTCTTAACATCGTAACAACAACTTCTCATTTTGATAACCTCCGCACGACGATTCAAGTTAATTGCAATGATCAGAGCAAACTTTAAAAATTTCGTCTTTCAAAAACAGCTCGTTAACTTTCTCGCCTATTAGTATGTCAAATTCGAATCGCGCGCCCACTGTAATAAACTTCTGACAGAAGTTTGTAAGGCTTCGCGTTGCTTATGAAATGACATGAAAAGGCAGCAAATGACTTGTGAGCGTGAGCAAAAGGGAGTTACGAATCATGTCTTAATTTCGTCATTTATCTTTAAATCGACAAAACCGGGGGTAGCATTATAAAAATAGAACCACGCACCAATCACTACTATCTAAATGTTGCAAATCCTTTAACGTCCGAAGAAACCCCTGAGGAGTCTTAAGTATACTAGGTTCTTTCAATTTCGTCTCAATTTTAAACATAAAACCTGATTGAGCAACCGGTGGCGGTACTTCGACAGAATTTACAATAGATCTGCGTATAGCTCGACACTAACGTCCCCGTCACCTATATTCCCATTAATGTGTACCGCGGAACAAGATACAGAATAAAATTATTATTGCAAATTGAATAAAATGAATGATTGATTTCGAAGGTCATCTACTTAACGTGTTAATTTACAGGACTCGCGACGTCGATACCGGCGTTTGCTCTCCCCCCCGCCTTTTTGTTACGGTGACGCGGTCTAGATTTTCTGAGGACTCGAGTCCAATTGATTCACGCGATCGCGATTTTTATCGTCACTTTTAGCGGGAGCACTAGCACTAGCACATGGTGTTTTCGAGCATGGAATTAAAACACTATCGTCACTTTCCATCTTAATACGTGCTGAAAAGAAACCTAGGGTAGAAAATCACACAAATTATTCATAAAACATGTAATTAAGCAAAACTGAAAAAATATGTAGGTAGGTACTAAAAGCCTACGTACGTAAAAGTACCGAACGGTAACACCGTTAATCTAATAATTGAAACAGGAAAGATAATAAAAAGAAATATTAAATAAATTGCAAAAAGAAATGCAAAAAAAAGTAAAAAATTATTAATAAAAAGAAATAATTAAATAAATTGCATAAAGAAATGCAAAAAAAGAAAAATAATTATTTCACCGAATCCTGGGCACGACCGTGCGCAGCGGAAAACAGGACGCCAATGATCAGAACGCGGCCACCAACCGTATGGCCGCCCTGGTGGAGTAGAGGGGATAGTGTGCGAGTGAGAGAGGGCTACAGGGTAGAAAGAGAGGAAAGATGTGCGGAAAACAGATAGGGCCTATCTCATTGTGTATATAATATAAACATAAGCTTCAAATAACGGTCAAGTGTTTAATACATTTTTTTTTTATATAAAACTATTTATTTTTAATTTGAACTTTGGACTGTGATTTGATAATTAAAATAAGTATTTTAAAAATATAAAAAAAATCAATAAAAAAATGTATTGTTTTTTTTTTAAATTACATTCTTACTCAGGCCCGCTCAATATTTACCTGTGGTGTGGGCTACCATAGTTATAACTAAAAGGGACCTTTTTTAAATGCCTCCTTATCTCAGCAACTGACGAGCCAGCGGTAAGGGCCTGTTGAGCTTCAGCAGTAGAAACATTATTCATGTCAATCTCAGTAAACATCACTTTCATTTAAATGTAATGTAAACTCACCACAGACATTTATAATTTTTGCCGCTTTATTTGGATGATAATGCAGCAAAATGGGATGATGATGGACTGGTAGAGAAAAATATGGTTTTATTCAATAACATTTATTTCACACCATTTTTATGACATTGTAAAACAAGAGGAATACCTAATGATGTATCAGTAGCTAATTATATCCTATCACTTCTACAAAAACAAAACTAATCAATATACTTGAATTTATACTTAATAGATATGGTTGATCTGCCAATATTTCTATAGTAGGAGTTTTATAATCACAAGTTTGCATAAATTTTTTTTAAATAAAATAGGTAGGTAGTGAAACAATTGTAATATTTTATGACCTTTTGTAATCTATTTTCTGTAAAAACCGCTTTGACTTGTCTTGACTTAACAATAAATTCCTTGTTTCCCTATTTATAAAACATTCCTTCCTACACACAATAATATTATCTACCTGTACATTTATTAACAACTGCATTTTATCATGTTTACTCATTCGATAGATAGGTAACAATTTAATGCAACAACATTTCACATTTAGCACTTATCACCATATAAGAAATATTAGGGCGCTAGTTTTTTAGAGCGTCACGCCGTCTCACTGCTAAATTCAGTATAAAGAAGTCGCTGTTTGCTTCTTCATTAGTTAGCCATGGCTCCTTCCGTTCGCTTTCCTCAGAGTTTCACTTATAGCTGTCCCATCTTCATTTTCTATTTTTTATACACCTATGGTGCGCTCTACGGTATTGTGAGCTTAAAACAATAGGTTGGGAGTGCTAGGCACACTATTATCTATAATAGTTTTCGATAATTATGAAGAATTGTCTTGAAGCTTCACTTAAAAAGTTACTATTTAGCTATTGGAAAAATCTCCGCTATTGGCCAATATCAAACCAATAATTAGCTGTCAAAATAGTGTCGAGGGTACCGAATTACCGATTATTGTACGTCGATGTTGTCTAGCTAGATGCCATTTAGTTCATATAATGACCACGCAATTTCATATCAATTGGCGCTAGTATAGCAACTGAAGAGTACGAAATGACAAATTGTCAATACCGATCGCTGCGTATTGGTGTCAAGAGTAGCCTAGCAGATCGGAATTTGTTTCTGAAGAAAAATATGCTAATTGTTAGTAGACCACGCGGGCGAAGCCGCGGGCGGAAGCTAGTTAGGTTTAAAGGTATTTGTATCGACAAGAAGAATCACCCATTACTACTTTCATGCCGAGGATATATTAATACGATCCAATGATGTGGGCTGTAACTAAACCAACAGATAAACG
The DNA here is from genome assembly GCA_905163395.2 of Endotricha flammealis. Taxonomy (NCBI): domain Eukaryota; kingdom Metazoa; phylum Arthropoda; class Insecta; order Lepidoptera; family Pyralidae; genus Endotricha; species Endotricha flammealis. Next base: position 4,223,529 of record LR990859.1, on the reverse strand, counting down.
GGACCTAAAAAGAGGATATCAAAGAGAAAAAAAGCGTTATTTACAAATAAATCTTCGTTCGTCGTCTAAAACGATAAATCATTTTGGTCAGTACATGAAATAAACATTTTTCGCATTGGGTTTCATGCGAATCGAATTGATTGAATTATTAGAGGATTTCCGCCGAGGGTTCCGTGCTAATGGACTTCCCTTTGAATGAACTCTGTCGCTTTTCTATATTTTTTATACAGCTTTTTAATAATACGATTTTTTTTTGTAGATATACCTACAATAATTAAGAATTGATAAATTTTGGAGAAAAAATAATTGATAACATTTTAACATGAAGAACAAGGTACGATTAATTCAAATTGTCTATTTTTTTACCTCGTTCGGTTCAGCAGGTTTTGTGAGTTAGAGAAGTCTGACAACAAGAATACATAATTATATGTGGGATGTGTGGTGAGCTTGTCCCGATATTCTATTTTTTTTATCTATTAGATGAAACGAAAGAAATGTCTAAATTAGACTGGACTAGTCTAATCATCGTCTATCAGTCAAAATAATTCCACAATTCGTGGGATCTGGGTCAAGCTTTTTATTTGTAAATAGTAGTTGAGTTTTATTTCTTATAATTATGTACGTTCCTATGCTTTGTTTTAAAAAAAAATGGACTGTAAAAATAAATAAATAACTTATTAAATAAATTCCACAAAAATTCATAAAACTTTTATATCTGAAAAGACATCGTATAAGACCCTACGAAAATAGTTTTCAAAGCGTGATATTTTCGTCAATACCTGACGGCTTTTGATCTCCCCGATATATTCTGACCCTTCCAATCCAGATGTCTGATAGTATTATCCCTCTATGTCTATCTGTCTACCTGTCAACTGCACGTATTGGATAGTCTACCGTTAAAATTACGTAATAACTATGTACGTACGTTATGTAAAGTTCAAAATTAAACTTCTTTTGTACGACTAACAATGACTTGCACAAAATTATATTAAATCTGACGTTGTCTTTGGCTTATTAAGGAAGAAAATAGAGATTTGTGATTAAAATCATTTAAAAAAATATTTTACAAATTCTTTAAATCCATCTACAACAACAGAATTGTATATGTAAAAGAAAATATTTTGGAGATTAGATGTAATAAACAATCGGACAATATGTTTTAAATAATTTTTTTGTTTTATTTTCAAGATGAAGTTTGTGTAATTTTCTTTCTAAAAAGATAAGAGTTCTTTCTATAATTTTCTTTCTATACACATAGTACATTATTATGTTAAATTGTTGTTGACGACCTTGCCGCGGGTAATAATATATTATCAGCTTATCGGTGTCACCACAGATGAGTCGACAGTTACAATACATAAGCACAACACAGAACCGCACTCAACAAGCCTACTTGTAATTTTGGAGGTTTATGTTCAAAGCGTTAGAAATATTATCACATATTATTTATATTAAAAATGTATACAATTTTATAAAAATAATATAAGCATTTACCGCTTTCGAGGATATGTTTGGGGAAGGCCTATGACCAACCAACGGAATTGTAGATGTCTCATCTCGTAATTAAACCTCATTGTATTTTTTTTTATTAAATTTTAAAATTTTGTAATTTTTACTTATACCGTCAGGTATCGGACAAAAGACGACGACAAAACAATACAGGGAAAAAAATTATGTTAATAATATAAGGTCCTAATTGATTAATGAACTTCTTATATAGGTTACATATGATCGTTTAAGCAAGGAAATAATGGTCTAGTATTCAGTAAAAAAAAAATGATTGTACCGCACCCCTAAACCTTTTTTTTCTACTGCCGGATGGCTGCTACAAGAAAAGCGCATTTTACCTGACGATGAGTATTTCTAAATTTAATGCCTGACCATTATTTCCTTGCTTAAACGATCATATGTAACCTATATAGTCATGTGTTAAAAGGAAGTTCATTAATAAATAATTAGGACCTTATATAAGCATCGTTATGAAACTTGTAATTACATAGTAAGTACTATTGATAAATAAAATTTGGAGTAAATCCGCAATCTATACTAGTATTATAAAGAGGAAAGATTTGATTGTTTGTTTGTTTGCATTGAATAGGCTCAGAAACTACTGGACCGATTTCAAAAATTCTTTCACCAGTAGAAAGCTACATTATCAGGGAGCGACGTAGGCTATGGGTTTTCCCGAAATTCAATGTGGTTCCCACGGGAACGGGTCCAGAACTTCACGCGGCTAAAAGCTAGTATTAGATAACTTGAATCAAATGTACGGCTCTTACCTGTACTTTAAATTTTTGATTGCAAATCATTACAGTTGCAATATAAAATAAGGATTTAATTTTTTAATCCAGTTCCTCCTTAGATGCCTCTCCACTGAACAGAATTAAGCGGATTATTACATTTGAGATGATTGTTATTATAGTAAGATAGATAGATAGATAGAATACGCTTTATTTGCAAAACACAAACAAGTGATACAGTAAATGGTAAAAAGGTACAGACAGTGTTTAAGCAACAAGGCGGCCTTATTGCTGAAAGCAATCTTTTCAAGGCAACCTTAGGGTAACGAATTACAGCATGGAGTGGGCAGGACCAGCAAGACACAATAATCAGCAGGACATTATTGATATAATTTATAAATATAACTTATATACTTACTAATACATACATACATATTATATATACATATATAATTGTCAATATATACTTATTACAATATAAACATACATAGGATATAATGTCGTTACACTAAGAGAGAGCAAGGAAACGATCTTTAACAAGTTTATTAAAGCTATGGATGGACTGAGCAGATCTAATATTTAACGGCAAACTGTTCCATAGCCTGATAGCCTGGACGGTGAAGGATAGGTCGAAAGATTTAGAAGAATGGACAGGAAGCAGCAGAGTAAGATTCTCAGTAGAGCGGAGTGTTAGGCTATGGGACGAAGAAGTATATGTGAAACATTCTTTAAGATAGGAGGGGGTTCTAGGATTGAAAAGAATAGTATAGAGGAGGGAAAGGATATGCATGTTCCTACGCTGACGAATTGAAAGCCATTTCAAACGCACGCGATATTCTGATATATGATCAAACTTGCGTAAGCCGAAAATAAATCTAATACAGAAATTTTGGAGACGATCTAACTTATTAATGAAATCAACGTTGAGGTCTAGGTACGATGTATCTGCATAATCTAGAATAGGAAGGAGAAGGGATTGTGCAAGAGCAACTTTGGTGGCAGTGGGTAAAAAGTTTCTAAGTCGTCGAAGAGACGCGGAAGCAGCAAACATCTTCCTGCTTACCTCGGCCACCTGAACCTTCCAAGATAAAGTAGAATCCATGATAATTCCAAGGTTTTTGACGGACTTACTGAACGGGATGCAGACGTCATCAAGCATAACCGACGTCATTTTAGAACTATCCAGCCTAGAAATAAACGCTTGGCTACCTATAATAATACTTTGCGACTTAGCAGGATTAATTTTCAATCCGAAACGTTTACTCCAGTAAATGAGTATTAGTAATGAAACTTTATTAACTAGTTGATAATTATTATTCATTACATACATAATTTATTAGGCCCCTAGCACACTGCGTATTTTAAACGCGCAGATGCGCGTATACGCAGTTCAAGTGAGATTCGAACGCAACCTTGTAACCTAAGCACATGGAGCGATCGTGAACCGCACGTCTACTGCGCGTATACGCGCAGATACAGCGATAGACGTGCTGAAGTCGCTCGTACCTTCCATGTTTTGAGCAGAGTCTCCTCGTCAATCGGACAATGGCGTACCCCTCCCCTGCCCCTCCTCCGCCACTTTGTACACGCTTCAAACGAGTTTCGAACGCGGTTCACACGCGCGTTTGTATTGCGTTTTACGCGCGATCGCATCTTTATAAACGCAAATCGAGGCATCTACGGCGCAGAAAACGCGCGTTCCTGAAACGCGCGTCGTCTGCGCGTTTAAAATACACCGTGTGCTAGGGCTCTAGTAACGTCAGTCATTATTCCGTTTAAACCCTGAAGCGTTTATAAGTGATTACTAACTCAGTATCACTATGAATAAAGCTATTATTTAAAAGTAATTATTTAAGGGAAACGTATAATATACCTAGTCTATCTATAATATAATAAAAGTGTAAAAAAAGTTTGTCTGTACATTGAATATATTTCCAAAAAAAATGTTTTGGGCGATGAAGAATAAGCAATAGAACAAGAATTTCGAAAAATATTGTCCGTCTGTTTGTATGTATGCTTGTATCTCAGAAACGGCTGAACCGATTTGGATGCGGTTTTCACTAATATGTAGCGATTGGCTCAACTTAACATTTAGTGTATGTTTCTTTTCAAAATTCCTACGGGAACGGGAATAATGGGACTGAACGTATAAATCACTGACTACTGTGGGGATTATAATGAAATTTGGTTCACGTGTAGAATTTAATCTGGAGTAACACATAGGGTATTTTTATCCCGAAATTCCCACAGGAACGATAATAATGGGACTGAACGTGTAAATCACTGAATCATTACGTCTTCTGAAACTGCAAGTGCTAGAAGTTTCCAATGTTTCATGGAGGTTCCTTTCTATATTTTGCGAAATTCCCATGGGAACGGGAATAATGGCACTGCACGTGTATTAGCCGGGACGCTCAATCTAGCTGAAAGAATATATCATCTATATACATAAGGAGAAGCTGACTGACAGACTGACATATCAACGCAGGGCAAACTATAAGTGGAAACTTTTAAAATTCCCACGGGAAAGGGAGTTATACTGCTGTAAGTGTATTATCTCAGGCGCTCAACCTAGAAAGCTGAAATTTTGTATAGAGGTTCTCTTTTTGATGTTAACAAGGACAAAGATGGGGTTTTATATAATTCCCACGGGAAAGGGAGTAATAGGACTGTAAGTGTTTTATCGCAGACGTTCAACCTAGAAAGCTGAAATTTTGTATAGAGTTCCCTTTTTGATGTTGACAAGGATAAAGATGGGGTTTTACGAAATTCCCACGGGAAAGGGAGTAATAGGACTGTAAGTGTATTATCGCAGGCGCTCGACATAGAAAGCAGAGATTTTGTATAGAGGTTCCTTTTATGATGTAAACAAGGATAAAGACGGGATGTTTTAATTCCCACGGGAATGGGATAGGTAAATAGGATTGCACGTGTGTTATTGTGGGCGCTCAACCTAGAACGCCTAGATTTTGTATTAAGCTTCCCTTTATAAAGTAGACAAGGATAAACGGGATTTTTTTAAATTCCAACAGGATTCGGAATAATAAGGATAAAGTCGTGTTTTTTTAATTCCCACGGGAACGAACATATTGGCATTTTCGCTTGACCACGCGGGCGGAGCCGCGGGTATAATATTATAAAGAGGAAACATTTAATTGTTTTTTTGTTGTTTTGTTTGTTTGTTTGTTTGCATTGAATAGGCTCCGAAAAATTCTAGACCGATTTCAAAAATTCTTTCACCTGTAGAAAGCTACATTATCAGGGAGTGACATGGGCTATAGCTTTTCTCCAAATTCAATGTGGTTCCCACGGGAACGGGTCCGGAACTTCACGCGGACGAAGTCGCGGGCAAAAAAGCTAGTATAGTATAAAATAGTAAGTTTAATCAGAGTTAGGCATTATATAGAAAATTAATTCATTGCCACACTTTGATAATTTATATAGTACAAATAGAATAATTATACACTAAAATAGAATTTGATGTATGTATATTAAATTTGGATGGCAAAAGACCGGGATTTATTTGCGAAGTTTACGGTCAGACAGACTCACAGGGGCCCGATTCTACTAATACAAATGCACCAATGGACTCTCAATGGTGTCTCAATCGTGTCTCAAAAGAATGCCGATAGTGTATCAGTGGAATAGTTTTTGACATTTGTTATGGACTTAAACAATAACATAATGTTTAACTTATTGTGGAGGGGGTCTCTCAGGAGTCTAACCACTACTGAGTGGAGAAGCACAGGAAGCAAAAGAATACAAAAATGCAGATTTGAAAACAGAATACAATTGCTTTCATTTGCTTTCAGACAGAACTCTAAACCAGATCTAATATAATGGGATCATATTTCGGATTAGTTGTACCAAACTATCATATCGTTGCGGAAGACCAAGAAGACGTTGGAGGGACAAAGATACTGGTTAAGACAGTTTCCAAGCAGGAGAAGATTATTTCACGTCGATATTATATGAGTTGGTGGTACTGCCCCGATCGAGCCAGCCCATTTATGAGCCACTACCAGCTCATAGTAGTGGCTAGGCTATACCACTCTAAAATATATATGTCACAGGTACCATATTCCCATCATAACCATAAGTCTCACATAAATATATGACTTAAAACTCCCAGACCTAACGTAGGAATAAAAATATTATAAAAATAATGTCTTGGCCTTCTGAATAGGCGCCTCGCTACGTGAGTCGCCGAGTGGAGACGAGCAGAAACATAAATTTCGGGACGCAAACTGAAGCCAGCTGTTCTGCTGTTTTGGGGAAATAAATACGGATTAGACGCGTCGGAATACGGAACTCTTCACATCTACGGACAGTGAATATTTATTTAGTACTAGTAAGAAAGTTAGAAATTAAGATTTACTCTCTTGTCACTTCATTTTACCTTGGTTAAATAATACTTGAAACATTAAAAAAATCTAATTTTATGCCAATATCCTTTTTAGGGTTCCGTAGTAAACTACATGGAACCCTAATAGTTTCGCCATGTCCGTCTGTCTGTCTGTCTGTCTGGCTATGGCCACGATCAACAACGGCAACCTCAGATTGACAATAAGCAAAGAAGCTTATTGACGTCCCGGGGGAGAAACTGCTATCTTGGAACTCACAACGAATTTAATCAGAAAAAAATGAACGGAGTAGGAAATATTGAAAGGATGGTAACAAGAGTTGTAACAGTTGATAGATTTCTAAGACATAAGTTAGTGCGAACACTGCCTTGGCCGTAGTACACACCGTCCATGAATTATTGATCGCCGGAGCATACTTTCTGTGCACGAGTCCGCGTCACGAGTTCCTTGTACATTCCCTTTTGTATCATTGAATATATAAAATCTTAACTGTTACACTGTTACTTGTTCATGCTTGCTCGACACAGTTTTGCGACTTTAGAATTAAGTCAAAAATCTATCCAGTTAGGTTATATAAACCCTCTGTTTTCGAACTATAACCGCTATTATTATTATAATTTTTTGTATCTAATTAAATAGTCGTAATACTTTTCTTAGCCTTAACTTTGTAACTGGGTATTTCTTTGAAAATGTGCAAATCGCTGTTCCAGTTAAAAAGAACTTATTACATTACATATTTTTTTAACTTTTGGCTAGTATGGAGATGGACCAGTATCTGTTCTAACAGGAGCAGTTATCAGATTAATGTTAAATTCAATACAATCTGATATGAATTCAATCTTGTGTCGAAATTCACATTACCATTCGTGTCCCTCTCCCCAGATTTTAACACAAAATATTTTATTTCTCGACTTGTACTAAGAAGAACGTAATATAAGCAATAAATTCCATAAATAGAATGTTGTTATTAGTTTATAATACAATATTAATACTTAAAAGACTATTTTACAATGTTAAAAAAGTGAATCAACAACTGTTCCGGCGCTACACCCTCATTACCGTTCGAGAGTATTGTCGCCTTAATATCTTTGCTCCTAGTTGGCCTTGTGCGTTCGCCTTAACTGTGCGGGACAGTTCAGTCGTCGCTCGTCCGTTGCACGGAGGACACGTAGCGAGCGAGTATTTTTTCTACGGAAATACCGGTATTTAGTGCTCCGAACGGTTTTTGTTTCGTCAAAGTTCTCCATACAGTTTTTGTATTTAATGGTAAGTAGACGTGTGATATTTAATCATTTAGGGTCTTATCATCTTCATAAAAGGGCTTATTTTAAGTATTTACTTGTTTCAAAATGGTAAATGACATGAAAATTGTTCAAAATGTATAAAACTATGAATTTCTAATTACCATTTTTCTAATTACCAGTTTTTACCATTCCGAATATGAAGTGCAACGAGTACGGCATCGGGTGACTAGTCGCGGAGGGTAGCGGGATCCGAGGCACGGTTCACCGCTGGCCGACCGCAGGTAGTAGGGGACTCCTATACAGCCTATTGCGTGGACCTCTTGCTGACAACAGATCCAGACAGGTACTCGGTGACAATTTCTTCGCCATTGGGGCGCTCTGATCAATGTCTGATGAAATCGGTATCAGCCTACCACCCGCCCGATCCCAGCCTGAAAGGCAACTGGAGGCGGTTATGGCGATACAGATCAGCAGACTGGGATGAGATGCGGTCTTTCTATGCATCCTTCCCTTGGCAGTCTGTCTGCTTCTCTTCTAGTGACCCCAGCGTCTGTGAAGATGCCGTTACTGATGTGCTTCGTCAAGGGATGGAATACTTCATTTCCTTTTCCAACGTGCCATCTACTAGTAAAGCTCGCCCATGGTTTAGGCCTGAGTGCAGCCGTGCCGAGGCGCATAAGCATCAGGCATACCTGGACTGGGTTGCAGCTCGACAGCACAAGGCGTCTGATGTTACGAAAAGAAGAAGGCCTTTAACAAGGCTGCCAAGTCCTGCAAGATGGTTTTACAGAAGGCTCGATTTGATCATATTGGCCGAATAGGGAACAAATTGGATTCTTTCCCAGCGGGAAGTAAAGCGCTTTGGAATCTAGCGAAGGCGGTCGAATCGAACTTCTGCCGCCCCCCTCTCCACTGCAGAAACTTGACGGATCACTTGCTCACACCGCTGAAGAGAAAGCAAACCTGTTGGCGTCTTTGTTCGCGGAGTCTTCACGTCTTGATGCTGGTAGCGCGATACCTCCAGTTTACCTGGCAGCACGGTGGTAATGCCGGAAATCCGGTTGCGCCAGGCTGAGGTTCGCAAAACGCTGCGCAATCTTGACGTGAACAAGGCCAGTGATCGAGACGGTATCCGCTATTGTACAGAGGACATGTGCACCCGAATTGACACCTGTATTGACCCGCCTCTTTAGGCTCTGTCTAAAATCTGGGAAAGAACCGAGTTCCTGGAAGCTCGCTAACGTGCCCAAAAAGGGCAGCCGTGCCGACCCTACCGACTACAGGCCCATTTCGATCACGTCCATACTCTGTAAGAATATGGAACGTGTTTTTGAACCGCAGGCTCCTAGCGTACCTAGAATCGAATGACCTCCTCAGTGACCGACAATATGGCTTTCGCTAGAATCGGTCCACTGGGGATCTTCTAGTGTACGTCACCCACGTCTGGAATGAGGCTATTGAGGAATTCGGAGAAGCCCGCGGTTGGAAGCTTGCGGTTTCCCTCGATATTTCCAAAGCATTTGAGGGTATGGCACGGTAGTCTTATTAGCAAGCTTCCTTTTTACGGCCTGACCTCTAATTTCTGTGCGTGGATTTCTGACTTTTTGGGGGATTGATCTATTCGGGTGGTCATTGATGGCTGCTCGTCTAAACGAAAGGCTTTTAATGCCGGTGTCCCTCAAGGATCGATTATTTAAAGCATTTGTTTTTTGTTGTTTGTGAAATCACATGCAGTGTTTTATAAAGTTCAAACTATGATTGTTATTAGTGTTTAAGAAAGAAATTAATAACTAAGTATATATTTTTTATATTTATATTTAAGAAAATAATTATAGTCTTAACATGTTAGAAACTTTTAAATTGTGTTATTATGTCGAGTTGTCGTTGATTGACAGCTAAGTGCGAAAGTGTGAAGTTAATAAACGTTGATTTTTAATTATTTCTTTTATTTTTCTCTGTTATCTACTCACCATTTGAAATTCTTCTCTTTACCGTTTGTGAACCTCTTTACCATTTATGTAAATAACTCATTACCGTTTGCAAAAAAAAAGAATGGCTCATATCTTTAATACTAAAAAACTTTTCTGGGTCCGGTTCAAAAAAATTCACAGATTTCGTGCTTCACACGACTATCGTGCACATTGGAAATGAATCTACGGAGTTTGAAAAAATATTGTCGCTGAGGAGCTCGATGGCGTCGGAGGAGCTCGATGGCGTTGCTGTGTGGTGGGTCGCACTCTAATATGAACACGCAAGTTAAGCAACAGCGTTTGGATAGGTTTTGTTATCTTGAGCTTCTCCGTGCTGCTTTCGGATTGTGGATTTCATATTATTATTTTTTATCTAGGAGTTAAGAACGGACGTCATAATATTTTTTTTATCTGTGTCAGTTACAAGTTTTAAAACAACTGAATTTCGACACCTGCTGTTAAATCTTTATGCATCTTCAAATTTTGTGACTTTCGAAAGATAAGTTGTTATTAAACTTAATGTCTAATGTATATTGCATTTGGAATAAGTTTAATTTTTCATTACGAGGCTTTTCTTACACATTTTTTTTGTGGTGTAAAAATATTCCCTTTGCCCGTGGCGTGACCAAATTCAAATTGAAAACTTTTATTTAGAGAATTAGCTTTCACAAACACGTTCTCTTGTCAGAGTATACAGTTGTAATAAATGATTTTTATAAATCTCGCACGAGACGAGCCAAGCGGAGCGCTAGGTCACTACCTACCTTTTCTCGAAACGTTTCGTCGTTTTTTTGGACCTCATAACTTTTTTTTTTTTTTTTAACTTTGTTTTGGATGATGCTAAATGATGCCAATTATTTAATCTAAATTATATTAAAATGTAAATAATATAAAAAACAGCCCCATTTGGATGACACTACGACGCGTGTACATATTACAATATTGAACACAATTTTTTATTTATGTAATTTATTGAACATTGACTGGCTTTTCACGACAAGTTTTAGCATTTCACCTTCGCAAGGGGGCCAGGGAGACCTTTCATTTAGATACTCGTTGATAGTATAGTACGCTTTACTGGTTAAGAATTTTTGACATTTTATTTTAATCAATTATTGGGCAATTTTTTTTTATATAAGTACTCTGGAATTTTATTATACATAATGCAAACTTTGAATCATAAATAACTTGCCCGCTTTCCTAAGCCTGAATTTAGAAACAGCTAATTTATTTCTGTGACGCGTATTAAAATTATGAATATCCACACCTGGTTAAAGTCATGAATGTTTTTACGAACAAACATGATGCTGTCAAGAATGCACTGTGATGCCACCGTGAGAATATTAGTGCTTTTGAAAAACTCGCGAAGAGACTCTCGGACCACGTTAATCCTATTTCCTTTTTTGCTTATTACAGACTATCTGGCAAATGAGTAGGAGTAGAGAATACTTAACGACTAGCTGTGCCCGCGGCTTCGCCCGAGTGGAATTGGGCTTATGACTATAATAGTGTAGACGGATTTGACAGTCTCCTATTACTACTGCTATAGTTTTTCCCCGAGACGTCAGTGTTCTTTATTGCTCATTGTCTATTTGCTCGCCGCTGTGTTTTATTTAATTTTATCGTACCTGATCAAAATACCTAATGTAAAATCAGTATGAAAAATTAAAATTATATTAAAATTAAAATCGTCATCTCAGATATACTAAAAAACTTTCATAGTGCGATTCAGAATCTAACAGTGCCATCTAGTGAATTTGATAGGAACAAAATTTTAAATGGTTAACTCAAATAAAAAAAAACTCTCTAGAATTAGAATTTAAAAATGGTCGTTATGAGATATCGGGCGATTCCGACTCTGCAGTGAGTGACAATTTTAAAATTCTTAGGCTGTTGAAAATTTAAATGAGGGTAACTTCTATTCCTGACATCCGGTTCGATTCGGTTCGGTCCGGTTCGGTTCGGTTCGGTCCGGTCCGGTTTAGTCTGTTGTCGGTAGTTATGGTGTACCAAGTCTCAAGTTTGTAAGTGCGAGAAATATTTTTTTTCTTACATAGACAGGGTAGAGACCTTTAAATGACCATAACTTATTTTCCTGACATCCGATTTAAATGCGACAAAACCTATATTCTGCTCCAAGCCGAGCTCTATCTTCCTTAAGTTAAAACAGTATTAAAATCCATTCAGTAATTTAGAAGATGTGCGCGTTCAAACAGACAGACAAAATTTTTTTTAGGTTTTGTTACCTTTCTCTAACTGTTCCCTCTCCATTTTTGCTAAATATGTTCAGACATATCGGGGTCTACTGTTTTATTATATGTATATAGATTTTCAAATAGTCAACGAAGTGGAAGACATATTTTGTCTTCCCGATGTATCTGATGATGGTTTTGATACTGTATTGAACGATCCTAAAAAACTATGACGAGCCTAATGACGGGCCTATGGCACCGACACCTGATCCACCTAGCAGCATAATACCTCTCGAAAGTCGAACCTAGCAGTTCTTCTGTTGATTTTTCATCTAGCCCTCCGTCGTCCCATCTCAACGCGATCGTTCTAGGCGGGCAGCAAGATTTGAAATTTTACCCAATATATCTGGTACTCAACAGACCTCAGAACCTCAAGCCACACGGGCAGAGGGAATATTTTTACCACCGTGTTTACATTACATAAAACATTTAAAAAAACAATCTAAAAACATAGTTTTTTTTATCTACCCTAGATGCTTATGTCCTATAAAGGGTTAAGCCATCGGTCCCGGCTGTTATCGATGGATGACAGTCGTTAGGCCAAGTCGGTGGCCTTAGGGCGGTTTGAAAACACCGGCCTCTGCCAATCCATCATTGGAGCAGCGTGGCAGAGTACACTCTAATCGCCTTCGACTGAAGGGAGACCCGTATCCCAGCAATGGGATGATTATGAGTTGATACTCATAATCATCCCATTGCTGGGATACGGGTATGATGATGATGATGAGCGACGATAAAGTCGGGATAAGGAAAAGGTTACAAAATAAAACTATAACGTTTTTGACTTTGTTCAAAAAGGTTAAGCTACAGGGCCAACCCTTAACCCGATCATCTTTGTTTTAGTTTCAAATTATAGCTGACTAAATTGTCCAGACGAGTTTTTCTCAAATTTTTGATATCATTCTTCGTTTCCAAAATATCGAGCGCCAAAATCAAAAATTCGGAAAGAAATGATATTTATTTTCACATTTTAGGCCATAACTTTTTTCGTTTTTGACTTTCTCAAATAATTCTTTTTGCACCTTACAGCTCTCGTGAATACGCGTCTTTTGAGCCTTTTATGAATATCATATCTTCACAACTCTCCGAGATATAAGGGGATCGCACTTTTTCGTGAAATCGAAGCCTATACTGAAGCGAACGAAAAGACATTTCCAATGTCAAAATGTATATAACTCATACCAAAGAACGCGACTAACACTTTAAAGAACCGTTCTTCGAACAAAATTTATCAATCTCTTTTATTAGGCTAATGTGCGCATCCTCAAAGAATTACCCAACTATGTATTTATATATATAAGTCGCATCAATGTCGTTGTTTTTTCTTATAATATAATTGCTACCCCACGCGAAGGGACGACGGGTTTATGATATAAAATCGTAATATATGAATCCATTGAACCATTTTTAATTTATTTTAAACTTCAAAATTTTCCGTTTATTAATATGATCTATAAACATACGGTTAACCCTATTACAACGTTGGACAACAACTATATGATACAACTTAATATCCTTCTTGATTAATTACTAACATTACAATTGTAAAACCCAGCTGGTCTACCATGAAAATGTCCATTCGAAACAACGGACCCGAACGAAACACGTCCGCAATACGAAACAAGAAGCTACCATGAACATTTTTCGTATTCAACAATTTGGTTCGGAACCATAGAGCACTTTCGTGAGTGAATGAAAGATGAGAGGTCTTTTATAGTCACGCGATTTTTTTTTGTGATAAATGAAGTAGTATATACCAGACAATTTAAAAAGTATGTTCGTTATTGTTTAATTCACACAAGTTATGGACATTTTAAATAAGGCGCGTTGTGTTATTTATATTCGTCTCCATAGCGATATTGTTGATATGAGAATTAAGAATCTTACATAGTAGGCATAAAACTAGCTGTTGTCCGGGACTTCGCCCGTCGTCATTACGTGTGCTTAGATCTTCAAAACTACGCAACGGATTTTAATGCGTTTTTTTAATAGAAACACAAACTATTATGAGAAACAAAATATACGCAAACGAAGTTGCGCGGATTTCTTTAATGACAAATGAAACATCTTATTTTATTGAAAATACTAGTATTTATTAATTGGCGACGAAATGCCCAACAATGAAAAAGAGAAACGTATGAGAATACCTACGTGCCAGCTTACGCGGCACTATTACATAGAACTGCATGATACAAATTATCTGAAGAAGAAATTGAATCACGGCTATAAATTGGTATCCAATATGGTTTCCAATACAATCAGGAAACCCAGCAGCATTGCATTTCGTTCGGAGGGTGAGAGATCCACACACAGTCCATTATGTAATCTGAAAGACAAGAAAAGATGACCTAGTGAATTTTTTATAAACTTTATTTCGTGCAATTAAGATTTTATCATGTTTTAAATTATATAATTCTCTATTTTTATGTTAATATTGAATAAAAGAATTTGATTTACTGTGATTAATCTCTTTTTATTAGTACTTGAAACTTCCCTGTCTTAAAACACCATTAAAAATATTGTCAAATCATAAAATATAATTATTCAAAATTAGTTTACCTAGTTTGCTCTAGAAGTTGAATGAGAGAGTTCCATGATCTAAATGCTCTTCGACCTTGGCTAAGAACTCCTCGATAGGCATAGCTCTTTCGTGGAACCTTGCCGACGGCCCGCCGTCGCCGGCGCCGCGCCGTTCCGTCCTCTCTTCCTCCATCACCTCAAAATTGCGTACATCGTCATTTTCACTAAAATATTAAAACATACTTATGCAGTATATGTCGTATGAATAAAATTATAAACACTAAGGGCTGAAACTGTGTAAAAGCGGACGTTTCAGTGCAAAATAAATTCACTACTTCAACAAAATAATTTGTGGCAGGGTGCCGGTATTAGAGTTTAATAAATGGGAAAAGTCAGTATGTAAATGTAGGTAGGCCTAGTAAACTCACATAAACTGAGGTAATACTGAAAGTCACAAACTGAACAGCTAAAAAATAAATTTGATGTAAATATTATAAAAATAAAGAATATTAGAATGCGCGGGTAGAGCTGTGCGTGCGCGAACCAGTTGAATTTCGGCGGCTAACGCGCAGAGTGAGACAGCGCTATCCGGCCGTGCGGGACGGCGACAAATTTGTCACGCGTATGGCGCGGATGGGTATGGCCCAAACACAGATCAAACAAATGGTCGGTCGACGCTACAAATTAGTAAAAAAAAACATTGCACTGTACGCTGATTGCAGCACTTATTACTTTAAAATTAAGTATAAATGACTTACATGTATAATGTCTTATGAGAAATAAATTTTAAACAAAATTTTACTTGAAAATTTATACTTACGAAAGTAAAACGTTAGCCCTTGAGCTTTCGTGTAATTTGACATTAAGACCCGATATTAGTCCTGTCAAAAATGACATTCCGTCTTTCGGATTGCAACTTCATGGTAGGTAATACTGAGGAAAAACGAAGGCATATCGTTTTCGTACGTATTTCGAAACGAAATGTACTTCATGGTTAGAATTCAACGAAACGAACGTCCGAAGTTTCGGAATTACGTTTCATGGTAGACCAGCAGATAATATCAAAACTACGAGATACACGTTCTACGAGCTACGGAGCTACGTGGCAAGTAGATTTATTGCTACGCACCTACGCCGTAGCCCGTAGCGGGTCGAGCGAGAGTAATTAATAAAATTAACCGGGTTTACTACTGTTTTATCTAAATATATCTTTTTGTTCACATTTTTAAACTATTATACGTTTATATGGTTTAAAAAATTGAAACAATTAACAACGAAAAACTTAAAATTAAGAGCAAGTAAAGCTCATCAAGTGTTTAGTAATCTAAAAAGCTACCGCAATACAAAAGTGTTTCAATGAATTAACTAAAGTTTGCTTAAGCACTAAGACTTATATCAAAGCAGATGTAATCATTGTAGAATATACAATATATGAAAATAAGCAGCTAATAAGAAAAGTTTTTAGTACACAAGGTTTTTTTTTTTACTAAATTGCATCCATACTGAAACCTGGTGGATCGTTAGTTAAATATAATATAATCTAACTACTGGCAGACGTGGTAATTAAACCTGGGTTAGTATTCCGAGCCATGACTCAATTTAAAACGTTGAACCACTCGACCACCTCGGATGCATATTAAAACGGCCAATCTTGTTGGTACTAACAAATTGTGGGCTTTCTGGATACGGCAATGACATTAGAAAAATTATAAATTAGACCGACAGGGAAACTTGACCCCCCCAAACGAAATAAGAATTAAATTTTCTAATGTAATTCTCAATGTACTTATAAGAAAATTTATTAAAAAAAATACATTTCGATTACGTCTAGTATTCGATGTTTGGTTGAAATCTGATTAGAATTACCTAAAAAAATAAATAACTATTGCTTCATTTGGGGGGTCAGGTCTCTCTGTACATACATCAATTAAACAAAGTAAATTAACAAAATAAATATTGACTAAATTAAATAAATAATTAATTGGCTTATTTGAGTTTTTTTTTTTTTGTTATAAAGATGAACTAACGTAAGACAACAGGTTACGTGGTAAATAATAAGAAACGCGTACAAAATGTAGAATATCAAAGAAAGAGAGGTCATATCTAGTAAATCATATTAATATGATGTCAGATCAATGTGACGATGTCTTGCATATCGAATAAATTGAGGAATTGTTGTCTCCGCGCGATCTGTCTAATCTATGATAATCTAATCTAATAAAATATCTATGTTCGATATGTTAGAGAAATATATTTTTTTGCAATAAAATTCAAAATTACAAAACAAAATTCCTTTTCTATTCATACTTTATATTATAAATGCGAAGTTGTTTGTTTTCTTCTTTCACTTCGAAAGTAACGAACAGATTGACACGATGTTTTGGGGATAGGTTATGGTCTGGACACTCTCCAGACCAACATAGGCTACTTTTCATCCCGGAAAAATATCTTATTCCCACAGGAAAAAATAAAGTTTATTATTATTTGTCAAATCCTCTGGACCACGCGGGCGTAGCCGCAGGCAGGTAACGCACAGCCTAAACCGCTGATCGTAGAGACCTGGGCCCTACCATAACCGCTTAAAACAAAACAAGAACGGCTGAGTAAGAGAGACAGCGCCATACATGATGTAAGGCGACGTCTCGTTTACACAATCGTTTAAGGTCGTGGTACGGCCCCTGAAACTTGGAGGGTGGGTTCTTTGTAGATGTAGGCATCCGATAAGAAAGGATTTTTCAATATTCTCAGGGGAAAATGGGGTACACGCACGCACGAAGTTGCGCGGGTTTCCCAAGTTTTATATATTTGACGGCAACGCCAACTCGCACACTTTGCTGTTACGAAACACTTAACAATTAATATATTCATTTAAAATATTGTATTTTATTTTATTTTTTATATCTTTTTATTTTTAGTTCACATTGTTATAATTGTCAACATAAATTGGAATTGCAATGCAATCTGGAAATAATCTTATTTGTAATTATACTTAATTGTAATTTTATAATTTTTTGATTGTAATTTGTTTTGTTGTCCAAATAAATAAATATTTCTGTAACCATATAGTCCCAGTAATTTAAGATTTGAGCAAACAAGCACGAAGGGAAAGAGGCATGCAGTCTGATAATTAATTAAGTACATAGGTACCCGCATGTTACTGTCGCAAGTTCATATTTGCACATGTTTGATTACGAGTAGAGACTTAATATTTGCACAATGAAACAACGTTGAGACTATGTTAGGTCCACAGAGCCCTTATTTGAATATTAGTCTTCAGTTTTAAGATTTTCTGTCTGTTTAACACAGTTTTGAATTGTTAATTGAGTTTTGATGTTAATCATTGTGTGTCAAGTTTATACTCGTACTTGCCATACGATTTTGGCCGTATGATAAAGTTATTGGAACAAAGTCTAATGTTTAACTTTTTTTTAAATAATATCTTAACAGCCCGTTTCTGAAACGGACACTATTAATATAATAATTTTTGTAAATTAATACTTTTTATATATAGAATATAACCAGATCAAGACATATAAGGAAAGTACACACATGTTTGTCTCAAGCGGGATTCGAATCCCCGGCTCTTAGGATAAAGTAGCCATTTTCTTTTTATTTATTTTAGAGTTTTTACATTACATTGCTAGAAGGGGCTACGTTCACTACCTAACCTGTCAAGTACCATGAACTGTTTTAATATGCGTCCGTTGTACAAATGACCCAAAATTAAATTCAAATTAACAAAAGTACGCATTGAAACTTTCATACGGGTAACACTTTCGTACAATTTTCATGCAAGTTGTTGTTACAAAGCGTTAAATGTTATGGATATTTACTGATATAATAATATTAAATGGTAAATCAAATATTACAGTAAAACTAATTCTAGTGTGTTCAAGAGATTATTTTTTCTATCTTATTATTACAGCAATGAGTCTATTTTTTACAGAATGGCATATGTATTAAAATTTTATATTATTGGAAACTGACATTCTTTTACCACACGATAAACAAAAGAATGACGTAGTCCGTGGCGTAATGGTTACCACGCCAGACCGCCACCCAGGAGGTCCCGGGTTCGATCCCCCGGTCGGGTCATGATGAAAAACGATGTTTTTCTGATTGACCTCGGGTCTTGGATGTTTATTTATATGTGTATTTGTTATAAAATATAATATCGTTGAGTTAGTATCTCATAACACAAGTTTCGAACTTACTTTGGGGCTAGCTCAATCTGTATGAATTGTCCCTATATATTTATTTATTATTTTAGAAGCATCTTGAATATAAAATACAAGACATGTTCTGTGTGTATTTACAAAAAAATAAATTAATATTATATTAATCAGCTAACTAATACCCGTAGCACCAGCTTCGCTTAGTTTAGTCTACACATATGTCGATGTGTTCTTAGTTCTTATTATTACATTATATTTTTTTCTATTTTCATACATAATCACTTCCAGCTATACGTTTACATCGCTGTTAAAAACAAGACAAAGGATTAAGATGAAAGATTGCCGAAGCGTTGTTTGATGCCCTTAAATTTGATTAGCTCCGTAAACTATGTGCAAGCGTCCAGAAAACCCTTTGAACTTTAATCAAAGGTCTAATTTGTCTTCACTCTCGTGGGACGAGTAGTGAAAGTTAAACTCCGCTTAATGAACTAACCGCGGCTGTTTTAAAAGGTTATCATGAGCCCCGATGGTTAGATTAATGCAGATATGTATCATGGGAAAGGTTTCTACTTCGGGTTTCTGTTGGTAAAATTCGAGAACTTTATAATAGAACCTGCTTTTCACACAAATAAATAGGATTGACGTGTCTTTGTTTAATTAAAATATATAAATTTTGACACGTTATATTTTATTTTACAAAAAAAAAACGTTTATGGTATATACTTTTAGTATAAAATCTCAAAATCTTTTCTTTCTGCTTGTGAAAGTCAAATACCATAAACGGTTTTATGAATTTGCGTTAGACTAAAAGTAATCTAACTCATATTCATAAAATCTCAAAATCTTTTCTTTCTGCTTGTGAAAGTCAAACCCCATAAACGGTTTTATGAATTTGCATTAGACTAAAAGTAGTCTAACTCATATTCATAAAATCTCAAAATCTTTTCTTTCTGCTTGTGAAAGTCAAATACCATAAACGGTTTTATGAATTTGCGTTCAACTAAAAATAGTCTAACTCATATTCATAAAATCTCAAAATCTTTTCTTTCTGCTTGTGAAAGTCAAATACCATAAACGGTTTTATGAATTTGCGTTAAACTAAAAATAGACTAACTCATATTCATAAAATCTCAAAATCTTTTCTTTCTGCTTGTGAAAGTCAAATACCATAAACGGTTTTATGAATTTGCGTTAGACTAAAAATAGTCTAACTCATATTCATAAAATCTCAAAATCTTTTCTTTCTGCTTGTGAAAGTCAAATCCCATAAACGGTTTTATGAATTTGCATTAGACTAAAAGTAGTCTAACTCATATTCATAAAATCTCAAAATCTTTGAGAATTCTCATTAGAATGAGAACGATAACAGTCTCGGTAATGCCATCTAACCGCCAACTTACTCTACTACTAATTTGCTACTTATCGTTTTTAATAATAGTTATCTTTATTATTTCTATTCTCTCTCTTCTAAATTTTCGTGTTATTTATATATTATAAGATGATGATATGTGTGTACAGGATAAGAAGGCTCATGTGTTTCTAAGTTTCGAATCTGATGCTATATCTGATGACAGTGCCTTTAATTGTTAAGGACTCCGTTTCAGCGTATCTCAAACTGAGCAGCCATTTAGTAAGTTGCGTTTTAATAATTAAATTAGAATAACTAGAAATACTTAAATTAGACTTCGCAGTGATTGTTTTGCTTGCTTATCTGGTCTGATTGCAGCTTCCACATCTTTTGTTTACTCGGGACATACGAATGGTCGAATTGCCGATATACATCATTATTTAAAATGTTTTTAAAACTCATTGTCAAGTGAACTGTAAAGTTTTTATTATTATGAGTAAATAAAGATATCTCTAACCTGAATTAAATTAATACGTCAACTTAAAAGTCATTCCATTAATATTTTTTTAATAGCATAGTACTTAATACTAGTAACTTTAGACTGGTCACAGTACATTGCACCCCACGGTTATATTGGCACTACAAAGTGTCAAAGTGCAAGTTGCCGTCAGTCACATTAGAGGTAAGTTCTCGAGCAATTTGTGGCCCAAACTTCGCTGTCGTCGGGTCACACTCCATAAAATTAATTACTGTTGCTGAATACAAAATTCCAAATATCAATGTTGTATACTAAAATGTAGTTTTAAACTTATACATCGATACTAATATTATAAAGAGGAAAGATTTGATTGTTTGTTGGTTTGTTTGTTTGCATTGAATAGGCTCCGAAACTACTGGACCGATTTCAAGAATTCTTTCATTAGTAGAAAGCTACATTATCAGGGAGTGACATAGGCTATAGCTTTTTCCGAAATGCAATGTGGTTCCCACGGGAACAGGTCAGGAACTTCACACGGACGAAGTCGCGGGCAAAAAAGGTGGTTAATAATAAATCGAAAATAACACTTTTCTTAGCTTTCACCGCTTTCGCTTAGTACGAGTTTGTATGTACCTTACGTTACGTTCGAGTGCGTTAGAATTTTTGTATTGGAAAGATAAACTCGATGGCGCTTTATTTTTTCCATACTAAATTATAACAGGCTCGTATTTAAACGTGATGTGAAAAAACTCGTAATAAGCAATGTGATGCTTCGATATAATCATCAAACCATAAAACTAAAGGTATGATATAATATCATACACATCTGAGGAGAACAGACCGTCTCAACTAGGTAGGAAAATAATTTGACGAATCGAATCAGCTTATAATAGGCCTATGTAAATAAAAAATAATATTGTTTTTTTTATGTCATACAGTAGACAAACAAGCAAGCGGGCCACCTGATGGAAGGCGGTCACCGCCGCCTATGGACATCAGTAACACCAGGGGCGCAAATATAAAAAACTCCCTAAAACCTTTTCCCAGCTGTGGGACATTTTAGGCAAATAATGATTTATTTTTCCACCTTTCCTTTCACAACGAACAGGTAAAGCTGCGGAAAACATGTCGTTACAAAATAATTTAATTAACCACTACAATCTACTAACAAAATATAGTCCAAAGTGGCATACTTAAGTTGGTCTGCACTTTGCACGACACAAGTTCTCGTCAGACTCGTCAGTCACCGGACAAAGGTAAGTTTTAAGCAATTTGTGGCTTCCAACTTTGCTGTCGCTGCATCACGCTACTCAGTCACTGCCTTCTATCTATTACTATGTATATCATTTATTGAACGGTGAAGTAGCAAGTAGCAGGTGGCGATGGTTGCGATAACATAGCAATATGACCTTTATACCATGTATTGCGGATTCGACACACAATAATTTAACGTTTTAAATGCAATTCAAGATCAAATTGTTTAAAAAAAACGAATACTATGATACAAATATATGACATGATGCCGTCAAATATAATATTAATACTAGCGTATATTTAAAAAAATATGGCATTAACAGCTTTGTGGAGAGAAATCAAGTAACGGAACAATAAATAAAATTGTTTTTAAAAGGAGATAATTTTAAATGAATAATAATAATTGGAACAGATCATTTAATAAGTACTAGAAAACGACTTTTATTGCTTTATAAAAAGCAACTAAGTACGTAATGTTTTATCGCTTTTATATGTTTCATATCAACCCATAATCATCCCACTGTAAGGATACGGGACTCTCTTCAATCGAAGGTGATGAGCTCAACATGTAGTTCAAATAAAACATTTGAAATTAAAAAAAAAACAATATCTCCCAACGTCTAAGATGCAAAATCCAATTTCATACTCTAGAGACAATATCGGGGTAATAAGTTGGGAGCACGTTTTATATTGCCTGCATGCAGAGATGGCACTCTATTTATGTCACTTAGAGGTGACGAACGCAGAGCCAAGAACTGTTGCAGTTTTGCACTGGAAATTTTTACTTTAAACATCTACCCTCTTATTAATAAACAAAGATTAGCCAAGGTTTAACTTAAACCTGTTTTGTCACTGTCATTCCTAAGGAAAATTAAATGTAGTTGGAAAGTGACAAAACAAGTTTTAATTAAACCTTGGCTTATCTTTGTTATTAATAAGAGGGCTATGAGCAAGGTCTCCAGAGCTCCACTTGGGTTGGGGAGTTGGGTGGGTAGGCAACGTGTGATGGGGGTATCACACGTTGCCAACCCATTTATTGCAGAGCGTCTAGAGGCTACGGTGACGGCTTACCATCAGGCCGGCCGCATGCCTGTTTGCCACCTTTGTGGTATAAAAAAAAATACGATTTTAACGTTAGATTTTAATGACAACCCTAGTCAATACTTGGGTGGATTTAAAAAATCTCTAGCTGCAGAGAACACGTTGAACTTTTCCTAAGTACTAATAACTATGATGTATTATGCTTTTAAGTAACCACAATCCTAGTCAACACTTGGATATGAACCCGCGGTCCTCGGAATAATGTGACCATTGCCACAGAATGAATAACAGTCAACAAAGGAATTGACTTCCCCCCCCCCCCCCCCCCCCTTGTATATATGATTAAAGATTATTTTCTAAATATGTATAGCGTGAAGGGATTTACTTGAAAATTTATTTATCAATAGTATTTTGTACTATGTAATAACAAATTTTCAAGTAATCATCAAAGCATCAAATTTCAAGCATCTAAGATTAGCAAACTTATATGGAAACTACCACATCGGTTTATTACACAGCCTGTATACAAAGCCTAGAGCGCTTCACAGGGTGTCAGAACGTAATTAGTGAGCTCCAAGTATACTCAGGTTGATAACAGGTTAACGTGACGTCACTGGGATGGCACTTAAGATAGTATGTTCAAGCAGCATAGTTATATATGTAACAAAATCATAGTACCTAATGTTTCATTTCTGATAATATGTTTCATGATAATATGCATTAATATGGTTCACAGGTCTCATTTTCTGAGCTCTGGCTAAACTAAAAAAGATGAAACTCAATCTCAATATATTATACGTGTGAAAATCCGTGTCGTGTCCAGGTATTGATTTGTATCACAACGGTAAATTTCACAGAATACTTCGACGGAAAACTTGAATTTGTTCTCATAGTTTCCCCGCAAGCCGTGGCCAAGCGAAAGAGCGAAATAAACCAACAAAAATATCCACAAGTTAACGACTTTCACACAAGTCCACTACAAGTTGACATAATAGTGATTTGTAGTCTAACTTCTCGCGGCTCGCCGCCGACACCCAGGAGAAATAACTCTCCCACTTTCTTAACGAAATGATTGCCTACGTGTACATTGTTAGCCCTATTTATTTGGGTAGGTTTTATTTGCCCTCTCTCTCTGGTGGATAATTCACTTTCTAAGCATCCTATCGACCAACAGGGACGAATAAAATATTTTTCGCTTTTAGAAGGGAATAAGTTGCGTGTGCTACTGAGTTATTGCTTTGTATTGTCTAGAGTCCTAAGTAACTGCTCTGCGAAAGTTAGATAATATTTATTGAATGTACGTGTAACATTCTGGGGGGATTATATAGGTTTCATGTAGCAGGTTCTTGGGAGACTTCTAAATGACACTTTGATGAGGTTTATCTGTAATTTAAAAATAGTTTTTTGTCATGGGTGTCTACACATCATGTGTTGGTACTTTTAATAAAAACATTTACTACCTTTAACTATTCTACAAAATGAATAATTTACTATTTACCCATATGTCAAATGAAATCCCATCAGATTCCCTAAACTAATATTAAAAATTAAACTAGATGTCTAGTTTCTAATTTATGTCTTGGAATTTAACTCGGGAAATCTTTTTATAAATGCCTTTACAATCTACCTTACTTTTATCACAAACACTTCTCCAACTTCAAGGCTCTCATGAAACTTGTTAAGAAAATACCCTTTGCTATTTAACTCGTTCCCGGCCATTGTGCTTAAGAAATACCAAAGGCAATAAGTACAGAATTTTTATTCAAAGTTCTCATTCAAAGTAGTTGAAATTTCAACGGATTATTCCGTTTTATACAGGAAAAGGGAGCAGTAGATATTCAGGTCCCCACAGATTTTGGGTGCATGACCACTAAAATCTTTGAACTTTTTAATTTCATATTAAATATTACTTACTCGGGAGTGTAGAAATCTTGAAAAATTGCATTTTCAAGACTTGTAAGTGTGACATCGGTAACCATTTTCCATCAGGTAGTCCATTGGCTTGTTTGCTTGACGAAATAAAAAAAATAGAATCTTTACAACTTTTTTCCAAAACTAATAATGACTTCGCCAAAACGAATAATGTAATAAACTAACATCTCTTGGTCGTTAAGATGGTTGGAGTGTCTTCTAGCACTGACCCTTACATGCAAAGAAGACGTACCAAAGTCATTTTTTTTTAATAGATTTTATTTTATTCTAATAAATTACATTATGTACAATACAATGTAGGTTACAATGGATATAATCTACAATACAGTTGTTGGAGATGAAGTAAGTCTCCATTCAGCATGGTGCTGCGACGGAGTCACAGCGCTGATTATCAGTGGAGCCACTGCTCGATGGGATAGCGTACATGAGAATTATAATATTATATTTTATGATGTGAACAGCTAATATTATTATTCTAAAAGTTTGAAAAGACCCGACAAGTATCATAGAATGATGCTATGAAGAAATACGTAAAGAAAATATAGGGCTGTTTCCTCCATAACATCTCGCTTCAAATTAATAGTAGTGATATAGTTAATGATAATGGTGGTAATATGAAGCGACTTTGGCTTACGTTATCCTCGCGAAGCCTTATCAAGATGTTTACCGATATGTATTACGATATGATAATGTATCTTAGGTAAGGTTAATCGTGAGGCATTGTATGGTATCTCTTTTGGTGTAGTCATCTTGTTCCTGTTAAATTAAATTGATGGATAATGAAATTAAATTATTTATTTCAGAGACTAGACCTTTACAGGCACCTTTATAATCACCTTCGATGAAAGGGAGACCCGTATCCCAGCAGTGGGATGATTATGGGTTGATATATAAATGAATATAAATATATATATACCTATTTCGGAAACAAGCAATATGGCCACCGGTAAAAGAAATGGCGAAAGAAAGGGATAATCTAGATTTAAAGCATTTTGATGTTGTTCGTTTGTTGACAACTGTTGATCAAGCAAGACAACTGGTCAACAAATGGAAGGGATAACCAGGTCGTAATTTTTTATTTATTTTTTATTATTTCATGAAGGGATTTACTTACACGAATTTTCATTTAACAATAGTAGTCATATTGTACTATGTCATTACTACATTTTTAGCAAAAATCTTTGTTCTTAGTGCTCTACCCTGATTACCTCTTTCATTATTTTACTGTACTACTGAGCTAGGCTAGTATCAAAATTAAGTTCTATTATTTAAAAAGGGGTACATTATAGGCTCCCAATATTTCTTTTATACTACAAAGGTGGCAAACATGCATACGGCTCGCCTGATGGTAAGCATCACCGTATTAGCCTATAGACGCTTGTAATACCGGGGGTATTACTCACGCGTTGCCAACCTTCCCAACCCCTATAGTGGAGCTCTAAAGACCTTACTCACCGTAGGAATACAGCGTGGCCGAGACCAATGCTATTTGGCTACGATCTTCTGTAAGGTGGAGGTCCTACCCCAGACGGGACGGGGACCTTATAATAATTAGTTAAAAAAATAAATATTATCTAAAGTGTAAATTCTAATCATGAAATCCACGAAAAGTAAAATTTTGTTCAAAACACCAACCCAACTTGTTTAAATTTCATAAGCAACAAACTTCAATGAATATTTGAAAATTTAATTCAAACCCCAAACAACTTAGTATCAAAAACAAAAGAAGCAACAGCCATTTTGAGAAAGTCACTTGTAAATTAGTTGTGTGTAATATGCAAGGCTTCTGCGCCGCGTGTGGGAAACAACCGAGCATTCCAAATGATGTTATTACCGATTACTGCCGCTGATGTCATTTACTACGTCATTCAATTAACGCACAGCCATCTGGGTATTTTTGACTTCATTCAAATAAAACAGGGTGTTTATAATTATCAAGATATGGTATGATGCAATCTTAATTTAAATTTAGAATTGATATAAAAAATTTACTTCATAATTTATAAAAGTTTTGGATAACCCTCGCGGGTACAGGCACGTCTTTTACAATGTCAGTTAAACCAAAATGCTGGTAGATTAAAATATAATCTACCAGCATTTTGGATGACCATTACAGTAGAAATGTCGAAAGAAACTCTATACACATTTTGCAATATGCAATCTCTATGCAATAATCTCATTTTTTTTAATAATATAAAAAATAATATTAAACAGAGTGAAAAACAGCGTATACATATTTTTTCAAGCAAACTTTATAGGAATTGATTTAACATCTTAAGACGCCATTTTCTCAAAACAAAGTTCATGAGGGTTAACACATTATTGTTTATCAGCATCCATATATTGTGTCGGTGAATATTTGAATACTCAATCACCCAAAAATAGTTTTGTTACAGCTTCCGTGCTATTCTATTAAAGTCTAATCACTATAGTAAAGAAACAAATATGATGTAAGTGAACCCACTAGCACTAGTAGTTTTACAATAAGTCCATAACAACAAGAAAATCGAGATTTACCTTCAATGGCGCTTAACACTCCAGCGTCCAGGATGCGTGAACTCCGTGGATATCGAATAGAAGAACTGGAGTGCTGTGTCTACACGGCGCGGACCTGAGCGGACAATATTTGCTAATCTCATGGTATCCGATCATCCGTCATATTTGCACTCTGATGTTTAGACGATTCTGATTTCTACCGCGTGTATCAGAGATTACATAAAATATACGTGGTAAGTATAGCGAAATGTGGTACCGTAAAAAATGTAGCCTTGAAGTGACCATTGGATTATTTTCACAGATAATTTTTTTTCGTCCCTAGCAAGAGCTTTTGATACCCACTCACAGCAGATGTACAGGACGCTTCACGCCCGCCTCACTTTCTAATGACATTGCTGCGATTGAGCTGTGTTTCCCACAGAGTGAATCACTCACTACTTAGTCAGGTTATGCTGCAGAGGACCGAAAGGAATGGAGAGCATTCGTACGAAAAATGTACGTGAAGATCACGACCCACAGTATTAAGGAATACGACACAAGAAGAACCATTTAGCGTATCGCTTCGTTAACTAAATACAGTACCTAGTCAGGAGAAGAGGCTGTAGGTGTCTCTAGTGACGAAAATGCTATTAAGTAGATTGCAGCGTAATGGATAGTTACGACGCTCCGTTATTTTAATGGACAATTATAAGTTTGTGTATTACAACAGTAAGTATGGAGTTTTTTTGCCCAATTGAGTACGAATATGTAATGTAATATTGTATCTTCGAATGTGTCGTAAAATTGAATTAATCTTTGATTTATTATCAAACTCACGGGCTATCCCGCTCTTTCCTTATTTTGTAAGAGATAGCTCTTGTGATTGAAACAAGATTATTTTCAGTGTATGTTGATCGATTCGACAATCCCACACGTTACACGGTTCAAGTCAAGATCAGTGATCACGGATCGCAATATAGATTGATCGTGTAATACCTAGCTGCTTATAGGCTCCGATGTAGTACTACATAAACAAATGACGTATGATCCGTGTATTACGAGTCAGGCACTGGCAACTTGTGAAAATATTGGCGCGCCATGTTGTGCTAACTTCCCTCTGCAGTTTGGCATTGTTATCCTTTGTTATAGAACAACATTAGAATAAAGTTGTATCGTCCGCTGACGGGACGTGCTCTGTTTTGTTTTGGTAATTGGTTAGCACAAAAGAGTATGGAAATTGTTTTAATTGAAACATTTTGGCGTATGCAACTAGAAAATACAATAACTGCTAACAAAATGCTATAATAGCAAGACAAAATATTTAAATGATAATTTTACAAGTTACCTCGTAAAAAGTGTAATCAGAAAATCAACAATAATGTGTTAAATTAATAATAGGGAGAATTTTAAAAACAAAAGCAACTCGTGCTTGTGTGTTGCTATAAAGGAATTATAAAAATTATCATAATTAAATTAAATCTTTGAAAATAATCATTTCCATTATAGAAACTAAAATAAATAACTAGGTACTTGTTTTTTTTTCACATTTCCAAATACAAGTTTTGCTAGGACAGAAAGGGAAGGGGGAACATTTTAGTTCTATGAGTAAAAATAAAAATTTGTACTTTTACTGTCTAAACTAGTGAAACACACATTAAAATGACGTGACACTTGGTTGATTTTTTCCTCGCAGCTTGCTTGTTATTTTCTGCTTCAACTTATAACAATAACTAACCTTATATCATCACTAGCTGACCCGTGCCCACTTCGTTGGGCATAATGTTAAAAGCCTTTTTATTTTTTGGTTTTTTATATAACCTATGACACTCAGCAATAATGTGGCTTTCTATTGGTGAAAGAATTATTAAAATCGGTTTAGTAGATCCCGAGATTACCCCTTACAATTTAACAAATACACAAACTTTACCTCTTTATAATATTGGTATAGAGTATAGATTATAATCAGTATCATTAATTAACTTAATCGTTTCAAAGGGAGCAAGACAGGACAAGGTCAACTCATCTAGGCGAAACCTTAACTAAACGCCTTCCCCGTTTAGGTTAAATAGATCTATAAAGTATATTTAAGTCGTGGATCAATTACAAAATTAGGCAAGTGCATTCAGTACTCAGTTAAAAAAAGTTATAGGTACGATTTGGATGATTCTGTTTTGTTGGATTTTTTATTACCATATAGGAAAAAGTTAAGAATTTTTAACCTATTTTTTACTGCATCGGTGATAATATTTTAATTAAGGTTTAAGGTTTAAGAAACTTTATTATCTCATAAAGAATATATACAAAATTCACTTACTGAGATAAATAATAGGAGAAAATTACAAGACAGTGAGCGTATTCAAATACAAAATCAACAATAAAATATGTATCGGGTAGTTCCCGCATCTTTGAGAGCTCAAGTCACAACGACAAAAAAATAACTTACCAGACATCAACCATTATAAAACAAGAACACAAATCAGACAGATTTGTGGCCCGTATTTTGTTTTGACTAGTCTATAATGTTTAATATAGTTGATCAATGTTCTAAGTACATGGTACAAGTACTATAAGTGGGTTTTGTGCCGCAAACTGCTTTTAAGAACTTTGACGTGGCCTATGCGTGTAAACCCCTGGGATGGTTCCTGTCATAGATATGTGAATATTAAGATAGGTCATTTGTGGAAAATGGTCAAAAATATATAGGTAATTCTTATCCAATTTCAACGGAATTTCATCGAATACCAGACTAGACGTCGTAGGTACTAGACTAGTAGTTTAAATACATTGAGATTATATGAAAATCTTAATTCTCACTTCGTTTGGAGGGTCAGACTTCTCTGCACATAAAATTTGACATTTTAGTGAAATTAACTAAAGTTAAATCATACTAATATTATAAATGAGAAAAAAATTCTTATTTTACCCGATTATACACAATTTCTTAGAATTTTCATTACTTTTTTGACATACCAAAAGTTATATAACTTTTCTATGTCATATCGTATGTATTTGTATATGTGGCATAACTCAGTTACGGGGACTTTCGGCTACGTCCCGTTAGTTTACGAGCCGGCACACAACTTTTTGGGTGTTCCACGCTAATGGTCAATAGCGCTTAGTTCGTTAGCTAATATAATTTGTGAAGAAAACGACTGTGAATTATTTTCGTCAAAGATTAATAAGAACAAATTATGTTGACGTAATAATACTTATTGGGAAACCCAGCACTAAAATTTAAATAAAAACCAGATATCTTAAACGATTTTAATGAGAAGATAATTGAAAATAAAATAAATAATACATTTAAATCTAGATATTTGTTGGGTTAACTCGTTCATCGAGTAGGTAGACTTCGTTAAATCGGGTTAGTAGCCCATCGTCACAGATGAGATTATTAGAAAGCTTTGACTATTATATTTACAATTGAATGGGGAGGTTAAATTTTTATTTCAAAAATATTTCGCATAACTTGTAAACAAAGAGAGAATTATTATTTTGCTATATGTGTTAAATGAGTACTTACATAAAAGATAAACAGAGGTGACGCACATTTCCACATTAACCCGAGATACCCAACTTTCCACTTTGCGAGCCGTGTCCAAAAATTAGCGTCGTAACGTGCAGATACGCTTCCACGGTTACGGTTAAAAGCCTTATAACTTCGTACGCCACAACATATTTATATCTGCAACTTGCCAAACTGTTGACCTAATAGAGAGTTCACTAACTTACTTATATTTGTAGTTCAGTGCATCAAATGATTGAAAATAGTACTCATAACGCATTCACCAATGCATTTTCACCATTCACGACCTCTTCTCTCTCTTTGAATATAAGAGCCGCGCTTTTGACAGTGTAGCTGCTATTTTTCTTTTCCCTGTGCCAGCTCCTTCACCCCTCTATTATGGGTCTTCAACACCTAACGAGTACAGTGGCGAGGGCGAGACAGTAAAACGATACTAGGCAGAGAGAGTGGGTCCTCGGCCTAGTAAACAAATCATAGTTATTGTGACTCTCTCGCCACGCTGCTCGGCCGAGACACTCGTCAAAATGTTCATATGTACCGAGCACTCGATCGAGGGCACTGTCTCGCCCACAGTACACAGAAAGAAGGAGAAATGTCATTAGATGGTTTTTGTACCGGAACCGGTGTCGCCACTTACACACACAATTACATTTTAACACATTCATAGAATAATCTGGACAGTCACTCACACACAAATCGTAAGCCCGTAATTTGCAGTTCGATTACGAACACCGAGCAAAAAGTTCATTATAGTGACGGGAACCTAACGAAATAGGGCGACAAGCGACTTAGAAGAAACAAGTTCCTGCACATTTGTGCAGAAAATTGTGTAGAAAATGGCGACATGCGCCCCGCACACAAACCATATCTCTTGTATTCTGATATCTGTGGTCTCGCCACTGTACTCGTTAGGTGTGGGAGACCCTCTAGACACGACGCGACGCCTGCCTTTTCATTCATGTACGCTCTTCTCGGCCTTCCTCTCCATCTTCTACTCTCTATCTTTCCTTCTAAAATGTTTCTGAAAAACTCGTTGTGTCTTCTTACAGTAGAAAATACGAAAAGAATCTTTCATGGTCCGTAACTCGTATATCAATACCAACCTCTCTAGGATTATCAGCGTGACTATATACAAAACATCAATCAAAATTATTGGACGGTCTGGCGTATATTGGATCCACTCTGGCTGTCACCAGCTGATTGGAACGTCTGTCGATCGCTCGTCAAAATAGAAACTATGTTTCACTTTATTTTTTATTTGGTTTCAAAAACCTATTTCTAGTGAATATGACTTTCAAGTTACTACTATTAAAATAAAATAAATATCTCTACAAGATCTATGAATTTAAATGATGACTTGTTGGTTAATTTGGTTGACAGTTGTTGATCTCGTGCTGATTGAATGATAATATATCATTAAAAAATGATATAATATCATTATTTATAATAACTTTAATTATAAATAAATAAATAACTATATAGGGACAAATCACACAGATTGAGCTAACACCAAAGTAAGTTCGAAACTTTTGTTATGGGATACTAACTCAACGATACTATATTTTATAACAAATACATATAAAGATAAACATCCAAGACCCGAAGCCAGTCAGAAAAAAATCCTTTTTCATCATGACCCGACCCGAATTCGAACCCGGGACCTCCTGGGCGACGACGATCTGGCGTGGTAACCTTATGTAACACTATGTAACTTTATTATAGAAATATCAATTTCCTACCTCACAATAATTTTAATATTTTATCACGTCATCTTCATTATGACCTTTTTATCATAGTATAATACCTGTAAACATTTTTTCTTTAAATTATGATAATTCAAAAATGACAAAATACTATGTTGATAACATATTTTTGCCGCTGGCTACATTTCTTTTACCAGTAAAATTGATTATGGTTTAATCGATTCTTTCATGAACATAGTTTGATTATTACTCACGCGGATAATATATAAAACGTTTTAAAATAATAAATTCATCTCACATAATACAAGTCAAATCCATTACACGTATTTATCATTAGCAAACAGGGAATAAACATAATTAAACATTAGCCGGTTATAGTAAAAGGCAGCTGAAATTAACGACTTCGCGCCTGGGGGCGTGCCCGGTGAAATTAACCCGACCCGACCCCTACCAGTTAATCTCGAGCTCGACCCCATGTTTAATACCTCGTGAGTAAATATATTAAAAGATATAAAAAAATAAATAGAACAGAAAATATAGACATAATCTGAGGAATCGAGCACAATTTATACCATTCTTTCCTTGACTCCTAGTAAATACTCTAACTAATTACTAGACTCTGAAAAAGTCTTCTCTCTCACCGCTTGACCGCGAGGAGAGCGGGGTAAATTGTTCATCACCCTCCGGTTTGATCCCAAGATCAAATTTCCCCGTTCTCCCTGCGGTCCGCCCGTGTTGGCAACAAAATAGTAGACGAATTTAACTCATCTAATAGGATAAATACATCGAGTATAATGTTTTTATCTGGAAAACTAAGAATCAAACCTGATTGGCTCTTTAACAATAAAAATTAGTGTGAAAAATACACATAGTACGGGCACTGAGGTGCTTACTTTTTTATTTGCTCATTTTGTTAAGGTCGCAACACCTATATAGTGGAGAATCTGTTCTGTACTGAATATTTCAAGATTTACTTCTATTGTCACTAAAAACTGATTTAGTCTTTGAACAATTAATAAATAAATTCTACACAATTCCCACAGCGCCACCTGGAGGGCTACTACGAATCATAAATCCAATACTTTGGCCGATGTATCGTAACAATTTTAGTTGGTTTTTGATTGACAAGGTATTTCATTGATACTTCGGCCGAAGTATCGGATTTACGTTTCGTAGTAGCCCTCCTGGTCCTAAAATAAGTATTCAGGTCCAAACAATTAACCTGCTTGTGCTTTGGGTACCAGACAACAGATATATTATTGAAAATATATACTTAGAATACATAAAATACATCCAGACTCAAGGGCAAACAAAAATGCCAAAACTTATTATGTCCCAAGCGGAAATCAAATTCGCGCCCTCTGGTGCCGTAGTTATTCACTACCAATACCAACGTACCACCGACCGGTCTGACAATGAATTAGAACTGCGAATGTACAGTTGTATCCTGAAGTTGTGAACAAAAAGAGAGACATAAGTACATTTTTCTCCGAACTGCGCTTTTCTGGCAATCGTAGCATTATATACCTATAAGTTATACAAACATTTAGTATGACCCGAATTCGTTTACACCCCCAAGGAGTCATTTTCAACAAAATTTACCGCCGCCGCGGCGCTAGCTTAAATTTGTTTGTGAAGAATGAAAAATATGAGTTGTGTTGAGCTAGGAAAATACAATTCGCTCCTTAGGGCGCGTGTGGCGCATCGATTGTCAGCTAAATATTTTAAGAAGCGTTCAGGAGAACAAGTTTCTTAGAAAAACCTCCACATAAAAAATCCACTATTAAAGGTTGTTTGATGAAAAAAGGTCATTACATCGAAGATTATTTTAAAGAAAAAAATTTGTGGTCGCTTTAATTTGCTGCTTTTTTTTCTTTCTTATAAAGCTTCTTTTGTACCTGTATTTTTTTTTTAAACACTTTAATGTCAAAATTTAAGGTTTTTAAAAAAAAGGCTATAGTTGAGTTTCTTGCGGAAATTCTTCTCAACAGGCCATTCACGTCTGAAGTGCTAGTAGGATAAAAAATATTGACGTGTAAAAATATTTCTTGTAAATCTGCTTGCAATTTTTTTTTAAACAGTTTTACAAGTTTTATATCACGTGAGAGAGATAGAGTGTGAGATAATTGATCTCAAAAAAGTTTACAGTACACAATGATACGTCATATAGTTACGCCATTACATCTAAACAATATTTTTTTATCAGCACTGAAATCCTTATAATAACACCGTTTTAAGATAACTTGACTTAACTGTCTTCCGTGATTTTCAGTATGGTTTAGGTTTTGCGGTAAGTTATTTTTTTTCTATCGTAGAGCCGTAGTACGTAGTCGGCCTCTTGATTGGCCTAAAAAAGAACGTATGCTCTCTTGACTATTGACGCTTCGATTCTGTCGCAATCGACGGAGGCTTAAATAGGTATTGATGGAATGATGCAGTTGAAACCGATCTGTACGAGCTTGGAACCAACTAGCAAGAGACTGAGCTCGACATAAGACAGCGCCATTCTCTTGTCAAGGAAGCCATGATCCACTTTGGACTACAAACGAAATTCTTGTACCTGCTTCAATTAATGTTACGTAAAACATTTCTGCTGGTTGTTTCGTAATTAAAATGGCATTTCATACCACATTAAGAAAATTAATTGGCGCTGGCCGTCGCAAAATTTTAGCATAATTATACCAATTTGCTGAAATTATATAATTATAATTATTATTTATTATGTTCAACGTGCTGGGAAGAAATTACAATCCTATACTATCCCATTTCATAAATGCTATACCACACCTTAGTAAATAAGATATTTTTTCAATGAGTGAAAAAAGTTCAGTGCTGGAAAAGTCTTTGAATCTATTCAGACTCATGCACGAGTCTCAGTGTTGGTGTAATACAATAAAATAATGCTCTAAATAGTGTATGTAATACCTTTCAATCAAAATTATTAGTGAAATAATACTTATATTTCTGTATTTAATTTTTTTGTTTTAAAGTTTTGAAAGATTCAAAGACTCATAATTGTTTTCCTGTTTGACTCTCTGCATTGATGACTACAATATACTGATGACCTTCCAAATGATAAGTGTCTCAATTTCAAACACTCTGGGGACGAAACCCAATCTAAATTCAAATTCAAAATATTTTTATTCAAAAGGCCTAAATATAAGCTCTTTCGAATCGTCAAAATTTCTTCCTACCACTCTCACTTCCTCAATCTCGTTTAAACATGAAATTTGAAAATATTATGACTGAATCATTTTTTCTTTTTTCGCAGAGAATTCATGATACCCTCCGCTACGACCATGTCCAACATTATGTTGCGTTGTACAGACATTTGTAGAAAACTACTTCGAGTAGCAAAAACATTGGAAAAGTTTTGACGACAAAGGTTTTGTGTCCGATCCCTTCTTTTTCCATAATTCATGGGTTATTCCACGAGGAATAGACAGTTTGATGTCGCTGAAATCACGAAAGCGAAACTTGGGTAACGTGGGGGAATACCTCTCAAGGCAAACGTTAGAAATTCTTCTTCGTAAATTTATCTGTGCAGTTGGACTTGGTGAGAAAGATTCTCAAAATCTTGATTCTTTTTGTACTTTCAAATTATTTTTCAGTGATAATAGTTAGGTTATTGTACACTGTTTTACTTTTATGCTAGGTAGGTGAGGTTGAAGTATGGAACTCGAAATAATTATGCACACGTATTCAAAAATATTGCAACAGTACTTCCAAAGGCAAATTTTTTCCGCTTTAAAAATAAAACACGTATCTTAAAAAAAAATAACTGTTAAAAATAAGACTTATAGCCATAATTTATCAAAATTAGACCCAAAAAGAATTACACGAATATTAAAAATAGAAGAGACAAAGCATTGTATTCCGACCATTCTTTTCCTATATTTGAACAGTCGTGGGTAGCTAATGGACAAACAGGGGTCGGCTTGTGGCAATGTTGATTTTCAGTTAGCTTGCAGGCGACATCTTTCTTGTAACTTGCAAGATTTATTTTCGCCCCAAGCAAGATTTCTTCTTGTTTTTCTTTATTCATTTGACTTATAAAAGTCTTAACCATTAAATTATAATAGATCTCTCATTAACGTCTTAGATTTGTCACTTTAAGTGAAGTGGATTAATTGGTTTATTTTTACGAATAAAATAGAAAACTAATTAAACGATTATAATAGCTTTAAACAAGTAATATAAATAAAAAAATAGGTTAAAAGAAAAACCTCTCAAAGACAAATTCATGCATATAATTCTGTATGCATTTCATTTTTAGTCACTTTACTTGGAAATCTAGAGACTTGTATTTTTTTTATTTGACATCTTTCCTAAATTACTAATTTGCACTTCTTATCTTTAGCACTTGAGAAAAAAAAGTAGGTACAATAATTATTTTAAAACTTCATTTCTATTCTTCTCATTCCTATTCTCATTTGGAACCGATAGTAACTGGCTGGACTCCCGCCAAACCTGTCAGGATAGTTTTTGATACTAAAACCTGTAGCGTAATGGCGGAAACACACTACCGTGTCGGGGCGTGTCGTGTCGCGCTCTGTCGTGACGGTGGGTGTGCCACGACACGACACGCCCTACAAATGTGCTCCTAACCATATAAAATGTATGTACGCGATATGCTTCTGGCGCGACACGACACGCCCCGACACGGTAGTGTGTTTCCGCCATAAAAAAGGGTACTCGGTAAGGATTGTCAAAAACTTAGGTAAAATAAAATCTCTGTGGGTTCTAGTCATAGATAGCATAAGTCATAGATCTCGCGCGTAAAAACGTGACATTGTCACTTATTCACTTCAAATGTGACATTGTCATTTTGATTAATAATTGTTTACACGCTTGATAACGATTTTATTATTTTGATATAATTTTTTATTTTATTTTTAGAGGTAAGTATCTTCTTTAATGTTGTAGCATATGTTTTCAGTGATTCAGTAACCTTCTAACCTGAATAGATTTTCCTAGATATCCTTCTTCTAGTAATTTGAGATACCCTATACCTGTGTTTCCCAAACTTTGTTCTGCCACGGCCCGGTAATTTTCACAATGGCCCTTCCGTGACCCACCTAATACTTTTAAACCCAAGCTGGTTCTATTAGGTAAATAGGAAACATGTTTTATTAATACTACATAATTTTGGTATCGCCTATTTAGTCACAAAATTTTAGTGCGAATTATGGAAAGTTTTATCCTAAGGTCTGATTCCACTTAAAGTCGGTTTCTATATTTTACTATTGTATTATTTTTAAAACAAGGCGGGAAAATTGCGACCCGGTTTTTTATTTTGATGGCCCGGTGCCGGGTCGCGACCCGGCAAATGAGAAACACTGCCCTTTACCTATGAAAGGGAGGGTCTGTGAATAAATTATGGTCAGTTTACTAATATTGTTTTTCTAATACTCTTTATACCATATCAGCCTCTCGTAAAAAAAGTCGTTCAAATCTCGTGTCGACCCCAATCGCTATCCCTTAAATTCCTATTTTGTATGAGTGAGACAGCATTTGAGCTTAGAGAAATTAGCTTGAGAATAGGGGTGATATCGTGTCAGGGACATATATGCCTAAATTGTTTCTGACACAATATTTTTAATGTTTTAAAAGTTTGTTTGTTTGTAATTAACAGTTTTTTTTAATGTTCTAGATGTCTTTACTGCCAATACCTAAGGATATGTTTCTTGATTTAGATGATTTTATTCAAGATAAAAAATCTACAAGGCTATTCACACTTACCTCGTTCATCGTAACACTTTGTAAGTATAAGAAATATTTTTTTTAACTTCTGCGGTCTCACTCGCAATCCCATTGTTCCCGTTCCCGGGTTGATTTCCGGGATATAAACTATCCTATGTATTAGTCTAGGTCATAAACTATCCGTATACCAAATTTCAAGTAAATCCGTCGAGCCATTTTTGCGTGAAAGAGTAACAAACAAACATACATACATACACACTTTCGCGTTTATGATTTAAGTAAGGATGATGCCAGCTGATGATGATGCTATGCTAAGGTCTATTGCTTAAATGTTTGAATTACTGCTTAACTGTCTCACTGTATTTGCAATACAAACTTATTACTACTATTACTAAAAACCAAAAACTGTATATTTACTTCATTAAATTTGTATTTTACGACAGGTGAAGATACCCTAACACCCATTGATATACAGAATTTTATTGAAGAGGGTCTTAGAGTCGTACGATTTCAGATGAGCATAACACAAAAACATGCGAAAGTGCATTTATTTGAAATGTTAGCCAAAGCTACGAAAGCTTATTGTAAAAAGTTTGAAATAACGCACTGGCCCGTTGCTACAGCCATGGACATACCTAACGCAATCATTAGGACTGGATGCCTCAAAGATGTGACTATAATTACACTTTAATCGTCATAATAAACAACTAAATTATTCAGTAACTAAGCATTCATTATATTTCAGACCATTGAAGAAGATCGAGTATATATAGCGGATGGAGCAATAATTGAAGTAACGTGTGATATCAAATATTGGGACAAGTGTGATTCAAATAGAATATTCATTGATGACAAATATACTTTTCCATCAATCATACCAGGAACTGAAATCACAATACGTTTCGGTCTAATCGTTGTATTTTGCAAAGAAGTTATATCGACGACGACAATAAAATGCGAAGTTGTCAGAGGTGGTTTTTTGAGAAACAACGAATTTGTTAATCTCCGAGACATCAAGCACAAAAAGCCA
The DNA here is from genome assembly GCA_905163395.2 of Endotricha flammealis. Lineage (NCBI taxonomy): Eukaryota > Metazoa > Arthropoda > Insecta > Lepidoptera > Pyralidae > Endotricha > Endotricha flammealis. The sequence goes on along the minus strand of LR990859.1, from coordinate 4,184,274 downwards.
GCGTTATCAAAGAACGATATGGATTATCTTGCTTTGGCTGTAGAATATGAGGTAAACAAAATCTAAATAAAGTTAAAATTTGCCACATTTCGAGGTTATTTCATCGGTTATTTTATTACAGTTTGACATTATTATAGTAAATTGTATGCGGTTCCCATCAACAGTAAAGAGAATCCGCAAGTACTTTGTTGATGCTAAATGCCATAATAAACCATTAATTGGTTGTACAATATGTGAGCAGCAAGGTTTAGATAACATGGACGATATTCTTCAGGTATGTGTAAATACGAGATTATTTTATCTCGTAGTTTTAGGTGAGTTTGGGACAAACCATTTAATAATTTATATGGTTAGTCCCAAACTCGCCGTATTTTTCACCTCATCCCATTTCTAAAGTTCTAAAATAACATTTAAGTTTTCATAGTCACAAGTATACTAATTTTCTTTTTAAATTAGCAAGATTTAACAAAAATATTGGCGCGCGATGTAATTACAGTAGTCAGCTGAATACCTTGTCACTACAACATTGTTGACATGTTCATTCATAAGCCGTCAGTAGATAATTTAAAATGATATAAGCTAAGTACAAAAATGACAAGGTGCTAAAGTGACAATATATTTCTGCCGCCGTCGCAGGCTGTATACTGTTGCCCCAACCCACCGTGTTTTGCAGCATTGTGTTCAGTAAATTTAAACGTGCTTGCAGGCAGAAATTCGCGCCCCCGATCCCCTCGAGTCTCTATTGCTCTAAGCAAGTATACATTCATTGCAGAACTGTAGGTAATAAGATATTGGTAATGTGATAAAAGTATTACTACTAGATTTTAAATCACAGGTCGCTGACTTCGTCATTTTAGCAAGAGAATTTCTCGCTCATTCCATCGTTGACAAGCATAAGATGGTTACAATACAAGCACTAATTACAGCTAAATGTAAAAAGGTATGTAATGTATCTTCAAAATTTTTATTCATTATGATAATCTTTTCTGAATATCAAATTCAAAGTACACTTCTTGAATAATTACACAGGCGGGCAAACCATTTTACTTATCTGGAAATATCCTAGAAAACACTTTGAGAGCTGGAAAAATCACTGATTGTGATTTGAGTGATTTGACAAACATAGCCATACAAGGAGGTGGTTTACTTCTGCGTAGTTACACTAAACCAGAATATGTCATCACAGCTATAAGAATGCTTAAATCTATCAACTCGACTATTGAAGAACTACCTAAGAATCCAACTGACGATTTTTGGACTTTGTGCATGGAGGTAATGTCTAAGGTTTTTTGACTTTGTTTTTCTTAGACTCTTTATACCGCTATTGATATGATTCTTTTCATATTGGCCACCAGATTGTGCCGGATAGATTGCCATCAGACTTCCAGGGCATAGAGAGACAATTTTTTTTAAGATTTTCGAAATATGAATAATTGGATTTACGTTTATGATAGGCGACGATAACTATCAAGACTTAATTGGTCGATATTGAAATTACAATACTTAATCCTTATTTACAGCATACACCACCACCAGTAAACGCAGCAGATGCATGCGTTATTGGCTGCGCAATAATGGCCAGACAAACAAAATCTCAAGTGATTGTAGTCCCTACTGTGACCGGTAGAACGGCTATTCAACTCACTCAATTCGTTACCGATGCTATAATCATAACTATCAGTGTCGATCCATTAATTGCTAAAAAATTGCTCATTTATAGAGGCATTATACCCCTAATTTACGACAGTAAGTACTCAAAAATACATGTAGTCATGATGCTTTTTGTATCAGACAAATCTCCTTGAAATTGAACAAACGTCGTGGCATCACATCGTTTATAATGTTTACGCCGATGACGTCAGAATTTACGTACAGTGTATAAAGGAAAAGGAGACTTTAGACGTCTTCCAGTCAGTTATTTAAGCGCATTCACAAATTTACACAACCTATATTGTCCCGTTATTAGACAATGACCGTCGACATTTACAGACAATGACGTAGTCGTGGAGTGCCGGCCGAAGAATAGCATTCCCCCAACTCTTCTCGAGGGTGTCGTAAAAGGCGACTAAGAGATCTTCGACCCGTGCATATCGCCACCTAGCACATATGGGTCAGACTGGTGTCGGGCAGCAGCGACACTGGTATAGCATGCACTGCGATTGCCAACCCGCCTGCTCAGCGTGGCAATTAGAGCAACCCCCCTCAATATGGCAAGCCGAAACGTACCACGGCCCCCAGTTCCCGGTCGCCCTGCTATTCCTGATCACGGCGGCGGTCACGGTGACGGCAGGGCAGGGGGTGCGAAGAATCCCCGGGTTACGAAAGGCCGCCAAAAACAACTGACCTTGGCGACGTATAACGGACGCACGTTACGGCTAGACGAGCACCTAGCGCAACTCGAAATCGAGCTCGGAAAAATAAGGTGGCATATTCTTGGGTTATGCGAAGTCCGAAGAGAGGGGGAGGACACCGTAACCCTTGATTCAGGCAACCTTATGTACTTCCGAGAGGGAGACCAGCTATCCCAGGGTGGCGTAGGGTTCCTGGTTAATAGAACCCTGTGTGACAACGTTGTGGAGATTTCGAGTGTGTCGAGCAGGGTCGCGTACCTGGTAATTAAGCTAACCGAGAGGTATAGCCTCAAGGTTGTGCAGGTTTACGCACCGACCTCGACACACTCGGACGATGAGATGGAAGATATGCTTGGCGACATATCGAAGGCCTTACACTTCACCACCAAGGCCCACTACAATGTTGTCATGGGGGATTTTAACGCAAAAGTGGGAGTACAAAATTACAGCGAATCGGTAGTAGGGTCCCATGGGTATGGAAGCAGGAATCATAGGGGGCAAATGCTAGTCAACTTCCTCGAAAAGGAGGGGCTCTTCTTGATGAATTCGTTCTTCAAGAAACAGCCTCAAAGGAAGTGGACATGGCAAAGCCCCGACGCTATGACCAAAAACGAGATCGACTTCATCATTACGGACAAGAAGCGCATATTCAGAGACGTCTCAGTGATCAACAGGTTTAACACCGGAAGCGATCACAGACTTGTGCGAGGCTCTCTGAATATCAATTTTAAGCTTGAACGTGTCCGTTTGATGAAGTCCAGGCTCCGGCCAACCCTGCTCCAAACTGTAGTGGGATCTGAAACGTTCCAGTCAAATCTGGAAAACCGATTTACTGTCGCGGAAACCACAAACAGCGTTGACCAGGCCCTCGAAAGGGTGGTCGGAATCCTCAGGGAGGAAGGTATGAGTTTTTGCGAATTGCAGCGTAAGGGCAGGAAGTCGAAATTTTCGGAAGAAACACTCGAGCTTATGAAGGTACGACGGGAAGACCCACCAGCCACTTTGTCAGACAGACATGCTCTAAATAAGAGAATTGGCAAACTGGTACGACGAGACCTCCGATGCTCCAACACTCGATCTATAGAGCGAGCTATCGAGCAAAATCGGGGGTCCAAAGTGTTTGTCCAATCGCTTGGGAGAAGCCATCTGACGAAGTTGACTACCACGGATGGAGTAGTCGTTTCTTCTAAGCCGGAGGTACTTTCGGAGATTGAAAACTTCTACAGCCAGCTTTACGCATCGCATTCATCTCAACCTGATCCCGGAAATGAGAATTCTAGAGCCACACTTACGCGCCACTTTACTGAAGACTTGCCAGAGGTCAGCCTAGGCGAAATCGAGTTGGCTCTTAAACAGCTTAAAAATGGAAAAGCCCCTGGAGAGGATGGTATTACGACTGAGCTTCTGAAATCTGGTGGCACACCTGTAATGAAGGAGCTCCAAAGAATCTTTAATACTGTCCTCTTCGATGGGAGAACTCCAGAGGCGTGGAGTAGGAGTATTGTCGTATTGTTCTTCAAGAAGGGTGATAAAACCCTCTTGAAAAACTATCGACCCATTTCGCTCCTCAGCCACATCTACAAGTTGTTTTCAAGAGTCATCACGAATCGCCTTGCGCGAAGACTCGATGAGTTTCAACCACCGGAACAGGCCGGGTTTCGATCGGGGTACGGCACCATAGACCACATCCACAGTGCGGCAGATTATACAGAAGACCGAAGAGTATAATCGACCCCTGTGCATAGCGTTTGTGGACTATGAGAAGGCCTTTGACTCCATTGAGACCTGGTCTGTTTTGGAATCTTTGCAGCGATGCCAAGTCGATTGGCGATATATCCAAGTGCTGAGAGGCCTGTATAACGCCGCTACTATGACCGTCCAAATCCAGAACCAGCGGTCTGAGCCTATCCCCATGCATCGTGGTGTGAGACAAGGGGATGTTATATCCCCCAAATTGTTCACAAATGCATTGGAGGACATGTTCAAGGCGCTGGACTGGAACGGACGTGGTATTAACATAAACGGCGAGTACCTCTCACACTTGCGATTTGCAGACGATATCGTCATCGTAGCAGAAACGCTGCATGATTTGCAACATATGCTGAATGGCCTAGCTGATTCTTCGCAACGCATTGGTCTCCGGATGAACTTGGACAAAACCAAGGTTATGTTCAACGAACATGTAAATCCGGAACCAATTGCAGTACAGGGCAGTATTCTCGAGGTTGTTAAGAAGTATGTTTACCTTGGGCAAACTCTGCAGTTGGGTAAAAACAACTTCGAGAAGGAAGCAAATAGAAGAATACAGCTGGGCTGGGCAGCATATGGGAAACTTCGTCGGGTCTTCACATCGCCAATTCCACAAAGTCTAAAGACGAAAGTCTTCAATCAGTGCGTCCTACCTGTTATGACATACGGTGCCGAGACGTGGACACTCACGGTTGGTCTGGTCCACAAATTTAAAGTCGCTCAGCGAGCTATGGAAAGGGCTATGCTCGGAGTTTCTCTGAAGGATCGAATTCGGAACGAAGTGATCCGACAGAGAACCAAAGTCATCGACATAGCTCACCGGATAAGCAAACTGAAGTGGCAGTGGGCCGGCCATATCAGCCGAAGAACCGGCAACCGCTGGGCTAAACGAGTTCTTGAGTGGAGACCGCGGATCGGTAAGCGTAGCGTAGGACGCCCTCAGACTAGGTGGCGATGATCTTTGTAAGGTGGCTGGCAAGAGCTGGATGAGAGTGGCCGAGGATCGTGCGCGGTGGCGTGCAATTGGGGAGGCCTATGTCCAGCAGTGGACAAATGTAGGCTGATGATGATTAGACAATGACCGTAACAGATTTAATGTGTTCAATATTATTTTGTTTTATGTACTCGAATGGTTCATTTTCTCACTATAGAACAAGATAATTTTAATCAATTACAGGTACATCTATGTTTTTCTTTGTTATTAACATCTTGTAGATAAGATTTTTTAAAATGGATTCGTAACTGTATATTTGTTTACAGAAACACCTCAGAAAGATTGGTATGACGATATGATGGCTCGCGTGGATTATGCCATTATGTACGCACTTCATAATAATATTCTTAAGTATGGGGAAACATATATTTGTCTCAGGAAAAATGACGCCAGAAGCAGTTTCTGTGATAATATTAATATTTTAAAAATTGACAAGGAAGTTGGTAGCTTGTACAGGTTAGAAATCCATACACAATATTATTCAATGCAACTAAATTTCATTATTTCAATATTTTTGTAATACTTATTTCTTTTTACAGAATAAAATGTGAAGAATAAGTATCAAAGAACTACCTATCTAAGTCTTATCTGTAAAGTGAAACTAAATACTTTATTTACCTTGCTTGTATTGTAAAATACCTAAATAAACCAATAACAATAGCTCTTCAATTTTATTTATTTTATTTTATTTATTGGGGTAAACTAACAGTGTCACAATAAATTAAACATAACAGTTTTACAATAAAATACGTTATAACTGTGTCACCAGCACCGTTTACCACGGTTTACTATAATACAATTAATTTCTAGCAGTTTGAGAGAAAGTTGCACTGAATTTAACAATTAAGTAAGTAGGTGTTTATCACTTAGGTAATTAGTTGACAATTCGTTGTGTATATGTATATGTTTGGCATCTGCTTATTTATACTATGTAGATCTTGCGATCGGGTTGAACTATCAGCAAGCATAAATGCCAAGGGACAATAACTGTAAGATTAAGTATTACCCAAAAGAAGGTCAATGATTCGCCTCCTAAAGGCGCCAGTACGCATAGTTATTATGTCTACCGTGTTAAAATTAACATTATAATGGTTAACGAGTTGATACATAGGAGAACGTTTACCGATATTAGTACGGCATCGTGGAAGTGCAAACATGTGACACTGGTTACGACGGTGAAATCTGACAGGAACTCTGTAAAATAGTTTGTTAATTAAGGTAGTGCAATCATATTTATTTTGAAGAAGATCAAATAGCATCATTACCTGTAGTTGCAGACGTCTATGTTTGAGAGTAAGAATTTTATATTTTTTAAGGAGATCATTATAGGTTAATCGCGCGCGAAAGCATTTAAAGTGCACACAACGCAAAAATTTCCTCTGTACAGACTCCAGGGCATCGACATATTTATTATAATATGGGTTCCATATAGGAACAGCATATTCAAGCTGTGAGCGTATAAGGGTCTTGAACAAGTATAAGTATGTCGAGCTACGCGTGAATTTGGTGCTAGACCTCATAACAAAACCATACATCTTAAAAGCCTTACTTATTATTCTATCGATGTGTTCATCTAAATGAAGTTTACTGTCCAGGACTACCCCTAGATCTCTAATCGTTTGCACTCTGTCCAGCTTTTTTCCGTGTAGCGTATATGGATATAAAATGACGTTTCTTTTTTTCGTAAAGGAGATGACTTTACATTTGCTAATGTTAAGACTGAGTTTATTATTAGTGCAATAAGAAGCAAAGCGGTCAAGGTCTTTTTGAAAATTACATTGATCTTCATGATTTTCTATATAATGAAAGATTTTAATGTCATCAGCATAAAGAATATAGTTACAGAATTTAAAACAGCTATGGACGTCGTTGATAAATAAAACAAATAAAAGGGGCCCAAGAATAGAGCCCTGAGGCACCCCAGATGTAACGGAGACTGATTCAGACTTGTGACCATTTACCACAACTATTTGCGACCGATTAGTTAGGTATGACTTAAACCATCGCCATAGGTTACCGCGTATACCATTGAAAGCTATTTTGTCCAATAAGATTTTGTGGTCCACTCTGTCAAAAGCCTTTCGAAAGTCAGTATATACACTGTCTGTCTGTCTGTTTGCATCCATATTGTCAAACAGATAAGATCAATCAATCAATCAATCAATCAAATTCTTTATTTGCGAATATGGGTAAATAATACATAGGTGGTTAATCTACAGGTAGCCAAGCCATATTCAACCTAATGGCATGCAAATTTTAATAATTTAGATACAAATAAAAATAAAATTTAAAATAAATTTTAAAATAATATTCAAATAACTAATTTTACTATATAAATCTTACATTTCTTTGTCTTCGAGGTAACTTTTGACACAATAATAGGCCTTTTTCAGCAACATATCAAGTAGTCTCTGTTTAAATACATATAGGCTCTTACTGTTGATAATGCTGTTAGGGAGTTTATTGTATATTGTGGGAGCCATACAGAAGAAACTATTACGGTACAATGAAGTCCTACATGGTGGCAAGCATAATCTATTTTTTTGACGAGCACTTTGGCGTTTCGTAAATAAGCTCATATTACTCCGAACAAATATTGCACTTTCATAAATATAGAGGCATGGTAAGGTAAGGATTTTCAGCGATTTAAAATATGGTTCACAGCTGTCTCTCCTAGTAAGTCTACAAATAGCCCTTATGCAGTTCTTTTGTGCCTTAAATACGGAGTCTTTATCTGTCGAATTCCCCCAGAAAATTATACCGTATCGCATTGTCGACATCACATATGCATGGTAAGCGGTCACAGCAGTAGGAATGTGCACAACTTTGGAGAGCATTCGTAAAGCGTACGAAAAACGACATAATCGTGAGCATAGATTTTTTATGTGTGGCTTCCAACTAAGACTATGATCTACTGTTAATCCTAAGAATTTAATTGCAATTACTTCTTCAATATTCGTACCGAGGTAATTAATGTTCATTGAGCTAATTATATTATTTCTGTTTCTAAATGCCATTATCTTAGTCTTGTTTAAATTTATCATAAGGTTGTTTGAATTTAGCCAATCAATTATATTAATTAAAGAATTATTTATGTCATTTTGAAGTGATAGTGTATCCTTATTCGAAAACATTACTGTGCTGTCGTCAGCAAACAGTACCATAGGGAAATTTACAGAGCGAGGAAAGTCGTTGATATATATGAGAAATAACAGCGGCCCCAGTATGCTTCCTTGAGGCACGCCATTTGTAATTTCTCTGTAATCAGATAGATATTTTGTCTCCGATTTCGACTTTAGACAGATTCTCGAAATAACTGTCGCTTGCTTCCTCTTGCAAAGGTACGATTCAATTAAGTTAAGGGAATTTCCTCTAATACCATATGTATAGAGTTTGTTTTTTAAGATGGAGTGGTCGACATAGTCAAAGGCTTTGGTTAGGTCCATATACATTGCACATGTATGGTCCTTTTTGTCAAGACATACCATTACTTTATTTAAGAATTGATAAATAGCCTGATTTATCGTTTTATTCTTTCGGAATCCTATCTGTTCATTTGCTAGTACTCCATTTCTTTCAAAGTAACTGTAAAATCTTTGGTAAATAACTTTTTCAAAGACTTTGGAAAAAACAGGAATGAGCGAAATCGGACGATAGCAAGACATATCTTCTGCGTTTTGCTTTTTAAATAGAGGTTTAACCACACTCACTTTTAGTTTATCAGGATAGCTACCACTCGTAATACACAAATTAAGGATGTAACATAACACAGGAGATATAACCGTAGACACGTGTTTTACAACTTTAGTCGATACTTCATCGTATCCAGTGGAAGATGTATTTTTTAATCCTTGTATAGTTTTATTCACTTCATCGGGTGTAGTTGGCATTATAAATATTGAATTAGGCCTACTGTAAAAAACCTTTTTTTGTGTTGGTTTCATTGAAATTGAAGGTTTTATTTGATCTACAAAGAAGTTATTAAATTCTTGGGCTATATCTTTAGGATCAGTTACATATTTGTCATTTACCTTTAGTTGTCTGATGTCATTATTTGATTTATTTGAATTATTAGTGTTGTCATTTATAATTTTCCATGTGGCTTTAGTTTTGTTGTGGGAGGTGTTTATATAAAATTCATTTTGAGATTTTTGAGTGAGTTTAATTATTCGGTTAAGACGTGCAGAGTAATTTTTAAAATTCGCTTTATCAGTTGCACATTTACTCCTTCGATACTTCCACAACAAGTTCCGTTTCCGCTTGGAGCATGTTTTTATACCATTACTTATCCACTTAGGTCGTCTGTTTAAGGTGACTTTCGTTTTTACCACAGGGAAACATAATTTATAGAAAAGGGTAAACAGTTCATGGAAACTTTCAAAAGCCATGTTCGAGTCGTGTGTAAGATACGTGTTAATAAATGTAAGTGAACTTAGGCAATCTTTAAATTTTTTTAAATTTGATTCGCAATAGTCACGCCTTTGTTGGTACCAATAATCGATACGAGCATTAAATTTGACAGGACATGTAAGCAGTTGCGCAGTATGATCAGACAAAGCAAGTTCCCGTATGCTGCTTTTACATCCCTGTATATTATGGATGACATTGTCAATACAAGTTTGACTACTTAGCCTTGTAGGGGTCCTGATTTCTAGTTTAAGGTTGTAGCCGTGCAGAAGATATTGAAAATTCAAAGCATGTATATTCTCATTCAATATATTAATGTTAAAATCCCCACAAATGACTATTTTTCTTTTTAGGTTGCAGTGCGAATGTAAGATGTCATTTAAATTATTAAGAAATATGTCTATTTGTTCATTATTATTTTTTGGTGGACGGTAGATACAAAAAATTAAGATATTGTAATCTATGAGTTCAATAGCACTACATTCAAAATGTTTATCCAAATATTTTGACAAATCGATTTTTTTATATCGCATTCCCTTTCGAATCAATATACAAGTGCCTCCATGTCTAGTTTTCCTAGTTGACCAACAACAGTTCGAAAAATTTGGTATATGCAAATATGTTACATCGTCATCTATCATATTGTGTTCGGTTATACAGAGTACATCAACGTTAACTTCATTATTATTGCTAAGGTTATCTATTGCGATGGTTAACAAGTCCGATTTATTTATAAGATCATCAATGTTTTGGTGCATGATAGTAATGCTATTGGTCACGAAAAAGATTATCGGGAGAAACAGCTATATTAGGCGTTATCGGGCTATCAACATTTAGAATCGGTGAGGGCAGTTCAGTTTGCGTGCTTTTATGTGCAGTTTGTGTGAAATTCCTAACATTCAACATTTTCCTTTTTTCAGTTGTGTTGTATCTCATTAGGTTAAGTTTATAATCCACGCGTAATATTTCTCGCAGTAGAGATCGACAAGCATTTAAAGCGCTGGAAATATGACCGAATCCATGCCTTTTATGAAACAATTTAGTGCAAGTAACATTATTAAGGTCTTTACACAGAAATCTCAATTCGTAATTTAATTTTTGTACTTGTAAGTAATTATTATATGGAACCTCAGATAAAATTACGTTAGTATTTTTAGCTATTTCACAGAAATGTCTGATCTTGTACTGAAATTCTATTGGATTCCGTTCGTTAATACCGGCCAAGACAATGACAAAGTCCTGATCAGTCAGTTCTGTTAAGAAATGCTTACCAAAATTTAGCACCTCATTAATATTCTTCCCTTGTTGATCAGCGATGATTATAATATTTCTTTTTTTAGTTGGTATTTCAGTTTTTCCAATGTTATTTATCGGTATTTTTGCATTGTTGATGTCCTGGTTTGTGACTGTTGATACCGATTCAGGTGTTGAATTTATTGGTTGGGTATTCTGTGGTAAATTATTGAAAGTGTCCTGTGCAATTTCAGGCTGGCTTACATTTTTCTTTTTAGATTTATTCTTCTTTTTACGAGTAGATGATGGTGTCACGCTTGTGTCTTCTGATTGAAACTGTTTCCGGGTAGCTACGGCTTTATGAGATACAGGAGTCGAAATTACTCGTTGAATATTCTGTGCCGAGTTACCAGACGTTTCCTGAGTAGTTTCCAGTTGGCATTTATTTTTAGAAGTATTATTCTTACTTTTTTTGCGAGTAGAGGATGGCGTCATACTTTTTCTGTCCTCCAATTGGACCTTTTTTAGTGTAGATACGGCTTTATGAGTTTTTTCTAATTCTTTCTTAAGGTTTGTGGTTTCTACATTTAATCTATCAATTTCTTCATGAGCACTTTGTAATTCCATTGTAAGTCTATTTACCTTTTCATTTAAGTTCATTACAGTGTGGCTATCATTTAAAGAAGTATTTGGCAAACTCATTATCGTTTCGTCTAGACTTACATAACTTTGGAATGATACGTTATTTAGGGAATTCGATCTTTGTAATTTTTTGCGTAATGTTACGTTATCCATTTTTGTTAAGTCAAGTTAGTGGTTGCCAACAGTGAAGATACGTTTCCGAACGCAAGACGTGTGCTCTGCGGTTGGTAATATTGTTTCAAATTGACAGTGACAGGCAGTTTGTGTCTGTGATCCAATCAGCTGGTATGAATTCGTGTTACAAAATTTCTCTCAATTTTTTGATTTTAATAACGGATGTTTTTAAAGAAAGTAGTTAAAATGTCAGGCTCACCGAAGAAAACAATCCGTATTTTTCTGCTTCGATATTGATGGAATAGTTGATTAATAACTTTGTTCGACAAGATAACCTCTCAGGTTTGTCCACTTTTACACTTTTTAGCTTATAGGTGCAATTAAAACAATACTTTTAATTAAAATTAGAGCACGTACAAATAATGTTTGTTTACCTTGGCAGTGTTGCCAGCCTAAGATGTATATACTAACAGATTGGTTGTGGTTGATCTACGTTGTACAAATCCATGCTGTTGCTCTATGATTGTATTGTGCAAAGAGGGGTAGATGCGACTGTGAACCAATCTCTCGAAAAGTTTTGACAGAGTGGGCAGGATTGATATCGGACGATAGTTTTCAATATCAGCCTTGTTGCCATCCTTGAATACTGGCACAATGCGTGCTGACTTCCATATGGATGGGAACACCCCTTCCTGTAAACACATGTTGAAGATCTTATGTAGCGGATAATGTAATACTAAGGCCGTAGACTTTAAAAATGTTGGTGGAATGTTATCTAAACCGGCACTTTTAGAAGTGTCCAGAGCACGAAGTTCCTTTAAAACTTCTTTATCAGATATTTCAATACTGTGAATATTTAGATCAGAGATGTGACTATTATCAGGCAAATTATTTATATCATAAGATTCATTAGTAATACTTGATGGTTCAAAAACAGATTTGAAATATGTTGAAAAAAGACGCGTTGTTTCTTCTGGATTATGAGAAATTATGTTATTATGAAATACCTTGTCCGGAACAGATGACACACCTTTCAAATTATTAACATATGTCCAGAAATATTTAATGTTTCTACTGATACTATCTTCAACTGAAGTCATGTATTTTTTATAGCAAATATGAGACTCCCTTGCAAATCTTTTTCTGTACATAGAGAACATTTCATAGTCAGAAATATTTTTGAATTTTTTCCATTTGACCCAGGATTTATTCTTGTTTTTAAAAATGTGTATAAGTCCTGGTGAAAACCATATGGGAAATTGAGAAGATTTAATTCTTTTTTGTGGAACATGAGCCTTAACGGTTTGATATATTTTTTCATAGAACTCAGAAACTACCGTTTCAGCATTTTTATTTAAAAAGAGGTCGTCCCAGTCAATATTTGAAAGGTCATTATTAATAGTTGTATAGTTGGCTTTATTAAAATCATATTGTGTTCTTGGCCTAATTGACATGGGTGTTGTATTTATATTTAAAGATATGACTGTGAATAATGCGGGATGATTTTCATCAGCAGGGACCAGAGAAGTAGGAGCTAATGATATTAAATAACTGTTTTTGTTTGTGATGAATAAATCTAATAACCTATTTCTAAAATTTTTACATTTATTTATTTGGAAGCAATTAAACAAACTAATAAAATTAATTAAATGTTTGTTGGATAGACAATCGCAGTTACGTGGGATCGGTTCGAGGTGGGAAGAGCAGTCACGCCACTCTAATGATGGCAGATTATAATCACCAACAATAATAAAATCATCAACGTTAATAGATTGTAGTGCGCATGCAAGATAATCGAAATGGGTCTTATATGCATCAGAGTGTACTCTAGGCGGAATATACAGGGAGGAAAAAAACGACGAACACAGCCGAAAGTTTGATGATATGTACCTTACATACATGCGTTTTGTGCAAATTTAATTTAAAAATAGTTTATTGAAAAAAAAGGCACTGACCTGCTAATTTTCTACGTGTAGGTATCCCTAATACTACACAACAACAGTGCATACGGCAAAAATACCTACACGGACAGAAACTACTACGCTACGGACAGTCCGTAGGCCACGACACACACATACCTGCCTACCTATTCATTGAAATTCTTATCACTTAAAAAATCAAAGTTTTTACATTAAAAACCGAAGTACGTACCGGAAAGTATCTACTACACACAATGCTCGATGTGTACGAGCGCCTCTTATGCCACACAACACTCAAAACCACTAAAGAACTCGTAAAACACTAAACACCATTCAAAACGCCTAATCCATTTAACAAAATAACAAATAATACTAGAAATTTTCATAATTTAGTTTTAGTATTTTACCTATTGACAGAAGTTTATTTATTTGTCACTATGGTAACCGTGACAATTACTATGCATAGCAGGTGCACGTCGAGCTTTATACAATTTTGGCTCCTATGTCATAGAACTTAAGAACGGTACAAAGTCCAATATGTAAAGGTCGACCTGCTATGCGATTCTCTAAGCGCAAACGTCGTGACAGCTTTGTTCGCAGCGGCTGTAACAGCGGTGAACGCACGATTGGTATTCTCTTAATCACATTTCTGCGCTGTTCGACAGTAGCGCCGCACGGCTGTAGACGGCGTGACACGGAATTACTTATTTGACATTTCGTGTATGAAATTGGTATTCTGTAAGCAAAACAGCTTTAACTTTGACAACAGCCTCGACGTACGCTTACAATTTTTAATGTCAAATCCAAAAGCTTCCTTTTAGTGGCTGTCGGCAAGGATTTTGTAATAAATTAAATTGTGTGAATTAAGTTTCAAGTGCTAAATATTGGATTTTATTATGAAATATATATAATTATATAAAATATGTAAGTACACACCGTTTTCATTAACTATTTTGTGTACAAACACTTTCCTAAAATTCGGCGTCAACATAAGTTTTTAAGTAAACAGTGGTAGATAAGTTAGTTTTTTTTCACAAATTATTATTTTTACAGGGCTGCAAGAGTCTCGTGTATGTTGTTCCTTTTAGAAGAAGCTAAGAGACAAGACGAGTTACGTAAAAGACGTCAAGGTCGTAGAATACGAAACCTAGTCTCCTAACAACAGACATGGACTAGGTACATACGCGCTTTCAGACTCACATAGGAGTTGATAGCCATGTTAGAAGGCGAATTGTGCCGTTAATGCCTGAACAAACACGGCGAGGTGGGCTCAGTCATCACACCAAGATAATTCAAAAAGAAATTCACTTACTTACAGTCTTACCAGTGTCTAGTGTCTATCAAGGTATTTATGTACTAAAACTTTAATAATTTCAATTACAACAATAAAAATCATTTTCTGTTCCAGATACTATGTACGGGAGAGACAGCACGTTTATTAGATACTAGCTGACCCGTGCCCACTTCGTTGGGCATAATGTTAAAAGCCTTTTTATATTTTGGTTTTTTATATAACCTATGACACTTAGCAATAATGTGGCTTTCTATTGGTGAAAGAATTTTTAAAATCGGTTCAGTAGATCCCGAGATTACCCCTTACAATTTAACAAATACACAAACTTTACCTCTTTATAATATTAGTATAGATGGAAAATATTAGAAGCTTTTGTGGTGTTTTATTGAAAACAATTCAAATTTAGGTGGTGGAAGGGTGGTATTTCATATGTTTTCAGGTGATTCCGCCTACGGGCAGAGGTCCTACATGATGACCCCATGCATTAATCCTGAGCCTGGTTCTTCAGAGGAATAGTGTTGACAGAACCATTGGGATTCTAAAGAGCAGATTTAAATGTCTTCTGGTTCACAGAGTTTTGCACTATGATCCAGAAATGGTATCCTAAATTGTCAATGCTTGCTGTGTGTTGCACAATATATGTAATCGTGCTGGAGTACCAGTCTTAGAATTAACAAATAATTTGCAAGAAGAAGAAAGTCGGATTCATCAACTTTTGCGGCGAGGGATTTATCAGGTGGAGCCCGATGCGGTACTATAGGTGCCCTAGAATATGGTCGGACTTGTCGACGCCAACTTATAAATATGTTATGGCGGGTAAGGCGGTAAATTTCAAAATAAGTAAAACCACGATATTAAATTTTATTTTTATATACAGACTTATACTATGACAATAAAAACTAAATAACATTTGAGTATTTATTTTATCCCTACTTACATATAATAAAACAAAGTCCTCCCGCGCATCTGTCTGTCTTTTGAAATAGATTTTAAAATTTCACCTCCCCCAGGTGGGATTCGAACCCACGACCCCTCGAAATCCGGCCGAGTGCTCTAACCACTGAGCTACCGGGAAGGTTAGTAATGGTGGTAAAATTTCTCATTCCTTTTAAAACTGCGTGAGTTGCAGAGCTGTCTGTCGGTCTGTTTATAATTCAAAACAACCCCTCCATAAACACCATAATTACATTGGAGCTCTATCTCTATGTTGTTGAATGGCTTCAATTATCTGTGGCGCGACATTGTCTAGTGTTGGTGAATCTGCTTCTGGCCTCTGCCATCATGTGGGACTGCAATTTCTTGTTCCTGAAATAACAACAGACATTAAAACAAGCACTAAATTCATATGAATACAGAAAACTATCACTAAAATGTATTTAAATTGTGTAGTTTATATTCCTTTTTGTGGCAGCTTTTTTATCTTTTCAATACTACACATATAACAAAAAGCAAAGAGCTCAATTTAGTACGTATAATGCAAGGGTGCACCGGTTCCCTGGCTAGTGGCTTTTTTGCTGTAAGGAGTACACACATTTAAACACAAACTGCAGCATGTAAACATGTCATTTATTACATACCTTAGCCCACTGTTTCCAATCTTTTATATACCGTTGCCAACACTGTTCAAGACCCTAGCGATTTCTGACCATCCGTTTCACATCCGGGCCCTGACATTGGCTGTACGGGCATGTCCAGTGGTAAGATCAGATCTTGTCTCCATCAGCCCAATCAACTTCTTTGCCTGGGCTAGAGTCCTGTGTTACGAGCCACTGCAAGCAATAAGTTAGGTATATTATAAGTTGTCAGTGAAGTAAGCACGTATGTATTTCATCATCATCATCATCTCAGCTCGTTTCTGCAGACTGTTGAGCATAGGCCTCTTTTAGTAGGTACGCCAACCAACTCGGTCCTGTGCCATTCTCATCCAGGTACGACCTGCGACTTTATGTATTTACTTTCAATATTTTTATTATTTTTTTTAAAAACTTTAGTTATGGATAGGTAGGTATTACTTACTTTTGATTCAATTCACTATGCACTGCACCACAGTATTTATTACACAGTTACCACAACAACGTATTGACGTAGAGTGTACAAAATAATGTTCTACATTTCGTAGTAAAAAATTTCAAGTGGCTGGCGTGGGTCGGTCTACCCAAAATTTTATATTTGAATTGGAATTTATTTTTTGTTTACCAATAAACTTCTAGGTTAGGTTATTTGTAGTTAATTTTGACAACCACTCAGACAGTCGGGCGAGTGACATTTTTTTTCACAAAAGACATTTTACTTTATTTATTTCGTGTTAAAAATACATTCAAGTAATTACTACATGTTGCATTTAGGTGAAAATGTGATTATCATAATTTTAATTACAAAGAAATAGCCAATATCTACTAGTCGAGAATTTATCGATTGTGCAAGTAGGAATACAACACCGCTCTAGCACAGCCATGCGAACAGTCATGCGTTCACGCAGCCGAGAGATCGACGATGAGCTAATAGAGCTTAGAGAATACCAAACAAAACGCCGTGACCACAGCGAACGATGTAAAGGCTGTGACATCCGTGATCACAGCCAAGGCGCAGCGACAAACCTTTCGCTTAGAGAATCGCACTACTGCTCTTGCCTGTACGTAAGGAACAGCTGATTTAGGGATGAAAACACACAGTTATTCAAGGAATGTTTGTTAGTCAATTACTCCGAAACTATTACACTTAGAGAAAAAATCTTTCACGAGCATAAAGTAGATGTATAAACCTCTTAAGATATTTCGGGAGTGTCGGTCGCTCTCAGGGCACCCTGTATACTGCACTAATTACGAGACAGTAGTTGCGTGAGCGTAGACAGTAGTTGCGTGAGCGTGAATGAATTGTTTGACTTTGTAGTTTTTTTTTAAATAGCGGAAATGATAACTATTAAAGGTAAGAAAAGGAAAAAGGTTCAACAGCGGCGGGAGGTATTCGTCAAATCGCGCGTCAAAACTCGCGACCGCGTGCATTATGGCACTTTCTGGCACCAAAAACTACTTTGTGTAATTTTGTCCACTCTGGTTAAATTATACATCGTTTTTGGTTTCAATCCGTTTTAATTTGACTGTACTTTATATGTGCAAGCGAGTTGACGACAAAAAAAATAAGTTAAATCAGAAAGTGCCATCTCGAGAGCACTTGTAAGTTTATACGCGCTACTGTCATAGTGGGTGATTGTTGGAATAGAAACACATCTTCAGATAACAATCATGTATTTCTTTATACTTTTATTACATACATTTTGAACACTACCAAACACAATTTAATTACCCCATATGACTAATAATTATCTTTCATTTTAAATCAAGTTTAGTTCCTATAAAAACATTTATCTAAAACGTAGTAAAATACATTTATCTATAAGATATCATAAATGACATAATCTAAAACTAGACATCTTGATATCTGTCTAATTCATAAAGCTCCAATTTTAAAAACTTCTTCAAATCAAATATTTATAACCGGCCAGTTCTAATAAGTTCTAATACAATTCCTCAAATAAAACCTACAACATCCCCTCTGAATTGTATATCAACTACTTCAAATACAATTAATTATTTATATACCTCTTCAACATCTCTTCAACACTAATCTTCTTAAAACCCATATTATATGTCCCTACCTACATCATAGCTAAATAAATATAATACAAATCCACCCAATTATAAATTATTAATTAACAATCAAATTAAAATAATTAAAATATAACATAACATCATTAAACTAAATTTTGAATATCATTCCAAAATCTTACACCTACTTTAACATAATAATTAGAGTCCACAGTTAACTAATTATCACTGATCACTCACAATAAACTTCCTCAATCTTAAAAACTTAGTTCTATCAAGTCCTTTTGTTAAAATGTCTGCAATATTAGAGTTGGTCGGACAATAAAAAATTTCAATTAAATTTTGATCAATCTTTTCTTTAATAAAATGATATTTAACATCTATATGTTTACTTCTCCTACTGAATATACCATTTTTAATCAAAACAATAGCCGACTGATTATCCACATACAATTCTGTTTTTGGAACTTTACCGATCAATTCTTTATATAAACTTTGAACATACAACAAGTCTTTAATACATTCTGCAGCAGAAATATATTCTGCCTCTGTTGACGAAAGAGCAGTGACGGACTGCTTCCGTGAACACCAGTGTACAGGTCCACCACTATACAAAACAACAAAGCCAGTTGTGCTTTTCCGTGTATCTGGATCACCTGCGAAATCTGCATCACAATATGCCCTCAGTGTCAAATCATTTCCCTGCAGATAACGAATTCCTGAGTCTACAGAACCTTTGAGATACCTAAATAAACTTTTTGTATTCGAGAAATCATTTAAATTTGGACATTCCTGATGTCTACTACAATAACCAACCTGAAACGCTATATCTAATCGTGTTTTATTAACTAGATATAATAAAGAACCTATTAATTGTCTATATCGATGCACATCACTCTCTTTACCTTTCCCCTCTTGATGTGTGTCGATTAAGATATCCGCTGAGCAGATTTCTTTAATATCATTATAACCATTTTTCTTTAATAAATCATTAATATAAGATTTCTGATATAATTTAATATAATTTTCATCTAATAAAACATCAATTCCAATAAATTTCTCAACTTTATCAAATTTCCTCATTTCAAATTCTTTTTCTAATTGTTTTATAATGACATTTAGTTCATTCTCATTACTACCAATTAAAATACCATCATCAACATAAATTGCTAAATATATTTCCTTTTCTTTATATACAAACAAACAAGGATCTAACTTTACTGATACAAAACCTAATTTCTTGAGACATTCAGTAAGCTTGATGTTCCACATAAGTGGTGCTTGTTTCAAACCGTATAGACTTTTCTTTAATTTGCACACTTTCTTTTCTTTATTTTCATTATATCCCGACGGTATTTCCATATAAATATCTTCCTTTAAATCTCCATAAAGAAAGGCAGTTTTTATATCAAATTGCTTAATTTTGTACTTTCTTTGTGCAGCAATAGCAAACAATAATCTTACACTTGTTGCATTAACCACTGGACTATACGTTTCTTTATAATCTATATTATACTTTTGAAGAAAGCCTCTTGCAACTAAACGTGCTTTATATCTACCTCCAGGCTTTATCGTAAAAATCCATTTACTGGTAATACATTTCCTATTTTTTGCTTCTGATTTTTCTACAATTTCCCAAGTTTTATTCTTTTCTAAAGAATCTTTTTCCTCTTGGATCGCTTTCTTCCACAGCTCTTTTTCTTTACTTTGCAAAACCTCACTGTAAGTTAAAAATGAACTTTCCAAATCATAATCCTGTAACCTCACAGGTAACCTTCTATTTCTCGTTGGTACAACTCTTCTTATTATTTCTTCCTCTTCCTCACTGACCAACTGTTCCTCCATCTCATCACTAGCATCTTCAAACGAATCACCAATTCCTCCTTCTTCTACTGCATTACCAATTTCTTCTTCCACTACTGCATCACCAATTTCTTCTTCCACTGAATGTCTTCCATCACCATTAAATTCTCCATCTCCATTATTCAACACTTCCTCACCAATACTATCTTCAAAAATTTCATTGTCTTCCACCAACTCCAACTCTTCATTGTTATAAAAACTATTATACTCTCTTTCTTTGCTCCTCTCGAAAGACTCTTCATTTCCCCTCTCAACTCCTCTCTCACCATTTGCTTCATCAACACGAAGTCCACGTTCCACATCGTTGTTTTCACAATTCTCAACAACATAATAATCTTTAAACAATTCACATAAACCCGATTGCTGTTTACTTAAATCACATTCCTTCAAATAATCAGCAACCATCTTCCCGTTATTAATGAAGGTTACGTCTCTGGAGTAATATATTTTATTTTCAATTGGATTCCAGATTTTATAACCACTATTCGTAAAACCAACTAACAAACCTTTTTTGCATCGCGAATCCAGCTTCCTTAAGCCACTATTTATTTTAAAATAAGCTAACGAACCGAAAATATTTAAATGTTTTAGATTTGGAATTCTATTAAACCACATTTCTGCAGGCGTTTTATTATTAATAGTATTTGAACATCTATTAGTCAAATATGTCGCAGTCATTGCTGCTTCGCCCCACAACGCTTTAGGTAAATTAAATTCAAAAAGTAAAGCTCTTGTTCTTTGCATTATTGTTAAATTCAAACGTTCAGACTTTCCATTATATTGAGGAGTATGCGCAATTGTAAAATCAATTTCAATACCTTTATGTATGCAGTAATTTTTAAATCGTTTATTATTATATTCTCCACCGTTATCGCACCTAAATATTTTAACTTTCTTATTAAAATGATTTTCCGCTAAATTAATGTAATTAATAATTTTTGTGTATGCTTCATCTTTTGTTTTTAAAAGAAATATTTTCGCAAAATGTGTGTAATCATCTAAAAAAGTTATAAAATACCTATAGCCATCACATGTTTCAGGAGTAATTGGTCCACAAATATCACTATGAACAATTTCTAAAGGTTCTGTAGCTCGGTGTCTAACAGATGAAAATGGTTTTCGACAAAGTTTGGCTTTAATGCAAACTTCGCAGTTGTCCACTTCTTTATTATCTCCAATATCCAATCCATTTACCAAATTTTTCGTGTTTAGTACTGGCGTATGTGCCAAAGCTCGATGCCAAAAGTTTAAATTTCTCCCCAATTTTGAAGTAATACAAGCATTGACTGACCTGTTATCCCGTACAGTGTACCTGTTAGCTGCTGATGCACTGACGCTGACGTAAAACAGTCCGTCGCTCCTCCTTGTACCTCTTAAGTAGACTACATTTGTGGCCGAATCTATAATTTCACATTGGTCGCTGAAAAAGATTATTTTATAATTATTCTCTGTTAACTTTGAGACAGAAATTAAATTCTTTTTAATCTGTGGAACACATAAAACATTAGAAAAATAGACTCCATTATTGGTAAATATTTTTCCTAATTTATTCACACAATGTATATTTCCATCCGCTGTTAAAATTTTGTATGAACAATTCTCTGTCTCCTCTAAGTATTCTTCCGAATTAATAATATGAAACGTTGCACCAGAATCTATAATAAATTCAATTTGCTTTCCAAATGAAGTTAAATTAGGTAAATTACTTACATTAGAACAGTTTGCCGTTTCCAGACAAAACTTGGAATAATGCGAGTTATTTTTACAATATTTGCAATTGTACTTTCCTGTGCAATTTGTGCTCAAGTGTCCTTTTTCCATACATTTGAAACATGTTTTGTCTCTATTTTCTGTAAATTTGTATGTTCTGCAAAATTTTGAAATATGTCCGATCTTTCCACATTTGAAACATTTCCTTTGAATTAGGAACGTTGGTTCAACTTCATTTCTTTTGTTTTCTGACATTTCAATGTCATTCTTCATATTATTCTTTTGTTCTGCTATTATTCTAGAAATTAAATTTATTCTTGTTTTCTCATCTTTATGCGTAGATTCCCACGCAGTTTTGAAGAATCTCATGCTCGCTGGTAGTCCGCTGAGGATCTTCGAGATAATTTGAATTTCTTCAATTTCAGATCCAAGAATTTTCAATTTAGTAGTTATGTTCTCTAATTTACTAATGTCTGTTAAAATATCATTTTCCGAAAATTTATAATTATAGAATTGTTCTAAAAGGTTACATTTTTCCGTATCGGAATTGCCACAGAAAATTCTATTCAATTTATCTAGAATTTCTTTTGTTGTATCAATATCTATGATGTGACATAGATATTTTTCAGCAATATTTGCAAAAATAATTAATTTTGCTTGTGCATCTTTTCTTTCAAAATCTTTCGGTTTTTCCTCATTGAATATATCCGAAATCCCTCTAGCTGCCAAAGCAATCATTAATTGTTTCCTCCATAACGAGAACTCACCTTCATTTTCCAATCTGGGAATTCTTCCTTGTGATTCACACATTGTTATGTAATTATTTCTCTACCATACTATTCCAACATCATAATTGTTATGCCCACTGGGCCCATAACCTGTCATAGTGGGTGATTGTTGGAATAGAAACACATCTTCAGATAACAATCATGTATTTCTTTATACTTTTATTACATACATTTTGAACACTACCAAACACAATTTAATTACCCCATATGACTAATAATTATCTTTCATTTTAAATCAAGTTTAGTTCCTATAAAAACATTTATCTAAAACGTAGTAAAATACATTTATCTATAAGATATCATAAATGACATAATCTAAAACTAGACATCTTGATATCTGTCTAATTCATAAAGCTCCAATTTTAAAAACTTCTTCAAATCAAATATTTATAACCGGCCAGTTCTAATAAGTTCTAATACAATTCCTCAAATAAAACCTACAACAGCTACTTGACGAATAGCTCAGCAGCGGACCGGAAAAAGTCATTTCTCGCAGGATGACGCGATTTTTTCTTGCAATGAAATAAGTAATTTTATTCATCTGAGAATGAAATTTATAAAACAAGTCCATTATTTCAAAGGGCAGTGCGATGCGGATTCTGTAACGGAAGGTCGGTGACGGTTTATCAAATGTATCAAATCCGCGACGCGGGCCCTCTGCGTCGCACTGAAAGCACTTCGAAATTCTTAAATTTTAGTATTTTTCTTCTTCTGTAATCTGTTACCAAATTCATGTGGGTTTCGTGTCATCATGGAAGTAATAAGTACTACGTAGTATTTATTACTTCCCTGCGTGTCATCTACGAGGTCTGACCTGACCATAAGGATCACGCCCACATTGCCTATCTCGTACTCGATGGCCTATCTATTAATTTCTTTCATCTATGTGTGTGTATACCATGCAGCTAGTACTTATTACTTCCATGATACCATGTGTATACCCCTTTCTCATGGTCCGAAAACTTTAGTCATAAACTTCATTATTACGTATTTTACTCTGTCATAAACATTGTGTCAAACTGATTGATATTCTTCATCGAGACTTAGAAATTATTTACATAGACACTATAAAAAGTATATTTGTACTTTTAGAGGTAAGTGCCTGCATCCTAATGCTATATAACGCTATTTAACTATTGTAATATTAACTATTAATCTGCAGAAATATTTACACCTGTTGTCCTAAAATCATGACTCATTTTCATGGGTCGTTCCGGCACACATTCGGACTACTGGACATTTCTGTAACGCATACTATAGACTCGTTTATGGAAAGATTATTTTTACTAGTCGATATAATACCGAATGCCCACATTCGGGGTGCGAGAGATTTTCGTTGAAACATGCCTTAAGACATATTATTACATGTCCGGAATACTTGTAGGCGCCGCGCAAAAACTACCTTATCGACTAATGATAATGAACCACCGAACAACAAAAAACATCATGTCAGGGAATAATATAGTGATATAAATTAAAGCGTTAATTGAAATTTTTAGATGTCTTTACAACCAAAGAAAAGAAGTATATTTCTTGATGTAGAAGACTTTGTTGAAGAAAAAAAACCTAGGAGGCAATTCACTCTTGCCACGTTCATTATTACATTTAGTAAGTTTTGGAAATAATTATTTAGAATGAAGTAAACTTAAGTGGCTAGGTACATTGTTTATTGATTTATTTATTAACTGACGCTTTTAGTATTTTATCGATTTGCTATTCTGATTTAATATTTACACTTTTTAATTACATTTTTTTATTTATGACAGGTGTAAATACCCTAACCAAAATTGATATTCAAAATTTTATTGAAGAAGGTCTTAGGGTGGTACGATTTAAAATGAGCATGGTAACAAAAAATGCGAAAGTACAACTATTTCAAATGTTAGCATCGGCTACGAAGGCATATTGCAGAAAGTTTGAACTGTTGCAGTGGCCCATTGCCACAGCTATGGATATACCCAACGCGATCATTAGGACTGGATGCCTCAGAGATGTAATTATTATCAACTCGTTTATCATTACAATAATGAAATTTATCTACAGTATCATCACAATATTTCAGACCATAGAAGAACCACACGTGTATGTCGCTGAAGGCTCAATAGTTGAATTAACGTGTGACCTCAAATTCTGGGACAAGTGTGATACAAATAAAATATTCATTGATGATAAATTCACATTTCCATCAATCAAACCAGGGACCGAAATTACTATACGTTTTGGACTAATCGTTATATTTTGCAAACAAGTTATATCTTCTACAGCAGTAAAATGCGAAGTTGTTAGAGGTGGTCTTTTAGGAAGCAACGAATTTGTTATGCTCCGAGGCATCAAGCACAAAAGACCAGCGTTTTCAAAGCACGAGGTGGATTATCTTACGATGACCATAGAATACCAGGTATCCATCTAGATAAACCAAGGCTTAACTAAAACCTGTTTTGTCACTTCTTATTGAGAAATGAAGTGTGAAAGTAAAACAAATTTAGTTAAGACAAATTTTTTTTGCCCGCGACTTCGTCCGCGTGAAGTTCCGAACCCGTTCCCGTGGGAACCACATTAAATTTCGGGAAAAGCTATAGCCTATGTCACTGCATGATAATGTAGCTTTCTACTGGTGAAACAATTTTTGAAATCGGTCCAGTAGTTTCGGAGCCTATTCAATTCAAACAAACAATCAAATCTATCCTCTTTATAATATTAATTTAGACTAGACTGATCTTTGCATATTAAAAGAGGAGATAAACAACAATTTTTAACTCTAAGAGACATTTTTTTTATTTTTTATTACAGTATGATATTGTAATAATAAATTGCTTGCGATACCCATTAACTGTAAACAAAGTTCGCAAGTACTTCATTGATGCTAAAAGCCAAGTACCATTAATTGGTTGCACGATATGTGAGCAGGAAGGTTTGGATAACATTGACGACATTCTTCAGGTTTATTCAAGTTATTATTTTTGTAATATTTTTCGAAAATAAACATTAGTCTGCCTTAATAATGCTCAAATTGTTCACCTTTGAAGAGTTTCGCCGTAAAAAAACATTTAATTTTCGATTCATTTGTTATTTCGACTCGACGCGGCAGTAAAATAAACAAACACGTTTTATTTTCTTAATTTTAATATATTAGTATGGATAATTTGTCATAATTAATACATGACATGAAAAAGTTTCGGACAAACGACGATTTGTGTTCACAGGTTGCCGATTTCGTCATTTTGGCAAGGGAGTTCCTCGCCCACGCAATTGTTGACAAGCATAAAATGATTACGATACAAGCACAAATTACAGCCAAATGTAAAAAGGTAATTATTCTTTTGAACCTTTTTGTATTGTTTAACTTTATCGGGTCATTCAACTAAAACTTTTAAAACACAGGCAGGAAAACCATTTTACGTATCAGGGAATGTCTTAGAAAGCACGCTGAATACTGGCAAAATAACTGATTGTGAACTTAGTGATATAACTAATATCGCATTGCAAGGAGGTGGATTTCTATTGCGTAGTTACACGAAACCAGAAAACATCGTGTCTGCTATAAGGATGCTCAAATCTATCACCACAACTGTTGAAGAATTGCCTATAATTCAAACTGATGATTTCTGGAGTTTGTGCATGGTACCTTTACAGTTATCTTTATTGTTGCG
This sequence comes from Endotricha flammealis, assembly GCA_905163395.2. Classification (NCBI taxonomy): domain Eukaryota; kingdom Metazoa; phylum Arthropoda; class Insecta; order Lepidoptera; family Pyralidae; genus Endotricha; species Endotricha flammealis. The sequence continues at coordinate 4,157,955 of LR990859.1, read as the reverse complement.
TCGTCCCATTTTCTAAGTTCTTAATTAACCTAAGGTTACTGTGATCATCAAATTACAAAATAGCATCTTATGACATATAAATATCCATATCATCATATTTATCATTATATCAAATAAATCCCTGTAATCCTTTATTGACTCTAAACGGCTCTCCATACCATCAAGTACTATAGACGAGTAATATGCACAGCTCTTGACGTTTCTCATACAATGACTTGGCAACCTCCGTTCACCTCATGCCGCTAGGGGCGCTGTAACATTTTGCATACAAAACGCACAGTTCACCTCATGCCGCTAGGGGCGCTATAACATTTTGCATACAAAAGTTTTGAAATCGTTCACCTCATGCCGCCCTCATGCCGTAGGGGCGCTATTGTCGCGTCTTGCCCGAATTCTTCCGAAGCTGTGCGTATTACTCGTCTATAGTATTTGATACCATTGAACGTTGAAAGTTATATGTACTACTTTCTATTATTCTGAAATTATACATTTATTACAGCATACACCGCAACCAGTAAATGCAGCACAAGCTTGCGTTATAGGTTGTGCAATAATGGCTAGACAAACAAAATCTGAAGTGATCATAATCCCTACTGTGACCGGTAAAACAGCTATTCAGCTCTCTCAATTCGTTACTGATGCTATAATCATTGCTGTCAGTGTCGATCCACGGATTGCTAAAAGATTACTCCTTTACAGAGGGATTATACCTCTTATATACGATAGTAAGTATCCTACATACAATTACTTGCAGTAAATATGAATAAGTTATATTTATATTATGTATGAGATATATATATTGTATATATGTATGTATGTATGATTATGTAAGTATTATTATTCAAAATTAGTTCAGTTTTATTGATTTATGTACTTATTACGTTGCAAATTTTGTTAATCAGATTTTTGTTTTGCTTGCCCTGTCCGTTTCTTTCTTTAATTCCCTAAGGTTGCCTTGAAAAGATTGCTTTTAGCAATAAGGCCGCCTTGTTGCTAATACACTAGTATGTAAGATTTTAATGTAATATTTCTTTCTGCTGTTGGATGTGTATTGCAAACAGGGGCGGCTGTACCTTAAGTGCGCTCGTGCACTGAACTACCAGATTTTAATAGGTTCAGAAAAAAAAATGCTTAATAATCCGATTGACTATCTATTCAATTCAAAATATCAAATATTAACGAAATTGTTACAAAACAATTTCAACTCTTGCAACTCTGCATTAACTTTAACATTGACTTTATAAACTATAAATACTAATAAACTTCAACAAAAGATCGATTTAAAATCAGCTGGACCGCCCAAGCCATTTCTACTTGAAACAAGAGTGTAAATCGAAAAATAAATCATTTACGCGAAGTTTTAAAAGTGAAATGTTTAACAGAAAGAAATGGCTGTGTGGATGTGAGCGTCTCAATACATTATTTTGTTTTGGGCTTTGTAAAGACAAAATGTTGTTTTATTGCAATTTCTAATTGGAGTACTCAGTGAGCTGATAAAGTGCACCACCAGTGCCATGACCCACCAGCCGCCACTGATTGCAAATAAAGTATATTCTATCTATCTATCTAAGTTATACCATACGTGTTTTTACAGTTTTACAGTTTCCTTAGTCATCCATCAGCAATTTCGTGGGATCTGAAAAATTTACTTACAGGAACCACATTATGAAACTACTATTATTTTTCTAAATATTATGCAAATATTAAAATATCCTAATAAGTCAAAATATTATTGTGCAGTTGTTACTTTCTTGTACATACAAATGACTAAAGAAATAAATGAAACTAACAGAATAAGAATTGAAAGTAAATCTTGACACTTTTTTATTTATTTTACAGAAACCCCTCAGAAACATTGGTATGGTGATATGATGGCTCGCGTGGATTACGCCATAATGTATGCAGTGAAGAAGCAAATTATGAAATATGGAGATACTTACATTTGCCTAAGGAAAAATGACCCCACAAGCAGTTTCTGTGATAATGTTAGCATTTTAAAAATTGACAGAGAAGTTATAGATTCGAAATACAGGTAAAAAATCTATAAATGAGCATAATACTACAAGGCTGGCTACAAACTCCCCTGTGGTCTATGATCGGCCGTGATCAGATCATCAATAACTCGCATTCTCGATTGCTGACCGCTTTCATAAAATAAAAGTGAATAAGCTATTTCAAATCAACACATATTAACGATATTAACCTATAAATTTCTTTTAATTTCAGAGTAACATGTGCCGAATAAGATCTACTATCAAAAAACCCGTAGGTATAGTATTATTTAAATTTTATTTCTAAAATCAACTTAATATAATATTATTTTGTTTTGTAATTTGAATACTTAAATATGATTTTAAGATTATCGTAATCGATATAGATGACCAACTGCTTCTGCTTCAACTACTTAACAGTTTCGATGGCGAACTCTCGTTCCTTATTTTATACGTGTATAATGTGTACATGTCCAAAATAAGTAAGACCAAAATTTTAAGCTCAAAATATCAGGCTTCCGCCTTTGATATTCAACGTGACAGAATACACGAAGGCACCAGTCGTGAATTTCATTGAGCGGAGATGCGGGCTCGCCGCAAGCCGGTGTAAGTTTGAACAAAGGGTTTACGCGGACTGGCGAGGATTTTATAGATTGGGCTTCCCTAGAGAGTTTGTAAAGCTGAGCAACGAATTGACGGCAACAATTTGTATTTTGCTATAAAACTATACTACCCATATCGTTACGTTTTCCAATACATACACATATCGTTTAATGGTTGCTAAAAGAAATCTTTCCGTTTTGAAATCTGGATAAAATTATATCATAGATGATCAAACTTAGAATATACAACAAACTTCCTGAATATATAAAAAATGAAAATAATGGAAAAATATTTAATAAACAGATAAAACAACTTTTACTCTTAAAGTGTTATTACTCTACAACAGAATACCTTAACGATAAATTTATTTAATCAATTGAACAATTAATTTGATATAATAATAACCAAGTAATTGACATTACATTAATATAATCAAATAAATAAAATATAATAAATAAAATATATAATAAAATATAATATAACTGAGTATTATAATTATTAATATTATGGTGAAATTCCTCCTCTCCGCTTTTGCAGCGCCCAACAGGGCCCTTATGTGAGTGTAGAATTATTGTATTATATTATATTACTGTATAGTGTATTATGTAATCTGCATGTAATTTGAGGAGCAATAAAGAATTGAATTGAATTGAATTGAACTTCAACAAAACAATTCTGCCAAAAATATGTCAAAGTATACGCATACTGATCTGCTTCGTCATAGAACTATAAATAATACGTATTCACACAAATATATTCACAGGCAGAAGGTATTACGACTGATATAAACATTTAACGTAGTAAAACAAAACTGGTAAAAAGTAAATGAAAATAATAAAAAGGATAAAAAGATTTCCCATTCCGACCAGGTGTTATCTTAAAAAACAGCTCCACAAGAAGTATAAATAAAGGACAGAAAAACTTTTGGATCGGCGAATATCCTCACTACTCAAAATCTGAAAACGCCTAATTTTTTTTTACCGAGCCCCGAACCTTTCCAGCAAATTGCAAGATAAACTAACCACTCTAACGTTAACATCCTTACGAACGTCCGAAATTTTCTGTATTTTTCATTTATCTCATCCGCAAACCTCGTTTTGATCCCCTAATGGTTTTCCCACAAATAAAACTTGGCGTTGTTTATTTTCGTAGGCTTTATTTATTTTTGCGAGCGTCGGTGACGACAGCTGCGTTTGTTTATCATTCCGCTTACCCTGATCGGGATTCTTTCCGCTGTTTTGTAATTCACCTGACGCTAAACAAGAGTAAAGGTAATCCGCTGATCCTGTTAACGCGGAAGAATTGTGACAAGCTTTATTTGAAAGGAAACGGCTAATGGGAATTTACGACGCACCTTGACCTTCCGCCGACAAGTGAGCCAAGTGCTGGCTTCTTCATTTGTCAAAATATTTCCCAGTTTCGTTGAGTGCCTTGAGACGTTCATTTAACATATTATTTTATTTTAAGATAAGTTTGAACGTAATCGTAATAAATATGTATAAGTAACTACGTAGTGCTTATTAGTGAAGAGCAATCTTTGATTTTAATGAAACCTTCTCTGAAATTGACAATGATATTCATTTTCTGACATTTGAAATTTTGACGGTTACATAAATTGAAGATGACAGCTGGTTGTGTCGTTAAAATCAAACAATATTTTACAATAATTTTTATATTGTATTTACAAAGATTTAAATAATTACAAAATGGTGTGGCCTACTGAATTCGATGTAAAATTGGGCGAAGTGAGTTTTTATACAATGTCATAAATTAATGGAGAATTTTAATATTATGGTCACGGTATGCCGTTATTGTATTTTTCGATAGATTAATCTACTATTATCATGTATTTTATAGTATGATGCAATGGAGTTACCAGGGCAGCAGCTACCTGCGACAAATGCGTACACACCTTTAGACCACGTCCTGAATTTGGACATCAAGTCTCCTCCCGGATGTCAAAGACTGACTGGCATTATGGCAACTATGGGTAAATCACATAAAATTTATCTCGGGATGCTTTAGTTTTATTTACGGAATGAAGAAGCTAGGCTGCAGCAATTGAATTACTGACTTGTCGGCATAATTAACATATCAGGATTTCATAATTATTGAAAATTACAACTTTTGAAACCATCGAGATAAAAGTTATAAGAGAGATGTTTGAAACCTCCGAAATGATGCATTTTACATAGATATAAATAATAACAATGTATCTTTATTTCCAGCATCGGATTTACAATAAATACTGGTTCATATTATAAATACCTACCTTATAGACTAACATACATATTATTTATATCTAAAACAGCTCTCGCGGATATTTGTTTGTTAAATTACAGTACCTTATACATCACTAGTTTCACATGTGTGCATATTCTCATTTTCTCTAAACAGTGACAGTGGATTGTATTTCAGGTAAAGCCACACATGATGTTGAAGTCATGGAAAAAATGATATTAGCAGGAATGAACATAGCAATTTTGAATATGACGCACGGAGGAAGAGAAGAACACGTTGACACTATAAAAATGCTGAAACTAGCTTCCAAAAATGTCAGTGTTATTGTGGGAAGGAATTGTCCACTAGCAATTGCAATTAGACTTGCTGGAAGAAAAATTAGAACGGGGAAAATTGCTGATGTTAGAAATTAATGAATTACATTTTGGACTCTACATTGACATTCTGTAAAACTATAAATCATTGTTGTGCGTTTCAGACTTATGGTGAAAGTGTAGAACTGAAAACAGGTGACACAGTAAAACTAACCACAGACGAAACGTATAGAGAGAGAGGTTCAACTTACACAGTTTATGTCGACTTCATGAATTTCGCAGAGCAAATGAACAAAGGAGATTCAGTTCTTTTAGACAATGAAACTATTCTTCTCAAAGTTGAAATGATTTCTTCAACTACAGTTACATGTAAGATAGAAAGAGGTGGCATGTTGGGATCTTACAAAGACGTCTTCATTCCGAATGTTGTGTTTGACATGCCGGATTATTCAGAAAGAGACAAACTTGATATACAAATGGCTGTATCTAATCAGGTACCTAATTTTGTATATTAAACTTAGAGATATAGACGATAAAAATAGTTATTTAAAAAGAACTATTTTTGAATAAATAGGTATTAAATCCATCTTTTTTCAGGTAGACATAATAATAGCTCCATTCACTCATACTACTAATGCTGTCACCGAACTAAGAAGTCTGCTTGGAGAAAAGGGGAAGAAAATGAGTATAATTGCCAATATTCAAACTATTGAAGGATTTCGTAATTTTGATGATATACTTGAGGTAAATTATGAATAATTTTAATAATAACAATTTTAATATCAATACTAACAGTTTGTGTACTTCAAAACATACTAGATAGCCGAAGGCATTATGATCACAAGACAAGAATTGGGTTCAGATATTACACCGAAAAAGCTGGTGATAGCTCAGAAGAATATGATTGCCCGAGCAAATAAGGTAAATATTTATAGTTAATATTTTAAAATGATATCAAATGATGAAAAAGTAAATTAAAATACATGTGCTATGTTGTATGTGTATATTATGTACATTCATGGCTAAAGAGCTGCGGGGGAGGGGTGACGAAAACTGAATCAGTCAATCCTTCCTACTATCCTACTATCGGGACAAGCCCACCACACATTCCCACCACTGTGTCTCCTGTGTAGCCAGGATCAACAACGGCGACCTCAGATAGACAATAAGCAATGAAGCTTATTGACGTCCCGGGGAATAAACTACAGCTACTATCCTACTAATATTATAAAGGCGAAAATTTGTGAGAATGTATGTATACGTATGGATGTATGGATGTTTGTTCCTCTATCACGCAAAAACTACTGAACGGATTTTAATGAAATTTGTACACGGCTAGACTATAACCTGCAATAACATATAGGGTACTTTTTATCCCGAAATTCCCACGGGAACGGGAATATTAGGACTGCTGTGTATAAATAAATTCATGCAAACGAAGTTGCGCAGGTTTCACTAGTAATTTATATTGTCTAATTAACCATTACATGGTTCACTATTTGTAATTTTTATTATTTCATTTAGGCTAACATTCCTGTGAGTATATGCGCTCATATACTGAGCAATATGACAAACAAAAAAATACCTCTAAGGGCCGAGCTGCTCGACATAGCCAACTGCATCTTGGATGGAGCTGATGCCCTGGTACTCTCTGCCGAAACAGCAGTAGGAAAGTATCCAGTTGATACTGTAGCATGCTTAGCAAGTGCATGCAAGGAAGCCGAGGCTTGTGTTTGGACTAAACAAATATTTCTCGATATCTGCGACAAGGTAATTTTTTCTGATAGATTTTGAGTGAACTTGTAAAAACAATAAAACGACATTTTATATTCTTAGTAAAGTTTGACATTCTTAGTTTTATATAAAACTGTTAGAATAAAATAAATATAACGATTAATCACTTAGAGACAGTCGCCAAGGAAGCAGCAAGGTCATGTAACTTTTCAGTCAAACAACGCGACAACCCGTTCTAATTAAAAAGAAAATATATATAAGTATACCTTACAGTTAGTAGCGCAACAGATAAATGGTTAAGCTATTTAACATATTGTTACAGACACCCATCCCTAGCGACTACACCACAGCCACTGCTATAGCGGCAGTGCTCGCTGCTCAGAAATTAATGGCAGCCGCAATCATTGTGATCACAACAACCGGTAAATCTGCTCAGACTGTGTCCAAATATCGTCCAAGGTGTCCTATTATTGCAGTTACTCGACATTCATATAGTGCACGCCAATTGCATTTGTTTAGAGGAATAATGCCGCTCATTTATGAAGGTAATAATCAGTGTTCTCAAAAACTATATAAATATTAATGTGTTTGCATCGTTGATGTTACATCAAGTAGCGGTTACATTTAATTGAAAGCTAGTAATCTAAATATTGACATAATACGTAATAGATTAATTGCTATTTAATCTTAATATTGAGCTTTCAATTAAATTTAGGTTGATTCTCTATTATTATTTATTTATACTCTTTAACTAATTATAAATTATTATTTATGGCAAAAGGATAAAGGATATTTCCTTTATTCCCTGTAGTTCCACATGGAACTTCTGCTACTCACCATTGTTTTTTATTTTATTTTATTAAACTGATCAAAAATAAATTACAGAGACTCCCGATTCAGACTGGGTAATAGATATAGAGCAGCGTGTGAATTTTAGCTCAAAATGGGCCATGCAGAACGGTTTCGTCCGAGTTGGTGACCCATTAGTTTTAGTTGCTGGATGGAAACAAGGATCCGGACATACTAATACAATGCGAGTAGCATATGCATGTGCTGATAATACTCTGGCGTAGAGTGAGTGAAAAAAAAAGAGCATGGTCTCTGTAGTGAGAAATTCTGTTTGCTTCCAAGACATCTCAGTAAGCATGATAACAATATAAATTCGCGTATTAGCAATGTTCCCCCACAATTCCACTGAAGGCCCCACCAGAATGATACGACAACATTTTCACCTGCATTCCGCAGTTCAAGGTCTTTCGAACTGAATCTTCTTGACACTAAGTTGATTGATTCGGAAAAGATATATAACTCTAAAACGAAGACAAAATGAAAATTTAAAAGACGCTTGATTCCTAAAAAAATATATTTTGATAGTATGATCATTATAATTTAGTACTTATGTCTATTTTTATTATTAATTTTATAACAGGTATTAGTTTACTTAATTTTTTAAAGTTTAATTTGTAATATCTCTAACATAATATGTATAATGATATTTGTAATAAATTTATTTTTCTCCAATAACTGATATGTTTTCTTTGTGTTAATTTATTTTATATTTTACCATCATTGTTTTTGTATCCTGTTTTTATGTTACGTTCTGGTACACAAGTCACTTCATATAACAAACCAATATGCAAGCGGCTTCGCTGATCTACGTTTGTCTATAAGGCTGTAAATAATAATAATAATTATAACTAATCTAGTATTCCAAAAAAATGTTATAAGACCAGTGGCGCAAATGTCGTTCAGATGTCAAAATGATGTTGATCCCAAGTTGACATGGTTTTTAATTAATATTATAATAAGTAATGTCAAGTTGACATCAAAACGACATCATAATTTTTTAAGCATAATTGCACCACAGGCCAAATGTTTGAGAACTACAGGCTGACAACGTTACTCCACCATTCTCTTTGGTGTTTTTAAATGTTCACTTTGACACAGTGAGTGCTTGGATTCGTACACATTCTGAAATCTGTCCGTCTGCCCATCCGACACAACATTCTGTTGATTGCCCACAGCTTACTTACATTACACAACATCCGTTTGGTAGGCATTTCGTATTTTTTTTCTCTCTTCACTTGTATTTTTGCAGTTAGTGCACCGAGTTTTTGTATTCGACTTTATACGGGCACATACATACATCGATTGCCTAGTTACATTGAGTATGTATAGAACTGATTGGGAGGAAAAACAAATATTAGACATTCGCAACTGCTTAATACGAGTTTTCAACAATATTTGTCTCTTTTCCTGTTTTATATTCCCGTGTATCGATGAGTTTTATCTTTACAGTCAGAAGTCCCTCTTTAAATACTCAAAAATCTGTAACTGTCTCTACTGCTTAACTTTTTATTGCTAGACACTAGGTTTTATCATTCTTATTTTCATTTGGGACGGATTTGGTACGTATTTAGAACGGTAAGTTAGAACGTTTTTCCACTACTCTAGCATCCGATTTTATGTCTAAAGTATGAATTTCTACATCGGACCGGCAATTACCGGACCGATAAAAATCGGATGCCGGAGTAGTGGAAAAACGCCTTTACTCTATTTTTGTTGCAAAGCACATTAACAATTCTGTTCTATTCTGGAGTGAGTCTAGTTTGATATACCTACCGTAACTACTTTGATGAAACTATATTTGTTTTAAGCTTAGGTACCAATAAATTCTGACCACATAATATCAACCCATAATCATACCACTGCAGGGATACGGGTCTCCCTTCAAAGGTGATTAGAGCGTACTCTGCCACGCTGCTCCAATGCAGATTGGCAGAGGTCAGTGTTTTCAAGTCGCCCGAAGGCCACCGACTTGGCTTAACGACTGTCATCTATCAACATCAGCCGAAGCACGGAGAAGCTCGTGAAAACGAAACCCATCCAAACACTGGCTAGGATCGACGTTGCTTGACTTGCGTATTCATATTATAGCGCGACACACAGCGACGCCATCGAGCTCCTCAAATTCTGACCACACTGAAAGGATACTGGCCACACTAACATAGATTAATGCAGCAAATTGTCCAGCGGCGGTCAACGGCTCCGTACCACGCCATATTGTCAAATTGAATACTTAAGCAGAAGCCGGCCATTAAATTGGATTCCGTAGGAGCACCTTTGAATTGCCCTGCACTGTGACAACGGCGCCGGCATTTGTCCAGTACAGCAGTAATTGCATCCGTAGCAGACGATACTCACCTTTGTGAGGCTTGAGCTATAAACGTATATGTTTTTCACAAAAGTAACACAAGGTTGCTTTAAAATCTGTTACGCTACATGACTGACTCAGAAATGCATTTTACTTCCTTTTAACAGAAAGACTATAATGAACTGCAAGAAATTGAGGATTTTGATTTCCTATTAAGTCATTGTAGCAAACCTTCCAAACTAGAAAAAGACACCGAACAAAAATATTACATTATTTTTATAAAATATCTTTATCTAAAGTATCAACAAAAGAGTTCAAAACTCATAGCATTTTGACAAAACGAGCTTACTCGCGGAGAAATAACAACGAAACAAAAAGGAAAATAAAAATTCCGCAAATAAAGGTGGCGAATAGCACTTTCGGAGGCATCAAGTCGAGATGGGCGCCTAAATTGTAATGTTTACAAGTTAAATTAGACGAGGGCGATGGGACTTGTTCATAATGGTGGAAGCTCACCTTTTTGCGGCTCTAGTACAGATTACGCACAATTTGTGCGGAGCCGCGGCGCGACTTCCACGCAGCGTGTTTAATTTGATTTTCGCCGACACCGACCAAATTAGAAATAATTGCCGAGTTGCACTTATTTTTAATTAATTACTATGTTGAAGTAAGATTAATTTGATTTAATTTATGAAATGGGATTGGGCAAAAATGTCTCTGAAGAGCGATGTGATTTTGTTGATCCTGTGACACATGAAGGGCAGCATTTCCTCACTCATCATCCGAGTTAAGGAATAACCACATCATATGCTACAAAAAATATAAATAAGTATTATAAATCTTACTACTTTTCACTCTTCTGGTCATATTCTTATTATGGTACACGAGTATAGTCTAACGACTCTTATGCTAGCTCCACACTCTCGCGAAGTTGAGCGAAAACGAGACTGTGAACGTCAACGAACTCTGTCCTATTTCCTCTTCCCTTTTTCTTTGTCTTCTAACGCTGTGCCTAACTGCACTTCACTCAACTTTCCGAGATTATAGAGCTAGCATTAATGGTTATAAAAACATAAAAGTGTAACGCGAAGTTTGTTATAATATACTTATAGGTACTACATTATGGTAATACTGTAGCGAATATTATACTATGTTTTACCATCTTAAGTAGATGTACTTATGTACTGATAAATTTCACCACCAATCCTATTTAAATGAAAATTTCTAATATTTTCAGTCATTAGTTACATAGGTTTTATTCCATTAGGTAATTTACACTAAATACTTACTTCGTCGTAGATCTTTAAAACAAGGTCCATAGTCCCCTCAGGTCCTTCGCAAAGAATTATGGTAACCTTCTGATATTTTACGAGGTCCCCGTGATATTAGCTCACAGCTTAACATGGTTTATATCTTGAGTAACAATGGGAAAAGTTAATTCTTTCTTGCTACAAAATTTATATTTTAAGTTAAAATGCCGAAATTTTTGTTAACATATACATGTTTTTTACTTTCTGCTCCGCCATAATTTAAGCGGAGTAAAGATGCAAAAAATTATGGTATTCTCTGGTGCGGCTGTTGTCGATAGATAACAGTCGTCAACTCAAGTCGGTGGCCTTCGGGCGGCTTGAAAACACGTGCCTCTGCCAATCCGCATTGGAGCAGGGTGGCAGAGTTCGCTCTAATTACTGTCGATTGAAGGGATCCCTGCAATGGGATGATTATGTGTTGATATGATGATGATGATTAGGCTGTGGTTGTAATGGTATGTTTGCGCTGCACAGCCTTAAGTCATTTTATATCTCCTTCCTATTACACTAATTCAACAGAGACACATGAACATGGCCGCTATAATCTCATTAATGCTACGCGCCGACACGGCTCAAAGGAGCCTCTAATGATTGCATCGCAAATGCAATCAAAGCACTGCCTTAATAATATTAATAATCTGTACCTACCATTATAATCTCGAGTTAATGGTTAATGGCTTGTTTTCACCGTTTAGCTTAATTTCTAAGCTAATCAGTTGGTGCCTGGCTGTACACCTGGTATACTGTTAAACGCTCTATCGATATTAATAGTATTATTACCACATACCATCAGGTGGGCATTATGCTTGTTTGCCATCTTAGTGATATAAAAAATTTATAAAATAGTATTTCGTGAACTAACATATTCAAATTTTAGTGTAAACACTTAAAAATAGCATATGTACAGTCCAGACACCCTAGGTTACTCTGAACATTATAATATTTTCCGAAAGCTTTTTAAATATGAAATTATTATGTTTAATACAATATCCATAAATAAGTGAATATAATATTTAACTTCAGGAAACTATAAAGTCTCCACTTTCGACCTTCCTCGTGGCGAATATTGAATATTCTTATTTAGGTGCCCATAAATGATAATAGATAAGAACAGAGAGCCTCGAGGATTTATTACAATGGATACAACTTAATATTTATTTATTCAATATATTAACAAAGATAAAACTTTTGGCTAACTGTTGCTGTCTTTATTTAAATAAAACAAACAAGTCGACAAGCAGAGTTCGAGATAAGTGTTTCCATTCAAAGATATCTTGTGGGAAAAGTTTTTGTTAAGTTGTTTCACGTTGATAATATCAATTTTAAGACTCAAACATGTTTTAAAAAAACGCAATTTTCGTTCGTCTTTGGATGTTATGCAAAATATTATAAAGACATGATGTAGCACCAAAATAATTTTTCATACTTATTTATTATGAAAGTGAATATTAAATTCTGAATTACTTTGTAAATAGGCCTGCCTGGCCTATTTAAAACATTGTGAGAAAAAAAGTTCCACTTATATTATTTCAATTCATAGGGTCAATGTACGTTAAGTTTTTTGGTGACTAAAATTTAAAAAACCAGCCGCGCCACCGACTGGTAGTATTTCAGAAACTAACCATTTATTAAAAACAAACAACTTTCTGAAAACTTAAAAAAAAAAATTTACAAAAACGGCCATACATGGTCATTTTGCTTTGTTTCTGAAATGGTGGTAATTTATAAAGTATTTATTTAAATTTAAAGCTTATTTATTTAATATAGTATCACAATAATAACAATATGTACTACATGACAAGAAAATCTCTCTGTCTACACTCTCAAATAAACTATTTCTTTTCATTTCAAAAAGTGACCGTATAAACTTTTTCTTTCAAAAAGCGAAACACGTGTGATGACACGAGTTATATTCTTTGTTAAAATTGTATCGCAAAAATCCCGAATTGCACTCCCCAAAACGCCTATGCAGCCTCAGTAAGCCTGAAGCGTACCTCCAGGGGTTTCCTCTAGTGGCTGGCTGGGCACTCTACTCTCCCCGGCGATGATAGGGCACATTCTCTCTGTGGACGCCGCCGATCCCTCTTCAAGCCCTTATTATTCCCTTTTGTCCGTCTTTACACCTGGCTTAACCGCGGATGAATTACGTGTTAAAATGTACGTTATTTTCCTTATTATACGTTTATATCCTTAATGCTTTAGACGTAAGGATGAAAATGAAATGTCATGTTTAATATTATAACTGAGTATATTATATAGAAAATTTAACAAGTATTTAAAGAGGATGCGATGCGAGTATATAAAATGACCTTTCACGGACTTTCACGGACCAGCAAATAAAACCTTTTAATTTTTTTTATATCTAATGGTCCAAATTATATTTTGAATAAACCTAATAAATATTAGTATCCATTAATTTATTATAACGCTTTTAAGAATAAATAATAACAAACACATTGAGGTACGTACATTGCAACGTTTGTTTGAAAGCAAAACAAAACAACTACAACTTGATAAAATTCAATTAATTTATGAAATTAATTTTTCAGCTTCGTAAGTTAATGTCGTAGATATTATTGTTGCTGGAAGCGAAACCACAGCTATTTTCACAACGAAACGTGTGCTAATACGGCGTCGGCAAGAAAGTGTTTAAAGCTAATGCTACACTACAGCTTGTTAAAGATACGAAGAGCAAAGGTTTATATTCATATATATATTTATATACATATATATATATTTATATATATATAATACATATACAATACATTCAAATAAGCTAGTAAACACAATGAAAGAGCTCGTCGCCAACTACAACAGTGTCAATTGGAGCTTGTAAATTAAAAAAAAAAAAACTGCGCGTCTCCTGGGGGGCTACTACGAAACGTTAATCCGATATTTCGGCCGAAGTATCGGAAGAATTTTAATCGTGAAATGCAAGGTATTTCATGGTTATTTCAGTAATTCCTTGAATTCTATCCATGAAATACCTTGTACTTTATGGTTATTTTAGTAGTTCATTGAATTATCATCATGAAATAACTTGTAATTTACGTTTCGTAGTAGCCCTCCTGGTTTGATTCATAGTGTTGATAGGGACAAACATTCGTATCACTGTGAGAGCTTACGATCAGGAGCTATAAACATGCATTACCGTGTCGATTTTAAAATCCAACTATTTTGAAGAAACGCTATCATTATAATATGATGTCATGATATCACAAGATGTCAGATTTAGCTGGTTAATTAATATAAGTAGCACACCTTTATTTTATTACCCGGCAAAATGCGAAAGTTGTTAAAAGTAAAGTATCTGGAATCGGGAAAGTGTGATTGCGCGCGTAAAACCGTTCTTCTTATACAGTAGTACAATAGATAATACAATGAGAAAAAATATGTTACACGAGTGAAGCAGCTAAATATGTTTGTAGTATAACACTATCCTTAACCGTAGTATTGTATATTTTTTGTATGGCACGCGTGAATCGAGTCTGCCTAATGAGGCACGTTACGATACATTCATTTCTTCTCGCATCTGAACACAGCTTCGTTAGTCAGCAGTATGTATACTAGCGGTAATGATACGCGCCATTTTGTTACAAGAAAAATATCTGTTGCGTGAATATAATATTTATGTGATATCTTCATAATAAAGTGTATTTTTTACGTATTTTTCGAATTTACTAAAAAACGGTTTTATGAAAAAGTAAAGTAAATGCAGTCAGATTCTGGGTATAATAAAATAAATATGAGCTCGTTCAAGGTTGCATTATTTTGATTCGTAAAATATTTAAATTCACCATCGAAATGGACGCGAAGTTTTAAAACCACTTAAACCAAAGCAACTTGTAAATATATAGAAATAAAACTTCCAGACTTCTGCAAAAAGTATCAACTTAAGGATATTTTAATGCAAATAAATAGATTCCAACCGAAATGTTTTCGTGAAGAGTAAAGCCAAGTTCTTAAAACAATATATTTATTTAGATAAAGATTACAAGTTACCATCGTAAAAATAATCATTAGATATAATATAATACATTAGAAAAAATAATTCTTACTGTTCAGCTGTAACCTGATTTGTTACTTTGTCTTTCTGGAGGATGTCATCAACAATCTTTTCTGACGTCTTTTGAGACAAGAATATTTTACTTGATAGCCGATAAAGTACATAAAGAGAACTCAATTATTTTGGCGATTCCAGATTAAAACTGAAGCTAAAGCCAGATAGTTAATAAACTTAAGTTAATATAGTTTGCGGTCTGCACAAAATTAAGTATTTATCACCGGCTAGCCTCCTAAGTTCTTTGTCTGCACTGGAAACGGTAAGAAACAAAACTTATCGTGACTTTGCTGTATCACTACCATGCCTTTTAGATACTAAGTAAATAAATCTGCCTGCACAAGATCGAGTTTGGTTTGCATTGCAAGCATTAAAATATCTTGTTTGCGTACTACTGAACTTCTATTAAGCCTAGGATTTATTTGAATTTCGATTCACGTTGATGTTGAATATATCTACGTAGAACAAACAAAATATCGAAAAGACTTTATATTATCTTGTTCAAAACTTAATGATTTGCCTGTGTTTGTATAGTCTGTGTCGTCTAAAATAATGGCTGCCAATTACACCCTTCAAACAGTCTAGTGTATTACAAATTTCAAATCAAGTGTTTGTTTTTAAATAGGTACATACAAAAATATATTTAAACTAGAGTAAAAATATTCATTTTTTTCAGAGTGGTTGGTGTCTATGGTAATAAAATATCTATACTAATATTATAAAGAGCAAAGATTTGATTGTTTGTTTGAAATGAATAAGCTCCGAAACTACTGCACCGATTTCAAAAATTCTTTTACAAGTAGAAAGCTACATTATATCAGGGAGTGACATAGGCTATAGCTTTTCCCGAAATTGTAGTTAATCAAATGTATCAATGTAGTTCCCACGGGAACGGGTCCGGAACTTCACGCGGACGAAGTCGCGGGCAAAAAAGCTAGTGATATATATATTTTTATTTGCAATTTACTTACATGTTTATATTTAGTCTAGTTTTGATGAAAACTAAAAAACCGGGCAAGTACGTGTCGGTCCACGCACATTATAGGGTTCCGTATCGGCTACGTATTTCATGCTTGCAAATGAGTACAATGCCATATTCTATGACATTTGTACGTTTTCGTCAAAGAAATTTTATTTCATAAGTTCGTCGGCTATTACTCGGTAACTAGTAGTGCCTACTTAACCGTTATAGTTTTCCTTGTTGGTTCACTATATGGACTACTGTCATGAATTTTTTCAAATTTCTAAACACAAGACTTTCGGAGATAGAGGGGGGGACCACTGTGCAAAACGAAAATCGACACGTTAAATGTAAATAATTCGCGAACAGATCATTGTATCGGAAAATGATCTTCCCACACCCTCAATGTTTTTAGGAGACCTATCTAACGATACCAAATAACAAATACGGGGTCGGTGCAAAAAAAAAATTTTCATTCCTACTTTACCTGTAGGGGAGGCACCCAAAAAAAATTATTTTTCAAAATTTTATTCTACTACTTTGTTAGCAATGTTAATATGAGTATACATACCAGCTTACATACGGTCTAGCGCCTAGACGCTTTCTAGCATCAAGCGTCTAGGCGCTAGACCGCGGACGGACAGACGGACAGACGGACATGGCGAAACTATAAGGGTTCCTTGTAGTTTACTACGGAACCCTAAAAAAAGAATATAATAACTCAAAATACAATTTTATTTCACAGATTGAGCTTTATTTATTGTGGCTATAACGTAGAATCGTGCCTCTATGTATAGTAGAAGAGTATTAGTCTAACTACCCAGCTAAGCAACTCTGACCTTTTCGCTACAATGTTCATGTAGGGCGATACGAGTCCAACGAAAAGCGAATGCAATATCATATATATATATATATATGATATTACATTCGCTTAGTTAGCCCTCCACATAACACGCATAAATGTATTTTTTCACCTCACAAGCTCGGAAAGAATCTGTTTGTCATTCGAAATCTGAGCGCAAAAGTGCATTTTGTGCCCTTGCGTGGAAAGTATTTTTAAAATTCGAACCTTTCTATTCTTTAATTTTTTATACCGCCAGTCCTCTGAAAATGCATTAATACTTATTTCATGCCAGTGCGCCAACCTTATTTTTAGAATAATCGAACTGGCCAGCACGACACCGCATGAAAAAAACAAACGCTTATTTAATATAATATTTGCGTTTTTCTTGCACCTAGGATTTTCCTCGCTGTAGTGAGGTGAAAAATTTTGTGTTCCGCTCGGCAGCAAAGTTATTCTGCGTCTGGTACCTTTGAAACCCTCGCTACGCTCAGGATTCAATTTAAGTACTCGCGCCAAAAAACAACTTTGCAGCCTTGCATAACAAATAACTATTTCTATAACATACTAATATTATAAATGAGAAAGTGAGTCACGCTTGACTAATCAGCCGATCATTATGTAAATTTGTATACATATTGTCAGGGGTACAGAGCCCAATGTAGGCTAATTTTTAAGCAGGCGAAGCCGCGGTTTACAGCTAGTTCTACTTATATAAAAATACTTTGATGTTTTTTTTACACAGCTCCTGGACTCCCACCACCTTACATGAACTTGGCAGGTTAGTTTCAGTTTAAAACTATTTTTTTTTTATCATGATGGTAAAGGTCTTGTCCTCGGGTAGTTAGCATTATGGTCATTTATCTCAATAAGACGTAACCTAGAACCGTTCTAACGCCGAGTAATAAAAACTCGAGTTCTATTCGTACACTAATGAGTCCATTACTTTAACTTTCGTCTTATAAAGGACTAGGGACAAAAAATACTCAATTAGTGTTCCACAAAACGTTCTTACTAATTAACTTGATCGGACTCCTTTATTTCAAGTCCCTTTGCATTCAGAAATGTTCAGGATAGCTGTCGATAGTATAGTGGCTAATCGTAGCAAAAACAGGAGAATTTGTATTTTTCTCATATCAACAAGTTATCAACCTTATTAAAAAATTCACAGATTTCGTGCCTCACACGACTATCGAGCACATTGGAAATGAATCTACGGAATTCGAAAAAAATATTGTCGCTGAGCGACGATAAAGTCGGGATAAGGAAAATGTTACAAAATAAAACTACAACGTTTTTGACTTTTTTCAAAAGGTTAGGCTACAGGGCAAACCCTTAACCCGATCATCTTTGTTTTAGGCTCAAATTATAGCTGACTAAATTATCCAGAGGAGTTTTTCTCAATTTTCAATCATTCTTCGTTTCTAAAATATCGAGCGCCAAAATCAAAAATTCGGAAGGAAAATGATTTTTAATTTCACAATTTCAGCTATAACTTTTTTCCTTTTTGACTTTCTCAAATAATTCGTTTTACACCTTACAGCTCTCGTGAATATCGCGATCTCGCGTCTTTTGAGCCTTTTCTGAATATCATATCTTCACAACTCTCCGAGATATAGGGGATCGCACTTTTTCGTGAAATTAGAGCCTACACTGGAGCGAACGAAAAGACATTTCCAATGTCAAAACAAAAGACAACATTCATTTGTCATCATCAGACCTGAGTTTTTTATTTTAAGTTTCGAAGTGACCACGGATTCCATAAAAATCTGAGGACAAAAAATACACCAAGAACGTGATAGATCCGAAACAGTAGCAAAATGAATAGGTACTCTATCGTTTCGCCCGTAGTACTGTGAAAAACAAGATTGGAAAAAAGAACGTTTTGTTTTTGGGTCAAATCGGGGCATGCAATCCCGCGGATTGTGGACAAATTCAATTTTCTCCTAGCCGATAACAGAAACAATAACTGGATACCGCTCGGTGTGAGCTGTGAACCAAGAGATCCGCTTGTATTCATGAATAGAGAGCTTTTAATAGGGTTAGGATGGACGTGCGATTAGTTCGATACTGACTGACATAATGGTAATATACAAAATTTTATTAAAATTATTTAAATTCCTATACTTATTTCCCTTAGAGCACGTAATGTACAAAATTTATTTAAATTATTTTATAAAGTACTATTATTTCAGAAGACGTAATCTGTCCCGTGGAAATTTATGAAACTTATTAGCCACGTTTTTAACCTACATGCAAATTTTAGCTACAGAGCTCTAATCGTCCCGTAGCGGTAAAACCGACTATCTACCGACTACCGCCACAAAAATGTCAAATAGCACTCTTCCACATTTCCTATTTAGGTATTTGACCAGTCAGCCAGTTATCGAATGAGGGACTTTTCTAAAGATAAGATAAAGGCAAAGTTAATCAAGGAAAAAATCGGCGATAAATAGTTAAAACTAAATTTCATTGAAATACAATTTTTCCCCTATTATATACCCTTGTTTAATAAATTCTTTTAAGCGTATCAGATTCGCTTTCAGTGTCCCAACGTAAAAAATTAATGGGCCATCTTAGGGCAACGTGGACATCGGCTTTCAACAAGTTTTAATTACTTTTAGACTTGTTGGTATCACTGTAAATAGTTATATATATTCTACCTTTTTAGGGTTCCGTAGTAGTACAAGGAACCCTTATAGTTTCGCCATGTCCTGTCTGTCCGTCTGTCCGCGGTGTAGCGCCTGCTGGAATTTGATATGTATCCAATACACAAATTAACAATGGTAACAAAGTGCGGGAACAAAATTTTGAAAAATATTTTTTTTGGGGTGCCTTCCCTACATGTAAAGTGAAAATGGTTTTTTACGCGCCCACCCCATCTTGTGGGGTATCGATAGATAGATCTCTTCAAAACATTGAGGGTGTGGAAAGATCATTTTTCGATACAATGATCCGTTTCGGAATTATTTACATTTATCGTGCCAATTTTCGTTTTCACGGTGGTCGCTCCCTCTATCTCCGAAAGTCTTATGTTCAGAAATTTGAAAAAAATCATGGAAGTAGTCCATATTCCATATGCTGAACCTTCAATAAAAACTAAGAACGGTTAAGTAGGCTCTACTAGTTACCGAGTAACAGCCGACGAACTTGTAAAATAAAATTTCTACAAATGTGATAGAATTTGATGTTGGACTCAACTGAAGGCAAGCAAAGCACAGCAAATACGGGACCCTACATTGTGCGTGGTCCTACACGTACTTGCCCGGTTTTTTTCTTATTGCTCATTTTCGGAAGGTGTTGATTAAAATACCTAATTAAAGTCCAGAAATGGGCTTCTTGGCATTGGCCAGAGACATCGAGTTCCTCCATTTACTCCTACTTACTGCTAAGCCATAGGAAAAGAATGAGTTCATTGTAGTCCATATTCTGTTATTATACCGTGAAACATAAAAAGGATGGCTCTGTATGTACGTCCAAAAGCGAATTCGCAGAAAATTCACATCCTTTGTAAGCAACATAAGAAATTACTTTCGACTGAAACTGTCGACATTCATTTCTCCCTTTCAAAACTGTCCGATCAAGTAATGTTATAGTTTCGTCTGGCAATCTTTCTACACGTGAAACTTTAAGACTTACATCTCCGAAGCTATTTGGTGTTTAGATAGATCCTCTAACATAAACTAGTTGCGTCAGTGCTCTCAGGGAGTTGGTGAAACTTTTAATAGTGTTCTTGTCCCGTGAGTGCCTTCGGGTCGTTCAGAGTGCGTCAACTGCGCGGCTATCTGCTAAGTTATTACACAAATACACACCAACTTGAGACAAAACTCTTTAGGCAGCATGTTTGTGATGTAAAAGTTAGTACCTATATTAAAAATTTGATATAATTTATTATGCAAGTCAATTAAAGCACATTTTGTCTCAATGATTGAATGAAACTCGTTATAAAGGTACAAAAACGACGAATAATATTTACATTATTTTGAAGTAGTAAAGTAAGTATTTATGAAATGGGGTATCTTGATCGGGGAAATCCCACCCTCTCACAGAATAACAAAATTAATACAAATGTAAATATTTTATACTCTCCAAGTCTCCAGTCAATCGCATCTTGCACATTTTCGATCTATAAACAAATCAACACAAGTCGAAATGTCGTCTTTTCCTGCATACACAAATCGTAGCCATCGAATATTTTTGCCAGTTACGAAAGTTTCCGATTCTGCTCGCGGCTACGTCAGTTCCCCAGAGACGGCGTATCCTTAAATTTGCGATGAAAACAAAGAATCCCTGAATATAGGTTCGCGAGCGAGGCGAATCGAAATTTACATCCTAATTTCCCACGTGGATTCCTCTGAGTCTCTTTCGTCAGCGATATCAAAAAACAAATATGATAACCCTTGCAGGTCATACGTGTGATAAAATTACAATTTATTTAGGAAAACATATACAAGAAAAACTTAGATTCTTTACTTTAAGTATAAAATTTTTTTTTTTCTTCACACCTAGATGTTTCAAATCTCTTAGTTGCTCTTGCTTCAACATGTTATAAACCTTTTAGGCTAGGTAATTAAATTATTTAATATAATTTAATCCGATAGACTACGTACCCAATCTTTATTTATTATTTTTTAGTTCTTTTTACACTCTTGTTTCTCTCCATAATTAAAATACTTGTACGTATTTTGTGTCTGAAATAAATTCCGTAACAGCTCCCTGTTCTGTACAAGAGCATCATTAAAGTCTAGCCATTAAGTTCAGTGACTCTTTAACATTTTATTACAGGCGGTTTTCAAAACCTGTCACATAAAGGTGCAGCCACGGACGAAATTTATTTTTATTGCATGTTTAAAATAAAATATACCTATCTGATATACACAAACAACACGTAACCACAATGTCTTTTTGTGAAATTTTCATATTGCGTGTTCAAATTAAATGAATGATACATTTCGTATTTAAAATATTTTTAGAATCAATCAAAAAAAAAAAACACGCCTTCCGACGTGTTTTTTTTATTTTTTATTTATTTTAGTCTTTCGTTTACTACGGTAAACGGTTTTAAAATAACGATGTTTAATCTTAATACATACTTTTCATATGTACAGACCTTGGAGCGGCTTATCTCGTCTCTCTCTCTCGTTAGCTTTAATCTGTTCGAGCCCTAAAAATGTCTTTCGCGCCCCAAAATAATTGGCCTTCAAAGTTGTTATAAAAATGCAAATCGAGCATAACTTTATTTTGTTCACGAGGTAGAATTACTTATAATTCAAAGATAACTTTTATACGTTGGTAACTGTACTCGTGAAAGTTATTAAAAAGTTACTTTGAATGCGAAAATGCATTAATCTTTGTCGCTACGCAAATACAAAGCTACATTTTTAAAACGAGTCAAACAACACTCCTTTAGATCGCGTAATAAATCCATGTAGAAATTGTAAATAGTCTAGCAGATCCAGACACAATCCCAGTACATAAAGCGAAATACGAAACACATTTAAAGTTGAGTACATAAAACCCACTAATTGCGAGCGACAGGTACCGAGCCCCTTTCTGATTGCCGCTGCGGCCTTGTAGTGTACTCCAGCTGCGAATTCGTCACCTGTTGAAAATAATTAGGCAAAAAAAATCTGTCGTAAAACAAAAATCCAGGTGTAGCGCTCAACCCGCACAACAAGCAGCCTTTCTGTGTTGCCCACTCAACGTGAAAACTCGAAATTCCCAGACGTATTTTCGGAGAGGAATTTTTCAACGAAAACTATACTGAGTGTGCTCGCTTCGCTGACGATATAGCGAGTGAAAATTACTAAGCTCTTCTATCGGATTTTCCGTGCCTGTTATAACTACCTATTTTAACTAGATGAATAATATTTTTATTGGCAGCAGAGCAAA
Organism: Endotricha flammealis; assembly: GCA_905163395.2. Taxonomy (NCBI): domain Eukaryota; kingdom Metazoa; phylum Arthropoda; class Insecta; order Lepidoptera; family Pyralidae; genus Endotricha; species Endotricha flammealis. The sequence continues at coordinate 4,134,854 of LR990859.1, read as the reverse complement.
TCATAATAAAATGTATACCACTTTTTTCACGTAAGGTGTCAAACAAGCATATAGCCCACCTGATGGTAAGCAGTCACCATAACCTATGAAAGCTTTCCAATACCGGGAGTATCAAACGGGGAAATACCACCCTCAGACCCTCTCACAGAATATCGGCGTGAAGCAGCAATGCGTTTGGTTCGGTGAGTGGATCCGGAAGCCCAAGCCCTATCCACAAAATCTTTAATTCTCCTCCTTATCAGCAGTGCTCAGCGATTCCCCTGGTGACTTTGTTATTTAGGTCAGCAACAGCTCAGCAATTCCTTTGGTGACTCTGAAAGCTCGGCGGGAAGTGGTGGACCTACTGAAGTAGGCATGGTTCTAAAACACACAACGGACAGGCGTACAATAAAAGTCTTAGCTGTACACGTGTACAACGGCACTTGAAGCGTAGTGGTAACGAAGCTTTGGCTACAAACTTTTGTTTTTTTTAATGAATGGTATTCATTGTGTATTTTAACTACCAATAAAACACAGTCCAAGTTCTGTGAAATTATATACCTACCAAGTTGTATCAATCATCGCACCGGTCACACTGACCAACAACCATCGAGATTGTATGCTTTCATGTGGCTTTCATGTTACTCGATGCCCACAACTCACAGGCCATTCAACAAAACTAACACGCTAAAACCACAGCAACAGCAGCAACAAAACAATGGATTCTAGAAACGCGCTTTGGATTTATGAAACTTATTTTGCTCTTACCGCAACACCACGCGGACGGAGTGGCTGTAATAATTTGAAAATTTTGAACTACCCCGAAAATTATTTCAGCAAAATGCACTGAGCAAATACATTTTGCTGTAATAATTTTCTTACCTGTGTGTGTGTGTGTTTGTAAAATGCAGTAAAATGTTGGAAAATTTAAAAAAAAAGTACCATGTCACCTTTTTCATAACAACTGAATAACTGTGGCAACACTGTACCATAATGTCAAAGCAATCGATCAATTCGTTCGTAAAGTGTGACATTTTCACAGGAATGTAAACATATTGATTTGTTATTTAGAACATATTTTATTGACTCCCGGCGGTGCCACCACTACAAGATGGACCAGGAGACAGCTAAGAAGCTTCTCGTCGATGGCGGGACATTTGTATTCCTCGGAGTCCCCGACGAAACACAATTTGGAATCGATATGCAATGTTGGAACACCGCTGAGGATTTCAGAGGAATTAAAATGATTCCTCCAGGTTTACATTATATTCATTATTCCGCAGTCAGCAAGGGAACTGGGGATATATCACCCAGGTATGTCTTTTTATTTAGTTTTACACATGTACTGCATGGAAATAAAACTGTTTTTGTGAATTAATTTCATGTTGGTGTTTCATAAACATACGGATAAAAGACAATGTTTTTTTCGGTCAGTAACTCTCCTGGTAGAAATTTGTAGATAAATCTATAAAAATCATTAGGTTTTAATTCCATTTTTATTTAAATAGGTATATATTGTATTATAAATTTATAGGTCAGGGTTCATGCATTACTTCCACAAGAAGGAATTTCTTGTAAAGATGTGGGATAAAAAGACTGAGGATATTAGCAGGGAGGAAATTACAGAAGAAAGTATCCAACGTTTGAAGGATAATTTATTCAACCTGGACAGACACCTTGGAGCGTATCCATATGAGATATGGCAGAAGTGGAGATTGCTCACCTCACAAGTCACAGGTTTGTATTCAACAAGCATTACTCAGCCGCAGGAGTATTTAAAGAATAGATACTTTAAGATTGTGACATCAAAGGCAATAGTACAAATATAATCTTTCTCTCCCTAATTGCAAACTTTTCTATTGATGAAGATTGTTTAGTAGAAAATTATGGACAGACCTTTTGTAAACTAATGTAGAAGTAATTCAAAAACTAGATTGTTGTTTATTTTTATCCAATCAAAAAATATTTATATTCCAGCTGAATTGGCAGCAAAACTTTCACCAGAAAATGGTATGATACGGGCATCAGTTGAACTTTTATCCACAACTGATGCAGACAGACCAAGAGGCATAAAAGTCAAATCTGTAGAAAGTCAAGATAACATCAGTGATGATTCCCAATCAAAACCACCAGAAGAGGATGGAGACACTACACCAGGTCAGTCAGATGCAAAACGGGCAAAGCGAATAACACGAGAAGAAAAAGAAGATGCTATGTTGCCAGATTTAAAACCAGTTCCAGGTAACATTTTTTAATATCTTGTATGGCGTTTTTCTCTTTTCATGTTGGCAATGCTTGTTGAAGAGCCAATCTAGATAGTTTATTAAACAATTCATTGCAACACCCAATTTTGAAAACTTCTTTAAGTGGGCTTGAACTAATATGACGTGACACGCCTGCTGTGTTACACCACAATCAAAAGAAAATGATGGCCCACCTAGCAAGTCATCCACAACGAGTCGGTCAAGTTACCATTGGAAGTACTAACTCAGACCTATAAGACAAGAAAAAGAATTCGGGTCTTTTAATCAGGCTAATGCCCTTATGCAAGATATTACTGACTTGTTAATAAAATTGATGGTTGGTTTATATTTCTTTGCAGGTGCTGCCATGAGATTCACAGAAATACCACGTGATAAATACCCACCAGGGTCATCACCAGAAGAAATTACTAAACATTATTTAGACCAGTCATATTCACTGGAACTCATGATTGCACAGCATGATGAGTTAGTATAAAAAAATATATTTTATGTATTTCACACAACAATTTTATTAAAATTTATGAGTACCTTACCTACAACTCATCTCATGTCATTCCTAGGAATTATGATTTAAGACTTGTGTTTAAAATATTCAGCTGAAACTGCAGGATCTTCTTTTCTGCCTCCAAGTAAACATTTTGTAATCAGTTTGTCATTTCAGACCTCTTCACATCATTGGAGAACTACAATTTGCATACTTATGCTTCCTCATTGGACATTCTCTCGAAGCTTTTGAACACTGGAAGAGCCTTGTCATAGTGCTTTGCTCCTGTGACGACGCCATTCACAAATATAGATCTGTGTTCTTCCACTTCATCAGGACAATTGAGGTTCAAATTGAAGAGATGCCAGAAGACTTTTTGGCGGATATTGTTATGAATAAGAACTTAGTTTATAAGAAACTACGCGAATTTTTCCGAACAGCATATGTCAGCAAAGTTGATGGACGACTTTTGACAATGATTGAAAGGTTCAAAGAAAACTTGACAGACAAACTACAATGGGATTTCACAGGATTGGATGCTGACGAGGAAGATGAGAGGCCAGTTATAGTAAAATTAGATGAAGAGATAGAGGGAGAGTAAATAAAATTTAGTTCTAATTCTTTAAATTATCTCTCTTGGTTTGTGTGACCATAAAATTAATTATTATGTAGTTGTGTACTGTGTACATTTTCAAATTATTTTAGCCATACATGTGAATTCTCTTGTAATATTGAAGATGTTTTTATACAAACTTATTCAAAAAAGTATTATTTGTAAGAAAGAGATGGTCAATAAAGAGCCTTGGAATTGATTTTATTACAAGAGAATACTCATGTCTGTAAACTTTTTAAATTCAATTTTATTATGTACTTTTAAGAAATTATTATATCAATTTGTGTGAAAATGCATAGTATTATCGCATGTGAAGCCCAAACAGAAAAATAAAATATAGAAAGAAGTTTCTTTTAATCAAATATAATTATGACTTGTTTCTATTTTACTTTTCCGTTTGGAATTTAAATAAACTGGTAACGATTGTGTACTGACGAAACAATGGTTTTCTTTCTAGGAACTATTTCATTATAAGAGGCATATAATATTTTTAACATTAAGTAGAACATCCTTTAATTGAGAACCCACCAACATATCAGTGTTAATCGTAGAAATGCAATGGTAGATTTTTTCTCTATACTTTTAAAACAGTTTATTGATGTTTCATTAAGATAACTTTAACTTAAACTTCAAGTCAATAAAATGTACCTGTGTTTATTTAACATTGTTTTATTATGTCCTAATACATGTATAGCATATGGTACAAACTGAAAACACAATGTGAATAGCAGACCTCATAGTACCTAATAGATTAGGAAATTGTAAGATATCAATCAATAGTATAAAGAATACACTGTACATAGTTCTCATATTAGAAGGAAGATTGTATTAACCCCTGATTTCCCATATATCATTTAAATGAAATATTTTTATTACTTCTTCTTAAATTGTTTCTTCATAAGTGGGGGATTCTTCTGTTGTTTTTCGAATTTAAGCTTCTTCGGAGAGACCACTGGAGCTAAAAAAAATAATATTGAGAACACAAAGAAATAACTTTTTCACTTCTCATGCTCAGAAAGTGCTTATTTGCGCAGGATATAGGCTGCACAAAATCGAATTTTGTGCACAAGGGCAGAAAAGTAAACTCATAAATGTATCTATATTAAGACAAAGGAAATAAGCCATACAGCCAAACACAACAAAAAGTTCAGAGATAGAATTTGTTATTTTATAATATTTACTTTAATTTATTTGCCTTGTGTTTTTAAGTCATAAAAGATATTAAAATTTAAATTAAAGTACGGTAGGTTATTTAATTAATTTAAGAAAATTATTTTATTACAAAATTAATTTAATAGTAGGCTGTATAGGTCTGCAGCCCAAGCCTAATTTCAAAGTCGTAAGATTTAAAAAAAAAAGCGGCGGGAAATGGGAAACAGGGTCTTGTTTTTCTTGCGTTTATTTATTTATTTCCTCGCAATCGAAGTGAAAAGCAGAGTTTATAACTCGTCCACAAAACCATTTCTATCCTCGACATTACTATCAGCCCTCGCCGATAGAAATGATTCGTTTTGTGCACTTGTTGTAAAATCTACTATTCAGTAGTCAAGAGTTAAATCCATCAGTGTACACCTTTTTATACATCTAGTAATCCTAAATCCTATTCCAATACCTATTCAATGTATGGGCTTTAACAATTGGAGTAGACTAAATAAATATGTAGTTGCGTTTCTAAAATTTCATTTTCTTATAACACTAGTTACAAATGTTTGTCATGCCTGTGAAAGGTATAATAAAATTTTACTGAACCCAATTAACAATAGAAATAGCAATCTTACCTAAAGGACCTTTCCGTTTTATTTTCTGTGGCACCTCTTGTTTCTTCACTTTTTGCCTTGATTTATTTGGATTTAATACCAATGGTACAGTTTTTTTACCTTTCACCTTGGGTAATGGCTCTTCTTCACTGTAAATTAAGAAATTATAATTTAATGACACATCAAATTTTACAACCCATTAGTACAATGTAAATAGTCCCATTAAAATCTTTTTTGCTATATGAACTTAAAGATTAATTAAACAACTTCCAAGCCCTTTGCTTCAGAGAACATGTTAAGCTGTCCCATCCCTTCTGTTGTCAGTAGATAACAGTCTTTAAGCAGAGTTAGTGAATGTCAGATCTCAGGTGCCCCAGAACACTGTCACCAGCTAACAAACAATTGATACCATGGGAAAACTCATGAAATTAATATATAAAATAATAGGTAGGTAGGTCATGTTAAAAAATCATAATCATTACCTCTCACTATCATTTTCTGACCCTGCACCATCAGAATCATCTTCTGAATCTTTCTTATCTAAGTTCACCTCTGAAGCATCACTCTCCTCATTTTCTTCTAAAGAGTTATCACTATCACTCCCCTCATCCTCTGATAGAGAGTCATCATCATCCTCTAACATTTTCTCATATTCATCAGAATCAAATTCTAATGAACTATCAGATTCATTTGATTCTTCCTGTAGTTTTATAAAATTCTGTGCAGGTTTAACACCTTTTTCTTTTAATTTTTGTTCTTTTTGTTTTTGCTGCTTATTATCTACTGTATCTTTTTTATTGCCTTTTATTTCTTTCTTGACTTCAACTTTTCCTTTCTTCTTAGGAGGTTCTTTAGTTTCTTCAATTTCTTGAACTTTTATACTGCTCTTATTTTTTTTCTCTTCTTTCGCTTTCTCAACCTTGACCTTTCTCTCTGGGATTTTGTCTTCTGCTTCAATCATAGGCAGTAATTCTTGAGGTACATCAACTGGCATGAAGAAATTGTAATCAATTCCTAAATCACTCAGTTGTTTCTTTGTTTTTAAAAGACTGAAAGGGAATTAAACAAAAAAAATATTATTGTCAAAATTTTTAAATGAAAATAAGGTACCATATTTCTCCTGTCTTAAATACTCACTTTCCAAGTGTTTTTCTGGCTCTTTTCAATTCTTTTTCATCAGTTTTCTCTGCATTATAATCCTAAAATATATTAAAAAAATACAATACAATAATGTTACCCTCAATTACAGCCAGTTAATTGTGATTTAAAATATAACAAACCTTTTTATTTTTAAGCCTTCTTTCACTTGTAGGATTAAATTTAGAGTTCCATCTTTTTCTCATAGCATTTTTCTTTTGTTTTTCGGGTGGAATATATTCAGCTGAAAACAAAATTACAGTGTATATACCCAACATATCCATACAGATAAACTAGTATTTTTTGCTTCATTTTCATGTACAACGAATTAGATAGAACCACTCTGCTCTTATATGTCAGACAAGAAAAATAAAATAGAAAATGCAAATAAATTTTCATAGTCATTATGAATCTTCACCTGCTCTGCAGGGTTTGAAATACATCTTTTTCTATCCCCATCAAATGTCACTTCCATGCCTACACCCTACCCAAAGGATTTCCTATTTATCTTAGTTTTACTAAGGTTTTTCAGTATGTAAATATTTACCTTTAAGTAATCTCTTTCCCATTAAGTAATTATTCATAGTTTCTGCCACTATCTGAGCAACTGATGTCTCCTTGAATTCAACAAAGGCAAAGCCCTTAGAATTACCCGTTCGTTCGGACCTGATCACTCTTACATTTGTAACCATACCAAACTGTTTGAAATATTGTGTCATCTCATTCTGAAAGGAAAATAGAATTTTTGTAACAAGATCATAAGGCATTATGTTACTACCTGTCACTATAATACCAATTTTCTTGCTCACTGTTCCATTTTAATTGAAAGATTACAAAAATATAATAACTTTAAACTGTTTTTCTTAACTTGACCAATGTAGTAAACAATCTTAGCGTGTCTTTTTATTTAATTTTGAATGTGTAAAATCGATAAATCGCCAGAATAATAAGAGTGTTATGTTAAATGACATTTCTAACTATATTATTATTATTTGGGTGTGAATGATAATTTTAATTACCTATTTTCGTTAAAAAGACGTGCTATGATTGTTTACTACATTGGTCAAGTTAAGAAAAACAGGGTTTTAAATGAGAGCATGGATCCATGCTCCAGCATATTAAAGATACACTGAGTAGGTCATAGTAACTTTAGAGGCAGGTAGGGCTTTGTTTACTAAATTTTAAACCGAAGACTTTTAAATAATAAATTGTATCAAATAAACTTTTAATATAGGTACCTACTATGAAGATTGTCAGTTTCTTTGTAGGCATAAATAATTGTAAGCTGCTGCTAAATCTTGTTTGTCACCTACTTATTAACTTTACATACATCAGTAAATTAAAGTCAACATTAAAAACATTAGGCCCCGAATATCTTAGAGAAGTCAACTCTCTGATCTCCTGTATCATCAACACAAGATTTCTTCACTTCTAAAATAGGTAGTAGCTAATCCTATAATAAAGACTAACCTCATAAAATCCATGTGGAATGTGGCCTAAATAAACAAGTCCTCTTTCCTTGCGCTTCGATTTCTTAGTTTTATCTTTATCCTCTACAGGAGCTGCTTGACCCTGATTTTTCTATAAAAACAAAATATATTAGAAAAAAACAGTGCTGTAAGTTATATAAAATAAATTTATGGACACAATACCTGAATAAGTATTTTTATTCCTTTTATGGATTTATCAAATTTCTTTTGCTTAGTCGAGTCTAACGCCACATTTTCCTCCATTTTTATTAATAATTTAAGTAACAATTTATTGTTCCTAAACAAAAATAAAACACGTGTGATAGGTTAGGATACATAGGCAAGCACGGGGCCCAGGGGGGGCGGCCGGCGCAATAAAAATTTCGTCATCTTCTTCTTTTCATTCTGGCAATGGCAACTCAGGGCGTGTCATTCTGTAATGCTACGATCACACACAATATACCAAAGCCAAGTATGTAATTAGCCAGTCGTGATTCGCATTGTCGTGATACATACTTCGTCACATAGCGATTTAAACATCGCGACAACTGTGTTCTGAGTTATCACGATGACGCATGGCGCGAAAGACTATGTGGCCAAACACTTCGCACTAAAACGGTCACCAAGTTTAGTTTAGAAGATTCGTGTTCGTGTTCGTGGTCGCGACAACGCGAACACGAATCTTCTTGCTCAATGTGGTCGTTGCATTACAACACGTAAACATAGAATGCGGAACCATATCTCCTTCATGTGCGGAACCATTGGTTCCGCACATGAAGGAGATATGGTTCCCATTTTTTTAAGTTGTTGGTTCCGAACCAACAACTTAAAAAAATGGGATTTGACGCTCGTGATTAAAAATTTATTTTCCGGATGTTTCAAAGTTTGATTCTTATTATTGATAGTGTAATGTGAAGCAAAAGCATTGGTTAAAGTGCATTGTGAGTGGAATTTATGACCGAACTATTAAAAGTGCATTATCGTGTTGAGTTGACTTCAAAATCCGCCTTCACTGACGAAATTTTGCTATCGTCTTTCTTCGGGGCGTCTTGACTCAGAGACTGTATATTGAGTCAAGATAGCATGAATACGCTGCTTTGAATTACTTACATTAAACAAACTGAATACTTGAAAATGGCACAATGGAATCTTCGTCTGAAGTCAGATTGCCAAACGAAAAAAAAAAGAATAAGGCCAAGCTTGGGCCAAGCCCCTGATTTACGGAAACCGGATTTGGTCAGTAGGTTTTTCTCCGTCCGGAAAAATTGTTGAACATTTTGTATGTATCTATTTATCTATTTATGCAGAGCATTCGGGTTTCCGAATCTGGATACCGAATTCGGAATTCGAACGTTTGCGCCCGGCTCAAAGATTTGGCTTTTTGGTTGGCTTCAGCCTGTAGGTAGCCGCTTTAGACAGGGTGACATTGACACATGACTGACATCAAATCAAATGACATGACATGACATCTTGTTAATTTTTTTTCATTGCGCTTGCCTTGCTTTTTATTTGTGTAAACTCAAGTAAACTATAGGTATTTTGGCAAATTTGCAAAAGAGGAATCATCTAACTAGGAAGGAGAGAACTAAGGAGGAACTAGGAAGTTTGCTTTGATGCTGTTGTTTTTATAAATGGTATTTTCTCAACTTACATGTTAGTTGTTACAGTGTAAAATAAGTCTAACCATTTATAAGGAAGAATAACAAAGTCTGTGTTCCCGAGAACTTGAAATTATCAACATAAATATGACAAACCCATTGTTTTGTACTCTAAATCAGTACATCCAATATGTTGAACGAGTCTTCAGGACAGGTCAAGGAGCCACACTGGCAAAGCTTCTGTCTCTCCGGGATGAACATATTGGCAACAGAAACTTGCGGTCAAGCGATATTGCTACTCTCGTGGAAGGGAACTGTATCGCACCGTTGGATGAAATTATTATAGCTCATTTACTTGCTGTGAAGGTAAGATAATCATGTATAAACAACCACAATAGCCTGCCAGTTCAGTGACCTTCCTAGTTTATTTTAGAATTACTAGCTTTTTTGCCCGCGACTTCGTCCGCGTGAAGTTCCGTACCCGTTCCCGTGGGAACCACATTGAATTTCGGGAAAAGCTATAGCCTATGTCACTCCCTGATAATGTAGCTTTCTACTGGTGAAATAATTTTTGAAATCTGTCCAGTAGTTTCGGAGCCTATTCAATGCAAACAAACAAACAAACAATCAAATCTTTCCTCTTTATAATATTAGTATAGAAAACTGTATGAAAGTCCATTTTACTATTTTCTGATTTTGGAATAATAATCTGAAACAAAATCAATTCACTAAAACATCAGCACCTGAAAGAGCTATTGTCACAGAATAAATAATAGTCATACTTATGTATTACATATATGTGAATGGCCTATAATAGCAATAGGGGCAACTATAAACTTTGTAAAGATAAAAATGAATAAATTTAATTTACAAATTTATTTTATTAATATGTTGTCCATTAATTTTTGTCTTATTTGCATACAAACATTTGAGAGAAAAGATAAATAATTGTTTTTTGGAAAATTTAAAACTGCTTTCATTTGAGTAAATAATTGAAAAATTTCCGTTTCTAACAGGCGTTAGCCCTGCAAGACTACATGGAGGCCTACAGTCATCAAAGCGCATGTGTGGCTGCAGTCACAAAGTTGCTTCAACAGCAAAAGGAAGAGAATTGGAGTCTTCCACTGATGTATGCTGTGTGCTTAGATTTACGGCTTGTTGCTCAGAAGGCTGAAGGATGTAATTGTAAGTACCTATGAAGCATACTTCTTCTACTTTAGTCTTTGAAAGTGATACAAAAATGTAAACCGTATTATGTTTGTGTGAAGTTTTGAAAAAAAAAGTTTTTCAATGAAAGAGACTCATTTTAAAGATGTGAAGGTAGAATCACTTATAGCCTGTTGTGAACTGTTGTATTTATCAGAGAAAAAACATCTTATTCAATGTATTCTATAATTCTACTTCGTTTATGGTTTCTCTGCTGCAGTCTGTATGTCTGTACCTATATTATTTATAACAGGTAATTTAGAAACAGGCATCTAGCCATTTAAACTTTCTCAAATTATTTTAATATTTTTTTGCATTCCTTGATAGTACAATGAACTGTCCTAATATTATTTGCTGTCTAAAACTTTTATTCTTTATTTTTCAGCTCAGAGCAATGGAAAACTATTAGAAAAAGCTGCAGAAAGTCTTCTTGCATGCTTCAGAGTTTGCGCAGCTGACAATAGATCATCAGATTTTGAAACAAAGAGATTGGGAATGTTGAGTCTTGTGAACCAACTTCTTAAAGTTTACTTCCGTATAAACAAATTGCATTTATGCAAACCATTAATAAGGGCTATAGATTCCTCGCCATTTAAAGACCAATTTCCCTTAGCTCAACAAATTACATACAGATATTTTGTTGGACGGAAAGCTATGTTTGATTCCGATTATAGATCAGCTGATGAATTCCTGTCATTTGCATTCCAGAATTGTCACCGAAAAAGTACTAAGAACAAAAGGCTAATCTTAACATATTTAATTCCTGTCAAAATGCTATTAGGATTCATGCCTTCAAAAACATTACTTGAAAAATATGACCTATTACAATTCTTGGACTTGGTGTCTGCTGTCAAAAATGGCGATTTGAGGGGTATTGATAAAGTTATGGAAGAACATGAAAGCTTCTTCATAAGAGCTGGAATTTATTTAATGGTTGAAAAATTGAAGATCACTGCATATAGAAATTTGTTCAGGAAAGTGTATTTAGCTGAGAATACACATTTAATAGATATTGTAAACTTTCAAGCTGCTCTGCAAATCATGGGACAGGACGATGTGGATGCAGATGAGACGCAATGCATTGTCGCAAATTTGATCTACGATGGCAAAGTAAAAGGATACATTTCGTATCAACACAAAAAAGTTGTTGTGAGTAAGCAGAATCCATTTCCGCCACTATCCAATCTTTATTAGAATAATGACGACCTAAGTCCGAATGTCAATGTATACCATTATTAAGCAAAGGGTATTTTATATAACTTTTGTATGTAAACTTGTCTAAAAATAAAAAGATGTCAAGGAATTTCTATTAGTTTTTCTTTTAACAATGAAACACCAATGACATTAAAACTTTTTTATTAAATCCACAATATATTTCAAAGAATAATATAAATATAATAAATTTTGCCCATCACTAACATAGCATTATTTCCAACAATGCCGAATATAAGTCTTACGGTTAAAATATTTGTGATTCTAATAGAGACATGATTCTAATCTATTTATACATTTATGTCCTTACGAAATATACAGCTCGAGTGCTCAGATCAGAGATTGAAAGCAAATCAAACATAAAATTTCATAGACCGAAAATTGAGTGAATTAAGCGACTTTTACAACGCCGGTGCCGGTAGACATAATTATTAAGACCACCATTCACATACAGACCAGTACAGCGGATTGATCTGCCATCGGTTGCGCTGCGGCTAATCTGCCAGTAGCGTATGGAAGCGACGAACTGGTACGCCAGACCGTCAAATGGGTCGGTGTCCGGCTCGCAGGTCTGCGGTCGCGAGTAGTCACACTTCGAGTGGAGTGTTCGTACAGTATATGGGCAACGCTGGATTGGTCGCGGTCGGGTCCGAGTCGAGAGTCGGGTCCGGGTGCGTGTAGTGAATGGTGGGCTTTTTAGAAAACTTAGCGGTATTTTTATTTGCAGTTTCAAGATTTACATTATGTATCTTATGTAGGTAATTGTCTTTTTTTATTATTTTATGTTGGTAGATACATTAACTACAAAATGCCAACCTAAATAATGATAATGGTTTTTATTTTAAAATTCAGATTTAATAAAAAAATACAGCATTCGACGTTTGAGCACTCTGAATAAAGTTAAAAAGTCGAAACGTAAGTAAAATGTTATTTTGTGTTATTTGTTAATTAAAGTGAGCTACAGTAAATTTTCTTTCTAGCTAAATATATTCACGTTGCGTTCTCAAGACAAGTCAGCCATGCTGCAGCATATTTCTGCTCAATATGCTAATATGAGCTAAATTGTATCCAATTATGTTTAGGATATGTCTCAATAATATTGTGATATGATTTTTAGTTATAAACAAGTAGAAAAAAGAACATAACTTAATTATTTTATTCAAACTTTCAAATAAGAAAAAATCTTTTAGGTACACAATAGAAAAATAGGCTAATTTTTATCATAGGTAGGTAAGTAATTATTTGTTTATAAAAATAACTACCTAGTTAAAAAGTCAACTTGAATTTTTTAATTAAATAATTGCATTGAAATTCGAATAAAAGCGTGCGACGACGCTCACTTATTCAAATTTTAATGAATAAGAAAATATTGTATAAGTCCAAAATTAGTAATGAAGTTATGTTGTCGACTAAGCCATGCGTATTTTTTTTTATTAAATATAAATCTATATAATTTACTCTTTGGGAAGACATACAATAAATAAACAACACAAAATAACATGTTACATATTTTGAAGATTAATTTGGTAGAAAAATATGAAGAATATTTGACTAGCTATTCATATAATTATTTTAAACCTTAACTAAATACTTATAGGTTAACATATTTCGTCTACATTTTGATTAACAGAATCTAAAGTACCTACACAGTTCTACCACGGAAATAATATGCCATAAAACAAATTATTTGGCGGAAAAAAGTGAAAAAATGGCTGAAAAGGAACCTTGCTTCTTCTGCCCCAGTAGTTCTGCATGTTATACAAACTGCTAACTTATTCTTTTATATTAATAATTTATTAGAAAAAAAAAATAGCTCATTTTATTCTATGAGGGGAACGGTATACCTACGCCATACTTGTATAGTATAGGTACCTACTCATTACTCTGACAAGAGAACGTGTTTGTGAAAACCTATTGTCTGAATAAAAGTTTTGATTTTTTTTTTTTACTCACGGCACTCGCATAATAATCTAAGGACGTCTAAAGCAAGTGGGACGTGAAAATAAAATTGTAAAGGCTTACAGTGATTTGGTATTTATTCCTTGGCAGTCAATTCCAATAATTCAGTGGATATTATCTTTTATTTTTTCATATTCATAATAAAATTATGATCGTGGTAATACTGTTTTACATAAATCTACATATTTTTGCACATAAATATAATATTTCGTAATATATGTGAAGTCCACATTAATTGAATAATTTCCCTTACAATAATAGCTGCGACAAGTCTTCTGGGGGCGTAAACAGTATTTGTGTACTAACAGCTATAAGCTATGTATGTACAAAATCATAAAAGTCGCTAAGGAAATAGATTTAATTATCAGGTACTTACTTTATTTTTGGCGTACCTTATATATTTTCGAGCTTGTTCCATCACTGCTTTCTCAATATTACATATTCTAATAATAAATGTTATGAAAAATAACTACATCATACGAAAACAGACGTAATTTTAAATCATAAAATAATGTTTGTTTTAATCCATTTTGTTTACTGTTGCAACCGACATACACCAAATTTAATGATCTTGTGTTTTTTTATTAAAAGTAAGTTCAGTTATATCAGCTTGAAGCTTCGACCGCCCGAAACAGTTGCATTGCAACTGCTCGGTCGGTTCGTAAATATGTGTGTAAATAGAAGACTGCTTCAAGCAGCTCTCATTCTGACTGCTTCAAGCAGTCCGTGTATGTCGACCCAAAGTTAAAACTATCATTAAAAAAACTTATTGTGATGGAACCAGCTCAAATAAATTACAATTTAGACATCTAAGCCATAACACAATTGCATCTACATACTTATTAAGACATAATTCGCTAACAACAAAAAACAAATGTCTGGCTACATCTTTGCATAAATCTTACGCATATAAGAAGCATATAAGCTACCAAAGTATACATAACATATAAGAGATCCAATAAAGATTAATTGTATTAGTTTTAAGTATACGCATCAAATGTTTATTTATTATCATTCCCCATTATATCCCAAGGAATATAAGTAATATATGTATTTCCTGTAATTTAGTAATGTAATTAATAAATAATTAATTTCAAAAATCATAGAAATGTATACGTAATGGAACCTATTGATTATTCTTAGTGGAAATCCACCTTTTCCCCGTACCTTTTTATACCGTTTAGTATAAGTCCAATTCTTCTCTCTCTCTCTCTCTGTCATTATTCTCTGTCTTCTCTATGAAGAAGTGCCCGCGTCATTAAGAAATAGGTCTCAGGTCTTTATTAAACAGATGACGAAATAATAACAGAATCTTAAAAAATATTATTTCAATATATTTTTCATTCATTGCAATGAATCAAAACTATTATCAAAATAGTGTTGAACTAAAGCATTGAAACCCACGGTTGCACGCATAATATTCTTTACTTTGTATTGAAAAAAAAAACTGAATTGGAATTATATTTTTCATTGCATAGTCGGAGAGCAGCCTAAAAATATTAATTATTAGTTCAACACTGTTATAAAATCCGGTGGTAAAATTGCGTTTACATCAACATAAAATAGTAGTAATCTTAGTTCCTTTCCGGGTAGCCTAATTTGTGGACAGGTGGGCCCTTCAGCAACTCGTCTTTATAAGCTGCTAGGATAGCTCGTGACATGTTCGGCTCCGATGAACTTGCCTCCAAGAACTGACGCATTAGCCTATGGAAAATATAATTGCTATATAAATGGTTATTCCTCTGATTAATCTTTACTGTACGGGCACAGATTATTTTATAATTACTGAGACATAGTGGACAACATCGAGGATGAGGAAAAGCCTTAATGATGAACTCGAGTATGCCTACAAAAAAAATGTTCAACAGTTACCATAAGTTAAATCAATAACCATCTATTATATATTGTAGAAGAGATTTTGTTTATGTATGTACCTGTTAGCAGGATTGATTCCGATTCCCTCGTGCGCCTGTTGTAACTCTGGATGATCGCCAATTGTGTCTGTCAAGGCTGCAATCATTACGTCTGTAATTGAAATTTAAATAACTTTATTTATCATATCATGTAATACTTCTTGTTCAAGATAACCGTGCATTACATTTTTGCTCGTAGCGTTATTCCAAATGCCATCAGACAACCCAAAGGCGAAACCACACCACACCATTCTTAAGTTATACAATATTCATTTTTTTATATACCACTAAGGTGACAAAGAGGCATACGGCCCGCCTGATGGTAAGCGGTCACCACCATAGCCTATGGACTATGGGTTGCAACACCAGGTGTATCACTGGCGCGTTGTCAATCCTGTAAAAAATACAGTTTCTTGGATTGTGGAACACTTACCGAGAACTTTCTTTTCAATGGTGCGAGATAGTTGTCCTCTTTCGGCTTCTAGCTCCAAGAATGCCATGAATCGCTGCGTTGCTGCTCGCGCTGATACCGGGTCTCGTGATAAGGATTGGGAGAACATCATCTGTAATTTTGGATACAGCCATAAACTACAGTACTAACTGTAGGTGAATTGCCTCTTCATTCAAAAATTTCTTTACCCTTGAAAAGATTGCTATTAGCAATTAGGCCGCCTTGTTGCGATTACACTAGTCTGTAAGTTTTTAATGTTCCTTATATTCATTCTTTTGTTGTGTGTTGCAAATAAAGCATATTCTACTTATCTATCTTCTTCTATTCTTTCTTATCAGAATATTAAAGACACCGGCTAATTAATTTAAATAGATTCCTTAGGAAATTTATTGCTCAATTTCCGGTTCAAGATTTGATTAGATGATTCAAATTTATTATTTCTTTTTACGAAAGTTCTGTTACATAAAAGGTGTGAGAGTACATTAATTCAAGTTTACCTTAGCCAGTTGATAAATAATTTCCTCCAAAGTGTACTCGGTGTATAGAGTATCAGCTGCCTTCAGTTTATCCATCATTTCTTCATATTCTTCCTCGGATATGATAGGACCATCTCTGTCGTAATCTGATGTACCTGCAATAAAAAATGTTAGAAAATTTTCAAGGTTAGCAGAGTCGGTAAAAGTAAGTAATTTCATTGTCAAAAACAGGAAGGTTTTAATTAGTTTTAAATTGTTGCTTTCCCATGGTCCCCCAATCTGATTTCCCTGGGAGGATCACAGGAAAAAGTAAGTCTGTGGACCCCTTTTGTGTACCTTCAGGATTACACGGGCAAATACTTTTGGCTGTGGTCCCCCCGGGGGATCAGATTGGAACTATGGGCAAGCAACGTTTTAAAAACTCAAAATTAGTTCATTATGGATTGGATCGTTTTGAAAATTAAAGTAAAATTATAGACACTAACTAATGATATTGGTCTGCAGCATCGGATCGTATCCTCTCTTTATTGGCTCAGGTCGGAGCTCCGCAACGGGCATCGCCGGAATCGGAGACAAGTTGTTGTTGAGCTCCCAATTCTTCGACGCAATGCTATGGATAATATCGGGGCTGTTACCAAACGGGAACGACTGAAGTGGCACAGGGGTCCGGTATTGGTATTCCTGAAAACAAATTATATTTCTTATAAGTGTGCTTACTGTCGATTTTTTGTTAAGATAATAAACTGATGGTAGAGTCGAACATAGTGAGCGATGCCATATAACATGTGTTCATTCAGATGGTATCGTATGGACTAACTATTGTATCTTTTGTTACTATTTTTATCACATAAACCTTTGGCTTCCCAAACACATAATGAAATTATGGTATTTGTCATGTTGTACTGTCTTGCCTACGTAATAGTAACTCTTCTTCACATTCGGTCAAGCCTCTATTTACGGTGGTAAAAACATAATAAGACCTAAACATTAATTTATTATTATAATCGGGCAAGTGCGTGTCACGGAAAGTGTTCGAAATTCCAGCAATAAACCCTAGTTATCGGTAGCAAATACGGATATTTGCTACGCTTTGCTTGCTCCCAGACGAGAACAATATCATATTTCACTTTACACGTAAGGGAGGCGTCGCACAAAAAAAAATTCAATACCACTTTATTGACATATGTGTAGGCGTGAAAAATTTTAGCTTACTAGTATTAAACGTATAGGCGCTAGACCGCAGACGACACACCTACGATTACTATAAGGTTTCCTTGTTAGTTCACTACGGAACCCTTATAAAAAGTCTTGTAAAATAATTCACGTCCAATAGCTATATCCAGTCGCCATTCAGGATTTAATCAACGAGCATGTAGTTAATAGACATGGTTAATAGAGATTAGTTTGCTCGCTCAGGGTTGAGACCTCCATTCGGTATTCTAAGATTATACTAGAGACTTATTGTAGTTTTTTCTCAGGGTACTTTATAACTAAAGTACCTACCTATAGAACCTAGTGTTTCATCGCGTTTGCATTTGGCTAATTTCGAAAACGATATTAGAATTTTTAAAGATAAAATCTGGTGCCATTCCTACTTCACCTCGATTCTGAACTTTTTGCTGGAAACAATTTTACAAGAATACAAAAATATAGGTACTTTTTTCGTGGAACATAATATATGGTCGTTTTAGTATATTAAATAGTTTCACTAGTTTCACTATGTCCTGCTGTGATGCGTACAAATAATAAGTCAATAAAATTTACATAGAATACAATATTTCCATCATCAAAATTACGAATTATATCAATCATGTCACATTTGTATAGTAAATAAAAATTGATAAAATAAACAAACACATACACAAAAATTAATATCTTACCGTCAATCCAAATTGTGTCTGTTACGGTTTTTTTGGACACTATAATACGCTTTACATTATGTGGATTTGTTTAAGTTTTAATCTAAAGTTATCACTCTGTTTTATAGTGCTTGGTACTTTATTATAAATTTTGGGAGCCATACTTAATATTTTTTTATTTAATGTGGTCGTTTTTGACATAGGCAGCTTTAACCTATGCTCAACACTTATTACTTTATGAAAATTGATCATAATTATGTACTTATATGTAATATACTTTACAATTTAAAACTTCCAACTTATCATATCCGGTAGGTACCTTTAATAAAATAAACATAAAAACACCCGCTTATTACTATAAATAAGCGGTCTATTCAAAGTACCAATGTAATAATTACTAAATGGAAACAACATTGTATTTATTATAATGGCATGTAATTTAATATTTATTTGTACCTATCTTAAATATTGTATAGAAGTTTGTGGTAGAATAATGGCTAATTTTATTTTATATTTAAATTAGCAACCCTAAACGACACACGTCCTGGAAACTAGTTAGCTTCTATTTTTATCTCCTCTGCCAAGTCCATAAACATAGCTTTAACAGTAAATCGGCCATAAACTATAAAGTCTCCCCCGCTCTTGTGTAATGAACGACTATTTGTGGTGTGTTGTTTAATTCATGACCCACATTAGTGTCTGGGGACCTCTGCGACATCAATGTGAATTATAATAGGTTAAGCATGGATAATATACGACAAAAGTATAAAATTCTATATGGAATCTATATTATCAAAGAACAGCGGATGATCCGCTCAAATCGGAGCAGCCCGTCTGGGGAAGGACCTCCACCTTACAGAAGATCGTAGCCAAATAGCATTGGTCTCGACCATGTTGTGTACCTACGGTTTGTAAGGTCTCCAGAGCTCCACTTGGGGAGGTGGGTTGGCAACGCATGAGTGATACCCCCGGTATTGCAAGCGTCTATAGGCTGCGGTGATGCTTACCATCAGACGGGCCGAATGATTGTTTGCCAATTTTGTGGTATAAAAAAAACAATAGTCCTCTGACTAGTTCTGACCAGCAGAGTTACTCTTGAAAACAATCCCAACCAATCAGTATTGTATATGTTACGTTTAGTTATTCTTGACAGTTTACACTAGCGCAAAATACTAAATGAAATAGTTAGCAACGTGCCTATAAAGTTTCAATAGTAAGAATTAGAATTTTCTATTCATAATTAAAATGTAAAATTGAATTTTATTCCAGTGTAAGTTAGCAGATCTGAAAATTCAAGTTAAGGCGTTATGTAGCTGAGTATCAAAATCTGTGTTCTAACTAAGTCTAAAGAATTTATAAATAAAACCTACGAATTTATTTATAAATGAACTAGATTATAACCAACCAACAAGTTTATAAATCTCTACTGATATCATCATCACATCCATTTTTAGCCTAACGTCGAGGTTATAATACCTTTGGGGTGCCAAATAACCTTGGATGAATGAAAACAGTCATGTTATCTAAACTGAAGGGTATGGAATCAAGGCCTCATATTTCATCTTCCAAGGTTCTAACTATTACACTTCACAAGTTGGAGGCTCTGCAGATCCCAAGGCAATACATTTAGTTATACACTATACGTAGGCCTATGACAATGTCAATAAAGGTACTTTGACGATCAAAATCGAATAAAGTAAAAGTGCCATCACTCGAATTTAGCCTGAAAGAGTCGTTTTTCCAATAATGTTTTAGGAATTAATTTGGGCAGACATTTTTTAATATTGTTGAAAAGTTTTTCAACTTTCATAAGGTATTATTGTTTATAAATATTGTATTTAAAATTAAATCGTTTTCAATGAACATCAAACAAAGTCAAATTCATACTTTTCGATACACGAAACCAAACAAGTACGAACCTACTGAGTTGTCTTTCTTATTGGACATTGACTTGAACTTTATAATCGGTGTTCCCTTAAGACTTCGAAGGAGTGAGAAGTCAGTCTTACGCGTTCTATAACGTTGACACGGATTATCACAGGTCAAGGCTTATATACCTTATTGACCCAGTTTTATAGCTCAATTGATAAAAACATTACACTTAGAAAACATAGTATTTTTATTTATTTAACTTTATTGACCACAAGAGATAAGTACTGCTACAATAGGCAGATGTTAATGCATTCTCTACCAGTATAGTATCTAAGTAGTCTTCTTGCAAAATCGAGTTAACTACATGCGCTTTGACACTGAATTAATTAATTTACTAGTAGCTGGTCGACGCTCTTTAATGAATTAAGAGCACCAATAAAAGCACTGGTAACCTATCTAGTAACCTACGGTACGTACAGTCCTAGATCCTACAGGCTTCTCCGTAAAGTTATTTCAATTTCACGACCTTTGGAAATAAGGAGTGGCTATTTGGCAGATGTAGTATTACTGGGAAATTTAACTATGTTATTATTAATTGTGTGTGAATGATAATGATAAGATTGTTTACTACCTTGGTCAAGTTAAGAAAATTAGGGTTTACATGAAGTACCAATTATTGCCGACCTACGTAAATTGGTATAACGTATAAGGTCAGAGATAGTAATTATATGGAGAAGATAATGATCGTTAGTGTTAGTAGTTATTCATTTATGTAACTATTTAGATTGCAATAACAATATCTTAGTATTTACCTTAGCATTAGCTTGTTCTATAAGCAAGTTCCTCAATCTTTCTTGTTGAGCTGATTCCTCAGCGGCCTTCATGTTCTGGGAGTAGTGCGCTCGAAGATAGTCGATATTAAACTTAATCTCTTGCAAGAAGGCTATAGCTTCTTCTTTTGACATCTGCAACAAATTATCACAATAAATATTTTGTACAAATCATTGTGTAAAATTAAATTTGTATTACCCAAACCTAAGCGTGCGAAAAAGTCATATGAAACGTCTCTTATATTAAATGTTATATTGGTATAAACTCTTTTATATTTCAAATGCTGGGATGAATTCAACAAACTAAACACTTCACTTATACAAACTTAGTCCTCAAAGATTTATTTAACTCCAATGCGTTAACAATTGCTGATGGGTAATTTTTGTGTATGTTCCTAACAAAATTCATCAGATCAGCAATATGCTTCGTCATATTTTTTGTTCATAATCATAACCTTGAACAAAAAGACTGCACCGCATCATTCCCGGTCCTAAGTCCCCATAATGTTGCAGATTAGTCTATGGCGATCCTCTGAGTGAGATAAGACGCTGAGCGATTCAAAACTTATATTCAGAGGTCCAATAGGTTTTCGCAAACACGTTCTCTTATCAGAGTATACAGTAATAAACCAATAAGTAATAAACTACTACCATTTCGGAAACAAAAGCAAAATGACCACTGGTAAAAGAAATGGCGAAAGAAAACCAGTGCGATATATTTTTAAATTACAAAAAAGTCCGTACCTTTTTTGTCATTTAAAACTAGGTCATACAACATTATGTACACGATATTTCAATAAATAGTGCCATTTAAATCTAAAATATGAAATGCAAAATCGGTGTTAAAGATAGGAGCAGACTAGGCCCGCAACCCGCAAGCAACCGTTCTCGTGTATTTTCGAGTTGACGTGAGAGTCGGCCTGCCAGCTTCCATTACTGAGCTCACCATCAACAATATTGTAGGGAACAACAGTAACCCGACCCCCAACGCCACCGCCAGTTTGGACAATTTGCGAGCATGACGTGCCCCTAAAGTATACATTAACATCCTTGTCATATATTTAAACTAAATTATATTAAAATGCAAATAATATGAAAAACAGCACCATTTAGATGGCACTACGACGTACATGTTACAATAATTTAAAGAACTTTATAGAGTTAAGCGTCACATTCTTCATATACCGTAAAATACTATCACGTATATTTTTATATGATGTAATAATGAATAATGTTAAGAGTGAAAAAGAAAATATTGAGATGCAAATTTTGTTATGTAAAACAGCAGCGGTAGACCTGAATATTTCGTAAAAGTATCTTTTACAGAGAAAATGTTGGAAGCTTTTTCTATTTGCATAATGATTCACTGGTGATAATTTGAACTGAAGGATAATAAGTAAAGTGAGAATTTAATGTTCATTTAACAAAACCTTTTTTGCTTAGTCAACGTTTAACGGTGAGTTGCAGAAATATATTTTAAAGTCAATGACACATTAAATCTGATGCTGTCATTGTTAAACTGAGGTAGAACAAAGAGATAACTCAAGCAAGACTTTGTTTTTGGGAAACTCGCTCGTTGGTAAAACCAGTTTTTTTTCTTATTATTAGGTTTCCTGTGGCATTTTCGGAATGTATTCTACAAATAGAACTTCCTCTTGAATCACTTTATCTATTAAAAACATATCAAAATCCGTTGCGTAGTTTTAAAGATCTAAGCATACATAGGGCATAGACAGACAGTGGGAAGCGACTTCATTTTATACTACGTAAAGATAGGAAAAATAAACTTACATGACGGCATTATCTTCATAGTTTCACTAAAAGATATAAGGTACCAAAAATAAGCTAGCTAAACGATTCACTTACCAATCCTTCTTGCAAAAAGTCTTCGATTGCAGTTGTGACGCCACGTTCATCCCCAGTCCAGAACACATACTCCGCCATATCTAATGGCGAATATTGTACCCCGGTGTAGGATGCATAGTGATCGATCTGTTAAAATTGATATTTACATTTTGATTTTATTAATATAGATGTTTGAAATGCCTAAAAAGATGTCCAGTGAAGTAAAAACTGTGTCAATCATGTTTAACTCCAATATGATGGTTTTCTGTAGGAATATTCAACTCATTCAATTTTCTTTATCTAAAATAATGTTATTCAATGGCTGGCCATTATCGTCAAGAAAGGGATACGTACTCCAAGCCGTCAAGTAACAACCCTAATTAAAAATTACTGGATTCAATAAACTCCTAAAGATTGACTACAAAAATATTTAACTTACATTATTTTTAGTTTCCTTAGTTATGTCTGCATTGAAGGCCCGACGAGCAGCAGTATGGCCATTTTGTGGTCCATTCGTTGCAGAACCTGGTTGAACAAGACGAGCCGCGCCGTGGAATACCTGAAGATGATAAACTATTACAATAGAAGTTTAAAGAAAATCCTATTATTACATACCTGGACCTAATGAACATCAGTATCAGTTTCTTCACCAATGCTAAGTAGTTGTTAAAATAATAATGATTGAATTCAATACGGTAATGTAATATTTTATAAGGATTCCAATTACGCACACATAAAATAAAGTCGAAGATATAAGATACGTAAATCCGAACTGAAACCTATCTCATATTTCTAATTTCAAGGTCCGTAAAACATTTCTACGAAAATTTTCACGGATTGGCCAAATTATTCTAAGACCCCTTGTACGTCGAGGAGTTACTTGACTCAATATCTTTAGTTTTATTTAAAAGCTTTTAGCACAGAAAAATGTACGCCTTAAGAATAAACCTTAAAATTATGATAAGTAGTCGAACGTAATTTAAAACTTAAAAGAGTTGGTAAATCAAGATTCAGCTCTATTAGGAAAAAATGGAGAGCCTTTGTGCTGTAGTGGAGTGGAGTGTAGTAAGAGAAAATAAAGTATCGTCTACAAACATTACAGTAGCTCACATATGATGAAGTAGCCTTAACGTTACTCAGTCGTCATTTCTAGGTCTTCTAATACTAAGAATTTATCAAGTTTCATTAACCTTACCTTTGTAGTTTGTTCCTCGTTAGGAGCCACTGTTGCTTCCTGCACGCTCACGTGTGATCCATCTTGCACTAAGACTTTATGCACTCCTTCAGCTGGCACATCAAGTTGAGCTTGTGCGTGCACCTTAGGGCTTTCTCCAGGTGCAGAATCAGCTAATGCGTGTTGTTCTAACCGTGATACTAGTTCACCATTTGTCTTTACTGCATCTGTTGGTAAAAGGATAAATTTGTATTCCCACTAGTCCAACTCATCAGTTGAATGTCGAACAAGTAAGTTTTTTTTTCAAGTCTAAGTCCTTTATTAGATTTTTTTTATTTAGTATGATGATTGAACTAATCAGAATATAGGAACGGATTTTGTCTATGTTTATTGGTTTTTTTTTTTCAGATAAATCTTTCAATTATTTAATTTTAAATAAGGGCCGGGTTAGTTTCATTTAGCCTAGCCTACCTATAAGTTAAGCTGAAAATTAATCGAGCTCTAAATTAACGTTAAAGAAATACTTGAAGTACCTTCACATTCGAGAAGCCTTCATTGCGGAACCGATTTGAAAAATGGCAATGTCTCAAAAATGGCATCGATCCCCACTACTCCATTTAGCAAGCATCATTATCGTATACCGTGCCAAATGGTAGTTATAATAATAAATCTAATCAAAATATTCATGAGCAAAATAACCGAGCAACTTGTACTGAGTTTAAATTAGTTTTCATATTGGACCCAAGAAAAAAATCAATTTGAGGCGTCGCGTCTGAAGAAAACAATTTATCGGTTGGTGTCAAGTGATTTTTATTATTTGCTATTTTTAACGTTAGAACTATTTATATGTTTTGTTTATTGTATTTTATAGATTAGTAAAAAATAAGTTTGGAATGTTGAAGAATGCTGTGGCGTACCAATTTTCAAAACACCCTGTCCTGTTAAGTATAAATATCTGATGGAATCTTTGGCGTATAAGAAATGAAACAAAAATAATTATAGTGTAGCCAAAGGTATTATTCACAATATTATAATATCATTCAAACTTTCAAATAATATTCAAATCAGTATCAGTGGACATATAACCCCAATGTAGAATAATAACTCTAAAATCTACTTAAATAAAGATGAGAAACCACTCTCGTTTCTATAATAATGTACTACCCATACCCATCTACTATGATTGCAGACTACATACGGTAATTTCTAAATTCCGTTTTAAAATACGCACGCCTTAAAATTTTATTAGAATGTTAGCGATAAATATATGTGAATGTTTATTGGTATGGGACTCTACGTTGAAATAAATGAACGAATACTAATTAAGCTTGAGATATTGGGTGATACTGATATAACGAGAAAATAAAAGATTAATAAGACAGAGATATAATTTACGACACAACTCTTGTCAATTTCCTTTCTCCTATTTGTAGAGAGTAAATCTAATCCTCTTGGATGTCTGCTTATTAGTGGCACAAAGCACAAGTGGGTGACCTACTTCACAGCCATTCAGTGAATGTTGAAGTTAACATTTTAAACCGATACATGGCTTTAAAATCCATCTCTGGGCATTAGAATTCCAGAGGGAAAATCGAAGAAACTTTATATATATAAATATAAAGGGACAATTCATACAGATTGAGCTAGCCCCAAAGTAAGTTCGAAACTTGTGTTATGGGATGCTAACTCAACGATATTATATTTTATAACAAATACATATATAGATAAACATCCAAGACCCGAGGCCAATCAGAAAAAGTTCGTTTTTCATCATGACCCGACCGGGGATCGAACCCGGGACCTCCTGGGTGGCGGTCTGGCGTGGTAACCATTACGCCACGGAGGTCATTATGGAATCTTTTAAAGGATAATTTCTTCAAATAATATATAAATAGTTGAGAAAATGTTATCACTATTTGTATAATGATCAAATAATGATTTAAAATAATTTATCGGAAATAATATGAATAAATCCTTCTTATTGTAATAAATTCTGGTAAAGGTCTTAACTTACAGTTACCTGAAATGTTTTCTTTTTAATTTTAACCATATGAATTAAATGATTTATTGTGAATATTAGCTTGTATTTGAATATTCACTAATTTAGGTTTAGCAAACAAAAAAAAAATGTAAAAATCTAGAGAACTTGAGTTCATTCAACTTACCAAGCCTATGGTATTCCATATGTTCAGTAATTTCACCTTCTTTGCCTTCACCTGAAAAAAAAGAAAAAATATTTTTTCCATATTTTCGGGACATTTGACCGACTACGGAGGCCATTGAAGTCGCGTTAAAAAAAATAAGATGTGTACATTTTCAAAATTAAATAGTTTTATTCCAATCATACTATTTTTTGTGTCAATTCCAAAAAAATGCTTGCTTATTTCTAAAATTGTGTACGTTGTTAACAGATTTTCCCCTAAAATGTGAATAAATAATAAAGATATTTCTAATTACGCGGGCAAACATTAATTTCAATGCGTACTTGCGTGGGCGGAGAGAGGCGAGAAATGTTCAGACCCAGATCGAAATCATAAATATGAAAAGTTTATTTCTATAAATATTCAGTTCCATTTTTCGTTTCAACAAAGAATTTACAATTTTAGAACAAAGTACAATAAAAATAGAATTCTAATTACAGTAAAAAATATTGTGTTAGTAGCATTAATTAAATTCTTCGTTTTGTTTTTAGGGTTCCGTAGTAAACAACAAGGAACCCTTATAGTTTCCCCATGTCCGTCTGTCTGTCTGTCTGTCTGTCCGCGGTCTAGCGCCTAGACGCTTAATGCTAGAAAGCTGTAATTTGGTATGTATACACATACAAATGTGATGGAATTTGATATTGGACTCAACGGAAAGCAAACAAAGCACAGCAAACACGGAACCCTACGTTGTGCGTGGTCCGACACGTACTTGCCCGGTTTTTATTTAATTTTGTTATCTATATATATAAAAGAGAAAATCACTGACTGATTCATCACGAAATCTCCGAAACTACAAGTGCCAGGAGTCTCAAATTTTGCATGGGGGTTTCTTTTGGGGCGTAAGTGCTCACTAAGAAAGGATTTTTGGAAATTCATCTCCTAAGGGGGTAAAACGGGGGTGCAAAGTTAGTATGAAACTTTGCCGTTTTTGAAGTTATTCGAATGAAATTCAGCATGAAAGTTCTTTACTAAAAAGCATGAAACATGAGTAAAAAATTTTTTTCAAAATTCATCCCTTAGGGGGTTAAACGGGGGTGCAAATATAGTATGAAACTTTGCCGTTTTTTAAGTTATTCGAATGAAATTCAGCATGAAGGTTCTTTATTGAAAGGTATGAAACACGAGTAAAATATTTTTCTCAAAAAAAATACCCTATGGGGTTAAACGGGGGCGCAAAGTTAGTTTGAAACTTTGCCGTTTTTAAAGTTATTCAAATGAAATTCAGAATTAAGGTTCTTTATTGAAAGGCATGAAAAACGAGTAAAATATTTTTCTTAAAAATCTTCCCTTAGGGGTTAAACGGGGGTGCAAAGTTAGTATTAAACTTTGCCGTTTTTGAAGTTACTCTAATGAAATTCAGCATGAAGGTTCTTTACTGAAAAGCATGAAACATGAGTAAAATATTTTTCTCAAAAATTATCCCTTAGGGGGTTAAACGGGGGTGCAAAGTTAGTATGAAACATTGCCGTTTTTGAAGTTATTCAAATGAAATTCAGCATGAAGGTTCTATATTAAAAGGCATGAAACACGAGTAAAATACTTTTCTCAAAAATCATCCCTTAGGGGGTTAAACGGGGGCGCAAATTTCGTATGAAACTTTGCCGTTTTTGAAGTTATTTATATGAAATTCAGCATTAAGGTTCTTTATTGAAAGGCATGAAACACGAGTAAAATATTTTTCTCAACAATTATCCCTTAGGGGGTTAAACGGGGGTGCAAAGTTAGTATGAAACTTTGCCGTTTTTGAAGTTATTCAAATGAAATACAGCATTAAGGTTCTTTATTGAAAGGCATGAAACACGAGTAAAATATTTTTCTCAAAAATTATCCCTTAGGGGGTTAAACGGGGGTGCAAAGTTAGTATGAAACATTGCCGTTTTTGAAGTTATTCAAATGAAATTCAGCATGAAGGTTCTATATTAAAAGGCATGAAACACGAGTAAAATACTTTTCTCAAAAATCATCCCTTAGGGGGTTAAACGGGGGCGCAAATTTCGTATGAAACTTTGCCGTTTTTGAAGTTATTTATATGAAATTCAGCATTAAGGTTCTTTATTGAAAGGCATGAAACACGAGTAAAATATTTTTCTCAACAATTATCCCTTAGGGGGTTAAACGGGGGTGCAAAGTTAGTATGAAACTTTGCCGTTTTGAAGTTATTCGAATGAAATTCAGCATGAAGGTCCTTTAGGCGATACGAAGTTCGCCGGGTCAGCTAGTCAAAATATATAATAGTGAGTTTACGTTTAAAATAATGTATAATCTCGGATCTATTACTTTTAATAAAATATGAACACTTCAATTTATGGGAATATGAGCGTGAACAGAACAAGTCATTTATTTTTCGAAACCTCAAAAACAATTTAAAATTTGCTTCGATCAAAGGCGAATTGTGGAAAATTCTTAGTAAAAACTTTAAGATTTTTATAATAAACTTATTAATATAATTAAAAAATACTATATAATCACATAAAATGGGAAGAGATAGTTAAAATGAGAATTGAGAAACCTAGATTGGGTATATCATTCTAGTTGTGTGTCACATCTCGTGATTTATGGGAGGACACACTGGGTCATACACGACTCCGTGACCCAGGGCTATGACAGTAACTGAACGGTTGGGTTGTCAGTAACCGACTGTTATAATGTAGTGTCTCAAGGTTGTTTCAGATGACACCGTAACCCATAAACACGGGGTGAAATATTTCAATGTTTACACTATATACGAATAGCTATAAGTTGGATACATCACATATATAGTACAACGAGCTGTTACCCGCGACTTTGTCCGCATGAAATGTTCAAATAAGGATAACTCCTTTTCCTGTCATGCGATTTAAATGAAAGAAAGCCTATATTCTGCTCCAAGCCGAGCTCTATCTTCCTGTGAAAACAGCATTAAAATCCGTTCAGTAACTTAGAAGATGTGCGCGTTCAAACAGACAGACAAAAAATTCAAAAAATATATATTTATATTTGCCAAATATGTTCAAAGTACAGATATATCGGGGTCTACTGTTGTATTATATGTATAGATAAAAACTATCTCTGACGGTTTTAAGCTAAAATGTACAGAATATCATCTCCTTTATCGTTATCCCGATTCCTAATTCATTAGGATTTGCGGGGTTTTACACTACCTAAGCCTAAGGGATGGGCGAAGATTCATCTCCAACAATTTCCAAGATTTTTATCCATTTACCAATAAAATTGTTATCACACTTATCACCGCTTTTAATCAAAATTAAATCTCCTACAAGGTACACTATCATTGATTTAATTTTACACTATGCTTTATTTTATAGAGAACTAAAGACAATAAAGTCAACGTAATATAGAAGCCATACGTCTTAGACGTCCGTTTGCTCACTGGCCATTCTTAGCCAGTGATTTATAAGTGAACGATAGTGTAAGAGGCGTTAGTGGAATGCAGCGACTTGAGACAATACAAATATTTAGCTAGGATACCACTATAGTGATGGTGGTTCTAAAAATATGATAAAAAAATATCTAATACATAAGGAGTAGGTTTTCGTCGTTATTTTAAACTTTGTTGTAATTGCAGTATAACAAAAAAATTACGTACTATCTTACAAAATATTAAAATGTTTTCATTTAAATTTTGTAAAATAAATTAAATTGGTGCTGGAGAATCTTCATGTGACAATTTAAAAATTTAGAAATCACAATATGTTTGTTAAGGATAATGATTTACCTTTTTACTAAAACATGTTACCTACTTTTTAATTTAATTTTATAAAGATAATGTTTTAAATTCTTTTCACGAAATAACTCAAAGAATTGTTGATTTATATTTAAGACACTTAACTCCCTTTAGAGCTCAAAAATTAACTTTGAATGTTTAAAATTTATGATAAAGTTCTGAATGCGTATTATATTTTAAAAGTAATATTACTGAGTGCTCAGTACGAGTTTTTTGGTCACATTCGATCGTGTCGATGTAAACAAACCGACCAAATAGAGAAGCACTCTCATGTTGTGAATTTATCAGACGCTTGTTACATATCCAAATTTGCCGGGTTACTCACTTCCAAATGTGAGCAAGCAAACCACATAATTTTAATATGTAACACGCCTCTTATAAATTCACAGCATGAGAGTTCTTCTCTATTTGGTCGGTTTATTTACATCGACACGTTCGAATGTGTAAATTATTTATTTATTTATTAATTAATTAATCAGACAAACGTAAACGTATTTACTTTAATTTATTTGTCTGACATTCACAATTTAACTCAAAAGACTCAAATTGTGATTATGAAATAAAGTTACTTACCTATTTTCAGTTTCTCCAATTGTTCAACCGGTACATCCTGTAACAAATAAATAATAAAATAAATATTCTTGGACGAATCACACAACGCCACCTAGTCCCAAACTAAGTAACTAAGCTATTACTATGAGTACTAGATTGCTGATAAAAATACTTTCTTTTGTAAATAAATATTTATTATACATAGAAAATATCCATAAATGTAATTAATTTATTACTCAACATAACAAAAAAAATATTGACTATTGGTATATCCGAAAAGAGATTAGTAGATTATTAATTCCATAAATTCAAAATTTCACAAACTTTACCCTTGAACATTATACATAATAATTCCCATGGGAACGGGAAAAACGATACTGTGCCATAAGTACCGCCAACGTGAGCTAGTACTTGAGTAGCCTACCTAAGTAGACTAAAAAGGACTGTTTGTTACTAATATTTCCAAGTCTAAAAACGAAATTTAAAGGCCAAATTATTTACGAGGTTATCGCAAACATTAATGTAGTTATCATAATTACACTGTAATATACAAAATTAATTCCATCAAGGAAATTAATTTACATTTAGCAAATTCTATCCATAATTTAGTGAGCGTGAGGTGCCTGCCACTAATTACTTCTAACACATATTCTATTAAATTGTGTGTGATCGAATGGAAAGGTCTTAAAATAGCTTATACACAAAATATATATGTATAACTATCTAACACAGCGTCAAATTGTGTTTTAAATGGGTACTTTAACACGTTAGAGGAAATAATTGTAATTTCGATAACAAAATAAACGTTGGAGCAAAAAATTGACACTTTATGGTTGATAACGTTGTGATATTATCATCGACATAAACTATAGACAAGTTGTCCTGTACAGAGATTTTGCGGTTGCGATGGTGCAAATGCACACCATCACCCTTCAGTCAGTTGCGAGTGAGCGACAGAAGCAGTGGTGTCAAATTGTAAATTTTTATTGATTGATTCTTGTCTTATTTTCAACAGATCGCTTTTTGTTATTTGGACACCACTGCTTCTGTGGCTCGCTCGCAACTGACAGAGATGGTGGTGTGCATGGAATACCTCAAAATCTCAATCCCGGACAGCTTGTCTATACTTTTGTGTCGATGATATAATAATAAATATATGGGGACAATTCATATAGATTGAGCTAGCCCCAAAGTAAGTTCGAAACTTGTGTTATGGGATACTAACTCAACGATATTATATTTTATAACAAATATATATATATAGATAAACATCCAAGACCCGAAGCCAATCAGAAAAAGTTCGTTTTTCATCATGACCCGACCAGGGATCGAACCCGGGACCTCCTGGGTGGCGGTCTGGCGTGGTAACCATTACGCCACGGAGGTCGTCGGATATATATTAAAACACCATCACTCACGAGGCATCAATACTTTATGACTTTAGTTTCCAGTATATTGTCTAGTATGCGACAATTCAACATAGAAAGCGTGCGGATATCAGAGTAGGGCGTAGAGTGAAACCTGCATGTGAACTAGTATTTTATACTAACTGAAAACTCAAAATAACCATTCCATTAAAGTAATAAACAGTGCAATGTGAACAAGAAACAACGGGTGATTTTTAATTTGCTACTAGGAACTCGTTTGGAGTGCATGGAACTTTTATGTATGCGACGATTATTATGCAAATTGCATTTTTAATATAACAAGCGTTTTATTACCTACCACTTACTTTAAGCCTAATCACAGTTTACTTTGAAACCATTTACCCATTAACTATAGTTAACTAACTTTAATAAGAAACAAAAATTTACGAGTAAATATCAGTTGTTTTGAAGTAATTGTGTAGTGAAAGAAAATTATGAATGTGTGTTTAGCGCCAATGAGAAAATTATATTATGGATAAAAAAAATCAAGCAAATATGATTTAATTTAATTATTACATATTAACTAGATAATATTATAAACAGAGATACTAACATTTTGACTAGTGGGCTGTTTATATTGTCTGTGTATTTTATGGTACGAACTGACTTCAGTCAAGGAAACATTTTTGATTAAATCAGATTTAAGCAGTTACGCCTAATTTAAAACATTGCCTAAAACAATATCTGTTTCTGTTTTGGTTTGATTTTTTCTCATATGTTACGTAAGATAGAATCTTACATATAAGTGATGGAATTTGTGTTTGTCTCGAGTCTGGGTATTTTCTACGTATTATAAGTATGGTTGCGTGTTGTAGATCTTGATTGACGTCACAAGTTGTCATATTTATTTATTGATATTTGCAAAAAAATAATACTTAAAAAATTAAACTCATCAACTAGAGAATATCTATTTGAAATTACCCTAGAAGGGAAATACCATCATAACCGCGAAAAAACCGGAGCGACCCATGAGATATAATATATTTTAAATTTCGTATTAATTTTAATAAAAAACCCTTCTGTTCTGGATTACCCTTTTGGGTTGCAGAGGCCGAACCGCAAGCCATGTAACAAAATTGGATTGAGAAGAAATATCCTGTAATCCCGTTTTCTGCCGATTCTAATGCAAAAAGACAGCATGCGTATCTAAATACGCATGCTGTCTTTTTAGAATAATTAAAAAATCTTCAACAACTCTTAAAGTTGGGAAGATCGACTTATGACGGACTTCAAAGACAGATCTCAAGTTAGATTAGCGGCCTTCATCTCCATAATGAATACGATCAGCACAGCAATTAAGTAAAATAAATTATACTACTGCTAGTCGCCTCTTGTCCTTTGATGTCTTGACACAACCCGACACAAGAAGGTCACTACAAGCCCCAACAACATGTTGCTCAGTTTCCAACGTCAGTTATAATTTTCTCAACAGGCCATTCCCGTCGGAAGTGATAGTGCCATGTGATGGTTCGGAACCTGGGGGTAATTAAATTTATGTGGGGGTAACGAAGAACCTAATAATTAACACATAATATCTAATAAAAATAATAGATCGCCACGCAGTTTTTTTTCTAGCTACCGTCGCGTCGCGCTATCGCGATCGCAGGAAATTTGTCAGACTGTGTGTCCAATTTGTATTTTCTTATTTTGTTTGTAATGATAACATTGTAAGGTCAGGGTAAACACGGTTTTCCTTATAGGTCATATGGGTAAAAAAATTGAAAAGGTTAGGAGTTAGGCCACTGTGATAGTAAGATAAAAAAAAATTACGTGCAAAAGTATTTCCTATAAATGTACTTGCAAAATAAATGATTTTATTTTATTTTAATTTTTGTTACGTTTGTTTGTGGTGACGATATTTGTGTCAGTGGTACAGTCAAGGACAAATAAGTATGCAGTGCGTGGATAACGATTAGATCTTTCTAAATACAGTATAAAATCATATATTGTATGTAATTAAGAAGTTTTATAACGATGCTTACATTATTAGTTATCAAAATCTTTGCTATAGTACTTTTCCTTGCATATTTATTTATGTCCTTGACTGTACTACCAATGCGTTGCCCGCTACAAGAACGGTGGGAAGAAGTAGGAAGAGAATTGGGTTTCCGGATGAGATTTTTGACCAACTTAGTAAAAGCTCTACCATTGAAAAAAGTGCCCAATTTTGTGACCTTCGATTGTTTGAACTGTCATTCATCATTTTCGTCACAAAGCTATCTATTTCATAAAAACATGTATTACTGGTTAATATGATACTATTGAGTGCCTAGAAACATATTGTTAGGCATAATGTCGACAAAGACAAATAACAATGCCTGTATAAGCTTTACGGCTCTCGAGTTACATGTGTCTTCCAGGCTATTATTACGAAAAGCCCAGATAATACTGAGTTTTTCTATTTTATTATGTACTAGCTTTTCCCCGCGGCGTCGCTCGCGTTAATTTTATGACATAGATCGCGTTTGACAACAAAACAACCCATAGCGCGACTTGTGGCGCCATCTGTTGACCGATACAGCGCCCTCTATAGTAGAAAAAATATTTTCCCATTGGAACGACATACTTTCACGGGATAAAAAGTAGCCTATGTTGGGCTCTGTACCCCTAACAATATGTATGCAAATTTTCATAATGATCGGCTGCTTAGTCAAGCCGTGAAGGAATAACAAACAAACAAACTCACTTTCTCATTTATAATATTAGTAAGGATTGAAATGAAAGAAATGAAAATTGAAACAAAACATTCGGAAAAGTAGTAGTATTTATCTCAGTAGATACTTTTTTAAAACGTACCAGTAAAAGTACTCTTATTTAAACGTATAGACAGGTACCTAGTAGTGAATTGTAGATACTCCTATCTTTCTTATAAAAAATAATTCTGTAAAATATATTCTACGCCGTTTTAAACAACGTGGTACGTAATCAAGAAACAACAATAGAGAACACAAGAAATCAATTCGAAGGATTTCAGAACCGTTTCAACGTTAACAATAGGCGAAGTAAATTGCGTCTTTCCATGATAGGGGATTCATTACATTGGTAATAAAGGAAGTATCCAAATGGCTAGCTATTATGATAAAAGCCTCCTGGCTTTTTTATTTAGCAGCGGTTTTCTTTTTCTACAAGAAGATTATATTGGTCTGATATTCGGTAATAAAAGTTTTGTATTACCTTCTCACATTGGTTATAAAGATATAAGTGAATCAGTGAAGAAATGAGTCCGTTCGACGCATATTTGATCAGTGATAACTGATATATTAATAATTTTAATGGTTACTTGAAAGACATTCATTTGGTGAAATTGTCTCAAACATCTCCACAATGAAATCACAACACCCGTAGTCCAGATAAGGATGTTAATGAAGTAAAATTTTGGATCGATAATGCCGTCACTAGCATGAGGCAACTCATTATTAACCTGTGGGGCAACTCATAACTCATAAATAGTCTCGTGTTTGAAACAAAAAAAATTGAATTCCGCACGTTCAGTTTCATTCGCCTGACATACAATAAAATATCCCTAGACTCCTTTGCCCTTGAAAATGTCGCTGAAAGTTAATGGCGGGAGTACTAATAAATTTAAAAGCGACCCAGGAATTGTTGCAAAGTTCTCTTAATAGGACTTCCTAAATTAGTTACAGCGTTCCTATGGTTAGTCTAATTTAATTTAAATTAATTAAATTGTATTAAAGCAGGTTTGTAACTCGACTATACATATATGTAGTTAAGCGTCTCTGTCGTTTTTGTACAAATTGGCTAAGGTAACCAATGTAATTATAATCTCCACAAAATAAAACTGCAAAATAAACTTTACTATTTCCGTTCCCGGTTTGAATTTCGAAATAAAAATTATTTAAGCTACCCGTGTACAAAACAAGTACTTAAATCCGACAAATCGTTTTTGCGTAACAAACATTCTTACATAAAACTTTCCCGTTTATAATATTAGTAGCATACACTTTCTTGGCGTGTAATATGGATCTACTGAGAAAAGATTTTTGGGAAATTCACAAGGGGATGGAAGCAGATGTATTACTCACTAACATTCTATTACTAAGTAATATCGGTTAGCAAACAAGTCTGTACAACACGTGTGTTGTTATGCTGTTTTTTTTTAAAGGTGAGGTGAACGAGCTTTCGTGTCACCTCTTAGTACGCAATCACCGCTGCCCATTTACATCCATGACTACATTAATCTTGGATGTGTTGCCAACCTATGAAGGAATAAAAAAGGAAGGAAGGGGAAGTAACCAGGTTGTAGGAAGCAAGACGAGTATTAGACTTCCTGCTCTCTCAGTTTTTGTCAAAGATTTATTTATTTACCTTTATTGACCACAATACAAAGTAATGATACAATTGGCGGACTTAATGCTAATTGCATTCTCTACCAGTCAACCATTGATTTGGTTTGTTTAAAGTATAGACAAGATGCTCATCCATCACCATTTCGTGTAGTTCCCACAATTCGTGTCAACTGCTGCAATTAGGTCAGGTGTCAATGTTTTATGACCACGTAACGGTCACTAGCTCAGGTTCCGACAAGTAAACTTGTTCCCAGAGTTATGAACAAAAAAGCTAGAGACATTTAAACCCATCTGAATACTGACTGTAGTGGCCTTTGCTGCTTGCGTTTTAATTCAATTTGACATGCGCTACAATATCATTGCCTGTTTCCACTAGCCCTTTCTCTAGTAGGTCCTTTCTCTTACAGATTAAAGTAAGTGGATGCCTAGGCAAGTTAGTGAAAACAGTAGGCTTATTATTGTAACATAAACAAATAAATAAATAAATATAAATATATAGGGACAATTCATACAGATTGAGATAGCCCCAAAGTAAGTTCGAAACTTGTGTTATGGGATACTAACTCAACGATATTATATTTTATAACAAATACATACATAGATAAACATCCAAGACCCGAGACCAATCAGAAAAAGTTCATTTTTCATCATGACCCGACCGGGGATCGCACCCGGGACGGGTGGCGGTCTGTAAACAGTTTAAACAGTTTAAATCTCGTTTCAAAATCACTTACTATCTCTTTCATTTCTTATTTCGTGTGAGCAAGATAGCGCTTTTAGTTATGATTATAAGTAATCGCATCATAATTGTGATTATAAGTAGATAATCGCCGACGAACATGCAGTCTTTAGCGGCCGGCGTTTTGAATACATTTGAAGAGAATTGACTACTTCTTGAAGAACTGTATCTAATAGGTACTCACAGCTTTGTCCAAGTCATCGGTTCCTGAAACAATAATAAATTCTATTTAAATCTTATAAAAAATCACAATTTAATGTTGAAAAATACTGAATGGAACAATTGAAAACAATAAAAATAAAGTCCATTAGTGTAAAAAAATGTTGATAGAAAAAGGGTGTTTCTAATAATGAAACCTAATTATTGCCTCTACGTAGGTAATCCTACAGGTAAGTAACTTTACTTAATTACCTATATACGTACAAAAAAAATTTGGCTCTAAAGAGGGTTTAACGTAATGACCTAAAATTAAAAACATTTTCTTAACTTTAATCTATGTAATGTTTCTTGACCTAATTGCACAAAATTAAACACTTCCTAAATAGCGTAATTAGTAAGAGTAATTTCATATTAATAAATATGAAATTTAATAGCAAATTACATTACAGTTCATAATTTTCTTCTTTTAAACTCAAATCATTAGTGTATAATTTCCTCCGACCTATTTTTGACATCATTTTGCCGCCAGCTGAATATAGTTTACAGTAGAATGGGTTTCCAGTCTTTGAAATACCTTGGAAATACGTTATTATTTAAACTTTCCTTTTTTTTATGACATACAGTAGACAAACAAGCAAGCGGGCCACCTGATGGAAAGCGGTCACCACCGCCTATGGACATCAGTAACACCAGGGGCGCTACCAATGCGTTGTCCACCAAGGAGGTTGGAGGAAAGGAAGGAGGAAGGGAAGGGAAAGAAGGAGGGGAAAAGAGGGGATAGGGAAGGAGTTGGGCTTCCGGATCTCTCACTCACCGAACGAAACGCATTGCTGCTTCACGTCGATATTCTGTGAGCGGGTGGTACTTCCCCGGTCGAGCTAGCCCCATCCTTACTAATATTATAAACGAGAAAGTGAGTTTGTTTGTTTGTTATTCCTTCACGGCTTGACTAAGCAGCGGATCATTATGAAAATTTGCATACATATTGTTAGGGGTACAGAGCCCAACATAGGCTACTTTTTATCCCGTGAAAGTATGTCGTTCCCATGTGGAAAATAATTTTTCTACAATAGAGCTGTATCGGCCAACAGATGGCGCCACAAGTCGCGCTATGTGTTGTTTTGTTGTCAAACGAGATCGACGTCATAAAATTAACGCGAGCGAAGCCGCGGGGAAAGCTAGTTTCATAATAATTGCTCTACCACTCCAAAACTACCTACTCCACATTGTATCAGAGGGCGCGGATTCGAATCTCAAACAGGGCAAACATTTATTTTATGTGATGGCATTTGTTTGTCTCAACTAGTCTCAAGTCTGAGTTTTTCGGGGGTATTATTGTGCATTTCAAAATTATGTTTGCTTTTTGCAAGATATTTTATAAACGTTACCATATTACCTTTTACGATAAATAATTTAATATAGTCATTATGAATTTGTTTTCTAATAAATTATGTATAAAACATGATTACGTGTTAAATTTTAATTAATTGAGCAAAGTGAAGCAGCTCTTTGTAACAGTTTTGATAAAAATCATCTTGAAGGTAAAATATTTAATTTATTTATTACTAGGTGTTGCGCGCGGCTCCGCCCGCGTGGTCAAGCGAAATTACCAATAACTTCGTTCCCGTGGGAATTAAAAAAAAACGACTTTAACCTCTATACAAAATTTTAGCTTTCCTGCGATAATACACTTACAGTCCTATTACTCCCTTTCCCGTGGGAATTTCAATGACAGAAATCAAAAATATAAATAATAATAATTTATCAAAAAGTATTTGCTTCCACACTGAAGGCAAATTCGTAACACTAACAGAAAACTGAAATCAACACCACAACAATGTTACATACACACATGGAGCATATTCGTAATTGACAGGATCGAATAAAGAAGTGTACTTAATAATATCTTCAAAAC
Source organism: Endotricha flammealis (assembly GCA_905163395.2). Classification (NCBI taxonomy): domain Eukaryota; kingdom Metazoa; phylum Arthropoda; class Insecta; order Lepidoptera; family Pyralidae; genus Endotricha; species Endotricha flammealis. Next base: position 4,095,729 of record LR990859.1, on the reverse strand, counting down.
TTTTATAAGTTTCGTGCCACAGGTTTTCGAGTTCTGTAATCTGTATATTGCCAGCAGCATAAAATAATTTTCTATAATTTTTAACGTTTTAAAAAAAAACATGGAAAGTGTATTTAATATAATATATTTACCATAAAATGTTCATACGGCATTATTTTACACTTTTTTAACAGGTGAGAATAATTAGCTGAGTTTCATTTGAATAACTTCAAAAACGGCAAAGTTTCATACTAACTTTGCACCCCCGTTTAACCCCCTAAGAGATGATTTTTGAGAAAAATATTTTACTCATGTTTCATGCCTTTCAATAAAGAACCTTCATGCTGAATTTCATTCGAATAACTTCAAAAACAGCAATGTTTCATACTATCTTTGCACCCCCGTTTAACCCCCTAAGGGATGAATTTTGAAAAAAATATTTTACTCATGTTTCATGCTTTTCAGTAAAGAACCTTCATGCTGAATTTCATTCGAATAACTTCAAAAACGGCAAAGTTTCATACTAACTTTGCACCCCCATTTTACCCCCTTAGGGGATGAATTTCCAAAAATCCTTTCTTAGTGAGCACCTACGCCCCAAAAGGAACCCCCATGCAAAATTTGAAACTCCTGGCACTTGCAGTTTCGGAGATTTCGTGATGAATCAGTCAGTGATTTTCTCTTTTATATATATAGATGTTTGTGAAGTTTAAAATTCTTCTTTAACTTTCCCATAATATTTGCGGAAAACAAGGAATTTTGATGAAGTTATATACTTTGTAACTTGGATTAAAACGTCAAAAGCCCGATAACTTGTCATGTCGAAAAAAATAGCAGAAGGTACCCGTAGGATAGTAGCTAAAGTTTAGTTTTATCCATAAAATTTTAAGTTGGAAAATAGACGCACAAGTGCAGACAATGTACAAGGTTATTAGTGGCAGTAGACTATCATAAATAAACTGAAATACAGGCCTCGCCTGGCTTAGGCACCAATCTCCCACATTTCACTAGAATCATATCAACCCATAATCATCCCACTGCTGGGATACAGTCTCCCTTCAATCAAAGATGATTCGAGCATACTTTGCCACGCTGCTCCAATGCGGATTGGCAGAGGCCGGTGTTTTCAAACCGTCCTAAGGCCTCCGACTGTCATCCATTGATAACAGCCGGGACCGATGGCTTTCCATGCCCTCCGAAGCACGGAGAAGTTCGAGATAACGAAACCCATCCAAACGCTGGCTAGGGTCGATGTCGCTTAACTTGCGTGTAGAGTGCGACACACAGCGACGCCATAGAGCTCCTTAGATTCACTAGAATAATGTAATCTTGTTTTTTTAGGTCTAAGTAGTTATAGTTACCAGTCCTAAAAAGCATACTCCCGGAATATCGCATATCTGATAAACGTTATCAGTGTTGAAACATCAGCCGTTCAATATGGCTGACATCCTCGTGAATAGATTATCTGTGCTGACGATATAATAATGGCTGACGCCCACGCAAATGATTAAGGCTTGATGTCATGACAGCTTTTGGTGTAAGAGACGATAATAACCTGACATAAGGAATATAAAGAAATTATTTAATTTCTAATTGATTTGTCAGTTTTTGTATTTAGTTTACGTTCCAGGGCCAATGCACGGACGTTTACGTAGTAGGGTTACTTAAAAATTTAATTGTAATTTAGTATGTTTTCTCCCTAAGCGTCCTGATTAGGTTTCTAAAGAAATCGCTTAGGTTCCCCTCGCGCACTCTATACACACTTTTGAGGCATTCGTTAACTGGACTTATTGTAAAAATTGGATGAATGTTACTCAAACACACAAAAATGTCTTGATGGATTTGGGCGTCAGGCATTTAGATAAAAATAGGATTTCCTTTTGGAAAAATAATGGAGTAATGGGGTGATACGATTTATATTGAAAGTTTAATAAGTATTAAACTTTACATAACAATAAATTATCGACTTAATATAAAGGCCTCTTATACTCTAGTAAAGTCATTCATTACACGTCAATATTCTCTACTATTATTATGTCAAGTTCGTTCGTATGAATTAATAAGCAATCTCTCTGGGATTACAAGGCGCGATATTGAATTTCGACGTTAGCACACGCATTCCCTCGAGCAATAGGTGGTTCGAGAGCTTTCAATGGAGTGATGGAATGCTGTTTATTAACTTGTTATTGCTAAAGATTAGCTCTGTGCCTGGAAAACCTATTTCCGCAATCGGAGATTGCAATGATAGAGCGCTAAGGTGCGGTGAGATTCACATATCAGTCTACGCCTGAAATAAAACGTGAGAAAGATAAAATAATATTTAAAAATGTTAATTTATAAAGATAATTTATTGCGAAAATAAGGTACATACAGGTGTTACATAAAAAATAAGTCTCACTTATTCTAGCCTCAAAAGGGCGTGCAAATATTTCAATAAAATCATTACAATTACATATTTAAAGATAATAAAATAAGATGTGAAAATTACAAATAATCAAATTTTAACAATTAATATAATTCAAATTGTTTAAAAAATCTAAATACTGAAGAATGGAAAGAATGGTATTTGTAATAAATAGCGTACAAATAAACAACCTCCTTGGCTTAATTTATTAGTATAGATACCTAGTTGTTTAGACACAGAAAACCTTAAAAGCTTATACCTGGCTCCATCCATATTTAATATATATAGGGACAATTCATACAGATTGAACTAGCCCCAAAATAAGTTCGAAACTTGTGTTATGGGATACTAACTCAACGATATTATATTTTATAACAGATACATTTATAGATAAACATCCAAGACCCGAGGTCAATCAGAAAAGTTAGTTTTTCATCATGACCCGACCGGTGATCGAATCCGGGACCTCCTGGGTGGCGGTCTGGCGTGGTAACCATTACGCCACGGAGGTCGTCAAAGATTTAAAGATAGACAAAGAATAGATACTACTACGTAGTAATAGTTAGATTACAATTATTCTTTAATTTCCTAGATTTTTATACTCGAACATGAAGGGTAACGAACGTAACGTTTCACGAGATTAAAAATAGGTCATAAAAATGTTTTAGGGCAGGTATAGCACGTTTTCTCCCGCACATAAATAACAATTGTTTGCAGCTGCCGGCGCGTGGACTAAGCTAAATTAGTCCTCCAAATAAAGCGGCCTTCATGAAAATTTACTGCGATGCCAACGCATAGGTATGCGTTAACAAATAATTCTAATGTACATTTGTACATAACATATACCCAAATATTTATTAATGTACAAATATTAACAAAATTCTAAACCTCTTCTAATAAAACCTCTTTCTTTACATTAAAATAACAAGCAAATAAATAAGCAATTAAAGAAAGGAAGAAATTACAGTCATGTAGCCTTTGGACTCTCATGACCGAACACGATGTGGTTTATATTAAGTTAAATATATATGAGAATTATTAGCATTTAATTGTTCTTAGTTTTTCTCAGTTTTTTTTACAAATTACACAGATTGAGCTAGCCTAGCAAAGTAAGTTCGAAACTTGTGTTATGGGATACTAAACTCAACGATATTATATTTTATAACAAATACATATATAGATAAACATCCAAGACCCGAGGCCAATCGGAAAAAGTTCGTTTTTCATCATGACCCGACTGGGATTCGAACCCGGGACCTCTGGGTGGCGGGCCGGCGCGGCAGCGTGGTAACCGTTGCGCCACGGAGGTCGTCAAATCTAAATCAATCATCATCTTGTTACGCAACTCCGAAAAGTTGTGGGAAATCATTAAAGGCATGATTCCTTCGAGTTCAGTTTAACTGACTTATCGGAAAGTTTGAAGTAAAGCTTTAACATCAACTTCAAGTTTAGACATCTTGTAAGCCTTATCATTCATCAAAGAATTTTACAATATTATTCTACAAAATAACATCATAACTTAAATGACAGATAAATGCAGTGCGCAGTTGTGTAGAAAATAAAACTTCCTTTGTGGCTTTCCACTTTCTTCCATGGGTGTAATTAAGGCACTTAAGTGTAGAGCACATGGAGGGATATCTTATTTATTGACATTAATTACACAAGGTTTAACCACTGTTACTTATAGTTCCTATGATAATAAAGATAATATAATACTTTCAGTTAATAATTTACAAAAATTTCATCATCAATCTATTACCATTATTTAGATTTGTATTTTAACTACGATTTTTTTTGTATTTTTTAGATACAGAATACATTGTTATTTCTGTAAAAAAAATTGAAAAAAATCACAAGATGTTTAAACCATGTTATGGATGTTGGTTTCTATTTCAAGCAAAAAAAGTTCACAGATTTGCTTGAAATTTGGTACACAGATAGTTTAGAACTCGGATTAACACATAGGACACTTTTCCATCCTGTATATTAATACAGGACCAGTAAAAACGGGATTTCACGGGTGAAACCGCTGGCGCTAGTTACCAATTTTAACATTAAACAAAGGGGCAAATCATAATCGTCATGGTAATCACGAATACGTTTACAACTCAAAGCCATTAGCACCCACGCTCCAGCAAATATTTGGGTCAGATCACCACTATCGGTACAATTAGGGCAAGGCTTAACTAAATATGTTTATATGCCATATTGGCAAACATACCGAGATTGGTCTTTAAGGGTAGTTCTTGGAGAACTAAAAATACATACTTATATTATAAGTAAAAGCTAACAAAAGTCCACCTTTTCACTTTTAAAACGTTGAATCGATTGAAATAAGAACTTGTGTAGAGAAAACTATCATATGGAAGTGTAAAGTTGCTGATAGACTTGAGCATTCACTTGTAACAGAACATCGAGCATTCGCCGTTTTTATATTAGTCGAACTGAATAACAAGCCGAGCCAAGCATAGAGCCAAATATTGCTACGAACATTATGAGCATTCTAGCGAACGCTCTAGTGACAAAACGCTCGAAGCAAATCTGTCCTTTCCTAGAATGCTCGCCAGAACGTTCGATAGAATGCTCGCTAAAATGTTCTCGTAATTTTTCTGTGATGTAACATTCGCAAGAATGCTCATTACAAGTGAATGCTCAAGTCTATCAGCACCTTTAAAGATAATTCTTATCCTGGAAATCATGAAAAGAAGATTGAGAGTTCAGAGCCGCGGCATAAAATTTTATTTATTTGTAAAGATAGATATTGATTACGAATTTTCAACTCCCATGTAATTCGATTATTGATTCAATCCAAATTTAATAATTATTTCCGTTGAGTCAAATATTTCTGTAATTTGCAAAGCAAAGTTAATAATATTAAAGCTTTAACAAGACTTGTTTTGATGTTGGCTCTGGTGTTAAATATAATTTCTCCAAGATCTTGTTTTTCTCAGAGCTCTATTGGCATGGTCTCTATGAAATGTCCCAGACAATAAAACGCATTTAATTCGGTTCATTATTATAAGTCAATCGAAGTCCAGTTTTTTAAAAAACGTTCGACGTCCTCTTTTTATAAGTCACTTGACGTCCACTTTTAGTAACATCAGCCACTCAAAACCCTAATGTAAAGATCTTCCAGAAGGATCTCCTCGTTTACCATTGTTTGCTATCCACATCCTGTTTCCCACCTTAGCAAAGATCATCAGTCTATCTGGTCAGGGGTTTATCATTCGAGAAACGTTCCACCCCAATAGTCATAGTACCTCTCAATATATCTTCACTAATTCTTTCGCGTTTTATAGTGTCTCAATAATTAATTAATTTCATTGTGTGGATATGTATAAATCAATTATTATAATCTATGTAAATAACATTCAAAGTCCTGACTGATTTAACTATATATCAACTCACAGCCCAAACCGCTGGGTCTAGAGATTCCAAATTTGGAATGTAGGTTCCTTACGAGACGTCTAGTTTAGGGGTATTATAAGAAAGAAATTTTCAAAATTTCCACGGGAAAGCGAGATATACGCAAACGAAGTTGCGAGTATTTTACTAGAAAAAAGAATAACATTTATTTATTTTAAGACATGGTAAGATCGTAAACCTAAACTATCTAATAATATTTAGTTACACAGCTAAGTTTTGATATAGTAGGCGAATTTAATGCTAAACGTTCGACACCAGTCAACTATTGGTATCAAAGAGAAATTTATTCCGCCCTTGCTTCTTGTTTATTATTAAAACCGGTGATAAAATGTAAAACTGTTTATCGTACTTTGTAAACTGATCACGTCCGACGTCCGACATTCGGTGGAGGCTGCAAATTGCTACAACGATGATAGATGGTGTCAACAGGCCTTATTGTAATTACATTTAAGATTGGCGGTTTTTTTTAACCTTGAAAAAAAAAACTTTTTTCAGTAAAGAGCGAGGCCAAAACAATGCATACTAAGCCTGAGAAATCGTCACCGCAGATTAATAAAAACGGCATATTAATAATGAATGAAATTACACAAATTAGCTTTCTTTACCAAGAATTTAAAATTGAAATTCGTTACCTTATCATCTCTACTTACACAATCCAAACATTTATTATATTATCTAACTGCTAACTCGCGAAACCAAACCAGAATTTTCATTAGTTTTATCAAGTTAAAATTACATTATACGAGATGTTAAACTAATTATTAGACAAACACAATTTAGTTCTATTTCGGGTCAAAAGTGCGTAGGCTTAAAGGAAATTCTCATAAATTCCAGAGAAGCCGCAAAGGAGTCAAGAAATATATTTATTCCAGGCATGAAATATTATAGAAGAAAGTTTTATTGAATATTATTTTTAGATACTTAGCAGGTTTAATCGGTGATCTTAGAGAATTTGTATGGTATAATAAAATTTACTGTAGTCTGCAGTGCAGCTTTGGACTTGTCCCAAAAAAACAAAAGTCAAAAGATGATGATTTGATTGTCATTCGTATTTACTTTCAAACAACTGGCATTAAACTCATTTTTAGATATTTAACTTATAAACAAACACATTCCATAAATCAGTGTATGTTGTGATCATCGCGACTGCCAGTGTGTTTTACGCATTATATTTTGTTTGGTGGACATTGATCTCACCGGGTGAGAAAATAATATAACTTTTCCTGAGTTGTATGCTGATACATAAAACTCAAAAAATGTTGTGTTGTGGATGTAATTGTCTCTGCAAAACATGGTCCTTTTACACCATGATTAGTAATTGATTTGTTGCTAGAAAATATTTTTTATCATATTGTTGGTATATCTGTAGAATAAAAGAACATTTATCACTTGTAGACAACTGTTCGTGAGACGGAATGATTGCATCGGTGTCGGGACGTGTCTCAAGGTTCAACTCACTTAACTGTCTGATGAGATTACGTCGAAAACAAGCGACGCGTGAACTGAATACGTATCATTTTTTCACGAAGGTGTATTTTCTTTCATATACATATGGCGAATATTTTTTTAGTATCACGACACCTGGTTACCATCAAATTATTCTTCTGTGATGCGGCTTTAACATTAGATATCTATATTAAATTTAAGATTAGAGCCATGATTTCAAAGAGTACCAATGTCGAATGAAGTCCCATTGCATTTATTACGGTAAGGAGTCTATTTTCTTTATACATTACCTCTTCTTACTCGAACCTAAATTACAACGGCTTTATCAGCACAACATCACAAACAACATATCCAAAATTCCTCAGAGACTATGGGAAAGTACAGGCTTAGGAAGCGGCCGCCGCCGGTTGCTTATTGTTTCAACTACAAATAAAATTATATATTATTAAATTACATAGAATCCACTAATAGGAATCTACAAGTAATCATTCAACGGCTTTCTTTCTATATTTATATTATTCCGTAATTGAATGATCCCAAGATTTATTTGTAAGACGGAATTAGATACCAAATTGAATCACTGGAATGAAACGTCAAACCAATGAGTAACTGCCAACGCCAACTGAATTTACTTCAAATCAAGGAAAATATTTTTGTTTTTCCGCTGAAACAGATAAGTGGATGTTATTCTTTCCTAAATTATATTGACATCTCGTTTTGGACAACTCCATCCAAGGTATTTATGAATCACCAAATATGACATGTTATATTACTATAGGGGCTTATGAGGTATTTATTTCGAGAATGTTGGTACTGACTTGTCATATTTATATACCAAATAAGTATATGGTTTGTTCTTGATGAGAAATGTTTAAAAATAAGAATAGGAATGTGAAGAAGAAAAGTGTCGAAATTAACAGGAAAGGCTTATTCAAACTCAGTAGACATCTGTTTAACCTGAACATGAGCCAGTCAGCAATGTGCTGATCCTGCCAGGAAGAAGAAGAAATTGCCATGCACATACTCTGCTTCTGCGGACCACTCATGTACAAAAGAAGTATAATTACGTAGAAATGCATATTTTGCTTCCAGAGGAGATACAACAGCTCTCTGCCCAGCACATCTGGAAGTTTCTAGAAGCAACCGGTCTGGACAGGGGAATTTAAATGAAGGGCATAAAAGATCAGTAATGGTCGAAGCAGTACTTTTAACGCCCAAAGAAACAAATAATAACAATATTCAGACCAGAGGCTTTTTTGTCACGGCGATCGGCGTTTTATAGCGATTCTGTCTTGTTTTAGCATTGCATAACATTGTGTTTTAAACAAGTAACATTTTAGTGGAAACTTAACAAGTTTCACATTGCATTATGTATTCTCACGCTCGAAAACAGTGTTGATACTTAAAGCCCTGTGATCAGCACAAACGCTTTTGTAATACAGTTCCCAATAATTCCGCTGCATGCATCCACTTTCGAACTCAAACATAACTGCTAACGTAATTATGTTGTTGACAGGAGCAATTACATAGAAGCACCTCTGCGCATCGGGAAGTTAATGGAATTATCTCGGGAATAATAAGAGGTTTTATTATTACGTTTGAAATTAAATGGATGATAAATCAAGTGCATTAGCGTGTTTAAAATATCTACTTAAAAACACACTAATATCTAAACCTTAGGTCATCTCACGGGGATCACTATCACTATGTCATCCTTATAAGTGCACTACAGTCTCGCAAAATTGAATGAAACACGAGTGTGGATGAATGCTTCGTCCTACTTCGTCTTTATTTTTCCTTTGTCTTATTACCTTTGTGTCTAACTTCACATCACTTCGATCAACTTCCCGAGATTGTATTACGTATTACCTATTTACCATTGATTGATCACCGATGATACTACTGTAATACAAACAGTGACAAATAAGGTGACACAACCAGAATTCTTGGGACATTTAGGTTAGGATTTAAAAAAATATAGGTAATTTGAAAGATACATTTTATTTTCCCTCTTCCCTTCTGGAATGTGTACTATTATCTAAAAATATTTGGCTTTCAATAAAAGTCGTATACCTACAGTTTACGAGACGGTGTCGAAGCGTTATTTTCTATTACGGCCTCCTGACAAGCTCCAAGGGACGTGCCTTGAATGTTATGGAGCTGAACGCCAATATGTCGCGACGCTCACGATCTATAGGATAAGAAATCTACGAGGTATCGCTATGAATTATGGTTATGTATGTGATAGGAAATTAGTTTGATCATATTCTCCATATCCTAATGCGTGAAGTGACTAAAGTTGACAGAGTTTTGGTAAATACGACCGAAAAATGGGGCTATCTATTTTAATAAAGTTTTCTTAGAAGATATACCAGTGGTCGATACGCTTAGGCCTCCACAAAGTTTGTGGTTTTGAAAAGGTAAAGGGTCTTTAGTAGTCTCAATTTTCTCAGTAACAATAAAGTATTTAAACTACTTAACATTTGTTATTGTAATGTTCTATAATGTACAATTCTAAACTTAAATTATGTTTCAGACTCAGCATAACTAAACAAAAAGTCACGAATTCAATTAAAATAAGTACAAAGTAAACAGCGGGGAGTATGAGATTTGTACAAGTTTTTCGACGTTATTATATTTTCAATTTTCCTTCTGTACCTACATTTAAATTTAATGAAATTAGAAAAATAATATGCCAATAAAAGTCACAACCAGATAACCCGCGAAATTAATTCTGCATTCCCGTATACCTTAAAACGATTAATTTTTATGAAGCTTCTATGAAAAAAGTTTCAAGTGATGTGATGTAAGAAAAGTCTTAATTTGATTGGTTTATAATTTTGAGTTGTATACTTTTTAAAAAACTTTGAACATTTTTCAACTTTGTTTTTCTGCTATGTCCATGTTGGACCGATTTTAATAAATAGCTTGCTGCGAATTATATACTTCACTCTCTAAATTTGTATGGAACCAGTAACAGCATGGGCATCATTTTTCGTCGAACCCGAGACCTCCTGGGTGTCGGTCCGGCATGGTAACCATTACGCCACGGAGGACGTAATCCATACTATCCATATCCATCCATACTTATCCATACTAATATTATAAATGTGAAAGTGTGTGTGTCTGTTTGTTTGTCCGTCTTTCACGGCAAAACGGAGCGACGTATTGACGTGATTTTTAAGTGGAGATAGTTGAAGGGATGGATAATGACATAGGCTACTTTTTGACTCTTTCGAACCCCCCACTTCCCTAAAATGGGGGGTGGAAGTTTGTATGGAGCATTCCGCAATTTTCAAGGTAGAAAGCTAAAAATTGGTATGCGGACTATTTGTGACTAACAAAAAAATCGTGCATCATTTTTTTTTTGGAAATCTGCCCCCAACCCCATAAAAGAGAGGGTGATATTTTATATGGGACTTTTCGCAGTTTTCAAGGTAGGAAGCAAGGGGAACCGTGTTACCCCGAATTTAACGCGAGCGAAGCCGCGGGCAAAAGCTAATATATCTTTACATAGTATAAAGTCGCTTCGCTGTCATCGGTTCGCTTAGATCTTTTTAACTACTCAATCGGCAATAAATAGAGTGATTCTTCTTCTTCTTTTCGTGTCAGTGACTCAAACAAAATAAAATTCCTACACCCTACTGGCAAGATGTTCAGCCAGTGAGATGGCATTATCCGTGGCCTTCCACAAATCTGTTAAGGCACAGTCAGTAGGACAACCCGGGCAACATTGAAGATGACTCATTGTCTGCGGGGCACCAGTATTGCACAAGTCACAGGCAATGTCGGATGATTCTCCTATGAAGCCCCATTTTCTAAGGTTGTACCTACTGCGGCCCACTTGCGACCGTAAGCGGTTGAGGGACTTCCATACAGTCCAAGGGAGGCTGTGGCCTGGGAGGAGGTGATTCAAGAGGAAGGTTAATACAATGTATAAATACATACTAGGATTTTCCGAAATTCGCAGAATAGGCGCTCAAGGTAGTAGTCACTAGTGAATCTGGTTTTTAGAGACGAAATTGCGTCACGCACGACTCGCCGCGGGTTCATTGATATTCATATTATTCATTCATAAAATTTGGAGGACTTTGTGAATGAATGTAATGACCCTTAGTCGATACACCCTCAATTGACCATAGGAGGAAAGAGCCTGACAGACCTGTCGCTTCCCCAAGCAACGGGGTTCTGCCCTACTCATGACTGGACAAGCAGTAATACATTTTCGTGAACATAAAAAAGGTATGCAAAACTTCACACACATGAACCAATAACTTCAGAACAAAGAATACTTGGGTGAGTTGTGTGAATTTCTAGATTAACCCAATTCAACCTTATTACTTGAGTGCTAAGGTTGACTCTTCTGTACCTAACGGAGATATACACTGGTATCATAAAACTTCCATAACTTGTGATGTTTTGTGTAACCTTGAACTTAGAGGATAATGTCTGTAACAACTTTACTGTATGTGTGTAAGAATTAGAATAACAAGATCAAGACGGACTTGAGATCATAAAGTGAAACTCACTCTGAACCTTTTAGAGAGTACCTTCACTTTCTTTATTGGTACACGAAGTTTATCATTTAGCACTTCCGGAGTAAAAACTCCTTGGTTTCATCCGTATAGAGCCATTCTGTTAAAATATACTATTGTATTTTTTGTAGATTAACAATATCTCTATACTATCGGTCCTATTTTAATTTCAAATATCAAGTTAAAGCTAAATAAGTGATACTGATAAGGATGGAGCGACGCCCATGCGTCTATAGGCTGCAGTGACCACTTACAATCAGGTAGGCCGTAAGCTTGTTGTATGAAAAATATATATATATTTTTTTATTAATTCCTTAGTTTATGAATGAAAATAAAATTCATTAATAGTATTTGGAATGTTCCAATTAGGGTTGTTTCCAGGGTCAAAATAATTACATTATATTTAGTCCGTATTTTAGATCATAAAAAAAATATTGGAAACGTATTTTTTCTTTTTTCAATTACGATAAAGATACAAGGCATAAAAATTTGACGTCACCTCGTGCGAAAAAATGCCACACGGCGTGACGTCACATTTAACTTTAATGGGCTATATCTTTGTCATTTTTGGTCTAATTTACAAATGAAAAAATGAGTTGCCCTTATTTTTGAATATCTAAAAGACGAACTAATTACATTTTTTACGGCAACTAGCCTCAGTATTAGTAGCTGTGCAGTACATAATAATTTTAAAATCGTTAAATACAAATATTTTTTTCGCCCAATTAAAATCTTTGCGCAGCTGTAAATTTTAGAGTAAATAATAAGCCTTAGCAACAGCAATAATAATCTTCTATTCAAGGGTTGTTGCCACAATGAATACACGAGGAAGTGTTCATTACGTTAGTTCCCTAAAAGTCTCATAGGAACAGAGTTCATTGCCACGTAGGTCGGCGTCCACTGGACACCCGCTGTTCTACTCTTGATGGACAAGTACTAAGGTATTAAAGCTCAGGGAATAAGTGCTTGGTGTTTATTTCAAAACCACCAACTGAGCACTAAGTGGAAAATCTTATTTACAATTAGGCCTATTGTAAATACAACGGAAAACTAACAAAAGTCAACTGTTTAAACCAAGTAATTATTTCCAAGCTGAATCTAGATTTATTTGAATTAATCTTAGGAATTTCTTTGCGCATACACAAAGAAAAAAATATAAATTTTATAAAAACTTAAAAAAGCTGTATATGAGCGACCAGCCAGCACTTAGCTGACTTAGCCCTGCGCGGCTTTTGTGGTGCGGTATTTTAATATTTGTTGATATATTTTTCTACCTTGAATAAATGATTTAAAAAAAATACGTATTAATTTGAAAACCCCCTTGCATTGTTAACTTGGTAGTCACGCTGTATATTTGAACTTCTTGTCGCAGAGATGATCATCATGCTAAAATTCTTAGGAATAGAGAAAATTATACTCGGGCGAATTATGCATTATTTTTTAAGCATTCACGAAAATCCACATCTCATAAAAAAAATGTTAACTACACTGAATCACAAGTTCCACAGCGAGACAAATAATATTTCTTCGCAACGGCTAATAAAGCCACTCACATAACACAATAGAAAAGACTATCTCTAATGATACTTACGTACCTATTCTTACGAGTCTAACAAGCAGAATAAGTACCATACTATCGTCATACAAGTGCATCCGACTTGTTCAAGTATCGAGTGGCATTAGGGTTACATTCATGTCCATGTGTAAAATAAAATACAAATTTAAGTGTATACTGATTTCTTTGCAGCGGAATTGTAACTGCGGAAATATTGTATTCAGTGTGAATAATATAACATAACTAACTGTTACCTGCGTTTATTTTTATGCACAGCAATGCCATCTGTCAGACTTTTGACTAAATCCTACGGGAATCGCGTACTTTTCGGGATAAAAAGTACCGTATGTGTTAATCCAAGACGTCAGCTACCTACATACCAAATATCATAAAAATTGGCCCAGCCATTTGAGCGTGAAGAGGAAATAAACATACACACAAACTTTTGCCTTTATAATATTAGTAAATAAATAATAATAATAAATTTCATTTATTTCTCGCACAAATACAGTAGGATAATAATAATAAATTTTAATACATAGTAATAATAGTGTGTGATTTATTTAACCCGTCTCTATCCGCCGTGGCATTGAAAAATGCAATTTGACGTGTTATCGTTAGCGAACATCGATAATGGATGCTTGAAGGCTTAATAGTATAAAAATCTGAATTGTTATAAGTAAATCACATATTTGGATAGATAGATATACGTTACAATATCAAAATAAAAGCCTTCACATAAAAATAAAACAAAATTAATATTATTTAATTAACTTATATGTATAAAATTTTCGGGTGTTTTAATCATTATCTGAATGAACACAAAAGGCTTAAAGGTATGTAAATTCTGTTTCATCCGACATAAATCCGATTAAGCTACAGGAAACACATGTATACACTCCTCGTTATTTTCATACCGGGCCGGATGCTCCTCCACAATATTTTTCACTCGACAGTATTTTTCAGTTAATATAAAAAATTCACGTAACAATTGCACAGATGTTACGTAGAGTTAAAATCCGCTTCTAAAATACGAATAGGTACATATATCTCTTGATAAATAATAAATTTAATATGATACATGGCAAACTGTGTTCAGCAGTAGACTTCTTATGGCTGAGATGATGATATGGAAAACATTTAGACTGAAAACCGAATAGATGGTTTATGCTCATGACAAACATATATTCATCATTTCGGTTACTTCTATTTTCTATCATTCTTTGTTTTTAAAGAACCGAGCATTACTCAATCTGTAATGATACATTCAAAGGATTGATAAAATGTTATGTTACTTGCCAATGTTCGTCAGTCAGGGAGGCCGTGTTGTATGCGTAATTTTCAAAATTTTATCTGAAGAAACAGGCGAATCCCGGTGAAGAATTCACCTTAACAATCAAGTATAAAAACACCTGAGAATAATATACTTTATCATTTTTTTCCTTACACCACTTACCTCTTCAACAAAGAGAACATTAAGAATTTATGGTTTAACTTCTGGAGAATTCCATTAAGTATTCTATTTACTACGTAAAGTTTTATTCATTTCAGCGAACTACTCGTACTTTACCAAAGTCAAATAGCAATCTCAACGAAAACGAGGAACCTTTAAAGCTATTTGACTTTGCGATCCTACGTAAAACTTGAGAGTCGGCGGAAAAGGTAGATTTAAAAAACCGGGCAAGTACGTGTCGGGCCACGCACAATGTAGGGTTCCGTATTTGCTGTGCTTTGCTTGCTTGCAAATGAGTCCAATATCATATTCTATGACATTTGTAAGTTTTCATCAAATAAATTTTAATATTATCAGTTCGTCGACTATTACTCGGTAACTAGTAGTGCCTACTTAACCGTTATAGTTTTCCTTGTAGGTTCACTATTTGGACCATGAATTTTTTCAAATTTCTAAACACAAGACTTTTCTCATCTAACGATATGCCACAAAATGGGGTCGGTGCGAAAAAGAAATTCATTTCCACTTAACCTGGCACCCCAAAAAAAAATATTTTTCAAAATTTTGTTCTACCACTTTGTTAGCATTGTTAATATAAGTATACATACCAAATTACAGCTTTCTAGCATCAAGCGTCTAGGCGCTAGACCGCGGACGGACAGACGGACATGGCGAAACTATAAGGGTTCCTTGTAGTTTACTACGGAACCCCAAAAAAATACATACATACTTTCTACCATCGAACTGCTCGTCACCGGCGGGGAATCCAACCTCACACACTAGAACCAAAATGGTCGCGTACTGCGCGGTTTCAGAGGAGTTTCCTCCCTGAGGCTGTGGAATGAGATCCCGCCGAGGTCTTTCCTTTATATTATAACATGGCGTTCTTAAAAAGGGGCATTAAAAGATTTTTACAGGGTCGGCAACGCGCTAGTAATACTCCCGGTGTTGCAAGCGACCATAGGCTACGGTGACCGCTCACCATCAGGCGGACCGTAAGCTTGTTTGCCACCTTTGTGGTATAAAAAATACATCAAAAATATACCAACATAATTTTAGTTTCAATCTTTTCATTAAAACATCAATATCATCGACCATCATCCACCCTCTGGTGGCCACAAGGTTTTTTTCCACAGCGCCACTATTAGCCGTTTTTTCGCTTTTGTGGAAGATGGACCTGACGGAGAGAAAAAAGATAATTCCTAAATAACCAATATAATATCGTACACTGACATCCCATCCCAATCAGTGTCACGATATCTTGCTGGTTATTTACAAAACATCTCCGCAGATAGGCCTAAATTAAGCCACCTTTAGAAGCTTCAGTAGAATAGGATACTAACTGAACAATACTGTCTTGTTGTACCAATAAACAACAAGACATAACTGATAATATAAAATTAATTAAAACAAACTAGCAAAAAAAATTAAAAACTAAATAGGTATTATTTTTATTAAATTATAATGTAGTATTTTTTTTCTAATACATTCTTGTCATGTTGTTGTACATTTGTTTGCCTGCTCTACGTGCTGGGCGCATCCGCAGCCACCATGTTTTGTAGTACAAAATGAATTTTGTTTCAATATAAATATAAAGGTATGACATCAGAATGATTTAAATATAACTTAAATGTTATACACGTGTTGTACCCATGGTTTTACCAGTAGAGCCATTAAACTGTTCAATATGTCTTTTATCTACTATAAATTTATATTTATTGTAGATTATACTCCCGTGTCAAGATATGAAATATCGATGAACTCTCATGTCGTAATTTCCAGGAAACTAGTTCTAACACTTCTAACTTTGCGGGTGTTGTGGATTTACACGTTATATAACTGATGGATTAAAGCCATAATAGATAGATATGATTATACATATAATATTTTCATTGGTTTTGAAACTTATTTCTATAGAATGAATAGGTGTTATCACTCCATTAATATGTTATAGGGAGTCGAGTACCTTTACCTATATAAAAGACGCAAGTGGAATGATTATCCCGTTGCGCCTTAATCATAAAAGATAGTTTTATTATCAGTTTTATAATGAAACTCCTATTGTTTCTCAGTTCTCGGTACATACGAAAAATAAGTAGGCGTCTAATTTAAAACTTCCTTGTTTTATATGGTTCTCAGAGACCGTGCGCAAAATATATATATAAATATATGTAAATGAACTTGATATAAATAAGTAACGACATGTATTAACTATTCTGAAACTCTTCCCAAATTACGTGACTGAATTCATGATCATTATATTCAAAATGCAAATTCTATTATGCAAAAAAACCTTTCGGATCTAAAAGGGTATTCGCCAATTCGTGACCAAATTAATTAAATTCTCGTGATCCACTATACATATACCTATGTAAGTATATCAATTCGGTCATGAATATATCAGATTAAACACAATAGTCCTTTAGTAGATGGCCACACAAAAGATAAACCCTCAAAATAGCATAGGCAAAGGTGTATTGTTACAGATAGAAAAGGTATCTAGGTGTCTGTTTTGTATAAATTTAGCAGTAAAAGACATTATTATCATTTCAATACCAAGTCAAACTAAAAATAAAGACTAAAAATGTTCAAATTATCTCTCCAGCATTATTTTATTAAGAACAAATCAGTTCTTACTTACTTTTAAATTAATTTCATTTCATGATAAACTATCGAAAAACATTTATCAGTAAACTACTGTTCGCAAAAATTGAACTTGAAAACATTATTAAATCAGAGAATGCCAGTAATTTATCTGTCAAAAACACTTTTTTAAAACCTATTTGAAATACAACGCAGCCTGTTATAACATTCATAATGTATTATGATGATATTTTATACTAAGCTGCTAGTTTTTCAGTTGTTAGAAATGTATTTGTTAGTTGAGAATTCAGAAATTTTTAGTATTTATCGTTTGTTTTAAGTTTAGGCACAGCTGATCATCCGCTCAAATCGGAGCAGCCCATCTGGGGAAGAACCTCCACCTTACAGAAGATCGTAGCCAAATAGCATTGGTCTCGGCCATGTTGTGTTCCTACGGTGAGTAAAGTCTCCAGAGCTTCACTTGGGGGGGTTAGGAGAGTAGGCAACGCGTGAGTGATACCCCCGGTATTGCAAGCGTCTATAGGCTTCAGTAATGCTTACCATCAGGTGGGCCGTATGCTTGTTTGCCAACTTTGGCATTAAAAAAAAGTCGAGAAACTAAATTAGGTACTAAATCTTGGAAACATCGCTAGTATCATAATATTATGATCAATGTCCCAAAACGCGTTACATAAACAGATTCAACCCAATTGCTGTCTCACTCCAACAAAATAGGAATTGAACGGGACAGCGCGTGAATTTGAATCGAGATTGAATCTGTTTTTGTTACGAGAATACAATTTTATTACAAAAATATTGATATTTTTGTACACAAAAGACGTTCTTTTGAAAGAACGTCTTTTGTTTCACGCTTGACTGAATAGTCCCTTATCATTCCCGTGAAAATATTTTTTACAGCCAAAGTATTTCAAACATAATAACTATGATAGTTTTTCTGACTGATTTATTAATACGCACAGATAAAAAGTGCCGTGAAGCCTTTTTGTCTTGAAAAGATTGATTTGAATTTGAAGAGAAAAAGAATACGGCCTTGTTGCATATACGCTAATCTGTAAAAATGTATATTTTTCCTGATTGTAAATAAAGAATATTCTGTCTATCTAACTTAGTTTATTACAACAAAAGAAAGGGTTCTTTTAGATTACCTATGTATCCCTGTGGTTTAATGGTAGGTCGTTAAATATATTGCACAATAGATAACTCGCTGAATTGAAAATCACTGATAAATCACGTTCACGCATAAATGAAGTCCCTCCCAATCACTTACTGTTTACACATGATTGCACTTCTAAAGCGTAGGTAACTATTTGTGTCATGTCATGATGTGTATAGTCAGAAAGAAAATCTAAACTATCCATACTAATATTATAAATGCGAAAGTATTTGTCCTTCTTTCACGTCGAAAGTAACGAATGGATTGACCATGATTGTTTTTGAGGAAAGGTTAAGGTTTGGATAGGCTAATTTTTATCTCAGAAAACAACTTATTTCCATGGTAAAAAAATAAATATAAAAGTAGTTTTTATGCGGGCGAAATCGCCGGTAACAGCTAGCTAAATATAACCCATTGCCAATTAAGTCCATTGCGTTGTTTAAAAAGAGTTAGCGGATAGACTAAGGAACACTAAGACACATCGAAATAAAATTTACTTTATACATAATTACTGATATTACATTACGTAAATTACGTACTAAGGAAATATGTCAGTAATTACAAGCACATATGTCTCAAGGTTCGAAACTATGTCGCTGCGTAGTACGTAATTATTTGTCCCTGAATTTATTATTATACGTAATAACCAATAACTTATTATAATATC
Source organism: Endotricha flammealis (assembly GCA_905163395.2). Taxonomy (NCBI): domain Eukaryota; kingdom Metazoa; phylum Arthropoda; class Insecta; order Lepidoptera; family Pyralidae; genus Endotricha; species Endotricha flammealis. Next base: position 4,076,507 of record LR990859.1, on the reverse strand, counting down.
AGACTCATCTTTACTAAACCCTAACCCGTTGGATGAGGACGCATTTTCCACTGTGTTAATCCGATTTTCATGCTTCGATTACCATAACCAGACCCTACATTATTTACCCGAGCTCATGAAATAATATGAGTTGCCTTATGAAAACTTATGATGCGATAAAAAGACTAGGTAGACTTGTCTTACCGCATTTCTTACTGAAAAATCAAGGAATGTTATATAATATACATAAACTGAGATATACGGTATGATAAAGTTTGTTACACTCGGCAGCTATATAGGTAAAAAATAAAGGTAGTTTGGTATATTTCGTAATTTCGTCATTTTCCTTGTATGACTGTAACACAAGAAATCTTATAAATAAAAATGAAATCGTTTATTCGGCACGTTTTCTAGTCACATTTTACAAAATATCGTTTGAATGTTATTCAGTATTTTTCAGTATTACATTTTAAGTTACCATTATTCGGAAACAAATCAAAATGGCCACTTGTAAAAGAAAGATCGAAATCGATAAAAGGTTCATGGATCAATCGACTGTTGGTAAACGATTTCAGAATCTCGAAAGGATTAAACCCAGATAAGGCGTTTTTATAATTCATTGTTTTAATATTTGAAAGGTTATTCAAATATAGTTATATTTAATGTTATATTATAAACCACCCTATATTTTCATAATTTGATAATCTACTGTTTTCATAAAGAAACATCCCACTGAAATGAAATCGTTTATTTCAGAAATTAGACCTTCACAGGAACTTTTTCTTGTCATTTACAGAAAAAAAAAAAACTACGTTATAAACTAATATTATAAAGGCAAAAGTTTGTGTGTATGTTTGTTACCTCTTCATGCTCAAATGGCTGGACCAATTTTTATGATATATGGTATAGGGTAGCTGGCCCGTGGGTGTGGTTCCTGACACACCCACAAACCCGGCCCCTGGGGGGGGTAGAGGCACCTTCTCTATCTCCCACTTGGGCAATTCTCGTCCGGCGCGTCCTAGTCGCGGGGGTGGGCACCGTCACCTCAGTAGGCCGGGGTAAACGGGTGGCGGAGTTCGGGCGAGGACCCAGTGCTATGGGGTATAACATAGTCCCCTGCCCAGGGCTAAGGGCGAAGACCTCAACGGCTGCGAAGGCGGAGATGATGGGCATCGGTACGGCAGAGCAGGCGGAAGAGGCAAAAGCCCAGTGGCAGGCTGCCCTCGCATATTGAGGTACCAGGTTCCACTGGAGCTACAACGCTAGGCAGGGCGGGGTAGTAGGGATGGCGGCGGATGAGATCTCGATCCAACGGCGGCGCTCTAGCTCTTCAGAAGAGTTACTGCCTTGGCGTCAGGCGGCAGCCGGCCGTAAAAACCTAAGCCAAAACAATTTTCTCCTCACATGAAAAGTTACGAAATGGAAATGGGCAATAATACTAGGGCGTACCCCTTAAGCGACGCAAATGCGAAGGATACGAGTAAGAAGAAGAAGAAAAAGAAGAAAAATGCTAGAGCGTCCCCCACAAGCGACGAACATTTTGACAAGAACCAAAATTCGCATGTGCGCTTAAATAGAATAAGACTTGCAACATGGAACCTAGGGTCTCTCACGGGAAGGAGCCAAGAACTTAGTAAAATCTTATACAAAAGGCGTATTAATATCTGTTGCCTCCAAGAAACTAAATGGAAAGGCTGTAAATCTCAAGATATAGGAAATGACTACCAGTTTGTATATCACGGAGTGGACAATAAGAGAAACGGAGTGGCTGTAGTTGTGGATAGCGTAATGAGCACATACGAGGCAGTTTCAAGATTGCGCCAATCACGGACAAAATGTCCGAACACCGACTTAGATGGTACGGACATATAAAGAGACGAAACGAAGACCACGTGGTAAAAATCGCGCTAGCCATGCCAGAACAACGGAGAGGTAGAGGCCGCCCGCCGCAAAGCTGGTGGTCAAATATAGAAAGAGACCTTAGAAAAGCCCAATTGCCGGAACCGACAACCCAGGACAGACTCGCCTGGCGCCGTAGAGTGATGAGACCCGACCCCAAATAAAGGGACCAGGGATGGACAAAGAAGAAGAAGGTAGAGGGTAGCTGACTACTTATGGTACTTTTTATGCCGAAAATTACTCGATTCCCGTTGGATTTGGTCAAAAATCTGATAAAGATGGCGCTGTTGTGCATAAAATTAAACGCGGGTAACACCGCGGGCAGTAGCTAGTATAGTCATAAACCACCCAATATTTTCATAATTTGTTAATCTACAGTTTTCTGAAGAAAAATAAATGTTTTTATTATATTTCAAGTTATTTGTTTACACGTGACCAGAATCCATAAACTTTTTATCACGTGCCCGTTAGGTAATATATTCCAATTAGGTTCGTTCAGAAGAGCGCTTACCATAACAAAGGATTCGTTTTACGGCCATCGAAGATATCACTATTGTCGTTACGCTCGAGCGCTCGATGTCAATTCAGATTTTAACACTGAACAAACCACAGATAAATTTCTCAAAAAGTACCCACATAGGTACCCAAAGTACCCAAAGTATTTTTTTTTGTAGCTAGCCAGAGTCTGTCATACATACTTGTAGTAATAAAAACCGGTCAAATGCGTGTCGGGCCACGCACAGTGAAGGGTTCCGTATTTGCTGTGCTTTGCTTGCTTACAAATGAGTCCAATATCATATTCTATCATTTCATATCATTTATGTAAGATTTCATCAAATAAATTTTATTTTATAAGTTCGTCGGCTATTACTCGGTAACAAGTAAGTAAAGTCTACTTAACCGTAATAGTTTTCATTGAATGTTCAGCATATGAACTACTAACCATGATTTTTTAACATTTTAATAAAATGAAAATTATTTTTTTACAACAATAAAAGTCCATATCGTGTAACATGCATGATAATTAAATCTACCAAACCTTAATTTCAAGAATTACTTCGGTGAATAGCCTAATAAATATTTTATTTGTAGATATTCTACGAACCGACAGATACTTCATCCATACATATAATAAAACATTAGACCCCGATATGTCTGTACTTTGAACATATTTGACAAAAATGGAGAGAGAACAGTTAGAGAAAGATAATAAAAGCAAAAAATTTTTTTTTAATGTATTGTCTGTCTGTCTGTCTGTCTGTCTGTTTGAACGCGCACATCTTCTAAGTTACTGAACGGATTTTAATCCTGTTTTCACAGGGAGATAGAGCCCGGCTTGGAGCAGAATATAGGCTTTGTTTCATTTAAATCGCATGACAGGAAAAGGAGTTATCCTTATTTGAACATTTCACGCGAACGAAGTCGCGGGTAACAGCTCGTAGCTTAATAAAAGGATATTAAAACGAAACAGTAATTCAATTAATCCACACCCAAATTCCAGATGTGTATGAGGATTTAGTAGTAATTATAGAAAGGGAATGACAAGACTACACACTTTTGCGTCTAAATGATATATTATAACGTGATTCAGTGTATTGAACCTGTAGGTGTTAATAATCCTCTCGCTCAGAAGAAATTATTTTAATCGAATATTTACAACAATCTTTTTAACATAAAAATTAAATCTTTTTAAAATAAAAATAGTTTTACATTATATATAAACGCGATTCAGTGTATTGAACATGTAGGTGTTTATAATCCTCTCGCTCATAAGAACAACAATCTTTTTAAAATAAAAATAGTATTACATTATATAAGGTCCTGAACTTGCTTTTAACACATGACTATATAGGTTACATTACATATGATAGTTTAAGCAAGGAAATAATGGTCTTGTATTCATTTAAAAAAAATGATTGTATTGTAAGTAGTTAGAATAATTTGCTTACTACATAACTTCATCCATATTCAACCATTTTGATATGTGAGACGCGTTGACGCGCCCTTCGCACCGCACCCCTAAACCTTTTTTTCCACTGACGGATGGCTGCTACAAGAGAGCCGCATTTTACCGAGTATTTCTAAATTTAATACCTTTTTATACTGAATACATTATTTCCTTGCTTAAACGATCCTATGTAACCTATAATATAGTCATGTGTTAAAAAGAAGTTCATTAATAAATTAGGACCTTATATAATAATCAAAATTAAATAAATGTAAAACATGAGTTAATGAATAAAGATTTTATTATTATTACAATGAATATATTATTGTGTGATTATAAAAATTAACTGATATTAACATCAAATTAATTTGTAAACATTCTAATAATAATCATTACCCCACAAGAAGTCCACAAGTCATAGGCCACTCCAAACCCTTCCATTCCAGTAATAATAAATAATCAAATTAAAAAATAAATAAAACCGAAATAAAGTCAGTATAACTGTTTGGGAGCTAAGATATAACACATTAAACTTATTAAAGTCTTTTTGCGTCGAGGTTTGAAAAGGGAAATGTAAAAACAGGAAAGATAGGACCATTTTAACCTTTCCCTTCATAATAAAATCTTGTGACATATGTACTCATATTACGGCTTACGTGAATAGGTACGTATTGAAGTTTCATATAAACCAAGGTTCTCGGGACCCGAAATAACATAGGGTTCAATTTATATGAGTTACGTTTGTAGTTTTAGATAATATTATGTAGTATTTCGCTTTTTAGGGTTCCGTAGTAAACTACAAGGAACCCTTATAGTTTCGCCATGTCCGTCTGTCCGTCTGTCCGTCCGCCTAGACGCTTGATGCTAGAAAGCTGTAATTTGGTATGTATACTCATATTTACAATGCTAACAAAGTGGTAGTATAAAATTATGAAAAATATTTTTTAATGGGGTGCTTCCCCTACAGGTAAAGTGGGAATGAAATTTTTTTTTCGCACCGACCCCATGTTATGTGTTGTTAGATAGGTAAAAACATTAAGGGTGTGGGAAGATCATTTTCCAATGATCATGATCTGATCGCGAATTATTTACATTTAACGTGTCAATTTTCGTTTTGCACGGTGGTCCCCTCCCTCTCTATCTCCGAAAGTCTTGTGTATAGAAATTTGAAAAAAATCATGGTAGTAGTCCATATAGTGAACCTACAAGGAAAACTTTAACGGTTAAGTAGGTACTACTAGTTACCGAGTAATAGCCGATGAACTTATGAAGTAAAATTTCTTTGACGAAAACGTACAAATGTCATAGAATATAGCATTCTACTCATTTGCAAGCAAGAAATGCGTAGCCGATACGGAACCCTACATTGTGCGTGGCCCGACACGTACTTGTCCGGTTTTTTATTATTATGTCATTTGAATTTTCACTAAAGGAAATTGAGGGATAACAAAGTTAACAAGATAATCTTACGTTACATTTCAAAGAATACTAAAGTACAAAAGAAAAGTGTCTATATTTCCCTTTTTTAGAGATATCTTTTTTAAAAACGTGAGTCTGAAGAGAATAAATAAACTGCACGCGTAAATAATAAACTAGAATCGCCTTGAATATTTATTATGTATCGTGTAATTCTAAATTGATTATTTTATTCAACAAATTTTTCAATTGATTTCTTTGATATAATCAGAAATTTATTGGAATCAAAATAAGTTGTATGTTTGTATCTATACGTTCGTCTAGTCTCACTCATCAGATATAGTGTTCAATATAGTGATAGACCGACAAATATTTTTACGACGCCGAATGACGCATGAACATCACATCACAAAGTATGTAAATGTTTACCACTTCGACAGCATTGAATAGATTTCTATCTATCGACACATATTTTATATCAACTGAATAATGATATGTTAGAAAATTGACATTCGGCGTATATGTTATCTATCTATTTGTATATAAAATGCTTTGTCCTGACTAAGAATCAACGCACAGCCTAAATCACTGATCGTAAAGACCTGAAATTTGGAGGGTGTGATCTTTGTATGACGTAGGCGTAGACATCCGATAAGAATTTTCCAAAATTCCCACGGGAAAGCGGGATACATGCAAACGAAGTTGCGCGGTTTTCTCTAGTTCTATTATAATTATGACTGGTTACTTTTACAATTTTTAATTATTTACGTAGGATTCGGGGCCGTCAATGGTGCTTTATTTTTTTCTATTCGGTTTCAAAAACTCTAATTAACTGTTTTTACTAAGTAAGTACTTCAAATACTGTTATTATTGAGATTCGAAATAATAAATAATTAACAATATGTTTAAACGCCAGATTTGAAGTTAATTAACGAGATATTGCCCCGAACAAAGGGGCTTAATTCTAGGAATCCTGTCACGTTGCTATTAAATTTATTATACGAAACGAGAATTGACAAACATAAAAGCACGAGAATGCTTTAATTAAGAAGCTACTAATATTATAAACCAGCTGTGCGACTCCATACGTTTGGTCGTAAAATTTGTTAACTGATAGAAATATGTGGAGAGGCACTAGTGAAATGTTAATAAACATAAACGCATACATTTTCAAGAGAGGTAGGGCACAGCGGATAATCCGCTCAAATCGGAGCAGCCCGTCTGGGGAAGGACCTCCACCTTACAGAAGATTGTAGCCAAATAGCATTGGTCTCAGCCATGTTGTGTTCCTACGGCTACGGTGAGTAAGGTCTCCAGAGCTCCACTTGGGAGGGTTGGCAAGGCGTGAGTGATACCCCCGGTATTGCAAGCGTCTATAGGCTACGGTGATGGCATACCATCAGGTCGACCGTATGCCTGTTGACCTTTATCCTAACTAATATTATAAATGAGAAAGTGAGTTTGTTTGTTTGTTATTCCTTCACGGTTTGACTAAGCAGCCGATATTTATGAAAATTTGTACACATGTTGTCAGAGCCCAACGTAGGCTACTTTTTATCCCGTGAAAGTATGTCATTTCAATGGGAAAATGTTTTTACAACTATAGATGGCACTGCAATTCGCAATTGCCGGCCAATAGATGGCGCTATAAGTCGCGCTATGGGTTGTTTTGTTGTCATCAGATAATTAAACGCGAGTGAAGCCGCGGGGAAAAGCTAGTGGTATAATAATTTTAAAAAAAACAGAACTATTTTTTAAGATCTGGCAAGGTTCACTTGTCTTCTTACGTAGGCTTTTCAGTTTAATGACATTGTCAAAACAGGTTTAACCATATTAGTAATCGTTTAACTTAAGCGTAGGTTGATCTTTGTTTATATTTTTTTATTTGAGAGAAGGGTTGGCTGAAACTGTACCATACCATGTATATAGTTTTTTATTAATTATATAAAACAAATACTATTTACCGTGTTGCGTATCTATAAATATACCTAGGTGTTATTTTAATGGTGTGCAGACTGGTAAACACGATCAGACAAGGTGCCACCTACACATCGAGACGCGCCGTCCCCGCGTCCCACGCGTTGTTAAGTCAAGCTCGATAATATTCTGTTTTAAATCTGTACGTTTACTTATTTATTAATATTCTTAGTAGTTATTTACTTAAGAAACAAGAAGAAAAATGTTCGATATGGGGTGGTGTGGTGGTGTAAGGCTGTTGTGGAATAGGTAAACAAGTTTCAATTCTAAGTGGGACTAAAAAAACGAAAAATAGTGAATAGTTCATAGTAATTTCACAAACTTTTTAAATTTCACAAAATTTTATCTGTTTGAATACCTGTTACAACAACTGCCAACTGCAACTGTGTTGCCTTATTAAAATAAAATAAACACACTTTGATTAAATACATTAGGTGTAAGGAAGTGAGGAAGGCGTGTGTGGAAGAAACTTAAGGGGACAAACATAAAAAATAATTATTTTTTACTTTATTTTTTAAATTAAATACAAAACTTAGGTTAGTTAACTATGTCACGAATGACCATTCAAAGAATATCAATAAAAGATTTCCCAATTTAAAAACACCATCAGTTTTGGGAGTGTAGCACATTTTGTGAGCTTTTGACCACAATTCCCAGATGTGATAAATAACTTATGAATAGGTTACTTCGTATGCTATCATGCGAAAAATATCTGACGCCCTCTATAACTAATTAAACCTCCATAATGAGTCGTTGACTTTGAGTGTCTTCTTCAAACTCATACCCAAATGCGACGCCATTATGAACTTGACACGACATTGTAGTCACACAGGAGATCAGATAATTAACTCACTATTGACTAGTATATGTTCATTTGGTTGCAATAAAAATGTAAGTTTATTTCGTAAGTTTACCGTCTAGCAAAAATATTTTTAATTTTAATCCAAAAATTAAAATTCAAAACGTTTTCAGAGAATAGGCCTTTAACATTATGCTTTCTCTAGTCAAAGAGTACATACAATAAAAAATAAATATAGATTATATTCGTCCGTATTACCCCTTATGTCATAACATAAGGGGTAATACGGACACTAAAAAACTGATCAGTGTCCGAGTTTACTACTTTCAAATAGTTACAGATAATTTAATATTATGGATAATTAGTTCAAAAGCCCAACAAGATATTAGAACATAAATTAAAAGTAACGTTACTTTATTATAACGTAAGATCATTTAACATAAAGGCCATTCATTTACATTAGCATAGATTTAATATAGAGGAGTTGTTTTAAGAATTCAGTGAACACGGCAAAATACGTGTCGTGCCCGAGCCTCACGTCTCGCTGGGCCACCTCCTAGCAAAAGGTAATATATTTATTTCCTTGCTATAAATACACACGAATAAATTTACAGAAGCAATTTACAGTGATTCATTGCCGTATCGCATTTTGACCGTTTTGAAAAAAAAATGGTAAAATATATTTTATAATAAAAATAAATATTCTTGGACGAATCACACAACGCTATCTAGCCCCAAACTAGGCAAACCTAGTACTGAGTACTAGATTGCTGCTAAATAATACAAAATTCATATTTTAAGTAGTAAAAACACTCATCAAGCTCATGTCATGTTAGGGGGACGAAAAAAAACTAAATACCTACTTTTCACTATAGATCGTAAAATCGTAAAAAAGTATCCAAAAAAAAATGTGCTAATTAACTTCTTTTTTTTTTATACGTTCTACGATCGCATTAGCATGACAACCTAAAAATTAATTATATTTTCCGTAGATACGTAATAAGCACTGGACAATTTAGGGAGGATGAGCACCCACGTCGTTTTCCAAAGCCTCTGCCTTCATTCTAGGACAAAGCTCTACAGACCTTTCTTGGAATCGTAATGTGGATTTAGGAGATCCGAATACTATAGTTAAGTTTTGTATTATCTGTGTCTACACTAGCACAGTTTAAATCAACGTTTGGACAATACACTAATCTCTAATCTTGATCACCGATACTCACACAAATAAATTGTTCTTAAGTAACACTCGATACAATATTTGTACAGTAAAACGGTAAATATCACGTTGTTAGGAAAACATTAAGGGTCAATAAACTCGAGTTGAATGACCTGCAGGCCAAAATTACACAATAAAGCGAATGACTTTAAAGGTAAACGTTCTCAAAGTCCTTTCATAAAATGGCGTTAATTTTTCGGCCTTAATGCCACTGTATGTTTTTAATTTTTTCTATTATTTTTAAAATTGCAGTTTTTTTTATTTTTTTAATAATGTTTCAATGTTTACTTTTTTTTAAATCATAATTGTAACTCTTATCATTACCATTTTAAAAGAGCAAGTGTTTCTTGCCAGTTCTTCTTAGCACAAATCTGCCGTCTGAATTGGTGGTAGGAAAAAATGTGACGATTCGAAAGTGCTTGTAATATGCCTATTTGAATAAAAATTATTTGATTTGATTTGTAGAGATCTTTTTTGTTAATTTTCATTTAGAATATTATCATATTAGAAGAGAGGTTCGTAAATGTTAGAGTGTAGGGACGCGATCGATGATACTATAGTTTCATTTAAATTAAACTGAATTGAAATGTCATAACACACATAAGCGATCTTGATCTAGATTAATTGTGTGATATATTGGTATGTCTGTCAATACCACACGTCACACGGATCAAGATCACTGATATGTCGTTATATTTCTTAGGAACCTATACTCGTCCTGCTTCCTACTTTCTGTTTCCTTTATCATACGATTAGGTGACCCGCTGTTTGTCCTCGTTTGCCATAAAAAAGTTAGGACTGCAGAAAATTTTGTCAAAATCAGTTGGATGTCAAAGTGTTCTTTGGTTTTTTCTATCTCATAATCAAAATAAATTAGTCCCCTTCGTCCTGGTGGTCAAACTGTGTAGTCAAACTAGTTTGTCCAACTTTCAATTTCTTCGGAAAAAGTCGCGTTTTTTTTTTCTGAAATGAGCAATTCTTTATGTCTAGTAACAGTAAGTATATAAAGCGAGACTTGAAAGGATCAGAATTCACTAAACGACCTACTTATATAATACCGGGAAATGTTTACACCTTGTATTTAGTGAAGACCGTATTACGTCTACTTTGGTTATTATGTTCCAGAGAGATTTAGTCAAATGTGAAATAATTCGAAGCTTCCAAGAAATTTTAATATTTTGATAATTATTTAATTTATTATTATTTTTTCTGTTAGTAAAAAACTTAAGATTTACAATGCAACAAATGTTTTGTACAGTCAAGAGCAGGTCGACCTTTATATATCGGACTTTGTAACATTCTTAAGTTCTATGTCATAAGAGCCAAAATTGTACTGCAAGTGTAAAGCTCGACGTGCTCCTAATTGTACCTAGTTGATTGGTGTTTCTTAAAGTTTGTTGTTTTTAAAGTACTTAATGAGAATATGCCTATGTCCAGCAGTGGCCTTCTTGTGGCTAAGATCGATAATGATTTTTTTTATCTTAATGACAAAACGATCTGACGAATCCTAGGACTTTTAATATTAAAAAAATATAGAAAATATCACAAAACATCAGAAAATATATGTTTTTGAGATGACATTTTCTATCTTTGACAAGACAAAAAAATAACTTATGAAATCCAGTAAAAAAAATACACATAAAACATACAAACGAGATGATATGCATATTTTAAATAACATCCTTTTGTAGATTTAACATAACAACGGGGTCTTTGTAATTGCGTGCCTTTGACACAATACACAAAGGAAATTGGGATTTACAGAAGAAAGCGTGTGACGTCATGTGAATGAAATATACCATAGAATTAAAAAAAAAAGATTCAAGACGTGACTTATTCAAAATATGTAAGAAAACCATATTTCACAAGATATTCTAATAACATAACAACATAAATTCTAACTGTATTACAAATAAATTTAGTATATTATATATTTTTTCTATTTTTTATACAAGTTATTCATTTTTGTGTCACTGTCTTTCATGATGAGAATTAAATGAAGTGTGAAAGTGACAAAACGTTGTTATTTTTTTTTTTTATTAATTGAAAATTTCAGTTTGGGTGTACTAACACCCTCTTCTGAGACACCGGACTGTTGCGGGAGCGTAGGGCTCTCACCGCCAAAAATTTTACAGTGTCGACAAAACATTGTATAACTTATATACTCGTTATATTACGTTTATTTGTAACACAGTGATTGTATGTATACTTAATCAGAAAGAAAAAACAACATCGAGGTATAGTTGGAGAAAGGGAGAAAAAGAAGTGTAAAAGTTGCCTTTGTCCGGAAGTTGGACATTTACTGATAAAAAATTATTTTAAAATGATAAAGATTTGTAAAATAACTAGTCATTCACGCAGTGATCAAATATAAATAAACATAAATTAATATAAAATAATAATAATATATCTTTACTTCCTCTCACAAAAAAGGCTGATGAACTAATCTTAATTAACATTTTTTAAGCTGAGGTTAAGCCATAAAAAAAATATTATGACAAATTCCTTTCATGACTAACAAAAAAACTAAATAATGATTTTAATGGCTAGTAACTGCCAGAAATAATCTGTATTTATTGCTTTATTTCATTAAGATGATAAATGCAATTTTAATCTGCTAACAATGATAAACGATATTTGAAGTAGGAATTAATTAATTTCGAAATAAATCAACTAATTAAGAGTTGTAATGAAATAACGAAATGCTTCAGAGATTTTCAATTAATTTGTTAAAATCGCCATGTTTCCAGTTTTCAGGTAAGAGGTTACATCGACCTTTGGCCTGAAGTAAAATTCAATCTAAAATTAAGTTAGTTCGGATATTCGATTTGTCTATCTTGATAGATTGAGGACTTTTGGAAAATGCCCTGTAAGCATCTTAACAGAAAATTTCATTAGATAAACACGCTACGACGTGGCTACGACGCTACGCAGAACGTAGCGCCCGCTACGAGTGGTGCTACGTAAATTAAATCTAATGAGAATTGCTTATGACATTACAATTTCCATCCATTTTTCATTACACTAATGTATCTGGTTTGCTTCTTTTTAATACAACATTAAAATGCATTACGGGCAAAAAATAATCCCTTGTTATATAAATTCTATAGTGAGTTTATTTGTTACGTTTTCAGACCGGCAATCGATGATTTAGTTTCACATACAAATTATATTACTAATACTACAGCCTGCAGCTATATGTTTACTTGTATATGAGAAAATACAATGTTTTCAAGTATTATTTACGTTTTAATTAATTGCTATAGCCGCTAATCCATCCTATTAGTGGTAGCAGAGTAATTAATTAACAAATTTTTGAGATATTGAGCTACATTAGATGAATGTACAATGCATAGAGTAATCACCCCAGTAGTTATTAAAGATTAAAATTTAACTAAATACTCCTCATAATTACACTCCACAAAAGCACTTTACATTGAAAATATTATATTTAATGAAATTATTGTCAGTAGGGCTCGTAGGAAAATGTATAAGTTTGTTATGAACGGTAACTACGTTGCAAATTCAATTTTATCGTACACATCCTTTCTGCATAACATGCACATGGTATTTGCTACGTTTTTAACATAATAAAATACTATTGGAAACTAATTCAAGAATATACGTATTCATAAAACTGTAGTGCATACTTTTTAAATAAGGAAAAAAGCAATTTTTTTTTTAATTGAAAATTAACAATACTTATTCTAGAAAGTTAAATTTTAAAATTCAAAGAAAATTAACTATCGAACTTGTAAAGTAAACAGTGATCGTATGCGTTGAACCTTGACCGTAGTCGTCCTTTGAGCTTTTAAGCTTTGAGCATATCCATACCATATTTTTTTACGAAGCTGGGCAGAATAATTGGCGGTAGTGATTGACAACAATATTACAAATTAAATTATTGTATGTGTTAATATTTTACATATGCAGTGCCATTTAGATTTTATGGCTTAGAACATAAGATAGATTGGTATATATTACAATGTATAAAGATAGATATAATTTTTATTATTTTTAGGGGCCTTTTATCTGTCAGTTAAGATAATGTCAGTATTATATTAAGATAGATAGAATATGCTTTATTTGCAATGCACAGACAAAAATACAGTATGTATAAATAGATAACTCACAGATTAGTGTTTTTGCAACAAAGGGGCCTTATTGCTGACATTAACGACTTTTCTTTTATACCACATAGTTGGCAAACAAGCATACGGCCCGCCTGATGGTAAGCATCACCGTAGCCTATAGACGCTTGCAGTACCGTGGGTATGACTCGCGCGTTGCCACCCCCCCCCCCCCCCCCAAACAATTGTTTGGCTTTACGCAAACTTGAACCGACAATTTCGAGACACCCTGTTTGAAATAGTGAACATTCTAATCACTCGACTTAAAAATACGTTTACAAAACCAATATGTTCTTTCATCAACATATTATCTTACTCAGAAGATATATTTTATATGTTATACATTAAAAAAAACATCGACATATTAATAAATTATTCAGTCGATATCTTTTATATTGTGTAATACATATAAAAAAAAACAATGTCAAGAGCAAACTACGGTATAGGGTGAACCGGGGTGAAACGCAAAAAAGCGGAAAATGATATTGCGTCACAGCCCTTACGTAAAACAAACCCCGTATTACGTAGGCTTTATCTGCACATATGCTTTGTGAGCTTAAATATAAGCTTTGTCAACAACTTTCATTTATTAATGAACTAGCTTCCGCCCGCGGCTTCGCCCGCGTGGCCTAGTAACAATTAGCATATCTTTCTTCAGAAACAAATTCCGGTCCGGCACGGCCCGGTACGGTACGGTTTCATCCGGTCCGATCAGGTCCGGTCGATCCGGTCCGGTCCGGTCCGGTCCGATCGGTCCGGTCCTTATAAGGACCCTACATGACAAATTTGGCATCTCTAGACCCAGCGGTTTAGGCTGTGCGTCCCCTCTCAAATTCGTTTGCGTATATCTCGCTTTCCCGTGAGAATTTTGAAAAATCCTTTCTTAGTACATCCCTAGACGTCGTAAGGACCCTACATGACAAATTTGGCATCTCTAGACCCAGCGGTTTAGGCTGTGCGTCTCCTCTCAACTTCGTTTGCGTATATCTCGATTTCCCGTAGGTATTTTGAAAAATCCTTTCTTAGTACACCCCTAGACGTCGTAAGGAACCTACAGTCCAAATTTGGAGTCTCTAGACCCAACGGTTTGGGCTGTGCGTTGATATATAGTTAAGTCAGTCAGTCAGTCAGTCAGGACTTTGAATTTTATATATATAGATGAAAAAAAAAACGGTCCGGTCCGGTTCGATCCGGTCCGGCACGGCCCGGTACGGTGCGGTTCCTTCCAGACCGATCAGGTATGATACGTTCCGGTCCGGTCCGGTCCGTTCCGGTCCGGTCCGGTCCGGTCGGTCTGGACCTTATAAGGACCCTACATGTCAAATTTGGCATCTCTAGACCCAGCGGTTTGGGCTGTGCGTCCCCTCGCAATTTCGTATGCGTATATCTCGCTTTCCCGTAGGAATTTTGAAAAATCCTTTCTTAGTACATCCCTAGACGTCGTAAGGAACCTACATGCCAAATTTGGAATCTCTAGACGCAGCGGTTTTGGCTGTGCGTTGATACACCCTCGCAACTTCGTTTGCGTATATCTCGGTTTCCCGTAGGAATTTTGAAAAATCCTTTCTTAGTACACCCCTAGACGTCGTAAGGAACCTACTGTCCAAATTTGGAGTCTCTAGACCCACCGGTTTGGGCTGTGCGTTGATATATAGTTAAGTCAGTCAGTCAGGACTTTGAATTTTTTTGTATGAAAACCACGCCGTTCCACGTTAACGACGACTTGACGTGGTAATATGACCAACGTCCGAAATTTAGGTCCTATTGATTAAGATTTAAACACGGTCTCTTTATGTAAATATTATTCAAGGTGTTATGCTGAAATAATCGCCAGTGTAAATTGGAGGCGTATAAACAAATTAAGGCATTAAACCCACGTCTATTTTCAAAGCGCGTCAACCGGACTATATTTGCATAAACTTCAAACGTTATTAACACTTGTAAATAAAAGTGACATTTTGTTCATGTTCTAAAAACGACCTCCACTACTCCGCATCCGATTTTTATCGGTCCAGTAATTGCCGGTCCGATGTAGAAATTCATACTTTAGTATACGCGCTTCTCCACTACTCCGTCATCCGGTTTTATGTCTAAAGTATGAATTTCTACATCGGACCGGCAATTACCGGACCGATAAAAATCGGATGCCGGAGTAGTGGAAAAACGCCCTAACGGTTACCACGCCAGACCGCCACCCAGGCGGTCCCGGGTTCGAATCCCGGTTGGGTCATGATGAAAAACGAACTTTTTCTGATTTGCCTCGGGTCTTCGATGTTTATCTACACTGGGCGTCAAAAATAAGTAGTACCGTTTTAAAATTGCAATTACTCTTAAACTATAGAAGTTAGAGCTTTAAAATAAAAATCAATCTTTAAAAAAGATAATATTATATATCATAAAGTTTTTAATGAATTAAATTAAATTGTCTTTTAACTTTTTTTTATTTCAAAGGTCTAGCTTCTGTAGTTTAGGAAATATTGCAATTTTAAAACTGTACTACTTATTTTTGACGCCCAGTGTATATACGTATTTGTTATAAAAATGGTATCGTTGAGTTAGTATCCCACAACACAACACAAGTTTCGAACTAAGTTGAGCTAGCTCAATCTGTGTGATTTGTCCCTATTTATTTATTTATTTATTTCGTTCATATAATATTATGTAACTAAAGCATGTTGACATTTTTGATGCCACCATCGAGCGAGATGGTGTGTCAAGACAAACACAAAATGTTCCGCTGCACGTTTGTAGATAGATCAGTCAGATTTCTCTAATAATATAATATATTAACTAATCTGTGTAAATACTAAATCAATAGTAATGTAAAAAGTAAATAAAATAAGTCAGCAAATCCGTAATGTAAACAATGTTCTCTTGTTCAATGAAAATGTGAGTGTATTTTTGTATGTTTGAATTTCAATTTTCTTCGTGTTTGAATATCGCAATCGCGCCCCGGGGGAAGTATCCTCTATCTATAACATATGTAACATGGGTATGATACATAACATAACGATTTTACACGTACATAATTGACGTCTATTCAACGCTTCTCCTATACAAATATGTAAAATTTATGTTTCTATTTGTAATACTAAAACAATGCTTATTAAACATAATATTTACATGTTACTTATTTCATTTCGTCTTTTGATCCGTCTGAATAATAGGTAGATAAAATATATACCTACCTTTGTATATTGACAAAAATATAGTAGATATGTAAGGATTACTTACAGAGTAGTGTTATTGCAGTAAGGCGGTAAGAAATATTTATAAAAGCCACACACATTAGTCTACAATTATCACATTTTCTAAAATTATTATTTGACTAAAAAAAAACTATGTTTGTTCTCAATGGCTCGGTACTCCCGCGTCAAAAGATGTTAGATACAATGAAAAAACAAAATCCACAAGACCGAAGCCGTGACCGCACCTCTTGTATTAGAATATTAAACAAAAGACGACCATGGAATCTATCAAAAAACACAATATGGCTATATGGAATGTCATTTCGCCTCCTAACCATTCGAATTTTCCTATTATTTTCTGAATCTATGAATATGGCATGTTGTTGATAAGGCACGAGATCATTTTCATACAATTGCCGTGCCAGAAAAAGAATCGACGGGAATTGAAGTGTTATTGTATAGCTTCCCAGGGTTTGTTTATTATATTTTTTTGTAGAGATATCATCGTTGAGAAGTTTCATTGTGATACCGAAGACTGATTTCGTTGGTGACATGTACACAAAGAACATTTTGAGGTATTTATTATGGTCTATATGACATCTTTTGTATTTTTTGTTATATATTAAGTATACCTAAACCTAAAAGCAATAAAAACTGCTTCCCAGTGGGATTATACAAGAGTTCATTTGTTATTTATACTAAAGAAAACTGTCAAGAAACTAAGATGAACTTTTAGATTGAAATAATTTTGCGGTTCGGTCTATTTTGACGTGACTGGGTTTTTGGCTACTTATACTTTCCCGTAGGAAATAGAACAATGAAATTACAGCGTCCGTAAGTATGAATGTTGTATCTTCATATAGTTTAAAAATGAAGTCGGTTGCGCTGTCTGTTCGCTTCTAGATCTTATGAATGATGATGACATTATTTTATGAAATTCTCACGGGAAAGCGGGATACATGGAAACAAAGTTGTGCGAATTTTGCTAGTTATAATAATATAATAAAACTCGAATCAAATAGTTTTCTTAGAGCTTTAATTGCCTATTCCGAACCCATATAAGTTAAACCTGGCGAAAATAACAGAATATACAGCCTCACAATTTATTCAAAATCAATTTACTTGAGTATTCTGTCTGTGGAAGCCATAAAACGGCCCTCGTGACGGGAATCTAAGACAAACAGCCAGGCTTAAATAACCGGAGGGTCCCCGAGGAGAAGGAGGCAAGTAACATATTGTAGGAACGGCTGACCACGCACATTGGACAATATTTGGATAGGGCCTTGTCTCAGGAGGCATTAAACTTTAAAGTATATCATTTGGAGTATCTCGATGGTGTAGTATCAAATCTAATTAACATAAATGAATCAACGACACTGCTAACTAGTTTTTGGAGCGGCTTAATATTTTGTACATTTTTCGAAGAGATTTAAGCATAATAAGAAGTAGATCTCGAATTGTCGTCAGATGGTTATCAGGCGATGAATATCATTAAACATGTACTTATTATTTCTACGATTAAGAGAGGTAGGGCACAGCGGATAATCCGCTCAAATCGGAGCAGCCCGTCTGGGGAAGGACCTCCACCTTACAGAAGATCGTAGCCAAATAGCATTGGTCTCGGCCATGTTGTGTTCCTACGGTGAGTAAGATCTCCAGAGCTCCACTTGGGGGGGGGGTTGGGAGGGTTGGCAACGCGTGAGTGATTTCCCGGTATTGCTTACGTCTATAGGCTACGGTGACGGCTTACCATCAGGCCGACTGTATGCTTGTTTGCCACCTGTGTGGTATAAAAAAATAAAATAAAAATAAAAAAAATAACATCTTTACATGGTATAAAATGACGCTTCCATACCGGTGTCTGTTCGCTTAGATTAGTCGTTTTCAGCTCTAAACCCTGTTTTTCTTAACTTGACCAATGCGCAATGTAGTAAACAATCTTAGCACGTCTTTTTAACGAAAATGTGCAATTAATCATTCACACCCAAATAATAATAATATAGTTAGAAATGGCATTTAACACAACACTCTTATTATTCTGGCGATTTATCGATTTTACACGTGGATAATTGAATAAAAAGACACGCTAAGATTGTTTACTACATTGGTCAATTTAAGAAAAACAGATTTTAGATAGTGTGCTGGTTTTGCTATATATTATAAAAAAAATATTTAACAGTATCACATATATGTAGAAATTCATACAATGTGCACGCCATGGCAAGAAAGTTAACAAAAAGCTGAATACCAACCAAAAGGACGCCCTAAGAGAATATATTCAACGGAGCTTTGAAGCCGCAAGTCAGCGGTTCCATTTTATGTCGAGATACTTGGATAGTAAAACGAAAATTATGTACCTTGGGACTAATACTATGTGTTTTATATACTCACAAATACAACAACCTACCTCTAGGGATATTAAAACGTTTTAGCGTTGAAAATAAAAATCTAGGAATTTACCGCCTTTAGGGATATGTAAGATACCTTTAGGGCTCACACACATAAAGGTTATGTTTATCTGACGCACCTGAATCACTGCAAAAATCCCCTACGAACTATAATAAACTCACAAATTCTAAACAAAAATGTTACTCTAATATAATATAGGCAGTAATTATGAATATTTTATTCAAAAATTACTACTACTATTTTACCTATTGCTTTTCTTAATATTCGTGTAGACTTGCACGAAAAGTGTTAAACCATAATTCAGTACAGTAAGCCACAAGTCTGGAATGTAATCCCAGACAAAGTATTTTGTGTGTCCTGTAATGTTTAAAGGTCACCAGAGATTCTTGAAGAACTTTATTTTTAGAATAGGGAGAGTCCCTCAACCTTTCACGTTACGGTTGGCAATGATAAATGGATACTTATTGTATTTTCGGTTGTTTTCATGTGGGAGTCATTTGTATCGAATTTATTTATTACTTTTAAGTAATCCGTATAAATGCCACCTTCCATTAAGAATATTAAACTAAATTGTTTGAGTTATACAATAAGTGATTTAATAATAATCGTATATTTTAGTGATTGGTGACGAGTAAAAGAACTTAATAAATTCTATAACCACTATTAACCACTATTTATTGACATTCCGCGTACGTAATGTTGTATGTCTGTACCTAGTTTTAAATTTTATGTTGAAACAGAAAAGAAAAAATAAAAGTACGATATATTTTTAAATGACAAAAAAGGCCGTAACTGGTTTTCTTTCGCCATTTCTTTTTACCAGTGGTCATTTTGCTTTTGTTTCCGAAATAGTAGTAGTTTATAGAGTAGATTAATTTATACAAATCATTTATTACTGTATACTCTGACAAGAGAACGTGTTTGTGAAAACCTATTCTCTGAATAAAAGTTTTGAATTTTGAATTTTATATTAAAAAATATATCGCTGTGTTCCCTCCAATATTGTTCATAATATTGCTGATGTTGAACTCAGTTATGGAGGCTGGCGGGCCGACTCTCAGTTGTGGTTGTCATCCTTGGGGGACTGGTCTGCTCGTTTCATCAACACCTACCTGTTCTACATATTTAGGATTTGACTATAGCGCTATTTGGATTGACATTCCGCGTTTAGTACTTAATTTCTGTTTGTACCTGGATCTGTATTTTATTTGAAAAAATATAAAAATATGAAATGAAGGTATATGACAAAAATTGAAAGTAAAAAAAATATATTTAAAAACAATCTTTTATTTAATTGCGATAAAAAGAATAAAATAAACTTTTCTTTTAAAACTTTAACAGCTATCAACTTATAACGTCATTGCACAATTTATATGACATAAAAGCTTCTCGCGAGATTTAATTACTTACTTTATATTTAGTACTTTGTATCATAAGCATGTTTTTGCAAAAAAGCATTAGTTATCTGTCTCACGTCTCACAAGTTAAGCTAAAGTGGTATTGTGTCGGCTTTTTAGTCAGTGTTTTTCACACGTAGTCGAAGGTCTTAGGAGGGGAGAATCTGACAGACCCCGCTACTTACCCAAGCGAACGAGACATGCAGTAATGCATTTTCCTAACTTTAAACAAATGCTAAAGTTTATGTTAAATGTTAAATATGCCTAGAAAAATTGCGTAGCGATAAGGCCACCTATTGTAGGTTCTAAATTATTTTTCCGTGTATTGTAATTTTTTGTTTGGTGCAAAAAGAGTTTTTGTATTGTATTGTTAACTATCGCTGTGAGAATTGTGATAAATGGTTATCGTCTAGTAGAAGATCGAGCGTTTAATGACTGTAGTAATATTACATTGCAAAGCAACAGAAGTCATAATATTAACTTGTTGATACTCCATATGTTGCAGTAAAGTATTATTAACCATTTTATTGTAACACAAGCCATCAAAGGCAATATTAGCCGAGCGCTTATGTTACTCTTAAATGTCTAAGATCTTCGAATACTTTCAGTGAGTGGGCGTACTTATATTGGCAAAAGAATCAGTGGGCGTAGAACGTTCGTATACTTATATAAAGTATTATATACGAGAATAAGGATGTAATAATGTTCTTGTTGCGTTCAGTCCATAAAAACTTTATGTCGGCCACCATTGATTAGTTGATTGCTCGTGTCAACTGTTGGATTTCATACATATGTTTTTACAATAATAATTGTACATCGTAAAAATATATAATAAAAATACATTATATAATGTATTTTTATTATATATTTTTAAGACGAAGAAGAAGAAAAAATAATATTTATGAATGATATTTGTGATAAACCGAACAGACTTATCTTTATAACTAATATTTTTTTTATTGAAAAGTAATATTTTTGAAATTGTGTAGCGATAAGACAGCCTTTTGTACTTCTAAATTATTTGTCCGTATAAATTATAATTTTTGTTCGATGCAATTAAGAGTTTTTGTATTGGGTTGTATTTTTTATTTTCTAGCAGAGAAAAAAATAAGTAATCCAATCATATACCCAGTATGAGTAACAAGATTTGCACAAATAGCAAGATAGATTTCTATCCAAGAACCATATCAAATATGTGAGATTACGATTACCTTTCGAAATAGCATAAAATGATTGATGCATGCATATTACGGTAAGTGGAGATCGCATCTGCAAGCGTCTGGGCGGTGTTACATGAGAGATACTCAGTAACACTTAAGGCACTAATCCACAAGCTATATGAATACTCACAAACTCACAACTACCATGTATCGAATGAGGTCGAACTACCACTGTTTACAAAAATGCTTTCACAATTAGAATGCTACTTTATCCCTGAATGACATACAGAGACTTGCCTAAAAACATATTAAAGTTATTGCCGCATCATGTTTCAAGCTATATTTATTTTTTCCTCCTTCTCTTCATTCAAGAACAATTTATAATGCCATTAATTTTAAAATTTATTTCTGCTACTCAAGCGCCTTGTATAAAATGTAATACCTACAATATAATGTATTTGACTATAGTTTTAGTAGAAACGGAATGAGAGCAATAATAACGTAGAGTAGACGGTCCGTTGCACGTACACAAAACTAACCGTAGCATCAACGTAGCCCTTTCCGAATACTACATTTACCTACTCAAGTTACAAATTCTGTAACAACATAGGCGTAGACAATTGTAGACAAACCGTAGCACTATTAAAGGTAACTGTAGCACCAAAACGAACTGACTTACGTAGGCACGTCAGGCACGTATACAATACAGATTACCAGATTAAAGCTACACACACCCTTTATTCATTAAAAAAAAAGATAAACCAAGGATTAAATAAAAGCTGTTGTGTCACTGTCATACTTGAGGAGAATCAAATAAACTGTATGTGTGCATAAGTTTAAGTTAAACATTGGCTTAGTTAGGGGGATAGTGTTCTCAATAGGGGCGACGTATATGATAGCCACTAACCTGCATTTTGAGCGACTGGTGCACCAAGAACGTAAGTTAAGCCAAGGATGAGAAAGCCGATCACCACTTTCCGCTGGATTTCCACCATCTTTATCTGTTAAAGAAAAACAAAATGTATTATAGAATAGATAGATTTATTTGCGAACATAAGGTACAAAAGATGTTACAAATATTACAATTTATTCTGCCCTCGCGGGCAAGGGACGTGCATGTTTTTAGGTATACAATGTTATTTTAGTTCATAGAATTTAATTAGTTAACCATTGCAAATTTGCAATTCAAATATTCAATAGTATTATAATAAGATTTACATACTTCCCATTCCTGTTCCTTTTATTCTATTTAAGTTACTTTATTCTATCTTTGTCATTTACTTAAGTAATATTGACGGCAATTCACAGTATGTAACAAAGTATATCAATTCCCTCAGGTCGTTTGTCTCGGAGTAACGATAAAACTGATTCAGTAAGGAAAGCTAACTCCGAAAATAAATATAACAAAATATTTTTACGAGTTCTTATATATTATATACGTAGCCTACGGCTTTCTGAGGATAAAGACAAATCTAAAAGCCCTTCAAAATCTGTCGAGCAATTTATTCTACTTAAGACGTAATTCAATGTCTCTTCGTTTGCAAGTGATTTTTTTGTTTAATAATCAGACGAAGGGCAAGAAATCTACAGACAAAATGATTTATCTAAAACAAAAGGAATTTCATTAAAGATGTTAAGACCCCAGAAAGAAAGATAGATTTATATTTATTTGCAAAACACAGAGAAAAAATATAGTAGGCACATACAGAAAACTTACAGACTAGTGTTTTTGCAACAAGGCGGCCTTATTGCTGACAGCAATCTTTTCAAGTCAACCTTACGGTAAAAAAGAAGCTGGTCATAGTTGGCAAAGTGAAGGGAAATCGACAGCGCGGCAGATCACCGACGCGCTGGGTGGACCAAGTCAAACAGCTGCTCGGTACCCCTGTACCAGACGCCCTAAGAAAAGCCGAGCCGATAGAGATGGTTGGAAGGCTTTGACATCAACTGCGATGGAGAAACTCCAATGTGGACACGACGTTCAGGAATGAAGAGCACGACAAAGAAGAAGACGGTAAAAATAGATCACGCT
Organism: Endotricha flammealis; assembly: GCA_905163395.2. Lineage (NCBI taxonomy): Eukaryota > Metazoa > Arthropoda > Insecta > Lepidoptera > Pyralidae > Endotricha > Endotricha flammealis. The sequence continues at coordinate 4,052,954 of LR990859.1, read as the reverse complement.
ATGGAATGGGCAGGGTTAGCAATGCAAGAAAGATTACTTATTTGTATTATTTTATGTCATGCCATAGGAAAACAAGCAGGCGGGCTACTTCACGGCTACCTGATGGAAAGTATTAACACATGGTTATGATTATTCATTGTTAAAATTAGGAGAGTTAAATTAACTACAACATGCGTAGTTTGTCGAACGAGTGCGATATTTCCTCGTCATTATTGGCATAAGGAAAATCTAAGAAGTGCACGGCCACACTTGGAAGACGTACTAGTGCTACTAAGAATTAGTTCGATAAATAAATATATTGTCATTGACTTGGGTCATTCGTTCTTGACGTAAATATTAATTACTAGGTGATGTCCGCGGTTTTATCCGAGATAGACCATCGTGTACCAATTTTTAAACAAATCTATTGAGCCGTTTTTGTGTGAAAGAGTAACAAACACCCATACATACAGCCCTACTTACAAGTACAACCTTTCGCGGTTATGAACATGGTGTACGATTTATTAACTGGCGGAAATTTCAAGTTGTATTTTCTTTTTAGGGTTCCGTAGTAAACTACACGGAGTCCTTATAGTTTCGCCATTTCCGTCCGTCCGATGTGGGAAGATCAATTTTCGATACAATGATTCGTTTCGTAATAGGCTTAATATTTTACTAATGTATTCACAATATATTATAATTCATTACGGTTCTTTAAAAATTAAACAAAAAACAAATTCAAACACAGGCACTTACAGGCACTCAATGTACATCATTATCATCATAAAAACATAATACAAAAGAATTAAATATGAATAACAAAATAAAAATAAAATAATGTCAATAATAACTGAAAAAAAAAAAGGCTTTTATATGTCAAATCCACCCCTTAATGTTTCTGGTGCAAAGCTCCCCAAAACGCTTGCTGCGTTGCCGCGCTGAATGCACCAGAAACGAGGCAGATCGGGGGTCGCCGTTCCTCGCCGCTATTCTGTGCCCTATCTCTCTGATTAGGGTCTTAGCCTCAGCACACCAACAACCCAATGTTTCCACGGCTATGGGTACAAAAATATAGTGTAACTCCATAGCCGCATACTTTCACCTCTTCCTTTCTGCTGCCTCTTCCGCTGCCGCAGCCGCCGTTCTCACGGTGCGACTGAGGTGGCTGGTGGCAATAGTGCTGACGCAAGTGGCGTCCCACACCAGGCACCTACCCCGACTCCATGGCACCAACGTTAAACCGTCCGGTCTCTTACCGTCTGACCGGCTAAGACCAGGCGGCTCCAGTAAGCAGGGCACATTGGCCGAAACAAAAGCCCTGCGTACTATTTCGTTGAGTGCATGGTGACGGGGGAACCTACCGGTGCTGCGACGGCAACTCAGCGCGTGATGACCGTCGGACCCCACCATAGACCCGCAAATGCATTTATGCGGTTCGCATACTTTGCTGCCCAGGCGGAGAGCCACGGCCACCCGCAAAGAGTCGTCGTCCAGCAAAGAGCCAAGATGGGGCGACGGAAGGGCGTGTAGCCCCGACTCTGGCCGAGAGACAGCTCTAAGTCTCGCCTTGTCCTCATCTCGGGCGCCAGCTAAGAGCAGTCCCTGTATCCTCTCAGCCCCAACGTCGTCCCATGCCCGCTGAACGGAGAGAGCTTCTGGGGTTTGGGCGCCCGAATTCAGGGCTGACCAGGCCGAAACCGCTTCGGACAAAAGGGTATGCTAACTTCGTCACCATTGGATGAAAGAATGACAGTGACAAGGCTCGCCACCCCATGTGCCGACGCTAAGAAAGCCGGCAAGCCAACATCTCGTGTTCACCTTATCCCGAGACCTCCGATCCGGATAAGAAGAGCAGCTTGACCCCAATGAGACTCATCCAGGAAGACATTGAGTATGGACTCCACTGTAGATTTTAAAATACCGTCCCGTCCGTTTCGTAATTATTTACATTTATAGTGTCAATTTTCGTTTTGCACTGTGGTCCCCCTTTATCTCCGAAAGACTTAGATAGAATATGGTATTGAACTCATTTACAAGCTAGCCAAGCACAGCAAATACGGAACCCTACACCGTGCGTGGACCGTGTGTGTTGGTTCACGATGGCTGGTTTTTTTCTTAGAGAAAAAAATTCTATCAATAAAATGAAAAATAAATTAAAAGTTACAGTTTATGACGATTGACATAACATTTTTGAATTTATATAAGTTTATATTCTAAGAAACTTTTCAATGAAAACCTAGAGTTCATTCGAGAGAGGGGTATAACTTTAGTTCTCGTCAGAAAACTTCAAAGAAACCGCACGATACGGAACCACACTTGGTTAACAACAAAGTTTCTTTTACAAAATGTTTGCAAAGTAAACTTTAGTTAATTAAACAGTCACACGTCACGTCACATGGCACCTTTGTGAATATTTAATGAGTTTAATTAATTTGTCTTTGACACTTTGTAGTTTAGAATTTAAATAAAGGAGAGAATTTACATAATACAATCTAATATGAAATTTTGAAAATTATTTTTGTAAGAAATATTTCTCCTCCCCCGCCCAAGGTGAGATTCGAAATTTTTCTTTTCAATATCAGAATGGTTACTTAAACCGTAACAGCTATAGAAAAAAACAATCATAAATGTTTTTTTTACTACTAAAATATAAGAATATTTAAAGGATTTATTTTCCAAAAGTGTTCTTTCAAACGTATTAAATACTAGATTTTTCCCGCGGCTTCGCTCGCGGTTAATTTTATAATAAAGATCTCGTTTGACAACAAAACAACCCATAATGCGACTTGTGGCGTCATCTGTTGGCCGGCAATTGCGAATTGAAGCGCCATCTTTAGTAGAAAATAGTTATTTGTTATGCAAGGCTGCAAAGTTGTTTTTTGGCGCGAGTACTTATATTGAAACCCGAGCTAGCGAAGGATTCTAGGATTGAACCACGAGCGAAGCGAGTGGTTCAAATATAGAATCCTGAGCGTAGCGAGGGTTTCAAAGGTACGAGACGCAGAATAACTTTGCTGCCGAGCGAAACACACAACTTTTCATCTCACTACAGCGAGGAAAATGCTTGGTGCAAGAAAAACGTATATAATATCACTACATAGTATAAAACAAAGTCGCTTTTTCTGTCCCTATGTCCCTATGTCCCTTTGTATGCTTAAATCTTTAAAACTACGCAACGGATTTTGATGCGGTTTTTTTTAATTGATAGAGTGATTCAAGGGGAAGGTTTTAAAGTATCATACATTCCAAAATTCCCACGGGAAAGCGGGATACACGCAAACGAAGTTGCGCGGGTTTCGCTAGTTATTATATTAAATAAGTGTTTATTTTTTTCATGCGGTGTCGTGCTGGCCAGTTCGATTATTTTAAAAATAAGGTTGGCACACTGGCATGAAATAAGTAGGTATTAATGCATTTTCAGAGGATTGGCGGTATAAAAAATTATAGAATAGAAAGGTTCGAATTTTAAAAATTCTTTCCACGCTAGGGCACAAAATGCACTTTTGCGCTCAGATTTCGAATGACAAACAGATTCTTTCCGAGCTTGTGAGGTGAAAAATATTTTCCTATTTGAATGACCATACTTTTACGGGACAAAAAGTAGCCTATGTTGGGCTCTGTACCCCTGACAATATGTATACAAATTTTCATAATGATCGGATGATTAGTCAGGCCGTGAAGGAATAACAAACAAACAAACTCACTTTCTCATTTATAATATTAGTTAGGATTTACGGTTGCAATGGCTACCTTATCTCAAGAGTCGCGGCTTCGAATCGTGAAGTGTTAAGAATAATTATTTACTATTTTAAATGGCAGCGAAGATTGCTTCAGTCGAAGTGACAAGTCTGGTCATTAGCTTAACTTATTTATCCTGTTTTAATCGAATGATATCGAAGAGGTTGCTGCGCACGTACAGCATGATGGTACCAATTTGCATATATTGTCTAAAAATATAAGAAGTGTCCATCGTAATATCAATCAATTGGAATTGCTATTGACAAGTTTGAAAATGAATATCGATGTTATTGTACTCTCTGAATGTTGGCTTCAAAGAAACCCAATTCCTCCAGTTCTTCAACAGTATAAGTGCTATTATACATTAAATTGCAAGACACAAAATGAGGGTGTGGTCGTCTATGCCAGGGATGGGCTATCTGTGGCCGTGACAGAACCGCCTTTTTCCGACGCCAACTGTTTGGTTCTAAAGCTGCCAAACAATACCTGTATAGTAGCCATATATCGCCCACCCTCATGTCGGAATATAGATAAATTTCTTCAATCTCTCAATACAACATTAGAATCTATAAAGGAATATAAAAATGTATATATAACTGGGGATATAAATATTAATATCTTGGATCCCAATAGCAATAATTCAAATGACTATCAAAACTTGCTTGCATATTTGGGCTACCTCCCAGGCCATATGATACCTACTCGTGAACAAAGCTGTCTTGATCATGTAATAATCAAATCTGAAATTCACACAACAACCTTTGTAATCCGCACCACTATTACAGACCATTATGCCACAATATTTAATGTCAAACTGACGGAGAACATACAGAAAATTCAACCCACATATAAAAGTACTAATTTTGACAAGGTTTTAATTGATTTGCAAAACTCAGACTACAACTCCGTCATCAAATGTAATGATGTGGATACAGCTAGTAACCTATTAACTTCCATAATCACAAATGCCATTGACAAAAATACTATTATAAAAAAAATCCCAAGCAGAAAGAGAATCATTCAACCATGGATAACCCAGGGCCTACTACGATGTATAAGACACCGTGATAAACTCCATAAAGAGGCAAAAAAAATCCCAGACAATATCATTATATGTATCACGTACAAACGATATCGTAACTTCTGTAATGAATTATTAAAGAAAATTGAAAATGACTACAACAAAGAAAGATTTAAAAAAGCAAGCAAGAATATAAAAAAGACGTGGGAGACAGTTAGGACAGTAGCTAGGCTGCATGCAAGTGGTGATAATAATGACTTGGACTTGCTAGAATTGGGCGATACACCAGCCGACTCAGTTAATTTCATAAATGAATACTTCGTAAACGTGGGGAAAAATCTGGCAGATAAAATACCCATAAATCTAAATAATTCTCAACAACAAAAGTATGACACTAACACAAATTCCTTTTTCCTAACAAATGTAGATGAGAATGAAGTATATAACGCTATTTTTGATCTTAAAGATAGTTCTGCTACTGGTATTGACAAAATTCCTACAAAAATATTGAAAATGGCTGCACATGTCCTTACTCCCTCTATTACGCATATATGTAATAGGAGTTTTGAGGAAGGAATTTTTCCTGCATGTTTTAAGATAGCCCTTATTAGACCTGTACATAAGGGTGGAGACAAGACTATTGTGGGCAATTACAGACCAATTTCAATGTTACCAACTTTATCAAAATTACTAGAACGTCTTTTAAATAAAAGGCTAATGATTTATTTGAAAAAATACGACTTGATTTCAGAGAGACAATATGGTTTTACCCGAGGTAAATCGACTGATCAGGCTGTAAATGACCTAACTACCCATGTTGTAAAGGAACTAGAACAAAAGAATAAATGCATGGCAATCTTTTTAGACCTTGCCAAAGCTTTTGACACTGTTTCCGTTCCTCTTCTCTTGAATCGATTGGAGAATGTGGGGGTAAGAGGAACAACACTAAAACTATTTAAAAGCTACTTAGAAAACCGTACTCAACAAGTAAAAATAGGAGATAAAATCAGTAATCCCCAAATTATAACATATGGTGTGCCACAGGGCAGTGTCCTCGGGCCAACTCTCTTCCTAATATATATGAATAATTTATGTAACCTACATCTTGATAATGGCAGGCTACTTGCATTTGCTGACGACACGGCCCTAGTTTTTCACGGTTCCTCATGGGATGAAGTCAAATCTACAGCAGAAATTGGGTTAAGCCGAGTAATTAAATGGCTGCAACAAAACGTACTGTCACTAAACACTAGTAAAACTAAATATATTACTTTCACAAAAGTAGACCGTCTCCAACCAAAAGACTTTGAGCTTGTGGCACATAATTGCTCCCATACTAATACTAATACTGCCTCCTGTTCGTGTATCACTATTGAACGCGTCAAAGAAATAAAGTATCTTGGAGTATATATTGATTCTACTCTCTCTTGGAAAAAACATGCAGAAGTACTGACAGCAAGGATTCGTAAACTTGGATATATCTTCAAACGACTAAGAACAGCTGCAGATTTAAATCTATTGAGAACAGTTTACTTTGCCTTATGCCAATCAATAATCACCTACTGCATAATAATTTGGGAAGGCACGCACAAAAATTGTATCCTAAAAGTGGAAAGAGCCCAAAGATCCATCCTAAAAATCATGCTTCACAAACCATTTAAATATCCAACCCAACAACTTTATTGTGAAGCCAAAGTTCTCACTGTTCGGCAGCTATACATCCTTCGAACGATATTGTACTGTCACTCTACAACTACCTACAATCCCAATGCTCTCCCCAACCAAAGACGAACAGACATCGTATTTAGAAGAGTGGTCCCGTCTTCACCTTTTGCAAAAAGACAGTTTGTATTCTTGGAACCCACTCTTTACAATAAGTTGAATAAGACACTTAACATATTCCCAGACACACGTTACAAATGTAAAAAAAAAGTAATTACCTATCTACAATCTAAATCGTATGATGAAACTGAAACCCTGTTGTGTACCGTAATATAATAAGAATTTGCAGTATTTTCTTATTAATAGTACTAGGTCATTGTTGTTTACTGAGCTTTATAACCACCACACACACACACACGCACACACTCATACGCACACACACACACACACAATCACACACGCACACCCAACACACGCACTCAACATACAAAACAACCAATCTGAGGGCCGGGAGTGAGTGGCCGGAATACTGTAACACAGGTTCTCCTAGTACAGATTCCGCTCTCACGATGGCATACATACATAAAGTGCAAAATTTGAATATGTACATTATGATTTTATATTTTGTCTTGTCATCTTGAGGAAAAATAAATGATTTTTTATTTATTTATTTATTAATATTGGTTGTCGGTCATCAACCCCTCTTTTGTATAAAGCTAGTAATGGTGGCCAAACTAACCAAGCAAAATATTAAAAACTCGAAACAAATGATACATAAGTGTTTAGTACATGTAATTATTAGTACTTATTTAATTATGCAAAACCCTGTATTACTTTTAAATGTTTTTTTCTTTGACACAAAGTTGACAAACAAGCATAGAGCCTGCCTGATGGTAAGCATCACCGTAGCTTATAGACGCTTGCAATACCGGGGGTATCACTAACGCGTTGCCAACCCACCCAACCCTCCTAAGTGGAGCTCTGGAGATCTTAACACCTCACCGTAGGAACACAACATGGCCGAGACCAATGCTATTTGGCTACGATCTACTGTAAGGTGGAGGTCCTTCCCCAAACGGGCTGCTTCGATTTGACCGGCTTTATCCGCTGTGTGCGCCCTACCTCTCTTATTATTAAAAGCTTTTTAAAAGCTTTTATTTAACTTGACCTGTATGTATGTATGTATGTATGTATGTATGTATGTAAGGGTGGAATCTTGGAACGAAAATTTGAACCACTTCCCGAAGACCGATTGAGCTGAAATTTTGCTTAAAACTGTAGGTCAGATGACAATACAATATTATATTATCAAAATTACGATACAGCCGTTTGTGTTCCGTTTTTCGTACAAAACCGTTTCGACCAAAAACCTATAGGGTACTTCCGGTTGTCCTAGAATCATGAAATTTGACAATAAGCAAGATCGTTTAGCACAAGTATAGGAATAAATATGAAAACCGTAAATTTGTAGTTACTTCTTCTTCTTTAAGTAACCAATATAATGTGACCCTTTTTTTTTTTTTTTTGTTTATAGTCAGGAAAATGCATTACTGCATGTCCCGCCGCTGGGGAAGCGACGGGGGTCTGTCGGGCTCCCCCTTTACCACTTGGGTATACCGACTAAAAACCTGACTGACTGCCACCTCATCCGCCTAGATGGGCGGGGCCACGGGAACTAAGATACATCCGTGACCCCGCCGGCGGTTGTCCGAAGACCCACTCGTTGGGCTACGGCACGGTTGGCGGCGCGCACAAGACTAGGCGCGCCGCAACACTCGGGGACTTCCGTTCCAATATAATGTGACCCTACCCTTGGTACATTATACATTGGTACATGGCTCTTTTTATACCGGTTTTGAATTAAAATGTACTTTATCTATTACTAGCTTTTCCTCTATATTATTATTCGGCTTCGCTCGCGTTAATTTTATGACATAGATCTCGTTTGACAAAAAATAACCCATAGCGCGACTTGTGGCGCCATCTGTTGGCCGATAGCATCCCATACAGCGATCTCTATGGTAGAAAAATATTTTCCCTTTGGATTGACATACTTTCACGGGTAAAAAGGTAGCCTATGTTGGGCTCTGTATCCCTGACAATATATGCAAATTTTCATAATGATCAACTTATTAGTCAAGCCGTGAAGGAATAACAAACAAACAAACTCACTTTCTCATTTATAATATTAGTATGATAGTATGATTATGGGAAGGAACCCCCTCATGCGCGAGTTCTACTTGCTCTTGGTCGGTATTTTATTTTTGATGGATACATAAACCCGTTTAGTTTGTCGCAGGGTGACTGTAGTAAAATCAGGAAATTATATAGGTATTCAAATTGCTGGTGCTAGTTATTACAAATAAATTCATTAGACTAGTACCGCCTCTCGACAATAGATGGCACTGCGAAACCTGTCCAGTGATAACTAAAAAGTAAAAAATAAATTAAATGTAAAAAAAATATTTAAAAACAAGCTTTTATTTGATTGCGCTAAAAAGAATAAAATAAACTTTTCTTTTAATACTTTTACTATCAACTTATAACGTCATTACACAATTTATTGACATAAAAGCTTGTCGCGAGATGTACCTGTATTAGAAAACATAGGTAATTATCGAACAGTAGGTCGAGTAAATGTTAGTAATTAAATCTCGTATTAAAAGAAAAGTTTATTTTATTCTTTTTAGCGCAATTAAATAAAAGCTTGTTTTTAAATATTTTTTTTACATTTAATTTATGTTATTTTTGAATGTCTGCATTTCCAATAGTTGACTGGTAGATAATGCTTTTAGCGTTAAATACGTCTTTTGTAACCAAAAGACGCGGTCAATGAAGTTTAAATAAGTAAATATAAAATAAAATAAAAAACCACGATAATATTTGTCCGATTGTTTAATTACAACATTATGTTAATTAACACGCTAGTGTAACTACAAGACTAACGAGATTGTCATTAGATAATGTATTGGCATTTTACTAACATTAATTAATTATGACTCAAAATTAAACCTTGATTGGACAGACATAAAACAACCTTACATGAACCTATGACTTTCACCTCTCGACTCTTTTATGTGTAATTTACCACAGATTGCCCAAAACTTTGGAAACAGATGTTTATGAAACTTGAGATATATGACCTAATTACAAAAAATTACTGCATTTTACTCATAATAACACTTATTCACCCCCTTAGACAATTTGCATATAACCTGTTGTTCTTAACTTAACCAATGTAGTAAACAATCTTAGCGTGTCTTTGTATTCAATTATCTATGTGTAAAATCGATAAATCGCCAGAATAATAAGTGTTGTGTTAAGTGCCATTTCTAACTATATTATTATTATTTGGGTGTGAATGAGAATTTTAATTGCCTATTTTCGTTAAAAAGACGTGCTTAGTTCATTTATCACTTTTTACGTCTATTAATGATAGTGAGTGTATTATACTTTATTACTATTTAGTACCATTTCGATGTAATCAATAGTCGAAAGCCGCATAAATACTACTACGCGACGGTTGTATAATTTTTTGCACGAAAAATAGAATAACTATGAACATTAAATTATAGATTTTTAAGAAATCATCATTGTCAACAGCTTTCATAAATTTCCTAAAGTAATTGACATCTCAATTACAAAGTGCGAACTGGGTTACTACATCAGTTTTCCGTGATGTAGGCCGGCGATAAGACGTCGACGAGCGACCCTCGTTATGGCGATGACATCTGGGATCGCTGACATCCACAAACCTCTCCTATCTGACAGTTGATGCGTTTTTTTTTATTTCATTAAGTTAATATTTAATAAAGTTAGGGAAAGCTCTTATTAGGCTGTGACTGAATTATTTTTACATTAAAAATAGGTATGCGTCATTTGGGTTCACAGTGTATAAAACAATTTAAAGTCGATTGTCGTTATGCACTGAGTAATAAGTACATGAGTTTCGAACTTCGTTTCACGTCTGCGCGACTCTGCCGTGTTGGCGACTAGTATAGCAACACCAAACACAATGTAAATTACATAAATGTGTAATTATATCAAGCTAACAAGCGGTATCAAGCCCCTCAGTCTACGGAGAGACTTCGCCTCCCTAGGCACGTTCTACCGCTTGTATAATGGGGTTTGTTCCGAGGTATTGTTTGACTTGATGCCTACGGCCACTTTCTACCATCGAACTGCTCGTCACCGGCGGGGAATCAAAATGAATCAGAACGAAAATGGTCGCGCACTGCGCGGTTTCAGAGGAGTTTCCTCCCGCGAACGCTGAGGTTGTGGAATGAGATCCCCGACGAGGTCTAGCTACAGTGACCGCTCACCATCAGGTGGGCCGTAAGCTTGTTTGCTATTGTACAACAAACTTATTTTATACAAGACTATGCTCCGCGTCTTCGCTCATTTGAAAGTCGTTCTTTTCCCTTTTTTTTTTCCAGATAAATTACGTTCCATTACTATCTTAAGGAAAGCGCTATTTTGTCAAGGATAAAACTATCCTATGCGTCAATCCTATATTTAATTATTCTCTAAATCTCATCTAAATTCAATGACCCATTATTGCGCGATTAAGTAACAAACATTCTACCTTTAACATTTTCAATATTAGTAGTATATCGTTGACCTTAAACACATAAATAGATGCATATTATTATTATGACGAGAGAAAATTGAACACTGCATTCGAAGAGAACATTGTGGCGGCGTGTGAGGTGAATACTGTATGCCAGACCGCAGTTTGTATTCACTGAAAGGAAACTTCTATACACTATGTATTTATTACCGTATCTCTATCGTATAATGAAACTTTGCTATAATGTTTACTGCTGAAGTTGCAGAGGTAAAATCTGTTTCTAATGTAGAAATAATTTCATATTTTTATGCTTGAAAGGTAAAAATTGTTATTTACGCTAATATTTATATATCTAAGACTGCGTTTAGATCTGCAATTATTGACGACGAACTCGAATGTTGCATGATGTTATTATAAATAGGCGTAAGTGCAAAAAATATACGGAAATAGAACTCTTAATTTACGAGAACTGTCGTCAGATATTGCAAATACGTTTAGACAAGTTAACAAACGCTGACACGACAAAGATACAGTTCTTCAAAAATAGTAAATGCCTATTTTCGAAGCGCTGTATCTTGGGAACCAATGGCTGTAAAGAGTTTGCCCTAGTCTCATATTGTAGCAAATTTAGTCTACTTAAAAGTATTAATAGTGGTTATACCAGTCAAACCCTTCCTTCACTGAGATATTGAGCAAAAACTGTAAAAAAATCGGAAATTTCATTGTTTTTTGGGCATACCGTCGCTCGCACAGCACTTTCGAATCTGCAATTGCAAATCTGAATTTTAAATATTGGTTTAGGTCTTAACAACATAATATAAAAAATTCAGAATGACACGACCTTTTGCGAGCACGACCCCCTTTTCATGTCTATAAACCAATAAACAACTTTCGGGCCGCGCATAATACAAATTCCAAACTCAGCAATAAAAAACAATTTTTACGTTCTAATTCTAATTAATTTAGTTACCTATATTCAGAAATGTTCAAATTGTTTTAAATAGGACAGTAGGGTAACCAGGGAGCGTTATAGATTTTAAGCTTTGTTCCCAGCTGTAGGTGTACTGGTGACCCAGTTTCTGGCCCGCTCCCAGGGGGGCAATGCACCCTCTACGTATACATTGAATGATTGACACTTGATTTAAGTAAATGTTTAGAAGCTACAAGATTTCGTATTTTTAGATGTAAGACTTTTATATTTGATCATTTTATTTGTGGATGTATTAGAGTTAGATCAATCATTAGGTATATTTTTTGTGCAAATATTTTGAAATTGTTATCTTTAGAAGTATTTTATGTAAAATCTTACTTGAACCGATTTTACCTATGTATTGTATCAGTATTTTTCAGAGTATCGAGAACGTATCGCAGAGCAATGGTAGGGTTATCGAGGGGAGTTGGGGGGCACTTTTCCTTCATCTCGTCTAGATAGAGGCCGTCATACACCAAACGTCATAAAACTCGATGCGTTTGACATCGTCACTACATTGTTGAATTGTACCTCAAAACCACTTTTAGAGTTAATTAATGACACTTAATATTATGGCTGTCACTGTCAAAGTAAAAAAGAAAAAACCGGCTTAGTGCATGTCGGGCCATGCACAGTGTAGGGTTCCGCATTTGCTGTGCTTTGCTAGCTTGCAAATGAGTCCAATGTCATATTCTATGACATTTGTAAGTTTTCATCAAATAAATTTTATTTTATCAGTTCCTCGGCTATTACTCGGTAACTAGTAAAGTCTACTTAACCGTAATAGTTTTCATTGAAGGTTCAGCATATGGACTACTACCATGATTTTTTTCAAATTAAGACTTTCGGAGAAAGAGGGGGTGGAACCACCGTGCAAAACGAAAATTGACACAATAAATGTAAATAATTCCGAAACGGATCATTGTATCGAAAAATGATATTCCCACACCCTCGATATTATTTTGAAGAGACCTATCTAACGATACCCCACAACATGGGGTGGGTTCATTTCCGCTTTACATGTAGGGGAGGCACCCTAAAAAAAATATTTTTCGATATTTTGTTCCAGCACTTTGTTAGCATTGTTAACGTGTGTTGTGTATACATACAAAATTACGGCTTTCCAGCATTAAGCGTCTAGCTAGGCGCTAGACCGCGGACAGACGGACAGACAGACGGACATGGCGAAACTATAAAGCTTCCTTTTACTTTAACTACGGAACCCTAAAAAAGAGATAGCTTGAGAGAATTACGTTTCAGAAACTGCATGTAGAACTATAGGTGACAATTATTAGAAAAACGTCATTGAGACTACTCTATTTGTTTATTTATTCTTGAACATCGAGAACTAAACCAGAACAAAGATTTACCATTTAGAATTTTAAGTAAATTTTGGTCAAACAATTCATTAATTAAATTAAATTAATTGGCTTTTCGCAAATTGGAATGCGCGTCTAGTTTGTTTAACAATTCACACTTTCTTGGTAAGATAATTGTTCAAGATGAATTATTTGAATTCACTGTTTTATTACTAAACTAAATAACGTTTTAATTGTAAGAAATACAAGTTTACATTAGTTGATGTGATTTGGAGATTGAATTGGAGTACTAATAATACCAATGCAACCAATCCTTACATATTATAAAACAAAGTCCTCCCGCGCGTCTGTCTGTCTGTCTGTCTGTCTGTTCGCGATAAACTCAAAAACTACTTAACGGATTTTCTTGCGGTTTTCACCAACGGATAGCCTAAATAAGAGGAATATCCTATAATTTTTGTTTTGTTATATCTTAAAGGGTTTAGCCAGCGTTTTCGTCGACAGCTCCCAAGCGGGTTGATTTTTTCCGACACTCCCAACAATAATCTTTATATTTCAGCCAATTTACATAAAATCCTGACAAATTTTATACATAAACCTTTCTCAAGAAATAGGACTGCAAGTGTATTATCGCAGGCGCTCAACCTAGACAGCTGGAAGTTTTGTATAGAGGTTCCCTTTATGATGTTGACAAGGACAAAGATGGGGTTGTATAGAATTCCCACGGGAAAGGGAGTAATAGGACTATAAGTGTATTATCGCAGGCGCTCAACCTAGAAAGTTGGAATTTTGTATAGAGGTTCCCTTTATGATGTTGACAAAGATAAAAACGGCAATTTGTAGAATTCCCACGGGAAAGGGAGTTATTACTCCCTTTCCACAGTCCAGGGACACAGACAGTTATTACTCCTTTTCACACTTACAGTCCTATTGGACTGTAAGTTTATTATTGCAGGCGCTCAACCTAGAAAGTTGGAATTTTGTATAGAGGTTCCCTTTATGATGTTGACAAAGATAAAAACGGCAATTTGTAGAATTCCCACGGGAAAGGGAGTTATTACTCCCTTTCCACAGTCCAGGGACACAGACAGTTATTACTCCTTTTCACACTTACAGTCCTATTGGACTGTAAGTTTATTATTGCAGGCGCTCAACCTAGAAAGTTGGAATTTTGTATAGAGGTTCCCTTTATGATGTTGACAAAGATAAAAACGGCAATTTGTAGAATTCCCACGGGAAAGGGAGTTATTACTCCCTTTCCACAGTCCAGGGACACAGACAGTTATTACTCCTTTTCACACTTACAGTCCTATTGGACTGTAAGTTTATTATTGCAGGCGCTCAACCTAGAAAGTTGGAATTTTGTATAGAGGTTCCCTTTATGATGTTGACAAAGATAAAAACGGCAATTTGTAGAATTCCCACAGGAAAGGGAGTTATTACTCCCTTTCCACAGTCCAGGGACACAGACAGTTATTACTCCTTTTCACACTTACAGTCCTATTGGACTGTAAGTTTATTATTGCAGGCGCTCAATCTAGAAAGTTGAAATTTTGTATAGAGGTTCCCTTTATGATGTTGACAAAGATAAAAACGGCAATTTGTAGAATTCCCACGGGAAAGGGAGTTATTACTCCCTTTCCACAGTCCAGGGACACAGACAGTTATTACTCCTTTTCACACTTACAGTCCTATTGGACTGTAAGTTTATTATTGCAGGCGCTCAACCTAGAAAGTTGGAATTTTGTATAGAGGTTCCCTTTATGATGTTGACAAAGATAAAAACGGCAATTTGTAGAATTCCCACGGGAAAGGGAGTTATTACTCCCTTTCCACAGTCCAGGGACACAGACAGTTATTACTCCTTTTCACACTTACAGTCCTATTGGACTGTAAGTTTATTATTGCAGGCGCTCAACCTAGAAAGTTGGAATTTTGTATAGAGGTTCCCTTTATGATGTTGACAAAGATAAAAACGGCAATTTGTAGAATTCCCACGGGAAAGGGAGTTATTACTCCCTTTCCACAGTCCAGGGACACAGACAGTTATTACTCCTTTTCACACTTACAGTCCTATTGGACTGTAAGTTTATTATTGCAGGCGCTCAACCTAGAAAGTTGGAATTTTGTATAGAGGTTCCCTTTATGATGTTGACAAAGATAAAAACGGCAATTTGTAGAATTCCCACGGGAAAGGGAGTTATTACTCCCTTTCCACAGTCCAGGGACACAGACAGTTATTACTCCTTTTCACACTTACAGTCCTATTGGACTGTAAGTTTATTATTGCAGGCGCTCAACCTAGAAAGTTGGAATTTTGTATAGAGGTTCCCTTTATGATGTTGACAAGGATAAAAACGGCAATTTATAGAATTCCCACGGGAAAGGCAGTATCCACGCGGGCGAAGCCGCGGGTACAGCTAGTATAATATAAGTTATGAAGTTTTTTGATCTACTATATCACATTTATTTCAAAAGAATAAATTGGTCATTTGTCACAAGACTCCATATGTTCCAATAAGATTTTGTCACAGGTAAAGTCGGCCCATGAAACGGGTAACCAGGGCCCTAAATACATGTTTTCTAAATGTCGAATAATAGGATTTATTCGATTTTTTATTTATTGTTATTATTTACGGTGAGTAAGATGGAGAGAGCTCCTCTTTGGGGGTTGGGTGGGTTGGCAACGCGTGAGTGATACCCCTGGTATTGCAAGCGTCTCTAGGCTACGATGATGCTTACCATCAGGCGGGCCGTGTGCTTGTTTGCCAACTTTGTAGCATAAAAAAAATATTATTAATTCAATATTATATTATTAGCTATCATAAAAATCTTTCACCTTACCTCTCTTCCCTGGATTATCTCTCCCTCTTTCATGGATTGACTATAACCGGTAAGTAGAGCTTACCAGACTGTTTTATTTCGGTATGACATTTACATTCGTAGATTACATTAACTACTTGTGCAGTGTGCAGTTACTTAACGTTACGATTGCTGCTTATTGCCATTATAATGTCACTCGTTGAAATTTTTATTTGTGTGAAAATACGACTACTATGTATAAGTATTTATAACAAATCAAGAATTAAATTAAAAATAAAATAATATTATACACATTCAATATTAGTGAATTTCCGCACCATTATCTGATTTTGCCGTTCCCATGAGAATTATTATTCAAAATAAAATTTGAAAACGTTCTCATGAATCACTCCGTTTATTGTCCAAAACTGTATACAATACTTTTTCGTAGGTTTTTGAGTGTATAGCGTTCAGACAGATTTATAATTTCAGGACAAAAAAAATAGTGAAGGAATCCTAAAAATTTGATCCATAAGAATGATAATATTAATCTTATCTGCTTAGATACTTACCTACATTTCAAGTTCTTGCTGAAGTTGGTTTAAAATACCAAAATCGTCAAAATATCGTCTCATAAATCTTAGTTACAAGTTCCAAAGTTTAGACCTATCTCAACACCATCTAATGTTTTATTGATGTTAACTTGAAATTGATGTAATACCCTATTTGCATTTATAAAGGATCGTACATCAAAACTTTATGTCTGTGCAAAAAAACATAATCAATATGTAATTCTTTAAAAAGCAACCATGAAACGAAATTCCAAAAATTCGGATCAAAGTTTCGTTAAATTCTAACCATGAAATAAATTAATTTCGTTCCGAAATCGGACCCGTAAACGATACGCGTTCTTTCGTACGTCAGAAATAGTCAGAATTCAGATTCAAAACCTACCATGCAGTGGCTAGGCAATCCGAAAAAAGTAATGCCTTGTGTGACACGACTTGTGTTTTAACGTGAATTTATTTCAATTTTATTCTGTTTGTAAACATATTTAAAGTTAAACGTAAGCTAAAAATAAATATATTATACAAAGTTAACAGAGCTCCGCAAACATCCGAATACCGCCATTGGATATTTTGATTATCCTCGAAACTTGAATACGAATTTTTGTTGTTCTACATAAGCAAACTATTGTTGTTTACGCATTGTTCCCAAAAAATAAGAAACTTGCTGGAACTTTTTGTTATTTTATTTATTTACAACCAATAGCTGTTTCGAAATCTTGTGAGCATGACCAGGTCTATTTGACTTGATCTCAATGTTTTCTACGTATAATAATTTATGTAAGGATATTTATTTACGAATAAGCATTTTTGTCTTTATTTATTTTATGAACTTTTTTCTTATAATTTCACGGCAAAATATATTTTTGTGTTAGTTCCCCTACATATTGTATGCCTTAAAAGGTAAAGTAATGAAACCATGACTGCACTGTAATCTCTTTATATATTTCCTGTTTTACCATAATAAATATCATCATATTTCCTCAATTATTTAATTTTTTGTTTATAATATAAGTACAACCTAATACCTTTTAAAGTTGTCGAAATTCATGTCGAATTTGATAGAGTGGTACGTTGTGCCGAATAATATTTGTCTAAGCGTTCAGATGAAAATGATTGATTGCCAATTCGTCCTCATTCCGTCGTTTGCCGGCTCACTTGAAGCCATAAGTACGTACATCATGTAGGCTTACTTTACTTAGTAAAATAATATAATTTGGTTTTCGGAGTAATATGCACTTAAAAGATAATTTACTTTATCTCTGTTGGAGGGGTAGAGCATTATGAAATCGGCTATCTCGACCGGTGAAGTACCATTCTCACAGAATTTCGACATATAATAACTATACGTTTCGTTTGGCGAGTCCGAATGAGAGAGGGAGATCCGGAAACCTTACCTTCTTTTTCTTATCCCTTCTCTCTTTATTTCCTTTCTTGTAGCAGGCAACGCATTGGCAAAGCATCTAGTATTACTGATGTTTATAGACGCACTAACCAAAATTTATTCATGGAAATTAGTATTAGACGCAAGGCTGATTCAACACAAACCTTTTTTACGACTAAACATACATATTACCTCATGCGTAAATCCAATAGTAATATAAAATGGGAGCAGAATGTTATATTTACATCATGGAAATGTTACTTATTCTTTATTATAGGTATTAGGTACCTATCGACACAAATTACACACCTATCAAAACTAAAATTAACATGATAAATGTATATAATTCCGAAACGGATCATTGTATCGAAAAATGACCTTTCCACACCCTCAATTTTTTGAAGAGACCTATCTAACGATACCCCACAACATGGGGTAGGCGCGAACATGTAGGGGAGGCACCCCAAAAAACAATATTTTTCAAAATTTTGTCCCAGCACTTTGTTGGCATTGTTAATATGTGTATAATACCAAATTACAGATTTCTAGCATTAAGCGTCTAGGCGCTAGACCGCGGACAGACAGACAGGCGGACATAGCGAAACTATAAGGGTTCCTTGTAGTTTACTACGGAACCCTAAAAAGGAAGGAACGTCAAACACGGAAGTATTTTTCATATTTTTCAAATTAAAATTAGCGAAAGTGTCGCACATCATGCTAGACAAGTCGCCAAGACGGCTGAGTCGCGCAGACGTAATACGAAGTTCGAAACTCATACTTTACTCAGTGTATAACGACGATCGATTTTCAATTGTTTTATAAACTGTGGTGCATACTATAATTTTTGTCACGTGTCAGTAAAACACTTCTTCACTAGTAGTACAGAAAGAGGAAAAAGTTATTATTTTTTAAATATCACATTTACAATCTACGTATTTTTGCCGTTCTTTTCATGGCTACTCAGCGAACCGCTGCTGTAAACGAACGGTTGGCTACACACTGATTAACTTCTTTTATCTAAGTGGGATTACGAAAGCTTTGTTTCAGCGAAGTCGAGCTTGACCTCTTGATAACGCAAATGAATACATAATTTGACGATATAATGCCTATTGTATTCATTTAAGACTTCTGAGCTTTTTAAGATCGTTTTCTTATGTTTTTTTTGTATTAAGTATCATGAGTTCACTTATGAAAATTTGTTTTAATTTTTTTTCACACGTATACTTATCCAACAAAAAGTTTATTTATTTGTGTTATGTAGCTTAAATCTACCATTACATTTTAACTATGATTAAATATGATTTTTAAAATAATTTTAATAGTAAGTTAAAAGCCTTGCTAGCAATAGCAATATCTAAATAATATATGAAACATAGAACCTGCTCCTTTTTTTGAAGTCGGTTAAAAATATTTCCGTCCTAAATGAGTGACTGGCTGAGAATCAACGTACAGCCCAAATCGCTGATCGTAGACCTGTGAAACTTAGCGGTGGGTTCTTTTCATGACGTAGGCATCCGATAAGAAACGATTTGTCGAAATTCCCACAGGAATGCGGGAAACGCGAAGTTGCTCGGGTTTCTCTAGCTAGTCTATACTAATATTATAAAACTGAAGAGTTTGTTTGTTTGAACGCGCTAATCTCAGGAACTACTGGTTCGAATTGAAAAATTCTTTTTGTGTTGGATAGTCCATTTGTCAAGGAAGGTTTTAAACTATATAACATTACGCTGCGACCAATAGGAGCGAAGCATCAGTGAAAAATGTTGCAAAAACGGGGAAAATTATTCATATCGCAATAGTGTTTTCTAGAACCACGCGAACGAAGTCGCGGGCACAGCTAGTCCTAAATAAAACAAACAAATATGCTGACATTTTCTGAATGGGTATTCAGAAAATATTAGTATAAAATAGCCGATACTTTTCGTTCACAGAATAAAAGAACAGGAAGCTCGTTATATTATTTCTGTTGACTCGAAGCCGGGTGACTCGTTACCTCATTTTGTCCCCTGATTTAAAATAAAAAGTTCTAGAAAGTTTAAATGTTAACCAAGTATTGAATGCAAAATGTTCCTAATAGAAGTTCTAAGGCGATTTCGATTACCATAAAAATCGTCGGAAGGATTCTTACTGCGAGGAAATGTAAGAGTATATAGTAAAAACATTTCATGGAAAATCGATTACCTATATTAAATCTTACTTTTATGACAAAAAGGTCGTAACTGGTTTCCTTTTGCCATTTCTTTTACCATTTGTCATTTTGCTTTTCTTTTCGAAATAGTAGTAGCCTATAGAATAGATTAATTACATAAATAATTTAACTGTATGACATAAGACCTCCGTGGCGTAATGGTTACCACGCCAGACCGCCACCCAGGAGGTCCCGGGTTCGATCCCCGGTCGGGTCATGATGAAAAACGAACTTTTTCTGATTGGCCTCGGGTCTTGGATGTTTATCTATATATGTTTTTGTTATAAAATATAATATCGTTGAGTTAGTATCCCATAACACAAGTTTCGAACTTACTTAGCTCAATCTCTATGAATTGTCCCCAGCTATATATTTATTTATTAAAAGAAACTGTCTGTGAAGACCTACTCTCTAAATAAAGGTAATAATCTTGAACCGTAATGTCATCAAACCTACGTTTTTCACTTAAGGAACATGTGATTTATTTACTACTGATAATGTGTTTGAGTTATTTATTATTATATTGAAGCTGAGGAATGAGATGAGATCCCCGTTGACGTCTTTCCTTTAGACTACGACATGGGGTTCTTTAAAAGGGGCATTAAAAGATTTTTACAGGGTCGGCAACGCGCGAGTTATGCTTCCGGTATTGCAAGCGTCCATAGTCTACGGTGATCTCATACCATCAGGTGGGCCGAAAGCTTGTTTGCCACCTTAGTTGTATAACAAAACTGAAGGTGATTTTGTAAAAGACAACGTACTGTCAATGAAAGATGTGATCAGTCTTAGTAAAGAACAAACATTTTTTTGCATTGTCAGCAGCGTTATAAAGCTTTGTAATTACATGTCATAGTACATAATGAATACTATTGATAAATATAAATTCGAGAAAATCCCTTCACGCAATATTTGAAAAACAAGCAAGATTTTTGTTAATAGATTCGACCGATGATCATAGATTAATTGAAAATATTATATACTAGCTGACCCGTGCCCACTTCGTTGGGCATAATGTTAAAAGCCTTTTTATTTTTTGGTTTTTTATATAACCTTTGACACTCAGCAATAATGTGGCTTTCTATTCGTGAAAGAATTTTTAAAATCGGTTCAGTAGATCCCGAGATTACCCCTTACAATTTAACAAATACACAAACTTTACCTCTCTATAATATTAGTATAGACAAACAAAATAGCGGGTACTTTGTAGTACGAGCAGTACGAGTGTGGTACGAGTGTGAGTAGTTATTAGAAACGCGAAATTTCGGATGTACGGAAGTTTGTTACTTTTCACGTAAAAAAAACGGCTTGATAGATCTGCTTGAAAGGTACACGGGTAGTTTAAAAACTGCATGAACACTTAGGATAGTTTTTATCCCGGATATCAGTCCGGGAACGGGAATAAAGCGATTTCGCGCGTAAAACCGCGGGCATTGGCCAGTATCTATATTTATAAATTTATAGCAGGTTTTACTTCATTCCCTCAAGTTTCTCTTTTTTTTCTCTACAAATAAAGGTACTTTTTTTACACAAATCTTTCTCCACAGTAGTCGTAAATAAAAGCTGGAAAGCCTTCTGGAATTAAAGCATCCAAAATGAAAGAGTCAGAATAAAAATAAAACTCAAGCCACTATTAGAAAACCAAAATAGTTTTAAAGTTCTTAATTCAAATATTTTTTGTCTCGTCAATGATTGTGGTTACTTACCAGTGGAGATTTCCCGCGCTCTGTTGTGAAGTTTCTGCTGTAACGAAACGTGTGCCCGCCAGAGGAGCGTGCCGCGTTCTGCTGTATCACATAAATTTTTATTTCTTTCAGACTGATGGCGACGCTGGATACCGCGCCTGCGCCAGCTGTATGACGTCAATGGTTTCGTTCACAAGCATACAGGTGTTGGTATTTAATATACCGCAGTGTCCGCGTGCACTTAATACCCCAACAGGGCTTGCAACAGTACGCGGTTACTTTTTATAATGCATTCTCGTGAGTTTTTGTAATGATTGTGTTGTTGTTTCATAATTATAACATTTACACATGAAATGGTACAATCAAACCGGAAAAGATGAAAGATTCAAACAACTAACACAGAGTACAAGCAGAGTACCTAGTAACCCCTGCCTACATAGCAGTATAGGATAGGTACATATTAAAATGTTAACGGACCTATGAGTAAGCTATACTAAACTAGGTTTACTAAATTTCTTACTTGAAAAAACTTAATTCTTACTTCGTTTGTGGTCATGTTTATCTGTAGCTGACTGTACTATGCAAATGCAAAACGTTGAAAACTATTACCTACTATAGATCAGTGATATTTGTTTTAAGTTTTTTTTTTTAATTCACCTGGGCTCCGCGGGTGGGATTCGAACCCACGTCCTCCACGTCGTTATTACGGCCGAGTGCTACAGGTAGATGGCGTGCACTGCGACACACGCAGCTTAGAGGAATGAAAAATTTCACCAACATTATTAACCTTCCTGAGCTCAATGGTAAGAGCACTCACTCAGCTGAGTATCGAGAAGACGTAGGTTTCGAATTCCACCAGGGGCGGGAGGTGAAATTTTTCTTTCAAAAATAGGTATTTTCAAAATAAGAACGGCTAGTTACCTAAGAACTATAAAAAACAATCATAAAGTGATATTTGTCTATTGCGTGGGATAAGCTATTAAATTATTTTCGACGAGTTGTTGAGAGCACAATGTCGTTCAATTTGGTAAAGTGCCATTTTACAAATTGAGGATGCCGTTTAGTCGTCGGTTTAGTTTAGTGAATAGGAACGTGTATACCTATCTATTGGTGCAGATCGGAGACTTCGTTTGTTGATATCAACGATTTCTGAAGTCTCAAATTGGAGGTTTCTTATTTAACGATATTTCAAATAA
Source organism: Endotricha flammealis (assembly GCA_905163395.2). NCBI lineage: Eukaryota > Metazoa > Arthropoda > Insecta > Lepidoptera > Pyralidae > Endotricha > Endotricha flammealis. The sequence continues at coordinate 4,029,877 of LR990859.1, read as the reverse complement.
GTAGGTAGGTACATATAACATATATCAGGATAAACATTATTTATAAATGTTCAGATACTCGAGATTTTATTACTTTAATGTAATGAGGGCTGACATTGTTATGTCGCGAACTTGAGCTAAAACGAAAGCGTGGAAGCGCTCTTCGTCCTACTTCACTTTTACTTGTCTTATTGTCTTTTATTTTAACTTTGTGCCTAACTTCGGTTTGTTCGTCAAATCAAACCTAGCGCGTTAAACACTTTCCGAAGTATTACTTTACTCTTTGCGTTAGACTAGCGACCGAAATTGAGCTAAAACGAAAGCGTAGAAGCGCTCTTTGTCCTACTTCGCTTTAGCTTTTAATTAGTCTTTTAACTTTATGCCTAACTTCGGTCTGTGCTTCAAATTTAGCGCGTTCATCGAAATAATATTACTACGTATAGAAATGACAGCGCCTTCAAATTTTGGCGCCGCGTTCGGCCGTGCGGGGCGCGCCCCTCCCTGGCCCCGCCCCCAACCGAGTCATAGAATATGACATTACTACGCAGGGGTGACACTTTGTTTATATTCTGCCTATTGGACATCTGATTATTTTATTTTATTACAATATTTTATTTTACTTAATAGAATAAACTTAATAGAAAATAGGTATAATATTAGCTTTATAGGTAGGAAGCTACATTACATTTTTGTTCTTAACTTAATATTAGTCAAAAATAAACTGAGATTAAATCAAAACTTTATAATGAAGCTATTTATATATTGAAGTATTTTGTAATATATGCAATAACTAAGTAGGAGACGGTCGCCTGCCAGACAAGAGGAGTTGTGTTGAATGGTAACGTATCTTTACTCCGAAACTTGTTTGCCCGAATTTCATTTGTTCGAAAATGGTTGGTCGAAATTTAAAATGCTGTTTCGTTTTCCATCTTTTTGTTTTCTAGAAACTATTTTTTTTACTTAGTAACTTTATCCACATTTACGTATTTTTTACCTACTATATAAAAATATTTTGGAAACATAGTTTAAAAAATCAATATTTAAATTACATATTATTTTAAAAAAAGAATTATGAAAATCGGTCCAAAATTGAAGGAGTAATCGGCGGACCTCCAAAAAAAAACAATGAAACATAGAACCTCCTCCTTTTTTGAAGTCGGTTAAAAAAAAGGCTACAAAAAATTCAGAAATACCTAAATTATATATTATTATAAAATTGACTGACGCTTAGTACCTACGTATCCCATCTGTACGATTATTTTTTGATAATCTATGATTATCAAAAAATAATCGTACAGATGGGATGACGACCTCCGTGGCGTAATGGTTACCACGCCAGACCGCCACCCAGGAGGTCCCGGGTTCGATCCCCGGTCGGGTCATGATGAAAAACGAACTTTTTCTGATTGGCCTCGGGTCTTGGATGTTTATCTATATATGTATTTGTTATTAAATATAATATCGTTGAGTTAGTATCCCATAACACAAGTTTCGAACTTACTTTGGGGCTAGCTCAATCTGTATGAATTGTCCCTATATATTTATTTATTTATTTATTTATTATATTTATTTATATTCTTTTTAAAAATAATATGTAATTTAAATATTGATTTTTTAAACTATATTTCCAAAATATTTTTATATACTAGGTAAAATACGTAAATGTGGATAAAGTTACTAACTAAGTAAAAAAAATAAGTTTCTAGAAAACAAAAAGATGGAAAACGAAACAGCATTTTAAATTTCGACCAACCATTTTCGAACAAATGAAATTCGGGCAAACAAGTTTCGGAGTAAAGGTACGTTACCATTCTTGAAATTCAACACAACTCCTCTTGTCTGGCAGGCGACCGTCTCCTGGTTATTGCATATATTACAAAATACTACAATATATAAATAGCTTCACTATAAAGTTAGTTTTGATTTAATCTCAGTTTATTTTTGACTAATATTAAGTTAAGAACAAAAATGTAATGTAGCTTCCTACCTATAAAGCTAATATTATACCTATTTTCTATTAAATTTATCTATTATGTAAAATAAAATATTGTAATAAAATAAAATAATTAGTTGGATGTCCAATAGGCAGAATATAAACAAAGTGTCGCCCCTGCGTAGTAATGTCATATTCTATGACTCGGTTGGGGGCGGGGCCAGGGAGGGGCGCGCCCCTCACGGCCGAACACGGCGCCAAAATTTGAAGGCGCTGTCATTTCTATACGTAGTAATATTATTTCGATGGCACCAATGGACTCTCAATGGTGTCTCAATCGTGTCTCAATAGAATGCCGATAGTGTGTCAGTAGAATAGTTTTTGACATTTGTTATGGTTGTTATTGTGGAGAGTCCATTGGTGCATTTGTTTAGTAGAATCGGGCCCCTTTCGGTGTTTATTTCATTTCTGAACAAAAGTTTTTCTATTTCTGAACGTAATTCTCATTGTCACGTGTCAAAAAAGTCACTGCGAAAGTGCGAAAGACGAAAATTATATTTATCTCTGTCTACCAATGATTAATATCATAAGTTGAAGGAGACAGCAATATAATTTTAAATGTAAATAAAAACATTTCGTAGGTATTTATTCTTGTAAAATATTCAATCAAGCACTTAGTCCTAAGTTTAAATTATGTGCATTAGTTTGTTAAAGTTGTTTAGCCATCGAAGTATACTTAGTATTTCAATAATGACTTCTAGGCAGTCCAGTGATATAGGAAAATTCAGGGAGAGTTTAAAGTCTGCAAAGCATGTAGTTATCTTATCAGGGGCTGGTATCAGTGCAGAATCCGGTATCCCTACGTTTAGAGGTGCCGGCGGCTTCTGGAGAAAATATCAAGCTTCATCATTGGCCACTCCAGGGGCTTTCAAGAGTAGTCCAAGTTTGGTGTGGGAGTTCTATCACTATAGGAGAGAAGTTGCTGCTAAATCAGAGCCTAATGCGGTATTTACAACATTTTAATAAATACTTTTTCATGGAAAATATTTTAAAGTTTAAACATTTACTCACTGACCAAAACAGCTTAAATACTCATTGTGCTAATATCTATTTTGCCACAGTGAAGGTATGTAAGTTTCTCATCTATGATAACCAAAAGCAGTGGCCCTAATTGTCTCAAAAATACTAATTTATGGTGGACAGAACTCTACTCTAGTCGCATTACGACTCTGACCAACCTATTCATATGATATTATTGTAAAGTCTACTATTATCACAATAATCAAAGATTTCCTTACAGGGGCATATGGCAATAGCCAATTATGAAAAGAAATATGGTTCAGAAAAAACAATAACAGTCATCACACAGAATGTGGATGGCTTACATCCCAGAGCCGGTACTAAGAATTTGATAGAACTTCATGGTAACCTCTACAAGACCCGCTGTATAAAATGCAAAGAGGTTTTGGTTAATACGGATAGCCCTATCTGTCAGGTAAAACACATTTCTATTAGCACAGGTTTCTAATATTTTCCAGTTAGTGTATTTGTCGGATAAATTGTTAGCAGAATGTTCAACTAATACAAAATCATTGCTTTCTATGAAGATCTGAATAAGTGTACACTTTCTAGTAAAATGGTACTTATAGAAATCTGTCGGTCTACTGCGCAAGTCAAATCACATGATACGTGAAATCTCATTTTGATCTGGGGTTGAGGATCGTACCCACTCTTTGATTGTGATCTCGAGGCATACTCTATCTGATGAAGAAATGACATGGCAACTTCTTATTACTCTAACTAAATAATGTTAATGTTACCTGTGTCTTTTTCAGGCATTACAAAACAGAGGAGCTCCAGATGCAACAGTAGTTGGATCAGACATACCAGTTAAAGAGTTACCTCACTGTAAAAAACCCAGTTGTGGAGGTCTCCTACGTCCACATATTGTCTGGTTTGGAGAGAGCTTGGAACAAGCTGTACTTCAAAAAGCAGGTTATATTACATTAATACGAGATTTTAATTATTGATTGATATAGATTTTTTTTACTACAACCATTTACATTTTTTTTTAAACTTTGGCGATTGTGTTGTTTGTCGACTATCCCACACATAGTGGTATAAATTTTCAATAATGTCTCAGTTAAGCAATCACAAAGACGTAGTTTTGTCACAACAAAGTGGAATAAATAATATAAAAAAAATATATACCACTAAGGTGGCAAACAGGCATGCAACCCACCTGATGGTAAGGTCACCGTAGCCTATAGATGCTTGCAACACCCTCTAAAAATCTTTTATCCTTCTTTTGAAGATATTGTAGTCTAAAGAAAATATTTCTATTTTAAATGATAGCACTGTGCAGTTGGTTAAATCCTGCTTTGTCTATTTCAGAAGAGGCAATGTCGAATTGTGACGTCTGTCTGGTCGTTGGGACTTCTTCGGTTGTGTACCCTGCTGCAATGTTTGCTCCCCAAGCGGCAGCTAGGGGTGCGATCGTTGCGGAGTTCAACATAGAACCAACACCAGCTACACCCAACTTCCACTATTACTTTGAAGGGCCTTGTGGCACGACGTTACCATTAGCTCTGGAAGATTAAATTGGTTCTAGCTATGCATACGACTCTGCAACATAACTTTCTTATTTATGAGCCGATTGTTTCACCAGATGCTTGCTACAAAGTCAAAGAAAGAATAAAATATTTTATCCAGAGACAATGTCCTTCAAAGGCACTTTCGTAAAGTAAGTATCAGTGAAAACCATGTAGTTTTCAATAATTTCGGCCTTTAGAATGATATAAAGATTTATAATAACTCATGTAAATATTGAAAACAATGTAAATATTGTAAAGAAAAGAAATATATTTATGTACATACAAATTATTATAAGTTATTAATTTTATCAATTATTTTCGGTATTTGCATTCTTTTGTTTCGTAAAGAACTTTGCGATGTTTCCAATGGTGTTCCCAAAATTGCAATTTGACATCAACGATCTCTGAAATTATAAAATATGTAATGTAATGACTGATCCATATAACCCAACGGCAATGTCCAGTGCAATGTGTTGCTACATCGCATTCAAAGCTGTGAGTTGCATTATAGAAACATTATCATGGACAAATATTCTCAAGACTGAAGCTATCTACTCTACAGTGCTACAAACTTATCGGTGCCGATGGCGGGGACGCTAGTATCGAATCTATTAAAGGTAATCGTCATGATAGTCAAGGCGTATTCATTAGTTCTAGTTTTGGCCACCAGCACAAATAAGTTTGTGGCACTGTATTTATTCTATCCAAGAAACTTAAAAATACTACTATTTTTAAGCTTCTTGATTCTATCCAAATTTGACTATGACAGTTTTGGATTTAATGTTATTAACTGTGACTAAATTTTAAATGTCTTTCTGCAACTCATATAACATGCTGAATTAAAAATTACAATTTACCTGTACAAAAGAAGGCAATGCAGCTATTGTTTGCGATCTCGAATATCTTTCATCGACTAGTAAAACGCTGGCGTAATCATTTATATGCCTGACAGCCCGACCTGGAATGTAAACATCAAACTTAACGTTAGTAAGCATCGATAATGATGCATAGGGTCTGGCAACGCGCGAGTAATACTCCCGGTGTTGCAAGCGTCCATAGGCTACGGTGACCGCTCACCATCAGGCGGACGGTAGCCTTGTTTGCCACCTTTGTGGTATAAAAAAATCTATACTAATATTATAAAGAGGACAGATTTGTATATTTGTTTGTAACAAATAAACTCAAAAACTTCTGGACCAATTTGAAAAACTCTTCCACCGTTCGGAAGGAATACTATCCGCATGTGTGTGGCTTTATTATATATTAGCTTTTCCCCGCGGCTTCGCTCGCGTTAATTTTATGACATAGATCTCAATTGACAGCAAAACAACCGACCCATAGCGCGACTTGTGGCGCCATCTGTTGGCCGATACAGCGCCCTCTATAGTAGAATAATTTTCCCATTGGAATGACATACTTTCACGGGATAAAAAGTAGTAGTAGTAGTATGTTGGGCTCTGTACCCCTAACAATATGTATGCAAATTTTCATAATGATCGGCTGCTTAGTCAAGCCGTGAAGGAATAACAAACAAACTCACTTTCTCATTTATAATATTAGTAAGGATTTGAAAGAAACCTTACAAAAACCCGTGCGTAGCTGGGACGGGGCACTAGTATTGTATATATAGAAAACCCACCTATACATTGGTTGACTGCTTTCATACACATATTTTCATAATATACATGACCGGCATTGGAACCCAAAGTTCTATCTAAATACTTCATTTTCTCGTTTAGTTCCGGGGACTTGATGTTTGGGTATGGCATGCCAATCACCATGACACATCGACCCAGGTCGTCGCTGTAATAAAGTGTAGAATAAATAATTCTACATAATTATTACAATCTGCGCCACTGAGATGAGACCTGGCGTATCACATGATTCGACCAGCGCAGTAGACAATTTTTATACCATTTATAAGTTAATCTATCTACCATTTATAAACCGCATTCGTGAATTTCTGCACTTCCCAATGGTTGACTGGTAGAGTATCAGTACTTATGTATTGTGATCAATAAAGTTAATTAAATAAATAATATTATCAGCACAAAAGTCAAATCGGCAATCAATCAGGTCTCATCTCTCGTGGCGCGAATTGTACTCCTTTAACAGTATTGTTACGAATGTGGGGCTCGCCTGGGGATCTGGGCTGGGGCTGTGGGATTGTCCGCGACATCAACATGATATTTGTATTACACGTCATAAGTATACTAGCGAGACCCACGCAACTTTCTTTGCGTGTATCCCGCTTTCTCATGGTTTCATATTCTCTCATATTGGATGCCTACGTCATACAAAGAACACATCCAAGTTTCAAGTGTCTACTATCAGCGGTTTAGGCTATGCGTTGATCCGTCAGTAATTCAGATGTCATTTTATAAAAAAAAGTAAAAAAATATACCTAAAATTCAAACCTTCACTCAGTTTTCCTCCTACCACACTCAACAACAATGCACCCGTCTGCTCACCCTCCTTCATTTTAACAGCTGATGCATATTTGTTTAAAACCTGTAAAACAAAATTGTATGAAAATAATTTTCAAAGTTTTTCTTTCTTCATAATTCACACAGCGCCATCTGGTGCCAAAATAAGCTAGGTTTATTTTAACCTGCTTGTGCACGGATGCAATATGCACTTATAGCCTTCACTCACATCATAGAAATTACCCAGACTTGAGTCAAACACAAAATGCCATCACATAAAATTGTTTGCCCCGTGCGAGTATCGACTTGGCGTCCAGTATAGTATTGAATAATAATATTTGATGTTTGAGAGGTCCTACACTGGACGCTAACGCTCCTGGCACGTGCACGCAGCCCTAGCGCTTAATTGTTTCATAACTTCGTGGGCCAAGAGCGTTGGCTTCTAGTATAGCATAATAATCACCTGATCAACTTCACTAGCAGACTTGGGCTCTCTAAATACTTTTTTCTTTTTACTAATCCTGTCAAGTACACCACTTTTCTTCATACTATCATAAACCGCTTCCTCGTACGTGTAGGAAGGAAGGAAGCATACCACACCACCTGGCACAATCATGCTTATATTTCTCAAAATATGTCCCACTTCTTCCAACTGAAAATTGTAGGTTTTAAACTTTATATCACCATATATCGCATTAAAAAAATACTAAAAAATAATGCAAAGTTTACGCAAACTGAATGAGGATGTAGTTTTCTTAGAACTTGAACAACGGCTTTTGGACTATGTAAAGTTACGCAGGCTGAATTTTCCACATAAGCCATGTTCAATAGACTGCCACAAAGTTTTATAGATTTGCCTCTACATAAATTTAAATCCATGATTAAAGGTCGCTTGATGAAAAAGGGTTATTATAAAGTGGAAGATTATTTTAAAGATAAAAATTTGTGGTCACTATAATTTTCTTTTCATAAATATTTTTTTAAAATGTCTAAGTAATTAAAAAAAAATGTTTAAATGGCTTTTCAAAAAAGGCTCTAGTTGAGTTGAGGATAAAAAAAATTGACGTGTAAAAGTATTTCTTGTAAATCTACTTGCAAAATAAATGGTTTTATTTTATTTTATTTATCGACGCGCGACGCATCGACGATAAACCTACCCCAATCCATACTTTTTATTTATTTATCCCAAAGTTGGCAAACAAGCATGCCCGCCTGATGGTAAGCATCACCGTAGCCTATAGACGCTTGCAATACCGGGGGTATCACTGACGCGTTGCCAACCCTCCCAACCCCCAAGTGGAGCTCTAGTGGAGCTCTCTACCGTAGAAACACAACATGGCCGAGACCAATACTATTTGGCTACGATCTTCTCTAAGGAGGTGGACTTTAATACTATAAATGCGAAAGTGTGTTTGTTTGTCCATCTTTCACGTCGACAGTTACGAAGACAACATAATTTTTTGAGGAAAGGTCAATGTCTGGATAGTGACATGGCTGCTTTTTATCCCGGAAAACATTATAAACTTATTCTCGCGGGAAAACTAAAGTTTATTTGTCAGATCCTCTGGGCAACGCGGGCGAAGTAACAGCTAGTAATAGAATAAAACTTACAAGTTTCTTCGACATTCGATTCTCGTATGAAAAATTGAGAGCCTGTTGCGAAGGTCCCTTTGACACACACAAGGCCAAAACATTGCCTTTTGGTACAACGTGTTCACACCTTACTACGTTCACTTTTTCACTCGACTCACTGCTACCGGTTAGTAAATGTAGGAATTCGCTTACGGGCTCCATTGTGCCTCCCGCTAATATTACCTAAAAATATACCAGTAAATTACATAAAAACAAAGTACTTAACAATAAAAAGAGAACGCAATAGGCGGCCTAATCGTAAAGGAACGTTGCATTGGAATATCTGACACGGTAGCGCCGATATTTAGTTGGTGGCAGTGAAGGATTATGTTTTTATGAAAAGTTTGAATGCTCACACAAAGCGGCAGTTTTCGGCGGCAACAACTCGGCGCGTAGCTTGAAAAAAAATATCGGCACCGATTGTTTACCGAGCATCCACACCGCAGGTTACTTTTTGTAGATCAACGTTTCCAAAAAAAAATGGTAAAAGGTAAAAAGTTGCAGAATGTTACCGAATATTATTGTTGTATTGCTCCACAAAAGTTAACTGAGGTATGGATGCACGGTTATAAATGATCGCATTAAAATACATAGAAACTGATATCGGCGCAGACCGTCGTCGGCGCCGGAAACTTGCCGCTTTATGAAAGCACCCAAATGATAAGTTACTTACAGATCGGCACTGTCGAATGACATCAGAGAAATGATCAGTGGGATTCAATAATAAATACTTTAAACTGCCACTTTGTTTCGCTCCCTTTTGCACCAGTACTCGACCATTCTCACTACGGTCGCAGAGCAAATCCAGGAACTCCATTAATTGGTATAATCCAGTTCCGGCAGAAACTTCTAGTGGTTGAGTCTGGAATAATTTAAATTTATATACAGAATATACACACTTAAAGTTAAACCAAAAATATAATTTTGTCTTAATTTTGATTTTATATGTCGACAGTGTGTATAATGTCGATAACAGTTTAGTTTAGCAAGCTAGTATATATTTTTAACCGACTTTAAAAGGAGGAGGTTCTATGTTTCATTGTATTTTTAAATCAACATCTTCGTAAAACCTTTTAAAATTAGACAATCTGAAATGGAATAACGCTATGTTTCTACATAACGTTTTTAATAGTCTTCTAGTCGAGTATAATGTGTTTACCTCATTTTGTGAATTTTCTTGTTTATTAACCACAATTTCTTTTCCTTTGATTTCTGATTTACTATGTGAATCAACTTTCTCCTTGGAGTTTTGATCATCTGTTTTATTACCAGCATCCTTTTTCTTTTTAATATTTTCCATAAAACTTTGAAATGATGTCTTTGTCACTGTTGTATTTTGTAATTCTTCAAGTAACTGTTGATTGTGTATCATTGAAAAACTATGGAGTTTTGGTGCTAATCTAGTTTTCCTACAGAAGTCAACAAGCGGTCTAAAGTTCATATGATCAATGTCGGCTTTTACAACAAAATCTTCTAATGTGTAAATTGTTTTATCCTGTTTACTATTATCCAGTTCGTTGGATTTAACTAAACCTAAAAACAAGTAAGTATATTAGTTAGCAATGTGAGGCAGAAGTAGGTCTTCTAGGGACGGAACATTTTAAAATTAAACAACCGTAATTTAACGTGTACTGTCAAACTAAAAAAAAAAGAGATAGATAGAATTAGATTCGAGCATGGAAGTAATAAGTACTACGTACAACTAGTACTTATTACTTCCATGGATTCGAGATCGCCGCCTTGTCAACGAAGGTCGTCAAGATGGCGACCTCGGATCCTCACCGTACCACGTTGCCTTTTAAAGTGTACTTTTTTTGTTAAAAAGTGTTCATTTAAAATACTCGACATGTGTCGTTATGACACGACAGAAACGCCATTAATTAAGAAAGAGAAAGTAAATAGAATAACAGATATATAAATCTGTGGATAGAATACTCTTTAGTTGCATTACACAGTCAGGAAAAAGTACATAAAAAACATCTATTAAAATTTCTGTCTCATAAAAATGCCATCAACTGTCATGCTGTACCCTGCATCACGATTACGAGAAATGTACTAAATGTCCTCAGATTGAGTTTGTTTTAAAAAAGGGTCTCATTCTGAACTTCGACAAGTAATTATTATTCCGACGACAGTCTTAATTTCAAAACCCAGTAGTCCGAAACTCTTTACTTCAAATAACTAATATTTTTCAACTTCAACAAGTTATTCGAAAATCATTATTATTTGTTTTGTAAAGAGTTTCAAACTACTGGGTTTCGAAATTTACACTCGAGAATATTTTTATTCTATTCTATTTCAGAGTTTTAAAACGATTTCTATAGCACTACGGAAAATATTGTAGTATACATACCTAACAACTTCCCAACAACAAAACTAATTTGATTCAATGATAACAAATTCTTGCTGTTAAACCTAGAGTTATATTTATTTATGTAGAACTTTAAATATGTTTTCACACACTGCAGATGTCGTTCTGAGAGCGGAGCCATGTTAGCATTCTCTAATGCTGTTGGTAAACCATGTGCTTCGTCTAGAATAAGAATATTATTTCTCAAGTTAAGGGAGACTCCTGCTCGAGCGCCAGCACTCGCTACGCCTGCGTGGCTCATTAGTACTACCTGCAAAAAAAATACAAGTCAATTTGTACAGTATACCTAGTATAATACAACAGTCAAGTCGAAGATTTATATGCACTTGAAGGGTTTATGGCAGCGGACACGATACTTAAAAAAATACAAGTCAATTTGTACAGTATACCTAGTATAATACAACAGTCAAGTCGAAGATTTATATGCACTTGATGGGTCTATGGCAGCGGACACGATACTTTTAGACGAGGCGATTGACAATTTAGCTGCTTTTAGAAATTAAATGTAACAACCAAACAAGTGGTATCGTCTGCTCAGGCGTTTATACCAGTCTTTGGCCGGGTACAGGCTGCTTTGACGTACGCCTTGCGCGCACAATCCGAGCAGTCAACACGTGATCGCCGCGATTGATGGAGGAAGAAAACACAGCGCTGCGTCCACACTATGAAATGCTCCTTTTATGTTATGTTACAGCAAACTATACCCGGCATTATATTGTCGTGAGCTGAACATAGAAGGTAACCTCGTAAAATGCATTGAAATTAATAAAAAAAACATTCATTAAATATGTCTTACCTCTGCCTCCCCCATCGCTGCTCTAGATGCATAGTAAGGGCAGGCTTTCAATTCCTTGCCACATTTGACAATTTCTTCCATATCCATGATCTCCACTAGCACCCTCTCTTTCAGCTTAGTAATATTGCCTTGGTTAAAGTATGGACATCCACTGCATGATTTCACTTTGGCCTTTTTAACTGATTTTCCAAATTCATCTACTGCTGTGGACTTCGATTTGGATTTTTGCAAGTCCAAGCATCTGCAATAAAGTTTAAGACACTTGTACTAACTTAAAGTAACCATTACTAGCTTAGCTAATAATTTTAAAATAGAAATTAAAATTATTAATGCACTGAATTGTGTTTTTGGCCACTACACTCTGTATAAAACAAAAAAGATAAAATTGTCTAAAACTTAAAAACTACCACACTTGTCATAATGTCATATGTGACATAATATGGTCAATTTGGGATCCTTGATCGGCCCCCAAAATATCTACATTGTTCCACCTAACATATGTTACTTTATAGTACTATTTACCTTTCATTTATTAAATGAACACTTTTTAACTTGGCAACATCAGAATTGATGCAATAATGCTGTCGAGATGCTAAAGTAATCACTCTAGTGTCATCTTTGAATGCAGTTCTCTTGATCTCACCAACAAACTGTGACAGCTGGCTATGAGTCCTGCTACCTATGTAAATCTGCAAATAATTTTTTTTACACACACATCACACATACATGTTTTTATCCAATATTGTTTTATTCAAATGACAAAACTGTAATTTTTATTATTTCAGAAATTTTTTATTACCAAATTTCACCTCACTATTGTTTTGTGGGATTCTATGTAACAGCCTACAACATGGGTATGGTGGTCAGACAACCTAAGGAAAATCACTGTCATAGTGGAAGCGTTTGGAGGAGGCCTATGTCCTATTTAAATTGAAATTCTTATATAATACGAAAGAGCTTGTAATATGACTATTTAAATAAAAATATTTGACTTTGTCTATAGACACTTTTTGTGGTCAAGTTAATGATAATGAGTAACAAACACCCAAAATCACGTTTGTCATACTTATTAATAAGATTATGATTAAATTACAAATTGTAACAAAATATACTTACCCTAGTCATCTCATCCTCAAGTTCATCAACTTCCTCCGGATCAGATTCCAATTCTTTATCTTCATTCTCACATTCTTCTAGAAGGAGATCATTCTCTTCACTTCCTTCTATGGTCTCTTTATTATCATTATTCTTTTTTTCAGTTTTATGGAAGTGATATTCAGTCTTATTTACATTTGATTTTAATTTAGAAACTCGATTTTTCATGTCATTAAACTTGTCATTTTGTTTCTTTATATTGTCTAATCTGAGCTGTTGTGTTACTAATACCTGAATGTTTTTTATTTTCTCATATTCTTCTTTAAGCCAATCATCAGCACCTGAAAATGTATAGGGGATAGGCAGCAATACCAATCTGTGGTATAAAGCATAACATCGATGAAGTACCAATATCTCCTAAATGTTGAAAGTAATGTTTTATTTAATTTAGTAAACTAAGTATTACTAGTAAAATTGTGTCCAATGCATTACTTTTTTTTAAATTAGTTACGAAGAGATGTGATCGTGTTTACGTTTTATTGGGATTTGCGTGAGTTAGGAGATATTGCTTCTAGAACTTGAAAAAAGTTAAGAGGTACTTCATCGACAATAAGGAATTAATGTGAATATTTATACAGATTTCTACAAATGAAAGAAGACTTTAGAATTGTGTGTATTATTCATATTTTGTATACCAAAGTTTTGAAACTAAATAAACACTTCCTTCTGGCACAGAACAGTACTGGTGGCTTATTCGGAATAATTTAAAATTACACTCACTTGAATGACTGGAAATTTTTAGTTTTAAATCGTTAATTTCCTCTTCTAAGGAATGCATAACTTTGAGATTATTGTCCTTGAGCCACTGCAAAGCTCCACAACATATACTCAAAGATTTTCCCTGAAAAAGCATTTAGGTAAGTTTGCATAATTTCATTTTGTACGCATGTAGGTTAAAAAAACTGCATGGCTAGTTTTTACTCACAGTTCCTGTCGGACTCTCGAAAATTCCCAGTTTACTGCTCTCGAGAGTGGAATAAAGTTCATTCATAAACTTTTCTTGGATAGCGTAAGGTTTGAAAGGGAAAACAAATTGAGGATCCATGACAAAAACACGATTGTAGCAATAGAAAAACTGGACACTTTCAAATAATTGTTGTTGTACATGTAATTCAAACTTGAACTTTAAAATATAGTATTTAGTTAACTCTCAAACAAAAACAAAACAAGAAAATGTACTTTTTCCCGCACTTATAATTGTCAAATTTGACAATGACATTTACGTTTTGTTGTTTGGTACTCCTGATAGACATAGACTAGCAGTCTTATTCATAAAAAGTTAAAATAGGTTTATTAGCTTGTTAAAATGAGAATCCTGAAAAGCATTATTCATAAACGTTCAATAACACTAAAAAGCTTTGTAAGTATTCAATAACGGTTTCGTAACTTAAAACAGGGTCCACCCTACTATAAACCTTTAATAAACAGAAATATGGCCGACAAATGTGCAACAGCTGATTTTATTTTCGTGCCCGAACCATTTTTTTTATTGATTTTATTTTCGCGCCCGAACCGTTTTTTTATGGTTGCATACCATACACATTGTGTTTTTATTTTCGATGATCATCACGCGCTCTCTCACCAAATCCATCAATAAATGAGGTTAAAAACTGCCTTTTGCTCACTTCAGATGTCGCTTTGTTGACTGTTCCAAACATTTGACAGCTAGCTGTCATTTTCCATACTATTTTTGTAAACATCATATTTGTTTTCTAAATAATTCCGAAATATGACTCATTGTGCAGCTATCGATTGTAAAAATGTTCCAATCTATTTATTTTCCAAAGAAATAAAACGAAGAAAACTGTGGGAAAAGGCTCTTCGAAGGAAAAATTGGAAATCCAGTAAATGGTCGAGGTTATGTGCTGCCCAATTTAGATCTGAAGATTATTATATTAAAAGTAATTAACAGACAATGAAAATTTATACCGAACATTAAAGAAAAGTGCTGTGCCCTCTATATTAAATCAAATCTGTTAACCTACTAGCACAAGAACGCTCAGATCGATTGCTAAAAAGAAGTTGCATGAAACGGTGTATTGAAACGTCTCGTGGTGATCAAATTCCAGGACCTAACCGGATACAAACTCAAAATGAATGTGATGCTAATGAAACTTCTTTTACTGATCCTCCTGGGTCTAGCGGGGTCCAAACTCAAAATAACTTCAAAAACATGTTTTGTGTCATATATGCTGTAATTTTAGAGTGTATTATGTAATACTCATAGGTATAAGAAAATAAAACTATTTAATAGGTATTAATTTTGTTTTATTACACTGTCATCAAAAATCATAATTTTTATACAGATATTTGTTAAAATTTGTGGTTTAAAAATAGGTTTAACAAAAACTTTACAAAGGTAATACTCATAAGTATAAGAAAATATTTCCAAGTAATCATGGTCCATTTCAATAGCATATGGATTGGCAGGTTTGATTACTTGGAGATAAGCCATTTTACTACTAGTAGTACAGGAGAAACTGCTAGGATTTTGACATATCCTTCATAATTGTCCATTATATTTTCCTGGTAAAACGGAATTGCATCGGGGAATTATAGAATACTTTATTCGGTTTTTTAAATGTCATCAATTGTTCCGTGCACATTTTGTACAAAATTATAGTTTTAGTAGGCACTATATCTTCTATGCCATGGAGAACTGTAAAAACATGCATAAAGTGTGCTTCTACTCCTTTTCCAGTTGCACATTCGCAGTGACTCCACTCATGCCACTATTATCCATTTTTAACAGAATGATATTTAAAGAAGCTTCTTCATTTGGGCTTTGCATTGCGCATGGAAATAAATATAACTTTCCTCAAAGGCAACTCTCACGGTTATTAAGCTTCTACTTTCATACAGTAGTGTATCTCCCGTTCAGTGTTGCTTGAAATCTGAAACAACGGTTGGAGTGTAGCCTTAGGGGCACTATTTTTAGGACTTAGAAAAATTTTCTGAGTTGGAGTATAGGCACTATGAGACGCCAAGAAAACATGAAAAAAGATTTTTTTGAGAAAATATTGTTTTTTTTTTTTAAATCTCCGATTTTTCCCTTTTTTTGGTCCCGTCGTATTAGGGGGGCACTTACGAACACTTTTAGTCCTATGCACTAACCGCGTTCGGGCTACCATTTTCGAGATATACGTCGTATTGTAAAATGACCATATTCAAAGAATGGCCAATTACTCGTAAATGGTGACCTTTAGGAAGTTGATGTAAAGGACCAAAAGTGTTTCTAGTTGCGCTCCTGACACGATGAGGATAAAAAAAGGGGAGATATTAAGAAAAAAAAAAGTGGATTCAAAATTTGTCAGAGTCCTAAAAACGCTGTTTCTGGGACTCTGAAATTTTTCGGATCGTTTTTTTTTTTTCGTAAAATTCCACCTTTTTTTGGTCTCATCTTATCGGTGGAGCACTTACGAACACTTTTAGTACTTTGCACCAACCCCGTACGGGCTACCGTTCTCGAGATATACGCAATTTCGAAGAAAGTCGGATTTCAAAAACTGCAAATTTCTCGAAAACCGTAGCCCGCACGGGGTTGGTACAAACGACCAAAAGTGTTCGTAAGTGCCCTCCCAATAAGATGAGACCAAAAAAGGGGGAGATTTCTAGAAAAAAAACGTTGCCCCTATCCCTACAATAGCACTGAAAATCGAGTTTGAACTTAGAAAATTTTTGAATATTTTTTTTTTCTAGAAATCTTCCCTTCTGTTGGTGTCATCGTGTTGGGGGAGCACTTACGAACACTTTTAGTCCTATGCACCAACCGCGTTTGGGCTACCGTTTTCGAGATATACGTCGTATTGTAAAATGACCATATTCAAAGAATGGCCAATTACTCGTAAATGGTAACCTTTAGGAAGTTGATGTAAAGGACCAAAAGTGTTTCTAGTTGTGCTCCTGACACGATGAGGACAAATCAAGTACTATTGAGTCAAACAGATAAGCCGAAAATAGACGACAACGCGTTGATTGAATCTTTTCAGAAAAATTCGCGCCTCACTCGCTTCGCTCGCTCCAATATTCAGACAGACATTGGTGGGTTAGGTTAGGGTTATCTTGTGATCATAACACCGCCGAGCGAGCGAAGCGAGTGAGGCGCGAATTTTTCTTACGATTCCACTTTGTGGCCATCTTAAAACTAAACCAGTCGAGGATTTTGCCATTAGTTTTATTATAAAACTAACCCAGTCTAGGTTTTTGATGAAAAAACTGGATATTTCCAGGTTTATGGTAAAACAAAGCAATGATTTTGTCTTCTTACGGATCTTGATCAAAAGCCTAGGATTTTGATCAAAAACCTGATTTCATCATAAACCTACGACAGATAGATTAATATCGGAATGAAATGAATAGCATTTGTTACTACAATGTTAGAATGGATTTATCTAACAAAGTCTATGCGATTTCGGTCAATTTCTGTAGTGATTAAGGTTTCGTCAAGTTTTTGGCAAACAGAAGCTAAGCCAGTTCAGTTTACACTTTCTCTCTAATGGTATAGGTTTTGTAAATTCGCAGCCCGGGCGCGGTTGGTGCAAAGGACTAAAAGTGTTCGTAAGTGCCTCCCCCAACATGATGAGACAAAAAGAAGTGAAGATTTCTATAAAAAAAAAACTAAGTCCCAACTCCCTTTTCAGTGCTATTGCAGGGATAGGGGCAGCATTTTTTGGACTCGTGACAAATTTTCGAATCGATTTTTTTTCTTTAAATTTTCGCTCCTTTTGTCCTTATCGTGTCGGGGGGGCAACTAGAGACACTTTTAGTCCTTTAAGTCAACTTCGTAATAATCACCATTTACGAGTAATTGGCCATTCTTTGAATCTGTTTTTTTTTACAAAATGGCGTATATATCGAAAACGGTAGCCCGGACGCGGTTAGTGCAAAGAGCTAAATGTGTTCGTAAATGCCAATAAGATGGAACCAAAAAAAAAGGGAATTTAAAAAAAAAAATTTTAGCGAAAAAAAATCAGTCCAAAAAAAAATTTGTCTCAAAAATTTTTTTTTTCATGTTTTCTTGGCGTCTCATAGTGCCCCTAAGCCTCAAAAAAATTCTAAGTCCTAAAAATAGTGCCCCTAAGGCTACACTCTGACCACATGTATGTCATTAAATGTCTAATTCTATCTGAAACATTAAAATAACAAGGAACAATAAGGAAATCAGGCTATAATATAGAATATGGCCCGTCGAGTTCGATGCCCCTGATTTTTTTGCAATTAGATAACAGTATTTAGAGTCACTGTGCGAAGTTTCAAGTTGCGGAACAATATAGTTTTTTTGGAAAAAAATAAATAAATTTGTATTATTTTCGAGCTAGGACCAAGTATAAGAATGGACGGATTGTATTTTAGACGAAAGAAATACATGGGTATTGTCTTTCACACTAATATGTGCCGTCTTAAGTAAAAAAGAGATAGATATATCATTGTCTATAACGTCTTTTGTGCTCATGAAGCCAGTATGCTATATAAACTTTTGTTTTTTTATATAGGATCACTAGAGATGTGCCGTGTCTTTAACGACTAATATCGATTTAATATTTAATGTTCATTTTAAGATCTGAGAACACTTGACAAATCAAATGATTAAAGACAGAAACAGATGCATAACCCCCCTAGTTTCCCTATCGGGGTGAGTAGAACCATAAGTCATTTAGTCAAACCACAGCAACCTGATATTCGTTCCAAGATTACCAATGACGAACATTCCTATCGTTATCCCCCATAGACAGTCCGATGTTGGAGTGGGTATGATCACGTCGGCTTTTACGACATACCCTGGGAAGATAAGCAGCTCAAAGGGTTGGTCTATGTATTTTACTCAGTCCCAGTCCAGCTATAAATCAATATTGCTGACAGAAATATTCTTTAACAATTAAATACACACTATAGACACCTATCGATAGGAATGTCAAATACTCATCTATCAGTAACTTTAGGTATTTGTTTTTTTTAAATATGCCAAATAAAAAGATTACCTACACTCAATGCGGGTGAAGAATAAATAAAGCAAATAGGTACTTATAAGGTTTTTATTCAAAATATTTAAATTAAATAAAATCATACATCATAATCATGATCATTTTGTAATCATTATACACACATGTAATAATAATTATAATATCTAATAGGAATTGTTAAATAATCCGTATAATGTCACCAATTTAACAATTCTAATTTTAAAAAAATCAACTAGGGATCAAAAAACAATAAACAAAGACTTACAGGAATTTATTTAAAGTGCTTGAGACCACTAAATAAGACTAGTTTATTAAAATGATTTCTAATATGTTTATGATTAAACGTCACATAATACTCCGTAGCGTGTTCATCTAAATTACCTGCCCGATAGCAAGATACATCGAAATGTAATGAGCACAGGCGAGAATATGGCGAAGGTGTCCAATTATCTCGTTTTATGTTCTTAATCCACTTGTTTCTTATATTAGTGTCAGGAAACCTGAAAAACACAAGATCTATATTACTTTGATTACTCTTATCTAACTAACCCTCATCCCAATGGGCAAGAGAACTAGGAATAAATTAAACCTTAATAAAAACGCATACAATTTATTATTTTATCGATACAATGTGACAACTCTACTTACAATATTTAAGGTACATCATCTGTCAAAGCTCAATAAACGTAATGTTTATAATCAAATCTTTGTATAAAAGTAATGGGTTTGTTGAAATTATGCGTCTGCATCGTCTTTAGGGTTCAATTAACTTTACAAAAACCGATCATGTAATGTATTTCCTGCACAAAAAATATAAATCATGTAGTCGATAACTTACCTATGAAAAGATATCCTTTGATCGCTTTCCGTTGTAACACCCATTCTACTCTTACAACCAATGGCTACGCAAGCTATGGTTCAAAACGAAAATCCGTATCACAATTTTTCTTTATAAAAAGTCCAATTATCACCTCAAAACACAAAAAATCCAACACGAGCTTTGATATCCAAGCGGCTACCAAATGTCTCAAAAGTTGACACGCTGACGTTCTAGACGGTGATGTTTGTCTATGTTTGTTTCTTTTTTTCACACTGAATGTTGCTATAAGCAAGACAGAGAGCAAAGACAGTTTCATTGTCGTTCTAAAATTTAATCTGTCCATTCTTATACTTGGTCCTAGTTTTCGAGTATTATGGAGGTGTCAGACGTATTTTGACAGCTATAGATTACGTTCACTGGCATCTAGGACCAAGTATAAGAATGGACGGATTGTATTTTAGACGAAAGAAATACATGGGTATTGTCTTTCACACTAATATGTGCCGTCTTCAGTAAAAAAGAGATAGATATATCATTGTCTATAACGTCTTTTGTGCTCATGAAGCCAGTATGCTATATAAACTTTTGTTTTTTTATATAGGATCACTAGAGATGTGCCGTGTCTTTATCGACTAATATCGATTTAATATTTAATGTTCATTTTTAAGATCTGAGAACACTTGACAAATCAAATGATTAAAGACAGAAACAGATGCATAACCCCCTAGTTTCCCTATCGGGGTGAGTAGAACCATAAGTCATTTAGTCAAACCACAGCAACCTGATATTCGTTCCAAGATTACCAATGACGAACATTCCTATCGTTATCCCCCATAGACAGTCCGATGTTGGAGTGGGTATGATCACGTCGGCTTTTACGACATACCCTGGGAAGATAAGCAGCTCAAAGGGTTGGTCTATGTTTTTTATTCAGTCCCAGTCCAGCTATAAATCAATATTGCTGACAGAAATATTCTTTAACAATTAAATACACACTATCGACACCTATCGATAGGAATGTCAAATACTCATCTATCAGTAACTTTAGGTATTTGTTTTTTTTTAAATATGCCAAATAAAAAGATTACCTACACTCAATGCGGGTGAAGAATAAATAAAGCAAATAGGTACTTATAAGGTTTTTATTCAAAATATTTAAATTAAATAAAATCATACATCATAATCATGATCATTTTGTAATCATTATACACACATGTAATAATAATTATAATATCTAATAGGAATTGTTAAATAATCCGTATAATGTCACCAATTTAACAATTCTTATTTTAAAAAAATCAACTAGGGATCAAAAAACAATAAACAAAGACTTACAGGAATTTACTTAAAGTGCTTGATGCTTAGTTATTTACTGAATCTACTGACCACTAAATAAGACTAGTTTATTAAAATGATTTCTAATATGTTTATGATTAAACGTCACATAATACTCCGTAGCGTGTTCATCTAAATTACCTGCCCGATAGCAAGATACATCGAAATGTAATGAGCACAGGCGAGAATATGGCGAAGGTGTCCAATTATCTCGTTTTATGTTCTTAATCCACTTGTTTCTTATATTAGTGTCAGGAAACCTGAAAAACACAAGATCTATATTACTTTGATTACTCTTATCTAACTAACCCTCATCCCAATGGGCAAGAGAACTAGGAATAAATTAAACCTTAATAAAAACGCATACAATTTATTATTTTATCGATACAATGTGACAACTCTACTTACAATATTTAAGGTACATCATCTGTCAAAGCTCAATAAACGTAATGTATAAAATCAAATCTTTGTATAAAAGTAATGGGTTTGTTGAAATTATGCGTCTGCATCGTCTTTAGGGTTCAATTAACTTTACAAAAACCGATCATGTAATGTATTTCCTGCACAAAAAATATAAATCATGTAGTCGATAACTTACCTATGAAAAGATATCCTTTGATCGCTTTCCGTTGTAACACCCATTCTACTCTTACAACCAATGGCTACGCAAGCTATGGTTCAAAACGAAAATCCATATCACAATTTTTCTCTATAAAAAGTCCAATTATCACCTCAAAACACAAAAAATCCAACACGAGCTTTGATAACCAAGCGGCTACCAAATGTCTCAAAAGTTGACACGCTGACGTTCTAGACGGTGATGTTTGTCTATGTTTGTTTCTTTTTTTCACACTGAATGTTGCTATAAGCAAGACAGAGAGCAAAGACAGTTTCATTGTCGTTCTAAAATTTAATCTGTCCATTCCTCAGAATAACGAACTATATGGAACTGCCCTATGCATGTACTTTTCCTGCATACCTAAGTAAACAAATCGGGTGATAAACATGGCGGATTAGGGATGTGCACTTGTTCGTCTAGTCGATAACATTATATCGATTAGTTGAGCGAGTTAATTTCTCTATTCTCAGTAATTCAATTGATTTAAACTTTTTAGTATCTAGCAGTAGTTCAATCTATTTTTATTGATGATATGTACTGATACTAAAAACTTTCACTAGTTCAGTGAAAGTTTACATAGTACAATTACAATTTAATTTTATTTATAGTTTCACACCTCCTCCTCTACATTTCTTAAATAAATATATATGGTATATATGTAATGGAATGGTATTAAGGGCAACTACTCGTATAATAAAACAACATGATACGATATTTTTTTATAAAATCATTTAATTACAAAGTTGCAATTTTCATTATTCAACAATACAATGGCTACTGGAAACCTATTGATTGATTGAATGAGACTGACTGACATTATTAATAAATAGCCTATAGTATAATTGACAAAATCGGTATCATTTTTTAGCATTTATGAATGCTCACTTAAATGAAATACAAAAATAGGGAATGCACAAAAACAACAAATGTTATTCATTGCGAAATAAAATAATCTTATTAAAATAGTTCCTAAAATATTTTTTTTCTGTTGACTTTTTACCGAAATATCTAAATCTTATGTTAAGGTAAGTTTTTACGATTGACGATTGATCAATAGTGTTCCCTCTGTCAATTAATGCAAATTGGGATGGATGGTCCTCCTGAAAGAGAAAATTTGTTTAAAATTCTACATTAAAAACTAAGATTATTTCAAATAGGAACTTCATTCAAGAACGGCCCTTACCAATTCAAGATCCTTTGCATCTTGTGAATGTGAATAACCCGAGCATAATGGTTGATCAAGTGTTCCCTCTGTCAATTAATGCAAATTGGGATGGATGGTCCTCCTGAAAGAGAAAAAAAATACCTATCACATTGGATACAGTCACAAGTAATAATAGGTAGTCCCAGAAATATTCACTTAATGTTTGGTAAATTGTTAAAATATAAGTATTTTTTTAAATGAAATGGTTATTATGAAATCTAGCGGCCACCCCGACTTAGCTCCACACAGATAAAGCCGGGGTGGGGTGGCTGCATCATAATTTATGTTACCATACACATGAATCACATCACAGCACGAATGACATAATAAACATTTAAAAAAAGTCATGAATTGAAGTTTCCCTTTTTTTAATAAATTCTACATTGAAAAATAAAATTATTTCATTTAGAAACTTTTTTCAAACAAGCCCTTACCAATTCAAGATCCTTTGTATCTTGTGAATGTGAATAACCCGAGCATGATGGCTGATCAATAATGTTCGCTCTGTCAATTAATGCTAATTGGGATGGACAGTCAGCCTGAAAGAGAAAGAAATAGTACATTACAAAAACCTGGCTTCACACTGATTAAGCCAGGGTGGCTGGCTGCAAACATAATTTATGTTACTCGGGATAGTGTAGCTTTCCAACTATGAAATAATTTTTAAAATTGGCCCAGTACTTTTGGAGCCTATTCAGTGCAAATATACAACCAAATCTTTATAACACAACATAGAAAAATATCATAATAAAAGTTCAATTACCACATTGGACCCAAAAAACAAACAGGTCTAAATAAAACCGTTTTATAAAAAAATTTATAAATTGCAAATACTGTTGGGATAGCTTCATCTCTTAATCTAACTACATTTAGAGTTCTATTGAACGCACTTTCTTCAAAGTGCAATGAGCACACATGAATGTTTTTAGTTCCTGGCCGGATATTTTCTAACCCAATCTTTTCTAACCATTCCCTTTTCCGGGTTTCGTTTTTTGGTAAACTAAAATGAGAAAAATACTTTAAATTACTTAGTACCGAATTTATCGATAAGGTTCGATGTTCGATGATGTACGACAGTAGCTCCCGTCTTTACGTCTTCGATGTGCATGAAATTTTGGGGATATTACAGGTTTCTACAGCTCACAACTAGGATGATTCAAAGGAATAGGTTTTTATTACACTTTATATCAAATTCACTTTATGATAGACAACAATTTAACGAACTGTTAGCCACTTACCGATGAAAGGTTAGATTCGGCCTGTTTTTTCCTCTGGCACATACCACAACCTGCTACAAAACACTTCATGGTCCCTCTTAAGATTATTTTCAATTTAGATCACTGATATGCACAATAATTCAATAGAAAAACACGGGAAAAACAAAAATCTCACAATGTTACCTACTCACAAGTAAACAAAACCGTAGACTTAAATGGCGTCGCGTGACAGCAAAAGTACATCGAATTAATTTAAGAGGGCGCTGATAAAAGAGTGTAGATGCTTTTTTCTAATGAAAAATCGCTGTTGTGAGAGAGAGACAGGTATTTCATTCCAATTTCCGTGTCAAATTGAACAAATAGGGCATTTCCATAGAGTTCGTTATTCTGAGGTCCATTCTTATACTTGGTCCTAGACTGGCATTATCAAACGTTTTGTTACGCATGTTGATTTCATTCATACACATTTTTTAATTTTTTTATTATTATTTTGACCCAATTTACTTAAAAACAAATTATACTTTTATTATTACTTTAAATATGCTAAATCATTTATTAAATTATGCTAAATTATTT
The DNA here is from genome assembly GCA_905163395.2 of Endotricha flammealis. Taxonomy (NCBI): domain Eukaryota; kingdom Metazoa; phylum Arthropoda; class Insecta; order Lepidoptera; family Pyralidae; genus Endotricha; species Endotricha flammealis. The sequence continues at coordinate 4,005,260 of LR990859.1, read as the reverse complement.
ATTGTAACATCACTTTTGATTTTAACAAATTATAAAATGTGACATAACAAAACGCAAGTACGGCCGCCATTTTGTTGCGTCAGTCAATTTGATTTTAGATGAATGGGTTATGGTGGGTTAGGTTAGGGTTAGCTTGTGATCATAACACCGCCGCCGAGCGAGCGAAGCGAGCGAGGCGCGACTCTTTCAGCTCAAAAAATTAAAAAATGTGTATGAATGAAATCAACATGCGTAACAAAACGTTTGATATTGCCAGTGAACGTAATCTATAGCTGTCAAAATACGTCTGACACCTCCATAATACTCGAAAATAATACATTTTTTTTTTTTTTTTCCACAAAAACTATATTGTTCCGCAAATAAATTTGATGTTCCAGACCTCTTTTTACAGCAAAAAAACTGAGCAATTCGGCATTTTTAACACTGCTTGTTCACACTTGCGCGACTGGACTCGGTCTAGGAAGTAATCCGAGCACAACTGGTTTTTATAAACGCACATGCCCATTTGGGCTTGTACTTTGACAGAGGGGAAACGCTTCGTATGGCTACTCCCTTTCGGGACGGAAGCGCCCGCGTTGCTCTAAGGTTCTAATGAGTATTTTAACTAATTAGTGTTTAAAACCTATTTTAGGGGATTTTTATGAATAAGACTGTAGGTTTTTTTTAATAATTAAGGTAAGGCATTCATCCTAAAACAAACTAAACATTTTTACGGCGTCATGCATCCTGTCAGAATTTCAGAAGTTGAAGTTACGTCACTAGACATTAACGTTTTTTATATACTGGTAGCACTGCTTGACACTGTGATGTCAGCTGACAAACTTGACTAAAACGTAGTGATTATATACTCTTTGAACTTGACTGACAAAGTAAATTTTAATGGCATGAATGATGTCATGCAAATATTTCGATTTGTTTCGAATTATTTCCAATTGAAATTTAGATTTTTTTATTTATGCTATGTTTTTGAAATAAAAGAGATTTAAAATATTTAGCACCTAATATTCAAGACCTAATTTATAGTCTTCAATACACCAGTAAACATGTCTCACAAGTAAGTCGCGAACTTTTTTCAATCATTTTACTGAATGTTAACGAATGGATCTTATTCATTTCATTTTTATCTTTCAGTATTAAAATCTTACCAGGAGCAACAGTTTGTGAAGATTGCACACTAGAAGGAGACATAACAATAGGTGGAGGTACTGTTATCCACCCCAGAGTTTCTATAATAGCTGAAGGTGGACCTATTATTATTGCAGAATACTGTATCATTGAAGAATATTCTACTATCATACACAAGTAAGTATTTTAGAAGTAATTCTTAGATTCATAAAACTCGTTACAACCAATAGCTGTGTTTTTAGGCCACCAGATGATGACTGATGGACTCCGAGAGCTAGTCTGTCTGTACCGACAGCTTATCTACTCAATGAAAATAATATTTTATGCTGTTCTCATCATTTGGGAACAGTCATCAATGTTAAAAATGTTTTTTACACAATTCATGCAGTTTTCTTTCAATCCATATTTTTGATGATATAAAAGAAATTTATGTTTACAGGAAAAGTGATAAACAAGAGAACCCACCTAAACCATTATTTATAGGAGCTCACAATGTTTTTGAGGTGGGCTGTAGGCTTGAGTCTCCGTGCGGTCACATTGGAGAGAGCAATGTGTTTGAATGCAGGTCATTTGTCGGAGTAGATATCAAAATCGGAAGTGGATGTGTTATTGGTAATAACATACAAATATTTGCTTTTCAATAACTAATAAATTGGTTGATTATAAATAAATAAATAAATAAAAAGGGAAAAATGGTCTCAAGGATGTGTGGACAACAGGTCTAGCAGTTTTATAAATGGCTTAAAAATATTGAATTTGTGATAGGTGAAACAGAATCCTGTTTGAAACAGAATCACATATTTAACTTTAACCTAATCATTTAATTTTATAATTACCACAGGAGCAGCTTGTAACCTGACAGCGCCACAAACACTAGCCGACAATACAGTGATATGGGGTTCAGAACACCACAACAGGGAGGCATTAGAGAAACAGCCCTCACAGTTACTGCAACTTGATTTCTTAAGCAAAGTGATGCCAAACTATCACAGGCTTCGGAAACCTAATGTTCATAAGCGGCAACCCTCAAGACCTTCACAAGAAACTTCGCCTAAACCATGAACCTGTATTATTCTACTCTAATATATAGTTTGCTTGTGTATCAAAAAAAATAATTTTGCATGAACTTCCATGATGAAAAGGTATGTGCTTGTTTTAGAATTTAAGTTAAAATTTTATTTATTTTCTTCATTTGTTATAATGAAAAATAAACTATTTTATATGAGTAATTTCAGTTTTTTTATTGGATAATGGAGGAATGATATTCTTTCTAGTTTTGAGATGAAATGTGTATTAATATGGAAGTTTCACATTTATAGAGCCTTTCAACAATAATGCTATTTTGTATTACAGGAATATCGGAGACAGGAACCCTTGAAATAGTAACTTCTCCATACATTGCTTACATGAACTCTAGCAATAGTTACCTACCACTAGACTAGAACTCTACTTTTCTAAATGGTTAGGCAGGGTGCAGACAATCTCATAGTTACTGAAAAAAAAAACATACGGCGCATGGCGCATCTCAGATCAAGGACTAGTCTGAGCACGCACCGTACCTACTAAAAAAACTATTCTGACTAGTACTCCTAGTGAAAAGGTAACGAGCACCGAATCCCGTGATCTTCCATCCTTCCCAACTTTTCAAAGCGTATTTTTACTGATACTTACTTACTATGATACTTATCAGTACTTGGTATGGTATGAGCGAGTATTATGGCGGAAACACACTACCGTGTCGGGGCGTGTCGTGTCGCGCCAGAAGCATATCGCGTTCATACATTTTATATGGTTAGGAGCACATTTGTAGGGCGTGTCGTGTCGTGACTCGCTATGTCGTGGCGCGGACTGCTGGCCGCCGATTGCGCCACGGGGCGGTGGGGGGGTTATGACGCGACACGACACGCCCTGCAAATGTGTTTCTATACCCGCGCACAACTCGTGTCGCGAACAAGTGGACGCTTTTTTTTTAATTTGTTTTTGCAGCGTGATAATGAGTTACTAGGTAGTAGATTCCTGATAAATATACTTAAATACATTTTTTTGTAAATAAATACCATTATACAATATAGAAAACAACCAGACAAAGGCAAACACTGCGAGCTTCTGTTCAGAAATGAAAGAAATAAACGTCTGGCGTTTATTTCGTTCATTTCTGAACAGAATCGCGCCCCGACACGACACGTAAGTGTGCACACTGCACACCCACCGTCACGACAGAGCGCGACACGACACGCCCCGACACGGTAGTGTGTTTCCGCCATAACGCATCGAAACATAGACGACTTATTTTTATTAAAAAAGGAAAGTGAAATTAAACGAAAAAGAAGGAGAACACTCGGCCGGATATCGAGGGATCGTGGGTTCGAATCCCACCTGGGGGATGAAATTTTTCTTTCAAAAAATCAATTTCATAATATGAACGGCTAGTTGCCTAAAAACTTCAGTGAAAAATAGCTCAAAAAAAAACGATAAAAATAATAAATAAAATTCTGAAACAATAAATAAAATTATTCCCAATGTAATAAAAAAATAGGATTAGATACCCCATTATATAAAATTAAATAAATAAAAAATAGTATAATAATTTGACAACTACTATAAATAATAATCAGAAAAAGAAGGAAATTACTACTGACTGCTTGACAAACATGTTCGTCGAACACCCTTTGATTTGTGCACAAAAACCGACACTGACGCCGTACACTGGCAAACACAGACAAACAGCTGTCCACACGTTCGTGTTTGCTGTTTGTGTTTGCTGTTCGCCGTTGTTTGCCGAGCTGTGGATACGCCATCACAAGCGTGTGGATACATCCTAAACATGTTCGTCGAACACCCTTTGATTTGTGCACAAAAACCGACACCGACGCCGAACTGTTCGCTATTGTTTGCCGAGCGTGTGGATACGCCATAAGAAACTGACCGAAGTAATTTTAACAGGAAACTAGAACATAGAAGACGAAGTCCTGGTACAGTGTCCTTTCTCGTTTTCGCTCAACTTCGCGAGAGTGTAGTGCCGACTCTTGGAATACAGTAAAGTATTTATTTAGATATCGATTTAGTACATAAAGATGTGGAATACTTAAATATGTCACAGAGAAAAATATTCGAGATCTGTGACCGTGACAACACTATGCACGCAGTGACATTAAAAAAAATTAGGATGTCGTCCTCGACGAAGTACCATCGATTTCTTTAATTTTGAGGAATTTATTTCTTTTGTTGCACCTACACTTATTATTGTATTCGTAAAACATTTTCAGTGTTATTTTTTTCTGATTTTAGATTAAATTGAGCGTGCTACGTGTACATATTTTTTGTAAAGCTTTTTAAAATATTTCACGCGTTCAAACTCCAATTTGTGTATTTAACAAAATATTGTTGATATATCGGCGGCTGTGAGTAGATAGTTTCGATAACGGGTTGTTTTGGGGTCGTTTGGCTGGGGTAAGCGCGCATTGGATCAGTTTTCATTCGAGACGCCATGTTGTCAATGTTGTTATTTACTTTTTGATCGGGAGGACAGTTGTGATATGGTGTGTTGTGTCGCGGTCGCGTCAGTGTGAGCATGTTGGAGGATGTGCCCGTCCACGGGAGCCGAAGCGACGTCAGGGGCCCGAAGGCGCCTACGCATCAGAGGAATCTCAGTTTGGACTTCAGGTATGTCTGCTTATCAAGCACTAGACTTGTGCTAGATAACGCTAATCTGCATTATTATTCTATAGCCTTGCCGAGAAATGTTTACTAGTCGTGATGTAGGATGTCTAGTTAATTGGTTTGTATGTATGAATCACATTCTTGTAGAGATTATGTGTATTTTAGATCAAAAAGCTAGGCAGAACGCGACTCTCTGACCCTGACCCTCACTGATCCTTGTTATGTTACTAAATTACCAACATAATAATAATGAAAATGTTGTTTCTCAAAATATTATTTACTGTCCATGTTCTTGTGATGCCCAAATTCTCTTCTGCTAAGTTACCTCTTTGCATCCCATCCATGTCCATGTTTCTACAGTCAGGTGTAGGAATCATTTAGGTCAGTGTCAAGACTTGTTTGTTTACGGAATATGAAGATATCACTATGAAGTGTTTAGGAATTTGAGGTGATTTCATATTTTTTAGATTACAACACTACATTACGTTATATATATATTTTTTTAAATATTAGGGATCCTTACAACTTATAACCTGTTCAAAGCGTGGGAAGGCAGGTAGTTATTTATATTTTTGTCTTGATGCATCTGTTTTGTAATAAAGTTAAGCAATACTCAAGGTTACTCTATTTTCATGTTGCATGAATTCCAACAAAGAAATTACAATGTGAACAGCCCGTGAAGATTCTTCTATTGAGCAATACTTATTTTAAATAACTTGTGTAATACAAGCATCATGCCTATGTTTTACCTTCAATTGTTATACTTTTTCATAATGTACAAATTCTGCAATAAGATGGGGGGTGATATAGCTGAAGTCGCAGGTCATACGATATACGGTCATGGATAAGAATGGCACAGGTGCGAGTTGGTTGGTATACAAAAAGAGAGACCTATGCTCTGTAGTGAGCAGACACGGACTGAGATGATGATGATGACAATAAGGTTTAATTTACATTGATTTTTAACCTGCTCAACTCCATGTGTACTGTTTTTGATACACATATGTATAGTTTTTTGGCGCTGAGCGTGTTTCTGTATTAGGGATGGGGATGACTTGAAGAGGATTGATTTTGATACACATAAACCATTGATAAAGTAAAATGACCTCAATCCATCATAATTAATTTTAATTAGCATCATTTAAATCAAGGCTGGGCAATAGTTTTTCTAGGTGGGCATTTTTTTAGAGATAGAATACTACTTTTAGAAGTAACTACAAATATTTACACAAAAAGGAATAATTGTTTTGTTCAGTTGACTGATAAATGTTTTGGTGGGTATATTCAAATGCCTTTTTGCTTCAAATGCTGACACAATTTTATAGCGCCATTAAATGGGAAATTCGAAATGAAGACTAAATGGTTTAATTATTTCCTGAAATGTTAATGATGGTTATTTACAATATTATCATCAGGCCCCATATTGGTTTGGCAGTAAAATTTTACTTTATGCATCATAAAAATGCCATGAAAATAAAAATGTGAGTAGGTAAACAATAGATATATTATATTTTTTATGTTTTCCCATTAGACTATATTCAGATGTTTTTCTTTCAGTTTTATGAGCATTACTTATTTTATTTTCTCTTTGTTTTCCCTAAAGAATATTTTGTTTCATTTACTGGTTGGTTTGTAGTTTAGGTCTGGTTACTCTGAAGGCAATCTCTTTATTGTATACTAGCTTTTTTGCCCGCGATTTCGTCCGCGTGAAGTTTCGGGCCCGTTCCCGTGGGAACCACATTGAATTTCTGGGAAAGCTATAGTCTATGTCACTCCCTGATAATGTAGCTTTCTACTGGTGAAAAGTAGTTTCGGAGCCTATTCAACAATCAAAACTTTCCTCTTTACAATATTAGTATAGTATAGTATAGAAAAAATAGTAGATCATTTATTTCATAACCAGTGAAGCCCGCGCAACTTCATTTGCGTGTATTTATTTATGCACAGCAGCACCATCTATATCAGACTTTTGATCAAATCCTATGGCAATCGCGTACTTTTCGGGATAAAAAGTGCCATATCCAAGGTATCAGCTACCTACATACCAAATATCATAAATATTGGCCCAGCCATTTGAGTGTGAAGAATTAACAAACATACACATAACTTTCGCCTTTATAATATTAGTAGGATTTATAGGAAAGTCTGCTAATATCTTTATTATTAGGTATTTTATTACATAGTATAAAATGAAGTGGCTTTTGCTCTCTGTGTGTCCCTATGTATGCTTAAATCTTTAAATCTACGCAACGGATTTTGATGCGGTTTTTTGAAATAGATTGAGTGATTCAAGAGGAAGGTTTTTATGTATTATACATTCCAAAATTCATAATTCATAATTCATAATTCATAATTCATTTATTCGTTCATGAACATGGGTTAGTAACAATATTGGTCTTAAAATTAACATTAATGTACAGCCATGCTCCACCTTGTTGGCATACGAACTATTCACGATTTAAAATAATAAAATATCAATAAATTATACATAAAACATTTTTGATTCAATAAACAATTAAAATAAAACAAAAGTGACCCCACATTACAATACAAATTTAAATTAAATCGAATCAAATAAAACCAAATTAAATCAAATAAAATTAAATCAAATCAACCTAAATTAAATCAAATTAAATTAAATCAAATCAAAGTAAATGAAATTAAATCAAATAAAATTAAATCAAGTGCCCATTTTTTCATTTATGAATGTTCTCAAATCATAATACGCTCTTTCAATAAGGAAACGATTAAGTGCTGATTTAAATAATTTATTACTATTTATTGCGCGAATGTGTGGTGGAATCTTATTGTAGATGATAGGTGCCATATAATTTACACTCATTCTGCTGAGAAGAGTTTTCCGCAAGTGCAATTTAAGAGTCCCTTCACGGCGGGTTCCAGCCGGGTTTGAAGTGAAGTTGTTGGGATTGTTACGAACAAAATTTGCGACTTCACTAATATACAAGGATGGCAACGTAAGGATTTTGTATGTCCGAAAGTAGGGTTCGCATGTTTCATCTTGCATAAGACCAAATATGGATCTCACACATCTCTTTTGAGCTATAAAGACACTCAGTTTATCAGTAGTGTTGCCCCAAAACATAATACCGTATCTCAAATTAGACGCTACGTAACCGTGATAAGCCGTCAAGAGGGTATTTATGTTGGCAACCTTCTTCAATTTACGCAGAGCGTAGGAGAATTGGTTTAACCTTTTCACCAAATCATGAATGTGCGGTTTCCATGTAAGTTTGTTGTCTATATTTAAGCCCAAGAATTTTGTAGTGTCGACTTCTTTTACTGAATTACCTAAATAATTAATGTTACAATTCAAAGGATAATTATTTCTTTGCTTAAATTGTAATAAATATGTTTTAGTTAGATTAACTGTTAAATTATTCGATGTCAACCAATTAATTAAAGATATCAAGGAAGCATTTATGTCATTTTCTATATTTTCAAAATTGTCAAAGTCAAATAAAATAGTACTATCATCAGCAAAGATAGTCATAAAATGGTGAGTGACATTAGGAAGGTCATTTATGTATATGACAAATAATAGTGGACCTAACACGCTACCTTGCGGGACACCGCAGACCACTGGCTTTTCCCGCGACATGTAACTGGCGTTTATACCCGTTTTAAGATTGGTTCTGGTTATTTGCGTGATTAGTTTTCTGTTACTTAAATATGATTCAATCAATTTAAGAACATTGCCTCTTACGCCATACCTCTCTAGTTTTACTAGAAGAGTTCCGTGATCAACATTGTCAAACGCCTTCGTCATGTCCATAAATAATGCTATTGTTGGTTTTCGTTTTTCCACATTAGTAATAACCTTTTCAAAGAATTCATGTACTGCCATGTTTATTGATTTGTTCTTTCGAAATCCATATTGATGTTTTGTAAATAAGTTATTGACTTCGAAGAATTTATTCAATTTTTCGTATATGACATTTTCAACAATTTTCGAAAATATTGAGATTAATGCTATAGGCCTATAATTTTTTAAATGTTTCTTATCATCTTTTTTAAACAATGGCACTGTAATTGTCAATTTCAATCTATCTGGAAACACTCCTTGTTCCATACATTGGTTTATTATGTAGCATAAGATAGGCGCTGTCTTAGTGGCTACAGCTTTTATAATTTTAGTGGAAACATCATCAAAACCCACACTGTTTGTATTTTTTAAAGATCTTATAATATTTATTATATCAGATGTTGTAGTCGGCGAAAGAAACATTGAGTTAGAATGTCTGAGACGAATATAATCTTGTTTATGTCTATTGGTTTGGGTATTTTCATTTATTTTAATTGGATCTGTAAAAAAGTCATTAAAAGTATTTGCAATTTCAATTGGATCAGTTATTTCGATGTCATTATTTACAATGCTAGCAATATTATCCTTCGGTATATTATTATTATATTTGTTTATTACTTTCCATGTGGCCTGAGATTTATTTCTTGATTGGGTGATATAGAAATTCCCACGGGAAAGCGGGATGATTATATAAATATTGTCGCGAACGTGCTAGAATGTTCTCGACGTCTCGCGTTGCCGCTAGAATCACTTGTTTACAACTATCCAGAGTCCCATAGATCGAGAAAAATAAGTGATCATTCAAATCAAGCGTGACAAACAAGTCTGAAGTACAAGCGACACTGAACTTAATGCTTGTACTATAAGGTACAAAATGGCTTGCACATTGGAAGTTGTGTTGGCCTTGAAGTTGTTTTGATCAAAGTTATTTGTAAACAAGTTACAAAAAAAGGCCAAAAAGAAATGGGAACATTCGAGGCGTATATTGAGGCATATAAATACCGCGACGGTAGCCGACAGAGTCAGTTCATTCTGAGCTTTCGGTGCGATAACTGCGACGACTAATCAAGAGTGAGTTAACCTGCGACCCTTGCTTGATACTAACGGACTACGGACGACTGCGACTGGGAAGAATACTGTGATTGGACGTTGGTCCAGTCCAATCACAGTATTCTTCCCTGTCGCAGAGTCGACTTCAGCGTGCTACGGACTTCGATTCTTCGTGTGATTTGGCTACGTTGAGTGTATCTGTAACCTGTTTATCGCTCAAGAAATTCTTCTAACAAGTAAACGGTGTTTAATCCAAATCCCGAACCCCACGCTCGTAACAATATCAAAACTGTCGGAACAAAATGTATCTCCACGGGTCTATTTAACTGGTCAGTGATCGTCGCTCAGGAACATCCGTCCACTTAAGTCTGACCTCTTAATATTGTGGGAGGTCAATGAATGATTATCGCATGCGCTCAACCTAGAAAGCTGAAATTTTGTATAGAGGTTCCCTTTATGATGTGGACAAGGATAAAGATGGGGTTTTATAGAATTCCCATGAGAAAGGGAGTAATAGGACTGTAATTGTATTATCGCAGGCGCTCAACCTAGAAAGCTGAAATTTTGTTCTCTTTATGATGTTGACAAGGATAAAGCCTATTCACGTTACACCGTGCCGTAAATAGTATAGGACTGCACATTGTATTATCGCAGGCGCTCAACATAGAAAGCTGGAATTTTGTATTGAGGTTCTCTTTATGATGTTGACAACGACAAAGACGGGATGTTATAGAATTCCCACGGGAACAGGAGTAATAGGACTGTACGTGTCGTATATTATCGCAGGTGCCAGAGTACGCAAGGGCACGCCATAGTAAGCAAGAATACGCATGAGTACGCAACAGTACGCCAGAGTAATCAAGAGTACGCAAGACTACTCAAAAGTAGTTCTTTACACCTAGGAGTTCTTTACTACACCCAGGCAGGTGGATGTAATGAACTTTCGCGTAGTGGCAATCACCTTCCACCCAGGGTGGATCTTCCACCACGTAATGTTTCCCTTTCTCTTCCATTTTTAAACATGTATCTCTCAAAGTAACTCTGTCTGTTACGCCTACACGACTAAACCGCAGAACCGATTTTGATGGATTTTTGTATAAAGAAAGATAAATAGGATAGGACCTTGGAAAAGAAAATAAACTACTCAAAGTACTAATTCTGCGCAGACGAAGTCGCGGGTACCAGCTACCCACGCGGGCGAAGCCACGGGTACAGCTAGTTTATAATAATACAAAACTATTATTTATTTAACTAAACTAGCCAAGTATATTATGTTTATTTGTTGTACCCAATTTGAAATATATAGGTATTAATTTATGCCCCATGTTACAAAAAATAAAAATAAACACCAAGGTAGATGTACAAAATTTAGGTTTTTAGTGACGAAATATAATATGTATATGTATTGTAGTTTAAGTTCTCAGTCAGATAATAATATTATCAGTGTTGGGGTAACTCGGTGTTAACCTATTTGAAAATAATAAATCAATGTTATCTAATCTAATGAGTAAACTTTAATTAGGTTTACTTATAATTATTTAATAGACCCAGTTAAATTTAAAGTAAACAGAATTATTAATTATATTTTCATAATTAACTAATAACTGTTTATGCTTCTGACCATACATTATATAAATCTTAAAATAAATTCACAATGAAATTATTTGTAATTACTACATGATACTGAGAAATAATTAATGATAATTATATTTCAAAGAATCTGTGTTGAGTGTGATATTTTTGTATAAATTTTTTTCCTTATAAAACACCATACTATATGCTTTCCACTCTGGGTTGTGGAGGTCTTAGGGCAGTCAGTCACATACAATGCAAAAACCAATGTGTCCTAATAAATCTCTTAATTATAGATAGCGGACCCCACCAATCATAATGATGATATGATGAAAAATGCATTCTATAAATATTTTATCACACAACCAAACCTACCAATAAACTATAATATGAAATCCTACTAATATTATAAAGGCGAAAGTTATGTGTATGTTTGTTACTTCTTCACGCTCAAATGGCTGGGCCAATATTTATGATATTTGGTATGTAGGTAGCTGATACCCTGGATTAACACATACTTGTACTTTTTATCCCAAAAAGTATGCGATTCCTGTAGGATTTGGTCTAAAATCTGATATAGATGATGGCTGCTGTGCATAAATAAATACACGCAAACGAAGTTGCGCGGGTTTCACTAGTAGAAAAATAAATGTTAAAACGCTGTAACTGGTTTTTTTTTTGTCATTTCTTTCCTCAGTGGTTATTTTGCTTTGTTATTGAAATGGAGAGTAGCTTATTTATCTACTTAGTTTGCATGTATTCCACTTTCCCGTAGGAATTACGGAAAATCCTTGTATGACATGTATTACACATATATAATCCTTCTTCTTGAATCTCTCTATCTATCTATTAAAAAAAACGCATCAGATCTAAGCAGACATAGGCACAGACCTTAGAGAAAGGATGAATAGAGGCGACACGGTAGGAGTGAGCGAGATGAGTAAATACAATATTCCCAAGGCCAACAAGAGCTAGAGAAACATTTTTTGTCCTTATCGACGTATACTTTTTTTTTGCTGGGCACAGTCGCTAACTGTGCCCAGCAAACGAAAGCAGTTTTCTTTTATTTCTCAAAATCTGAACTTTCAGTGTGAAAACAAGGCGAAAACTGTGTTCTGTGGTTGAGTTGATGTGTTTTTGCGTTCATAGACTATAGTGCATTGTAGTGTTTTAGGCTGCAATAGCCGCAGTGAACGTAAAATCGACAACATAACCTTTCATTCGTAAGTACACTATTTAGACTTTATTTCGGCCATAATTGATAAAAATGAATACAGATTATATTTATTAAGACTCAAATGACGGCTTCAATGTACAGAAATAAAGAAATAAAACGTAAATGGTCAAGAAAATAATCGTATTTTGTAGTATTATGCACCTAAATTAAGTAGGTAAGTAAAATGAAGCCAGGCGGCCACTTTCCTGTGTCTCCTGAATTTAGTCGGGTACCACGCGTATTGGGGATACCAGCAATTTACTTGAATTTACCCATGCAATATTACCCACAATTGAGGTAAAAAAGTGACAACCTAAATTAAAAATAATATCTATTTAATACAAGCTGAGAGAGATCTGTAGTCACACCAACCTTCCCATACTAATAGGAGACAATAGGACTTAGCGGAGATGCAGACAAACAGGCGCGGACAGCGACTTCGATTTATTTATACAAGTATAAATCGATCCCAATATATTGATGATTATAATATGAAAAAATACATCGCAAATCATCAATAGTCGTATTAGTTTATCGTATATAAAAATATAAAAAAAACATGGGGTAAATCATGGGGTAATATTCTCTTTTCTGGTAACACTGCGTAATCAATGTACTTTGTTTCTCTCCCCTATGGGTATACGCCAAATGACAACTCTATTCATCCTTTCTCTAAGGCACAGACAGATAGATTAGCGATTCTGTTTTATACTATGTAATAATTTAAAAAATACGGAATAACACGGAAAGAATGGTGCTAATTCCGTTGTACATTTAACTAGACTAAACTAATTTTGACAGGACTAGAAGTGTAGTGTTGCCTTGTCACTAATTCGTAAACCAAGGAAGGACAACAACACCTTTGGTTTGGTCCTGTCAAAATTAGTTTAGTTATATGTACAACAGAATGAGCACCTTTATGTAAAATACGACTAGAAAACGTGCCTATGAAGACATTCTCTTTGAATAAGCGATTACGTTTTCATATAACAATAATATTAATGTTATTTAATCTGTCCTTTTCTTTCCATAAAAATACATTATCTTCAGAACTGATTCTGAAATTTCTTTCTATGATAGAAAGCTGCATTGTTCTTGAATGACATAAACTAAATTTTAAATTCATGCGAATGACTATGGGTGAAAGCTAATCACTCACGAAAGTAATAATGTTGGCTTTCTTATTAGAATTTTAAAATTAATTTTGTCATAATTAAAACATTTTAAATATCTATTTAAAGCCTCACTTTATTTGATTGTAAGCATAAGTGACCAACTGTTAAAACCATTTGGATTCTATAAACGAAGTCGTAAGATTATACTTTTAATTTTTCACGTCAAAATACACAATACATGTTTTAGCTCTCAGTGGTCTGAGTTTACAGATCGGTCTTGGTTTATTTGCGAAGGATCATAGGGATGACGATACCGATACGTATGTTAAAAATAAGATGTATTAAAGACTTCGACTATTGATACATGGTACTAAAAATAATTACCTATTATCCTATCAGAAGAAGTAGGTACTATTCGGTATACGTGATGCTGTGATGCTAAAAATAATTTTTACCCTATCGGAAGAAGTATTCGGTCGACACCCGATCATCTCAAAGATAAGGTCGATCTGTATCGCTGTATCCAGGCCATGTTTTATAGTGATAGGGCATAGTAAACATAAGTGGGTGGCTATCTGGGGCAAGACTTGGCTCAGGTGAACGGACGGGCGAAAGTAAAAGTGTACGTCGAGCTCTCGTCGGAAAGCGGCGGCGATTTCCTGAGTAACTACCTAATGTACAATTTGAAATGAAAGGCCATTAACTCTCATGGGATTTATTTAATGTTTACTTTGATACAACGTAAGAATTTCGTGACGGAAACGTTATGAAACTATCGAGTCAATAACTTATTGGAATTCTAATATTCAGTAGGTCAAGAGGCCTTGGGAGAGAACTTGGTTTTAAATTAATAATAACTTTCAGAACAGATAATCTGTCATATTTCAGAGACAACGGGTGGAGATAGTAGACGATTCATTCGAAATATTAGTCTTAGCATATACACACACTGCACAAATAAACTATCAAAAGATAGTAAAATTCTAAATGATAATACGCGCACGTCTATATTTTATTTAAACATTATGTGATATTAAGATAGGTTTCCTTTCATATGACTTGACCTAGGTCTGACTTCAATCGGTCTATGTAATAAATAAATAGTGTAACTTTCGTAAAATCTTGGTCTAGCCTAGGCTTATTTAGCGACCCCGTCCAATTCTAATGGATTAGAATAACACATTTAACCAATAAATCTTTACATATTATAAAAATGAAGTCGTTTTCGCTGTCTGTCTGTCCCTATTATGCTTAGACCTTCAAAACTACGCAACGGATATGCGTTTTTTAAATAGATCGAGTGATTCAAGAGGCTGGTTTATATAGTATGGTATAATACATTTTGAAATTCTCACGGGAATGCAAAACCCGCGCAAATTCATTTGAAAGTTTCGCTAGTAGTTTGTACGCAAATACTTTCTTAAATATTCCTTATCAGTAAAGACTCGTGCGTCTAATTCGTAGTTCATTGACTCGCCATTAAATATTTTTATTTGTGTCTAGATCTACCTTCAGCAGTGGTCCACCAATTATGACTGATTTACCTTCAAGGTATTTTAAATTAAGTTTCATGAACACCCAACATCTAACGTCGAACTGTTTAGCTTTAACACAATGACTTATTCACAAATATATATATTTTTTACACATACAGCAAAATTATTTATTTTTCGCCTCTCACATCTCTTATCTAAATACTTATTACTCAGTTAGGTACATGATGAACAAATTACAACTTAAAAAGTGTCAGTACATACTCAAACTTATGGCCAGGGGAATCTTTTTGTATGTCAACCTTTTCGAAACACATCATGCCATTCTCAATCAGGTACGACCTGCCACTTGTGTTACATAATTTTCCATCCATGGACCTAGAAAAAAAGGCGGACACCATCACTGAAACTAAAAAGTGAAGCACCCATAGTAAGCCATCTCGCGTATACGTACGAACCGGCCGGCTTACTATGGTGTAAATGTGTGCGTGCCGGTCAGCCATTTCACACTCACACATAGTTACGCCGCCGTCATTAGGGTGCTTTTTTTCTAGGTCCATATTTCTAGATCTTTATCAAACCATATATTATTGGCCATCCACATTCTTCCAACTCGCCACTTTAATTTTTATACCAAACACCTGTTCGTGTATGCTCTTAATTATACATAAACACTATGATTCCTATCACTTCATTTGGTAAGTAAAATGTAAAAGGACAGAGGTAAAAGAACCCTGGAGAAATCCGTTTGACCGGTTGCCAGTTCATCCAACCTGGCTAATGTCAAGTCTAGTTTCCTTTCCTTGCTATTTAATCTTAAGGGGTGTTGTGTTGCGCGTGATCTCGTTTGCTGTCAGGCTGACAGTACATTAATAATGCAGAGATTTTAATCTATTACTAATGTTGTAAATGCAAAATGTAAAGCAGTTATAATGATAAAGTTTTGCGTAAATTGAGCACGTTTGATAGACAAATTCGTATCACAGTAAATTATAATACCTAATTAGATTTTTATTTAGATTAGAGCCCCAATCTCTCATTGTCATAATCATCTCAAGACGAAGATTTGCATAAATTAAATACATTTGAAAGGATTTGTACCGTACCCTAATGACTCATTTAATAAGTTTCTTATTCAGAGTAGAGACCCATTAAATTAGACCGTCGCTCCTTATTCATACGGTATTTTCTGTGAGACTAATCTTTAGTTCGTTTTCTGTATGGCTCATAAGACGCAGATATTTTGGCATTTTAAATAAAGTGCGTGCATTAATAATGTCCAAAATAACCCTATCAAAATATGAACTATGATGTCAAATGTTTCTAGTTTATGTAAATGAGAATTGAAACCTTACCAAACGATCTTAAAGATAAATTAAATTCTTTTATTCAGTGTAAAAATAATTCTGATGATGTAAGTGCCATGTTCGTTTATTCGAATATTTTGAGAATGACAAAAGAACTTTTAAACTTCTTATTGTCGTCTGTAAGTGTCGTAACCAATGTCGTCTGTTCTCCCCATCGAGTCCTCCCAATGTTTTCACATTTAGAAACGCTGACGACATGTGTTAACGGCGATATTTTTCATTGGCTGAAACGAGCATTTTCCGGTTATATTGTATTAATATTTATTTGTCCACATATTGTCATTATTAAACCCTGTTTTTCTTAACTTGACCCATATAGTAAACAAGCTTAGCACGTCTTTTTAACGAAAATAGTCAATAATAATAATAATATAGTTAGAAATGGCATTTAACACAGCACTCTTTGTATTCTGGCGATTTGTCGATTTTACACATGGATTATTGAATAAAAACACACACTAAGATTGTTTACTTTATTGGTTAAGTTAAAAAAAAACAGGCTTTAGATTATGAAGTGACGTAATATTAAATATGATTTTTACCAAAATGACTTATGACGTTCATCGTACATATTTTTACTGCTTTACAAAGTCGCATGCAAGCAAAACAAGTTGCTATTTTAGAGCTCTCTAAATTTTTCTGTTATGTTTTAAAGATTTTAATCATCACGTTATATGAACTGTAAGGAATTTTAATTAAAACTTTCTTATTTTATCATACTTAATCTATAGGTATAGGTTTAAAAAAAAAATTAAGGCATTATATTATATATGTTTGAAAGTCTATTCAGTTGGCGTACTTTGCTTTCATGTCATGACAATGTGGTTAATGATCTTCCTGTCAGTTTTCCTCTAAAGCCTGCATTAATTTCAATTTATCCCTGTTTATTGCGAGACGAAGCTCTTTTACAATTTAATGACCTTTCAGTCTTAACTATTACAAGATAATATTGAATGAAAACGATGAGTAATAAGGGCAACCTTAATGTAATACAACTGATAAAATTTCAAATGCGATTAGTCACCAAACAGCTCAATCTTCATAATACCGTAGTGAGTAAGTTTTACAGTGAGCACTAAGCTTAATTACCTTTTTATTGCAACCAATTGACGAAAAACAATTGAATCGAAAATAGAATTAGTGGCCTTCTATGGTGCCGGTGTGCGGTGGAGCGACCAAGGCCCGTTCAGTTCATTGTACGTATTTTATAGTCATTAAAACTATTGAGAACTCTTGTTTTCTTTAATTGCTTCTAAATTTAAACTAACCCATAATTTTTCTTTAAAAAAAAATTTTTTTTTTGCTTTTGAAACCAAGTACGCACTTGGTTGTAGAAACGGGGAGTTTTGACACAGCAATGGAGAATACAAAAAAATATATATCCACGACAACCCTGCTAACGCAATGTCTGGCTAAGTATATCGAAAACATTAACATAATTCCAACATTTTTTTGTAGTTTTGCCCTCGTGAATTCTTCTCTCCGATTGTCTCCACGACTTCCGACTGCGGAGGAAAAAATGGCATTCATTGTTTGTCTTGTCAATGCCATTCGTCCTACATTTCGTTCAGCATTATCATTTATGGAGTATGAGTCAGTGTTTAATTAGTGAGTCGCCTCAGTTCGTACTTTAGCACTTACAGCATTAATTACATTGACCCTTTATCTCCCCACTATGTCAATCAACGCTGGCATTCGAGGAATGCGGCATGCTACTGTCTAACAAGTAATAATATCGATTCAATTAACCAGTTTAACAAGATCCCTCACTTCATTCTATCTGATAATTTAAATTAATCTTTTGTTATTGCTATACGGTTAATTGTACTTTAATGAAGTTAGTACTTAGAGGTCTAGTATGGTCGGTAATAATTTATCACGCGCGTTTTTTGCATTCAATCCGTGACATGATTACGAGTAGGTTGGTACACGCGTGGCCCGAGGCTTACAACTTCGCGTAAGACAAAATAAATACCTATAATTGTATATTGGATGGATATTTTCTTTTCATTAAATCGATCATTCAGTTAGTAATGTTTCGTACTTGAGACTATCTTCTTTCTGATTAAATTCGTTGTGAGTTCTAAGACATCTGTAGTTTCTCCTCTGAGACGTCAATAAGCTTCATCGCTTATTGTCAATCTGAGGTCGTATTTGTTGATCCTGGCTACACAGGAGACACATCGGTGGGAATGTGTGGTGGGCTTGACTTGATGTAACGTGAAATGGAAAACGTCGGAAGTGTCGGAACGTCCAAGAATGTAGTATCAATTACCAAATTGCAATAGTTCACCGCATTGTTGGACGAAACGAAACGACTTTAACTGAAACCGGTTGGCCATGTGTTGTATGTAATGTAATTACCATAATAGGTAGTAACTACCGTACGTTTAGTATAATTTTACGATTTATTTTCTAAGTAGCGTAACGAGGTTAAATCAGTAGATGCGTTTCTCATTTATCATTCAGTAACAAATATGCTAGTATTTAGATAATTTATTTAATTATTGTGTAATTGGGAAAAAAATACAAATCATTAATTATTCACTTAAAATTAGTTAAAATGCTCCCATCAGTTGGGGTTGGCGCAGTACCTACTTCTTTTTTTCGCCTATCCGTTATTTCTACGCTTCTTGCACATATACAAATACAAATTTAAATTTCAAATTCTGCTCAGGTGTATCGAAATAACCAAATTTAAAAACAAGAAAGCACCAAAAGTTTGTTGCATTATACAATGTTTAAAGAAAATTTCAAACCCTTACGTGTACAAGAACAATGTTCGCTCGAATAGCCGCGGGCGCGCTGCTCTGAACAACATGGAAAACCCATAAGTCTTAAATATTTCTCTGTCGTCACAATGTTGATAAATGGGTACGCTTGCACTCAATCGGGGGCGTCTGTTCACATCATTCAAATGCTTCATGTTTTGTATTCTACTCCAACAATAAATGAGTTTATTGTGTTCTATTGGATTCAGCTTCTGCTTTTTATATTTTTACTAGCATGGGAAACAAACATTCTAAATGTTGATCGTTGCAGGCGTTTGGCAACCATGTTTTCCTAGCCTGTTGGTGTAATGTCGTATTCTAAGTACTTCTATCTGTACGCTTCATGATCCAGTTATCTAGTTATTTAATTTGTCTATACTAATATTATAAAGAGGAAAGATTTGATTGTTTGTTTGTTTGCATTGAATAGGCTCCGAAACTATTAGATCGATTTCAAAAATTCTTTCACCAGTAGAAAGCTACATTGTCAGGGAGTGACATAGGCTATAGCTTTTCCAGAAATTCAATGTGGTTCCTACACGGGCAAAAAAGCTAGTTTTCTATAATTTTGTTCTTAGTAATTTCGTAGTCTCAGAATACAATCAATGTCCAGTCTGTGTACAAATTAATCATAGGTACATTAGATTCTAATCATGCATTTTTTGTATAGCTAGTATTAAATTGGTTAATAGAATAGTCTTCAATATAATAAAATTCAGTAGTCGTAATAGGAAGTATAGTAAAATCAAATATAAACTGTTATGAGCTAGCTAATGTAATGTAATCAGAGTCTGAAAACCATTGTTATGAAATACGATACATTTATTTTCATTACCATTTCTTTGAAATAAGGTGGCGATGACGACTAGTAATTGTTTAAATGTTTCGAATTGGATTGTTAAATATTGTAATTGATATTATTTGTAAAATGCAGCTTGGCCCAATCGAGTGGCAACGGTTATTTAATCCACACTACTCACGAAGTTGACCGAGGCGAAGTAAGAAGACAAAAAGTTAGACGAAGTGCGCTCTTTATATACTCCTTTTCGCCTAACCTCGGTTCACTTTGCGAGTAGTTCGAATCGAACCACTAGTTCCTGAGATTAGCGAGTTAATAAAAAAAGTTTTAGTTCAACTATACAATTTTAGTAGGTATCTATAGAATTAAGAGTAGATGATGATTTTTCTTATGTACAAAAAAACTGTGATTCGGTAAGTACAATAAAAAGTATTATCGTGTTTTTCCTTATGAATAATAAAAAATCCTTTGGCTCGTATCTATCTTTGGGGAAATATAGATATTATCGTGATGGCATACTTACTGGATATCTTATACATTTTACTTGTTATACCTACAGCCGGATACACACATGAGAAACTCACTATGCCCTCATTTAATGGTATTTTATATAATGGTTTATTACATAAGTCGTTAAAACAAAGACTCATCCTTTAATAATTTTGTACAAAGTAAACAGCATGATAAAATGTTAATTAAAAATATTCTAATTATACCCAGAGTTTACGAGCAAAACAAATCCAATTGACGTTTTAAGTAGGAATCCCCAGTTATTGTTTTAAAGGTTAGGCGTATTTATTTTTAGACCACAGTATAGCGAGTTTATAATAAACAATTTTATAACAGACTAGCTGCCCGGCCCGGCTTCGCCCGGGTACTGTTTCGTTTTTTTTTTCAATCTTTCTGAGAGTTTTTTTTAATATTTTTTTCCGTAAGAACCTTGTACAGAGTATTAGAAAACTACAAAAAAAAAAATCAGCCAAATCGGTCAAGCCGTTTTCATGTTATGTCGTGACAACGGAAAACGGGTTTCATTTTTATATATATAGACTAGCTGCCCGGCCCGGCTTCGCCCGGGTACTGTTTCGTTTTTTTTTCAATCTTTCTGAGAGATTTTCTTAATATTTTTTTCCGTAAGAACCTTGTACAGAGTATTAGAAAACTACAAAAAAAAATCAGCCAAATCGGTCAAGCCGTTTTCATGTTATGTCGTGACAACGGAAAACGGGTTTCATTTTTATATATATAGATAATAACAGATTAAAGAAGTTATTTAACTCTCTCTTTGAAATTCTTCCGTCGTGTCGTGTCAGCCTCATCGTACCAGGTTGCATCTGGAGCGGATGATCTGCGTCCACAGACTTCTGTCCAGCAGATCTCTTCCGACCCCGTGGAATTTGGTGGACGACGAGCCTTTGACTCGATTGTTCCATCTTGTTGGTGAAAGACCAACTTCTAATTACCAACTGCCTACGGTTTTCCAAACTACAATCAGCTTTTCCAGACTTTCGTCGTCTCTGCGCATTTTTGATTAAAGATGTTTGAAAAAATTGCTGTCGATTACTTTTCTGAATAGTTCTATTTAGTATTTCTCTAATTCGTTTTGTACAATGTAAGAGGCACTAGATAGATAATAAACATAGGCAGCTAACCATAAAAAAACAATATTAAAGAAACCTACATTTTGTAGAAAAATACCCAGACACAAACATCATGCACATAATTTTTTGCATTATCATGGTCAAGTATTTTGTTTTGCTCTCACATAGTAGTTACATATTTGGTGTCATCTTACAAATTATCCTTCCATCTCAAGTTCCGCGATGTCACCCGAGTGTTTAGTAGTAATCATAACGGATGGCATTAGCCAACTCATGGGACATCTAACGGGCCCTCTATTATGCCTCAGTCTGAGGCCTCATGTTGACTTGAAACTAACGTGTCTTCCCACGGATTTATATCGAGGTCGCGCCCACAACTCTGAGGTCGTTTTTGTACTTGAGAATTATTATATTAACTATTATAACATTGGTTAATTTTAGCATGTGTGTGGTGTGGACATGTGATTCATTTAATGTAATTGCTTTATTATTATTTAATCAAAGGCCCCACATACTAACGTCAATAAATTATGTAGTTCATACAATATGGTAAATGGTTTCCAACATAATTTCAGAAATAGCGCATTTGACAATAAACCAAAAATATATAAAAACTTCATAATGTTTCTTCATCTTCACTATTAAAGTGTAGCTCTTGAAGGAACATCTTAAATAGTTACTGCATTACAGTAGCAAGAACGTGGTATTTACGGAAAGGTGCTAATTAATTGCCTTTATAGAATGTTTGCTTTTGAAATAGAATGTTGTGTGTGTGACTTCTATGTTTGTTTTTCGTTTTGACTTCTTTCTGATCAATTTTATTGTGAGTTCCATCTAAGACAATTGAGTTTTTCCCCAGGGATGTCAATAAGTTTTACCTTTACTGCTTATTGTCAATTTGTGCTCGCAGTATTTAATTCTGGCTTAAGCGGTGGGAATGTGTCTTGTCTTGTCCTAATTGTATGCTTTTGTTGCAACACTTGCAACTTGATAGATATTTTAAGTCATCCGAAATTTAAATTTTACATAATTTAACTTTAACATGTTATTATCTCTACTTTTTTCGTTAAATACTACTTGTTTTCCTTTAGTCAAAAACCTGTTTTTAATTCTGGCGGATCAAGGCAACGGAAAAATCAATCATAATTTATACCATTTGGTGTAAATACTGAAATTGTACAGGAAGCTACTCAGTTCGTTTTTGTAAACAGGATAAAATTATATTTCATTTTGTAAAGATCTACTTTTAAAGTCATCTTGTCATTAAATAAATTAATGTTTTATTTTTAGGATTCGCTCTATCCTAATTACCTACATTCAACACAATTGTATTAATTGTTATGAATAAAATAACAAATTGGTTGAATTATAATAAACTCATGAATTTTTTCCATGTTGTTGTCAATATACATTTGCAAAGCCAAGTGGCAAATGTACCTGGCTGTAACTGTCAGATAGAGCTAATTCATATCATAGTTGACACAAATTGTGTGAATGTGAATCACATAAAAATAAAGAACGAAAATTTCAATATTTGAGTGATGTCTTTAAGTGTCATTATCTTTCTTTATCTCCAACCAGCCTACGTAGGAATTCCCTAACTCTTACTAATTGGTACGAGTAAGAACCGGGCATAAGATCTGAAATAATTTACTACTAGCTCTTATGTTGTAATTTTGCGTGGAATCTGTACATTCTAAACATAGATATCTTAAAAATACCGTTACAAAGCTAGGGGACATAGTATATTTTTAGATTGTTTTGTTTGTAAAGAGAATACGCAGTCAAATATCGAAACAGACCTATTTCAAGCTCTTTCGAATGTTAATTTTCCTGTTTTCGATGGCATATTGTTTAACTGATTGACCGAGGTTCATAAATTACGCAGTTCCGTTTATAATATTTTTAGTGGTACCTATTAATTATTGTATAATATCGATTAAATATCTACCATTCATATTTCCAAGTGTTATATTTCTGCCTGAATGTTTAAAGTCCATATTATTAAAGTGATTCATCGGCTTCTTTTTTTACGTCTCCATCGTCACCGATTACTCAGACTTGTCACAATATAAACAGCCATTGATCATCGTATTTATGCAACAAGTCCGAGCCGATTAATTCATGGAATCTAAATGATTATTCATAGAAGTCAAAGTTCTAATTTTGCTTGTCGGAAGCGTGGCAGTAAGGTGTGTTAGTGTCAGTCTACAAACCCCTAAATGTGGTCATTGTGTCGCCTTTCAAACACGCCCTTAACTAGGGGCGATGTTACGATTGTAGGTCATAATATCAGTTCACCTTATCGATTTTTTGTATACTCGTTCTGATTAGTTTACAATACAAAACTGTTTATTATAAATTTTACATTATAAACGGACCATGTGTTAAAAGTACAATATGCGGTCTTATCGCTAAACAATTTCTCCAGACAATCTGTGAGTGAAGGAAAGTTGTTATTACATAGTCGAAGCAGATAATTCTAATATTATCATACATCTTCTTAAAGGTGCTCCTTCACCACGAGCATTCGCGTGTAATGTAACATTTTAGATTCGACTTTGAGCATTACATTACTACCTCCCTGACTGACGAGCGTTCGCCTCCCTCACTGCTGTAATGCTCGAATCTGAGCGTTACATTACACGCGAATGCTCCCGGTGAAGGAGCACTTTTAAATAAATAATCTACATACATATGAATAACAAAAATATTTTTAAACTTATAATAATTTCCTTATATGTTCATCAACTGTCAAATTAACAAAATTTCTTGTAATTATTAAAGTTATTAATAGTCTGCTCTCAAGAGGAATTGTGTTCGTGAGTAATCGTTTCGGATAATAAAATAGAGATTTTCCCTACAAGTCCAACCTCTTGAGTATCTATTAATAAGAGCAGAACATAAGTAAGCTATTATCATGAAATGAGACATTGGGTTTTCCTTGTAAAATCAACTGTAATATTCAAAGAAAAAGAAATGGCTGTTAGCCATGTTTTTCTTGATAATTTACACAGTTCTTCACAAGAAAAATTTATTGTTGTTGTCAGCCATATAATTCTCTTAAAACTAAGGAATAGGTATGGAGAAATGCCAAAACAGTCTTATATGTTCACTAGTGAAACCCGCGCAACTTCACCCGTGAACCGCTTTCCCGTGGGAATTTCGAAAAATCCTTTCTTAGTGGACGCCTACGTCATACAAAGATTACACCCTCCAAGTTTCAGATTTTTATGATGAGCGGTTTAGGCTGTGCGTTTATTCTCAGTCAGGACAAAGCATTTTATATTATAGTTTTCAATAATTGATCTTTCTATTGTATGGATAAAAACAAACTACGATTTAAATTGACCGACTCCAAAACAGTAGTAGACCGTAATGGCGATGGGAATAACCTTGTATTTTAAAATAAGATAGTGAGATGCGAAATTGGAATTTATTTTTAGATACAAACAAGGGGGACTTCTTACGTCATCTCAATAGGACTATTCACGGTAAAATCCGAAGTATTACGTCGCTTGGGGTATAAAATGGAGTGACACAATGGACGGAAATCATCAATCAGTGGTCCTCACCCACGACGAGAGGGTCCACAATTGTTACTGTCTGCAAATATAGCCGTGTCCCCTTCGTCTTAAGTCACCGTTTAATCGTCTAGGTCAAAGGCCTGTTGGAATATCGAATGCTTTGTAATACCCGCTCTCGTGATTACAAGTAGTTTAGGCTGAGTCTAAGGACAGTTTGGTGTTTTTTACTATCAATGTCTATCTGCGTTTAATACTTAACTTGCTGTGCCCGTGACTCTGACCGCGTGGTGTTTCAAAAAGATAAAATAAGATGATTAGAGCGTACTCTTCCACTCTCCAATGCGGACTGTCGTCCATAGACAACAGATGGGACCGATCCGACCAACACGGCTTATCGTGCCCTCGAAATATACAAAGACTGGCCCCATCAGAAGATTGGCTAGGGTCGACCTTGCCTAACATGTGTGTTCGTTTTAGAGTGCGACACACAGCGACGCTCTCACCCTCCATAATATACATACAATATTATAATATGATTTTTTTTGCGGTCCTCACTAACTATAAGTTTGATTCGGTGATTTATCTTTCCCCTATATTATCGTATCCTATCACATCCGGCTCCTACCCGCTCCCATTTGTAGAGGTGACGGGTAATATCTGTTTTTGTGGTAAGTAACCACAAAAACAGATATTCAATGTCCCATTTATAATATTAAATAGGTGTAAAATTGAAATTTTCTCAAGAATTTGTTGTGTTCTTTAACCGCTGAACGGGCTTACCTTATAATATAAAAATGAATCGCTAAATTCCCACGGGTTAAAAATTCTGAAGCTAAAATTTCCCACGGGAAAATGGGATACACGCAAACACGGTTTCGCTAGTATGATATGAAAATATTATGCCATACAGTAGAAGATTTAAGGTTTTTATATCAGAAACTGCGGACGTCAAAGTGTAATTAATTCCAGAATATTTATAAATGAGTAATGAAAGGAATAATTACTGTAAAAGATTTTTTGCATCTTTAATGTCTTTCATGATCATTCGCCAAAATTCGACACTCGCTGCTGGGTACGGGAACTACGGGACACTTGTTTTATTACATTTTAACACTGACTTGTCGCCGAGCGATGTCCTCTATGTAAAATGTATACTGCACTAGCACTTCAAATAGTCCCAGTTGGTTAACCCACCTACATTTAGGTAATAATGGCCTCGCTCAATTTCGGAAGTGCCAATTCGCAGTGGCTTACAATGCGCAAGGTCGCTATGTGGCCGGTTTTGCTCAGTTAACCTATTACTGAAAGTGAATGTATTATTTTTCTACATCATCTATATTACAATGATGTTATATTTAAAAAAAATGATAGGTTGTAAGTGGATCTAAAATTGCACCGTAAAATTCCGACATAAGTTATGTTTTTGTTTTGATCAGAATTCCATCAGAATCAGTTCGTCGTATTCCACGTATCATCTGTGCGTTATTATGTATGTATGTCATTTGTAAAATGCAAAATGATACCTAACCAGTCCATTTGTATGATCATTGGTAATATCATATTACCAACATTTCTTGACAGATTGAAACATTAATATTTCCTAATGACGTCAGAGTTGTGACATGATGTATTTGGACATTGCGCCCATTACTTTTGAGATTATTATACTTTAAAAGTAAGATCAGTAGTACTTACCAATTCTGTTGTAATTGGGACAATCTCAGCGGGTGTTCTTTTGTGTCGCACGGAATTGTAAACATTTCGTTATGAGTTTCAATTTGGTTACTTTTTTGTATAATATTAAAAATTGTATAAGAAATTGTCGTCACACGTATTGGTCTTTTTCTATTAATTTTTGGCTACCCATTGTCGTCAACGAACTTATAGGTAGTTGTTTTATTTCAATCTACTAGCTAAGCTGGATATAGGCTTTTCCCAATGTTTTCTCGATCCTTCGCCTTCCGCATCACGTTTTGAGGTCGTCTGGCCATAGTGACCATCTTATGCTTTGCTTCACCAATCGCTCTACTACCTCTTTCCTCCGCAACTTGCCATCGCACGGCAAATGTGCCTGGCTCATTGTCACTTCAGCTTGCTGACTTTATTTCTTCTATACTCTAAACTATAGCTGTACTAAAATCGCGTTGTTTAGCTCCAAAAATATTTTTACCGTCTATTGACATTTCTCACCGAAATTGTTATTGTTGCGTTGTTACCCAAAAGGTAGCACTTTAGCAGCAGCTATTGCCCATTGAAAATAACAATCGCCCCTACATTTGTAACATAATCCATTTTCACCAAGGCCTTACGTTACGTGGTTTAAGGTTTAGACCCAAGGTTTATGAGTCTATTTCTGCATTCTATTGAATCAATTTCAAAATTATAATTGTACTTGTATCAACTTAATTATTATAAATTGGTATTATGCCTACCTAATTCAAGGTTAGGTTGTTGATATTGTTATATAAAGTCTAATACAACGAGGAATGCATTCAATAATACGCTTGATTTTTAATTACAAATTAATTGGTATTAGGAACGCTATGAAATTGCCTATGATGTAACGTCTTCCGTCTTCATATAAATCGCATAGATAGAAGAATTTCGTTATTATTGAATACTAATTGATTTTTTTGATATAACGTTTGTTGATGTTTTATCCAATGATGTAACATATTTTTTCGAGTAAAAAAAATTTAAAATAAAACTAGAACAATTCATGAGGTTCGATGTCACCCCAATGTTTTTTTATAATTATAGACGTCATGCTAACTGGTTTTTACATTCTATTGTGTAGGAAGTCTGCTGCCTTTATTGTATGGGAGGAAGCAGACGTTTTTGAGTGCTGAGGAAACGTCATTGTTTAGAAGGGACAGAGGAGGGATTATGGCGACGCAGCCAATGAGATTGCTTCATAGATTTTTATAGCTATTTAAAAAAAAGGAAATCTATGGTTATTTAGCCCTTGCTACTTTGATTTAGATGAATAGTGTATTAAGTCGAAACACGCCTCTTTACTTTAAAATGTAATCGTAATGGGAATCGAGATCCTAATAACGAAATGATACAATTTATTTTCCTGAACTGCGGTTTGGGATACAATATATTAAATTCGAGTAAAGCATGTTTTGTTTTCCGGGATTTTTGACTACGGTAACTGTACCACATTCAATTTAAACCCATAACATTGTTATAGTGGCCCGTATTGCGTGACATGTCATACTATTATGGTTACAGAACAAAGAGAGGAGGGTTGACATCGTTTGATATCTCCCTCGGCGACATACATTAAGTATAATTGAATTGATTAATTTATTAAATAAATACGTCATGAATAAATAGTTTAACGGCCGAACCCAAAATGCGATCTCAATCCTCTATCGATGATTGACGGAAGTAAAGATTCGTTGTTTACTTCCATAGATTAAAAATACAATGCCTATATTGGTTAAAGAGACGCGTAATGTGACTGTTTCAATCGAACATAGAAACAAAAGTTTAGATCGCATATTGGGCCCGAACCGATTGAATTGTATAAAATGTGCATTAAAAATTACACTTTATAGTTTGTCGATATAAATACGAATAAAAAATACATTGCAGCCGTCTATGTACTGTGCAATAAAATAATTGTTGCTTATTTCTGTGAAACTTTCGAAATGTGTTACTGTTGTTACAGCATTACTACACATTTTTAGTGTCAAGTATCAATATTGGTTAAGTGGAATATTTACCACATTTTCGACATAACACTTCTCTGAAGTTACCTAACCTGGTAGAACCTAAGATTAATAATATCCTTATATTTTAGACTTCATCTTCGATCACAAAGAATGCCATTGATACAATACATATATGAATATTTTATACAGATTTAATTGCATTAAATAATGATGGGTAGATATAAGAAGTATTAGCAATTCTTTTTCTACCTTTACACGAGTATTTTGTTTATAAGTAGTATCAAGATTTTATTACTTTTAATACACGTGCTCGCTTACAAGTCAACCAAAGCATACATGTATTGTTTTACCGCCATGCATATCAGTTGCGATTGTATAAAAAAAATTGCTATTGTACTCGCAAGATGCAACATTGCATGTGATAAATGAAATTTTGCTATTTTTTTTAAATGTATTTTTTCATCTGTCCGCCATCTGCGAATTTTATCTACCAATGAAATCAATCCGGCAGATGTTGGAGTCACTGGGGACCAATCAGTGGTGATGTTTAAGGCAGCTGTTAACACAAGCTCTCATGTTTTTATATTCGCGTGTACTGATATGGGGCTCTTTTATTTTTTGTTTATGGCGAAAATTTACGAACTGCTAAATCATACTTGTCCGCATATGCTAAACAGTTTTGACGCCTACTACAGTACAGACTTATAATGCAGCATCACATGCGTATAAACACAAGTGAGGTGACCTTTGTTTGTTGTTTAGTTGTGTTTATTTACATATTCAAAAGTTTTCAGTAATTTTGCTATTGTTTTCACACAGATAATGATTGTTATTTGCATACGTTTTTGCGCATATTCCACACGAGATTGCATATTAATAATTACGTTTCGAGGATGTTTATTTAATTCCAAATAGGCCTATTTACTACTACCAATGTTTAAATAGAATATAATTTATTTGCAATACACAAACAAAATTAATATACGCATTAGGATAAGTTACATACTAGTCTTGTGTAGGCCAAGGCGGCTTTATTGCTTTCAATCATTATGTATATTATCACAGAAATAGTAAATATTAAATTTATTATAATTCTGGTAGCTGTGAAGTGTTTTTGTAGTACCTACGTTCTTAATACTTAAAAAATGAGTCAAGCTTCTCATGGCTTCTCAGAATAGTTCGTTGGGAGTAAATGTTCAATATTTCGTACAAACCAGTTTTGACATTTGCAGAACGTTTGAGGTCATTTAGTGCAATAGATAACTTGTTTTGAAGTTTGTTTTTGTGATACGTTACGTTCTAAATAAATGTTTAAGTAATTCATTTATTATCTATGAGTGTAGTAAGTGGTATTTTTAGACTTTTTCAAACTATTACGACTTTAAATGTTAGCTAATATGCATTAGTAGGACAGTCAAGTAAAGGACACAAGGTCTCTAGTAAGAGGACTTCAATTGGTGACTATTGTTAGAATGGAGAGATAATAGTCTATATTTTTATTATCACACGGTTTTGCCCCATATAGCCAATGTGTCGATGATGAGGAGGATTACCAATGTATGTCTATTCCCTACTAACAGGTTGACATGTCCAAAACCCTTTTGAGGTATCGGGTGTACAGAAGCAATGGTGATTTCTGACTAATGTTATAAAGCTGAATAATTTGTATGGTTGAACGCGCTAATCTAAGGAAGTACTGTTTGGATTGAAAAATTGCCCATTTATCGAGAAAGGCATATAACATCACGGTACCACAATACTATGCAGACGTAGTTGCGCGGGTCGGCTAGTATTTATTACATAATAGGATAGTGAGTGATACAGTCTAAACCTTGTTTCTTTTGACTTGACCAATATAGTAAACAATCTTAGCGTGTCTTTTTATTCAAATATCCATGTGTAAAATCGATAAATCGCCAAAATTTGAAGAGTGTTGTTTTAAATGCCATTTCTAACTATATCATTATTATTTGGGTGTGAATGATAATTTTAATTGCATATTTTCGTTAAAAAGACATGCTAAGATTGTTTACTACATTGGTCAAGTTAAAAGAAACAGGGTTTAGTAAAATAGTGCTATAGTGAAGTGAGTCTGATGCTAGGTTTATGGCATATACTCCCCGAGCGGTAGGGCTGCCTCTAAGACATTTTTCCAGCGTTAAATAAGGTTGAACAATACTCATAATAGGTATAAGTTTCTATACTTTCTCAACAAATGTTTATTCTCCGATTTTTTTTAACCTTACGTTACCACGATGATGACGTAAAAGATTTCATATTGCATAATAGTACAATTTTATAATACTTCTAGTAATTATTTGTAATCTTTTTGTTAATCTCTCTAAAATGAAAGGGCTGCAATGTTATGTAATTTAATGTCTTTATTATGATTTTTATGTTAATTTTTGAGAAACATTAAGATACATATTAATCTACTGTAAGCGGAATAAAAGATTACCAGCGAGTTGTACAAAAAGATTCGTCCAAGAATATTTAATAAGTCTTTCCGATTTTTTCTTACTATTGTCAGAGTAAGATATGTGTAAACTTTACAATATACTAGTAAACCCGCGCAACTTCGTTTGCGTGTTTATTTATGCACAGCAGCGCCATCTATATCAGACTTGATGAAATCCTACTGGAATCGCGTATTTTTCGGGATAAAAACTACCCTATGTGTTAATTCAAGGTATCAGCTACCTACGTACCAAACACCATAAACATTGACCCAGCCATTTGAGCGTGAAGAACTAACAAACATACACACAACTGCCGCCTTTATAATATTAGTAGGATTTCTTCAACTCACCGAAGCGAAGGTATGTAAGTAATGAAATAAATAAATCTATCATATAGATATCTATTGTCAGTCATAGATTAGGAAGAAGAAAACTTTAAATTTATGTAACGTAGTTTTAATTTTTACATTCTACAGTTACAAAGTGTTAACAGTACACTGTAGCTAGGATGAAATCGCATAAAACCAGTGTCAAAGAAGCCATACGTGTAATAGAAATAAAGCTGCAGTAAATAAGCTGAATGGGCTCAACATTTTATTAGATTAGAGCCGGTAGGTACCCGCATGACGTGTCTATCCGCATTTTGAATTCTTTTTTTAAAATATTATATTTAGATTTCCATAGTTTTATTTAGATTATTTTAGATAGTGATCGAGGTCACCTTGTAAGTAAAATGTATGTGCCAGGCGAACTCGCTCTTCCATAATAGGTATTTACTAGTTAAGTTAGTGCTAATTCATTATACACATCAAATATAGTACCTAGGTATCTAAAATTAAATTAATCGAAGCACACGCGTTTTTGTCACCCACGATACATGGCTTGCTAATGTATGTAGTTTGAAACTAATTTTCTAATTGGAAGCAGATACACGTAAATAAAGTCTTTATGGGGCTATGTATTATCGCATATTTTTATAGACGCTTTTTACTAAGGATTTGAATAATCCTTTTTTGTGGTTGTATTTGATAGATATGCTTACCGTTATACCCATTGCTACATCTCAAGGCGCAGCTTCCCATACAAGCCTTCCATCATGTCACATGTGAGGTAGATTTTGAGCAGCTCTACCTGTGTTACCGTTTTACTGAGTTAGAAACGGACTATTCTGGATATTGTCCAAAACATAGGGTGAGTCGATTTGACATTTATTTATTTTTATCAGCTACAAGTTAATTACGTCACCAAAAGTTTAATGTTAGGTCACACACAATACTTCTTAGGATATTTTTAAACATGTGAAATACATTATAATATACCTACTTCGTTGTACGCACGTATTCCATGTAAAATGTGTTATTTGTTACACTTGGTAAAGCGGAATCACATTTAACACAACACCTGTCTGACGTTAAAGAAACACCTTAAATAAATAAACATGTATTATGTTGCTATGTGCTACATATATAGATGTATTTATTAAAAGAGATAGGGCACAGGCGCACAACGGATAATCTGCTCAAATCGTGAGTGATACCCCCGGTATTGCAAGCGTCTATCTATAGGCTACGGTGATGCTTACCATCAGGTGGGCCGTATGCTTGTTTGCTAACTTTGTGGCAAATTAGATAAAAATATTAATATATTTTTTAAATGAACTATTCCATTAGTTGGTCTGTTAGCCTGATGTATGACATAAAAACGATCCTATTTTGTATTATTTAAATTAATGTTGTTGCAAATATCTATTGGTTAACTTTCGCAACAAATTATTACGGTATGGAGGCCTCTTGGGAATAAGTTGCTTAATCTAATTTAATTGGCACGGAGCACCCGCTTCGCATGTCGATGTGACCGGACAACTATAAACTTATTATGAAATTACTTGTGACTAATTGGTTTTAGACAAAGATAGAGAAGAACAAACAACCCATGTCCACTTAAAGATCGAGTTATAAATTAGTTCTAATTACCGACAACTTAAAGTGCCATTGGAAGCACGAAAGAGCTTGAGTTTTTTAAAGTCATCCAAATACTGTCGTTACTTGCACTTCAGACTGTCATTATTACAACCAAATCTTGTAGGTTCTGAATGTTGTCTACAGATGACATTAGTCGTTAAACCAAGTTAGTGACCGTGATGTGTCATGAACACAAACGCCAATTTACTCCCAGTTGGAAAGAAGAAGTACTATTACAAAGTCCAAAATTAAAGTTAATTACGAGATCAAATTGTTTGTTTAATACGCGGTGATTAGTTCACAGGTAAGTGATAACAAAATGAAGGGCACACGCAAAGCCCTTCTAAATTATTGGAAGGAAATCCGCGTCCGTGGTAGATTATGCTCTCCAGCCTTTATGAAGTCTTGGTATTTGTATTTACTACGAAATACAATACATTAAACATTGATCAAACCTAACTCCATGAAAACGATTTGTCTATATTTCGATATTTAATTCATATAAAATAACATACATAATATTTTTTTGCGAGTTATATTCTAAGATCACTAATTTATGTGTGTTCTTCCTGTGGAATCGGCATGTCTTTCTTTTTGTATTTTCCTCGTGGCAGACGTCACTCCTCCTCTACTTTGTTGTTTGGGGAAAAGAAGGTATGATAGGTTTTTTTATGTAAGAGGTTGGCAAACGAGCATGATCTGATGTTAAGTGATCACCGCCACCCATGGAGCACAGATCTGTCACCAATCCCAAAATATCAAAATATTTTGTTCCTAAGCTTATACTTATCAGTCTTATCCACGCTGTAATTGATTGTCTCTAATTATTATGCTTAATAATAATTAACACGTAGATAAGTATAATGTATGAGACAATCATCTAATCTATTTCAAGATGAACTTTGAAAGAAGCGTACATTCGTTATCAAACTGGTTTATCAATCCGGATCAAAGTGTGTTAATTACGCTATTCGGTGTTTTTTTTTTTTCGTAACACTAGTATTATTGCATGGAATTAAATCTATTTTCGCAATATTCTGAATTTCGTTAACATTTGTGTTGTTCTGTAATCTATAAAAAAGTCAATAGGCCATCATCATCGTCATCAAATCTCATCATCATAATAATGGTACCAATTGTTTGAAGATTCTACTCCCTAAATGTTTCATTTCATTCGGTAAGGGGCATCAAGTTTTGACACTGGACGCACCGAACGCACGCAGCATCATGTTTGAAATATCATCCGACACAAAGACAGCGATGTATTTCAAAGAAATACATAAAAAGTAGAGTCTCTTGCTGCTACTGTGTGGAATCAGTCATGATTTTTTAACACAAGCGCAAAAGTGACAAATCTGTGGACTAACTAAGCACCCTCAGTAAACGAAGTTTGGCGCCAAGCGTATTAATACGTCGGGCCACCACAGAACAAAATAATTTAATAGTGCCTACTTCTCCTGCTCAAGTTTATATCTATTAGGTCTCAAAAGTTCGGGGAACCACAGATTGAGAACTTGACGAGAGATTGAGTTTTGTTTTTTTAAATTTGTTCAATCATACTACCTATACCTTTCTATAGTGTGTAAAAAAATCGGGATATTTATTTAATTGAAGTAGATTATCCAAGTCAATTTACATAAACGGATACGGTTTGTCTATTTATTTTTACTAGAAACAAGTACTATTGTATTGTGCCTGTGAATGAAATAGAGTGCGACCATTTTAAAAACCTTGAGCCTGCAATGGAAATGGAAACTATCAAGCGTATGTAATAAAGAGATTGTTTAATTAAAGCGAGTTAAACAATATAATGACTGTTACATACGGACACATGAAAAAACAATTAGTTGCACCAGAATGTTAACAACTTATTGCAAAAGTATGATGTTTATCTTTATTTCGGTATGTTTTTGTAAATAAACTTTAAACCGTACTTTAAAATTTTCCGGGTTTCATCTGATAGGTAAAAGAAAAGATGACTTGAAGACTGATGGCAAGATGACATTCGTAACTTTAAAATATTTTAAAAGGATTGTTGTAGAAAGATGTAATATTTTTGCTTGGATATTCAATATTAATAAAGGACTTGCACCTAATAATTAACACAATGCTAAAGAATGGAAGAGATAAGGAATAAGAAAATCATCACACTTCAACAATAAAAAAATACGTAATTTTTTCTTGCTTCGTGTGTCATAAGAGGTGACTATTTGTGTTAGAAGTTGTGAATTGGTCAGTCGATGGATCAAACACCCGTTGTAATGATTTTCCATCTAGCCCGAAACGAGGGCTGAAAAGCATTAAATATTCAGCAGTATTCACTATTTCTTTTTGGTGTTAACGTGTCTATGTGAGTGACTTCCCTGTGGGAATTTCAGTTTTACCGGAAATCGGGCGTGAAACGCCACGGGCCACGGCCTAAGGCGTGATCCTATGTAAACCAAATTTAACATATATTTTGTAACTGGGCTAATGAGATTACTGCGGGGTCATAAGAATCGTTAGCCGAAATGACATTGGCGGATATTTTCGTTGGTGTAGTATATAATCTTTCGTTGATAAATTACTTCCGTGCTAGAATTAAGGTATTTTGAATTGTTGCATCATCTGTACAATACTGTATCCATTCAATGTAACGTAAAAGACTTGTAGCAAAAATAGAAAGGATGTGAATACTATTAGCTTTTTATATATGACAATGATTTTATTTAACGTCAGGAAAATGCGTTTATAGCAAATCCTGTTTAGGGTTTGTCCGGCAATCTGATCCGTGATAGGACTACTTATGAGTCGGAACGAAGAGATTAAACTACGAGACATCTTAGAAAGACCTGATAGAAAACATTCACCGTTTCTCATATATATGTATATGTATGTTGGTCACTCCTAAATACGCACACTGTAGTAGTAGTACAATTTTAGATGCGTTACCGTAAGTGAGTTACCCTAAAAGAGTTCGGATATAATAAATTGACAAAAGAAAATTATATGTTTAAATGCTATTTACTTTAAGATAAATTGAATCGTTGTGATAAATAAATACATTTTCATGAATACAAAGTGGTAGTCTCATATAAACTGTTCGTTATAATGTCTCTACGATTAATACAAAGCGCCACAGCTCTAACCCGAATACGTCAGTTTGCCATCTAATTCAACATTAAGGTTTGTTTGTACGCCACTCATTCCATTACACTGAGTTTGTTTATTTAGCTCGGTTCTACAATCACATTTGACATGCTTACTAATTTATTAAAAACACTTTTTCCACTTAATGTTAATTTTCCACTTAATGTTAATTTTAGTGAAGCATGTTTTTTTTATTTTATCTTTTTGTTTATTTTACATTTATCCTAATTTATAAATACTCTTTTTCTTTTCCACTTATACTAGTCGCCGATTGAGTCGCGCAGACGTAAAACGAAGTTCGAAACTAATACTAAACTTATTACTCAGTGCATAACGACAATCGATTTTTAATTGTTTTATAAACCGTAGTCCAAATTTTGGCGCGTACTGTGATGTTTTTTTTGTTTCGCACTTTGCGCATAGGCGTCAAAATGTCATTCGTCAGGGCAAACTTGTGACATTCAAAATGTTCCGACTGTTACTACAAGCAGTCATAATGATAGAATAATTATTTTATTTTCTGGGTTTTTATATAAATTACAATATGTAGGTAGATGTCTGATTTCCTTAATATTAATCATATACAAAGATTTATTTTTATCGATAAAAAAAATCTAAAGTAAAAAAGTGTAAGACAAGTCGCTATAACAGCGCGTGAGACCGTCAAAATAGCGCCAAATAGTTTTGAGTTTCGCTTACACCATTTTATAAGAAATTCATGCCTGTTCTCATGTTATACCTTTCTTTTTAGGGACAATCCTAAATGTGTCATTAATTTCAAAAGGTTTCTGTGCTAATCACTGATAAAAAAATAAGTTTTAGTAAGTAATGAAATTCAAGAAGACGAGATAAAGTATATGAAAGAATCTGAGGTGTATAATGTGAGACAGCAAGCACCAGCAAGTGTTAAAGTTCCCGTCGTTTGTCAATGATAATAATTGTTAACCATCTAAATATTATTAATCACATTGTTTGAATATACATAAGCTGTGTGAGAATTTTCGCTTAGGAAAGTTTGACGAGATAAAGCGTCATAACGACAAGGTCGAAAGAGAATCACTTTCACTCAACAAGTTGTAAGCACAGCTTGCGTTTCAAGCCCACCAACCAGTTAGAAGCATTAGATTATGATAGAGATCGTTGCAATTATAAGCAGTTTTCATATTAGATACGAGGGCGACACTGAAAGTTTTTAGAACTGACCACTTGTAAACAATATAATTAAAAAGTGGTCGCACTATTCTTACCGATGATCTGCGTGAGGGATGGCTTTCTACGGCGACGACTGAAGTTAACATCAGTGTTGTGCGGCGTATGATAGAGAATGACAAACGAGTGACCTATCAGCAAATTCGGACAAGCTTAGGCATCGGTATGAGTCAAGTGCACAGAATCCTCCATGAACAGATAGCGGTTTTATTTATTTATTTTTTATATATTTTGGCAAAAAGTTTTATTTATTTTATTGACTTTGTACGAGAGAATTAGAATTATATTTACAGATAGCGGTTAGGAAGCTTTGTGCCCGGTGGATACCTCATAATTTGACCGATGCCCAAAAACTCCGTCGAAGAAACCACTAAACACGAGTGGGAAAACTGCTTTGCTCAGTGGTTTCATCGGATGCAACGATGCATTGATGTGATGAGACACTATTTTGAAAAGATATAATAAAACTGATAACTTTTATTTTTGCCCTGTTTTTGATTTTCTAAGAACTTTCCGTTTGACCCTCGTACTGTACTATCTACTTCATAACCACAAACTTTCGAGTTTATAATATTATACATATAGGAATAAAGATAGTATGACAGTTCGGTGGATAAGGAACGTATTAACCGACTGGTCCCCGGTTCAGGGATTTAAACCAGGGATGAAGGTACACATCCGTGAGGAAACCTGCACGTCCAAGAAATAATATTTCAAAAGACGTGTTTGAATTAGCCTAAAATAGGTCTGGTTAGCCCTCTGCGTTGTGGAGGTCTGATGGCGGCAGATGGCGGCTTCACGTAAAAATCATTATCTTTGCCAATCCCTTAGGGTTAGGTAATGGATTCCGTCAATCCTAATAAATTAGCGAACGGGAAAACGCTAGAAGGAAGTAGGAGTGTAATCGATTTGTAGTTATTAAAATTGAATAGTGTTATATTTCATTTTCATACTACCTCTTTTTTTCTAAACTTCATACCACACCCACGCGCTGATTGAGGTAGACCTTGGAACATTTGATACATTCATTACATACTATATTAGGTAGCTTACTGAATGTAGACTACCTTACTCCATTCGAATGTCTTATTTTAATACAGTAATACTAAGCGGAGCCCAGCTCTACACTACTTGCAAAGTTGACCAAGGCGAAGTTGGAAGACAAAGAAAACTTAGACGAACCTCTTCACACTTCTATGCTAATCTCGGGAAACGTCTCGTATAGTTCGTTCAACGTTATAATGGAACAACCAGTGAATTTTGTGTTTGCATTGGAGAGCCTAAATCTTGAAGAAGTTTCTGGGCTATTTAGTCAAAAACTTAAGAGTGTAAATAAAAGGCGGACGAAGGCGCGGGCAGCGGCTAGTTTCGTATAAAAGTAATGAATAATTGCAGCTGTCAACAACATTTTCGTCTGAATCTATCGAAGCTATTCAATGAAGCCATCGCTTTCACCAATGTCCGTCATAATGAAGTGTTGAATAGTGCCCAGTCGAATCAATTCACCATTGTTTGATTACTGACGTACGCGCGTCATGTTTTGAAGGCCTTCACAATCCTTGTTGCAATGCAATGCATAGTTTTGAATGTAATCGCGATTTCAATTCAATAACAATTTTAAGTTCAATCTGTTGTTACAAATAAAAATTGTTTCTTTCTTTCAATTAAACTATGATTAATGTCAAATCGTAATTCAAACTTTTGAAACAAATTTTTACTTGTTTAGTGATTTCATTTAGTTCATAAATTGACAATGCAATTTAAAATCTACGAAACGAGAAAATTCTGATATCAATCGATCGAAATTCCTTTCATAGTAAGTTTGTTGGTTCGCTCCCAATCTCCAACAGTAAATTATAACTTAATATACTTATCTTCATGTTAATAATTCTTATCTTCTTCTCCTGTATCTTCGATCACAACCTGTAATGGTAAATATATTAAATCATGGTTCGACGATTTATTTAATTTTATGACGTGCCTATTTGCTTGCGTCAATTCACTTCAAAGAGATCTCTGATCGTCGGCCTCTTTGTTAAATAAATGATGGGAATAGTTCAAATGATAAAAAATTAACGAGAATGACAGTTTTATAGCAATCGTCGTCTTCAGTATATTAAAAACTTCCTTGAAGTAACTTTAATAGTTAGGAATAAATTCATGTTAAATTCCATACCAACTATTCAAGGTTATGTTATACCAGCTTTTGTTTTGGTATCTGTGCTGGTATTTTCTGAAGCCACGTGCGTGCGTCACAACAATAAGTGTAAAAACATGGTTCTAATTGAAATCAATAAGGCGCCTGTTATTATTAAGTGGTGTGGCAATTTGCTAAATCATTTGTAATGATACTAAACTCTTGGCTTCGTTTCTTTTAAATAGTTTGCTTGCCTTGCCTCGGATATAATTGAATAATAACACATTTTCCAATTCGACAGTTGAATGCTAATCAGATTATGCAACGGTTGAATTGACTTGTTATAGTTCTTACTTCTGCACGCGAGGTCTCTACTTTGTGTGTATTTAACTGATTTATGACCCCCTTTTGTGCCCTACCATGTTATTTTACGCATGAATTTACAAAATTCTAAATAAATAACATCATCATTAAGTTTTCCTACTATAGGGGTAGCCTACCGACAATCGACCGGTTCATCGCGTTTTTAGTTCAGTCGAACGTGAGGCAGAAAACATAAGTTTGATATACCAATAAAGAAATTAAAATAGATACTTACGTATTTTAAATACGTAGAAAAGACTGCGTCATATAATGTCTCCCAACTGCTGAGTGAATCATCTTCTCATTTCAGTTTCAAGATGTATTTATTGATAGATAGCGCAAGGTTTGAATAGGGTTGGCCACTCCTGCCCTTGCCCTCCTGTCATTTCTATTCTCACCTTTAGTCGCTATTTGCAAGCACTTAAAAACTTCTGCTTGAAGAAACAAATTTATTTCTGTTAAACAGGTAGTATTAGTCGTGCTCAGTCGGGGATGATATACTAGTTAAAAATGAAGAAGCGAAGTGAAAGCTTGTCTTTGTGATATAATGTGCGTCTCATTGAGTTTCCTGCTTTAGTCGATGTGTGAAATTGTAAATGACACAAGATCTTTAAACACACTATGACGGTTATGAAATGAGGCATCGATTTGGCCACGTTCCACGGATTAATAATGCACTCCATGGTCAGAAATCGTGTTAAAACAAAACGTTTATACTCGTAAAATGTAAATTATGAGTTACAACTAGCGACTCTCGCAATTTCGTTCGAGAAATCACATTGTACACGTTCTAATGGGAATTTCTATAACAATCCTGAATAATTCCTTACGATGACCTACCTAAGTAAAGTTCCGCCAAAATCGTCAAAACCATTTCAGTGAAGCACCTTTACAATATTTTTGTTTTACAGTCACAATTTAAAGTGTAACTTTTTTAATTTTAACTCAATTCATTAGAGCCATTAATTTTCTGCCAAAGAGATCGGTTACATGTCCGTCCACGGACAAACTTCCCTTGTCTGCGCAGATCTTATGTTTTATTAACATTTGTAGATATCAATAGAATTCATTGAATGCGTTCCCTCTCTCGATACTTCAGTACGTTAGCTCATCATCGGCACATCTGTTCGGGGGGTTCAACATATGCCCCATTCTCGATAACGTTCCAAAAATAAACAATGTTAATTCGTTCGCCACTCACGATGCGTAGGAATGCTCACTCAATGAGCCCACAACACTTCCACTTCCTCTACAGATTAAATGAATACGCGCCAGTGTATTGCCACTTGGTAGGCACTGTTTGATACGTCTTTTGAAATTGATACATAAGTGGCGATAAAATTTATTGGTGTCAACGACCCCTTTCTCCATGATCCCAAATCTTGGTATGCGTTATATTTTCTTAACGTACCTACTTGACTCGATCGTAAACATAATGAAGCTAACACATATGTCTAATGTTCAGAACGATTAGTGTTGGATGAAAAAGTTAGTACATCATACCAGTTGGTTAGAATATCTGTCAGATAAATTACAGAAGAAATGGACAGCTTTTTTATGATTTTCGGTCAATTTATATAATCGTTGTCAACATCCTGTGAAGTCCTATTTCTATTCAATATTATTCTATACTATGTAATGTATTGCAGTCATAAGGAACAACCTTAAATGTTATTATGAATATAAATGGGTGCTTATCTATTCATTTACATCGATGTTATTGATAAAGAAATATAATCACGTTCCCTGCAAGCAGTTGGTTGGTTTGACGAATTTATGACGCGGACGTTATCTTCAAAGACAAGATGCTCTACGCAAACGTTGAATTAATGTAATTTACGTCTGTTTGTTCAAGTGTTTGGTCTAGTGTTCTCTTGCAAAATATTCCTTACATGTACGTAAGTTTATATAACTATTTGACTTCGAAGTTGGTCGTCTTTAGTCTTTGTCGTCCACAAATTGTTTACTTCTGTGGC
Organism: Endotricha flammealis; assembly: GCA_905163395.2. Taxonomy (NCBI): domain Eukaryota; kingdom Metazoa; phylum Arthropoda; class Insecta; order Lepidoptera; family Pyralidae; genus Endotricha; species Endotricha flammealis. The sequence continues at coordinate 3,963,224 of LR990859.1, read as the reverse complement.
TGTTTGGTTGCGTTTTGGCTATATGGCTGCGTAATCGAAATGATCCTTATTCGAATGGTATGCGGAGCGAGCGGCGTGCCTGCACGGTTGCGTAAAGCAGCAGGCAGTCTGGTGTTTGACAGCCGTGAGGTTAGACGCGCGCGTATCCGTGCACCGTTACCGTCAGTGATTAGTCGTCATGATAGCGCGGCCGTTCGCATTGTTCTAACAGAGCCCGTGCTCTAAGCGTGACGACGATGTTTGTGTGAGCAAGATAATTAAATAAACGTGTTGTGTTCTATTCCGGTGATTGAGTTTCTGTGTAATAAAGTGCAATTTGACCAAATGGTCAGGAAAATAATCGTAGTCGGTATACGACATTACGAAGACCCTTTTTATAAGTACGTACCTATCACGAACAGTAAATAGGAAATCACATTGTTATTATGTTCCTCCAATCTTAAATGCACTTTCGGAATCAGTTTTCCTCACGATTGTTATTTCTTTGTTCGTAGACATGTGACGGGCGCGAGCGGGCCGCCAGCAGGATGCGGCCATCAGAGGAACAGGTCCTTGGACTCTGTTCTTCAGAGGATACCAGAGGATATGACACCAACTTCGCCGGAGGGTGCGCCACTTCGGATACCGATGGAAGTGCCCGCGCCACGTCTGGCTCTGCCTCCCGAGGTGCCAGCCGGGTCCGACGACTCTGGAATCCACACACCACCAGACGGGGCGGATGAAGATCGACCACAGCCGCCTGCCGCCGCCAGATCCAGGGAAAGCCTGGACTCCGGCAACCCCGAAGAGACAGATAAACCGCCAGATCCGCCTGACACTATTGTCGAACCAGTTAAATGTGATGCCTCCGCCGCAGACACATCCAAAAATAAGGACTTTCTATTACGGTTATTCGAGAGTAAACTGTTTGATATGAGTATGGCGATATCATACCTGTTCAACTCCAAGGAACCAGGTGTTCAGACGTATCTGGCGAACAAACTGTTTTCATTCCCTTACGAAGACGTGGACTTCTACATGCCACAATTAGCGACGATGTATATAGAAATGGGGGACGTGGCGGACGTGCTTCGGCCTTACTTGGTGCATAGGTGTAAACAGAGTGCGGAGTTTTCTCTCCGACTTGCGTGGTTGTTAACTGCTTTCGGTGGTGATACGAAACGGTCGAAGGCGACTAAATTGAGGGATTCAATATTGGCGGAGGAGATAAGGCCGGCTGCGAGGAGAGGACATCACAGATCACAGTCTGACGCTTCCGCGTTGAGGCTGGCGACTCCTTCGGGGAGGCATCTGGGAGACCTGGCATCAGGTCGTGCCTTCGACAGTGGATGTCTTTGCGGCGAGCAGTGTTCGTGTGGAGCGCCGAGACTAGCACCTCAAACACAGGTAAATAATGGTCCTAATTCTGTTGTACATTTAACTAGACTAAACTAATTTTGACAGGACAAGAAGTCTTACTATACTTGTCACTAATTGTAAACCAAAGAAGGACAACAACACCTTTGCTGCTGTCAAAATAAGTTTAGTCTCGTTAAATGTACAACAGAATTAGCACCAATGTCCGACTTTATCTATTTACGTGTTCAGCTATCTATTTGATAACTCGTAGTTTTATTACCATAGATAACATCTGATATAGAAAGTTATTGTTGGTAAATAAATTAGGAAAAGAAATGCTAATATATACCAATTACCAACAAATTACCTAGTTATATTATACTTAGTTTTTGCATTTTTTAAAATTAAATTGACGCAAGTCTGAAATAAAGAAGACAAAAGAAAAAGTTTTGACAAAACAATAGCAAATGTCTAGTGTATATTTTACAAAATACTTTACGAAAATGACTACAATAAATTTAAATTTAGTTGTTGAATATTGAAAAGTACCTATTTAGTAAAATAGCCTCAGAACTTCTGAAGTTCTGAGGCTATTTCACTAACCTAAATTAGTGAAATAGCCTCAGAACTTCAGAAGTGGTAACTTGTTAATATTTAATTTATATTCAAAAGTAAACACTGTCATCTAAAGTATGTTGATACCAATTTAGTTCAATCTGTAAATTTTATAGTTTCATTGGCTCTTGAACATATTTTTTTTAGCTCTTAAAATGTTAATTTTATGAAATGCATATTATAATTCGTGATGTCATTGCAACAACCTACTCAATCGATGTAGATTTTTATGTTTAATTTATTTAAAGCAAAATAGCATTAGTTACAAAACTACTATTAAGTAATCTGTGGCATGAGATCCGTGTAAACTATATCGTTTGCCGCAAAAACATTACCTTCCTTCCTAGCAATTGTGAGGAATGTCAATAATATGTTTAATAGAGTTCAATTTTTACTCGATATAGTTGCATTTTCATGATGATATTTTTAAATCGTGAAAATCATAAAATTATAAGTAGGTATACGAATAGGTAGGTAGTTTGCTTAACTTGGGATTACCTGACGATGTATGATGAACTATGTAGCGTATCATAAAATGTTATTTTTGTAATTAGTGTTTTAAGTGTTGTGTACTCAGGTTGTGTAAATTAATCTTATAATTTAATTTTAGTAGCCACCCTAAAAAAAAAATAACTTGTTTTAATTAACTCTTCTATTCAATTATGGTTTTACGTAGAAGTTTAGTAGAAATCCATTTTACTTACGATTAGAAGAAAACAGATGAACAATAAATCAAAAGTTTTCCAATATACATAAATACTGGAAAGATTTTGCGTATCGGAGGTATAAATAACTCTCATGTCTAAAAGTTGGAAGTCTCTATGTAGGTAGATTATGAACGCACGAGAAAGAATTGGTACTGTACGAAGAGTCGAAGACAGGGTTATGTATGTTCCTAAAAAATAAAGAACTTATTTTAGCATCTATTATGCGGAACTGCTGTCCATTTAGCTAAAAATACTTGTAAAATCTATCAGTAATGTGCGTAAAGAGATTTTTTAATGAAACATAAATAAAAATAAATAAATAAATAAAAAATAGGGACAATTTACACAGATTGAGCTTGCCCCAAAGTAAGTTCGAAACTTGTGTTATGGGATACTAACTCAACGATATTATATTTTAAAAATACAATTATATAGATAAACATCCAAGACCCGAGGCCAATCGGAAAAGTTCGTTTTTCATCATGACCCGACCGGGATTCGAACACCTCCTGCGTGGCGGTCTGGCGTGGTAACCATTACGCCACGGAGGTCAACCTAGATACCTAATAAGTAATACCAACTATTATCTATTCTGTGGTAATACTAAAGACAAAACATGGACGATATAGGTTATATTGTCTGTGAGACAAAACGATAGAACATTGCGTGAAACTGTTCAAAACCTGCGTTTATGTTGTACCTACTAGATCCCCGTTTACCTACTATACTAATATTTTAACGAGAAAAGATTTGTATATTTTTTTAGTAACGAATAAACTCAAAAACGACCTATTTCAAAAATCCTTACATCTTTGGAAAGTACATTACCCCCGTGTAACATAGGCTAGGTATTATATTTTCAAAAAAATTAGGGTTCCATAGTAAAACCCGTGCAAAGCTGGAACGGGAGGCTGCTAGTTAATAAATAAAAATCTGTCAATGTTTAACTAAAACTTGTGTCATTTTCTCACTTAATTCGCCTCAAGAATGACAGTGACAAAAGTTAATTTTTTTATTTATTTCTTATATATTTATTTTTTTATATTAATAAAGAGGTCTTTTATATTTTACCATTATACCGTTGAACGTATTAGATGAAAGGGAATGAGATTAAACCATGCGAAGTATATAGGAAATAGGAAAGATATTGTATTTATCCCGGAATGAGAACAACATAATTGCGCGCGGATACCTTTTATTTTTATATGTTGTGTTTCGTTATTATTGGCATTGCTTAGGTCAATGTGACGGGTGTGGCGTCAATGTGTCTGCTCCTAATTTGTGCTTACTTAGAAATTGGGACACAAAGGTACATGCACCCTTCACCCTAGTTCATTATACCCATGAGCTGACTTTTAGGTACAGTAGTGAAACATCGATGACCTATTTCACTGTATTTAATTAACTAGAATTTACTAGAGCGACTTTGTCGAAGCTTGGAAGTATGAAACAAACTTTTTTAAAAGTCAATTTACTACGTTTAATTTTATTATTTTATATCGCTATTTACAGTTAAAGTATTATAAGTTTACGTATTTCGCGTGATTTCTGAAGCAATTATTATGTAAACTTACAAAAAAATATATACAGAGTAGGTTAAATGTATATCCATTAGTTTTAATTTATCATATTTACCTACATTGTACCAAAAAAAAAAAAAAGTACAAACAGCTCGTTTGCCACTTTAGTGGTATAAAAAAAAGGCGGTCTTATCGCTAAAGTACCTAATCACTTCCAGACGACCTTAGGGTAGAGAAATAAAAATGAAAAAGAACATGTACCTACTTAGGTGGCGCAAAATTCTGTTCAAAAACGTCTCTAATAATTCTTTATTCTTTATAACGTATTTATTTAGGGTTATCTACGCTGTTTATAAATGCTACTAAGGGCTACTAGTGCAAAATAAAATCAAAAAAATAAAATCATTCTTTTGCAAGTAGATTTACAGGAAATACTTTCGCAACAACAACAACATTTTGTAATTTGTTCAAATTGAAATGAAATGCGTTCACAAGTTATACAGATAGAATTACATACAAGACTGGCCCTTTTATTTTACGTATACACAGAAAACACAGGGAATGGTAAACCGTGAAAGTAAATAAAAAAACTTTCACGTTTATTAAAAATTGTAATTAGACTAGTGTAAAACATCCGTCGTAATGTAACACATCTTTCGTATCATTTCATATTGTTCAATCGTTCTATTGGCATTGATACACATATTCTAACATCCAGTGTGGCAGCAGCTTTTAATTCCACATTAAGCTATCTCTTTTTTTCTTCCTTAGTGTAAGAGCGACAGGTATAATTAAATGTGTTTTTAGCGTTAAAATCACGTTAAAATGTTTTGGTGCATATAACTTACAATTCCTAAACTCGCGATGATCGTCTTCCCATTTCTTTTCGTATCGTCCTATTTTATAAGTAACTAGCGAAACCCGCGCAACTTCGTTTGCGTGTATCCCGCTTTCCCGTGGGAATTTTGGAATGTATGATACTTTAAAACCTTCCCCTTGAATCACTCTATCAATTAAAAAAAACCGCATCAAAATCCGTTGCGTAGTTTTAAAGATTTAAGCATACAAAGGGACATAAGGACATAGGGACAGAAAAAGCGACTTTGTTTTATACTATGTAGTGATAATTCTTCTTGACGACCTCCGTGGCGTAATGGTTACCACGCCAGACCGCCACCCAGGAAGTCCCGGGATCGATTCCCGGTCGGGTCATGATGAAAAACGAACTTTTTCTGATTGGCCTCGGGTCTTGGATGTTTATCTATATTTGTTATAAAATATAATATCGTTGAGTTAGTATCCCATAACACAAGTTTCGAACTTACTTTGGGGCTAGCTCAATCTGTATGAATTGTCCCTATATATTTATTTATTATTTATTATTTCATTTAACTGTAATATTTTCGAGTACTCAATATAAAAAACTGACATTTATGACATTTGACATTCGTCCTTACAGTCCTCAGTGCTTCAATTCTTTTACAGTGGAATTTTCAATACAGTAAACATTTTGATGCAGTGGTAATTTCGATACAGTGGACATTTCGATGAGGTTGACTTTTTAAAGTGGGTATTTTGATACTGTGGACGTAATGCTATGGTGGACGTTATGATAGAGTAGACCACATGGTACTGAAGGGTTTCAAGTTTCAATGTTTTGTAAATAATTTCACCTGTTTTTGGGCCAATTGGCAACATTTCCTAATCCTATATTTATATCTGTAATGTGTCTGGCTACATCAAAATCAATACATTGTATATATATTTTTTGTTACATACAGTACATTAACCCAATAATATGTCCTTAGCATTTTTATTATGATTTATTTAGCTGAAATTGCCAATTGCCTCTGGAATTAAAAATAATTTAATATAAAAAAAGTGGATAATATCCTTAAAATTAAGTACTCATTAGACAATAGTATCAAAATGGACTTCATCCCTAACTCTAAGATTAGATCGGCCAGTTGGGCGATAAGAATCAATGATAGTATTTAGTCATAAAGGTGATTCACAGTAGTCCATACTTACGGCGCGCCTTTGGGGTAACACTAAATGCATTGGGGAAGGGCATTATAAAAGAATGATTATATTCGTAATTTTAAGCAGAATAGATTTATTGATGCTAACTTAGATGTTTGTTTTTTTTGTAATGATACACACACAGTCATTTTAGCTACCGAGTATAAATTAATCACACGTGGATATCGGTTTCAAAAGATTAATTCCACGTAGTTTCATAAAATAATATGCTGTACCGGCCTCACGGAAATTGAAAAGATGACGAATGTAGTTTTTGGTTTAGCTACTAAATTAAATAATTACACAAATCATGTTACTGTATGACGTGAGAAAGTGTGAGGACCTAATCTCTTAATAAACGTTTTGATTTTTTTTAAAAGTAAAAGCTTTACCATAATAATTATTATAACATCTCATATTTGTGTTCACAGTTCCTAAACTCTCTCACAAATATCGGACGCCGCCTTGCCGGTGTCGCTGATAAAGAGAGGCGGAACGGACGCCTTCGGGCGGAGTTAGCCACATTGGATCTCAATCTACCAGCTCGAGTATGGCTACCACTACACCAACGGGCACACTACGTGCTCAGGATACCACCTCATGCTGCCGCTGTACTCAACAGTAAAGACAAGGTAAATTCAGCCAATCCAAGCGCCTCTTTCCAGGTCACAGCCTCCCTTGGACTGTATGTAAGTTGCTCAACCGTTTGCGGTCACCACTAGCCACAAGTGGGCCGTAGATACAACCTCACGTTATGGGGCTTCATAGGAAAATTATCAGACATTGGCTGTGACTTGTGCAACACTGAAGCGCTACAAACTATGGGCCATCTACCCTGTCCGAGTTGTCCAACTAGCTGTACCCTAACAGATGAGTGGAATGCCTCGGATAATGCCATCTTATGAGTTAAACATCTTGCTAATAGTGTTAGAATTAGTTCTATTAACAATACTGTTGTATCGTAGTCCACCCTTGTTTATTGTATCAATTATTATGCTCGTTCCCTATGATCATAAACAATTTACCATGTCACGCTAAAGATTGTAAGTTGTAACTGACAGTAATTGTTTATATAGCACACGCAACTGTTGGTTTGACATGGTACACGCTCAAAAAAATGTTAATAGTATTTTTTTTAAATACCATACGGCATGCAAACAAACAAGCGGGCCTGATGGAAAATGTTTACCGCCGTCTATGAACACTAGGGGCGCTACTAATGCGTTGCTCGCTACAAATAATAGGAAGAAAAGGGATGGGAAATGATTTGGGCTTCAAAGCCGACATTCTGTGGGGTGGGAGGGTAATTCCCCGGTCGAGTTAGACAATTTCATATGGCAACACTGACTAGGGTCGACGTTGCTTGATTTGCGTGTTCGTATTAGAGTGCGACACACAGTGAAGCCATCGAGCTCCTCCTATCCATATAGCTATTACTTATTCATATACCAAAACTATGTCCGTCTCGAAGGCCCTTTGTCGAAGGTCTGTCATATGACCTGAAGTATTCTTGATTAAACGGTATGGACAATAGCTAAATGATAATAGAGATCTCTCTAAATAAACCCTCCGTATGTATTCAATAATAGTTATATAACCTTAGCTATAAATGTGGGTATAATGACGTATCCCCAGCAGTAGGTACCCAATCAATATACATTCCAACGCAGTTATCAATTCATTGAGCCGGACGGTACAATTGTATAAATCACCACAATCAGTCATTAGACGCAACGAGTATATATTGCGAAGTCCAATTACTGACATACATTTTTAATAGTAAGAATTTCAGTATACTATTTGTTTGCTAAAAGAATATTTTCATATCTACCTGTTGTCTTATTGTAAATATTGTTAAAACAATGTACAAAGCATATATTACATAGTACATATTAATATATATAGCCTATCCTATAAGTTTTGTTTATTGTTTTCGAGTGGTAGAGTAGGATAGCAAATGAGCCGGCTCGACAGGGGAATTAGTTTTCACAATGAAGTGTCCTCGTTTCATTTGCTTATTGCAAGATTCGAAGCCCAAATTCTTTCCTAAATCTTTCTTTCTTTTTTTTTTCTTTTCTTATGTAAGTTCTGTTCGCTTGTGATAATAGTTCTTTATATCATGAGTAAAGGTGATTGCTTACTAAGAACTTTACTGACTATTTGTGAATAGTCAGTAAAGTTCTTAGTAAGCAATCACCTGCTGTCTATTTTAAAAAAAAGATACAATAAAATAAATCATTTATTTTGCAAGTAGATTTACAGGAAATATACTTTTTCACGTCAATGTTTTTTATCCTAGCACTTTCGACGTGAATGGCCTGTTGAGAAGAAGTGCCGCAAACTTATAGTTAGCCTTTTTTAAAAGCCATAAATTTCTCGGAAAAATAATACAAAGTTTGCAGTCTTCCCAGTTACAAATGATAGTGCTTGCTAATGTATTTTCCAGTTGCGAAAAGGGTGGTTAAGTTAAAAACTCCATGCGTCACTGCACCAGACACTTAACTCATTTATTAGTGAACTCGTTACCGGCGTCTGTGTTTCCAGACGGACATAACTTAAGTCTGTACAAGTCTAGGGAATAGGCTATTCAGTAAAATATATATTAGTTAGATATTCGGCCTCGTCCTGAATTACTATCAGAAGGGACATGGATTCATACATTAATACCAAATGTTTTCTGTCTGTTGGTGTCAGTCGAATCTCAGCCGTATCTCTGGTTTCCAGAGGACAAGTTGGAAACTGGGTCTAAACTGACAATATTTCACAGCCCGGTAGCTCCATTAGGAGTGACCCTACCTTCGGTAGATACCAGAGGGCGCGGGCTTATCACCGCTCGAAACAATCATTTACGTGATGAGCATTGTTTATGTCTCGACAAACAATCACGTTGTATTGACGCCATTTATTATCATGTTTTTTAAGCTACTAAGATAATCAAGGTCCACACGATATTTACTAAATCAGACTTAATTAAATCGATTATTCTCTCGATAAAGAAGTCTATTAATAATTTACAATAATAAATATCCGCATGGCCTACTTGCTGTCCTTTCGAACAATTCAATGTGGGTCTTGTGATTGAATAAATTGTGCGTTCTAGTATCGCAAATTAGGCTTTCAATCAAGCAAAGGTCGCGTGAAACACGTATACGATTGTATCGCGATTCACGACAACCTGTATCGCAAGGCAACCTTGCAGCTGAGATTAAGGTCTTTTAAAACTTCATACGTTCTTTTGAGTTTAACATATCAATCTTGGAATAAATAAACGGAAGAATACTTGTGTTTGTTAATTGTACATAATATGAGCAGTAGCTCCACCGCTTATTATATTCAATATTTCGTCTGATTGAAAACAACGCTGGTTGCTGATGATCAACTCCAAACTTTTTTCCATATCCATTGTACTTTTAAATATTGGTACTAGATCTAAACATTGTCTGCGTGTATTAAGAAGTCACGCACACTATATTTATAAAATATTTTTGTTTACAGGCACCATACATAATGTACGTGGAAGTATTAGAAACGGACGGTCACGAACCCCTCCCCCCTCGTCTATTACCTCCAGCACCGCCGGCGCCCCATTCACCACCAATAAGACATACAAAGAGCGAAGAAAACCTTGTACCGGAATGGCCGGTGTGGTCACTATACTCAGCGTTGGATGATGCTGATGCTGGAGATTGCTGGAGCCACGACGATGAAGAATTGAGCACGCAGTACCCACATAGAGCTCCAGCGCCAGATAGTTTGTCTCAGGTGAGTGAGAATCGCCATCGACGCCCAGCAACCCGCCTTGTTGCAATTACACTAATCTGTAAGCTAGCTATCTATGTATACTGTGTCCTACAGTTGTGTATTGCGAATATAGCATATTCTATCTATCTATCAATAGGGTGCTAGCGCCTGATGATGATTTCCGAAGTTTGATTTGAAAAAGATTATAATCATTTTCCTAAGTTTTCCTAATTAATAATAATCCTCTTTCCTCACTACCTTAAGGTTTCCTTCCTATCGAAGTACACCGCGGTAGGTTACCAACATTTGGTTAGGAAGAAAATAGTATAGGCTACGTAACTTAAGACAAACCTGACATAGCTTCTTTGCTAGGTAGTTGTCCAATTGAATTAGGAAACCGGTGATTTCCCACAGTTTTTGTATTTTTAAACAATTCGTTTTCAAATATTTATTACTAGCTGTTACTCTGTACCCCTAGCAATACATATACAAATTTTCATAATGATCGGCAGCTTAGTCAAGCCGTGAAGGAATAACAAACAAACAAACAAACTCACTTTCTTATTTATAATATTTAGTATGATATTCTTCTTTCATCGTGTAGTGAAGACTACAATCGAATAGTGACATTGCATCTCCTCTATCTTAAGAGTTTATACAACATAGTCTCATAATAAAATACCCACGATAGGTTGTAATCAAACCGACTTTGAAAAACCCAGATTTGGATATCAAGTAATTAATGAGTCGACACTCATCGTATTTATCAGTTTTTTTTAACATGTTTGGCGAAACGTAAACATAATTAAACGTATTAATGTTAGTAAGAAGAGATGCGTATTAAGATAAGTTTGTTCAACAATTTTTATCTTTGTTAGTATACATGACAGATAAATTCTAGACTCAAATACAGACTTTGTACCAAACGGTAATGGTTATGTCGCGACATCTTTATATTAAAAATCTTTACTAATGTAAACATCTTTCCGGGTTCATAACGTCATTACTTCCTCAAGTGAATCTTAGTTTCCTAGTTTGCTTTTACGATTTTACACATGACGGTAGCAATTATTATTACATTTGTTTATGTGTTCAGGACTTTGTTTAAAGTATTAACAATCTTTTTGGTAGTTATGTCGTCATAGAACCGCGTCCATTCACACGGACCCGCTTCGAGGCACAGTACTAGAAATGTAGGCGGTCTAGCAGGTTCAGGCTGGTTGTGTATAAAAAACAATAATACCGTCACGGTTGGATGAATAGAAAGACGCGCTTAACTATACCGCTATAGTAATTTGTGAGAGTTTGTCTCAAAACGCTTTGATGTGCAAACAACGATGGTATGCCGACCTCGTAAACTCGATATCTACCTGGTTTTGCATGCGAATGTCGAGTTTCCGTCCCACAATACAAGATGAACACAACACTTTCTAAATACATTCACAGTGTCTCAACATTGTGTGTTTTACTCAATAACGTAAGTAAGTATGACGTGAATATAAACAGAAACACGTTATGAGTTGCAGAACTAATGTTAGGTTCTCAAGCTATCTCTTTGTTTCCTTAGTTTGACAGTGACAGCCATTTTAAGTGTCATTAAGTGTTTCGGAAGCCAAAGTCTTTCCATATTTCTTATCCTCCTTTCTTTCTGTTAGAGGTTGGAGAATAATATTTCTGTACTCCATGGGCGTCTGTGATCAAATCTTACCTTAAATACCTTATCATCCGGTATCATCAGGTAACCTGCATGTTGGTTTTCCAAGCTCAAACAAATGTTATGTATTCTTTAAAGAATTTGTAAAGTAGTTTGTCATTGGTCGGCGGTAAAGTTCAATTTGGGTACGTATGTTCTAGAAACTAGAGGTTAAGTGCCTATGACGTAATAAGTAGCACATAGAAAGTTTCCCCGGGACGTCCACGTCAATACATAAAAATGGAGTCGGGGTTAGCTATAAAAGTAAAACCCACGTTGCTAGAATATGGGTTTTTGGTCAAGGTCTCGAAAAATATATGTAGGTGAATCTTGTTTCGAAGATACAAATTTTGTAAAAGACAATATTTTGCTTTCGGAACATAATATTAATTAGAAACTTATGCTCCAGAGCTAGGCTTATGTAACTTATGGACAAACTTACTCATTTAAAATTCATATTCAATCGTAAAAAGAAAATTTAATATTTTAACAAGCAATCGTTCATAAATACTACAATTTATAACTAGTTTATTTTAATATCCATAAAATGCTACAATTTAACACTCGCTATCCATAAAACTGGATATTTAATAACAATTTGTTTGGAAATATTTCATACATTCATATCATTAGATATTTTCAGTAAAGGTTTCGCACGTTTCGGTATGCACAACAGGGTAAAATATACTATTATCACGTGGCCAGTAACGAGTACTCAAGTAATGGAGAAATCCTAGCTATCACGTGCTATGAACTCCTACCAATGTAATTACACGTGAGTTTTGATGTTTGTGTTGTTTCAAAAGAATGTAATGAGATTTGACTGATAGATCAAACGGTGTCATACACATTTTCAAGTTAATAACACCTTAAATCGTAACTGTCACTGTGTATCCACACCACAGTTAACTTTTGTGAAGCGACACAATGCAACACGGTAACATTCTTCAACTTTTGCCAGTTTCTTTCTTTTTTTTTTGTTATCAAATATTGCCCTCTAACACTTGGAAACGTTGATACAAAAAGTAATTGTAGTGTGGATGCACGGTCACTATCAAAATTATAAAGGGAAAAGATGGCGTTGAGTCTTAACGTAGAATTTAATTTAAAATTCGGCTGTGCAACTGGTGGAGCCACCTCGAGGTGAGCTAGTCTATACGCGCCTTTATTATTAGGATAAAAGTCTTTGCTGTTAATTCTTTACTCTGGATACCTCTTTCATTTGCTATTATATTCTATATCTATATCTAATACTCATAGTACAAGCTATTAGTTGCTTAGTTTGGGAGTAGATGGCGTTGTTCGAGGAACTTTGTACTCACTGGGGGATTACAGGCTCGATGTATGTAATAAAAATATTAACAATAATATGTGGACTATCTTTGTCGCACCAAATTTATCAGACATAATATCCGGCCTTGCAGAATATTATCACTGTAACTTCAGTATGAACTCGAAATGTGCATATTTATCTTACGATGATGGTTGTTAATTAATATTCAAAGTCAAAGTATGTTTATTGCGTAAAGCAATGTTAATATGTACTTTACATATTTTATCAATGCACTTTGCTTCTAGACGTATGTATGCGTCATCATTTATTATTTATACAATTAACCTCTTTTTAACGCATTAAATATTTCATCTTCATTTGCTATTATTTTACTGTTGGGGTCTTAAGAGTTAAGATTTAGATACTTAACTACCAAGTCACTCCACTACGTGATCAGGCATACAAGCAACCTAAAGGTCACTATTTACCTTGCTCAGCTCAGCTTTTCTAACGGTGCTCGCCGACAACTGAACACATTTATACTCAACTAAATTCTGAACAAAAGATGGGGTCGCTGCGTCACCACTACTTGTACTACAGTGCCGCTAACTAGAAATAATGAATATGCCTTGAATACCTTGACAATTACCTTCAATAGCTTCGATCTTAGCGCCCCCACCATCGGCACAGATAACTTGTGGAACTGTAAGTCCGTGTATATTCGATTGTTAGTCATAGGGTACGACTTAAGTGAAAATATGGTTCAATTTATGATAGCAAGTATTTGGCTACTGCCAATTGACAGCAACCAGTTTGAAAATCATCAGCTCTTATCTAGTTGATGAGTTGTTTTTTTTTTTATGTTTACTTTATTTAGGAACAATTTTATTTATTCTTTAATTTCTTTTGCAGGTGTCAGCAGTGTCAGCGTTGTCGACGTCGTCGTGCGGCTCTCGGGAGTCTGTGGCAGTTGGCGCGGGTGAAGTAAGAAGAAGGTTGGCTGACGCGACTGCCGCGCCGCCGCCCAACGCTTTCAAACATGACCCTGCTGATCCATCTGCTACTGCCCTGAAGGTATCTTTGCAATATTTTTATTTTCAAACTTGTGGACAACCGCGTTCGGCGTCTGTTTGTTTTAGATAATCTTCGTAACGGCTGGAATTTAAAGGGATATAGGTAATAATAATAATGCTTATTTCTAGCGTCGGTTTACAATAACCATTGGCTCTATTTATTATATAATATGCAGATGGCTTACGTATAAGTAGTATTACGACTCCTAAACTAGAATTACCACGACAGTAATGTTTATTGACTAGCGGATGCAGGTGATTCGTATATGTCTGTTTGTCTAACCCGACTTTCCGACGACCGTTTTTTTAGTGGATTTGCGTGCGTTTGACCTAAATGTTGACTGATGTTAAGCAGAAATGAGGTGTAGGGTGCTACACGCAGACTCAAAAAATGCCTATTCGCTCTTGCCTTGAAAATCCCTAAACCTAAACCGATTTTGCTGATAACTAACAAATATTCTATGTTATATGAAGTCAAACAAAAATAATCATGGTAACGGCAACCATAGCATTGGGCAGTCTAATCTGATATATAGAAATGGATAATGTAGATAAAAATATACTCTGAGACCGAAAACACAGATTACTTAATAGTTACTTCAAAGGGTTCGACCCCGAAACTAAATTGCGCAAGTAAGCAGGTGTTCACCACTAACAAATATTTACTACGCAGTTAGCAAAATATTAAAACCACTATAAATATTTACACTAAACAAATGCGTAGTTACCTAATAGAGTACATTTGTTCACTTAACATCCGAGACGATGCCCTACTTGCAGAGAACTAATTATGGCGGGTACATTTTCTCTGCACAACTACCAATCTACGGTTTCCAATTAGCCGCATTCAGTCGGTATATTCGAGTTATTGAGTGGAAAATATTACATTATGTATTGTGTAGCAATGAAATTGTAAAATAATTTCATTTAAAGTGTGTAATTTAGGGCGTTTGAAATAGATTTATTTACCTATAATCTATAACTAAATCAGGTTTCTACAAAGTATGCTTTAGGACCATACTGACTCGAATAAGAATATTCAGTTCAAGGGTAACAACCGTTTTAATTTGTGTCGTTGGAAGTGACCTGTATCAGCGGCTTACTGCGATTTTCCTTAGGTCGTCTGACCAGGAAATTTTAATATTTAATTGACATACAACTAATGTAACATAAAATCACAAATTGAATAAGTTAAACCTGGCTTTTGGACAGGAATCTTTATATGTGTATAGTTCATTAACTAATTTACGTATTAGCTATAATAAATCCATACTAATATTATGAATGTGAAAGAGTGTTTGTTTGTTTCTCCTCCCTTCACGTCGAAAGTAATGAACGGATTGATATGATTTTTTTATTGGGGATAGTTTAAGGTCTGGAGAGTGACATATGCTATTTTTTATCCCGGATAAACATCTCATTCCCACGGGTAAAAAAAGTATTACATTACTTTTTCATAATTTTTTAACGGGGATAATTTAAGGTCTTGAGTGTGGTATAAGGCAGTAGCCACAGTAGAACTAATAGCTTTAATTATGTAAACATGTAATTTTTATAGTCCACTATCTAGATTTATTTTAAACGGAAGCCGCTAATTACCTATAATCTTTTTAATGAGATTATTTTTATAATTTACAGGCAACAATTGCTATTTAACATAAGGTGCGATATCTGGCTTATAATTCTTTATTTTTGTAAAGAAATCGGTCGAGAGTATATTCTAGAAGAAAAATTACGTGTTTTGTTAAACGTCGACGAATGAGTTTAATTAAAAAGTTTAAATATATGATCGCTTTACCTTAGTCACTGTAAAATTGTTGTCATGTTCAGAACAGAAGTCTTCAATAATTAATGATATAATACAAAATTGACAAATTACTAAAGTAGTAACATATTTATGCCGTTGATTGCAACGTTAATGTTTGACCTGTGTGGGAATCGAGCCCGGGCTATTTGGCACTGGAGGTAGGGTTTAGTGAGCTACTGGGCTTCATTTTATTTATTTAAAAAATCATATTACAGGAATCATGGGAAAGCAAACTATCACGTATGCGGTCGTCTTCCCCCTACGGATCTCTAGCGGGATGGCGACTATTAGGCTGTATAGTGAAAGTAGGCGATGACTTAAGACAAGAAATGTTAGCGGCTCAACTCCTGCGCAGACTGCAAGCGGTGTGGGCGCAGGAAAGGGTGCCTCTCAAACTACACCCGTATGAGATACTCTGTTTGGATAAGGAGTGTGGACTTATACAGCCGGTGAGTGTTTTTTTTTGTATAGGTGGCAAACAAGTTCACTTGATCATATCAGTCAAGACTGCAAATTTTTTTTTAATTCAAATAGTCCGAATAATCGACACATTTTTTCTACTACCAATACATATACCTAAACTGTAATAAGAACTGGCAATTTAACACTTGCTCTTTGGTACAAATTGGCTCATTTTACCAGGTCTGAGTTTCGGAGGGCAGCAATTAGATGGGCAGAAAAATTAATTGAATATTTGTAATTTTTATTATTTTTTTATTTGTATAATTATTGTAATTTAATAATTTATGTAAGTATCTGTGTTATAATATCTCTCTAATGTATTCCAACAGGTGTTGAACTCAGTGTCCCTCCATCAAATCAAGAAGCAGTCGGGCAAGAGCCTGCGCGCCTGGCTGGAGCTGGAGCACGGCCCGCCGACCAGCGAGGGCTTCCTTCGCGCGCAGAACAACTTCGTCGAATCGGCCGCCGCGTACGCACTCACCAGTTATCTCTTGCAGTTGAAGGATAGGTGAGACGTTTTTTATGTCACATCATACCGCGGGCAAACAAGCCAGCCACCCCCTTTTTCCCAGTGATCATTTTGCTTTGTTTCCGAAATAATGGTAGTTTATAGATACAGAATAATAGAATGTACAGTCAAGAGCAGGTCGACCTCTACATATTGAACATTGTACAATTCTTAAGTTCTATGTCATAAGAGCCAAAATTGTACCGCAAAAGCTCGACGTGCACCTGACTGTCCTACATGAAGAGAGAACGTGCCTGTGAAGGCCTATTCTGTAAAATAAAGAATTTCATTTCGAAGTGGATCTCACTACAAGAGTCCAAAAGTCTTATTTTGGTCTTATCTTGTTAAATTAAGAAGCCTTGCTCCACTGCTAAAATGCAGTAGTGCAAACTGGCGGAGTATGCCATCGTGCAAACCATTTTAATTGAAGGAAAATCCATAGCTACAAACTTTTATTTTCTGACATAGGTAAAGAAAGGTTTTGAAAGCTGACACTTTAAATCTCATGCTGACATTATCTAAGGAAGAAAAAGTTAACTGTGGCTAATGTAGGATTAAGTATGAAATATTTTTTACAACCTACATTATAGAAACCATTGGTAATGTATTTATGTTTAATTCTAGGCACAACGGTAATATCCTACTGGACAGTGCGGGGCACATAATTCACATAGACTTTGGATTTATATTCTCAATATCTCCAAAGAATCTTGGCTTCGAAAGTTCTCCATTCAAGGTATTTACTTTAATATTTTATTATAATTCAAAATGTACCACAGACAAGAGTTTGTGTAAGAGACCATCTCCACGAGCGAGAGAATCGCGCCGATAATATCATCGTGCCACCTAATAATATATACATTGCTTTAGTTGGAACGTGTCTTGCGATTCTCTTGCTCGTGGATAAGGTACATAAGAGTATCTGAGGGGTTACCACGACGCTTTATAACAATTTCTAAACGATTGAATAAGTGAGATACATTATGTATTGCGCCATCTCGCTCACTCGTTTATGGATTATAAGTTGTCATGGTTATTTCGAATTTGAGAATTTACATGTTTCAAGGGGAATTGGTGTTTGAACTTTCATCATGACTTTCACCAGTACAATCGTTGGTTAAAGCTATTTGTTTTATCTTTATTACTACAATAACATAATACCGAGGATAAATTGATAAAGTATTGTATAAAATATACCTTATCTAATATTTATGCAAATCATAATCATGCACATGTTACAATGGCGTAGATGTTTTGGCCAATGGATTACACGTAATATTCTGAAGATAATATAGTATAATCTATGTACCTAGTGTATCTACGTAAAACAAAGCAGCAAATGAGCTAAGGTAGTAATTTTTCACTTCTCATTGCCAGAAAATGCTTATTCTGCACAAAATCGAATTTTGTGCACAAGGGCAAAAACGTATCTACTCATAAATGTATCTATATTAAGGTAAAGGAAATGAGCCATACAGCCAAACACAATAAAAAGTTCAGAGATAGAATTTGTTATTTTATAATATTTACTTTAATTTATTTGCCTTATGTGTTTTTTAAGGGGCTCCATGGAGCCGATGACCTTGAGGATTTGACCTCTAAGTAACGTTACTTCACCCCTTCACCCCGCTTTAATATTACGTAAAATGCCAAAAACTTGACATCTATTGATCATTTTGTAGTACTAAGTTTTTATAAAAACCTTGCCTTTTTCACCACTAGAGGGCTGGCAATGACGTGGCGCGGCGCGGTAATATTAACGACATCTAGTTGAGAAACCAATTATTAAAATATTTGAACACTTTCCATAGACCTCTAGAACTAAACAATATCAGTTGACACTTTTAAAATGTTATGTGAATTATGATAGAACTAAATATATATTATTAAAAACAAATCTTAACATTGCAAATGAAATTTTGCAGGCCATGCATGTTATGTCGTATTTGGTTGGTTACACAAAATTATTTAACAAAACCCGTTTTTTTTGCTCTAGTTGTACCATACTATCTCAGGAACTATAAGCCCTATCAAAATATGGATTAGACAGAAAAATTGGGTATTTTTCTCTGATTCACATTCAATGAAAAAGGTCATTTTGCTACAACTCGTGTTGTACCGGTTTTCACAGGACACACACATTTTTTTGAAATATTGATCGGCTGGATTTTACTATCGATACAGTACCAAAATAGTCATTTTCAACAAAAAAAACTGTACGTCTGCGTGTTATACCGTATCACGCAAAAACCACTGAATTTAAAGAATGAATTTTGATGAAATTTTACACGGAGATCTCGAGTCAACATTTAGAGTGCTTTTTATCCCAGAAATGCGTAAAACTAGAAAAACCAAACTCCACGCAGGCAAAGCCGCAGGCACCCACTAGTATGGTATGAAAGGCACTATGAGTCAAATAAATGACGTAATCTATATCATAATTTTATTTGCGACATACAATACATAGTTAAATTTCGCCACATCTCTTATTTACGATGGCTTTATGGTTGATTCAAGAAATCATTAGTAAATAATGTCCAGGTTCAAGAATTGGTGCTCATGTTTTTTATTTGATTTTTACACTTCTTTTTAGCAATATAATTTTATGTTTTACTTTTTACCTACCTAACAATAAGTTACGTACGAGCAGTAAAAAAATATTATAATAAAAATGTCCTCAAAATTTTAAATTGGTATCTGATATTGTCTATTTTTATACACATTAGTAAATAATATTTTTCGTTTTATTTCTTTTTTTTCTCGTCTAAAAAGAGATAAAAAGAAAAATATAATTTTATGTGTATAAAAATACTTCGACAATTTCAGATTCCTATTTAAAAAAAATTATGCATTTTATTACATATTTTTATTATAGTTTTTTACTGCTTGCAATTGTAGGTAGGTAAAAAGTAAAACATAGAATTATATTGTAAAAAAAAGTTTAAAAATCAAAAAGCATGAACACCAACCTAAGGATCAAACCAGGAGACACTGGACTAAAACTAGCGATTTGTTGAATCTACCAAAAAATCATGTAACCAATAGGAGCAGTGTCGAAATTTAAGTATTGTATGTGGCGCTGTAATGCGCCGCAATCATTATCGTGGATAAAATAATATACGTCATAATATATAATTCAACGTATTTGGTTTGACGACCTCCGTGGCGTAATGGTTACCACGCCAGACCGCCACCCAGGAGGTCCCGGGTTCGAATCCCGGTCGGGTCATGAAAAACGAACTTTTTCTGATTGGCCTCGGGTCTTGGATGTTTATCTATATATGTATCTGTTATAAAACATAATATCGTTGAGTTAGTATCCCATAACACAAGTTTCGAACTTACTTTGGGGCTAGCTCAATCTGTATGAATCTGTATGACGAAAATATCCAAATATAAAAAATATCAACAAAAAAAAATACAATAAATGCATGAAAGTTATTTAGCTTTTAAAAAATAAAATTAAATATTTATTTTTTAGAGATAATTAACTTTCATGCATTTATTGTATTTTTTTAGTTGATATTTTTTATATTTGGATATTTTCGTCATAATAATAAAAAATCGAGAGCATGCATGGTGCAGCGAAAATTTGGCACACGTCCATCCATCCGAAAGCGTGGGAGCGCACTGATTACCTTGTGTCCAGTCACCCGCTATCCAGAAATTACGTAATTGACGGAAAATTGCTTGTGACTTGGTGGAAATACACTCAAATTCAAAAACCAAGCTGCAAATAAGTAGATAATATTATTGCCTATGTATTAATGTAAATTTTACACGAATCGATGCATAAATACCCAAGTTGAATCACATTCTTTCTTTGATTACTAGGTTCCTTAAATATTACTCCATAAATATTCAGTAATTTCAAATTTCGGCTGGTTAAATGTAGTACAATGATTATAGCACAACATATATTTTTTTGGTGGTTATTCGTTATGGTAGCTAGGAGTAGAGACAACTTGAAAAACAGCAAAATTTTAGCGAAATTTGTTGGTACGACCTTAAGTCATAAAAGATATTAAAATTTAAATTAAAGTACGGTAGGTTATTTAATTAATTTAAGAAATTTTTTTTATAACAAAATTAATTTAATAGTAGGCTGTATAGGTCTGCAGCCCAAGCCTAATTTCAAAGTCGTAAGATTTAAAAAAAAAAGCGACGGGAAATGGGAAACAGGGTCTTGTTTTTCTTGCGTTTATTTATTTATTTCCTCGCAATCGAAGTGAAAAGCAGAGTTTATAACTCGTCCACAAAACCATTTCTATCCTCGACATTACTATCAGCTGCTAAAAGTCTCGGATAGAAATGATTCGTTTTGTGCACTTGTTGTAAAATCTACTATTTTGTTTGGCTAGTCTTTTTGAGTCAAGTTGACAATTAAAACGTTACAGAACATGACTTTTTACAAATAGGTGAAATAACTAAGTAATGTAAGGTGAGGTAACTAGGTGAGGTATAAACTACAGTTTATGTAAGAAAGTTATACCTTGGAATTTATTTTGTTTTGTATATGAATGTTTCAGCTAACGACAGAATTCGTTGAGGTGATGGACGGCGAGCAGTCGGATATGTTCCAATACTTCAAGATCCTGATACTGCGCGGGCTCATCGCCGCGCGGAAGCATTGCGACCAGATCATACATATAGTGGAACTCATGCGCATGGGTGAGTTACATCCTATGAAAAATGTTTTTTTTTTAAAGTGGCAAACCAGCATACGGCCCGCTTGATGGTAAGCAGTCACCGTAGCCTATGGACGCTTGCAATATGGACCCTGTAAAAAGTGGAGCTCTGGAGAAATGTTTTTAGTAATATATTTATAAATGTGACGCAGGCGGGCAGCTGGGCTGCCTGCGCAGCAGCAGCGCCGTGTCGTCGTTCCGCGCGCGCTTCCACGCCGGCCGCACGGAGCCGCAGCTGCAGGCGCTGGTGGAGCGCCTCGTGCGCGACGCGCTGCACTCGCTCTCCACGCGCCTCTACGACAACTACCAGTACTACACCAACGGCATACTCTGAACAACGTTGCATCCATCCATTACACAATCATTTATTTGCACGATTCTTGACGTTAACCGAACCACGTAGACACTAGTCATCATACCAAACCTTGTTTCCCAAATTACAATTTGGTATTTGAATTGAGGACAATTTGTTATATTGTAAATTTAAATTCGATCTTTAGATGCTATTTAATATTTATGGTCCCGAAAGTTTTGTGAAATAAAGTGTGACATTTTTTGGTCATCATTGATTTGTAATCAAATCTAGGATGACAAAAAAATTACATACAAACTTATATATAGATGATGTAACTCTTATTTTGAAATAGAGTTTTATACTAAAAAATTGGAGGATTTAAAGTTCAGTTTCAATAGTTATTAGATTAAACGTGTGTCTCACGCGTGATCTTTTACAGTTTGCTTTTAGCTTTGCGAGGTGTTAGTAAAGAATTAGTGCCATACCTGATGTCACGCGCTGTACCGACAAATTTACTATCAGCCTTATTTTGCTCAATCATCGACATACATTTTTAACCCGTCCATTGTAGGTGTTTTAGTACCCTGTAGCGCTTTGTAACTGACAGTTATCTTTATGTATAAAAGTCCACTTTGCGCATAGGATTGTTAAATTCTTCGAAAAAAAAACAAAATGTAAATAGTTAAATGATTATGATAATTTTCGCAAAGAGAAGACTGATTGTTCCGGCATGAAAAGTGGTTTAGGTTCAAATTTCCTATCCGAGTAATTTTAAGTTTTACCCTGTATATTGTTAATGTATGAATACATGAGCGGAATTTGCTGTTTCCGATGTATGTTGAGGGAATGCCAAAGCGTTGAGGCGGACGGCAATGTTTAGATGTAATTTGTGTAAGAAATTGAGGTAAATTGTTGTGTACCCAAGCGCTAGATAGAGTCTGAGACACCAAATTGATTAGGTGAATCTGTAAAAAGTTTTAAATAAATTTATCTATGTTGTATTGTATGCTATTGTTTTCATGTTGTCGGTGCGAAAGTATGGGGGTAGTTTGTTATGGAATTGTCACTAGATAGATTCATATATAACTTCTGTGAGGTGAAATTTCATCAGCCGATAAATGTTTTGAAGATTTGTTCAATGCGGTTCAATGAAATCTTTTGATTGCCATGGTCTACAGAAAAAAATATTTTGGCCTTGTATGGCATGTAAACTTAATTTCTTATGGTAGATAATGAAAAAAAAACTGTTCTCACCAGCTGTAAGTGTAACGATCTATGAAGGGCAGTAAACAATACATTATTAAGGGTTGTAACAAATTGCAGGTCACATTTTGTAATAGAACTTCGTGTTTCATACAATCTTATTACTAAGAGACTTTAGAAATATCCTGATGAAATTTCACCAAAGTGCAACCAAGTTGATTTAAATTATGTGTATTATAATATAAGATGGCCGATTTTGATAGTCCAATATATTCGCTTAGTATAAAAAGGGAGTGAGATGTTTGTTGCCAAATTTTAAGCGATAATTCTTACCCGCGCAGTAATGTGCTTCTATTTTTCTATCTATTCACAATATTCCCATTTCTGCACAGTTGGTCTTGGACAAAATGTTTAGTTGGCAAAATAATGATTAAATAAGCCAGTTGTATTTGCTATTAATAAATAAAATAAGTGCAGAATATTGAAGAAAACCACGACATGCAAGGACATTTTGTCCAACAAAAACATTTCTCCATACGCCCTACCCAAGAACGTTCACTTTGAAATTATAATCGTTTTTAGTCATAAGATGTCAGAAATTATGCATGTTGTAAATCCGTGCTCTCATTAATTGTGTAGTTTAGATTTATATTGACACTAGTAAATTCAGATGAATCCATCGAAAGTTATATTTTGTGTGACATTGGTTTTTACGAGTGATAGAATTTGTTATGAGCATTAACTGAAAAAAATAAAAGTTAATGAAATATTTTATAAATGAGAGCATGAATTTATATAATAAACCACTTGAATGGCCGAAAATAAATTGACATTATAAACTTGGAAATTCTTAATTTTGTTTTATAATCCGTGTTGAAAATAAATTTTACCCATAATATTGGGATATAATGATAAATTAACGAAATAAATTGGCCAGTTCAGTTGTGGGTGCGATGTTTTGTTACTGAGACATTCTAAAAATAATTATAACAATCTTTTAGTAATAAATGTTAGATATACATTTTTTGCTATTCAATCTTTATTTAACTCTTGGTAATCAAGTGAAACGCTAAAACGCCGATAGCCTCGGTGTATATTATGAACTGAATGTGTGTGAATTATTGTGAACCGTCATGTATGTAGATAGGATGTAACTGAAGTACCTTTAAACAATTTATTCGTGAAGATATTTATAGTCGCATACAATTTGTTTAATAGTTAAAATGATAAATCTGTAAATAGAATTTTCGCTTACTGTTCATAATTATTCCGATTAAGAATATTATTATTATAATCCGATGTCCAGATAAAATCCTCAGAAGTTATTTATCAACATGTACAGGTAATTGTAAGTAGGTACATACTCTAATGTTTATCTTAATTTTTTAAATATACATATATCATGATTTTTTTTATGCGTTTTATCGAAACCCCAGCTTGCCTATGCAATATATTTTTAAACAAAGACATTACATACATATACTTTATTCGGTTAGGTACACTGGAAAACAGTGCTAAGTACCCATTAAAGCTGATCGCACATTTGTCAGCACCGTACGCGCCGCATTTCGTGAAGTGCGGTAAGCATCCGAATTTGAAGGAAGCATTCTGATGACGTCATATAAAGCGGCGCGTACGGCGCGTGCTCAAATTGTTGGCAATACACTAAAGATTTGCGTACGGCGCGTACGCGAATTCGCGAGGCTATCAAGAAATGTGCGATCAGCTGAAAGATGCAACTGAGAGAAAATATTACTGTGCGAAAGGAATAGAGATAATTCTGTCAATTTCGATGTCTCAAGTTATCCAAAGTAATGGTTCTTAATTCGGTACAAATGTACATTTGTTGCTTCTATACATCCCGGTGGTTGTGCGTTGGTAGTGATCCTACTTTCAGCACCAAAGGTCGGGGGTTCGATTCCCGCTCGGGGTCGGGGCAAACATTTATGTGATGGCATTTGTGTTGGTTCTCCGGTTTGGGTGTTTTCTGTCTTATAAGCATATATATATATATACAATAATATGTCCGTTGTCTGGTACCCATAACACACGCAGGTTAAGGCCTAGCTACTTTGGGACCAGATAGAATGTATTTATACATAGACACAGTAATAGGCAATATTTTAACCTAAATATAAATACATTCTCTAGACTAAACTAATTTTGACAGGAGACCAAAGGTGTTGTTTTCCTTCCTTGGTTTACAATTAGTGTCAAGGATAGCAACACTTCTAGTCCTGTCAAAATTATTTTGGTTAAATGTACAACAGAATTAGCACGGTAGTCGTAAAATTTTAGTTTCGCTTTGCTTTATTCCGAAGTGATAAATAAAATAAAAGTGGTCAATGAGACACCTATTTATTTCGATTACTTCTTCTTCTTCTTGCCTTTCATCTTAAACTTGAGC
Source organism: Endotricha flammealis (assembly GCA_905163395.2). Classification (NCBI taxonomy): domain Eukaryota; kingdom Metazoa; phylum Arthropoda; class Insecta; order Lepidoptera; family Pyralidae; genus Endotricha; species Endotricha flammealis. Next base: position 3,937,872 of record LR990859.1, on the reverse strand, counting down.
CGCTGTTTGAGTTTCTCTTTGCGCAAGCGCTCCTTCACGATCTGTTGTTTGTTCTTGAATTCCTTTGAGGACGCTTCTGCCTTCTTTTTGGCGACGCGCTCGTTGTGTTTCACCCAGCGAGGCCGGAATTCTGACACTGAAATTTATTTAAAAATTACTACATATCTAAATAACTTGTTTATTTTATAGTAGCAGAGTTATTTAGAGATTGAGTCTACACATTAGAGCCATGGCACACAGCGTATTTTATTATCATCATTCAAGGCGCAGTTGCTATTATTTCATCGTGAGGTCTAACATACAAAGCGCTCAATGTAGCACGAAACGCGCGTCATCTGCGCGTTTAAAATACGCCGTGTGCCATGGCTCGTACTTTAATCAAAACAAGATAGAATGACTAAAGCGCATAAAAGCAGCGTGTATGCTCAGATACTTAAGTAAACGATCATCGCTCATATGAGCAAATTCTAGAGAACTCTTAGTGCAAATCCTATATATGAACTATTTGCAATGCTTTCGAGCATACGAATACATTGTACATACGAAAAACTACGACGAAATTAGTCGCCGTAATTCTTAGTTTAGTGGACATGCAGGTGTAAATTTGTGTACACACTGTACACACTGTGTCCTGTTCTTCTATGAGTAGCATCAATTATTTCAGAAAATTTTAATGTCTGTTATATTCAAATTCAACTTAGCTATAAAGAATTAAGAGCAGCAATACAAATTGGCGAAAAGCAATACAACATGGTCCCAAGGATCTACAAATCTATGAAAAAGAGTTTCATCGCTCGTGTATGCATATACATGCATGTATATTTGTAGGTATAATACCTGGCTTCTTTCTGTTGTTGTCGGGTTTATGATCATCGTCGTCGTCGAGTCCGTCTTCTGGCACCACATTGCGTTTGCGCCATTCCTCGTAGCGGCCACTGCGATATGAAGCGGGGACTCTGCCGCCGCTCTCCGTACGTATCATCTTACGACCGCCATCCTGTGTTATATTTTGAATGATTTATTTGCTAGATATGGTGTAACAATGCTTTCATAGTAATGATAACCTCAACACTTCACCAGACTAGTATGAAAATGTAGATACTATAATATAAATGCCTGTTGAGACCATTGTCTTCGTGGTAAAATCCGGCTCGAAGGACGGTCCTTCGGGCCGGATTTCAGCGTGAACATTTACACGTTCGAGCGTCAATTTTAGCTATATTATATGAATATTGATGAACTTACGGGGTCAACGTGCACCATCTTCTTGCGCTTGCGGTCCCAGCGCATCTGGTTGCGCTGCGCCCTTGCCCCTTCGCCGCTGTCGGCGCCCATGTCCAGCTCCGCCGCCGCCGCGCCCGAGTTGAAGTTCACCGCCATACTGAATATCAAGGTTGCCCAATTATGAACCCATAATAAATATAGATATAATTACATAAACGGCCTTGTTGAGAGCAATCTATATGTATTTATAGCTCTAGAGTCTATATGAAAGACACCATGATATAGTGTTGTAATTTCAGAAGCCGCTATTGTTCGCGGCTATGTTCGTCCTTGATGGACTTCTCTGAGAACTCTATCAAAATTCAGAACTTTTGACAAACACACACCACACTTCAGAAATGCTCACATCAGACTTACGAAAAAAAGTTTAGAAAGACGAAAAGAATAACATACAAGGGTTACTGTACAGATTCGTGTCAAAACTTATCAGTTATATATGTTAGTTATTTGTCATAACTTACCCGGCTTCTGTGTGCTGGTCGCTGGCCTGATGAGGGATGTAGTTTTCATCTCGCACCACTTCTTTCTTATTTTTCTTCGTCATTGGTTCGATGTTTTCAGGTAGTAATCCTTGGGCCTAAGTAATAATTCGAATTAAGGCCAACAATGAAATGAAAAACTTGTAAATATTGACTTGGAAATTGAGGCCGCCCTCAATTTTATCTGGGCCACAAAACTATCTCCATACCAAACTACATTTAAATCAATATAAGTCTAAATTTAGCGGTTTATGCTTAGTTAAATTTTACATTTATAATATTAGTATTACATATGTATCATACCATAAGTTTTTTGTTCTCTCGTGCCTTTTGAACCATTTTTCCATGGACTTGTTTCTTCACCTTCATTGCGAGATACATTGGCGAGTCATTTTTGGCGGACAACTCCAATATAGTCTGAAATTAAATTATATATTATTATAAAAGATTGATTGATTGTGTTATGGGATACTAACTCAACGATATTATATTTTATAACAAATACATATACTATAGATAAACATGCAAGACCCGGGTCAATCAGAAAAAGTTTTTCATCATGACCCGACCGGGATTCGAACCCGGGACTGCCCCCCGGGATTCGAAGGTGGGATTCGAACACGCACGTCCTCTCGATATCCAGCCAAGTGCTCTTACCACTGACTGAGGTATCGGGAAGGTTAGTAATGATGGTAAAAATTTTCATTCCTTTAAATTGAGCAAGTCGCAATGGCACCATCTACATAATATTTAATACCTTCTCAGAAGATTAACTTACGCCTTTGGGAGTGTAATTTTTAATTTTCTCCACAAGCTCATTAGCTGCGTCGCCACTCTCGTCAACCAGGAAGGGATGGGTCAACACGGGTTGGGCCGTGACCTTCGCTCGCTTGTTGGCCTCGGCTGAAGCTGGTTCACGCCATTTGATGTACTGTTGCCAACCGCGGTTGCAGGTACGGGTTGCTTCTTCCTGTATAATTTTGATTAAGATTTTAACAGGAATAACAATCATGACGTTATATTTAATTTCATGAAACAATTTACATTGTATCCAAGTTAAATACATACCACAATAAATTAACAAGTAATTAATCAAATCTATATTCTGTATATGTATATATTCTGAACTAGGTACTTAACAATTAAGGTCTGAATAAAAATCTTACAATTAGAACTATAGTTGGGATAATAGGCTATCTAAGCCAACCGAAAGATGGCTAAAAGGTCGATAATATTATTTAAGCTATATAACATCACGCTACCGGAATAACATGAACAACGGGGCTTCATAGGAAAATCGCAGGCATCATTTAGTATTGATTTTTTCGGTTTCCGATATTGTGCAGAGCGAACGTGTCGAACGCAGCGCTCTCGTGTTCTAGTTAAAAGTGCAAGTGCAGTGATCATCATTTTCGCGCGTCTACAGCTGTGGAGTGCGCGACACGATGACCCACTTAGGCATCAAATAACCAAAACAAACTATTGTTAAGGCGAAGCAATTTATTTAAATAATATTAAATGTTTGGGTAACTTTAAAAATGGGTAAAGATTCTCCATCTGCCGTAAAAGTCAAAACTGAGAATGAACACATTCTCTATAATTATTATAAAAATGAGAAAGCAGCAAGGGAAAACCTTGAATGTCAGGTGCGTCACCTGCAAGCTAAGCTTGAAAATATGCAGCAAGAACTTGAGAAACTGCAGAAAAACAAAGAACAGGTACAAACTCCTGCTTCTAGTGGTAACGCCAATACCGCAAGTAACTCTTCAGAACGCGCTGAGTATTGCACGGACGAAGAGGAACTAGCTAAAGAAACTGGATGGGTACGTGCGAAAAATAGAAAGAAAAGGAAGCTGATTAACTCGCCATCGCCAACTCCGAACGTTAAAAATGATCAACAACCAAAGGTGAGCAAAAAATTACCTCCTCCTCCGCCAATAATCGTAGACGGAATTCAAGACTACCAAAAATTTTATGATTTTTTGGTAGAAGGTCTATTAGGTGACCCATTCAAAGTTAAGATGTTAAGTGGAGATAGCGTAAAAATAAACGCTGATAATGAGGAAGCATTTAGATTAATCAGTAGATGTCTCACTTCCAATAACTGTGCATGGCACTCTTATGAAAACAAGCAAGATCGCCCTATAAGAGTGATGGCAAAAAATCTGCACCATACATGTAAGCCAGAAAGAATAGTCGAAGAGCTGCTATTTAAAGGTTATAAAATTGAAAGTGCAGTAAACAAACTAAGATGGAAAAATAAGGAGCCATTGAATATGTTCATGCTCACTTTTAAAAATGATGAAGATTTGAATAAAATCTTCAACATTAAAAATATACTGGGATGTAAGGTTGAAATACACTCCCTAAAGACACCGAAGCTAATTCCTCAGTGTAAAAAATGCCAAGCATATGGTCATACGCAAAAGTATTGCTCGAAAGAACCACGATGTGTTAAATGTACTGGCAAGCATTTAACCATAAACTGCCAAAAGCCGGCACAAGAAAAACCAAAATGCATACACTGTGGTGAACCACATCCTGCAAACTATAGAGGGTGTGTAGTAGCCAAAGAATTGCAGAACTTTAAAAATCTAAAGAAAAATTCACAGCCTCAACGGCAACTTATACCAAAAGAAAGCAAAACACACGGGACTACAACAGTGCCACCATGTCAAGAAGACAAAAGTAAGTCAGAAAGAATATCTTACGCACAAATCACATCCAAAAATGTAATTAAAAAGGATGCGCAATTTAACGTCGACATAGGAGAAAAACTGAATAAAATGCTCGAACTTATGTCATCCTTTGACGAGCGGCTCAAAAAAATTGAAACTAGCTCTAAAGGAGCAATAATTAAACATAAACTATGAAGTTTTCTCAAAATTATGGCCTGGAACTCCAATGGGCTACTTCAACACCAAAACGAATTACAAGTTGTTCTGGATACAGAAAAAATTGACGTGTGCTTGATTTCAGAATCACACATGACTAAGCAAACCTTCATTCATTTTAAAGGCTATAAAACATATCATGCCGTCCATCCCGATAATCGAGCGAGAGGAGGTTGTTCTATAATCGTGAAAGAAAATATTTATCACTATCAAAACATCACTCATGAAGAACGAGAAATACAAGCTGTAGCGGTATGTATTAAAACTAAAAAGTATCCAATAACTGTATCAGCATTATATTGCCCGCCAAGACATTCAATACAAAAAGAATATTACTTAAGATTCTTACAACAACTTGGAAATAGGTTCATTCTCGGAGGTGATTTCAATGCCAAAAATACGTATTGGGGTTCCAGATTAACAACAACTAAAGGGCGAGAATTATTTAATGCCATAAAAGAAAGTAAATGTGACGTTTTATCTACTGGTAAGCCTACTTATTGGCCCACTGACCCACAAAAAATTCCGGACCTGATTGATTTTTTTATCTACAAAAATATTTACACCTCTTGCCTGAGAATAAAAGAAGGGTTCGATATGAACTCAGATCACTCACCAATTACTCTAACCCTAAGCGAAAATCCTCTACATTTAGAGAGCATTCCAGCCTTAGTTAACAAAAAAACTGACTGGGCGAGTTTTCATATAAACTTAGAAAACAGAATTAATCTTAATGTACCGCTTCGTACTGCAGACCAATTAGATTCAGAAGTTGAAAAATTCACAGTCGATATTCAACAGTCAGCATGGCATAATACGCCAGATATCCAGTGGGAAACACAAGGAAATAGATATCCTAAAGATATTATGGATCTAATAGGCCAAAAAAGGAAACAAAGAAGAAAATGGCACCAAACTCGGTCTCCACTCGAAAAACAACTCCTCAATAATCTAACTAAAAAGCTGAGAAAATCCATCCACTCCTACAAGGATGAATGTCTCAAAACACATTTGGAAAAGCTTACGAATGACCGCAGTACTAACTACTCTCTTTGGAAAGCAACCAAAAAATTGAAAAGACCAGTTCTGCACATACCTCCCATAAGAGAAGAAAATGGAAAGTGGCCAATAAGTAATGAACAAAAAGCAAAAAGGTTTGCACAACATTTGGAAGCAATATTCCAACCTAACGAAGGTGTCGATGATTTGATGTGCCCAGATCCTGTGCAAGAAGAATCAGAAATAAAGTTTGTAACACCAAAAGAAGTTGCGAACGAAATAAAGAAAAACATCGATCCCAGAAAAGCACCAGGCTATGACCTCATAACGGGAGAAATCTTACAACATCTTCCCCGTAAAGCCTTGGTCAAACTAACGAACCTTATTAATGCAGCGTTCAGGCTTCAGATAGTTCCTGCTATATGGAAAGTAGCGGAAGTAATTATGATTGTAAAACCGGGCAAACCACCTCACGAAACTACGTCATATAGGCCAATCTCGTTATTGCCAGTGATGTCTAAATTATTTGAAAAGCTCTTGCTTAAAAGACTAAAGCCAATACTGGATGAAAAGGATTTAATACCACAGCATCAATTTGGCTTTAGGGAGAAACATTCAACTATAGACCAAGTGCATAGGATCACAAATGTAATAGAAAAAGCATTAGAGGAAAAGAAAGTATGCACTACCGTATTCTTGGATGTAGCACAAGCTTTTGATAAAGTTTGGCACAAAGGTCTATTATATAAACTTAGGACAATGTTACCGAAACAATTTACTGCAATACTGGAATCATATATCTCTAACAGAATGTTTAGGATCAGACAAGAGGAGGCTTATTCTGACCTAAAGGAAATAAAAGCTGGAGTACCACAGGGAAGTGTATTAGGTCCGGTCCTGTACTTATTATACACTTGTGATATTCCAGAACTAGAAAATAACACCATTGCAACCTTTGCCGATGATACTGCTATAATGGCAACTGGAAACTCACATGCAGAATCAGTAGAGAAAGTACAAGTTGCCATAACAAAAGTACATAATTGGACTAAAAAATGGCGAATTAAACTAAATGAGTCAAAATCAGTTCATATTGACTTCACGAACGAAAATCAGCACTACCATCCAGTGTTCCTAAATAACAAGCCAATCCCGTATTCTAATACAGCTAAGTACCTAGGCATGACTCTAGACGCTAAACTGCGCTGGAAAGCTCATGTCAAGAAAAAACGAGAAGAGTTAGAATTACGTTATAAAAACATGTATTGGCTGCTTGGGAGAAATTCTTACCTATCAATACATAATAAATTGCTTCTGTATAAACAAGTGCTCATGCCTGTGTGGATCTATGGCATACAGTTATGGGGCTGTACCAAACAGAGCAATAGACAGATTATTCAGCGTTTTCAGAATAAAGTACTCAGAGGCATCGCAAATGCACCCTGGTACTTCACAAATTATTGCCTCCATCGGGACCTTAAAGTGGAGTTTGTGGACAATGTTATACAAAAGTATGCAGAAGCTCATGATAATAGACTTCATCATCATGTGAATCTCGAAGCAGTCCAACTGCTCGATTCAACAGATTTAGTGAGAAGACTGAAAAGAATAAAACCTTTTGAGTTAGTGTAGTGCTATGTGAAATGAATAATATTAGTGTATTAACTTAAAACACAAGAACAAAGTGTTTCGCCTTAACAGACACTAAGAAAAGTCAATGGACATTATTCTTAGACTAAAACATTTTAGAAGTTTACGTTAAATTTAAATTACTTATTAGCCCATAAGCTAGATTGTAATATTTAAGTGTGCAAATCACGCTTCTATAAAAAATAAAAAAAAATAAAAAAAATTTAGTATTCCAGCTGTGTTACTCACAATTTCCGAATAGTTTTTCTCCCAGGCCATAACATCCTGATGTCTCATTTCGAGCGCCCCCACTGGTATAGTGCCCCAAACACCTGAGGGACACGTGGGACCTTTCTCTGTGACCTGAGTAGGGGTCTTCAGGTCAGCGCCGAGGAAGAGTTGCAAGTCCAGGAGATGTGCTACGTCTTCTGCTGCTATGAGAGAGAAGGCTCGTCCTGCACGGCCAGCACGGGCACTACGACCTGCGAGACAAAAAAGAAACAATTTTGAAAATTCTAATTAAAAACTCTTATTCAAAGATTAGGTTTTTACAAACACGTTCTCTTGTCAAAGAGTACATACATACATACAGTAATAAATAATTTGTATAAGTAGGTATACGAAATTGCAATTTCGGAAACAAAAGCAAAATGACCACTGTCAAAAGAAATGGCGAAAGAAAATTGTTACGGCCTTTTTGGTTATTTAAAAATATATCTTGTTTATTAATTTTAATATATATTTTTTATACAAAGACAAGTGCTAAGGCCTGAAGACACTGACATTCCATAAAACAACATAGTGTATCCTCTGAAACCCCTTCAATTGAAAAGACCCATGTTGTTGGTAAGCAGTTTATTATGTTGAAGATTATAGAATAAAATAGTTTTTTCAATCAGTAGTATCATTGTTTTTTTATTCATGTGATCATGTGACCAGTCCCAATCACATGATTTTTAATAAAATGACATAAAAGATTTTTTTTCAAAGATACATACTTAGAGAAAAACCTCAAATAATCTAAAATTAATTATATAAAATGTTTAATTTCCTCACCAACTCTATGTACAAATAGTTTCGGCGTTGCTGGGAAGTTATAATTGATGACCGTATCGAGAGCAGGCAGATCCAATCCTCTGGCAGCGACATCAGTGACAATTAGCACTGAGCATTTCTTGTTTGTGAATCTGCCTAGCGCGATCTTACGCGCAGATGAGTCTAACCCAGAGTATGCGTATGTCGATGAAATACCGGCTTTCTGTAATATCTGTAAAGATAAACATGTTTTACACCCATTATTATTCATCCAAGAACTCCTAAGTATAAAATGCAGGTACGGTCAAAAATTACTTATTCAAAATGTTGAATAAAATTCACATTTATTTCACAAAACTGTTTAATTTTTTTATTCTATATTTATCTAGGGGTTTTGGTTCGCACATGCGACCATGTCAACCCCATCGTGTCTTTCAGACAGTATTTCTTTATTTAAATATTAAACTGAAAAACTATTGTATACGAACTTATAAATTAACAACGCTTCAAATTTGTATTTAAAAAATTACATAGAGAAAGTGTCTGTGAAGGCCTAATCTAGGATGGGAGACTAAGGTGCCATTTACATTATTGGGTCAAATGAGTTGTTCGCATGATGACAAATGAGTTCGCATTTATATTATTGGGTCATCTCCACAAGTGAGTAATTTCCTTGCTAGAGTACCACGTTCAGAGGCAAGCGCATAGTGATACGATGACAATATGCTTTCCCTCGACTACTCTTGAGATCGCTTCGTTCGATATCATCGCCATGTGGAAGTGGAGACACGAGAATGTATGTAAATATGTAGCACAGTAATTTGCATAATGATTTTCATAAACTTATATATATAATAATTAAACTTACCAAATTCAAATATTCTACATGATGCTTTGTGGCAGCAAAAACAACCGCCTGAGGAGTTTGTGGTGTCAGAACTTTATCTAACAATAGTAGTAAGGCTGCAGTCTTCAATTCAGCTCGGACAGACACCCAACCAAGCCATAAAGTAGAGGGAAGTTTCCAATCCACGTCCAATCTAATCAATATAGGCTCTGATAGTCCGGCTCTTGCAAATTCTACTAGCATTTTTGGGAGTGTTGCAGAGAATAATAATGTTTGACGATTCGATGGAAGACGCGCAACTATCTCTCTTAACTGTTCTCCAAATCCAAGTTCAAAGAGACGGTCGGCTTCGTCAAATACAATAGTGTCTATAAGAAAGAGATGGAATTTAGTATGTATAATTAATGACTAACCCAAAGTACAAGTTTAGCTTAGTATGGAACAAGAATGTGTTGTTATTCCAGAATAATGCTTTAATAAATAAAAAAAGTGATTCTATATGTATGTCATAAACTATTTGCTTGTGGTAACAGTGTGTCTTTTTGTTTGATATTGTTTCGTTGTCATGTTATTGATTTCTTAGTTTTATTTTGATATTTTTTGTGTAATATGTAATAAACAGTTATACCAAGTAAGAGACCTTGTTTGGACTGACCCCATCGCCTACATTTGTCCGGCTGCGGTGCCTTTCGTGGTACTACTGTTGAAAGACTCACTCACACTAGTTATGTTTGGTTTTAATTGTCTTTGGGCTGCTACGTCGCCGCATATGTCTCTTTATGTTTGATTTTGTTTCGTTGTCATGTTATTGATTTCTTAGTTTTATTTTGATATTTTTTTTGTGTAATATGTAATAAACAGTTATACCAAGTAAGAGACCTTGTTTGGACTGACCCCATCGCCTACATTTGTGGTATGGTATGTGGTATGACAACCATTTTTTACTTGGATCGTCAAGTAATCTTCCAGTGCCAGGGGTGTTCAACGACGGTGACCTCTACCTGCGACGTCAGTGGAGAGTTGCTCAACGGTTGTGTGACATGTTTTGGCAGCGTTGGTTAAAAGAAGTTTTACCCGTGCTTCTACCGCGTCAAAAGTGGTGCTACGATGAGAAACCTTTGTGTGTTGGAGACCTTGTGATAGTTGTGGATCCAAGCTTACCTCGTAACTGTTGGCCAATGGGAGTGGTGGAACAGGTGTACCCTGGTAATGATAAGCGCGTAAGGGTTGTAGATATTAGAACTAGGAAAGGGGTTATGAAAAGACCGGTAACTCGCGTGGCGTTGCTCCCAGTAACTGATGAGTGTCGGCAATCCGACACTGGGGCGGGAAATTAGTCAGCACAGGCACGTGTGACCTTTTGTTAATTTGTTTTTAAAGCTGGTTTGCTCATTTTATTTTGATTTTTTGTTGACCTATACTCTATATACCTACGCTGTAAGGTCCGCGTTTGTAAAGTGCTTTGATATAGTTTAACAGATATAAAACACCGCTTCGTAAAGTTGTTTTTTGTTCTTTTGATTTTTTTTTACATTAATTTGATTTGTGATATCAGCTTACTGCGTGATGAGACCGCATAGGAGCTGCAAGTGTAATATTACTTAGTTACTAGTTGATAGTTTTGGTTAGTGTTTCGATTCCTGGTCGTCGGACGTCTGTTTGAACGCTGTGTGAACCTTTCTCGTGTGTCTCGACTTGTTGTGTTAATTGAGTTAGATTATCTTATTGGGAGTCTTACAGCTTTGTCCGGCTGCGGTGCCTTTCGTGGTACTACTGTTGAAAGACTCACCTACGTAGAAATTGTCGAGACAACTTTTATAGAATGCAGGGCTCGGTTTTACTCTGCTTGAATGTTGAGTGTTGGCGTTCCGACACTGGGGCGGAGAATGTAGGCGACGCAGCGGCCTCTTTAGTAATATTTGGTTTTAATTGTCTTTGGGCTGCTACGTCGCCGCATATGTCTTTTATCTTTGATTTTGTTTCGTTGTCATGTTATTGATTTCTTAGTTTTATTTTGATATTTTTTGTGTAATATGTAATAAACAGTTATACCAAGTAAGAGACCTTTTTTTGTTTGGACTGACCCCATCGCCGACATCACATTAATATATGTAGGTATTAGGTATTATATGAATAATATAGTTTTTGATATTTAATATACAGAAAGCGGATTTACGAGTATACGTTCCCATGCAATACTTACTAATATTATCAAGTTTTAAGCTCATTTCTATGCAGATGTGTAAGAATCGTCCCGGTGTTGCGACTACAATATCTGGTGCCGTGCCAGACATTACACTGAACTGCTGCTCAATAGATTCTCCACCGAGAATTGCTGCTGAAGACAATCCACTGAACTTGCCCAGCTCTCGCACAAATCTTAGTGTCTAAAATAGGTTTAAAAGTATGAGTTTGTATTTTGTATTACTCTTTTAGTGCAAATTATGCACTCATTTATTTTTTACAGACCTGGTGTAATGGTCACTTTATCCCAAGGCCCTTTGTTCAAATTATGTCTGTTTACCATGGTCTGGATGTTTTCTATGTATAATAAGTGTTTATTTACAATACAAAAAGTATTTATGTATATTTATCAGTAATCTTGTACCCATAGTACAAGCTTAGTTTAGGACTAGATGGTGTTGTGTGATTCGTCCAAGAATATTTATTTATTAATATGTAGGTACCTGTAAAGCCAATTCTCGGGTAGGCGATAGAATTAGTGCTCTGAAATTTTTCCCTGGCAATGGTTTGTTTGCTGGAGCAGTCAACTTTTCAAGCATGGGGAGCACAAAACATGCTGTTTTACCAGAACCAGTTCGTGCCATGGCCACCACATCTTTCCCTTCTAGCGCCAATGGAATTGTCTGAAAAATAAAGCATATCGTCGTTTATACAACAATACCGCCTAAGTATTTTTTGTAAAAAATTTAGGATGTATGAAATATAGCTAATTAGTATTTTGTCTCTCCTGAAAACTTCATAAATTTTACTTGATAAGTATGGCAAATTTAATTACGATCAGTTGCGTTTTTCTTTGATTATTAGTTATTGTAATGGCTTACCTTTCGTTGAATAGGTGTTGGCTGCTTATACCCTCTTTTGGTGATACCTTTGATGAGAGGAAAACTAAGACCCATGGACTGGAAACCACCACTTCCTTTCTTTTTCTTCTTACCCGAATGCGAGTCATTTTGTGGGGATCCCTCCTCTGTGGCTGCTTCAAAACCTGGGAGATCATCTCCCAAAGATTTCTTTTTCACCATTTTACAATTTGTGTACAAGTTATCAATTAAATTTATTACATGTTTTACTAAAATTCACGTGGTACGGTATTACGATGAGCCGACTTATGCCGAGCCGCGTGTTTTTGTTTTGACATAATTATATATGACATTGACAGGTGACAGATATTTTTTTTTCTTTCGTGTGGCAATCGGACTTCAGACGAAGATTCCATTGTGCCATCTTCAAACTTGTCTCTGTCACTGTCTCTGAGTCAAGACCCCATAGAGTTTAAATAAATAAGACAAGAGACGCCCCGACGAAAGATGATAGCACTTCAGAAAAGGCAGATCAGAGAGAAAAATAAGACATATAGAAAAGGCAGATTTTGAAGTCAACAGATAATTTTCAATGTGATGTTTTTAAAATAACGCCTTTCCGTGGGATACTTGATTTTTAGGTACATCGTATTTCAATTTTATTATTTACTAGCTGTGCCCGCGGCTTCGCCCGCGTGGAATTGGACTTGTGACTTTGTGACTAATTAAATTGTATAGACGGATTTAACAGTCTCCTATTACTGTAGTCTTCCCCGAGACGTCAGTGTTCTTCATTGCTCATTGTCTATTTGCTCGCCGCTGTTTGGCTACCTACTGTGTACAAAATCCTGTTGTTTTATTATTTTAATAGCTGTTACCCGCGGCTCCGCCCGCGTGGTCAAGCGAAAATGCCAATAATTTCGTTCCCGTGGGAATTAAAAAAAACCCCAACTTTATCCTTGTCAACATCATAAAGGGAACCTCTATAAAATTTCAGCTTTCTAGGTTGAGCGCCTGCGAAAATACACTTGCAGTCCTATTTCTCCCTTTCCCGTGAGAATTTTAAAAAAATCCTTTCTTAGTGAGCACCTACGCCCGAAAAGGAACCCCCATGCAAAATTTGAGACTCCTGGCACGTAGTTTTTGAGATGTCGTGATGAATCAGTCGGTGATTTTCTCTTTTATATACTAACTTTGCTTCCTCGTTTTACCGCCCTTAATGGATGATTTTTGGGAAAAATATTTTACTCATGTTTCATGCCTTTCAGCAAAGAACCTTCATGCTGAATTTCATTCGAATAACTTCAAAAACGGCTAAGTTTCATACTAACTTTGCACCCCCGTTTAACCCCCTAACCTAAGGGATGATTTTTGAGAAAAATATTTTACTCGTGTTTCATGTCTTTCAATAAAGAACCTTCATGCTGAATTTCATTCGAATAACTTCAAAAACGGCTAAGTTTCATACTAACTTTGCGCCCCCGTTTAACCCCCTAAGGGATGATTTTTGAGAAAATATTTTACTCGTGTTTCATACCTTTCAATAAAGAACCTTCAGCTGAATTTCATTCGAATAACTAAAAAACGGCAAAGTTTCATACTAAATTTGCACCCCCGTTTAACCCGCTAAGGGATGATTTTTGAGAAAAATATTTTACTTGTGTTTCATGCCTTTCAATAAAAACCTTTATGCTGGAATTTCATTCGAATAACTAAAAAACGGCAAAGTTTCATACTAAATTTGCACCCCCGTTTAACCCCCTAAGGGATGATTTTTGAGAAAATATTTTACCCGTGTTTCATACCTTTCAATAAAGAACCTTCAGCTGAATTTCATTCGAATAACTAAAAAACGGCAAAGTTTCATACTAAATTTGCACCCCCGTTTAACCCGCTAAGGGATGATTTTTGAGAAAAATATTTTACTTGTGTTTCATGCCTTTCAATAAAAACCTTTATGCTGGAATTTCATTCGAATAACTAAAAAACGGCAAAGTTTCATACTAAATTTGCACCCCCGTTTAACCCGCTAAGGGATGATTTTTGAGAAAAATATTTTACTTGTGTTTCATGCCTTTCAATAAAAACCTTTATGCTGGAATTTCATTCGAATAACTTTAAAAACGGCAAAGTTTCATACTAACTTTGCACCCCCGTTTAACCCCCTAAGGGATGATTTTTGAGAAAAATATTTTACTCGTGTTTCATGCCTTTCAATAAAGAACCTTAATGCTGAATTTCATATAAATAACTTTAAAAACGGCAAAGTTTCATACTAACTTTGCGTCCCCGTTTAACCCCATAGGGGATGTTTTCTGAGAAAAATATTTTACTCGTGTTTCATGCCTTTCAATAAAGAACCTTCATGCTGAATTTCATTCGAATAACTTCAAAAACGGCAAAATTTCATTCTATCTTTGCACCCCCGTATAACCCCCTAAGGGATGAATTTTGAAAAAAATATTTTACTCATGTTTCATGCTTTTCAGTAAAGAACCTTCATGCTGAATTTCATTCGAATAACTTCAAAAACGGCAAAATTTCATACTATCTTTGCACCCCCGTTTTACCTCCTTAGGGGATGAATTTCCAAAAATCCTTTCTTAGTGAGCACCTACGCCCCAAAAGGAACCCCCATGCAAAATTTAAGACTCCTGGCACTTGTAGTTTCGCAGATTTCGTGATGAATCAGTCAGTGATTTTCTCTTTTATTTAAATAGATAGATAGACTATACAGGTAAATCAAAATATAAATTTAAATTTTATCTAAGAAAATCAAACTTAACGAATAATAATCAAAATATACACCTATACCTACGAAAGAACACCAAAACTATCAGTCTAATCTACATGAAAAAAAAAAAAAAAAAAATACTAATAATAATCAAAATACTAATCTAATCTACCTAACTATAGGTACCTACTTACTAATACTAACGAAAACTCAAAATTCAAAAATGAAAATACAACTAATAACTTTAAAAAAACTAATAATAATGAAAATCAAAATTAACTTATACTTAATGACTATCTAATCTAGAACACGAAAAAAATCTAAATGAAAAAGTGAATATAATAATTAACTATCGAAAACCAACATGAAATATTATTTTTACGTAGCAGCAGTAAGATATACGCAAAAATGTAGTTTTTAATACAGTTGCTCAAAAAGTGACGTATTGCAGGGACGTTTAGCGTTCGGAAAGTGGGCTATTACACACGCGTGCTTTTTCTTTACCTTTTCCGCACTCGTGCGTTCTCTTTCCCAACTGTCAAAATTAATGTCTATTAAAAAGAAAAACTCAACCACGAAGTTTTTATTAAAAAAAAAATCATAGTAGATTTTATGACTCATGCAAATATTTATAAAAAGAAGCTACTAATTTGTTTCAATATCAGATTTAATGATTTGATTCAATGAGTTAGGTTAGGTTTCATTTCATTTCATCTCATTAAATTTCATTTTCATTTCATATCAATAAAAAAAAACTACTGAAGACTTGGCTGTATGGGCATAGACGGCCTTTGCCTACCCAGAATGGGTGAAGAAAACAAAAAAAATCTCTGCTTATATTCTTTTACGGTTGGCGCCATTTTCCAAAAATTTTCTTTGCGATTTTAGTTGTTTGTTGCACATAATGAGTAATTAAATTGCTTAATTTTTTCGCAACTGTATTAAAAATAGTCGTTCAGTACACGTGCGGAACCGTCATTGCAACTTGTTCCGACTGTCAACCCTCACCTTCGGCTGCGCCTCGGCTCGGGTCGACATTTGTCGGAACTCTTTGCAATGACAGACTTTCCGCACTTGTAATGAAATGTACTATTTTAATACAGTTGCTCAAAAAGTGACGTATTGCAGGGACGTTTAGCGTTCGGAAAGTGGGCTATTACACACGCGTGCTTTTTCTTTACCTTTTCCGCACTCGTGCGTTCTCTTTCCCAACTGTCAAAATTAATGTCTATTAAAAAGAAAAACTCAACCACGAAGTTTTTATAAAAAAAAAATCATAGAAGATTTTATGACTCATGCAAATATTTATAAAAAGAAGCTACTAATTTGTTTCAATATCAGATTTAATGATTTGATTCAATGAGTTAGGTTAGGTTTCATTTCATTTCATCTCATTAAATTTCATTTTCATTTCATATCAATAAAAATATTCTACTGAAGACTTGGCTGTATGGGCATAGTTCCCTTTGCCTACCCAGAATGGGTGAAGAAAACAAAAAAGAAATCTCTGCTTAAATTCTTTTACGGTTGGCGCCATTTTCCAAAAAATTTCTTTGCGAGTTTAGTTGCTTGTTGCACAAAATGAGTAATTAAATTGCTTAATTTTTTCGCAACTGTATTAAAAATAGTCGTTCAGTACACGTGCGGAACCGTCATTGCAACTTGTTCCGACTGTCAACCCTCACCTTCGGCTGCGCCTCGGCTCGGGTCGACATTTGTCGGAACTCTTTGCAATGACAGACTTTCCGCACTTGTAATGAAATGTACTATTTCCATTATGTCGGGCGCGTCGCAATCAGGTCTCAGGTAAACTATTAAAAAACTTTCATAGCGCGATTCAGAATCTGCACAGTGCCATCTAGTGAATTTTTGAGGAACTAAATTTCAAAATGGTCAGCTCAAGTAAATAAAAAACTTTCATACACAGTGCTATTGAATATTAAAATGGTCGTAATCAGGGGTCGGGCGATTCCGACTCTGCACAGTGACAATTTTAAAATTCTTTGGTTGTTGAAAATTTAAATGAGTGTAACTTCTTCTTTTTCTTCTCCTGACATCCGGTCCGGTCCGGTTCGGTCCGGTCCGGTCCGGTTCGGTCCGGTCCGGTCCGGTACAGTCTGTTGTCGGTAGGTATGGTGTACCAAGTCTCAAGTTTGTAAGTGCGAGAAATTTTTTTTTCTTACATTGACAGGGAGGAGACCTTTAAATGAACATAACTTATTTTCCTGACATCCGATTTAAATGAAACAAAGCCTATATTCTGCTCCAAGCCGAGCTCTATCTTCCTGTGAAAACTGCATTAAAATCCGTTCAGTAACTTAGAAGATGTGCGCGTTCAAACAGACAGACAGATAGACAGACAGACAAAAAAATCCAAAAAATTTTTTTTCGCTTTTATTACCTTTCTCTAACTGTTCTCTCTCCATTTTTGCCAAATATGTTCAATGTACAGACATATCGGGGTCTACTGTTTTATTATATGTATAGATATGGATTCATGATAGATTTAAGTATCAATGTTTTGTGATTTCAATAATCGAATTGCCGAATATTTACATGAGAGTAAGACAACGTCACAATTTGTGCATAAATAAAGAATAGTATTGTGTTTTTTTCTATGATAATCGGCAGACAAACAGGCAAGCGGGCCACCTGATGGAAATTGGTCACCGCGGCGCCTATGAACATCAGCATCACCAGGGGCATTACCAATGCATTATCCTCTGACGAGACTTATAATAGGTACGTACTCCCATGTCATAGTCCGAACCGAAGGAAACACAGACAATGTAACAAAGTATGTGTTGACATTTCTTACTAATAAAACAGCGAAAAAAGCGGTTAAGGGGAAGAAAGAAAGCTGTTGGCTTTACGCATTTATTCAGTGAAAGAGTAAGGGCGGGTTATGTCGACGCTTAGTAATATTATTTCGATGGTCGACGCAAACATTTTTTTTCATAGCAAATTCATAACTTCTTCACTGTTATCTAGGTATGATGAAACCAGTATAAAACTATCCCCGGGTGACTTAGGGTAAATTATATTTCTTTTTAAGGGATCTTTCCTTATGATTTGGGTGATCATTCGTTGACAATCTCACATATGTAATTAAGAATGTAGAATTGTCTCTAAGTAGGTAGGTACATTATGAAATGCGTCGTGAAAAAATTCCATGACTATTATAAGTACCTAAGTAATAAATATTATGTTAAACCCACATCCGTATCAGAATAAACAATAGAATGATTAAGTTCAGATACAGTTATTACATGCACACGTCAACTTGGATTTTCCCCGTCACCGCATACGGAGTTTGGAGGCTTGCCTTCAATGGAATATTACTGTGTACATGGTCAACATCGATTTCTTAGTAATTATTTTTACTAAATATAGCTTTGACGCATTTAACATGAATATACGAATTCAGAAACACTTGAAGTTTATTGCGATTTGTCTACATTGTCATGTCATCTTGTTCCTACCTTTATCTCGGCTTCCCATGGCGGGGCGGAAAAGCATGTAACCTTCTCCATTTATGGCAATGATTTCTGCCTATTACCTAATCGTCATGCGACCGTAACATTACTTCTACACCCCTAGGATTTTGTACAATACCTATGTAAAATTACTATTGCCTTGCATCTGATTCAGATCCCTCGAGCTACATGGATGAATGAAGAAGGGATTTTATTTTTAAAGTTCGTTGTTTATTGGAAATAAAATAATTGTGTTCATCATTACCTACTGGTGATTCTGTCGATAAGATGCCTACCACGACCTCATTAATCTGTCTTTAAAAAGGAGAGCATTATGTTATCTTTTTCCTTTTTCCTCTGTGGTGTAATATTTCTTTTATTAGGCCGTATTGTTCAAATAGTAGTAAGTAGGCTAAGAAAGTATAACGAACTCTTACCAAATATCAAGGCTATCAATGCTGACCTGTACCTTATAAGATATTTCCATTATAAGTAACACATATTTTTCTTAAGAGGTCACTGGAGTTTGTTGTTCTACTGCTTTATTTTAATTAAGTACAAGCTTTTATTAAATTTTATGAATTATAGTAATCCCTTGGAAAAATTTATTAATATGTATATTTTTATTATCTACATGATTGTTGTATTCAAAGGGCATGATGAGTAGTACTTGGAACATGCCAATACAATCATGATTTTTTTAATATCAGCTGACCCGCGTCCGACCCGCACGTGTAATCTCGTATTGAGTTAACATTCATATAAATTCAAAAGCACCTGTGCTCTGAAGAATATCTGAACTCGGGTTACAGCGTAATAAATAATTTAAACTTCATAGACATAAATCTAAAAGATGTAAGTAATTATGCAAAACTTCAAATTACATAATTTAAAATAATATTATGTTTATACATAAAATTCAATTGTGTAATTTATTATATTACATTAATGAATTATATTAACATTTATGTCTTATTTATTATCCATCTAAACAATGTAGTTAGATGTCAGAAATATTTTGCGGAACCACAAAACGTAACAACTTTTAAAACTACTCTGTAAATAGAGTTCTTTTATGAAGTTCTTATGAAAAAACGTGTTTGTGTAAAATGACGTAAAACTTTAACACCTTAATGTACTTATAGGAGTAATTAGCAAAGTCTAGTCTAGAGGATGTTTGCGATACATATTAGGATTTCCCAGATTAATAACATGGAACTACATATTTTTAATCTTGTTCGTATTGAAATATACTTATAAATACTTTTAGGCTAAATATTATAGGTGCATATGCATTAATATGAAATAAAACAAGTAATTTCTTTTTAACATATATTTATTATTACTACTTTATAATCCTACTAATATTAGAAAGGCAAAAGTTATGTTGTTACTTCTTCACGCTCAAATGACTGGGCCAATATTTATAATATTTGGTATGTAGTTAGCCGATACCTTTGATTAACACATAGGGTACTTACTATACCGAAAAGTACGCGATTCCCGTAGGATTTCATCAAAAGTCTGGTATAGATGGCTCTACTGTGCATAAATAAATACACGCAAACGAAGTTGCGCGGGTTTCACTAGTTTTAAAAATAAATTTATTATAATATTAATAACAGCTATCAAAAATAATTATTACACCAAACACGTCACTAATAATAGCGATACTCAACAACAGATGGCGCTGTCGTCGAGTTACATCGCGCTCTTGGCGGCTGTATCGGAAAAAAAATACAAATAATTAAAATTATGAACTTTATGAACCTAGCCTGTTGCAGAGTAAGACCTAAGATTTGCCTAAACTAAGCTAAGGTACCTATGTGTGAGATTATTACTATTCATAGGCCGCGTTTACAACTGCAATAAAACACGTTCTTCGCTACAGCTTTCCAGAAGTACACTTGCGAGTTTTTGTGAATTTAGCTTCGGTTCCTTTTACTTTTTGTCCTCGCAGCTGTTTGCAAGACTTTCGCCAATTTTTCTGCAGGTACCTGCAGGTGTAAACATTGTATGCACGATTTGCGTAATATCTATAATACTTTGTACCTTAATCGTGTAGGTTCCAAGACGCAGAGAACAACAATTCAATTACATTGATTGATGATGATTGATGAGATTACAAAGTTTACATGAATATTTCAAATAAACACTACTAATAAAGAAGTATTGTATAAGTTCGGGTACCTAATGTATTCCATGACGAGATAAATTAAAGACACTAGAGAATACTAGTGAAGAAGAAAGATACAGCATATAAATAAATATACTTTAGACAGATATAGTTAACAGTAAGTATATATTTTTTAATGTGACGATTCGAAAGAGCTTGTATTAGGCCTATTTGAATAAAAAATACCTATTCGACTTTGACTTCAGCTTTTGATCTGCAACTGAACACCTTAAATGAAAGCCCAAAAATTATTTTTCGAAGTATTGTTAATAACTAATCAGTGATATGTTATATAGATCCTCTCAACAGACCTCGTGTTTGTTTTCTAATAAGAATAACTGACGCAATACTCAAAAATTAATTATACCGCAGAATACGGACTTATACTATTAGGTGCTATTACTACACTTCTAGGTAGGGTAGGTTCATTGTTATATTCAATTAAGTATAAAGACATAATTATTGACAAAGAAATTGTTTTGTTGTTTACATTTTAATCAAAACAGACACGCAAGGACAATGTATCTACTATCTACTGTTATTTATTTCTTAACTACCGGTGTTAATTTAATTGACGTTTTCACAATAATAATATACAATTATAAGGGCTTTGTAATTACTGAGCTAATTGATAAATTAGACATTTAATTATTATCCATGTTACAAACTCACTAAGGGCTGAAATTGAAAATGGCCGCCCGCGCGGATCCACACAAAAGTGCTACGCGAGTGCCCCGGTATTCCCATTGCATTGGGAAT
Source organism: Endotricha flammealis (assembly GCA_905163395.2). NCBI lineage: Eukaryota > Metazoa > Arthropoda > Insecta > Lepidoptera > Pyralidae > Endotricha > Endotricha flammealis. Next base: position 3,916,516 of record LR990859.1, on the reverse strand, counting down.
TTGGGAACCACTTAGCACAGTTTTAGCCCGAACAGTAGGTAAGATGTAGAAAGAAAATGTAACAAACTAACTTACATTTTCTCTCGCATTTGAGTGTAGAAAATACAGTTTGCAAGAGTACACATGATAAACAGAATCTTTCAGACTGAAAAAAAGATACCTAAAATTATATTTAATGTACACATCTGTTAGTCCAGTGAATAATTACTAGTCTTATCATCATGCTAAATAAAATTATATAATATTATATTTCCCGATTTTATTTTTATAACATGGCCAAATATAATCTATTGTTATCATGTAGGATTATGATGAACCCACCTTTTAACATAAATTCTTTCATACAAGCCTGCTACTTTGCTGTATTATTATAAGATATTTAAGTACAGTCACCTCCATAAATATGTAGGTAATCTGTTTAGAACCTTGTCACTTTCGTAGATCATTTAAATTTGAGTGAACATGTCAACAATGTTATAGTGACAAGGTACTAAAGTGATTACATATTTATGGAGGTGACTGTACATACATATCTCATTCAACTCTATAAATAAATATTGAATCGGTCTATCAGAATTTATTAACAGCCCATTGCTTTTAATATGTATCAATTTAAACACGGTTTTCTTATTTGTACAATGATTTCATATCAATTGACACTTAACTTCACGCAAGTGAATGTTACATCATTCATTTCACAACAGTCTTATTTGTGTAATTAATGCAATTAGTTTTTAGATAAAGATAATCATTTACTAAGGGACTAGGCTTTCACTGGCACCCTCCCTTGTCGAAGTGTATATGTGAATACTATTGATTTGTGTAAATAAATCTAATCGATAAACTACCTGGTTTTTGTGCATAAATATTTCTAATTTAGTATAATATTTTTGGAAAAAATTCCCATTTTTTTTTGAATACGTTTACTCAAATATTCGTTACTTTACAATCGCTTGTGTTATTTTATTAGTTGAACTTATATACCTATATTTTAACAAATTTATTGTGATTATATCAGTAATAATCTTCATTTCCTGATAGGTATGTTTGAATATAATTCTTTTCTATCTTCAATAACCTCGAGGTCGCTTCCTTGTTATCGATAAAATTGGTCGATCATTTTCACGTACCTGAAATAAGATAATAAAATAAATAAACATGGTCACAAGACAATTTTCCTCGAAATTTTTTATATCAGTATTTACCTAATTACTTTACTTTTACTTGGTAAAATCACAATACATATACTAAGTCTTATGTAATCAATATTCCACTAATCTTTACAATAATATTATAAAGAGGTTAAGGTTTGTGTGTGAGGTTGTAGCTATATAAAATACCTGGATCTACTTAATCGATTTTAAAAAAAATTATACGAATAGAAAGCCCTTATATGAATCCGAAAAAGCACATGTGGGCGAAGTCGCGGTTAATAGCTAGTACTATATAAAAGTTTAAATTTTTTTGGATGTTCGTTATTCTTTCATACAAAAATGGCTCGTCGAGTTTATTTGATATGTGATACGGATAGTTTACCCTGGAGGGCTACTACGGAACGTAAATCCGATACTTCGGCCGAAGTATTGGAAAAATTATTAGGTACGAGGTATTTCATGGTTATAATTCAGGGAATTACTAAAATAACCATGAAATACCTGGTAATTCAGTATTTCATGGTTAAAGAAGTATCGGATTTACGTTTCGTAGGTAGCCCTCCTGAGTTAACTACCTTGATTTCTAGTTTATAACCTGGTTTTACGTTTCAGTCCATCAACTGACTGATGCTCGGTTTCACAAAAAACAAATAGCTTACTCTACTCTTAATTTAAACTGTTAGTTTTTTGACGGTTCTAGTATTGGTTTGTTGTTTCTTTATTGGCAAATAGCCTATTCGGGACCTTATTAACAAGAAGTGGTTCTCTTTAAAAGTGGATAAGCTAAAATATGTGGCCTATGGATGTGGTATGTTTCACAAACAAGCAAATGCCAAGAATTTTTCGGAATTATGTGAACGGGGCCGTCGCTAATCATTATTCTATGAGAAATTTCACAAATTTCTCTGAAATAACTAAAATAACATTAAACTACAAAATCGTCACGCTATATTCTCATTATCGTAGTAAAGATCAATTTGCAGAATATACAATCTGCATTGTTTTCCTTCATACAAATTTCAGTTTTACTCATGCCTTTACCACACAGGAATATGCTGTATTTTTTTGAATAAAATATAAGTAATATATCCTGTATTTTGAACTAGCAGCCTTATAAAGTAAATGTGGATTGATGCTAATACAAAATACAAAACGAGCGAGATAACGTCTAGTTCATAGATGAGTTGTTTCTGGTTGGAACAGCGGACTTAAATATTTATAACACAATCATCGATATATATATATAGGGACAATTCATACAGATGTATGATGATATGTAGTAAACACAATCTTAATATGTAGAAAGAAACCTGTATGGCTTGTATGTACTTCTTTGTTCTTTATGTTTTATGGCTAAATAAAGAATTACTATTATTATTTATTGATAGGTACTAGATTTTGATTGTTTTTGCTACGAGAATAGACCCACTTTTCATGTTTTGTCACTTTCGCTCTTCGTTTAATATTCGCAAAGAATACAAGTAAAAAGCTGATTTATTTAATGCATCCTCCTTGGTCTATTCAGACTTGTCTTCTTGCACAACATAAAATGTATTTTGCAAGTAGATTTACAGGAAATAATTTTACACGTCTCGATTTTTTTATCTTACTAGCACTTCCTGTTGAAAAGAAGTGCCGCAAAAAACAACAGACAGCCTTTTTAAATTTCCATTAATTTATTAAATGTAAATTGATATACCAAAGGTGCGTTATTAATAAGAGGGCATAATGTATCCCAAATTATATTCAAGCTGAAACGATTTTTAAATAATAAATACAAACTTAATAGGTATAAATAATAATTAATTAATTGAACCAAACCAAAGTGAAAAATACAATAGTAACGATTGCTGGAGTCTCCTAATAGCAATAGTAATATGTTTGTGCCAGGAGGCTTCATTCTTTCTTAACTCTACAATAACAAAATATTACAAGAGAGGTAACTAGGGCACAGATAATCCACTCAAATCGGAGCAGCCCGTCTGTGGGAAGATCCCATCTTACAGCGGATGTTGTGTTCCTACTACGGTGAGTAAGGTCTCCAGCTCCACTTTTTTTACAGGGCCGGCAACGCGCGTTTAGTATCCACGATATTGCAAGCGTCCATATGTGACTTGTTTGACAGCTTAGTGATATAAAAAAATATATCAAAAGTAGTAGTAAACAAGTAGACAAAGTCAATGTATTATATAAGATTCACTGTCTTCATGTAATCTAACATAAGGGGCAATGCTAATAGAGTTGATGACCGACCCTGTACTCCAACCTTGTCTTTGCCAATGAGACAAAGTGTTTAGGTGTATTAATATCACCGATATAATATTATAACAATATCGTCAAGGTGAAATGATGGTCGCTTTTTGACGTAAATCGTGCTCTTGAATACCATGTCAGTATTCAAATGACACGTGTAAAGTTTAAAATTATAATATACAAAAATTAGGTGTTTTAATTTAGTGCCAATGGAGAATACGACGAATAAAAACTTCCTTATGTTCTTTATTATAAACTCAGTTGCATGTTCCTAATGCCAATGGTCTACAATCATAGAACGTTTTTGTACAACAAATTTAAATTATCAAATTTAAACTGTTTTTATTCAAAAAGGCTCATTCGAATCGTCACAATTTTTTCCTACCACCAGTTCAGACCAACGACAATGCCATGTTCAGAAATTTCAAAATATTTTTTTCTTTAGTTAGAGTATTGAGTAGTAACTAAGGCCTCAGATTAGTTAATCTTCTCTAAGGCTTAGTGATTCATTCGTTTTGTGTTCGTCATTGTCATTTTTGTTGAGAAGAATACTACTAAAACCATAGATTTATTATATACTAGCGTAAGATTGGCAATGCAAAAGAGATAGATCATAGCATATATTCATCATAGATCATATTATATATATATCTTGCTTGCACACATGTACATTCCATTTTGTTTTTGGTCTCGCCTCAATCAAACCAAAGCCGATCTATAGGTACGCCAGTATATACTAAATCTATGACTAAAACCTACTAGTTAGTGAATAACAAGTGTTAAACTAGGCAGGAGTCACAAACATTATTTTAATAACAAAGGCTTTTTATGGTACTTACAGGCATTAAAACACTTTTAGCAAAGGTGATAATGTTAATGTAAAATTTTAAATTGAAAAAGAAACAAAACTAACACGGAAGTAGGTGTGTTTGGAGTCAAAAGGTTATTACAGCTTGTCATTATTATCTCATGACAAGTGTCTTCAGACTTCAGACGGAAAATCTGTCAATGCTGCAGTTTCTATTTTTAGAATATCATGCTTATAATAATGCAATTAAGAAACTACTTTTTGTGTTTCGTGTCCATGAAAAACGTGTTACGTACATGGAAAGTTCTCGAACATATTTTTTTTTAGTTTCCACAAAAATTAATTGTAAATAAACTGTGGTTTACCTTGACAATGCCCAGCACTTAACGTGCGGTCAAAACTATATGTCGCAATTTCTACAGTGCGTATTTTTATAATGGTATACAGAGGTAGAAATGGGATGTCTTTTGTATTTTATAGCCTGTGCTATAATAATAAAAAACCGGGCAAGTACGTGTCGGGCCAAGCACAATGTAGGGTTCCGTATTGGCTACGCATTGCTTGCTTACAGATGAGTACAATGCATAACATATTCTATGACATTTGTACGTTTGCATCAAAGAAATTATATTTTATGAGTTCGTCAGCTATTACTCGGTAACTAGTAGAGCCTAGTTAACCGTCATAGTTAGGTTTTTTTTTTCGAATATCTAAACAAGAGACTTTTGGAGACTTTTCGAAAATTGACACAATAAATGTAAATAATTCCGAAATGGATCATTGTATCGAAAAATTATCTTTGCACACCCTCAATGTTTTGAAGAGACCTATCTAACGATATCCCACAAGATGGGGTGGGCGCGAAAAAAATAATTCATTTCCACTTTACACGTAGGGGAGGCACCCCAAAAAAAATATTTTCCAAAATTTTGTCCCAACACTTTGTAGCATTGTTAATATGTGTATACTTATCAAATTACAGCATTCTAGCATTAAGCGTCTAGGCGCTAGACCGCGGGGTGGTTGTCGGGATACCTCCACGTGGTCCACCCCTGGCAACGCCGGCGCGTCCTTGCCGGCGGCTGAAGTCCCGACACGTGGGTGTCCCTGCGCTCGAGTTGCGGCGAGCCGCGGGTTGAGTGGGACGAGCAGGGTCCGGTCCCTGCGTTTCGCCGGGTGCGGGTTGCAGGCGGACGAGTGTGTCCACTCCCTGCGCTCGGCTCGCGGGTCGACGCGGACGCCCTAGTGGGCGCCGGCCTAACCAGCCGGCGTGCGGCGCATACCGTATCCCGTGGGTCCTCCACCCACGGGCCGGGGGCCTTGGCTTAACCGCCCGGGCCGCGAGGAAGACAACCTCTATAAAAATCACGAGCGGAGCTGACGGCCGCGCCACGCTGAATAAGTGTGGTGTGGCCGTTGGCTGGCGGTCGGCACAGTGGGTGCGATCGCCGAGTGGACGGGGACCATAGCCCAGCCGAGACGGCGGGCCGGGGAAGGCCCGTCGTCTTGAGGGAGCGATGGTCCTCGGTGTCGGCAGTGCACCTGGATGCGGTGTACTGCTGACGGAGCGTATCGGGGGCGAGCGGGTCCGGCTGGTACCTTGGCCACAAAGCATTTTTCTGACGTAAAAAAAAAAAAAAAAAAGGCGCTAGACCGCGGACAGACAGACAGACATGGCGAAACTATAAGGGTTCCTTGTAGTTTACTACGGAACCCTAAAAAGGAGATATTCTTCGAAGCGCCCCTACGCTCCCGCAAAAGTCAGGGCATCAGTATGCTAATAGGATCATTAAAAAAAACCCTCGAAGCGCAACCATTTTAAGGCGCACTTATTCCTCGGAGTACATAATGGTGCGTTCCGAATAGTTGTAAAAATTACCATGTATGCTGTTTTATCCGGGCAGTTGCATTAAAAGAATAAGGATCCCTGTGTCTCATACTATCTGAAACTCATTTAATACATATTTTATACAAGCCTGAACAAAAACTAATAATAAGTTTTCTTTCAGGATTATACAGTCCTGAAAGAAAACTTATGAGACAAAGATATTTTCGCATTTATTGACTTTCACAACTCGAATCGCAAAACAAATTCTCGCGCTACTAAATATCCATCCTAATTTTTTAAAATTACTATGGAAAGGTCGTTGCTACGGTAGCAACCACCTTAAATTAGTATGGATGTGTCATTTTTTGCGCATTTGCCCTTTGTCGAACTTATGCACGTAGGTATGTATACTTTGACCTATACTGAGAAGTGGTTAGCTCAAAGTAAAGTGCCATTATTTAAATGCTCGTTTGCGTACAATAATGAATATAATTATTTTCACAAGGTCATCTTAACAACCTCATGTGCGCAGTTGTACATCTTTCGAAACGCCGACCACGAATGCATTCCGGTTGCACGCGAAGTTTCTAGATCAGACGCAATCGTACGTACGATGATTAGGTAAATTATATTGTACATACTTCGGTACTATAAAGGCGGTGTATTTTTAACGCACCTACGATACACAAATGACTCTTGTAAACGCACAATGTGGCATACAAGCATACGGCGACCCGCCTGATGGTAAGCGGTCACTGTAATCCTTGGCCCTTTTGTGATTCAAATGCGCGTAAACGCGATATAAACGCGTTACGGACACGCGTTTGCAAATTGGATATTGGTAATTTATACCAACATGAGCGTTTGTAATACGCACGTAAACGACGCGTTAAAAATATGCACGCCGTGCTTGTGGAGCTATCCACACGTATAGCCTGTTTTTCTTAACTTGACCCATATAGTAAACAATCTTACCGTGTCTTTTTATTCAATTATCCATGTGTAAAATCGACAAATCGCCAGAATACTTAAGAGTGTTGTGTTAAATGCCATTTCTAACTATATTATTATTATTTGGGTGTGAATGATAATTTTAATTGCCTATTTTCGTTAAAAAGACGTGCTAAGATTGTTTACTATATGGGTCAAGTTAAGAAAAACAGGGTTTACAGTCCAGAGCATGTCAGCCGTTACTAATCGCACTTTGTACCGTTCTTAATTTCTATGACATAAGAGCCACAATTGTACTGCAAGTGTAAAGCTTGCGGTTGTAATCGGTCGTGTCGTGTGAATAGGTGTAGAGCTGAATCATATTATCGGTTGACTATTAAAAGTCGATTGATATACTTACTGCTTCTCAGAACAATTAAAAACTGTTATGATAATTTGTTTGTATATATTGTAAGAAAATAACATTAGTTTAATATTAGAACTTGTGGTTAAAACATAAGGTACCTAATGTTTATTTAATGATTAGATAACAGGAATTCATATACCTTACTTAGGTAAGTTATGTTATAGTTAAGATATGCAACAAAAAGATGAAAAAAATATAATAAAAGAAGTATGTAGGTATTAAACTAAACATGTCTACACGTGTGAAAGGACATAATGATCGGTAGGTAGGTACTGTAAAAATTATTTTCACAAAATCATTATAAGTATGTAAATGTAGGTGATTGAACACGAAAGGACAAGGAAATTTCCTGAAGAAATATATTTTTTGAAAAGACATAATTTGTAATTATTTACACGTGTATTTGAATGTGTATTTTGGATGATTGACATTAAAACAATCAAAATATCTATGGAGGGTTTGGCCTTTACCAAACAAAAAGGTGATGCCTGAATAAACAAACTGTCGACTGTTCAGAACTTTATTGACTTTTAATTGACCTGCAGTATACAAGCAAACTAACCTATCCGTTTGCAAAAATCAATACAAAGAATACGTATTTTATTGAAAAATTATTATCGGTTTTACCCGCGAAATCCCGTTGTTCCCGTCCCGTTCCCGGATTGAAAGAAAAATCTTCTTTTGTAACTCTTTGTCAATGAACTTTGATGGCCTTGAAGAAAGGGCATTAAAGTTCATTGATCATAAGCATCCATTCGTCTTCGCAAATTTCGCTATCCTTTCCTGTTCCCCCCTAGTAGTTTCTTCCAGCAATTTAACCTGACATCTTCGACCCATCTAGTTGTCGTCTTACGGCCAAAATTAATAATCGATCCGGATAGACTTTTTCCTATCTGACATTAAAAATTCAATAAGTACATTTTTTGACATAAAGTGTCATTTTTATACGTAAATATCCGAGATTGAATTCATTGGGATCTGTAGTAAACTTCAAGGAACCCTTATAGTTTCGCCATGACCGTCGTCTGTCTGTCTGTCCGCGGCCTAGCGCCTAGACGCTTGTAATTTGGTGTGTAACACATATTAACAATGCTAACAAAGTGCTGGAACAAAATTTTGAAAAATATTTTTTTGGGCTGCCTTCCCTACATGTAATAATAATAATCAATACATTACAGAAGAACGAATCGATTATAGACAAGAAAACCAAACACGATGAATGGGCTAGAAAGTCTCTGCATGGAAGACATCACCAAGATTTGTGCCACCAAAATGTCGACAAAGAGGCGTCGAACGCATGGCTCAATCGCGGTGAACTTTTTCCAGAGACTGAAGGCTTTATGATAGCTATCCAAGATCAGGTTATTGAAACCCGAAATTACCAAAAATTCATTATGAAAAACATAACAATAGATGTATGTAGAAAATGCAACAGTTCAGCAGAAACGATACAGCACATTACAGGAGCATGCAAATCCATAGCACAAACTGACTACAAACACCGACATGACCAAGTAGCTAATATCATACACCAAAGACTTGCACTACAACATAATTTCATTACAGCAACGCAGCCTTATTATAAGTACGAACCAGACACCGTATTAGAAAACGACTCAACAAAATTGTACTTTGACAGAGCCATACTTACCGACCGAACAGTCCACTATAACAGACCCGACATAACTATTATTAATAAAATTGATAAAACCGGATTTTTAATAGATATTGCCATCCCAAACACACACAACTTACAGTCCACAATAGCAGAAAAACTTACGAAATATATAGACTTAAAAGACGAAATTATGAGGCTTTGGAAGCTTCAGAAAGTTACTATAATTCCCATCGTTCTCTCAACCACCGGGGTGATACCCAAACAATTACACCAATCTCTGCAAACCCTAAACATGCCGCGACACATTTTCAAGCTTGCTCAAAAAGCTGTAATTTTAAATACTTGCCGTATAGTCCGCAAATTTCTACAGGTCCAGCCCGATTCATCCACATTACCAACCCACATGTAACAATAAAAACCCAACAATCCTGGTATATACTTGGCTTAGGCCCGTGTATACCAGTAACCCGGTTAAAAAAAAGACCGAGAAAAAATAAAATATAAAAATAATAATAATAATAATATTCATTTATTTCAGACCAGAATCCATATTTTGTTAGTATTACAAATTAACTTTAAAAACTAGGGTTAGTTGTTAGTAATGTGGGAATGAATTTTTTTTTCGCGTAGACTCCATGTTGTGGTGGGGTTGTCGTTAGATAGGTCTCTTAAAAACATTGAGTGTGAGGGAAGATAATTTTTCGATAAAATGATCCGTTTCGGAATTATCTACTTTTATCGTGTCAATTTTCGTTTTGCACGGCGGTCCCCCCCCCCGTCTATCTTCGAAAGTCTTGTGTTTAGAAATTTGAAAAAAGTCATGGTAGTAGTTTGCAGTCATATGCTGAACCTTCAATGAAAACTATAACGGTAAAGTAGGCTCTACGTTACCGAGTAATAGCCGACGAACTTATAAAATATAATTTCTTTGATGAAAACTTACAAATTATGTGATAAAATATGATATTGGACTCATTTGTAAGCAAGCAAAGCACAGCAAATACGGAACCCTACACTGTGCAAGGCCCGACAAGTACTTTTCGTTTTTGATTTTTAAAAAAACGACAAATAAACTGTATGAAATGAAATAAAAATGAAAATCTTTATTCGGAGTCGGCCTTCACAGACCCCTTTTCCTTTCATATTTTATATATTACTAGCTTCTGCCCGCGGCTTCGCCCGCGTGGCCTAGTAACAATTAGCATATTTTTCTTCAGAAACAAATTCCGGTCCTGCACGGCCCGGTACGGTACGGTTCCATCCGGTCCGGTCGGTCCGGTCAGTCCGAGCCGGTCTGGTCGGTCCGGTCCTGATATGGAACCTACATGCCAATTAGCATATTATTCTACAGAAAAAAAAAACCGGTCCGGTCCGGCACGCCCCGGTACGGTGCGGTTCCTTCCGGACCGATCAGGTCTGATCCGTTCCGGTCCGGTCCGGTCCTTATATGGACCCTACATGACAAATTTGGCATCTCTAGACCCAGCGGTTTGGGCTGTGCGTCCTCTCGCAACTACGTTTGCGCATATCTCGCTTTCCCGTGGGATTTTGAAAAATCCTTTCTTAGTACATCCCTAGACGTCGTAAGGAACCTACATGCCAAATTTGATATAGCCTCGCAACCTCGTTTGCGTATATCTCGGTTTCCCGTGGGAATTTCGAAAAATCCTTTCTTTGTACACCCCTAGACGTCGCCGTCGTAAGGAACCTACAGTCCAAATTTGGAATCTCTAGACCCACCGGTTTGGGCTGTGCGTTGATATATGTATAGTTATGTCAGTCAGGACTTTGAATTTTATATAATATATAATAGTCCGGTCCGATCAGGTCCAGTCGGTCCGCTCCGGTCCGGTCGGTCCGGTCCTGATAAGGTACCTACATACCAATTAACATATTTCTTCAGAAAAAAAAATCGGTGCGATCCGGTTCGGTCCGGTCCGGCACGGACTCGGTACGGTGCGGTTCCTTCCGGACCGATCAGGTCTGATCCGTTCCGGTCCGGTCCGTTCCGGTCCGGTCCGATCCGGTCCGGTCCGGTCGGTCCGGACCTTATAATGACCCTACATGCCAAATTTGGCAATTTCGTTTGCGTATATCTCGCTTTCCCGTGGGAATTTTGAAAAATCCTTTTTTAGTACATCCCTAGACATCGTAAGGAACCTACATGCCAAATTTGGAATCTAGACCCAGCGGTTTGGGCTGTGCGTTGATATGCCCTCGCAACTTCGTTTGCGTATATCTCAGATTCCCGTGAGAATTTTGAAAAGAAACATACACTAAATGTTAAGTTGAGCAAATCGCCACATATTAGTGAAAACCGCATCCAAATCGGTTCAGCCGTTTCCGAGATTAGCGTGTACAAACATACATACAAACATACAAACATCCAAACATACAAACATACAAACAGACGGACAAAATTTTACGAAATTCTTGTTCTATTGCTTATTCTTCATCGCCCTAAACAATTTTTTTGGAAATATATTCAATGTACAGACAAACTTTTTTTACACTTTTATTATATTATAGTATACTAGCGGCCCGGCCCGGCTTCGCACGGGTTATAACTATCTGCCTGTGTTAAACAGTCGTATACTTACATATATAAATAAATATTTTAGTTTGTTTTTTAACATACTAAAATATTTCTTTATATACCACATTGACAACTTCTGCGTCATTTCGTGTAAAAACAAACATATTTTTTTTTTTTTGATGTTACACGTGACGTGACAGGGCAACATACAATTGTCCATGTGAAAAACATTGAGTAGTTAAGTCGATTCCAGCAACGAATACGGTCGTTACGTAAGCGGAGTTGTCTATCTTCGGGCGTTTCTGTCTCTTTGAGCGTTATGTCTATCATTGCGCTGTTTAAAAATAAAATTATAGATACTTACATAAAGTATCTATAATTTTATTTTTAAACAGCGCCACCTAGCGTAATAGATTTAAAGTGCTTTAATTTTCGCGCGATATTTATAATTTAATGAAAACGTAACCATAGCGCGATGCTTTTGAATAGCGCCATCTAGCGTAGAATAGAAAGAACTTGAACTAATTTCGGCAAGCGCGTAAATTTTTTGCTATAACTTCTAAAGTATCTATTTAAATAATATGATGTAAAGATTATAATAATGTACATGAAATACTTAAGGTAACTAACGTAGTTAACTGGATAAGGATTAATATTGTATACGTCAAAATCGGTTTCCAATTCAAGTTCTTTCTATTCTACGCTAGATGGCGCTATTTCCGCATTATTACTCGGAAATCGCTTTTTATTTTATAGTAAGTTATCCGTATACGATAAATATATGCTATCGCGGACTTTTTTGGAGACCTAAATAAGAGGAATATCCTATAATTTTTGTTTTGTTATATCTCAAAGGGTTTAGCCAGCGTTTTCGTCGACAGCTCCCAAGCGGTTGATTTTTTCCGACACTCCCAACAATAATCTTTATATTTCAGCCAATTTACATAAAATCCTGACAAATTTTATACATAAACCTTCCTCATGAACCAGGCTATCCGTTGGTGAAAACCGCATCAAAATCCGTTGCGTAGTTTTAAAGATTTAAGCATACAAAGGGACAAAGGGACAAAGGGACAAAGGGACATAGGGACAGAAAAAGCGACTTTGTTTTATACTATGTAGTGATAGTATATTATATCATTCATATTATTATTAAATAAGCTAGGTACTCTATAAACTACAACGTCTTCTAGACGTCTTTCTAGTTTTCTATATATTAATAAGATTTATCATTGTTTTGAGTTTACAAAACATCATTAAACTTCGATTAATTTAATATTAAAGTACATAATTGCATGATAGTAAACAATTTACTAATAATGAAAATATAACCTAAGATATTTATCATGAAATAAACTCCAACATATATTTTGAGAGGTCCTTGAACCAAGACAAAGAGACGTTTAATCTTAAAAAGAAGATTAATGTTTAGGAAACTTTTCAAGACTCGAAATCTCGAGAATATTATGAAAATAGGAGATACTTATTTGTGTGATTTACAACTCTTTACTCCGTTGTAAACGTTGCGTGGTAACTATATTTTGCTTTTGCTTGACGCAAAAAATGGCTTGACGAATTTTCCTGATACACATGTAGATAACATGAATACTCTTTATCCCAGGATAGACAGAAGTTCCCATTAGATATCAGTTAAGGTTAATTAGTATATAACCTTGAATTTGTCGTCTTTAGTAATTATGTGACCTAAATTAGTATTCGAGTGTCTAAGGTCTAGGAAAGGAATAAATAAATATAAAATCAAAATTCACTGCGTTACTATATGACATTCCGGCCGTTATATCATGGTATCATCGGAAGTTAAGTAGTATAATAATTAATTATACTGGTTTACATTGGTACTTTAAGACCCGTCCTTTACTATGCGACTAAACTAGTTCTAAATAATTTATTCCACACCGTTTATTAGCTAAAACCAGTGAAATTTTTTCGTTCACTGGCTAAAACTGCTTTGTTTTACACGGAAAAGTAGTTCGCTAGTCAGTTGCGTACCTTCTCGCCTATAGATGACGTTTCTGTGCATTTTATGTTAGAAAACGTTCATAACTCTGTAATCTATGCGTTTTACACCAAAGTTATAGTTCTGGATCATCTCTGATAATTATAATTTTATTATTTTACAACCTTACATTGTCGGATGTAAATTTCCTTAGTTTAAACTATATTTGTGTGGGTATATTACCTATAGTTATGTTCGTAGAACAGTTTTGTTTCCCAATACAACAAGTACATTGTACTATCGAGTGCAATATTACATTGTGTAAAGTCCCTTAGCATAGTGGAAATCTATTTGTGTGTGTTGCAAGGACAGTGCCCGAAACAGAATAACTGGTTTTTAGTTAGACAGTTTCTTGCAAAAGCTGCTTCGGTCATATGTATTCGAAAATTTTGACAACATTGCTCAAGGCACTGTGGCGCAACCGCACGTCCGAGACGCACTGTCCGCACAAGACGGCATCACTATTTGAAATGTATACCTATACAAATAGTATTTGAAAATGAAAATCTATATTTTGCTTGTGTCCGTAATGGTGGTAGTATATAACGTAGTTTATTTTCTTTATACATATATACAAATTGTAAATCACAAGAAAAAGTGCCTGTGAAGATCTAATTTCTGAAATAAACGATTTCATAAACGATTTCATTTCATATATACAGACGAATACTAGCCCAGTCATATTAATTAGATTTCCGCTTTGCAATAAATCCGATCTCGGTCTTTGATCGTCTCGATTGAAGCCATTGTCAATATTTCTACATGATTGAGGAGCATTGATGATAATCTATGTACCACACTTAGTAGTATCACAGATTACTTAATAGTGGTATTATTAATATCTGTGACTACTAAAGGCAAAACATTGAAGACAGCATCAAGGTATTTTAATGATTGTTAATTAATTGACAATAACGTAGAACATTGACCATTACAATTGACTGTCTCGTCGTCCTTACGTTTTAGTACGTAGTACTATTTATTATTCTGTGGTTTTAGTAACCCCTAACTCTAACTAGAAGAGGAGTGCTAGACATTTAAATATTCCTTTCGAATCACTCGATCTATTGCTGAACTGCATTAAAATCCGTTGAGTAGTTTAAAAGACATAGGAGAACAAACAGTGGAAGCGACTTAATTTTATAGTGTAGATAAGAATCTTTACTTTGGAATTCTCTTCATTAAAAAGTCTGATACCAATAATGCTAGTAATTACAAAGAAAACTGATAAAGTATAAAAACTCATAAGATACAACGCCACAATAGATAATAAAGTCTAAGAACTCAGACGATAAATTAATTAAAGTACTTACCCTCGTTTAACGCAATGAAACGCGACGACCATAGACCGATAACTTTGATTTAAGCACTGTTTCAACTGTCACTTATCTTCAATAGCTTCGGAAGAAGTTTAAATACTTTCTTTCATCGCTCGATGTGTTTGAATATGAAGAACTGTTGCTGTTTTGCCTTGATAGGCTTCTTTTCTTCATTGTAACCTTTGATTCTTTGAATATTTTGTCTAACATTTGTCTTATTGTAGAATGTTTTCTGTCGAAAGGGTTTGGAAACATTTTAGCGCGTGTGTCTTGTACGGCGTATCGACTGTCTTTCGTGGTCATCGTGTTTGCAGCGAGTGGGGCGTCTTGCAACAGGAGGTCAAGTTCAAAGCCTTTATATTTGATGTTACTTCAACAAATTATGAAACGGTTGGTAAGGTTTTATTGACTGATCATTGGTGGCCGTATTTAATATGACGAAATTAAGTGTCGTCTCGTCTACTTGTTTGTCTTTAACTAGTTTGTTTTGTTTGAGAAATATGGGTGTATAATAATTATTTTATTAATTTTACGGTAAATTTTACCTTTATGACGAGTTACAAAAAACATTTTAAAGTTAAAAACACATTAATTACGACTGCTGTCAAACTAAATAAAAACTATAACTCGACGCAACTTGTAGAATTAACAAATAATAGATGAACGTGTGGATTTTTTGTTCCTGTTTCACACAAAAACGGTTTCACAGATATAGGTACTTGAAATTTTGATGTAATAACATTTAACACTAGATAGTTTTAATCCCAGACATCAGTTCAGGAATAACGAAATTTCGCATCATGTTTGTGATAAATTAAAATCTCCGAGAGTTATTCTTTGTATTACCTAATTACATATAATTAAAGACTGCCAGGAAATTCAATTATATTAAAAACGTATGCTACATTGTTGCAAGTTGCAAGTAACAAACGTAACGTAATGTGAGATCAAAAGTGCAAAACGTAATTGCAAATTGTATTACTTATTATGTAAAGATTGTGTCATCGCATCATCAGAACAATTAAATAATTGAGCGTACATATCATTCTCGAATATCTATGAATATACCTTACTAATATTATAGGAAAGATTTGAATTTTTTGTTTGTAACGAATAAACACAACACTGAACCGATTTCAAAAATTATTTCACTGTTGCGCGTTGTGAAGCTACACTATATACGTTTATGTATATTATACAGCGCTGGTCAATTCTCATAATTAATTTCTTACTTACAGTATTATTCGTATTTACTCGGCTTAATCACACGACTTGTTCAAAGATAATCGAAAAAACATCACTATTACACAGGCGCCACGTTACACCACATCCCTAGAACGTCATTCTTTTTTTCGTGTGTATTCGGCAATACACGCAATAATATATTTTATTCAATTTTATTAGTTTTTTCTATTATTAAGACATTATTAAGTCTTTATATAAGTGGAAGAAGAGGAGATAAAAAGAAAATGTGTAAAAATCGAGTAATGGAGGAATTCGACGAAAACAAGACTACGAGGATGGTTACCTTAGGTTGATATAAATCCAATATCTATATAATTTCAAAGCAAAATGGTGAGTTGTTTTAAAGTTGAACTCTCAAAAAGAGTAAAAATAATAAAATCTCTTAATAATTTAGATTTCCAAACAATTCGGCAGGCGACCTGGTAAGAAAAAAAATGGCCGCTGCTTTCATTTTGCAATTAATTTTTTTTATAATTTGTCGTAATGTTCCTATAAATTTGTGATGAACAAATTTTTCTATGGGATTGTTGCCTTTAGAAAAAGTAAAGATCGTTATCCTTTTTCCAAGATGTGATGCATTGCAAATTCATTTGCATAATATTATTATAAATTTAATAATGTCAAATCAAGGCATTGTGTGTGGCTCAGTGGTACCGACCGTTCCATGCATTAAATGGAATACATTCATTTCAAATATCAGTGATCTTAGTATGTAAACCACATTCAGCTAAACAATTGTTTGATGTTTGACCAAAAACAATTTGGTCTAGCTAGATGAATAATAAGAATACATTAATAATATACTTCACAATTATTGTGTTAAGTACTAACACATTTGGAAGTTATTTTATTTAACCTTGGTAAATGGCCGTTGCTGGATCAACAAGAATACATATAAGTAACCAATATAGTTTGGAAGACCCTTTCCATATATATATATTTTAAATACAGAAAAACAAAGACTGGCCGCTCCTTTATGTAACACATGGGATTTCTTGCAGTGACTATCTTTACAGCTGCTTTACAGTTTACAAAATTTATAAGAGGTATTTGGCACAAATTTAAAGTTGGAAAAGAAGAAATTATTTATTAATTTGTGTACCTGCCATGAGGATTTTTTATTATGCCAACCATTATATTATTATCCGAGATTAAGGAACTGCGAATGATTTGCGGGATCATTTCTTTCCGAATTATATCCTAGATATAAAGGATGTGTCTAGTTTGTGGGACTAGTTCCGTTCTTATTTATCATGGATTTTGGGACATTAGCGTCTGACACATTGGGGTCAGATCATGTTTCCTGTTCATAAAAATCTTGGATTTAGGGATTGCGAATAGCACAATTGGGGCTATTTCTTCCCGGTTTTTTATCTGGATTTATTATCCAAAAATTGCAGCCATCCACAGACAGGAGGCACTTGGCTCCGTGTGGTTTTGTTTGTGCTGAATGCCTCTTTCCTGACACAAATATTATATTAGCATTTATTAACAATAATGTTTAGCGATGGTTGGTTATATTTTCTTTTCTCGGACCATTACCTTCGTGAAAATCCTTTTTCCAAGCAAGCAATGGAAAACAAAGTTGGCCTTGGTCATATGATTTTGTGAAGAATATAGTTTCAGAATTAATATAATTTATTTCAGAAAATAATGGATTGATTTCCAGAATACAAGTTGTCCTTATGAGACCATACATCATATATCAACCCATAATCATCCCACTGCAGGGATACGGGTTTCCCTTCAACCGAAGGAACCATTTCTTTCACAAAATTAAATTATTTTTCTAGCAATGCATTAATGACAATGGTGAACAATGTTTACCTGGTTATGTGAATGGTTTCTTAAAAGAACCATCTCTGCCAAAATTGTTAAAAACAATAATATTAATTTATTCCAGACCATAATGCATTAAACACAATGGCATATATTAACCAAGGAAAGTGATGGTTATAGTTGGAGATTTATTTTAAAAATATACATAAAAATATATTATTATGTTTTTACATGCCTTTAGTGGAGGGTTTTTGAGACAGTTACCTACTGTTCTGTCTTTTATGCATTAATTATGAAAATTGTGCCTGAAATAATTTACTCTTACTGCTAAAACATAACGTTTTTTCTTTTTTCAGAATTATGAAATCATAAAACGATTATTCTTTTTTCACAACGGGAAAAATGCCAACTAAAGCTCTCTTTGGCAATATCTAAAACTCCCGTCTTACGCATTATATACCTACAAGGTATTTTTCTTTTGCGAATTTCAGCTTGTTTGAACAAGACAAGACTTCGATCAGTCGATCGAGACGAGACTTCATATTTTTCAATGGCTTTTTAGCAATTTAATAATTTAGTACTGGCAATACTAAAGATTTTATTTTTTATTTTATTTGACAGCAGTATTAGTAAGCCAAAAACTGTATTGTAATCAGACAGTTGTTGCCAAAGAAGAAGAAGTCGAAACAAAACGTCACGAAATTGACAGTGACATTAGTGACAGTGAAAGATTTTAGTTTTTTGAATAAATTAAATAAAATTATTAATCCTTTCTTTCAGTGTAAACAAAGTTTATAGGAGCCATAATGTGTAAATACACAGTAAATATATTGCATTGTTGTGTAATTATGCAGAAAAAAGGGCTCAGTTTATAAAACAATGGAGGGCCGATTGTCGTTGTGCACTGAGTACCTAATAAGTATGATGAGCGAGTTTCGAACTTCGTTTTTTATGACTACGCGAGCCAGCTGTGTTGGCTACCAGTATACTTAATTGTTTTACATACGCTTCTTGAAGTTAGCGGTCTTAGCCTGAAAGACTACCTAGTACCTACGCCAAAAGCGTAACGTACGTTTGTACAGCACAACCAGAAAGTCGGCAATGAAATTACAATGAATCTGTCCTTTTTTATTGGGTACTTAACCAAACCGGCAAGATACAGTTTCAAACAAGTTTGTATGAATTATTTCCTACTTGGTAGAAAAATACATTTAGTTATGACATCTTGTCATAAAGTGGTTTTTTTTCTGTAGAATAATTTACCTTTTATATTGTGTGAGAAAACACATACTATGCAAGTAATTCTGTTATGGAAGTGGCAATTGATTGTTGCCCTTGTTTAAGTAAAAAATATGACCTTTTTTTTTATGAAAGATTTTACATATGTAAAATTCCTATAAGTAGTTACAATTACTATGAATCTTTTGTAACATAGGGTGACCTATGTGTACTTTGATCATTTTCTGATGATGAGCGTCAGTGTATATTCAAGACAGGTTGATGGATACGGGTGTTAAAACCTTTTGTGTAATAATTTACATAGCATTTGCTGTGGTTTTATATATACACTTATTATAAACCTATTCTATTATGTAATATATATATTTATTATTGAAAAATGGTTGAATTTATACATAGTTGATACTAAAACTATCATATTCTCTATGTCAACATGGTTTATCCAGTAATTATGTAGGTACTGTGAATAAACAAAAATAGAATGTAATTAACATTAAAACTATAGTTAATAATAATAATAATATGATGTATTCATGATTGGAATTATCCTGACCAAAGTCTTAAGTCTATAAAACTTTTAATGATTGAACAATATTAAAATTGCTCAATTCTGATGTTTTCAGATTGCATAATATTTATGTAGGTACTTTGAATTTATGTTTCAGAACTAAGCTATCATGAGCTATGTACAGATCGCAAAACAAATGAAATTGAATTTCAATTTTCTTAAAACTACAAAAAATCGTTTATTCAAACGACAAATTATTTAACTTATGGTATTTAGTGGTTTAAGTAAACAAATGACTTTCCAGTATTTGACTCAATTATATTAACAGCAATACCTTAGTATGGTATGAGATCTTATCATGTATAAGCGTTGTCACCCAACAAAGCACTTCAACCCTTATGTTGCTGATGGTATGAGATAATGTCATTAAAGCTTGTTGCAAGTTTAACAGTTGGTTTTAAAAAAAAAAAAAAAAAAAATAATAATAATGGACAGTATAACAGAAAATAGTGCTTTTTTAAGTTTGTACTTTTATAATTCATGTTTTTTGATTCAATAGTACAGTAAGAAATTACTGAACCTGTCCAGAAAAGGAAGGACAATGGTTATTGAAATTTCCATTTCATATAACTAAAACTAGACTTTCGAATCCTGCATTGAATTGCTTTAAACATTGGGGGGGGGTGGAGTGTAGTGACATGTTATGCAGAATTGAAAATCATCCAGTTGCACTGATTGGTTTTTAAATTTAAAACAAATAGGTTAAAATAATATTTAAAGATAAATACCTAAGCAAGAGATTTTCTGTACCTACGGTAAAAATCTGTAGTACTTTGCGATAACTTGTCCTTTTACCTTAAATTCACTATTAACTCTCACATCTAGTGTGTTAATTCTTATCAAATCTTGTCCACTTTTCTAAGAGATAAGTTATGGGCATGACTTAAGTATAGCGATTAGATATATTTTACATTGTGTTTGCATGTTGTTTAATCGAGATCTATAATGTGTCTGTAATATCGGTAGGTCAACACTATAGATTTTACCTATCTAATCATCAATATTAGTATGGTTTAAGAAATTTATTTCTCATGAGAACTTAAATGACAATATGTTCACTTACTGAGAAACTAAATAATTCACTATTATCACCGAATCAATATTAGTCAAATGTTTTTTCTGAAACTGTGACCGAAATGGACATTTATTCAAAACTATTTGGAGTTTGTATTTTTATGACAACCCTTTCTGGGATAGGCAAAAATACAAAGATAATATTATATTTTCTGTTTACTACAGAATCATCTTCAGAACTGGTGTGCTGACCATATAGGTATTTGGTGTTCTGGTTATAATATTAAGGACAAAATGGGCAAAAATCCAGATGCTCTAAACATCTACTGTAAGTAAGAAATTAATTATGAGAATTGACCAGCGCTGTATAATTGATGATTAAACGAACTTACCTGTACGTGAAGTTCTATCATAATTATACTAGCTGGTCAATTCTCATAATTAGGTCCCTCCCAAGTACCCCTCCCGTAAGTGTATGGGATACACAAATCTGTATTTAGCCCACATTGTCCGAGTCGGGCGTAGACAATAGTATTCTCTGTCTACGGAGTCAGGAGTACTTTAAACAAAATGACGTTCTAGGGATGTGGTGTAACGTGGCGCCTGTGTAATAGTGATGTTTTTTCGATTATCTTTGAACAAGTCGTGTGATTAAGCCGAGTAAATACGAATAATACTGTAAGTAAGAAATTAATTATGAGAATTGACCAGCTAGTATAATTATGATAGAACTTCACGTACAGGTAAGTTCGTTTAATCATCAATTATAGGTGACATAGGTTATGTTATATTTTTTTTGGAAAATAGGGATCGTTACAAATACCGGTGCAAAGCTGGGACGGGGCGCTAGTTTAAGATATTTTGGGATAGATTCTGGTGTAACTTGTGAAAGTCAAATAGGTTACTCGGAAAAGCGACTGAGGACTTCATCGGAAGAAAACATATCTATTCTATACGTAGGACATAAAAATGTCGTTAGATGTTTTATCACGAAAGTTTTTTTTAATTCCCATGGAACACCTAGCTCACTAAAGTACAAATTTTAAATCAACGTTTTTTCTATGATAATCGATTGTAATGATAAGAATTGTTATTTCATTACGATTTGGCTTTCGTGAATTTCTGCACTCCCATCCCAAGGGTTGACTGGTAGAGAATGCATATAGCATTAAGTTCGCCAATTGTATCAGTACTTTGTGTATTGTGGTCAATAAAGATAATTAAATAAATAAATATATAATTGTGGTTTCAAATTCATGAAATATAGGTTTCAGTAAATATATGCCCTATAACACCAATAACAAACAAGAGCTTTGCAATGAAGCGTAATAAACACTAGTTGCTAGTAATCATTTGATAGATTTCGCATAAACATACACACAAAAAAACAAATCTTTCCTTTTTATAATATTAGTGTAGATATTATACGATGTTTTTAGTTGACATCAGATAGCGGACTAAATCTACAGCATTTAAGGATTTTTCGCCACAAAACCCTTTAGACAAATTAGGGTTTGATGAACATTTTATGGGGAAAACAACATCCCTTCGCGCGGCTTCGCTGGTGGATGGATTTGTGAATTACCTTTTTGGCAAAGTTTAAACAAACTTGTCTAACGATTATAACGTGATTCACAACAATATTCTTTATTTTTTATTTTTCTGGTTTCTTAAACAATATTCGAACATTGTTTGGCCTTATCTTGGACACCCCAAGCAGAATTCGCTCGCGCTGCTGTGGAGCCGTGCCCAAATGGTATGAGTCCACGGACATCCGCCGGCGCCCGGGGGGGTTGCGGAAGTATCACCAATTCTCGCGATTCCGCCACTGTGTACCACTGTGGAGGCGGGGAAGGTGGCAGACAGTCAGGTTTTTAGTCGGTATCCCTCATTGGCTAGAGAAGAGGTGAACCCGACAGACCCCGTGGCTTCCCCAAGTGGCGGGACATGCAGTAATGCATTTTCCTGACTAAAAACAAAAAAAGACCCTTACAGCATCTATTTTTGTTTCATGCCTCTGATAACATAATAAACTGTTTATAAGTAGGTCAATTATGTACGTATGTTGTATTTTATCGCCATTTTATAATTATAGTAAGTTATTCTATTGTGGTTATATTACTGTTGAAAATGGTAATAAAATATTAATAACAGCTTTAAAAATAACGTATAATTAATAACAGTGAGTTCAAGAAAATCTAATAATAGCGTGTTATTTATTACTTATTCATGATAAGTAAACGTTTATAACTTGAAAATATTATCAGGAAAATGTAAAAAATATAGCACATATTCATTCACTATTTTGAGTTGTCCGAGTTTTGATCTACAAAACTCGGACAACTCAAAATCGTGAAACCTGTTTTTATTCCTGCAAACCATTTTTTTTTGAGTTGTCTGAGTATACATCGATCTAGACTCAAAATAACAACTCAAAGTAAGCTGTTTTGCAGTTAGAGAACAACATTCTACATTTTCTCTTACGATTTTGAGTCAGAGTTTAGGTGAGCGGTTATTTGTCGAATTACAAGCCTAACCGTGTATTTTTGTGGTGTAATGAAAAATTAAAACGCAGTTAAATGTATTTTTTTTTCTTGCGGTGAAAGCATTACGCTCCCGCAATTGCCCGCACTTACCTACAGTTCACCGTTACCGTGCACCGGCTTCTTAGACCATTTTTTTTTGTACGGACTACTAACAATCCGGAATATACGGTACGTACAATTCTACTTAATGAATTAAAGAGGACTGTTCTATTTAATATTAGAATGAAATGTAAACGTTTACGCTCAGGTTGCCTGGAATTGTATAGCGCTAAGGCCGCCTACTGTATTCTTTTTCATTGTTATTTTTTATATAATTTATTGGTGTAATAAAAAGTTTGCATTGTATTATGCTTGTTAGTTTTTAGTCTCGAAACTTCCACATTTTTGAAAATAGTACCTACTGGCAAAAGTTTTAGGGAGGCCTACATTCGATCCGAATGATTGAGAACGGCTAAGACGAAGAAGAATCTCGAAAAATTCCTAGTTCTTTACGTATAAGTTTTTATGACGACAACTCATTAAAACCATAAAACTTTTAAGTATCTGTCTGTGGTTATTATAAAAAGCCAACCGGATCCATAATAACATACCAGTGTATTTGCGTCGTACATTCACAAAAAAACCTCTCAATTGCGAGTCGGACTTGTGGACAGAGTTCCATACAAACAAACTTGAACTTAAACCGCATTCGTGAATCTGCGTAGATAAAACTTTTAGCGCTGAGGCTGACATCAGACGGACTGTATCGCAGCGACCGCGAGCGGTCGATATATTTAACTGCATGCAGTTGTACGTTCGACTTCGTGCAGTCATGATATCAACTGCACACGGTCGGCAGCAGTCGAGTGAAGTCTGATACCAAATGCACGCAGTCGGCTGCAGTCGAGTGAAGTCAATATCAACTACATGCAGTCGTGCCTTCAACTGTAGCAGACCGCGCGAAGTTGAACGTACAACTACATGCAGTTAAATTTGTCGACCGCGCGCGGTCACTGCGATGCAGTCCGTCTGATGTCAGCCTAAGTCGGCCTTTGTGGACAATAAAGTTTAAAAAAATTAAAAGGCCTTTTTTACCAGAGCTCCACTTTTTGGCCACGCCGGTATAGCAAGCGTCTATAGGCTACGGTGACGGCTTACCATAAGGCCGGTTGTATACTTTTATGGTAAAAAAAAAAGAAATAATCCTTCGTTTTTAGCGTTTCGTTTAAATAAACGAACCCTAAAACATTTTTGTTTATTACCGCACAAACATATTTGCTTATTAATAGCCACAAAACCAAAACAGTACTTATTTGCGTCATATTTTTAATTTTGTATTCTTAAAATAGACACGAACACTATGACCGCTAATGAATCCTTGAACTTTTGTATGATAATTTCAAGTCTTTTTAGTACAAAATCTCCCGCCTATATTGGTGTTAGGGAAAAAGGTGATAATTCGATAATCCTCGTCTTGAACTTTTTTATTCAAATAGGCATATTACAACTTAAGTCCTTAAGTACTACATAGTAGTTATTCAGTGGCCCTGGACGTCCAGCAAGCCTACGTCTGTCTATACTATCACTGTCCATCCGCGCTGGACATCCATGCACGATGCACGCACGACGCAAAACACACGTGATCGTTGACCAAATCTGGTTTTACGACGGTTAAGAGAGTGAAGAGTAAAACGCATTTGAATTCCACATTGTCTCAAGTTAAGTATCTCTTATTCTTTTGTAGTTTGACAGTGATAGTCATAATGTAATGTGTCATTAACTTTAAAAATGGTTTTGAGCGTATTCAACGTAGCAATATTTTAGTATAGATAAATTCGTTCTGAATTTTTGCATAAATTCGCCTTTTCAAGCGGCTCTTTATTAACACATCAATTGAATTTGATTGTTGATGGAGGTCATTCGCAGTAATGATAACAATGACGACCAAACACATAATTTAAATATACTAGAATAAACCAGTATATTGTTGTTGAAACTAACCCATGTAGCCAATTTCTGAAACACTTTTAATTTTAATTCCGAATTAAGCATCGTGTACCTTTTGCATCTTAAAATATTGAATTGCTTGTATTAGTTTCAAATAAAACACGAAAATATCACGATTTACCATCGAGATATAAGTACTGACGTTATATCTCGATGCGATTTACCGTTTACATTAATACATTGGACAGGGCCGGTTTATATAAAACTAACGAAATATCGCGAAGTTGAGTGAATACGAGAGTGTCGAGGGGCTCTTCGTCCTACTTTGTCTTCTACGTGCCTAACTTCACTTTACTTCGGTCAATTTTGCGAGAGCGTAGAGTTGGCTATAGAATGCTCTACGCACAATATAATACGCAAGTGAAATCCGCGTAACTTCGTTTGCATGAATTTATTTTTATCATACTTTTAATAATAATAAATATTCTTGGACGAACCACACGCCATCTAGTCCCAAACTAAGCAACTAAGCTTGTACTATGGGTACTAGATTGCTGATAAACATACTTAAATACTTTTTTTTTGTAAATAAATACTTATTATACATAGAAAACACCCAAACCAAGGCAAACAGACATGTTCATACAAATGTTTGCCTTGCGCAGGATTCGAACGCGCGGCCCTTGGGATAAAGTGACCATCGCTAGCCACTCGACCACCAGACCTGTCATATCCATTTTGAACAAATCCTACGGGAATCGCGTACTTTTCGGGGTATCAAGTTACTGACATACTATAAAAATACTATAAAAATCGGCGCAGTCATTAGAGCGTGAAAAAGTAACGAATTAACAAACATACACATAACTTTCGCCTTTGTAATATTAGTAGGATTATAGTTGGGTGTGCAAGGTCGAATGTTTTATTATTTATTTTTCTGTTCTGACATTATGCAACCGAGGATACGCGACGCACCTTCCGTCAGATATGTATCGACATCGACCCTAAGTTATTTTAGTTCCATGGCAGTATCTTTACATACATTTTACATATATAAAATCAAGTCGCGCTGTCTGTCTGTCTGTCCCTATGCATGCTTAGATCTTTAAAACTACGCAACGGATTTTGATGTGGGTTTTTTAAAGATAAGTATAGAGCGATTGAAAATGAAGGTTCATATGTAGGTATAATACATACAAGGATTTTTTTAAATTCCCACGGAAATGTGAGATACACGCAAACGAAGCTGCGCCTGTTAAATTATATAATACTAGCTTTTCCCCGCGGCTTCGCTCGCGTTAATTTTGACATAGATCTCATTTGACAACAAAACAACCCATAGCGCGACATGTGGCGCCATCTGTTGGCCGACACAGCGCACTCTATAGTAGAAAATTCATTTTTCCATTGGAATGACATACTTTCACAGGATAAAAAGTAGCCTATGTTGGGCTCTGTACCCCTAACAATATGTATGCAAATTTTCATAATGATCGGCTGCTTAGTCAAGCCGTGAAGGGATAACAAACAAACAAACCCACTTTCTCATTTATAATATTAGTAAGAATACAGACACGATTTCTGTATTTCTCATCGTTATTTTCCATAACAAATCAATCATCTTAGAATCGTATACAGTAAATCATTGTTTTACTATAATGAAATTACTTACAGTGTCAGAAACTGGTTCTGTAATTAATTGTCACGCTACGAATGCCTACAAAGTTCACACAATAGAATTTATTGTTTATTCATTATACTATGACGTCAAAATGTTCCGTGTAGGGCATGGAAACACCCGTCAGGTTAATTCCTAGTACGTAGGTACTTACGATTTGTAACTCTATGCAACCAAACCGGTTTCAACTGGAGGGATCCGGCTGGTCAAACTGCTTTTGTAGGTTATTCCAAAGAGAAGTTTGGCGGTTACTTTTTAACAACTGAATACTCTTCTGGTATTGCCTGCAGGTGATAGTTTACCATCAGGAATCCCATTAGGTCACCGTAAATCGGTTCCTATCTAAAAACAAAAGTTATTGGGTGATAACAAAAATTACTTATATTAGAACCTCCGTGGCGTACCCAGGAGGTACCGTGTCATGATGAAAAACGAAGTTTTTCTGATTGCCCTCGGGTCTTGGATGTCTATCTATCTATATATGCATTTGTTATAAAATATAGTATCGTTGGGTTAGTATCCCCTTTTTTTTTTTTTTTTTTTTTTTTTTTTTTTTAACACACCTAAACACAAGTTTCGAACTTACTTTGGGGCTAGCTCAATCTGTGTGATTTGTCCCTATATATTTATATATTATTTATTATATTTTTCCGAAAATTAAGAATGATCCATCATAGTCCACTTTAAGATAAGCCAAGGCTTAACTATTGTTTTGTCTGAATTAAATGAAGTGCGAATTCATCTCAAGAAAGATAGTGACAAAACAGGTTTTAGTAACGCCTTGGCTTATTGTGACATGACGAATAATAAAGGAAGGAAGAATAAATTCCGGAATCTTTATTTGAATTCGGAAAATATATTTTTCATTTGACAGTATAAATCTCGGTAGAGTTATTGGCTATTTAACTTCAAATTACGTTTTCTTTGAAGCCAAGCGAATTAAGTGCAGATGTGCAGATAAAGCCGGGAATAATACTTAGGGTCCATTTTAGCGTTGATTGATATATATATTTTTATTCAATCTTGTTTTAATAGCTAAGATTTTAATTAAAGCAAGCCGGTGTTGCAAACGACTACGGTTACTGCTCACCATCAGTAAGCTTGTTTGCTACCTTAGTGGCATAAAAAAGAAAATTTAATTCGATAATTAATTTGTATGATAGTTTAAAGATGAAACGTTTAATCCTTTCCTAGAATCGTTTAGTGGTTTAGCGTGTTTAATTTGTTATTGTTATAAAACTTCCAAATACTTAAAACACTGTTTCGCTCTCAAAACTTTAATTTATTCATATAACACTTTATTTCGAGTAATGTTTACAGCTATAAAATAAATGCGTACTTATTTATTTTTAAAATTTCCATTAGAGAGAGAGGGAGAATATACTTTATTTGCAATATATATCTTTAAATAATACAACATAATATATTATGAACATACGCTTATAGACTAGTATATTATGTGCAACAAGGCGGCCTTATTGGTAAAAGCAATTAGTTTAATGCTATTAAATAAAATTTGTATAAATTGACATTAATATTTGTTTAGTTACAAATAAAAAAAAAAATACAATGAAACATAGAACCTCCTCCTTTTTTGAAGTCGGTTAAAAATAAAACTGACTCCGTATTTACGTACGATTGTACGATTTAATAGAGCAATTATAAATTAATTAATTTCATAAAATCCTCCATCGCACCTGTCTGTCCGTTTGTTCGGGACAAACCTTACCGGACATCCGTGTAGGTCATCTGCTTCGCATCAAACACGCGGTTTTATAATATACATGCCGCCAACGCTGCTGACTCGCGCAATCAAAAACGAAGTTTGAAACTCATACTTATACTCAGTGTATAACGACAATCGTTTATCAATTATTTAGTAAACTGTGGGCCCAAATTTTGGCGCATATTATTGTGTGTTTTTCCTCCAACACTTTTATAAAGTCCCATCTACGCTATCCGACCGAAGAGACATTGGCACATGTCTAGAAATGTGACAAAAACATGCATTGTATAATTGCGGTCTGGTATGCACATGTATTTACTGAGAAATTCATAATCGATCGATGTATTTAACGATGTATGACTATAATAATAATATGTTACAATGATTCAATACATCCGCCCACAGACCCGAGCCCAGAGGAAGCTGGCTCTATCTCAGGCGACCGGAGATTTCACGGGATAGACAGATCCAACCATAAAACAACTATTCATTAGTTTGTCTGTATATTTTTACCTAATATGTAAACAATGTACTAAAGTAATGTATATCTATTAATCCTTACTCCTTACTAATATTATAAATGACAAAGTGAGTTTGTTTGTTATTCCTTCACGTCTTGACTAAGCAGCCGATCTTTATGAAAATTTGTACACATATTGTCAGGGGTATAGTGCCCAACATAGGCTACTTTTTATCCCGTGAAAGAATGCCAATGAGAAAATGTTTTTACTAGTATAGATGGCGCTGCAATTCACAATTGCCGGCCAACAGATGGCGCCACAAGTCGCGCTATGGGTTTTGTTGTCATCATAAAATTTAACGCGAGCGGAGCCGCGGGGAAAAGTTACTAATATTATAAAGAGGAAAGATTAGTCTTTTTGTTTGCAACGAATAAACTTAAAAACTACAGGACCGATTTCAAAAATTCTTTCACCGTTGGAAATGTAAGTACATTACCCCCAGGGGCCCCAGGTAACAAAGGCTATATTATATTTTTATTAAAGTTAGGGGTCCTTAGTAAAACACGTGCGAAGCTGAGCGGTTCCGTAGTATTTATATAGAAAAATATACGAGTACAAATAATTTTAATTTATTTGCTTGTATTATGTATGTACTCAGGTTTATGTTGTGTAATAGATACATAATACAAGGATGCAAACAATTCCTTGTTTTAGTCTATACTAATATTATAAAGAAGTAAAGTTTGTGTGTTTGTATATTTGTTAAATTGTAAGGGGTAATCTCGGGATCTACTGAACCGATTTTAAAAATTCTTTCACCAATTAGAAAGCCACATTAATGCTGAGTGTCATAGGTTATATAAAAAACCGAAAAATAAAAAGGCTTTAACGTGGTAGTCAGTTTTGCAAAGTAAATCGGAGAAAAAACGGTCGAATGAAAGCGTTTCTTACGAACGCCTGTACTAAAAAAGGATTATTAACATTATGCCCAACGAAGTGGGCACGGGTCAGCTAGTTCCATATAAATATAAAAAAAGAAAATTTTTACAAATATGCAAAATATGGACCTACACCTGAGTGTAGATCCATATTTTGCATATTTGTACAAATTTTTTTTCTTTTTATTTATATGGAACTAAAACAAGGAATCGTTTGCATGCTATTGGGCACAGCACGACAGCTCTGCAGCATCGCGTTCAGGTAGGCCCGGTTTCCACAAAAGCGGATAAGAGAGAAGATGTGCCGCCCGGATACACACATCTCTGCTCGGCCGCGCCCGCTTGCTCGCTTGCGGCACAATATGAGGTCCTAATTTATTAATGAACTTCCTTTTAACACATGACTACATAGGTTACATATGATTATTTAAGCAATGAAATAATGGTCTAGTATTCAGTAAAAAAAAGGCATTTTTAGAAAAACTCTGTAAAATGCGCCTCTCTTGTAGCAGCCATTCGTCAGTAGAAAAAAAAAGATTAAAGGGTGCGGTGCGTAGGGCGCGTCAACTGAATACTGTATTTGTGGATGAGAGTTGTTCGAAAATGTTTAATTAATTTGTGAATGTATATTGCTTTTGACACTGAATAGGGTTTAGGAAATTGTGTCGTGTTTATTGAATTAAAGAACTGAGCTGTACTGTTTTATTATGTGAAAACTTTGTGTGAAAATTTGGGGAGATTATATTCAATCAAAACTGATTAAAAGTCACATGTTTGAAAAAGTATCAGTTTTAAAATCACCATCTTCATTAATTGTAAGAAGTCCACTATTAGACGTCCTCCGTAGCCGGTGTACAATAATTTTCATTTATTATTTTGTAATAGTCATGTTCTTGTACTGTACTATCTGATAACGCGATATAAATACATTGCTTTGTTGATAAGGAAACGTAAAACGCATGTTAGAAAATGATTAAATACTGTATAACTCTGAAAATGATGACAAGCAGATGTTCTTAATTATTGTAGCGAAGATTGTACAGTGCAAAAGAGATAAGTAACCATTTTTGCACTTACCTACTGTACTATCTATATTTATATTTTAAACGGTTTCTTAATACAAAATAGTTATTTTATCTTTCATCCTATGATTATCTACCACAGAGTCCTCAACGCTTTCCACCAAATGCGATTCTCCGCTTCCCGGAACAATCTTTCTCAAACTTTCTTCAGATTAGCCCCCTCACCATGACGTCTTATAGCAGTCCAAAGACGAGTGAGTAAGCGAGATAACTCAATACCTACATAATGTAAGGCGACACCTCATTTACTCGATAGTTTATATTTTTTTATGACACGTCGTGGTTCCTCAGGTGGTTCAAACCCAATTTTCCTTATTCAAATTGGCCTATTACAATTTATCTTAGTAGTTTATAGTATAAGTTTCTGATATGTTCAAGCAAACAAACATACTCTTCGACTTTACAATGATTACATTAATTTTGTGCAATTTTCAGTATCCTTTTGATAATACGGGCGATTAAATTTAGGGTTTCATAGTCGTTATGTGAAGATTAAATGTTAGGCTGTTAGGCCTGTGGCTGTTGTGGGAGCATAATTACACTCCGTGGTTTGGGATCTCACCAATGTTGTGTTAACAAAGTAGAATGGTGAACTACATTATTTTAGAATTTCACAGATAAAATCTATTTGAAAGATGTTTCAAATTGCTGTCTCTCACGTATGTAGTTGTCCTTTCAATACTTCCTACTCCGACTATCTTCTTTCTGATTAAATTCGTTGGTAGTTCCAAGACAGTTGTAGCACAGAGTCTGGTGGTTGCAGTTTTCTCCCCCGGGACGTCGATAGGCTTCATCGCTTATTGTCAGTCTGAGGTCGCCGTTGTTGATCCTGGCTACACAGGAGACACATCAGTAGGAATGTGTTGTGCTTGTACCGAAATAAAATCTATAAAAATGTATAAACGTCTAAATGTTGTCCATGAGTTTTGGTGAGATAATTAAATTATCGAGAGCAAAATATTATTAAAAAACGTCACATAAAAGTGACTATAATACTTTAATTAACAAATTATTTGTTTTATTTACATCTTTACATAGTATATATGAAGTCGCTTTTGCTATCTGTCTGTCCCTATGTATGCGTAGATCTTTAAAACTGCGCAACGGATTTTGATGCGGTTTTTTTTAAATAGATAGTGTGATTCAAGAGGATGGTTTATATGGTATTATAGATTCCGAAATTCCCACGGGAAAGCGGGATACACGCAAATGAAGTTGCGCGGTTTTCGCTAGTATAATATAAATTTTTATTTTTTTATATATTGGGACAATTCATACAGATTGAGCTAGCCCCAAGGTAAGTTCGAAACTTGTGTTATGGGATACTAACTCAACGATATTATATTTTATAACAAATACATATATAGATAAACATCCAAGACCTGAGGCCAATCAGAAAAAGTTACTTTTTCATCATGACCCGACCGGGGATCGAACCCGGGACCTCCTGGATGGCGGTCTGGTAACCATTACACCACGGAGGTCGTAGATAATATATGAAGAATTGTCCTCTACTAAGTTTAACTTTATGTGTAAGTAATTAAAAACTTAATAATCCTTTTCGTATGACCTGGTTAGACAGCTTAAGATAGTAATATGTATACCCATTTACTTGTTAATATTTATGTTATCATCGCAAGGGTCATCAAAATAAAACAAGACGTTTTAGGCGATTACGTAAATTTACTTTTAATTATTTTCTCCATTAGTACAAGCTTCACCGGACCCAAATTGCTGGATTTGACGTCAACGCACGTTTAGGTCACGACCACTCCATCTGCGGACAAAGAAATTAAATGTTGAGTTTATCTGTTAATCTAAAGTTTCTGATGAAAAGGCTTGATTTTGTACACAAAGTATTTTTAGACATGTTCTATTTTTATATAATAGTCATATTTCAATATAATTGTCTCCTATCATTTAATTTTAATGCAGAATATAAATTTCACTGAAAACCAGTGAAATGAATGGCGTATATTCACTGACTATTACTTTATTAACAAAGGGACAAGTTTGAAAAACATAGTTTAAAGATCTCATCTCAAGAATTCATGCATCAACTTTATTATGAGACTAGATAAGTTTTACATGTCCCTGATTAGTGAAAGTTAGCCCATCTGTCAGATGGGCAATTTATGTAAATTGCTTGATGCCAAAATAGTGTCTACAGAAAACCAGTGTCGTATTTATGCTGAGTGAAGACCGAATTGAACACATAGTAGTTATATTTATTTGATTTAGTATCTAATTTTAAGTTAGAAGTCTATATGAACTCCAAATTAAATTATGTTCATACTTCCTCGTCGAGAAAAGGAATCAAAGAATCTAAAAAATGTGACGTTTCTAAGACAAAATAAGATCATATAGATCGAGGATGTTTTTTCTGCATTCATCCACAAAAATAAAGGAATACTTCCTGTCATTATAATGAGGCTATACAGGTAAATTGTTGAATTTAAAAAAATATGATGAAGGAAAAGGAAAAAAAGTATTTTCATTCAACTCCTCTGCCTGTAAATGCCAGCGTCCATGAAGTTTTCTATCGAGTTGAATAGACATAATTAATTAGTGAGTGAATGAATGAATGAATTAGGCGATGTATAAATTAGTGAATGAATAATTAGACAAGGTCGACTAACGCCTGTTGTGACATGTAAATTATATAATTACGGGAATTTTTTTCACCGAAAGAAATTATGCTAATTATTTGGACTCATTAAACGTTTTATTTTCATTAAGATACTGCTAATGTTGTAAATAATTTTTTAAACAAGATATTCAGACAATTATAAACGTCTTTTTTGTGTAATTTATTTTTATGTCATACGACAGATAAACAAGAAAGCGGACGATAATGATGGCAAGTGGTAATCCTCGTCTACGAACATCAGCATACACCATGGGGCGCTATCAATATGTTGCATTGCACCCTACAAGGAAATTGGACGTATTTTTTAATTATTTTTTAATGATCATTTTAAGACTGTCTATATAAAAGGAAACAAATAAAGCGAAAAATAATGAACTATAGTTTATTTTATAGATCATCGGTTGGCAGGTTAGGGTCATGAAGAAATATAGATAGAGCTAGATAGTAAATGGAGGTGGTCCGTCCTAGTATATAAAATGGTACCTCATTTATTACCTATCTAAGAATTATAGGTTGTTATTTACAAAACAGTTGCGGCCCGCATGATTAAACCGCTATTCTAGATTTATAAAAGTATTTCAAACATTATTTCTCATAATAATATGACAAAATAGACGTATTGACTTTATATTTTATTACATCTTCACAATTTATATTCTGTAATGAAACCGCCTACAATTGACATATCATTAGTTATTTTATTTCTCGGTATATATAAAAGTATGTTTGTTCTTAACGAAAAATGTAGTAAATAATTTGATAGACTATGAAAAAAATATGGAATATGAAAAAAATTAAAATAATATAAAAAAATACAAACCTTTTTTATGAGCGGCACGCACAATATATCACTGGTAACCACATAATACACAACACTCTTCATCTCTTCTCAAACTTTGGTCTGACAGCGAAGATCGAGGATGTAGAGGACACTGATGATGTACTGCTGGCTCCAGATTTTGCTAGACTTAATTTTCTCTTAATACTAAGTCTCGTTTCTCCAATAATACGATCCAATGTTTGTCTCAACGACGAATGTTTCCTCTCGAATGGGTTGGTGTACATTTTGTATCACAATTCACAGCACACGTCCGTTCACTTAGAGCTTACGAAGCGATTTGATCGCGCCACGCCTCCGTCTGTTAATATATAATATGCGCGCACGCATAACAAATAAACGTTAATTGACTACGTCAATTGTCATCAGAAGTTTTAAGAACTGTGAATAACATAGTTTTTTTATTATTTATGATGTAGTATCATAGATTTTATAAATATTGAACGTTTTATGGGATATTACGTGATACGGCGGTTTCTATTTACGCTTTTCATTCACATCTCGAAGCCATTGATTTGAGTTTTGTTTGTTTAGTAATGGCGGTCTTATTGTGTTTGATGATGCGGTAAAAGTATTTTCTTTCTGCTATTAATATTTTATCAACATAAGTAATATCCATTATTGAAATTCTGGTTAATATTATCAACTTTCCAGACTATCCTAAATATATATAGGTGTCCAATCTTGACTTGAGTATTCGCCGGGACTTTGAGAATTTCGTTCAATTGAAAAACTTTTCGGTTTCCTTTTTAGGGTTTTTTGTTTTGAAATCATGCGAAAAGGTTTGTTTCGCTAATGGCATATTTTGCAGAAACGCTGGTTTGTTTTTTCATAAGAGCAGTTTTTTTAAAATACAAGAATGCAAATAGTGATCATAATTATGGAAAATGCATGATAAAAGGAAAAAAATAATTATAAGTCATTTGACAAAATGACTGTATTTCAAAAACGCTTTTTGTAAAATACTAACATAGATTTATTATAACTTACTAGCGTAAGAAGATTGGCAATGCAAAAGAGATAGATCATAGCATACACATTTGTTAGAGCGAGATAGATAGACGAGACCATTTTTCCTATACATATGGGCTTGTCGCCCTTACGTCAGTCATGTTAAAACAAATCCCACTTATTTTTATAAAATTTATGGTTTTTAAGTGTAGTTTTGGTATTAATTCGACGTGATTAAATATGGTTACCTGTGCAGTACCTGGATGTAACTCAAACTAAAGGAAAATCCACAAAATTGTATCTTGCTTGCACACATGTACATTCCACGCACACTAGTGTATTTTGTTTTTGGTCTCGCCTCAATCAAACAAAGCCGATCTATAGGTACGCTAGTATATATACTAAATCTATGGATACTAAAGTAGAGTTCATCGACCTAAATTTTAGAGAATCACTGCATGTACAAATAGGTGTCATGTCATATTGTGTCAGCGCCAAGACATTAAATATTTACAGTAGGTATTATTTTGCAAAATTTTCCATGTGTTCCATCATTGATGTTTCTTGAATCTCGATTTATTAAATGTGAGGTTGTCTTCTTTGTGTACCTGCCATAATTATTGTAAGCTAATTGACGCCAGTAAATTTAAATACGCAATACCATTGTTTCTTTTCCAAATGTGAATTTTCAAAATATACACTTGCTAGCTTTTGCCCGCGGCTTCGCTCGCGTTAAATTCGGGGTAACACGGTTCCCCTTGCTTCCTACCTTGAAAACTGCGAAGAGTCCCATAGAAAATTTCACCCCCCATTTTAGGGAAGTGGGGGGTTAGAAAGAGACTAGTAGGTAGCAGATTTTAATAAATCAATGTAAGAATGCAGAAGCTAGCGATGTCAAGGGCGTTGAATATCTCGGAATTTCGACTGCAACGAATCTGCATAGGTAATTGCAGTTGCGTTGTATGTACCTGAGATGTTGTATGCCTTTTAATTACTTTTGTACCAATTAAGTAACGTGTAACACAGAAAATGTAATGAAAAACGTACAAGCTTTAAAAAATATAGTACGCTACAAATAATAAAATCTTTATTTTTTATTCTTATTTATAAGAATACTAGCTGTTACCCGCGGCTCCGCCCGCGTGGTCAAGGGAAAATGTCAATAATTTTTCCCATGGGAATCTCTTTATCCGGTGGGAAAAAAGTAGCCTTATGTCACTCTCCAGACCTTAAATTATCCCCGTTAAAAATAATAAAAAAATAATGTTATACTTTTTTCCCGTGGGAATGAGATGTTTTTCCGGGGTAAAAAGCAGCCTATGTCACTCTCCAGACCTTATATGATCTCTGTTAAAAAAATCATGTCGGTACTTACGTTCCTTTCGACGTGAAAGAAGAACAAAAAATTAAATACTTTATTTTTTCCCGTGGGAATAAGATGTTTTTCCGGGATAAAAAGTGAAGCGAGCTTTATTATTTTTACTATTGGGCTTTAAAAGTACTACTTTGGCCATTGCTGATCATTTGTAGTAATTTTTTGCTCACGATTCCAATTGAAATTTCAAGACGATGATCTAATTCTAATTAATGTATTATTTTTATTACCTTTTGATTGAAAGTTTTTCGGTTTTCAAAATAATGCGACTGAATTATGATGCCTTTTCGAATTTTGTTCCGAATGTTTTGTAGCATACAAATCATTTTGGGAGTACCTATTTAATATGCGAGCGCTGTCTGTAACATTTCACTGAATTTAAATATAATTATTTCAGCTGAGTTGAGTGTACAAACTCTTTCAAGTTGTTGTTGAAGAAGTAAACAACTTTTTGGGAAAGAAACCTTAAAACTCCGGATGTTTTTAAAATTAATAAGTTCAGTCAGTCATCTTTAATTATATACAATTTAATTTTATTAATAAGTTAAGATCTTTCATTATATATAATTAAATTTTTAAGTATTTTTATTTATTGATAAATATCTTAATGTTTCTCAAGATTGCAATGAAAAACGAGAATGGTGCGTGCACCCAAAATAATCGTCCAGATGCAGTAAACATTTAGCGTTGTTTGCTCCGTACTCCGTAGTAGCACAGATTACTTAATAGTTACTTCGTAAGTAATAGTGTAGTAATCGAACATTGAACTGTAATTAGTTCATGCCCATACTCCATTTGTTTGCGGTCTAGCTCTAGAAAAAGTAAATAAAAATACTGTTTGTTGTAATAAACTAACATTAACCTCACTTTAATTAACACAATTTTACGTATTGAAATTGATCGTCTAGGAATTGATTGCAGCCACTGTCAATGTGTCTACGTGATAGAAAATTTACTTTTACCAAAGTCAAGTCTAAAACAATGAGGAGAGCTACAATTTAATTTATTTCAATATGTTGCCTTGAAGAAGTTACTCTGTATCATTCATTGTATTTTTTAATAATTTCAAGAAATAAATATGTGCAATAAAGAATATTATTTATAATTAAACCAGAGATATACCTAAGGTAAATAAGTAATTAAATGAAGCAGTTATAGTGCACCGCCCCCTATTTATTTACATTAAACTGTTATCTAAACGTTTGATGGTACTTGTAAATATTGAAATTCACATGCAAATAGTGTTGAGGCAACGCATTGGTAGGGCCTCTGGTATCACTATCCATTATTTGACTTTGCTTGTTTGCCTGCTTGACATAAAAAAAGGTAGGTGCAGTTACTTTATAAAATCGCGTTAACTCTACCTATGCAGCTAATGATAATAATAACAGTAGAAACGGATTTTTTACACGTCAAAGGAAAAAAAGTTAGGTAAACAGATACAATTAAGAATTTTGTTGTTCATCTGTAGTAATTAGTACTACGTGCTATTGTATCAAATTAATGACGTATCATATTACGTCCATTGTTTCGACTGTGCGGTATTTACGCAGCGTAGATGATGCGGATACAAAATAATGAGGAATTACTTTATATTGCTCATAGGTTTTTTCTTTTTTTGGGTTTTAATAAGACGTAGGTCTACGTAAATCATTGCGAGGTTTTTTAATTATTACACATGATGAAGTTTTTTTTACACAGTCTAAGGTAACTAACTAACTAACGATAGAGTATAGAGTTATATTATCTACCTTTGTTGGGAAGAATCCCTCGCTAAGGAGGCTGCATGCCGCGCGGCAGAAATGTTTTGTTTTTATATTTTTCTTTTTAATTCTAATGAAAATAATTTTCTTCTATTAATGTCTATTCGATGAAATATGTTTTTATTTTTATTAAAAACTTTGTGTTTTGCCTTAGATGCACTACCCTACCCCTACCCTACAACTACCCTTCCACCACCCTAACCTACGTTATTAACAGTAAGTACCTAAATGTAAATTAATGTCATAACAGGATTGATTTAAGTCTTTAAATTATTGAATTATTAGTTTCCTTCATCATAAGTGCATACAATGTAGTCAAATTGCACATAGTTAATTAAAATAAGTCTTAATACACGTCTATTATGAAACCATTTCAAAAACTGTTATTTCACTGGAATAACGAAATAACTAATAAAATACAATTAAAAGCATTTAAATTATATAATCAGTTGTATAATGGCTTATAAACCTTCGTAAAACTAAGAAAATATTCTGTCTTACAACAAATTAGTGCTTTAGATGCTATGCATGTATGCCTAGGTCCTTTTATTACTTAGTATAGGCACCAATTATGAAACCTTCATTGATGATAAACCGATTGTGGACATAAAGGTAATTATGTCTTAATCAGTCGGTCTTGATCTGTAATTTGATAAGGAAAATGTTGTGGTAAACGCCCACTGATCCGCAAGGTCTGCACGGACATATTACTTGTTTAATGGGAGGTTAACTGACAGTTTTGTTGGTCATGAGGTAGGTCCTTTTAAGATTTTTGTATGGAGCCCAGCCTAATGCCGTTTTAACAGCAGCATAGCGTAGGAATAAGCTTGTCACAAATATCATACAATTTGTTCCAGTGGGTTATTCTTACGTTAGGATGGGAGTTAGGCGTTGGTGATAACGGGCAAATGTCCTTTCTTTTGTCCGCACAGTTCCGCCACTAACCCATGGGAATTCGTGTCCTTGCTTCAAACTAATCTAAACAAGACACAAACCCTGTTGTTTGGACTTTCGTATTACATCTAATATATATAAAATGCTTTGTCCTGACTGACTGAGAATCAACGCACAGCCTAAACCACTGATTGTAGAGACCTAAAACTTGGAGGGTGTGTTCTTTGTATGATTTCAGAGAGGTAGGGCACAGCGGATAATCCGCTCAAATCGGAGCAGCCCGTCTGGGGAAGGACCTCCACCTTACAGAAGATCGTAGCCAAATAGCATTGGTCTCGGCCATGTTGTGTTCCTACGGTGAGTAAGGTCTCCAGAGCTCCACTTGGGGGGGTTGGGAGGGTTGGCAACGCGTGAGTGATACCCCCGGTTGCTTACGTCTATAGGCTACGGTGACGGCTTACCATCAGGCCGACCGTATGCTTGTTTGCCACCTGTGTGGTATAAAAAAAAAATAAAAAAAAAAATGACGTAGGCATCCGATAAGAAAGGATTTTTCGAAATTCTCACGGGAAAGCGGGATACCTACACGCAAACGAAGTTGCACGGGTTTCAATTTTAACTATAACCCGAGTTATTGATAAGTGATATCAGGTCACAGGTCAAACATGGCTGAAAATTATATAAATATTTTTTTTTATAAAATTCAAAATATTTATTCAGCGAGTAGGTCTTCACAGACACTTTCTCTTATCAATGATTAAATTACAGTATTAAATTATTTATGTAATTAATTTACTCTATAAACTACTACCATTTCGGAAACAAAAGCGAAATTACCACTGGTAAAACAAATGGCGAAAGAAAACCAGGTACGGCCT
Source organism: Endotricha flammealis (assembly GCA_905163395.2). Lineage (NCBI taxonomy): Eukaryota > Metazoa > Arthropoda > Insecta > Lepidoptera > Pyralidae > Endotricha > Endotricha flammealis. The sequence continues at coordinate 3,876,075 of LR990859.1, read as the reverse complement.
TTTTTGTCATATAACAATACATTTAAATTTTTTAAATAACCCGGACATAAACAAAGATAAAAAGTAATAAAATGTTTAAAATGATATATTTTATCATATTCGAGAATCCATTTTACGTCCTTTGATGTGAAAAAATTATAAAGTAACAAAATAATCAACATGGATGGAACCTGCCGGGAATATTTTCAGTAAAAAATTTGAAATATGTCATCATATTGTGGCGCCACAAAGGCACAGATAAACCATGATTGTAAACCATTGTAAACCTTTGTGGTCTATTTTATGGCCGAAATTGTATTAAGGTGCTCCTTCACCGGGAGCATTCGCGTGTAATGTAACGTTCAGATTCGAGCATTACAGCAGTGAAGGAGGCGAACGCTCGTCAGTCAGGGTATTGTAATGTAATGCTCAAAGTCGAATCTAAAATGTTACATTACACGCGAATGTTCGCGGTGAAGGAGCACCTTTATTTAGGTTGATGCATAGATAAGACAAACTAATAAATTAGGCAATGTGGTCGTGATTCGTGATCTCTCTGGTCACATCACAACATTGACGAATCTTTACATCTGAGTGCTTAGTACAAGTTTTTTGGTCACATTCGAACGTGTTAACGTTTACAAGCCGACTGAATTGAAAAAAAAGTATCACATTGTCAATTTACTGGACGGGTGTTACATATCCAAATTAGTCGGGTTACTCACTTCAAAATGTGAGCAAGTAAGACACATAATTTTGATATGTAACACGCGTCTTATAAATTCGCAACATGAGAATTCTTCTCTATTTGGTCGGTTTACTTACGTTGACGTGATCGAATATGACCAAAAAACTCGTACTAAGCACTCTGTATATCTCATTCGAAAACTGTCACTTCGATTCGCGAATCCGTATTTATTTTTAAAAATTCATTGCCAAACAAAGGATTCAGTTTTTTGAGGGCGTGGTTCTTTGACGTTTAATTTATAGACATGGTTCGCATGCAATTTGTAGGGAACCGCATTTTTACCGGGAAGTAAAACTGTCAGTTCCGTAGGTTGATGCTATCGTTGGCATTTTTGGACTTGTTTGGTAGATAATAATTGTAAAGCAATTGTATTAACAATTTTGGTAGTTAAGAAGCCCTGGTGTGCTGACTGCACAATAAGTCCTGCATTAGATAATGTTCTGTAATGTGTGTACTTATAAACGATTTGATAGATTACCTGATAGTAAGTAGTGTCATGTCGTGGCCACTAGTACTAAGCCCCTAGTGGCTGCCACACTTTCTTAGTTATACCGTTTAGCTGTGATAACATAATTCCCAAGTTCTGTGATTTTAGAAATCCATTAGAAAATTATTCAAAGGATTATATTGTTCTTATAAATTAATGGTAAACATTTGATAATATAGTTAACATGTAAATTAGTTATCTTATATCAAAGCAACAAGGTTAGAATTTGAATACACATTATAGATACATGCTTTGTACTATTATAGAGTAAACTAGAGCCGAAAACGCGACTTGGGACACGTAGGCACTAGACAGAATATCAATTAGGTAAATAGTCATAGAGTAAATTCTGTTAAAACAAACAACTGTCCCTATGATAATATGAGAGTACAAGAGCTCTACATAGTTCTAATTTACATATTGCCGATGGACAAGCAGGTATTCTATACAATCCCTAGGAATATTGTAAACATTACCTAGGTCACAGATATTATAATACTTACACTAGGTAAAGTATATGGACATTAGTATTCGTAATATTAGTTCAGTAAATGAGTGCTCACAAAGGGCATGTGCATGGAAAAGTCGAAAGCAGAAACTTTGACTTAGGAACTTTGTTTGGACTAGTTAGGAGATAAACATACTAAAAGTAAAAGTATATGCAGCCTAGGTATTTTATACATTGCCTAGGTATTGTATGTAGGTGTGAATTATACAAATCGCAGGTTAATTCAATGCATAAAATTCAATGAGATTTTTTAAGTTATTTCAATATCATTATTATTGATTTCCTTAATACAACTTTGTCTATTTTTTGACATTGCAACTTTTTGAAAGTCTTTGTGATGACTTTGTCAAAGTTATTACTAGTTAGTACCTGCCTTTCAACTTTACAAAAATTAATGAACAATAATTTACGTGTAGGTATCCAAACTATGGTTCCGAAGTAAATGATGTCAAAATTTTTAAAATATATTTTTAAATGTATCAATTATATGTATTTTCTGGCGCCGAATTGAGCTAGTCGGTCGAAAAAACGCTTTTCCGGGCAGTGGCTAATTGCATCGCCCGAACTGAAGCCAGGCAAACGACGCAACGTCTCTTTTTAACCGACTTCAAAAAAGGAGGAGGTTCTATGTTTCATTGTATATATTTTTTTTTTGTATGTCCGCCGATTACTCCGTCAATTCTTGACCGATTTTCAAAATTCTTTTTTTATTCGAAAGTGCATACTCCCAAGTTGGTCCCATTGTCACCAAGTCAGGATCTGATGATGGGATCCCAGGCAAATCGAGGGAAACCCTCAGATTTTATAGGCACGTACAACGCGTTACTTATGTTTTCGTAAGCTATTCATGTTTTTACGTCTGGAAGTCATCATCCCATGTTGATGAGGTGATGAAGGAAGGTACAACTCCTAAACGGATAGGAGTTAGAGGATGATTCTTTAAGTATTGTAGGTATGTATTAGATTAGACCATTTGTTTTTTTTTCCAACATAACTTGTCACCAAATCAGGATCTGATGATGGGATCCCAGGTAAATCGAGGGCACTCCTTAAATTTGGTAGGCACGTACAACGCGTTACTAATGTTTTAGTTAGCTATTCATGTATTTAAGTCTGAAGTCATCATCCCATGTTGGTGAGATGATAATGGAAGGTACAACTCCTAAACGGATAGGAGTTAGAGGATAATTCTTTAAATATTGTAGGTAGGTTTATATTAGACCGTTGATTATCATGATGGGAACACGTGTAAACAAGTGACTCTTGAGTGACGATATTAGGAGGCTCACTATACCATAAAGTTGACACTCAAGCACCAGCTGTTAGCACCGAAGAGGAAGAGGTTGCTTCACACCATGAATTGCAGTATAGTGTTACGAAAGTGAAATCGCTTATTCAGAGAGTAGGCCTTCTCATGTTATAATGTTACACATAGTCACAATTCGTATCAATGTTAACACGAATAGCTTATAATTATATACTTATGTCGTCTCGTATGCAGATCGGTCAATCCGGCCGATCGAGATCTGCCGGTATATCCAATCTGTAAAATTTTCATATGGGAACTTTTGGTTAGGTTAGGTTAGACTTGTGATTATTTATCAACAGCCGAGCGAGCGAAGCGAGCGAGGCTTCACATAGTATTCGAAAAGGACTGCTAAAAAGTGATGTGTACAAACAAACAGACAAACAGTACTTATACAGACATACCAGGGTTTACTGTTTCTATCAGACTTCTAAAAAACCGCTGTTAAATGCACTAAAAAGTATTAAATAAACAATTTTTATAAAAAAAAAACAAACCGACTTCAAAAATGAATTTAAATAATATATAATTTCATGTGCTAGGTACCTACTGTTCTAATTGAAGTCGGTGCCACGCGGACGTGATCACCCGTACTCGTCGTCCAACCAAACCAAATATTACCTAGGCCACATGCATGAATGGAAGGCTGTGTACGACGAGTACGGGTGATCACGTCCGCGTGGCACCGACTTCAATTAGAACAGTAGGTACCTAGCACATGAAATTATATATTATTTAAATTCATTTTTGAAGTCGGTTTGTTTTTTTTTAATAAAAATTGTTACATAGCCTTTTCTTTATTCTGGCTGGCTAGATGTTGACTGAAACCGATTCCGAGTAGAAAAATGTGTGATCTCTCAATTATTTTTAGGAAAAACCCTGAATAGCCTTTCAAATAAATAAAATACTTAGTGTGTCTATTTAAAGTACCAATATACATTTCTTAGAATAGTAGTTTATAAGACTCAGTACTGATACTCAAAAATCTGTATTTAAAAAAATAAAATCCAATCATTTTTCAATTCTTCATAGGTGGGCAACGCATCCAAGATCTTGTAGTCGTGGTTGTCCATGGGCAGCGATGATTACTTACCATCAGGTGACCCGCTACCGTTTGTCCTCCTCAATCATAAACAAAATACAGAAAGAAAATAGATTTACTTACATACTGATTACGTCAACAAGGGGTCGAAACGGTGCTTTTGGTGATGGCCAAACAAAAAATACTGTTTTAATTTAAATTTATAATCAGCTTCTAAGAGAGGTAGGGCACAGCGGGTAATCCGCAGCAGCCCGTATGGGGAAAGACCTCCACGTTAAAGAAGATAGTAGCCAAATAGTATTGGTCTCGGCCTTGTTGTGATCCTACGGTGAGTGAGGTCTCCAGAGCTCCACTTGGGGGGGTTGGTAGAGTTGGTAACACTTGAGTGATAACCCGGTATTGCAAGCGTCTACCTATAGGCTACGGTGTTGCTTACCTTCAGTATTGCTTGTTTGCCACCTTTATGGCATAACCTTCATGTTAGCTGCAACTGCCCTGTGTAATAGTAAAAGATCACAGCAGGCTACATTTATCCGTTAAACAAATTTGGATTAATCTTGATGAATTTAATTGTCTAATTTTACAGCATAACCGTTTTTAACATAAAAATCATGATATCCAGCAACATAAAATGTATTGTTAGATTCTAATAAAATACCGAGCGAGTTTGCGCATATTAATAAGAAGACATATTGAACACCTGCGAGGACTTTGTAATTATAGAAGCTCAAATATTTTATAAGTAACGCATTTATGAAACACCTGGGACTTCGGAATGATTGGAAAACGTGACCTTTTAGGCAGATATTATTGAATACAATAAAATTGTAGGGAGTTCAAGAAATATACGGACCTAAACCGATAATCTGCGAGAAATGTCGCCCAATGTTGCAAATAAGCATAGACATGTTATTAACAACTTCCAGGCGCTCTGTCGTCTGGTGAGTCTGGCGAGATGTCGCGTCGTAAGCGCACTTGTGTGCAAATTAATGCAGATGTAACGACGGAGCATGACAAACGAAACAGAATAATGCCCGTTATTACCAACGTCTCGTAGCGGTAGGAAAACTAATTATTGTCTTATCGTGTCACCAAAATGTCATACAAATTGTTCTAGTTAGGTATTAACCTAACTAGAACAATTTGTATGACATTAGGATTACCTAACATTAGGAAGCGTTGGTAAAAACAGACAAAACCGTGCATCCACACCGCATCTTCATCTTTTGCCAGTTCTTTTTGTTTTTTGTTATCAAATGTTGCCCGCTAACACTTGGAAACGTTGCGTTGATTTACAAAAGTCAAGCCAGTTTTAATCCCACATTAAGTCTCAAGCTATCTTTTTCCTTTTTCAGTTTGACGTAATATATGTTATTAAATTTAAAAATGGTTTTGAGCAATTAACTCCCAGAAACTTCACAATAGTATATGATGTTAAAAATGACAAGGTTAGAACTCGACTTTTAAAATATAAATGGGGCGATATAATATGCCGAATGAAGAGAAATTGATAGGCCACATCAGTAAATGATTACCGAAAAGAAAAAGAAACAAGACAGATAGAAGAAAAGGTGGCAGGACATATTACTGAGAGAGTATAGCAGGTTGCATGTAAGCAGCGCAAGAACGACCTGGAAGGATTTGCGAGGTCTACACCAAAGAGGCGATTCCTACTTGGTAGGTAGTACTTATAATAAAATCAAAATAAATCTTATTACCTATAAATTAGTAATACATTAATACTGAATACAAAATTGTAGGTAGTTCAAGAAGTATAAGGAACTAAACAGATAATCTGTGAGAAATTAGGCAGTAGAATTAAAGGCTTTTTTATTTAACGTAGGCGCAGCCTAATTTTATTAAAAAATTTCTTACTTCGCTTTGCGGATTTTTGGTTTTCTAGACCTAATAAGTAATATAAGTATATGATTCAGTAATTAACACACGAGAATAGGACCACAAGATATTATATTTCCTATTATAATGGTCATACTATTTATTTTCCTATTAACATATTTTATGACAGGTGGGACGATATACAGATGATCTCAGACACAATGCTGATCCGGGATGTAAAAACTAAATTATGTAGTTATCTATGAATAATTTCTTGTCAATATACTGAGAATAGTTCGGGTTTTTCTATTAATATTTAACTTTAACATTTATTAAGGTTATTTGCATCGTATTAAATGGTCAATGTTGTATTGTTATCCCGTCAAACTAGAATTACTCGAAGTGAACTTCGGTCAGGCTAATTATATTGAATTTGGACTTTGAATGGTTAATTTTCAAGGTTATGCACGAGTTCGTTACTCAATAAAAAAATACGTCAGGGGTTTTTTTATTTATGTACACTGCTTATATGACATAGTGCTCACTCATGGTTTATAATCAACCCAATAATTTGATCGTTTTGTTAAATGAATTGTACGTTTTATTGTAAAATTTTACGTTTTGTTTTATTTTCTACAAAGATTCCAAAAAATCACACTATCAATCGATTAAAAATCACAAATACACGGTGATCTTAATTAATTTTTTTTGGCGTAAGGTATATACCTAACAACAACAAAATCTACGAAAATGAAACACAATTTGAAAAACTTATATATTTTTTCTTTAAATGTCTAAAATATTTTTTGTTTTAAGATAAATAAACTTCTATTGAAAGTAAATTACTTATTGAGATTATTTTGTTAAATATCTGGAATTTTTCATTCCATTTCAAGTCAGGTTTTAATAATATTTTTGACAAAGTTTTTAAAATTGCTGTTGGAAGTGAGCTTGTAACTTTTGACATGCGGTCGTCTAGCTAGGGCCCTAATTACTAAGTCGAGTCTGTAATTTATTGTAATTTTAAGTTCTATAAAGTTTATTAGATAAAAAGTTGCTTTGAAAATAAAAGTGACTTATTCAGTCATACATTTCAAATTTTAATCATAAATCTCAATTTAAGTATTAATTAATGTGTAAAGGATAGGTGAGAGAAGTGGAAACCAGAGCTTAAAATCAGACAAAATATAATAAAATTGAAAAATATATACATTGCAGAGAGGTAAGGCGCATATGACAGCTTTCAGAACAAAACAAAAGTATAAAAAACTAGCATTTTTGCCCGCGACTTCGTCCGCGTGAAGTTCCGTACCCGTTCCCGTGGGAACCACATTCAATTCGGGAAAGCTACAGCCTATGTCACTCCCTGATAATGTAGCTTTCTACAGTAGTTTCGGAGCCTATTCAACTCAAACAAAAAAACAATCAAATCTTTCCTCTTTATAATATTAGTACAGAAGTATAGATAAAAAGCATTAAAAAAGTATCTACACCTCCAGCCTGACGGCTAGTTCGTAACATTATGAGTTAGGATTATACAAATTGTATTAAAAAATATAAAGAAATAATTTGTAAAATATTGTTATATAATACTTTTATTCATAGCACAAAGGTTTAACTAATTGGTTATTTAAGTGAAAACATAATCTTTAATGAATTAAGACGATGACAATACAAAGGCGAGATTAATTAGACCCACAAGAACCCATTGTGGCCTTAAAAGTAAGTTCAATTTAGGGAGACCCAATATTTCCAATCAAGATAATTAATTATAGAATAATTTTCAATTTACATAATCGTGATGGACTTTTAACAAAACCAATTAAGCCCTTGGTATGAAATGTCGTGCGGAAATAGGCGTAATTTTCCTATAGCATTGGCAAGAAATACTTCTTGCGGCTGAGGTGAATAATTATATGTCAAAAATTACTAAAGAATGTGTCTGTGATGGCCTACCTACTCTCTGAATGTATGATAAATGTTAATTATTAGATTTAAAATCATAATGCGTTTCCGAAACTGACTGTAAATAAAATGACTCGCCACTTCTTTGAAAAACTAAAGCCAGCTACGCATTATCCATCCGCGCTGGACGTCCGTGCTCGATGCACGACGCAAAACGGTAGTACGTAGGCAGACTGGACTACAATATTGACGTATTTCTTAGGAATAATCTTATTCAATACATATTAGAATAGATGGTATTTTTAATAGTTATGTCTAGTCATTGTAATGTATCTTATAAATATATTCCATGGTGTTATATACAGTAAATAGTACTTACATCTTATTATTAAACAAAAGTTACGTCGTTGTTTTGATGAAAAGACATTCCAACAATTAACAACTAAGTATTTCATCTTGAACAACAATATATAAAGACTTTGTATTGACATTGTTTTAGTCAAATTAATTTGATTAAGGTCTTTCTATAAAGAGAGTTTTGGATATAAATTCAGGTAGGCACACGTTTATTATAGGGTATTTGTTTAACTAGCTATGGCTACTTCAGGACTTCAATTAATTTATATTCTGAACTGTCTCTGAATAAATTACGCAACTGTTGTGTTGTTTGCATTAAAATGTACTTTAGATACGCTTATACTCTTTAAAGTGTGTAAGTCAAGGTTTCAGGACCGTAGTTAATAATATTAAATACGGTTTCGCAGATTTTCCAGAGAAATTGCGTAGTTAAGTAGTCATAAATTAAGAAATAAAAAAATATTAGTTTAAAACTAATAGTTTTTTTGTTAATTCATTACAAAAGTAATAGTCCAGTCAAATTAGACATGAAAAGGGGGTCGTGCTCGCAATTTTGAAAGTGTTGTGCGAGCGACGTCATGCCCAAAAAACCATGCATTTTTTTTTTTAGTTTTTGCTCAATATCTCAGTGAAGAAAGGGTCTGACTGGTATAGTTGCTATTAATACTTTTAAGTAGACTAAATTTTCTACAATATGAGACTAAGGCGAGCTATACAGCCATTGGTTCCCAAGACACAGTTCTTCGAAAATAGGCAATTTTTTCCAAAATGTGCAATTTTTCGGAATGTTCACTTATTCTCTGAAATATCTTCTAAAATACGCATGTGATGTTTGTGCGTCGACAGTGTTTGGTAAACAACACTTTTGATAGAATTCGTCGCTGTTTGTGCGACGACAATGCACTGTCTGACGCAGGAACAGCGACCAATTCAGCTGACAGTCGGTCATAACTGGTACATACAGCGTTTGGTGAAGGCCTATATCTAGCAGTGGATTTCTTGTGGCTGAAATAGAATATGTAAAATATGAGTAAATAACTATTAAGCCCTACTCCTAAATACAATTTTTTTTTTCATTCATTTTTGTTTTGTTTTTTTGGCAACTTTTTTAACAGAATAGCAGGTAAACATGTAATTATGATTTACTAATGTTAAACCTACATTGTTGAGGTCATGTAAGTATCGATTATCATGTTACCGATAATTATTATCCTTAATCATTAAGACATTCATGACCCGAGATAAACAAAAATGATAAATAAATGGGAGTAGGAAATCAAATATTTATCGTAACTGTTACGTGCTTATTCTGATAATAATATTTGACCAGTTGTCTGGTATGTCAATAAGATGAACTAAAGGTGTAGGGTTACTGCGAACAATGAACAATGTATGATGTACATAATTACGCGGAAATAATTATTTTACTTGAACTTGTGACGTTGTGATCTTTATGTTACAGTACCGATTTAAAAACATCTCAGCCATCGACGAAACGTTAAGTCCATATTATGTGCAATCGTAGGGAGGAATAATTGAAGAGTACAGGTTTCGCAGATAACATTTTTTAGATAAAAAAAATGCAGAATTTCTATGTATTTTTTATTATACAATGCTTGTTTTTCTACTGCCCGATTTACAAAAAGATTTTTTCAATGGATCTGTCCTTCAAAGGACAATTTATCACTGTATAATTACAATTTAACCCAAGTACGAAGTGACCTCAATCACATGTGACGCATGGGTCACGACACAAGTGTCAAACAACCATATAGCGGCCATTCTTCGATTAGCTAGATTTTGTGCGTCCGGGCTTGTATATTCGTATTATTATCAAATTCAAAAAGGGAAATATTTTTATATGTTAGTTAGCATCCATGTCTAGCTGGTAACAAAAACATAGGCCCCGATTACATAGTTATCTGGCTAAATTAATTTCACAAACCTCTGTTCTCTAAGCACCGTGCCCTGTCCGCACCCCAAAATGTGGTTAAAACTGGCTTGTAACTTTTATGATGTACGGATTTTATTTTTTCCATTCAACATTTTAATGAGTATTAGGCAACGGGTATCACATGAAAAAATATCCACTCAATAAAATCAGTCTGTAAATAATTATCATTGAGTAACCGCATGTCCGAACTAAAGTTATAATTGCCGTGACGTTTTCTTTTCGAGGGTGCACATTCCTAATTATGATATTTGGCACATAACTACTTGTACACGTCTCAAGCCCTCAGTTTCTGCCGCGGTCTTGCAGCAGGTGCAGGTCTTTTACGTTAGTGTATAAGTCAATGAAGCACGTTAGTATATAATTACCGTATCCTTCGTTCAAAACTTTTCTAATTACCGTGTACTTAATTTTATACTAGATTGGTTAAGGTAGACTCTAATTGCTTATATAAATAGAGACAGTGCTTTCGTCTCAGTACAGTGTTGTAATGCAGTATTTCAATACTCTGTAGGTTTTCGAAAATTTTATGAAAAATCGGCGTTTTCTAATTACCGTATACCAATTACCATGTATTTCTAACTACCGTTGTATGAAATTATTAAACTTTTGCTGTGCCGATTTAGTTCCAAACTCCTTCCATTTCCTCAATTACTCCAGCTAATTTCATGTCATTTCTCACGCCATCACTCCATCTCTTTTTTGGCCTACCCCTGCCCTTCCATCCATCCACATTCATTCTTGGCACCCTCTGGGTCACATGACTGTCCAGACTGTCCACCCTGCGCATCATATGGCAAAACCATCTCAGTCTCTGACCTCTCTTATCGGTTACAGGCGCCACCTTTAAACTCCCCCTTATGTGTACATTCCTGACTTTGTCCCTTCTCGTCACTCCACACATCCATCCACCTCAGCATCCTCCAGCAACATAACCCGAAGGAATAAGTATGGACTGAGCGTTGAACCCTGGTGCACACCTACATCAACAGAAAAGCATTCTGTTGTACTGACGCGGGACCCGGTCGTAGGCCTTTTCGAGGTCCACGAATACCATAATATGTAGGTTTTTGTGTGCTCTTTTGTACTTTGTTGTGCCTCCATTATTTTCTCCCACAGCTTTAATGTGTGTGACATCAAGTTAATCCCCCTGTAGCTATTGCACTCCTGGACATCCCCCTTTCTTTTAAAAATAGGTACCAAGGAACTGTCTTGCCATTCCTCTGGGATGACATCCTGAACCAACAATTCATTAAGAAACAAAGTGAGCCACTTGCATCCATAATCCCCTAGAACCTTCCAGACTTCTATTGGTATTGTGTCATTTTCCTCAAGGCGTTCTTTACCTCTAATTCATCTACCTTAGCTATCATGCCTATATCTATGTCATTATGTTTTCTTTTCCATCATAATCATTCTCAACATTAAGTAATTTTTCAAAATATCCCTTCCATCGGTCTCTAATGTCACTATCTTTTACCAATGTTTTACCGCATTCGTCTTTCACACATTTTACGTGACAAATGTCTTTCGATCTTTGATTGCGCTGTTTAGCCATTCTGTATAGTTTTTTCTGACCTAGTTCATTATCTAATTCATTTTATACTTTTTCTTCTACCCCGGATTTGGAACTCGCAACCACCACCTTTGCCCGTCTCCTCGCCTCGTTATACCTCTCCCTCAATTCAGTTTTCCTATGATCATGTCACGTAACTCTGCCATTCCTTGAATGCACTCTTTTTGATTTTTAATGCTTTTTGGACACTTTCGTTCTACCACCACGTTTCCTTTTCAATTTTCGCCCACCTCGTGTTTCCCCAAGGACTTCTTTTGCAGCTGTTCTTATTGCTTTAGCCATTTTCTTCCAATTAGCATCAACATTCATACCTCTTATCGTGTAGTTGTGTCTATACATGTTATACATGTCATTTTTATTATTATTTTAAATAGACATAATGATCTTTTCTAATTACCATTACATTAAGGAATAGATTTATCTAATTACCGTACCCATGAAATGTTTAAGTCTCATTAACTCGGAAACCGCTCTTAATAAACGAATGCCATTTTAATTGTTACATTCGCATGTTTCATGAGTTACATATTTCAATCCTTTTAAAACAAACTAGAGAAAAATAAAAAAGGGTACGGTAATTAGGCGAAGAACGCCTAATGTCGAGAATGACCGATAGACGGTTATTCAAACCTAGTATTTTATGCAAATCGTATTTTTTGAGAGGGTAGTATATTTCCAGAGAATATTTGTATTCACAATATCATCTTCTGTTTAGCGAAACACGAAGTGTGGGAGTAAAACTTTAAATTCTTCCTGTTATAATTTAATAACAGCTTGTTTAGACTAACGGTGAGTTGTAGAAATACATTTTTAAGTTAATATGACGTTGTTATCCTTACTAATATTAATGAGAAAGTGAGTTTGTTTGTTTGTTATTCCTTCACGGCTTGACTAAGCAGTCGATCATTATGAAAATTTGCATACATATTGTTAGGGGCACAGAGCCCAACATAGGCTACTTTTTATCCCGTGAAAGTATGTCGTTCCAATGGGAAAATATTTTTTTAACTATAGAGGGCGATGGATGTATCGGCCAACAGATGGCGTCACAAGTCGCGCTATTGGTTGTTTTGTTGTCAAACGAGATCTATGTCATAAAATTAACGCGAGCGAAGCCGCGGGAAAAAGCTAGTTGTCAAATAAAAGAACTAAAGAGATGACGAAGGGAGAGTCCAAATCTTTGTAATTTTTTATTCTTCATGAAATTTTGTAATTACGTACATATAATAATAACAAAATCCGCTTTCCTGTGGGATTTTTTAAAATCCTTTCTTATCGGATGCCTGCATCATTTAAAGAACACACCCTTCAAGTTTTAGGTCGATCCGTCGGGTTGTGCGTTGATCCGTCAGACAGTCATTCAGGACAAAGCATTTTAAATTAGATACAATATGAATACTATTAATAAATAAAAATCCGAATAAATCCATTTATTCCAGCCCTGAATACATCTTTCATTGATTGACTGTACAGTCAGGTGCACGTTGAGCTTTCACTTGCAGTACAATTTTGGCTCTTAAGACATACAACTTAAGAATGGTACAAAGTCCGATGTGTAAAGGTTGACGTGCTCTTGACTGTACAAAAGACGAAATTAGAATGACGACGAAGCGCGATACAACGACGACGGTGTGATAGTATGAAACGTGAGTTAGTAAGAGTTACCCAGCGAGTAGGTATCCAATAGATATATAATGTTTGTCATTTTCTTCGAACCTCAGTTGTCAATTACTGCGCTAATTACATATACAAAATACCAACAGATTTGGACAAAGCCAATGGACTTGAAGGCGCCTCTGTTCAAAAGGGCTGCGTACTCACTGGAGTTACCCAATATTCAGATTATTATTAACTAAAACGGGGCTTGAACGCGCACTAAAACGTCGGGTGAAAAAACAAGTAAGTCTTAGTGCGCGTTCAAGCCCCGTTTTAGTTAATAATAATGTGTTCAAAACGCGAAAGTTTAAAATATACCACCCAATATTCAGATTGATTAATATTACGTTTAACATAGATATTCATATTATGAGATGAGTAGTAGGAAAATTTGTATGACTAATTCAGAATGTTTGTTTGTTACCGACAAGGGGAAGAACTGAGTACAATATATACTTACCAAACGTTATGTAGCACTCATATCGTACGGTATTGATAGGAGCAAGTAGCTTAGGGGGTCGATTATGTGCATTTATACTGCTCAAAATAAAATAAATGCCATTGGTAAGGTAAGTAAAACCATTAAATCTGAGATATCATTTGGAAAGTTTATTAACCTCATCAAAAAAATAATTCATACGAAAGCCTATATTACACTGGAATATTTGGAAGATAAACTTTTAATATTAAATATTATTATTATCTTGTTATGGAAGAGCGAAGTCCCCTAATACAGGTTTTCTTACACATAAAAGCATGGGCGTACCCACAGTGGGGCAAGGTGGGGCACTTGCCCCACCCTGACTCGAAGCTAATAAGTAGGTACTTAGTAGTTTTTTTTAGGTTTATGATATAAGTAACAAAATTAATTTTTATTGTAACTTTCCAAATTAAAATTACCGCGCGAAATCATGCAATAATGTATGCATGATTCGAGCGCGCATGCCTAGATGTCGCCTGTGGTCGTGTCGAGTGATTTTCGAACGAAGCCCGCGAACGCTTGTGACGACACGTTTGCGACATTATACAGTGATTCTAAATTTCTCGTTGTTTTTCTAAGTTTAATTGAATTCCTGATTATGAGCGTGAGTGAAAAGTGATATTATCAACCTAACCTACCTACTGAGTTCTGATCTGAACTAATTGGACGAAGTACTTTTTGAATAAATAAGTTGGATTTGGATGGATATTAGTGGCTATCTAATCTAACAAAAATAATGGATATAAGAAAGTTTTTTAGCGCAGCAATAAGTACGTATATACCTATTTACCTATTACTGAAATTACTTTATTTAATACTAGCAAACCCAAACATGGAGTTTAGGTACTAATATTTTTTTTGTTTGTCGTTTTGAGTAGAAATCACCAATTATTTAGGTATTCAATTCAATTTAGCTTGTACTTAACCCGTCCTTTGTCGGCGGCTCTAAATTCGCGATTCGCGCTCCGTCCCCATACATTGCACTTTTCTCCGATTTTCCGCAGAAAAAACAAATTTGTACTCAAACTTTATAATTATATTTGATGAATTGTATACGTAAAAAAAGGTTAAGAAACGCGCAAGAAGATGAAAGTAAATTCATTTACTAATAAATACCTGATTGATCCTTTTAGACTCAAATCTTAAAATAGATGAGAGTATATTGGCGCCTTTCGCAACTTTCACTTTCACTTGTACGACATTCACTCACACTTCACATAAATCTTTTACCAATAACATAAAGTCCAATAAATTACACGACTAAAGAGTATAAACACAATACTCCATCACAAAGAATCACCTATCAAATTGTTTATTTAGTCTGATGAAGCATTTGACACTCCGAAAAACACTCGCCGTCGGCCATTATTATACTGCCCGTTGGCCGTTACGAAACCGACTGGCGCGTGGCGTGGGTCCGTGGCGTGGCTGACGTCACGTACACAAGTAGAGATAGTAACAAAAATTTAAAACTGAATATTATTTACATTTCTTTTACTAAATTGTTTGAAATAATGTAATTATAATATATAGATAATTATAAATAATGTTTAGTTTTACTGTAGGTATGTATGAATGTATATTCATTTATATTATTATTTTATCTTTATTTTTTCCCTCTTTCTTGTTTATATGTACTTATTTATTTTATTACCTGCCTACTTCTACCACTAATTCCTTTCTCTCAGGTTGCCTGGAAAAAATTTCTATGCGATTCGGCCGCCTATTGTAATCTTACTTGATTTCTTTGTTTTTTGTTATTGTTATAGTGCAATAAAGAGTTAGTAAGTTTTAGCAGGTACCAAATGTTAATTTGCCGAGTCTAACCGGTTACGGCCTATTTTGACATTTAGCAATTTTTCTTGCACTTATTAGTAAAGTTACAATGTAAAGTATAAGTATAAGTACATTAAAATTTATAAGAAGAATACGTGGAATATTATACACAATGGTGTGAAATGAACAATTCTTAAATCTACAATAAAATTAAAAAGTCAGTACTGATAAGAGTGAAGACCAGTCCCCCCAGGCAGCACCCGTTCATATATTTCCAATACACTGTACACAGTATTCACGATACTCAACACAGCAATGGCGCCAATGTTCGGGCGTGTCGTATCACTCGCGAATTTGTTGTCGTTTACAAAATATTTCTTTATTTTCATTGGCTTAAAAAATACAAATCGAAAAAAATATATAGGTATTTTATTCAATGACATTTATTATTTGTTTTTTTTTGTGTCGGGGGTTTTTTCAATTTACATGGTTAACATATATATCTATCTATACCAATTATTTTTTAGCGAGACAGAAGAGAAAGCATCCAGATAAAAGTAGTGGAGAAAGTGATAGCGGCGGAGAAGAGTCGGGCCAAAAGAACATAACAGCCGTTGCTAGTACGAGTAATAGCGGCAATAGCGCACCTGTACCCTCGGTTCCTCCTTCGACTGCATCAGTGTCAAGTGCAGTTTTACTACCACCTGCTTCTGGATCACATGATCAAATCTATTCTTCTAATGACCTGGGGCAATGGCTAGGTCGATCTTTTAATATGACCTCAACTGAAAAACGTGAAGTTTTAAAAAAAATTTGGGTTCCACCACCAAGTTATGACTTTGCTAAAGACGCCGTGCAGTTAAAAAGAAAATTCAAGTATGACTGGTTGGCGGATTATGCTCCTTGGCTGGCGTATTCTAAGAAATTAAAGGGCGCGTTATGCATTTATTGCGTGTTGTTTCCACCAACTATAACTAATATGCAAGGTTCATTTATGGTGAGGCCTTTTACTCGCTTTAAGGATTTCCACGAATTTGCGAAAACTCATGCGTCATCACAATGCCACAAATCATCAATTGCAGCTGCGAAATGTTTTACTGAAAATATGCCTGTTGATGTCCAGCTGATTTCTGCCCACCAAAGAGAAATAGAAGACAACAAGAAAATCATAGCCTCAATAATTTCTACCGTGATGTTCTGTGGTACTCACGACCTACCTTTGAGAGGGAAAGACCAACATGAAGGTGTTTTCATAGACCTTATAAAACTTAAAATTGGGTCTGGTGACCAAGTATTGAAAGATCATGCAGAAACCGGTGCAAAAAATGCCATGTATACTTCACCGAAAATTCAAAATGAGATAATTAGTCTATGCGGGGATGTCATTAGAGATGAAATCATAGCTGAGGTAAAGAATGCAAGCGCCTATAGTATCCTGGCAGACGAGAGCTCTGATATATCAGGAATAGAGCAACTTTCCATTGGTGTTAGATTTTTTAATGAAGAAAAGATGGAGATTCGCGAAGAGTTTGTAGGTTTTGTGGAATTAACAGCCATGGATGCAAAGTCTATAGCTTCTGCCATTGACAATTTCATTGAAAACATAAGTCTAGATCCAGAAAAATGCGTAGGACAAGGTTATGATGGATGTTCCACTATGTCAGGAAAGGATGGTGGTGTTCAAAAAATTTTACAGGCGAAATATACAAAAGCACTTTATTTTCACTGCTCTAGTCACAAACTGAACTTAGTTGTGCACGACTTAAACCAAATAGCAGTAATACGAAATACAATTTCCACAATAAAAGAAATAATAAAATTCTTTCGAGAATCACCCCTTCGTCGAAAATGCGTACCAAATATACCAATTTTTTGTGAAACTCGTTGGTCCCAGAAATATAAAAGTATATCTGTTTTCAAGGAACATTACGTGCAAGTGGTCATAGCACTTTCAACACTGTCAAAAGACGGTAACAGTGCAACCAGAAAAACTGCTTTTCAATTGTATTGCGCAGCTGTAAATACTGAATTCATTGTTAGTGTTTGCCTTATCGCAAAATATTCCGCGATGCTTCAACCGGTGGTAAACGTATTGCAGTCAATAAGTTTAGACTTGCTGCAGTGTGCAAACCACATTAAAAGAATTATTGACACCTTTGAAACACACCGTAGAAATGCCGACGCTCAAAGCGAAGGTTTGATAGCCGAAGCAGAATCAATCGCCAATGATCTCGATATAGATTTTAGAATGCCGCGGACAACAAATCGGCAGACACATCGTGCTAATCCTCCGGCAGAAACTCCCAGCGAGTATTGGAAGAGATCATTGATGATTCCCTACCTGGATTCATTAATCATGTCCCTAAAGCAGCGCTTTTCTGAGAGCAATTTACCTGCGTATTTATTGCTTACATTGCACCCGTACATAATGCTTCAAATGCCTTACGAAGACTTTGTAAAAAAAATAGAAACTCCTTGTAATTACTACAATTTAAGTAATTTTCTTGGTGAGGCTGAACTGTGGTATGACATGTGGAAGCAAAAAAATGTGACACAGAGTGAACTGAAGAATATAGATTTAGTTGCGCTTGTTGGAGAAACACAGCTGTTCTATCCCACCATAAAACGAGCGCTTTTTATTTCGCTTGCACAGCCCTGCACAACATGCACTATCGAAAGATCGTTTAGTACTTTACGCAGAGTAAAAACTTGGTTACGGTCAACGATGACAGAAAACCGGCTTGTTGGCCTCTGCATGATGAGTGTGCACAAGAAGAGGGTTCAGGAAGCACAAAATAAATTTGAAAAAGAAGTTTTAGCTAGATTTAGCCAAAATCCCCGCAAGCTTTTATTGAAGTAGTGTTAGGTAATGTGGCGACACCTATCGCCATACAGAAGAACTACAGAGTGAAGAAAAAGTTCACAATGCGAACACATGACGTCATATACGACGACACTTAGAAATCCTGAATCACGCTATCGAAGTTTCTACGATATGGAGATATATATACAACCTCCGACACATACATTGTCGGAGCCGCGGTTCCCCAGGCATAACACCCAGCCTGGCCGGAAGATCTTCCCTTTGTGGCGGTCGAGCACATCGCCATCGCTCCCGCTACAGTGGTGACCCCGACGTGATTGGAAGCAGCCTTCTTCATCATATCTCCTCATCAGCTCTGACGTCATCACATTCTTCACTCCTCAACTTGAAGCCTCATCATCAGCAGTCTCACAGCACTCCAGCTACGGGGAAAATCAGGTTCATCGCAGCCGACTCACCGAGCTACCTGTTCCTGCGCCCCTTGGCCCGACTCACTGGGATAACCCTCATCCCGACTCACTGGGATATTACTCATCCAGACTCACTTGGATAACCCTCATCCCGACTCACTGGGATATTCCTCATCCAGACTCACTTGGATATTCTGCATCCCAACTCACTGGGACATGCATCATCCCGACTCACTGGGACATCACTCATCCCGATTCACTGGGATACATCAAGCACGCACGCTCACGCCCGACTCACTGGGACACTTGGAGCACGCACACTCAAGTCCGACTCACTGGGCAAGCTAACGAGAAGCACAGACTGCTGATCATCATCTCATCGGACCTTCGATCCTGGAGGGGAGTACTGTGGCGACACCTATCGCCATACAGAAGAACTACAGAGTGAAGAAAAAGTTCACAATGCGAACACATGACGTCATATACGACGACACTTAGAAATCCTGAATCACGCTATCGAAGTTTCTACGATATGGAGATATATATACAACCTCCGACACATACATTGTCGGAGCCGCGCTTCCCCAGGCATAACACCCAGCCTGGCCGGAAGATCTTCCCTTTGTGGCGGTCGAGCACATCGCCATCGCTCCCGCTACAGGTAAGGTAAATAAAAAGTTTTAGTAAATAAAAAGCATTTTAAATTTTCTACTACTTAAAGAGTTTACTTTTATTTGCTTCTGCCCCACCCTTTCCGAAAGTCTGGGTACGCCCATGCATAAAAGGCTACTCCGGTTACTAATGTAAGCACTAACAGATGAATATATTTTTTTTAACTATTAGGTATAACAAGTCTGCCTCACTCTTTTTCATTGCTGTTGAAAAGGTTTATGTCTATTTTTGTGTTGTAAAAATGTATTTTTTTTTTTTTTAAAGAAAAAAAAAACAACCACCTTATTTAAAGCTGTGGTTGTTTGTCGTTTATACGAAAATGCTATTAAAAATTACATTTAATACAAGATCGAGGTGAAAGTTTTGCAATTATAATTATATATATCGCCGTTCAGCGAGGTAACGCTGCTAGCATTTTGGGCACCCTGCCACAGGGACCATGTCTTTTTAATGCTTAGTTTTATTTTTTTTTGTTAGTTTAGTTTTTAATTTTTTGTTAGTTTAGTTTTAATTAGTTTTTAGATTATCTTTATTATTTTAGGTACCTACTTTGTTTTTAGTGGTAATCTTCCTTAAATATAGGTACTTTGTTAATTTTAACCAAAAATGTTAGAATATACTCAAAATGTATAATTATATTATTTAAAATAAAATAAAATTATACATTTTGTAAACGACTAGCGCCCCATCCCAGCTTTAAAAATAAATAAATAGGGATTCTTATTCTTATTTTTATTTTATTATAGCCGCGAATAGTGTAGCTTTTCAACGGCGAAAGAATTTATCAAATCGGTCCATAAGTTTTTGAGTTAAAACGTTACAAACAAAAATATTTCCTCTTTATAATATTAGTAGATAAGTCGTTGAATGTAAAATACGCTTAACTTTGTTATTGTGTAGTGACCCAGTAACTATTGATAAGAAAGCTATTCTCTTCCCTCAGCAAAAGGGGAGTTACTTAACCCGTAACACAATCTGTATATATATAGGAATTAATCAATAATTCATGGCATTACTTTAAAGAATCTCATAGTACACATTAAAATAATTTTATTTTTAAACAAACAAAAACGCATTTAATGACATAATATTGATACAATCTTAGATTACATAAAATTAATTAAAACAGTAAAAATTTAAAACTAAATAACTCATAATTTTATTTATATTTTAATAGTCAAAATGAGGGTAATGATATTTCTTGTATTTGTGATGTTAACTGAAGGAAATGGTAAGTTGTTATATTTTTTTCTATTTTGCTCTATGTTTGTAACGGTCGCAGTATCTCTCTTACCATTCTACTTCCATCGTTTTTCCCACATCACCTTCTTTCACACTGTCCATCCTTTTTCCACGGTGCTCTTCTCCAAATATGTCCATATACTACACATACATAGGATGAAATATTATGTGAATCGATTTGTCATTATACGTTGCATATTATTTCTTTAACATATTTTTTTATCAAATCCAAAAGTCAAGTCGTTTAATAAGTATTATTCTGTATTTATTGAATAAATAAGCTATGCTATGAACTACCACCATTTCGGAAACAAAACAGTATTTTTTTTCAACACTAGAATAATGACAACAAAAAAGTAGTTAACATGTGACCGAAAACATGCGAAATTCAGAAGCCTCTGATACAAAGATTTTTGAAAATAGCATTTCCAAAACGAGAGGAAAGCACGTAAAATCTCGAGATAACCTATATAAAGCAATAATTAAGTATTGGTCTCGGCCATGTTGTGTTCCTACGTTGAGTAAGGTCTCCAGGGCTCGAGGCGGCTTGCGTTCTGGCCGGATCTCTACCCTGGGACCTTGAGGCGAAAGTACTCGCGTCATTATATCCCTGTCATTTAGGGTAACGCAGATGCTGTCGGGGCATGGCTGCTTCGGCAAGTACCTGTGCTGCATAGACAGGGAGCCGGAGCTTGGTGCCACCACTGCGTCCATTGCGGAGAGGACACGGCGCAACACACGCTCGCCGAGTGTGTAGCTTGGGAGGAGCAGCGCCGTGTCCTCACAAATGAAATAGAAGGCGATCTGTCGCTGCCGGCCGTAAAACGGAAAACTGCGGAACGGGAGAGAGAGATCTCGACTCCCTTCGTAAAAAAAAAGCCTCCAGGGCTCCACTTGGGGGGGGGGGGGGGGGTTGGGAGGGTTGGCAACGCGTGAGTGATGCCCCCGGTATTGCAAGCGTCTATAGGCTACGGTGATGCTTATCATCAGGCGGGCCGTATGCTTGTTTGCCAACTTAGTAGTATAAAAAAAAACCCCTAACTGAGATTGGCATTGGCTGTACCTAATATATTTTATTCACAATTTGCCAAAGTTAAAGCAACCCAATTGGAAATAACAACTAATTTGCTTTCCTTTCTACTCAACAAAGCTGAGATAGGTCGCTAATTCTTACAAATTGTGCGCCTTCTAAAACTTTGTAGATGTCATAGCTACTCATAATTTTCGCATGCCCCTTGAATACATAATTAATAATCCCTAATCTATTACATAAAATATAGGGTTCTCATTTTAGGTAAAACGGTAAGGTTTGTTTATATATTGGTATATCCATGTTGGATCCCATGTTTATCGGATACATGAATGTTTATGGAATGGATGTTTATACAAGTTTACGCAAGAAACGCCCAGAGTCAGGCACGCGCTCGTAGCTATGTTGGTACACTTGTGAATATTTCTTAACAGGGTATAGGAATCTTCCTGGAAATATTTACAAAATATCAGCAGCTGACTGGCTCCTACGATTTTGTGGCTTTTGGTGCAGAAACATTAGGCCCGTGGGGTTCCAGTGCGTTGTCCTTTTTTGGGACATCGCAAAAAGGCTGCGACAAACCACTGGTGATCCAAATGCTGGCAGTTACTTCGCTCAACGGATCTCTATCGCCGTTCAGCGAGGTAACGCTGCTAGCATTTTGGGCACCATGTCTTTTAATGCTTGATTTTAGTTTTTATTGTTAGTTTAGTTTTTAATTTTTATTATTAGTTTAGTTTTAATTAATTTCATATAATCTAAGATTGTATCAACATGTATATTCCATTTCCATAAATTTTGATCATAAAAAAAACAATACGAAATCATGTTCTCGTAGAATTGTTCTTAGATAGAATATGCTTTATTTCATTTTACAACCAGGAAAATAAAATACATTAAATACAATCTTACAGGCTAGTGTATACGCAACAAGGCGGCCTTATTGCTGAAAGCAATCTTTTCAAGGCAACCTTAAAATAACGAATTTATACATTCTTAACATGTTAACATTTTAAGAGGATGGTGCTACTTTATTTATGCAAAAGCTCATATTTTCGGGGTTAGAATTATAATTACGTATTCAGGGCATGAGGACATGAGGAAAATGTGTCATCTCTTCATTATACAGCTATATTCAACAACTAATTTAGTTTGACAACTTATTACCATGATAAACAGTCAATTTTTGAAACATATTTTATATTCCACATTCTCAAGCTATCTCCTAGTTTGACAGCTACAGTATAGTTTAATGTGAGACTGGCTGATAAACAAGTGTCAAACAAAGTTACATAACAATAAAGTTTAAAAGGTTTTAGGCTTTACCTTTTTTTTCATAGATAAATGTGGCGTTATTCCAATAACAGAATGGGATGGGGAGCCCTCTTTTCATCAGGAGAAATTAAATCTACCTGTTAAAATAGTAGTGATACAACACACAGGATCGTCTGAGTGTCATACGGATGAACAGTGTAGCAGTATAGCCAGAGGAATCCGTACTTACCACCGAAGTGAACGTGGATTTGTGGATATTGGCCAATCGTAAGTCAAATTAATTATTTTCATTTTGACTCTTTCATGACAGACCTGGTGGTAGAGTGGCTAGCGAAGGTCACTTTAGCCCGAGAGCCGTGGGTTCGATTCGAATCTAGCTCAAGTCAAACATTTGTGTGCATGTGGCATGAACATTGTCTGTTTGTCTTGGTCTGGGTGTTTTCTATAATAAGTATTTATTTTTTAAAAAACGTGTATATTTATCAGCAATTTAGTACTCATAGTACACAAGCTTAGTAGCTCAGTTTGGGACTAGATGGCGCTGTGCGATTCGTCCAAGATATTTTATCTATTAGTATTATTATTATTTCTTCTATTATAATCCGCCATAACTGTTTTACTGTAATAAAGTACAGAACAGCAACTTTTTGCTGCCGCATTTTATCAAGGCATCCGCCGTTTTATTAAGCCGTTTTGAAGGTCCGTAGATTTCCCTAAGGGTTAGTGGTGTGGCATACAGATGTGCTAATTATTTCAGGTTCCTAATCGGGGGAAATGGGAAGGTCTATGAAGGCGCAGGATGGAACCGCGTCGGGGCTCACACTTTGGGTTACAACAACAGGGCTATAGGAGTTTCCTTCATTGGAAATTTTATGGGTAAGTTCTAAAGAGGCTAATTTAAAATTAATAAATAAAATTTTATTATTTAGTCACACATTTTACTTATTTCAAAAAACTAAGTTTAAGTAAGTATAAGCTTGTAAATACACTGTATTTTCAACGTTATTGCTACGCGTGCAAAAATCATCTGAAAGACGCGTCTGAATAACACGCGAACATACTATGTGTCTGCATATTCCCTATGAAATCCTTTGAAGAAATCTCTGATAAGTAATCTTTACTAACTAAACCACCAACAAAAGTGTATCTCATAACACAGAACGAAAATAAAACTTTATGTTGTTATATGAACCTGAACCCACGTTCTTAAATTAAGAAAAAAAAGTGAAAAAAAAAGTAAATAAATTCGATTAATTTTAATAATGTGAATTGTAATGTAAGTATACTGCTAGGTAGAGATAATAATATTCGTGTCAGTCAGTCAGGCAAGTCGAATTTAAAATTGTCTAAAAAACAGAAAAGATTCGTCTGTTACACTTTATAAAAATATAAATAAAGTAATCTTCGCAGTAAGTATTAATTTCTCGAATCAGTGACTTGGTGGTTTTGCTCAATCAGTTTTCAATTTAGCCCTGAGTTGGAGCCATATTCTTAGAAAAATAATCCTGCTGGATTGGTATTGGATTGTTATATTCGGGTACTATTGTCTTGTCTTGACAGACTACATTAGAGCCACAGATTTATAGAGCTAACAATCACGCTAATTAATTACTAAACTAAATGAAAACGGATTTTACGCTAACAAAATAATTTTAATTGGGATTTGCCATTAATTTAAAATTGAAATTGTAATTATATTCTACAGTAATCTTGCTGCCCCCGTAAAATTAATGCATACTATGGAAAGTACTGAGAAGTTCATCTCGTTGACTTGACTTGGATATTTTAGGGCAGCTTTGTTTTGTTCTGAAAAGGAATAAAATGCAAAAGACATGCACTTTTTCATGCACACAAAATGTATGTCTTGAGCGGGATTTGAACCTGCGGCCCTTCAGATAAAGTTTCCATTGCCAGCAACTCGACTACCTAAAATGTCAGAAGTAACTAGATGCTGTAGCCATACATACATTTGTTTATCTGTTTAATTGCAAGTAAATATTATGTGTGTATGTCATGTGTATGTATGTATATGACATAAATTGAATCGATATCTATTCAACGCATTTCTATTGCTATTCAGCGAGGTAACGCTGCCAGCACACTGCCAGCGTTTTGGGTACGCAGCCACAATATTTATTTTTATCTTAATATTATTTTAGTTTATTTTTTAGTATAGTCACAGAATAGATAATAGTACTACGTAGTATAGTTTAGTTTTTAGTCTACTTTTATAGTTTATTTTTTAAAGAAATATCAAATATTTATATGTATACTTGTTTAATAAAATTACAATATATTCTGTTGTTTTCAGGTAAAGTTCCAAGTTCAAAGGCATTGCAAGCGGCACTAGATCTTATATCCTGTGGTATTTACAACCAGTATATTACTGAGGACTATCACGTAGTAGCACATAGTCAATTATCCAACACCCTTAGTCCTGGGACAGCACTCCAAAATGAAGTAAAGAATTGGCCACATTGGATTAATAGATGTCAATAACCTTTAGGAACAAAATATTACGTTTGTAGAGAAAAGAGCACTTCTAAGTTAGTTTAAAAACAAAAAGTTTTCTAATCCAATATTTCGGATGGATGGATGGATTGAAAATTAAATAATGTAATATAGATTAGAACTAGCACATGCTCGCGGCTTTACCTGTGTTATCGTATTGTTCGTGTTCTAATAAATATTATCTAAAAATACTCGTGTTAAAAATTTATCTAGTATTTTTTTATGCTGCAACGGCCAAGTCACACAATATTAACTATAATAATAAAGAAATCGCAGTAAGGAACCTTCGACTTGGCACGACTTTGACTAGCTTTCATGACTTTTCAGAGATAAACAAGCAGCACCATCGAGACTTGGCTAGTTTTTTACAGAATGTTTTTGGTGGGATTATAGGATACTTTTTAGACCATACTGCCCCCGATAGTTGAAAGGGCGCATGTCACAAGAATCTAAAACTGAGAAAATAAATAATTTATGAATGAAACCTTAAATTGTTTGCTGTCTGTTAGTAAACGAAGAAATATATTTTTGAGAATGTCGAATAATGGTTAACATGATTATCTTTCAATTCAATTGATAAAGTACGATAGGTATATTTTAAATATGTTATATGGAAAATCTTAAAAAAACCTTTTCATTTTAGTTTAAATTTTTTTAAGAAATTAGACATTAATTATGTCTCATTTCTTAATTTTTTTTAAACTAAATTGAATAGACGCATGTCGCTACATGCGCCCTATCAATTTCGTATGAGCTTTTTATTACCTACTTTTATTTAACCCTAGTATTTTGGGCGCATCGGTACACTTGCGACTTTTCTATTAAGTACCATCCATCTTTTATTTCTACTATAGAGAATTCAGACGTATCTGGCAGATGCGCATCGAAGAAAGCATAAAATATACGAAGTAGTAAGGGCGCATGTGGCAGATGTTAACTTTTCTACTTAGTATGTGTATAATACTTTTCAACTAGCGTCCAAGAGGCGAACGGTCACTTGCGACTTAACTATTAAGCATTAAAAACGATATCGAAGAAATGCCTATTAAACTTCCGATCATAAAAAATTACTATGCAGCTCAAAGGCGTATGTGTGCAATTGCGGCTATTCTACTAAGTTTATGACGATTTCGGCTGTTCATCTTCCATTTAGTAGAAAAATTGGAAGCATATGCGCCTATTTTTACTATAGAAAATCAGTATAAAGCGAGATAGCGAAAAATAAAAAATACTAGCTGATGCGCCTTTTTTTGCTGATTCCAACAATGTATGTAACTAAATTTCGGAAAAAATGAGGCAGCATGGATTAATTTATTTTTAGTGAAATCTCTCTGTAGTCGGTCCTTCAATTCTGAAGATCGTGATCACACGCCTCTGTTGTCATCTTCCGGATGTATTGTCTTCATCGGCATCTATCGGTAGCCATTTTAACCGCGTCGTGGAAATGGAACCGCTTCTCTCCAAGTTGGTCGGACCACCTCGTCGGGGATCGGCCTCTGCTCCTCTTCCCTTCCACATTTCCGACCATGACCAACTTTTAGAGGTTACGGTCTCCTCGTCTTGCGATGTGCCCAAAGTAGGCAAGGATGCGTTGACGGCAAATGGTGGATAAGCGATCTTTGATTTTTAGTTTAGCTAGAATCGATGCATTTGTGCGCTTAGCTGTCCACGGGATTCGTAGCATTCGCCTCCAGCACCACATTTCGAATGCATCGATTGTATGCCTTTCTTTCGCTTTTATAGTCCATGTTTCCACACCATAGGAAAATATCGGAAACACGAGGGCCCTGACGAGACGGATCTTAGTTTTGATTGCTATTCCACGCTTCTTCCAGATACCTTGCAGCCGCGACATTGCATCCTTGGCCATAGCCATTCTCCGCTTGATCTCCGGCACACAGTTTCCATCGTTACTTATACGGGAACCCAGGTACATAAAGTTCTGTACAACATCGATGCCCGGGATGGCGTTGGTATCCGTCAGTTTTCCGGCGCGGTCAACTACCATTAGCTTTGTCTTGCTGCGATTAATGGATAGTCCCATAGCCTCACTTTCGGTCTCTAATCTTTGAAATAGAACCCTCATATCTTCCATGGACACTGGACTATAAAACGTGTAAATAGTTTTATAGGGCGTTTAGCTCATTCGTGGGCGGTATGTGCACTCTAATAAAAGCGTCAAAAGGAATTCACTGACCTTAACTCCCTCTGTGCGGCGGTTCTGTTGGTGCTGGTCAGCGAAGCGGCGGCAGAGTGGCACGGCGGCGATGCTAGAAGGATCTAGAAGCGGGGGATTCTACCGCGGAAGGAAGATGGCGTGCCACATGGGCTGGCGAGTGCGGATGTTCAATCTGGCCGACCAGATTGCGCACGTATATTACAGGGGGCGTTTAGCAGTAGAATGACGGTTCGTGCGCTTGCGCGCCACGAAGGGCGACTCCTCGCGGATATTCGCCGAAACTTGTCCGGCCGCCCTGATTGGTCCTCCGGCACAATAGAGTGTTGCCAGGAAAACCCCTAACACCTTCACCAGAATGCACACACGAAATAATTACCGAACATGCACCCGGCCTTGGGAAGTTTGAAAAAGCTTTCCAAAACCATCTTAGTAAAGAGTGTATCGGAGGGCGGGGAATTGATAGTATATGTTTGCGTTGCGAAACAAGCCAATAATATAGCAATATAGTATAGCGATAGTCTTTAAAGGAAAAACCAGCCATGTTATGTGAAATCACGAATTAAATAACTAAGCAAAGGTAGCGTTGATTAACGCGTGCCTATAATGTGAACGAATGTTTAATCATATCTCAAGGGATTTGCGGTATATATTAAATTTAGCGACATGAATGACGTTTCCACATGCACTCTGACTAAACAATCGCCTTGAGTGTTTATCAACCTAATCTAAATAAATAAACTGTAATAGCGGATTTCTTTGTAAATAAAGAAAAGTAGCGGGTAGCGGGTTTAATTAATGTAAATAAAGAAAAGTAGCGGGTAGCGGGTTTAATTAATGTAAATAAAGAAAAGTAGCGGGTAGCGGGTTTAATTAATGTAAATAAAGAAAAGTAGCGGGTAGCGGGTTTAATTAATGTAAATAAAGAAAAGTAGCGGGTAGCGAATTTTAATTAATAAAGAATTAGCGAGCGGAGTTTAATCTAAATTTTATACTCCAATGTGTCGCGGTATCCTTAATTTCTCTAACAGCGGAAGTTCTTGTCTCAATAAGCAAAAACGATTTATTATTGAATTTGGCGGGGTGGAATCCCAGTCAATATTACTGAGCCACAATTCTTTAATTAGCAATTTAGCGTAGAGAATCACCGGTGCAACTACGCCGAGAACGTCAAACAAGCGGGCGACTAAAGATAATATAGTCCTCTTGGTACATTTGTCTTCTACTTGTGACGTAGTTAAGTAGAAATTGTCGTTCTCTGGTTCCCAGGACATACCTAGAACTTTACACGCGTCATTACTATCACCGGAAAAACTCATTGGCGAGCGGTGCGAGTCAGGTAAGTTCGCGAGCAGTCGAGACGAGTTACTTGACCATTTAATCAAGTCGAAACAACCATGCTTGAATAGTGCGATTAGATCCTGTGAAAGTTGTATAGCGAGGGAATCATTCGGCACCGAGTGTACCAGATCATCCATATATAAGCGGGATTCAGCGACTTCTGTCGCCGCGGGGTAGCGGTGTCTATAATCAGACGCTAGCTGTCGCACAGTGCGCATAGCTAGGAAAGGACTCGACTTCAGTCCAAACGGGACCCGATTAAACTGAAACACACGAATCAATTCATTTGTATTGAAACGAAATAAAATTCGTAAATACTTGCGGTCAGCGGGTGTGACTTCAACCTGCATGTACATGGCTTTTATATCCGCGGTGATAGCCACCGGGAACAAACGAAAGTTTAACAATAACAGAAATAAATCAGCCTGTAAATTCGCGCCCGCGTGTGATATGCAATTCAACGACACACCCGTTGATGTCTTGGCACTTGCGTCCAGAACTATTCGCGGGGTTGGCTTGTCTGGGCGAACTACAGCGTGATGACTTATAAAGTAGCCATCTTCAGCGACGTCACTCACGGGAACCTCAGATAAAAATCCGTTCCGAATATAATTTTCAATAACCTCGTTGTAACTATCCCGAAGCTCAGGCGACGCTTTAAATCTTCTCTCCAAACTCAGGAGACGGCGGTGTGCGACTGCGCGAGAGTTGCCTAGTCCAGATGGACTACTACAGAAAGGCAAAGAAACACAATACCTACCATCTTGTTTACGTGACAACGTGGAAGTGTAAAAATTGTCGCATTCCGTTTCTTTCGGGCTCAAATAATTTTTCGCGGGTATTTCTTCACATTCCCAAAATTTGCGCAATGTAATATCAAGCTCGTTTAAAGCGACGCTCTCAGTATCGAACACTTGAAACATGCGGGTTTCCATTTGTCTCGTGTGTTAGCCATGTTCTTTTCCCTATGTTTATGTCACTCACATCTCCCGTATGAATTAATGAAAACTATTGTTGTTCCAATTATTAAAAATAAAACGGGTGATGTGAGTGATGCGGGGAACTACCGGCCTATCTCCCTGGCCACTGTCATTGCCAAGGTGCTTGATGGATTGCTGGATGACAGACTCAATGCATATTTGAATCTGCATGACGCTCAGTTCGGTTTTCGTCCAGGTCTATCTACTGAAAGCGCTATCCTGGGATTAAAACATACTGTCCAATATTATACGCAGAGGCGAACACCAATCTACGCTTGTTTTCTTGATCTCTCGAGAGCCTTTGATTTAGTGTCCTATGACGTGCTGTGGGAAAAACTCCGAGAGAGAAAGGTACCAGCTGAGATGCTCCGTATTTTTCAGTACTGGTATAAACATCAGTCAAACAACGTGAGATGGGCCGATAAGTTGTCTAAGGCATATGGATTGGAATGTGGTGTGAGACAGGGAGGGATCACATCTCCAAAGCTATTTAATCTCTATATTAACGACTTGATTGTTGAGCTTAGCAGCATGAAGTTAGGATGCCGTATCGACGATGTCACTATTAACAACATCAGCTATGCAGATGACATGGTGCTGCTGAGCCCAACGGTCAAGGCGATGAGAGTGCTTCTCAAAATTTGTGAGAAGTATGCACATAACCATGGCTTGCTTTATAATGTAAAAAAGAGTGAGTTCATGGTATTTAAGGCTATCGGTGGAAAGTGTCCTACAGCGGTGCCCGATATAGCTTTAAATGGGAGTAACCTAAAGCGGGTGTACAAATTTAAATATCTGGGACACTTTGTTACCGATGATCTTAAGGATCTAGTTGATATTGAGAGGGAACGTAGGGCGCTGGCGGTTCGGTGTAATATGTTGGCTCGTAGGTTTGCACGTTGCAGTCAGCAGGTGAAAAACACGTTATTTAAAGCATACTGCCAAGTATTTTACACGTGCAATCTATGGGTCAGCTGCACACGGCGGGCCATCAGCGCCCTGCGCGTCCAGTATAATAATGGTTTCAGGATGCTGATGGGGCTGTCTCGGTTCTGCAGTGCATCGGGTATGTTCGCTCAAAACCATACAGATGATTTCTATGCCATCATTAGAAAGCGAACTGCCTCACTGCTGAACAGAACTCGAGCCAGCTCCAACTCCATCCTGAAGACAATGGCTTGGAGATGTGACTCTCCTATTCTGAAGCAGTGGATTCAGCTGTGTATTGCGGGCACCCAGCTTGTTGGTAAATAAGTTGATGCAGTCTAAAATATTATTATTAGTTAGTTTATTAATTAATTTCAAATTTATTAAATATGACATTTATTATTATTACTCGTTATTTACTCGTTTATATTTTTAATTGATTTTATTTTATTCATTTTATTTTATTTAAAAAGAAATTTTTTTATTATGCTACTATGACATATTATAAATTGAAATTAATATATTTTTACTAACATAGCTATTAAGTATCACTGTAACTAACACCATTATGGACTCAAATTGTCTGAAATAAATAAATTATTATTATTATATTATTATTAAAGCAAGTGCGGTAAATGACGGCGGGTTATTACTACAGCGATTGTCCGGCGGCGCGCAAGGAAAATCTCCCATCAGCACATACCCGAATGTCGTGAGGACGGCAGGCGGCGCGCGACAGCCTGTCTCGATTTTATTACCTAAATATACATACGGAAACAGCTGAGTGCCCAACACTACATCAATAGGTCCAGGTACATTCCAGGTCGTGTCAGCCAGCGGTATGCGTTGAGTACAAATTACATTACAGTCAGCGATACATTGCGTGGGCAACTGGTCCGTGACGCAATCAATAACAAGTGCATGGATGCGGTATTTGTAATAAGGATTAATGCGAGATTCAATATCTAAATAGACATATCCATGTATCGGACGAGATAATAAACCAACGCCTCGTATACGTGAATTACTAAGCGGGACAATGGGCAAGTTCAATATCTTACAACATTCCATTGTTATTAAATTATTTTGCGAGCCGTTATCTATTAAACACCTGATCATGCGTTTATCATTCGAGCGGTGCATCTTAGCATAAGCTTGCGCGGTTGCGAGCAAAATAGTGCTATTACTGCTGTTGTTTACATTATTAAATGCAAGCGAGTGCGCTTCCGAGGCGCATTCTGCAGTGGGCTCACCGCGCCCAAGACGCGGCATTACTGACGAGGCGGAGGCGACAGCGACCGGCGCACGCGCCGCGCTGTTGCCACCCTGCGTTGGCTGCGGCGCCCTGTCTGGCGGCGGCGCGCAGAGCATTGTTGCGGCTACGTGCGACAGCTGATCGCGCGAATGCGAGTTAATGTTTTTATCAAAATGTAAAAATGTGTGATGTCGTTTTGAACAAACACTACAATTGCGACTAGATCTACATTTCGAAACTGTATGCGCCATACTTAAGCAATTCAAACATCCTTTATTATTTTTTATATATTCATAACGTTGCGATGCATCTAATTCTTTAAACTGTTTGCAATTATATAAATTTTGCGGGTGGCTGCTTGCGCACAAATTGCAACTTTGTGTTGAACAATGATTGACGGTACCTACAAATGATTTTGTCTGCGTATGCGTTCGCGACGGAGGAGACGGGGCCACAATTGGTTTGTTGTTCCCTCTTCCGATCGCTTTAATGTGACTTTGAATGAACGAAATTAATTTTGTGTATGAAGGAATCTCATCATCCTTACACTGCATTTCAAAGAACTGTCTAGTTTGGCTATCTATTTTCTTCAATGCACAATGCAATAAAATAAAATCAGATAAGTCGGCAATATCTAACTGTTTCAACGCGGCTATGGAGGAAGAATATTGCTCAATAAATGAATCGAGTGACTTCGCATTATTTGAACATGGTTTTAAATCAAAAATATTATCTAAATAGTGTGTACCTAATGTTCTAACATCTTGATATTTCTTAAGTAAACCCTTCCATACAACATTATAGGTTTCTCCGCTAGGGATAATACCTGCCGTCGCCTTTAAAGCGTTGTGAGTTAATTTACTCATTAAATACTGCACTCTTTGCGAGTCAGACAA
This sequence comes from Endotricha flammealis, assembly GCA_905163395.2. Taxonomy (NCBI): domain Eukaryota; kingdom Metazoa; phylum Arthropoda; class Insecta; order Lepidoptera; family Pyralidae; genus Endotricha; species Endotricha flammealis. The sequence continues at coordinate 3,842,928 of LR990859.1, read as the reverse complement.
TTGCGTGTTCTCATGAATGTTAGCTTTGAATGATTCATAGAAAATCGGCCAATTATTAGGATTTCCGTCAAACGTTGGTAATGTTATTGGCGGGAGTTTAATTATGGATTTACCATTATTATCATTATTTTGCGCATTGGATTTTGAATTTCCCTCTAATTTATTACGTGTCCTTTTAACCTTTAAATATAAGTCTTCAAAGGCGGACAATTGTTGAAAGTCAACCTTATAGCCAGAGACGATGGACAAACGTAACTCATTCATTTCAACGGTTAAATTTTCAAATTTTGTCCGCATATCTTTGATCGCCTCTGAGTCGATTAAAAATTGTTCATTCTGACGCGAATCAAAGGAAGACATCTTTGACGCGGCATTATACAAGCGGTTCATTTTTTCAAATAACATGGCGGACTGGCCTATGACTAATTCTAGCCTGGACTCTTTAGCGGATAATACTTTACTTGATGCGCTAGTCGCCATTTTAAATACAATATGGATAAATATGTATAACAAATAATATACTAAAAACGATATTAACACTAATTTATGTATGCGGGGAATTATGCTAACAGCAAGATGGCGGATGCGACGCCGTGGCAATTTTACCAAAAAATTACGTAAATCAAGCCACAACTGGTATAAATATAGCAAATAATATGCTAAAGCAATCTTAATACAAATTATGTGTGCGGGGGAATTATTTTAACAGCGGGAAAAGCCTAATATAGACAAATATGGCGGGGTGCGGTGACGTGACAATTTTACCAAAAATTACGTAAAATACCACTGCTGGTAAAGGGATCCGGCTCGAAGGACCAAAAATGGACTATAAAACGTGTAAATAGTTTTATAGGGCGTTTAGCTCATTCGTGGGCGGTATGTGCACTCTAATAAAAGCGTCAAAAGGAATTCACTGACCTTAACTCCCTCTGTGCGGCGGTTCTGTTGGTGCTGGTCAGCGGAGCGGCGGCAGAGTGGCACGGCGGCGATGCTAGAAGGATCTAGAAGCGGGGGATTCTACCGCGGAAGGAAGATGGCGTGCCACATGGGCTGGCGAGTGCGGATGTTCAATCTGGCCGACCAGATTGCGCACGTATATTACAGGGGGCGTTTAGCAGTAGAATGACGGTTCGTGCGCTTGCGCGCCACGAAGGGCGACTCCTCGCGGATATTCGCCGAAACTTGTCCGGCCGCCCTGATTGGTCCTCCGGCACAATAGAGTGTTGCCAGGAAAACCCCTAACACCTTCACCAGAATGCACACACGAAATAATTACCGAACAGACACTGTTAGAAGAGCTGTATCGTCGGCGTAACGCAAGTTGGATATTCTCTTTCCTCCCACCGCAAAACCCCCCTCCCAGTTTTCGAGAACCTTTCTGATGATATATTCTCCATATATATTGAAGAGCATAGATGATAGTATGCATCCCTGTCGCACACCTTTCTTTCTCAGTGAAATAGCAGAATGGATATAACGAAAAAGTAGAATGTAAGAAACCAGGCAGTACGTGTCGGGCCACGCTCAGCTCAATATAGGGTTCTGTATTTGCTGCGCTTTGCTTGCGTGCAGATGAGTACAATATCAAATTCTATCACACTTGTAAGTTTTCATCAAAGAAATTTCATTTTATAAGTTCGTCGGCTAGAACTCGGTAACTAGTAGAGCCTACTTAACCGTAATAGTTTTCATTGAAGGTTCAGCATATGGACTACTACCAAGATTTTTTTCAATTTTCTAAACAAGACTTTCGAAGATAGAGCCCCCCCCTCCCCCTGAGCACCGTGCAAAACGAAAATTGACACGTTATCGTGTCAATTTTAATAATTTAATTTAAATAATTCCGAAATCAGTCCGAAACCAAATTACAGCTTTCTAGTAAGTATTAAGACGGACATGGCGAAACTATAAGGGTTCCTTGTTACTTTACTACGGAACCCTAAAAACGTCCTTCCAATTCTTGATGGAACTAGACGAGGTTTTTTAAAAATTACAACATCGTTATGAATTTTCGTAAAACATAGGAACAGGTACATTACATAGGAACAGGTACATTACATATGAATAGGTACACCCTAAATAAATCCCTTGACGCAATGTTTAGAAACTTTGTATCATATTTAAGGCTATGCTCCTCTTTTTGGCTGACTGTACATATTTTTTTTATTGACAAGCAGTATTGATTCCAAATCGGAGTATAATTTGTTATAGCCCAGTTATTTATTTGTTTGTTTAAAAGGCTTGTTGTGAATCTTCGCCACTATATGCTACTAATATTATAAAGGCGAAAGTTATGTGTATGTTTGTTACTTCTTCACGCTCAAATAGCTGGGCCGATATAGATATTTGGTATGCAGGTAGCTGATACCTTGGATTAACACATAGGGTACTTTTTATACCGAAAAGTACGCGATTCCTATAGGATTTGGTAGCGTGCAGCCTCTAATATTATTATATATGTATGTATATGTATTGTATTGTATAGTCCTTCTCATCGATTGCGATGATGACCCATGGCATTGATGTATATATGTACTTATGTCGATGGCCCATGGGAATAAATTAGTTTATATGTCTAGCGTGAGTCATAAGTAATGTGGCACGCTAGACTGAATTTAGTCTCAAAAGCTCTATCGCATGGCTCCGGCTACAGCCGACTGAGTTATATGTGTATGTGTTAGTTAAGAGGGTTTAGGCGGTTTAGGTCTATCTTTTAATTGGCAATTGATATCAAGTTCCGCTAATCGGTTTTCTTCAAAGCATTTAGCTTTAATGTAGAAGTGTAGAAGCCAAACGTAAGTTGTAGTATTGGCACCCATCACAGCGTATTTTTAATAGTATGTTATCTTGGTTGGATCTTATAGAAAGTGGCGTAAAAAATAATGAAATACGCACGTTCGTTTCTTTTAAATTGTCTACGTTTAACAAACTTTAAAAAAAATATGTCATGAAATTATTAAAGTGATGGAATGAAAGATTTAGTTAGTATCACTTAACACAAGTTTCGAATTTACTTTGAGGCTATGCTCAATCTGTATGATTTGTGCCTATAAAAAAATAATAATTTGAACGTCATTCACGACTTATACACACATATTTTAATATGTATTGTAAATTTTCTTAATATCTGCGTTTAAATATAAGTGTTAAGGATAGGGGAGAGAAGTGGAAAACAGAGAGCTCAAGTAAAATAAAATATAATAGAAAAATAAAGTAACAGAGATCGATAATAAAAGCAAAGAAGAGATGAGAATAAACAATAACAATATGACAGCTTTCAAATTAATAATAAAAAACTATAAAAAATATAAATCTATCAAAAAGTGTTTATTACACTACCAGCCTGATGGCTAGTTCGCAACAATAAGGGTGCCCATCATTAATAAATAAATAAATATATAGGGACAATTCATACAGATTGAGCTAGCCCCAGAGTAAGTTCGAAACTTGTGTTATGGGATACTAACTCAACGATATTATATTTTATAACAAATACATATATAGATAAACATCCAAGACCCGAGGCCAATCAGAAAAAGTTCGTTTTTCATCATGACCCGACCGGGGATCGAACCCGGGACCTCCTGGGTGGCGGTCTGGCGTAGTTTACCCTACTGTGTGATGTGTAGTGTAGGGGTATACCTTTGTTTTCTCGTATGTATCATTATATTGTAACATTGTGAGCCTAAATAAATAAAACAAACCGTTGCTCTATCTATCCCTTTTGACGTAATCGGTGTTAAACAATACATAAAACTAACGTTAACATTTATGATAGCAGTAATCGATTTTACGTCAATATTAGTAAGTATACTTCCGTGTTCAGTATTTATGTAAAACATCTATTAATAGACATCTCTTTATGAGAATCGTAAAGTGATAAAGTTATACAAACAGTTTGTAGACGCCAGTAGTTTTACTCGCAATGTTTTTGAAAATTTCAATTAAAAATCTAGAATTCTAGAGTTAGTAGGCCCAGGCTTTTTATCTAGGTTAATGTTCTCATCTCAGAAGTCTGCCACATTAAACTCGTCACTTTGTTAGTTGGTTTGTGGGATGTCTACCAACTACCACTATCATTTTTGGTAGGGGTAAACAGGTTTCCGGCGACCGGGACGGCTATTAACTGGGACCGCGGTGTCAGTCGCCGGATCCATTAAATTTTAATAATTGTCTTCCGGCGTCTGGGACCACTCAATAAAGACTTGGGCTATTTATTTTCTTATTCATTAATTGAGTGTCCTAGTCGCCGGAAGCTAAATATTAAAAATGGATCCGGCGACTGACGCCGCGGTCCCAGTTAATGATGGTCCCGGTCGCCGGAAACCTCGGTAAAGGTTAAGTTTAGGCGCGAACGAGCTTCCTCCTAACTCATCTCGCGGTTAAGTGTGCTCATTCTCATCGGAATTCAAAAATGCTTTATTAGTTCTTTTCATCCCTATTAAGTAAAATTTCATTTTTGAGGTCTAGTGGCTTCGACTGTTTCTTAATTTGTCAGTCAAATTCCTCTTATTTATTATATAAGAATATACAAAATAAGACACAACACTTAAATCAACACTTCATGTCAAGAAGTACTTGAGAAAGTATTAAAGAGTAAAGTATCTTGGAATTAACTATTGCACTTTGCACTTCATCAAGAAAATCTTCTTAAGTATATGGATTAAACTCCGAAATGATAGATCAGTGGAGTGGTAGAGCAATTATTACGAAATGGGCTAGCTCGACCGAGGAAGTACCACCCTCTCACAGAATATCGACGTGAAGCAACAATGCGTTTCGTTCGGTGAGTGAGAGTTCCGGAAGCCCAACTCCTATCCTATCCCATCTTTCCCCCTTCCTTTCCATTTTTATAAATAATTAATTTTATATTTAAAATAACGTAAAAATAGCGACTAAAATAAATGCCTAAACCCTGTTTTTCTTAACTTGACCAATGTAGTAAACAATCTTAGCGTGTCTTTTTATTCAATTATCCATGTGTAAAATCGATAAATCGGCAGAATAATAAGAGTGTTGTGTTAAATGCCATTTCTAAGTATATTATTATTATTTGGGTGTGAATGATAATTTTAATTGCGTATTTCCGTTAAAAAGACGTGCTAAGATTGTTTACTACATTGGTCAAGTTAAGAAAAACAAGGTTTAGGCATTTATTTTAGTCGCTGTTTTTACGTTACTTTAAATATCAAATTAATTATTTATAAAAATGTCCGAAATTCCCTAATACCTCTGAAATGATCGTTTTTAAAGTGTTTCACTTTTAACGATAAAGTATTTTAATCTCCTGACAGGAAATTATCCCCTAGAGTAGAAAGCTACGTTGTGCTTTTATGTAAACAAATTATTTTAGACTTTCGTTCCATGTGTAGCTGTAGTAAATATTGAAACTAGGTATTTTCAATAGTTTTTCTTTTATTTTTTTTATATGAGAGAGGCACACACAATCTATTTCAAACCATTGTACGTGAGGGTGATATACCCTGGTTGAAATAGCCTATTTCATAAATGCCTTACAACTTCAAAATAATTGTTACCTCGATACGACATGATAATTGTTTTCCTTAATAATAAACTTTAAAAGGAAATCAGCCATTTCTAAAATGCATTTTTAAAGTTAATGACACATTAAGTTGTAGTTGTCACTGTCAAACTTAGAGAAAAAGAGAAGGCCAAAATGCGTTTCAGGAGCTAGCTGAACAAATCTTTATAATTCTAAATGCCTTTATAATGACGGCGAGTTTATCATTTTAAATTATACTTATTTTAACATTGCATCAATGAACCTGATACATTTCCATTTCAAAATGTAATTATGTTTATGGAGAATGTTATTTCAACTGTACTCATTAACTAACTTGGTGATTATGGTCGCATTGGTCGCACGCAACACATAAATTGAATTGTTTTTGGTTAATTAACAAACCCCTCATTGCTCGAAAACAATTTCAACGGAACAGCTGTTGTATGTAACATAATAATAATATTGTTTCTGATTCTGTATTCGTAGAAATCGTAGCTTAATTGTTTGCTTACATTGTGGTTGCATGCGGAGAGGAAACAGAGTCGCCTTTACCTGGCTGCTTCAGAATAGGTTTTTGTGCAAAGTGTCTGGTGGGCTTTGGTAAACCTCCATGACATAGGTGTCCTGATCATCTCGCACTATCTAAAGCAATGTTTGAAATATTCAACACCCGAATCCGTTAGTGATCGAAGCATCGCAACAATTTTCATTTAATTCTCCGATGCTAATTTAAAATTTTTACTACATTTTATTTAATTTTCCGAAGCTATGTAGTAAAAACTTTGCCTTTGTTGAATATCCTCAAACACATTTGACCTTTTCTCTACATAATCTCTCATTCGTGAAAACCGTACGGTACTTTCTGAGATTAACCCGAACAAATACAAAGTTTGTTGGTTTCATTATACAGCGGTTTTCAAAACTTCAACACAAAATTATTTTATTTGTGTCGAAGTTTTGAGAACGCCTGTATAAACCCGGATATAACCGAAAAGCCACCAAAATTAAATAATTTCATTTAATTTTGGTGGTAAAATTAAATAATTTCATTTAATTTTGGTGGTTTTCCGGTTGTATCCGTTTTTTTTAATGGATTTTTTTACATTAAGGTCAGATATTCGAGCGTTTTACTTTTTATGACAGTTAACTAAATAAGCCACAGTTAACTAAATATTTCATTGAAATCACTGAACTCCGTCAATCCGCATTGGAGCAGCGTGGTACGCAATGATCCGCCTTCGAGTGAAAGGAAATCAGTAGGTATCCCTGCAGTGGGATGATTATGGGTTGATAATGTCTGTCAATATTTGTCGGCTATATAATAATAAATAAATAAATATTTAGGGACATCACACAGATTGAGATAGCCTCAAAGTAAGTTCGAAACTTGTGTTATAGAAAACTAACTCAACAATACTATATTTTATAACAAATACATATATAGATAAACATCCAAGATCAGAGGTCAATCCGAAAACGTTCGTTTTTCATCATGACCGGCCCGGGATTCGAACCCGGGACCTCTGGGTGGCGGGCCAGCGTGGTAACCATTGCGCCACGGAGGGTCGTAATATTAAGGCGCGGTCCCACTGCTGCGCACGCTGTGCACGAACACGTGGGCCACGTGGCACATTACAGCTGCGTGGATGACTACGTGGGTCTACGTTTCCACAGCGTGCGCAGCGATGTGCATGCTTTGTGGAACAAGCTGTGTACCGCATTCACTGCGTGCATGGCGTTGATAGCGTTGAGTTATGTTGAGCAAGCCACGCGTGTATCAATGACGTCACTTGATGGTTAACGTGTCCGTGGGTTGCAGTGGAAACAATCACGTACATCCTCTTGCAAAGCAAAGCTTAACACACGTGCGTAGCCTCTTCGTGCGCAGCAGTGGGACAGCGCCTTTATGCTATCAGAAAATGGTAAAACGTACGTATAACATTATAACGTGATCTTATTTTGTTTTCCATGTGCAAGTTGTTTATCATCACATCTATACGTCGTCACATTTTAAATAAATTGTTTGTAACGTTCGGTCAAGTGCGTCAAATGTTTACGTCACTCCTTTTTTGCGTAGAATTTGTAATGTGTTTTGTTACCACATTGATCATTATATCATTATGATCATAGGTGATAAAAGGTAAGTACCCGATTAATTAGTTTGCGCAACATTGTGAAAAATACGGCCCGATGTATTGAATAATAATTTACCCAGTAAGTCATCTTTTCCCAAATTGGTACCTTAATGACCAAATTGTATGATATCTGGGGGGTATTTAGCTCCAAAATTAAAGTATACATCAGCAAAATAAAAAAATTACCTACCCATATATTTTTTAATTTTTTATACCACAAAGGTGGCAAACAAGCCTACTGCCGGCCCTGGGGCCCTACCCTGGAGTTAATAGCGATTTTAAACCCATTTCAATACCGTTCCAATGATCGCAAATATCAATTTTTATTTCGTACCCTTGAAACACATTGGATAGATGTTGGATGGAAATTAGTATCGCCTAAGGATTGGCAATGTCCACCTTGAAGTTAGCCCCCAAATAGTGATGGCCACGTGTCTATGCTAGTTTACGCCCCATCAATTATGTTAATATATATAAAAACTCCGATAAAAACTACGCTAATTCATTAATTTATTAATTTCTTAGAAGATAAAACTCAAAAATACACTAAAAAATATTTTTCTTAATATTTTAAACATGTTTTATTTAATTTTCCTCGGAAGATTTAAGTATGGTAGTTGCCAAAACAGAAAATGAAGAAGTATTTATGAAGATTTTTTATTGTCAGTGTCAGCTAGGCTACTCTTGACACCAATACGCAGTGATCGGTATTGACAATTTGTCATTTCGTACTCTTCAGTTGCTATACTAGCGCCTATTGATATGAAATTGCGTGGTCATTATATGAACTAAATGGCATCTAGCTAGACAACATCGACGTACAATAATCGGTAATTCGGTACCCTCGACACTATTTTGACAGCTAATTATTGGTTTGATATTGGCCAATAGCGGAGATTTTTCCAATAGCTAAATAGTAACTTTTTAAGTGAAGCTTCAAGACAATTCTTCATAATTATCGAAAACTATTATTGATAATAGTGTGCCTAGCACTCCCAACCTATTGTTTTATGCTCACAATACCGTAGAGCGCACCATAGGAGTATAAAAAATAGAAAATGAAGATGGGACTGCTTTATGTGAAACCCTGAGGAAAGCGAACGGAAGGAGCCATAGCTAACTAATGAAGAAGCAAACACAGCGACTTCTTTATACGGCGACGAGACGGCGCCACGCTGTAGAAAACCAGCGCCCTAATATTTCATATATGGTGATAAGTGCTAAATGTGAAATGTTGCATTAAATTGTTATCTATCGAATGAGTAGGTAAACATGATAAAATGCAGTTGTTAATAAATGTACAGGTAGATAATATTATTGTGTGTAGGAAGGAATGTTTTATAAATAGGGAAACAAGGAATTTATTGTTAAGTCAAGACAAGTCAAAGCAGTTTTTACAGAAAATATATTACAAAAGGTCTTAAAATATTACAATTGTTTCACTACCTATTTTATTAGATAAAAATATTATGCAAACTTGTGATTATAAAACTCCTGAAGACTATAGAAATATTGGCAGATCAACCATATCTAAGTTACTATTTCATTAAGTATAAATTCAAGTATATTGATTAGTTTTGTTTTTGTAGAAGTGATAGAAGGATATAATTAGCTACTGATACATCATTAGGTATTCCTCTTGTTTTACAATGTCATAAAAATGGTGTGAAATAAATGTTATTTAATAAAACCATATTTTTCTCTACCAGTTCATCATCATCCCATTTTGCTGCATTATCATCCAAATAAAGCGGCAAAAATTATAAATGTCTGTGGTGAGTTTACATTACATTTAAATGAAAGTGATGTTTACTGAGATTGACATGAATAATGTTTCTACTGCTGAAGCTCAACAGGCCCTTACCGCTGGCTCGTCAGTTGCTGAGATAAGGAGGCATTTAAAAAAGGTCCCTTTTAGTTATAACTATGGTTAGCCCACACCACAGGTAAATATTGAGCGGGCCTGAGTAAGAATGTAAATAAAAAAAAACTAATACATTTTTTTATTGATTTTTTTTATATTTTTAAAATACTTATTTTAATTATCAAATCACAGTCAAAAGTTCAAATTAAAAATAAATAGTTTTATATAAAAAAAAATGTATTTAATCATTGCTGACGATATCCATATAAATAACAATAATTGTTTCGGCAAATTACAGTCAAGTTTATATTACAATAACTTTATTACAATTATTATTTTCTAATCATTGCTCACGGTAACTGTGTAAATAACAGTAAATGTTATTGCATAATTTATCAATCTAATTTACAGTTGAAAACGATAAATTAAATTCCTTTTTTATAACAATATTATTAGTTTCTGATTCTGATCTAATAGTTTATATAGATCCAGCACTGACAAATGCATCTGCTCATCATAACTCCCACCAGTTTTCCTTATGGAAGCTGCATAAGAGGCACACCTCTTCAATCGCTGCTTCTTTTGTACCCAGTAGTCCCAGTACTTACTGAAAAATAACATAAGAAATTAATCATTACAAACAACAGTCAGACGCAGCAGAGGACTTTGTTTTATAATTTGTAAGGATGGCTACTTACATGTACATAGATAATTGTATTAAAAGTGATATACAAGTATAGAAGATTTGATTTTGTTAATTTAAAGAACTTATTATAACTAGGTACATATATAACAATAATCGAAATTTAATTACCTTTGCGATTGAAAAGAGCACACTTTCTGTCCGTCTGCTGTTTGGTCTGCGATAAGTTCATAGCAAGGAAACTTGGCGATGCCAGGAGTTCAACTCCAAAAGTTCTCATCTCATCTTAGCTGCGAATATGCCATTTTTATCTGCAAAAGAGAACAAATTAATGTAGTAACGTACCGTAGTTCTAAATTTACAAGTATAAAATGTAAATAATTATCATTTTTATATAAAATACTTACCAAACAAAACGTAACACGTATTATTGTTATTTATTTATTTGTATTGTATGTACTGACACTGACAATAAAAATCTTCATAAATACTTCTTCTTTTTCCGTTTTGGCAACTATAAAACTTAAATTATCCGTAAGAAATTAAATAAAACATGTTTATAATCTTCAGAAAAATATTTTTTGCGGCATTTTAGTCTATTTTTGGGTTTTATGTTCTAAGAAATTAATAAATAAATCAAATAACGAAGTTTTTAATTTAATTATAACATAATCGATTTGGCATATCTAGCATAATCACCGTGGCCATCACTATTTGGGAGCTAACTTCAAGGTGGACTTTACCAATACTTAGGCGATACTAATTTCCATCCAACATCTACCCAATGTGTTTCAAGGGTACGAAATAAAAATTGACATTTGCGATCATTGGATAAAAATTGAAATGGGCCCCAGGGGCCGGTGGCATACAGCTGTGGGGCTGTACCAAAAAGAGCAACACTAAAATAATTCAGAGATTCCAAAATAAAGTACTGAGGGCTATTGTGAATGCGCCATGGTACATAAGAAACGACCATCTACACCGGGACCTTAACATACCAATGGTCAACAATGTCATCCAAAAAAATGCAGAAGCACATGAGAATAGATTGCTTCATCATGTGAACGTAGAGGCGATCCAGCTCCTCGACAATACGGACATAGTGAGACGACTTAAAAGAACTAAACCATTTGAATTAGTGTAGTGATTAATGACAATATTTATGTGTTAATATAGTGTAAACAAAGACACATGAACAAAGTGACTTCCCCTTAATAGAGACAGTAAGAAAAGTGCCGATGGACACATTCTTATATTACAATTTTATAAAACTAGGTCAATGTAAAATTACTCATTAGTCTATGTTTAGGCTAGATTGTAATTATATTAGCGTATTTAATAATACAATATTAGTATGCTACAAACAACAAAAAAAAAAAAAAAAAAACTCCTTTTTTGCGTAGAATTTGTAATGTGTTTTGTTACCACATTGATCATTATATCATTATGATCATAGGTGATAAAAGGTAAGTACCCGATTAATTAGTTTGCGCAACATTGTGAAAAATACGGCCCGATGTATTGAATAATAATTTACCCAGTAAGTCATCTTTTCCCAAATTGGTACCTTAATGACCAAATTGTATGATATCTGGGGGGTATTTAGCTCCAAAATTAAAGTATACATCAGCAAAATAAAAAAATTACCTACCCATATATTTTTTAATTTTTTATACCACAAAGGTGGCAAACAAGCCTACTGCCGGCCCTGGGGCCCTACCCTGGAGTTAATAGCGATTTTAAACCCATTTCAATACCGTTCCAATGATCGCAAATATCAATTTTTATTTCGTACCCTTGAAACACATTGGATAGATGTTGGATGGAAATTAGTATCGCCTAAGGATTGGCAATGTCCACCTTGAAGTTAGCCCCCAAATAGTGATGGCCACGTGTCTATGCTAGTTTACGCCCCATCAATTATGTTAATATATATAAAAACTCCGATAAAAACTACGCTAATTCATTAATTTATTAATTTCTTAGAAGATAAAACTCAAAAATACACTAAAAAATATTTTTCTTAATATTTTAAACATGTTTTATTTAATTTTCCTCGGAAGATTTAAGTATGGTAGTTGCCAAAACAGAAAATGAAGAAGTATTTATGAAGATTTTTTATTGTCAGTGTCAGCTAGGCTACTCTTGACACCAATACGCAGTGATCGGTATTGACAATTTGTCATTTCGTACTCTTCAGTTGCTATACTAGCGCCTATTGATATGAAATTGCGTGGTCATTATATGAACTAAATGGCATCTAGCTAGACAACATCGACGTACAATAATCGGTAATTCGGTACCCTCGACACTATTTTGACAGCTAATTATTGGTTTGATATTGGCCAATAGCGGAGATTTTTCCAATAGCTAAATAGTAACTTTTTAAGTGAAGCTTCAAGACAATTCTTCATAATTATCGAAAACTATTATTGATAATAGTGTGCCTAGCACTCCCAACCTATTGTTTTATGCTCACAATACCGTAGAGCGCACCATAGGAGTATAAAAAATAGAAAATGAAGATGGGACTGCTTTATGTGAAACCCTGAGGAAAGCGAACGGAAGGAGCCATAGCTAACTAATGAAGAAGCAAACACAGCGACTTCTTTATACGGCGACGAGACGGCGCCACGCTGTAGAAAACCAGCGCCCTAATATTTCATATATGGTGATAAGTGCTAAATGTGAAATGTTGCATTAAATTGTTATCTATCGAATGAGTAGGTAAACATGATAAAATGCAGTTGTTAATAAATGTACAGGTAGATAATATTATTGTGTGTAGGAAGGAATGTTTTATAAATAGGGAAACAAGGAATTTATTGTTAAGTCAAGACAAGTCAAAGCAGTTTTTACAGAAAATATATTACAAAAGGTCTTAAAATATTACAATTGTTTCACTACCTATTTTATTAGATAAAAATATTATGCAAACTTGTGATTATAAAACTCCTGAAGACTATAGAAATATTGGCAGATCAACCATATCTAAGTTACTATTTCATTAAGTATAAATTCAAGTATATTGATTAGTTTTGTTTTTGTAGAAGTGATAGAAGGATATAATTAGCTACTGATACATCATTAGGTATTCCTCTTGTTTTACAATGTCATAAAAATGGTGTGAAATAAATGTTATTTAATAAAACCATATTTTTCTCTACCAGTTCATCATCATCCCATTTTGCTGCATTATCATCCAAATAAAGCGGCAAAAATTATAAATGTCTGTGGTGAGTTTACATTACATTTAAATGAAAGTGATGTTTACTGAGATTGACATGAATAATGTTTCTACTGCTGAAGCTCAACAGGCCCTTACCGCTGGCTCGTCAGTTGCTGAGATAAGGAGGCATTTAAAAAAGGTCCCTTTTAGTTATAACTATGGTTAGCCCACACCACAGGTAAATATTGAGCGGGCCTGAGTAAGAATGTAAATAAAAAAAAACTAATACATTTTTTTATTGATTTTTTTTATATTTTTAAAATACTTATTTTAATTATCAAATCACAGTCAAAAGTTCAAATTAAAAATAAATAGTTTTATATAAAAAAAAATGTATTTAATCATTGCTGACGATATCCATATAAATAACAATAATTGTTTCGGCAAATTACAGTCAAGTTTATATTACAATAACTTTATTACAATTATTATTTTCTAATCATTGCTCACGGTAACTGTGTAAATAACAGTAAATGTTATTGCATAATTTATCAATCTAATTTACAGTTGAAAACGATAAATTAAATTCCTTTTTTATAACAATATTATTAGTTTCTGATTCTGATCTAATAGTTTATATAGATCCAGCACTGACAAATGCATCTGCTCATCATAACTCCCACCAGTTTTCCTTATGGAAGCTGCATAAGAGGCACACCTCTTCAATCGCTGCTTCTTTTGTACCCAGTAGTCCCAGTACTTACTGAAAAATAACATAAGAAATTAATCATTACAAACAACAGTCAGACGCAGCAGAGGACTTTGTTTTATAATTTGTAAGGATGGCTACTTACATGTACATAGATAATTGTATTAAAAGTGATATACAAGTATAGAAGATTTGATTTTGTTAATTTAAAGAACTTATTATAACTAGGTACATATATAACAATAATCGAAATTTAATTACCTTTGCGATTGAAAAGAGCACACTTTCTGTCCGTCTGCTGTTTGGTCTGCGATAAGTTCATAGCAAGGAAACTTGGCGATGCCAGGAGTTCAACTCCAAAAGTTCTCATCTCATCTTAGCTGCGAATATGCCATTTTTATCTGCAAAAGAGAACAAATTAATGTAGTAACGTACCGTAGTTCTAAATTTACAAGTATAAAATGTAAATAATTATCATTTTTATATAAAATACTTACCAAACAAAACGTAACACGTATTATTGTTATTTATTTATTTGTATTGTATGTACTGACACTGACAATAAAAATCTTCATAAATACTTCTTCTTTTTCCGTTTTGGCAACTATAAAACTTAAATTATCCGTAAGAAATTAAATAAAACATGTTTATAATCTTCAGAAAAATATTTTTTGCGGCATTTTAGTCTATTTTTGGGTTTTATGTTCTAAGAAATTAATAAATAAATCAAATAACGAAGTTTTTAATTTAATTATAACATAATCGATTTGGCATATCTAGCATAATCACCGTGGCCATCACTATTTGGGAGCTAACTTCAAGGTGGACTTTACCAATACTTAGGCGATACTAATTTCCATCCAACATCTACCCAATGTGTTTCAAGGGTACGAAATAAAAATTGACATTTGCGATCATTGGATAAAAATTGAAATGGGCCCCAGGGGCCGGTGATTATGCTAGATATGCCAAATCGATTATGTTATAATTAAATTAAAAACTTCGTTATTTGATTTATTTATTAATTTCTTAGAACATAAAACCCAAAAATAGAATTAAATACCGCTAAAAATATTTTTCTGAAGATTATAAACATGTTTTATTTAATTTCTTACGGATAATTTAAGTTTTATAGTTGCCAAAACGGAAAAAGAAGAAGTATTTATGAAGATTTTTATTGTCAGTGTCAGTACATACAATACAAATAAATAAATAACAATAATACGTGTTACGTTTTGTTTGGTAAGTATTTTATATAAAAATGATAATTATTTACATTTTATACTTGTAAATTTAGAACTACGGTACGTTACTACATTAATTTGTTCTCTTTTGCAGATAAAAATGGCATATTCGCAGCTAAGATGAGATGAGAACTTTTGGAGTTGAACTCCTGGCATCGCCAAGTTTCCTTGCTATGAACTTATCGCAGACCAAACAGCAGACGGACAGAAAGTGTGCTCTTTTCAATCGCAAAGGTAATTAAATTTCGATTATTGTTATATATGTACCTAGTTATAATAAGTTCTATAAATTAACAAAATCAAATCTTCTATACTTGTTTACTATCACTTTTAATACAATTATCTATGTACATGTAAGTAGCCATCCTTACAAATTATAAAACAAAGTCCTCTGCTGCGTCTGACTGTTGTTTGTAATGATTAATTTCTTATGTTATTTTTCAGTATGTACTGGGACTACTGGGTACAAAAGAAGCAGCCATTGAAGAGGTGTGCCTCTTATGCAGCTTCCATAAGGAAAACTGGTGGGAGTTATGATGAGCAGATGCATTTGTCAGTGCTGGATCTATATAAACTATTAGATCAGAATCAGAAACTAATAATATTGTTATAAAAAAGGAATTTAATTTATCGTTTTCAACTGTAAATTAGATTGATAAATTATGCAATAACATTTACTGTTATTTACACAGTTACCGTGAGCAATGATTAGAAAATAATAATTGTAATAAAGTTATTGTAATATAAACTTGACTGTAATTTGCCGAAACAATTATTGTTATTTATATGGATATCGTCAGCAATGATTAAATACATTTTTTTTATATAAAACTATTTATTTTTAATTTGAACTTTTGACTGTGATTTGATAATTAAAATAAGTATTTTAAAAATATAAAAAAAATCAATAAAAAATGTATTAGTTTTTTTTTTATTTACATTCTTACTCAGGCCCGCTCAATATTTACCTGTGGTGTGGGCTAACCATAGTTATAACTAAAAGGGACCTTTTTTAAATGCCTCCTTATCTCAGCAACTGACGAGCCAGCGGTAAGGGCCTGTTGAGCTTCAGCAGTAGAAACATTATTCATGTCAATCTCAGTAAACATCACTTTCATTTAAATGTAATGTAAACTCACCACAGACATTTATAATTTTTGCCGCTTTATTTGGATGATAATGCAGCAAAATGGGATGATGATGAACTGGTAGAGAAAAATATGGTTTTATTCAATAACATTTATTTCACACCATTTTTATGACATTGTAAAACAAGAGGAATACCTAATGATGTATCAGTAGCTAATTATATCCTTCTATCACTTCTACAAAAACAAAACTAATCAATATACTTGAATTTATACTTAATGAAAAAGTAACTTAGATATGGTTGATCTGCCAATATTTCTATAGTCTTCAGGAGTTTTATAATCACAAGTTTGCATAATATTTTTATCTAATAAAATAGGTAGTGAAACAATTTTAAGACCTTTTGTAATATATTTTCTGTAAAAACCGCTTTGACTTGTCTTGACTTAACAATAAATTCCTTGTTTCCCTATTTATAAAACATTCCTTCCTACACACAATAATATTATCTACCTGTACATTTATTAACAACTGCATTTTATCATGTTTACCTACTCATTCGATAGATAACAATTTAATGCAACATTTCACATTTAGCACATATCACCATATATGAAATATTAGGGCGCTGGTTTTCTGCAGCGTGGCGCCGTCTCGTCGCCGTATAAAGAAGTCGCTGTTTGCTTCTTCATTAGTTAGCTATGGCTCCTTCCGTTCGCTTTCCTCAGGGTTTCACATAAAGCAGTCCCATCTTCATTTTCTATTTTTTATACACCTATGGTGCGCTCTACGGTATTGTGAGCATAAAACAATAGGTTGGGAGTGCTAGGCACACTATTATCAATAATAGTTTTCGATAATTATGAAGAATTGTCTTGAAGCTTCACATAAAAAGTTATACTTTAAAGCTATTGGAAAAATCTCCGCTATTGGCCAATATCAAACCAATAATTAGCTGTCAAAATAGTGTCGAGGGTACCGAATTACCGATTATTGTACGTCGATGTTGTCTAGCTAGATGCCATTTAGTTCATATAATGACCACGCAATTTCATATCAATAGGCGCTAGTATAGCAACTGAAGAGTACGAAATGACAAATTGTCAATACCGATCGCTGCGTATTGGTGTCAAGAGTAGCCTAGCTGAGCAGCCCGTCTAGGGAAGGATCTCCACCTTACAGAAGATCGTAGCCAGATAGCATTGATCTTGGCCATGTTGTGTTCCTGCTGCGGTGAGTAAGGTTTCCAGAGCTCCACTTGGGGGGGTTGGGAGAGTTGGCAACGCGATAGTGATACCCCCGGTATTGCCAGCGTCTATAGGCTACGGTGATGCTTACCATCAGGCGGGCCGTATGCTTGTTTGCCACCTTAGTAGTTTAAAATAATAATAAAAAAAACAAAAATTATTTCACGACATATTTTTCCTGTCGTTTTCACGTGGCCTTAATTGTTTATTAATATAAGCAATATTAATAATATTATTTAAGGCCGTGTTATAATATAATTGAGATAGTCCTTGCAATAATTAAATACCATCCAATAGAATTTATCAATAGGAAATGATACGTGACTAGAAATTCCAATAATGGCGATAACAGTGGTCGCATCCCATAGTTTGCCCTAGAAGCTATGAATAAGATTATTATTCACCATTAAGTAATTTAGCATCAATAAATGTGTTCAGATAATGGAAACCTCCACCAAGAACGTCCCGGGTTCGATTTCCGGACGGGTCATGTTGAAAAACGAACTTTTTCTTTGTAATAAAATATAGTATCGTTGAGTCCCATACTCATAACACAAGTTTCGAATTTACTTTGGGGTTAGCGTAATTTCTTTTTTCATCAGGACCCGACACGGATTCTAACCCGGGACCTTCTGGGTCGCGATCTGGCGTGCGGCGTGGTAGTGGTAACCAAGGCGCGGTCCCACTGCTGCGCACGCTACGCACGAACACGTGGGCCACGTGGCACATTACAGCTGCGTGGATGACTACGTGGGTCTACGTTTCCACTGCAGTACAAGCTATACACGAATACAAAACCACGACTACGTACAGCTGTAGCGTGGCCCACCACGGCGCACGGAGAGGCTACGCATTGATTGTCATAGTTTTTGGATTGTAATGTGCCACGTGGCCCACGTGTTCGTGCACAGCGTGCGCAGCGATGTGCACGCTTTGTGGAACAAGCAGTATATTTCATGGTTTAAATTCTTCCGATACTTCGGCCGAAATATCGGATTTACGTTTCGTAGTAGCCCTCCAGAAGCTAGGTACTTACCTATGTCTTTTATAGCCTCAATTTCAATCAAATCAATATCAATTTCACACACTCTGTAATATTTTATGTTTAATATGACTTTGACGCTGTTACGTGAAATGTATGAAACCTTTTAGCGTGGGCATTTCGAAAACAACATTGAACTCAGTATTCAACTGATTGAAAAGATGTGATATCTATTTTTATCGTTCCATTTTAGACTTATAAAAATCAGTATATTCTCAAAGGTAAATTTGAAAATTGCAAATTTACCTGTACATGTTTATTGTAAGCTTTATTTTCGTGGCATTATTATAAAAGTGAAAGAAGGGAAAAAAAATATAATCTTATTATTGATAAACATTATTTATAGACAGCAATAAAAACATAATACCGAAGCCCTTGCTACTTTTTTTTAAATGCTAGCTACGTTTTTATTTTTAAATAAATATTTTCTGTAGAGAAAGAAAACAGTTGTATTGATTTTGTCTTTTTATAAAGGAGTAATATATAAAAGTAATACATTGTCTAAATGAATAGTTTTTATTTTAAAATATTAACTAGTTCACAGTTTCTATTTATGTTAATGCGGGATCTACACTATCGCGAAGTTGGCCCAAGTGAAGTTACGCACGAAGTTAGAAGACAAAGTAAAGACAAATTAGGGCGAACACCTCGTCCACACTCGTATTTGCTCAACTTCGCATGAGTATAAGCTGTATAAGACTTCATTTGCAATTAGAAACTAAGGAGCTGACCTTTTACCGTCGTCTCTAAAAAAACCAGTGAACATGAATAAGGCACATGGGATTTCATCCGGGCAGCCTCTTCGAATGAAAGAGATAGCTATAACAATAAATCTGTCAGTGTTACCAATAAATTCAGCATTCCGAAGATATCGGAGACAGTTATCTTGACCCTATGGTGCTATTTTGGAAGTAAGTACGTTACTTTCGTGTTTTGTGGAGCTATAAGAGATAAAGACTGATTTTGAGGTCATGGCACAGATTTTAGGTTAAGCATTATTTGGAGAATTGATCCAAGGAAAAACACGCATATTACGCGTGTAGTTTCCATAGAAACAAGCTGTAGGGTAGGATATATGTGGGTGGAATCCAGAGGATCGAATATGTTGGAAATTAATAGTGAACTAGGCAGACTAGCTTGATGGCTCGTTGGTAGTGACACTAACTTAGGCACCAAAGGCATGGTTTCGATCCCCGTACGAGCCAACATATTATTATGGGTATGTGATGGAATTTGTGTTTGTCTTCAAGTCTGAGTGTTCTCACATTATACATTCCACAAGCAGGTTCAGCATTAGTTTCATTTGGGGCTAGGTGGTGATGTTGTTTGAATTGTGTACAATTTATTATTATTAAATAACATTCATTTCAAATGGTGCTTTTTGGCCTATATGGGCAATTTAATGTCCAGGAGCTACTTTCAGGAGCTTTTCCACATCTTGATAATTCCATTAATTCTTAATGGAGGTGACGTCGCTTAGCCAATGCGGGAAGGTTCTGATGACGTTGTAAAGCTTTCTGCCAGGGCTCTCAGTCGCAATGAGTTGACGATGGGCAACAATGTGATAATCAGATGTCAAGTGACCGTTCTCTACTCCGCAGAGCAGTAATGCATTTAGTGCATCCATCATTGATTGTGGTACTGCATCTTCTGGAATTCAAATAAGAAAACTCGTTAGAATTGTTATTTCGTATATTTGTATATTAAAACCTGACCCCCCAGATGAAGTGAGAATTAAGTGGGGGTGTTAGGTTTTGTTTGCAGCTGACTGTACATCGGAGAATAGAGTGTCTAAAGTAGACAGACAAAAATGGTGAAGGCCTATGTCTGAGATGATGATGGTAATAGATGGTGTACCCCGTAGTTAACGATATTCAAAACAAGTTTAGATAGTCAGACACTCAGTTTATAGCACGTTTGTACTATGTAACCCTACTTCTGCTAGTCTGTGGTGAGACCGAGAGTAATACAGGCACAATATACAAAAAACCATCCTCAGTGTTTGCAAAAAAATAGTTTACTCGATTTATAGCCTAGGTATTTCTCGAAGAGCCAAAGAGCCGTTAACTGTCGCGGTTTATCCCCTTAATTAGTGAACTTGTGACTTTGTATAAACAGTTCATTCTATTTTACAAAACCCCTTTTAGTATAATTACCCGTACCCTATTCATTAATATCTTGGATTTTAATTATCATTTTAATACTGCTAATTCACCTCTATTGTTTATTAACACTGAGGTTTTGCGAAAGCTGGGTTATATTACAGACGCCTTAAAGAATAGAACTTTCGGGAGCTAATTTTCACTACGTTTTTTTTTATAAGGGAGGGGTTAAAAGGGGATTTTACCAGTTTTTTGTAATTTTGAAAAACACAGATTTCGCTAGTAATCAAATAAATAATGTAATAAAGTAATCTATTATTAAGATGGCCTATTATTTATACATTCTTTTATTGCTTTAAGATATGAATCTCAACTGCGATGGAGAATTTCTTAGTTGTACAGTCAGGTGCACTTATGACATAGAACTTAAGAATGGTAGAAAGTCCAACATGTAAAGGTCGACCTGCTCTTGACTGCACTGTACAACAAACGTGAAGACTGCATAAATAATATCACAGCAAACTTCACAATGTTCGAAGCCTCAGTTCATTACGCGAACAAAAGCTGTAAATACACATGGCAGTCCTTTGTGCGGTTTGCCAAGTGTTTCACAAAGGAAAATATATTAGGGCATTCAATTTTTTATTTGGTTAGGACTTTAGGACCATCATACTGAATCAAACAAATTGTTGAAAAAAAATGTATAGGGGTTGCTTTAATTGTTATGTCTAAAAGTTACAGTTTACTACAATTCGGTAAAGAAAATAATTATAGCGGTAAGTAATATAATTTCCGTAATGCAACAGACAACCGATTACTACTGGTATTAATGAATTTATAGGTATGAAGATGTTTTTGTACATTTCCGCTTCACTTGCACTTAATTTTTGAGAGATATATGCAATTTACTCACTAACGTGATCTTCCTTTCTTAGGTACACTGCAGTACGCCGAAATATTTTATTCCGAATTTAGATATTTCGATGTAAAAAAATCAATGATTTTGCTTAGGATTCTCCCAATATGGGAGTACACTATTATGTTAGCAGATACGCTGCGTAAAATAAGGATATTTTTCGTCAAGAAAATTAATGCGAAAAATGACCAAATCCGGCCTGACAGCTACGGAGTTCGTGAACATCGGAATATTCAGATTCAATATTAAATATTTCAGGGTGTTCTAGTGTACTCAATTTCTAAGAATTTCTGGGTTACGTTAGTCGGGTACTTTAGGCTTCTTTAGGACATCGGACCGTATGAGGTTTCACTGGACAGGATATTCCTGTCTTAGAACATATAGACAGTGAAGTTAACGCACGTCACGTTGCGGCGGCGGTCTACGGCCTATATCGGATTAGTAGTAGTACAGTCAGCAATAGAAGTCAATTAACACTAGATCCATTTCAAATTGAGCTGGTGCTTTTACATTTTGTATAAACTGCTGTTATCACATGTTTGGAGCATTGTATGATTACGTAGTACTAAATTATTAATTTACTTCTGCTGACCATACATTTTGATCATTCTCAATCGTTAGCAATAAAACTAAAATTAAAAAATATGCTTACTATTATAATTCCCGATGAACGTAATTCCTAAAGCCTTTGTATTGTAACCATAAGTATGTGCGCCCACGTGTAACCATCCAGCCCCTTCATATACTTTCCCGTTTCCGCCTAGGATGAAGCTGAAAATTTAAAATTCAAGTTTAAAAAAAAGACTAAATACATAACTTAAAAGTTAATAATGTAGCTGTAATGAGCGTAATACAAAGGTAAGTTATAAATAGTTATAGGTTTCAATTATAAAGTAAAATATTTTTTAAATGAAAAATCGTCGCCATGAAAAAAACGCACGCAACCCACTACGGAGTACGAAGCTTGCGTATCGTGTTGTAGTATTGCCAACTTTTCAAGTCTGTAGAGTATATTTTTCGTAGAAGATAATGAAGGCAGCATTTATATTTGCGATTTCTCGCGTAAAAGAGCACAATAAATTTAGAGTATGGTTGGCAACCCTTTTTTTTTTTTTTTTTTTTACGTCAGAAAAATGCTTTGTGGCAGCCCCACCGCCCGGGGAGCACGCGGTGGGGACTGTGGAACTTACCACTAAAAAACTGACGGGATGCCTCTTGCCCTGTGTGGCGGGGCCACGGGAAACTGGGATACAACCGCGACCCCGCCAGGGCCGTCCGGCCAAGGTACCAGCCGGACCCGCTCGCCCCCGATACGCTCCGTCAGCAGTACACCGCATCCAGGTGCACTGCCGACATCGAGGACCATCGCCACCTCAAGACCACGGGCCTTCCCCGGCACGCCGTCTCGGCTGGGCTATGGTCCCCGTCCTCTCGGCGATCGCACCCACTGTGCCGACCGCCAGCCAACGGCCACACCACACTTATTCAGCGTGGCGCGGCCGTCAGCTCCGCTCGTGATTTTTATAGAGGTTGTCTTCCTCGCGGCCCGGGCGGTTAAGCTAAGGCCCCCGGCCCGTGGGTGGAGGACCCACGGGTTACGGTATGCGCCGCAAGCCGGCTGGTTAGGCCGGCGCCCACTAGGGCGTCCGCGTCAACCCGCGAGCCGAGCGCAGGGAGTGGACACACCCGTCCGCCTGCAACCCGCACCCGGCGAAACGCAGGGACCGGACCCCGCTCGTCCCCCTCAACCCGCGGCTCGCCGCAACTCGAGCGCAGGGAGCACCCACGTGTCGGGACTTCAGCCGCCGGCAAGGACGCGCCGGCGTTGCCCGGGGTGGACCACGTGGAGGTATCCCGACAACCACCCCATGGTTGGCAACCCTAGTGTTAGCGTACCTACCAGAAGCAAGGCTTATTCGCTTAGTAAGGTTTCCAAAGTAATAATTGCATCCTTCCTACCATTGAAATGAAATGTAATGTAATGAAATGAAATGATTATTTGCTAAAATTATACATGATGTTTGTTTGTGTTTGCCAAGTGTAGTACAATATGGTTGGCAGCAGTATAATTTGCCTTAATAAAAATGTAGGCATGCAAAATATTCAAATTTAAATTGGCGTAGGTACAGTATCTTACAATGGACTCTTGATAAATATTTATTACAATGTCAAGCACAATAATAAAAAACAAAAAATAAAAAAACTAATGTCAGCTAAAAATTC
Source organism: Endotricha flammealis (assembly GCA_905163395.2). Taxonomy (NCBI): domain Eukaryota; kingdom Metazoa; phylum Arthropoda; class Insecta; order Lepidoptera; family Pyralidae; genus Endotricha; species Endotricha flammealis. The sequence continues at coordinate 3,819,021 of LR990859.1, read as the reverse complement.
AAAATTAAAATAATAGAAATTAGCATCAGAACACACATTGATTACATTAATAGATGTCGGAAGTGTCGGAACAGATTGTAATTAATATTAAAACTTATAACTTAAAAATTCAGTGACGCTGTAAAAAGAATTAGAGAGCAGCCATTCCATCAATTGCATTTTCCTCATAAATAATAAAAAATACAAGAGTCATAATAAATTATGACTGTTTTGGCACATAGACAGACATAAACACAACTCCGAAAAAAGTTATAGAGATCTGATATACTTCGATGTAAAATAATGTAAGTACGCCGAAATAATATTGGAGGAAACTTCTGTTTGTAGAGCTCTGAAGAGGACTTCATCTTAAGGGCTCTACACAAAACAAAGTTTCGGTGTAGTATAAATTGTGGCTAGGGTACGACTGTTCACCCAATTAAGACTTTGAATCTGCCTTTTCGACGTTTAATTTAACAGGCACCGCAGTCATTTTCTACGCGATCGAGTCTGCGGCGCCCAAAAAATTCGCATGGCGCAAAAATTCTGTCCCAGATTTTTCACTGACTCAAAGCATACGACACATTTCCGTGTACATGACGTCTACGACAAACGAATGTAGATGACAAAAATGTGCGCCGTCTACATTAGCCCGTAGAAGCTTATTAATGTTCTATATTTTCTGTGCGCGGCGCACCGCGCGGCGCGGTCGGCCATAATCCAGCGCAAAAACAATCCGCGCCGCACATAGACTTCCCCATGATAGTTGGCGAAATTTGTGCGATGCGACGTCGCAATGAATCATGTATTTTTACAAATCTACACGGTAGGTACTCAGACGGGTTATTTTTGCGCCAGGCTTTTTGCGCGTCGTACGCGTGATTGCATGTAATTGCATAGGTGAATGTTTTCACAGATTAAAAGTGCGTCATGGATCGTTGACATGTCTTCTGTGTTGCCTGTTAGCGATTAGCCCGTAAAGTCAAAATAATAATACATACTTAGACCCAATGTCCCAGTAGTTTAAGTTCTCCATATGATTAGTCTGTATATTTCTAACTATGTCTGCGCATCGCGTGTCAGTAGTACAGGTTGAAGTTACTGTATGTTGAATGATGACTAAGTTGACTGGCCTAGCTATGTATTGCACGTGGGACGGTGTTAAGGCATCCCAGTCTTGTTTGGATACCACATTGCAATCTGAAAATATAAATGTAAGTGTAAGTTTTTTCAATCTTTATTTATTATGGGATTTTTGTAATAGTGTATCATGCATGTGACAGTCCCATTGAGCAGAACTAACTACTAGCTTCAAATATTATAAATGAATTGATATTAATTAATTTCAAATTTTATCTCAAAAATAAAATAAAAAACTCAAAAAAATTATTTCCTCAAAGATTTCACTATTTGCTTTTTCTTCCAGTGACTTTCCAGGCCGCCAAATAACATACAGTTCTGCCAATAATTTTATTATTATTTGGTGTCTTCTAATAATCAATGTGCCCAGAAAATACGTTTTAATACAATAATTAATTAATATTTAAATGAAAATTATACTGTACAATATAAAACACATTACCTGCATCTGCTTGTCTCCATAATGCAACAAAAAGAAGGATAACAATCAAAAATATATTCATTTTCACGCACTCGTAAGTACTGGCGACTAGTATTTGTGAAGCTCAAATTAGAACTGACTCTTTATGGATCATAATAACAGTAACATAACCACGCACGCTCTCTGTTATTCCCCGTGGCGCAAAAAGAGATAAACTATAAAAGTGCAGAGGTCTGGCCTCGAAACTGATAATAGAATTATTGATGGTTCAGTATATAACTAACATAATTTTAAAAGCATAATGTTAAAAGCCTTTTTATTATTTGTTTTTTTTTACATAACCTATGACACTCAGCAATAATGTGGCTTTCTATTGGTGAAAGAATTTTTAAAATCGGTTTAGTAGATCCCGAGATTACCCCCTTACAATTTAACAAATACACAAACTTTACCTCTTTATAATATTAGTATAGATTTATTATATGATATTAAATAGGCTTGTTGCCGTAAAAAATGTAATTAGTCCGTCCTTTAGATTATTCAAAAATAAGGGCAACTCATTTTTTAATTTGTAAATTAGACAAAAAATGACAAAGATATGATATAGCCCATTAAAGTTACGTATGACGTCACGCCGTGTGGCATTTTTTTACACGGGGTGACGTCAAAGGCTAACTCCTTAATTTTTATGACTTGTATCTTTGTTATTTTTTGTTTAATCGAAAAAAGAAAAAATACGTGTCCAATATTTTTTTATAATCTAAAATACGGACTAAATATAATGTAATTATTTTGACCCTGGAAACAACCCTATTATTTGCATTTTTTTAGAATAGCTTATGTATATGGCCCAACTACCTCTGCTCAGAGTAAAAGAAAGAAAGAAAAAATGATTATTCGGAACACTTAAAACTAAACAACAACATTTTCAACTTAAAACTATTTGACCAAATTGTGTCCGAATTGGGTCTCCACTAATAAAAATAAATATATAGGGACAATTCATACAGATTGAGCAAGCCCCAAAGTAAGTTCGAAACTTGTGGTATGGGATACTAACTCATCGATATTATATTTTATAACAAATACATACATAGATAAACATCCAAGACCCGAGGTCAATCAGAAAAAGTTCGTTTTTCATCATGACCCGACCGAGGATCGAACCCGGGACCTCCTGGGTGGCGGTCTGGCGTGGTAACCATTACGCCACGGAGGTCGTCGAGAGTACTAATATATTAGTTATATTTATATACATAAAATATTATTATAATATACACATAATAATAAAATAAATATTAAGTAAGAGTACGTTCTGATCCCCTTCGATTGAAAGAAGGCCCGCGGTATTTGCAGTTCAAAATATATGGTGAACTCACAGTGTAGAGCGCCAGTTTTCAACGTACGATACATTTGGTAAAAATTATCATATATCTTGGAATTAATAGGTTAAGGTATGAAATTATTTTTATTCAGGAATTAGTTTATCAAAAAAAAAGATTACAGTATTAAATCCTTTAAACAATCATTTTTTTATATGATCACGGATCTCTAATTAATGTTAAATATTCGACCTTCCAAACTTATCATGGCACAGGGGCTTTCCATATTTTGGAACAATTTACATGAATCGTTTTAATATGATAATTTGCACGTAATGAAAAAACTGCATAATAGAATACAGAGTATCGATGTTAAGCATTAGCAGCATTTCGTTCGGTGAGTGAGAGATTCAGAAGCCCGTTTTCAATGAAGGTTCAGCGTATGGACTACTACCATGATTTTTTTTAAACTTCTAAACACAAGAGATTGGGCTGGGGGGGGGGGGGACCACCGTGCAAAACAAAAATTGACACTATAAATGTAAAATAATTCCGAAACGATGTTTTCAAGAGACTTATCTAACGATACCCAACAGAAAGGTGTCGGCGCGAAAAAAAAAATTACCACTTTACATGTAGGGGAGCCAGCCGTCCCTAAAAAAAACTTTTTTAAAAATTTTGTTCTACCACTTCGTTAGCATTGTTTATGCGTAGGTATACATACCAAATTGCAGCTTTCAGACAGACGGACATGGCGAAACTATAAGGGTTCCTTGTAGCTTGCTACGGAACCATTAAAAAAGCATATTCATTCATTTAATCAAAGCCTCGTTGTCTTAGATTAAAATAGCTACGTTTCTGCCAATACCCGGAAACGGGTATTTACTAAAAACCAGGATAATCCATCCAAAATGTAGGGGACATCCCGTACAAATATTCGAATAGCAGGTCCCATATCCGATTCAATGTAATGGACATTACTATTTCTGACTAGTACAGGATATTCGCACGAATGATTAATAATTTTGTCAAGAGTTTCCTGTAATTAATTATGTCGTTGTCGAGGAAAATTGATAAGAGAAATAAATATTTAATTAGTCCTATTTTTCTAGCTACGATTAAACATGTTATAATAAATAATTTGTACACAATTTACATAGCGCCACATGGTCCAGTTAAGCCTATCTGAGTAGTTCAGGTCTACCCTGAATAGTTGAGGAAGTATCGCAGCCCCACCATATGGCGGAAAAGGCAGCCAGTCAGGTTTAAGTCGTCTGTATGAGTACTTAACTTCAGGGTGGCCTGCTCCTACTAATTAGTAGGTTAAACGGGGGACTACTAATATTAATAAAGGCGAAAGTTATGTGTTTGTTTGTTATTTCATCACGCTCAAATGGCTGGGCCAATATTTACGATATTTGGTATGTAGGTAGCTGATACCTTGGATTAACACATAGGGTATTTTTTATCCCGAAAAGCACGCGATTCCCGTAGGATTTCATCAAAAGTCTGATAAAGATGGCGCTACTCTACATAAATATATACGCAAACGAAGTTGCGCGGGTTTCACTAGTACATACAAAATAAATGTTAAGTTAAATATGAAAATAAATTAACTTAAAAAAGCCTAAAATAAATTATATTCCATTGCGCGTTTTACGAACAATTATGTCAGTCACAGTCAAATAAATTTCTAATTGCGTGAAATGTTCAATAATTTGGACACAGACATAAATAACAGACAATTAACTATTTCAAATTAAATTTATTTACATATAAGTTGTGTTTTCTTAAAATATCTAAATGTAATTTTGTGTACCTTAGTAATTTTGAGGAGCCCGATGGCGTCGCTGTGTGTCTCACTCCAATCGAACACGCAAGTTAAGCAACGTCGACCTTACCCACTATCTGGAAGGGTTTAGTTTTCTCTTCGAGCCTATACCACGGTTTTAAAGAACGACGGTTTTACTCGCGGCTCGTTAGTTCTGATCGACTAGCGAGCAAAACAGTCGCGCCTGAATGGGAGAAATAACGTCTTGTTCCGAGTCTGAAGCTTTGTGTATATCGCCATCTCGTTTTTACATGACGAGCCGAGTAAAAAATATAGCACGGTGTTTAAAACCGCGGTTTTGCAGTGATACACCGGCGAGCTTTACCGCCGAGCCATAAAAAGGCGGTTTTACTAAGGCGGTTTTACTCGCTCGAGTTGGTGTCCGTCAGGCGGCGGCGCCGCGCTGCACGGCCTGGCTACCAAAATTTTGTACCATATTGTGAACAGATAAGTTCTATTTTTCGTTGTCAATTCAAAGTGTCGCGCAGCGCCGCGCCGCCGCCAATGTAGAGTGACCCTAACTCGTGTCAAAGTTAGTCAAATCACATCATTCACTTGAGAAACTTAATAGCTACTTTTAGAAAAGTCGGCGAAAAAATGTGATTTTGTAGAAATAAACTGTATTTTTTTATCAGAGCAGGTAATTTGTCTCTTGTAAGAAATTATTATGATTTTCCGCTTACCACCATTTTTTTAAATGTTCATAAAATATGTCGTATTATAAAACAAGATAGACTTCATCGAGTTGCAGGCGCGATTTTTAGTATCACACGAGGGTTTCATTCAATAAATAAATAAAATTATTTATTTTGATAGTAGATTTACATGAAATACTTTTGCTCGTCGTTGTTTTTTATTCTACTAGCATTTCCGACGTGAATGTGTTGACGTTGAGAAGTGCCGCAACAAACTCAAAAGTTATAATTTTTAAAGCCATTATATGATAGAAGCATTTACCACCACTTTAACAATGAAAATATAAAAAGAGTTAAATAAGGCTACTTATTTATCTATCTACGTAATACCTATAAATTAATAAAATAAGTTATATTATCTTTCGGCTTTAAATTGTCATTATTTTTTGTATCCCAAAAAGATCCCAAAATCTATAATACACGAGACATGTTGCCATTAATCTGACGTTCGCAGATTTTTTTCCTACCATTTTTATAAAGGCAAAAATGAGTAAATGTAATTATGTATTAATAATTTGTTCATGCTATATCGTAGCGTTTTAAACTCGGCATACACCTTTCCAGGCTGTTATCAATGGATGTTAAGCCAAGTCGGTGGCTTTCAGGTAGCTTGAAAACAGTGACCTCCGCCAATCCGCATTTGAGCAGCGTGGCAGAGTACGGTCTATTCCTATCTCTGTATACATATAATCTTTATTTCATTTCTCCTCAAAGTTTTCTTACTACACTATTACATTTTATTTATATCCAAAAACTTAAAACTATTGTAAACCAAACCCAATGAATATTTTTAATTATTAAATAGGTACCTACCGAGTGAAATAATTACTGGCATCCAAACTAGGCATAGCCTCTAACTTGGACGCCAGTTGCTTCCTACGACTAGTTTATAAAAATTATAAAAAAATGTTGATGGTGAGACTACAATATATGATATGATGTATGTACATCATAGCGTTACAACTGATATGCACAACTAGTTATATCCCGTTGGAAACATTACATGGCGGTGCTTATGCAGGGCTATGAGAAATCATACCAAACAAAACGCCGCGACCACAGCGAACGATGTAAAGGTTGTGACAGCCGTGATCACAGCCAAGGCGCAGCGACAAACCTTTCGCTTAGATAATCGCACTACAGCTTACAACCACAACGTTACCTATTATTTATTTTCTTTGTTGATGAAAATACTTTCCCAGACATTCTTCGTTGAATTTAGGTATTCAAGAGAGTTATTCCCAGTTCTTCAACAATTAAAACTTTCTAGTTGTTCAAGTTGTCGACAAATCAGGATCTCGACTAAAATTTATTTTTCTTGGAAAAGTAATTGTAGACTTTCTCGTCGACTTTCAGCTTTGAGAATTTTATAAAACGTTTTTCATATTTGAGAATTTTATGAAATAGGCTCGTACGAGGGACATAGGCTAAATTATAAAAAATGGGATCGTCGGCAAATGGGTATGTGAAGCTATGACAGGGCGCTTAGTTAATAAATTAATAAACCATTTGGAACGAGGCGTTTATTAGAAGATATTGAACATGAATCACATTATGCGATTTGTCACGAACCATTCACTGTAAATTCGTACGTTTTCAACGGGTCAATTATATTTTGGTCACTCTTCATTTAGCAACTGAAGTCTGACTTCATACTGAGACCTGTACCATATCCACCAGCCAAGTGCGTGGCGGGTCGCCGCTGACACTATCCAACAATAGTAGCACACCTGTAAAAATAATGAAATATGTTTAAAAAAGAAATAGTGAACGCATATTCATGTAATTTTATTGGTGAACACAGATTACTAAATGCACAGAGATTTTATATTACTAACATAATTACACTATGAAAATAATACGAATACAGTACTCGATAATGTTGTAAAATTGTAAATATTCAAAGTCTGTACCTACGCAATATAAAATTGAATAGTACTAATACGTTTTTCCTTTACTTTATTTTAATCTATGTATTTAGAAGAATGGTTTCGTTAGAATACCAGTACATTCATTCAAAAGAGTTCATATTATAAAGATACATTCTTTACAAGAATCAGAAATTGTCATGTTACTCCAGTCAAATTGTGTTTTTACTAGAAAAGTTTTGGGATAATTCTGTAGCTCACTGAAAGCCTTTTAATAAAAAGTGGGTTTTGCAGAGACCGCTGAACATTGTCAATTTTTAACTCGCATTTGAGACCGAACGGTTGGTCTGAAAAAAAACTAAGTAGTGATATTTGTAGAAAAATTTAAGTACTTTAATTTCAGTGAACAAACTATTTACTAAAATTCAATAGTTTTCGAGTTTTAGGCAAAAAACCTAGAAAAAGCATGCTTTTTTTTGCGATTTTTAAATGTTGCGTCACGAAATTTTGACCACCGTTGTCTGATTCGGATTCAGCACCTCAAAATACATATAGCATAAAAAAAACAGAATTACCTCAAAACTTTCCCACTAGAGGCCCTTTAGAGTACAATTTGACTGAATTATGTACTCAAATTTCGTTACTAGAAAGTGCAACCACGCTGCTGCCTCTCCCACAATATCCTTATTATGTGAGTAGGCTCGGGGCTGGCTGGGCTACCCTTATGCCGCTGTATATCTATACACCGGTATCGGGGGAGCACAGACCGCCAGGCAGTTCTTCTCATGCAACCGAGCGGGTGGGCAGGTTGCGGATAGCCCATCTCCGGCTGTGGGGCCGACCAACTTTAGGTCGACGCCACAGCGGGAGTGTCCCGTACGGGATCCCGGACAAGAGAAGTGCCCGAAGGCCAAATCCAAGCCCTAGGGTAACCCATACCTTATCCCTGTGTTCCAACGAGGAGGGGTAACCTCGTCCATCAAAAAAGCCCACCACCCCCAAAAAAATGAAGCATTTGGAAAAAAATAATCCCCAGGTGGGTCCCGGCCAAGCCGGGGAATCCCATGCCGACTCGTCGGTCAGTTCCCAACGTAATCTGGGGGGGAACACCCACATGCTTTTAAGTGCTGCACCTTCTGTGCGGCAGGCTGCTTTAGCGCCAACGACACTGGCTGCGACTCACGCGCCACCAAACACAACAACGGCTGCGACCCACGCGCCATCCGACACAACGGCTGCGACGAACGCGCCAAGCACCACACACGACAAACCCTCCACGAGCGCCTGGCAACAGAGCATCGTCAGGAACAGTGTCACTAACAACCCGGACAACGAGAAAAATAACGCCCGACCAACAAGCATCGGAGACGAGCTACGCGCGCTGGCGCTCCAGCGCGTAAAGATCGACGCGAGGCTGAAGGACGCGGATACCGACCATGGAAATGCGGAGAGGGATGGCGACTCTGGTTCCATCAAAATCTCGGCTGATGAAGTACGCTTGCTTCACCAGAAGCGCGGAAAAATTATAGCCAGAGAAAGAGAACTCAGCAGCCGCTTGCGTAAAACCCGCGAAGGCGAAAGCCAGCGCGAAGCGCAAGCGGTTGCTGACAAGGGAGTACGCGACCAGCAGCGAGTACGCGAAGGGAGTACCCAGCGCGAAAAGCAGCCGGACGCGGAAACACGTGGGCCAAGACAAGTACGCGAAGGGGACACCCAGCGCGAAACGTCAAGACCCACGACAGGACCAACCTCGACCGACATCCTAAACCGCGCCGTCACTCAAAACCGACCCAGGCAAAGGAAAAGGGGCAAGCGGGCTGGAGCCTCGCACAAGGCGGTCTTGGCTGCCAACACCTTGCCAAGCACCTCAGAACCGCAACCAGGGTCAAGCGGCCAGGGAGCGGTGAAAAGAATGCGCCCAGACGACACGATCCCGCCGAGCACACCTCAGGGAGACCCCAAGCGTGCGAAACTTCAATCTGCCCAAGGGGAGCGGAAAACCTACGCGCGGGCCACAGCGGATATTCCGGCGCGGCTGGCCGTAGCAATCTGCTTCTCCCCCCCAGCCAGAGATATGACTACTGACGAAGCAGAACAGATTAAAATAAAACTGGAAGACCTCGTCATGGACACCGACCCCACTACACCACTCCCAGCCTTCCGCGGATATCCGCGGATAGCGGACGGCACCGTGCAGATGTGGTGTGAGGACGAGAACGCCCTGACCTGGCTCACACAGAACGTGCCGAAAATAACTCTACCGGACACTGACATGACGCTGACAGTCCTGAAGCAGTCCGATGTACCGACCCGTGTCCGAGCTGCGCTCTTCGTACCCCGGTACAACGGGGACATAGCGCGACACCAGAGTGTTCTGAAGCGCCAGAACACCTGGTACGACATAGGGAGGTGGTCCCTATATAGGGCGACATCGGTTGGCGGAGAAAACCCTGGGACTTATCTGACCCTGGGCATCCCACCAGATGAGGTTGAGAAAGTTCTGGCGCGGGAGCGACGAGTATCGTACCTACTTGGGTCGATATACGTACGGCTCCTCGCCAGAACCCAAGCACCGGAAACCCAGACTGAAGGCCCCGACACAGCTCCCACACATACGGCACAGACAGATGACATGACGCACCTCGAGGAGGAAATGGCCAAAGCGGCGATGGCTGACGCGGAATCCCTTCCGCCCGTATCACCCGGGTGGACTGACCAGCTGCTCGCCTCGTCGCCGAACGACGATCGGCACGGGATGGAGATGGCCGGGGGACTATCTGATGGATCAGTCTCCTCCTAACTCCACCCTGCCACCGTCGTCACCCACGCCAAACCTCGAGATCATCCAAACAAACCTCCAGCATAGCCAGTGCGCCACGGCTAGTTTGCGCAGGACCCTGGAGATGAGACCCCGAACCATTGCACTGATCCAAGAGCCGTGGATCAGAAACAAAAAGATATGCGGCCTCGGTAATATAGGAGGTAAGCTAATTCTTGACACCCATAATACAGACAAGCCACGCACCTGTGCGTATATACCCCATGATATACCGACCACAACACTCACCCAATTCTGTTCCAGAGATCTGACTGCAGTCAGGCTCCAGACCAGCGGGAACGCACCAGACATCGTACTAGCCTCGGTATATATGCCAGGCGACGATAAAAACTGCCCACCGAAGGAGATGACGGACCTGGTGCTCTACTGCGAGAGGGCAAACCTGGACCTCATCATCTGCACCGACGCGAACGCCCACCACCCGCTCTGGGGCAGCGAAAAACCAAATCACAGAGGAGAGGTATTATGCACATATTTATTTTCCACTAACCTTAACATTATAAACCGAGGTTCGGAACCCACTTGGGTCACGAGCCGAGGACAAACAGTAATTGACCTAACGCTAGCCACGGGGAAAGCGACAGACCTAATTACAAACTGGCGCGTAACCGATGAAGCTTCTTGCTCAGACCATAGAAGAATCCGCTTTACACTACTAGCAAATACAAAAAAATCTACACCAAGACGAAACCCGCGTCGCACACACATACCCGGGTACAAAAGCCTTCTAGCACAACTATTAGGCAACCATCTAACACCCACAACTCTAACAGACCTCACACAACTTGAGAACACTGTAACCAAACTCTCGGAATACATAACTGAAGCGTATCATGCGTGCTGCAAACTGAAAGTTCCAAATACAAAAGGGAAAGGCTCCCCCTGGTGGAACTCTGAACTTAGCAAACTTAGACATGAATTACGCAAACAATTTAACAGAGCAAAGAACTCAAGACTGACAGAAGATTGGGAGCTATACAAGGAGACACAATACACTTTCAAAAAACAGATTAGAATTGCCAGGAGAGCTGCCTGGCGACAGTTCTGTGAAAACATTGAATCTCACAATGAAGCGGCCCGAGTAAGGAAGATCTTATCAACTGATAAGGATCGCACCCTTGGTACGCTGAAAAAACCGGACAACACATACACGCAAACAGACCAAGAAATTAGCAAGGTCCTTCTGGAAACGCACTTCCCAGACTGTCACCTCTCCGAGGACAAATCCTGGACCGAAGAAACTAAATGGACGCCTACCAACCAAGACTGGTCGAGAGCCAGCACCATAGTCACGGAAGACCGCATAAAATGGGCAATTAAAACCTTCCAATCATATAAATCTGCAGGCCTGGACGGTATCATCCCAGCACTGCTACAATGGGGAATAGACCCCATAACACCATGGCTGGTGGCGATATACAGGTCATGCATAGCACACAGATATGTACCACGGGCGTGGCGTGAAGTAAAAGTAATCTTCATTCCTAAACCCGGTAAATCAGACTACACACAACCGAAATCCTACAGACCTATAAGCCTAACATCATTTCTACTGAAGACACTAGAGAGACTATGTGACCGTTACATTCGAGACGGACCTCTCCGACAAAACCCTCTACACAAACAACAACACGCCTACTCCACAGGTAAATCAACAGAATCTGCACTTCACAGCGTAGTGTCAAAAATCGAATGCGCAGTAGACCACAAGTCATCCTCATTGACTGCCTTCATCGACATTGAAGGCGCTTTCGACAAAACTCTATTTCATAGTATTAACACTGCCCTCAAGAAACACGGCGTAAACTCGACCCTACGCTGTTGGATCACCAACATGCTTAAGTTGAGAGCCGTACAGGTCACAGTGAATGACACCACAAGAGCCATTGTGGCGAAGGGCTGCCCCCAAGGAGGCGTTCTCTCGCCACTTTTATGGAACCTGGTGGTAGATAGCCTAATAAAACGTCTAAATGACAAGGGCTATTTCACCGTAGGGTACGCGGACGACATAACAATAATAATAAACGGCAACCATGAAAACACACTATGCAACCTCATGCGCCAAGCCTTGAAAATAGTAGAGGACTGGTGCAAGGAATACCAATTAGCAGTAAATCCCACGAAAACAGAACTGATTCTCTTCACAAAGAAAAGGAAGGTGGCACCGTTACAACTACCACACTTCTTTGACACAACCCTAAGCCTTTCAACGGCAACCAAGTATCTGGGCATTTTCTTGGATAAGCAGCTGAATTGGGCAAAACACACTGACTACATCACCACAAAAGCCAGTATATCCATGTGGCAATGCAAACAGCTACTAGGCAGAAACTGGGGTATCAGTCCAAAGATTACCCACTGGCTATACACCGCAATTATTAGACCAATCATCACCTACGGCTCTCTAGTATGGTGGCCCAGGACCGACTTGAGCACAGCCCAAAAAGACCTAGAAAAACTGCAACGTTTGGCCTGCGTAGCAATCACGAGCAGCATGAGAACAGCACCCACTGCTTCTCTACAGGCGATGCTGGGACTGCCACCCCTGCACTTAATCGTGCGAGAGGAAGCAACACTAGCAGCCTTTAGACTTAGCATAGCGGGCACTCTAGGCAAAGATTTCCGAATCAAACACATACGAATAAAAGAGGATGCCATCAAACAGCAACCAATGATGTCATCACCCACTGACAAAATTCCAAAGACACACCGATTCTCAAAACACTACAAAGTACAACTAACCGAAGAACCGAACGACTATTCAGGCCCAAAAGAGCTCAGAATCTACACTGACGGATCAAAGACTGACTCTGGGACTGGAGTCGGAGTCTACTCAGATGAACTGAACATAAAAATATCAAAACCCCTTGGAATGTTCAACACTGTCTATCAAGCGGAATGTGTAGGCATTATCCAAGCAGCATATGCTCTTGAAGCCAGGAAAGTCACGGGAACTCATATCCGCATACTCTCCGATAGCGCTTCAGTACTCCAATCTCTGAACAAAAACTGTTTTGACTCAGGATTAATACTAGAATGTCACAATGCACTCGAGCGCGTTGCGGTGACGAATCGCAATGTGCTAACACTTCAATGGATAAAAGGACATAGTGGCTCACTAGGTAACGATGCAGCTGACGAACTGGCCAGGAGGGGATCTGACACGACAGTTTTCGGACCCGAGCCCATCATGCCAGTCCCATTCAATCAGCTACGCAGATAGTTACAAAACATCACATACACACAAGCTGAGAGATGGTGGACTACGGCACCAGGCTGCAGGCAATCCAAGGAGGCAATGCCATCCCTGGACAACAAGCTGCCCAAGCGCCTATTGCGCCTGGACAGGAAAAGCCTGCGCCTGGTAACAGGAACCATCACAGGACACTGCTCACTGAACAAACACTTTCACACAATAGGTATCACGGACAGTCCTCTGTGCAGAGCATGCATGGAGACTGAAGAAACGGTGGCGCACGTGCTCTTTGAGTGCACAGGCGTCGCCCAAATTCGGAAAGAGACACTTGGGTCACCAATGTCTCTTGCGGACACACTGAGCAGTTTGGGAGGACTAATTCGCTTCTGGAGGGAGGTGGGCTGGATGGAATAACAGCCCCACGGCATCACGTACAATGGTCCAGAACAGGACTAAGTGCGGAAACCACACCCACTAGAGGGTTTATGATGATGATGATGATGATGATGTGAGTACGCATATTATGTGAGTGTTACTTCCCGGGTCGAGCTAGCCTATTTCATATCGTAAATGTTTTCGTGCTCCACACTATTATAGGTTCATTTTTATAATATCCTCTAAGAAATGAGTTAATGCGTGTCTTTGTGCCCGTAAAAGCCCAAATGGTTACAAGTAATCCAATATTTTGGACTATGAAGCTGCTTATTCAATCGTCAAGGGTTTTCGAACTTTCGCTTATTCGAATTATCGAGTGTAAATAAATATTATTGTCTCGATTCATGTTCACTTATCTTAATACATTTGGACAATGGTTAGGGTTGAATTCATTTTGATCGATCACTATTCAAGATTAGGGGCAATGTATTGTATTTGTTTATTTCTTCACTAGCTTTATTTGTTGATTCACTCAAAATCAATAATTCATCAATTTTCAATTTTAAATATGTTCGTGCCATAAATTTGTTTTAAAATTTGTATGAAATACCTAGCATATCTTTCATATTTTTATTATCTGTATTTTTCTAATACATTCAAAATAAAATCATTTATAAAGAGAGTTCACTGGCAAGTTTCAGTAAAGACTATAAATAAGCTACTCGAAACTACCATTATATCACTTTGTTATCTATCTGTCCGTCTTTCCGTCAAACTGCGTTTTTTCTAATTTTATTTCGTTACAGAAGGCGAGTCCTTTAAAGGTAAAACAAAACATAAATTTAACTTACTAGAGTCATACACGCCAGTACGAAGGTGGATGCCAGAGGCCAAGGAGTAACCTGGTTATCCTGAGTCATGAGACCCGCCAGCGTCCTGCCTGACAGCCAAGCTGCTAGCACCGCCAGAGGGGACATCAGCATTATGCCTAGACTGTCTACCATTAACTGAAAAGAAGTGGGAAAAAAAAATATGTTTTTTTTTTACGAAATTACATTACATTACATTACATTTAAAACATTGTTTTTTCTTAATAAAATATTAGGAGGCAGCAAATTGAAACCTATATAGTATGACCTAAAATAGTTCGATCATGTAAAATTAGTTTACTAATTTAAGGCCGCGTTTACACTTGAAAAAAGAGCGTACTTGCATAAGGCCTCATTTAGACTATGCCAGTTTCTTGCACATTCAAGAGCAACAATTGCATGCCATCTAGTGGGAGCAATAATTTGTCCTTCAAAAATTGTAAGCAACTTTTGTTTATACGATGCATGTCAAATTGTTGCTTTGATATTATTGTATGCCACAGGCAATAAACTGGCATGGTCTAAATGAGCCTTAACGCTCGCGACAGCTTGCCAGATAGCACCTGCGAGGTGTCGAGCAAACCATGTCTAAACGCGTCTAAGCGTTTTTGTACGACACAACACCCCTACAATGACCGCTTAAAACAAAACAATAACGGCTGAGTAAAGGAGACAACGCAATACAAGATATAAGGCACCGTCTCGTTTACACAATCGTTAAAGGATAGTTATAAAAGGTCGTAGTACGGCCCCAGTTCTCGCATAAAATATTATTACTCATGCAAGACTAACGCGTGTTCTTCCGGGAAAACTTGCGGGTGTAAACGAGCCCCTAAACTATTTACACCCGCCCCTAAACTATTCTTTTAAAGTACGGGACAAGCCTACCACACTTTCCCACCACTGTGTCTCCTGTGCAGCCAGGATCAACAACGGCGACCTCAGATAGACATTATGCAATGAAGCTTATTGACGTCCCGGGGAATAAACTACAGCTGTCTTGGAACTCACAACGAATTTAATCAGAAAGAAGATAGTCGGAGTAGGAAGTATTGAAAGGACTTCCCTCCTTAACAACTACGTGAGAAACAGCAATTTGACATCTTTTAAAGTAACGGCGAGTACAATAATTTACAATTAAAATGTCAATCAGGCATCCAAAATAATTTTTATATGAGTTTAAATGTTAAAAAATATAAAAACAGTTTACAAAATAAAAGCGCAAAAAATAATACTTTCGCTACATTTAACAAAAAGGAATGAAGTAAGTTTTGGAACAAATTATTTTTTTTATTTATGTCTAATTAAACCGAAAGATAATAATGTGTTTTATGACCTAAAGTTTAACAATTAAAAGTTAATTTTACCATAAAACTTAATAACAGTTCAGAGGTTGACAAACTGTGAAGTGTACGCAGGTTGCAATGGAAAATAAAACTCTTGTAAAGTGATAATATCTCATGGAAAGTTATCATTACTTACATAAATTTTACGAAAGCAACTTACAAGTGTATAAGCGGCCTAACATGAAAGAACCCATCATCTATCGTAAATAATTGTTTTCTTATTTATATACCAACACTGTCCGTTTATCAATATTAGACATTTATTTCTATTAATAGAATGTCTGTTTCCAATCACACAATACTGATTAGAAATATCATCTCTCTATTAATTTCCGATTTAAGAGCATCACGAACGACGGAGATACTATAATATGTTGAGTTTTCAAACGATAGCTTTAAAAAATATGGATTATGTCTCGAATGAAAGGACTTTGTAAAAGAAGATAAGATCTGTTTCTATCATAAAAACCTCAGAACACAGAAAGAAGAGAAATGTAATAAGACAGTTTTTGTACCGGAACCGATGTCGCCACTTACACACACAGTTACATTTTAACACATTCATAGAATAATCTCCGACAGTCACACTCACACAAATCGTAAGCCCGTGATTTGCAGTTCGATTACGAACACAAATGTAAGAAGTGTATTATAGTGACGGGCACCTAATGAAAAAGGGCGACAAGCATTATCGATAACTACCTCTCGATATTTTACAATAACAATTTATTACGGACTACAACTATGAACTATAATACCTATTTAATTTTAAATAATTAAAAAAGAAAAAAAAATTACCAAAGTTTTTAGTTTTTATTTATTTTATTTTTGGAAAATAGTAATTTTTATACAACCAATTAAAAGAAAGAACTTTAAAAAAATTAGTACATTATAACAAGCGATTTTTTTAAAACTAATCAACTGAGTTTTTACGTGAGCTACTTTCCCCTTGAGTTTGATCCAATACTTATGGGACTAGGACACCCTGTACAAGGAATGCACTGTAGTAAAAGTTTCAAATTATTATACTTTCAAAAATTAGAAATACAAAATTATCGATACTAAAATATTCTACTTTTGGCAGCACTACATGGCTTGTGCGACGGCCATTATCACTTTGACAGATCGCGGAAGCTACAAGCGGCGGTACCACGATATTTTCACAACATTGTAATTATCGTTACGTTTGCATTCCATTGTACGTGCATACCGCAAAACATTGAAAAACGCGTATCCAAAACAAGCAATGGACAATATTTTTAACGGAAGTATCGACTATGCCGTATATTGTTTAATGATTTCTATGCCTCAAAAATATTTCGTTAATTTGTCATTTATATAGAAAAATATTAAATAAATGACTTACCTATGATAAGTAACACCACTATTACTTGAATTTACCGTATCACTGCGATTTTTGCACGTAATTAAAGCACAAGTCGGCATTTTTGTTGACATTCACGGACGTGTGTTCGCGGAAGCGTTGTTTTGTGAATGACTTAGAACAATCAAGTTCCTGCACATTTGTGCAGAAAATGGCGTCATGTGCCCCGCCCACAAACCATATCTCTTGTATTGTGATATCTGTGATAAAAACCTCAGAACGTGATATCTGTGATAAAAACCTTTCTACTTTCAGCACTGGTGACTAATTAGTAATGTCTTTCTTTATGTTTTCGTTGTATTTTTAATGTAAATTTGTTTTATTTACGCTATCGTCTGAAGATATTCTTATTATTTTTGACATTCAATGGAATCAAAGAATATGGAAATAAAGTAGGTCACTGTTTACTAATATATTCATTCGTGTCACATCGAATCTTTGGAGGCTGTATTTAGGGATCCGTACTCTTATATTTTGTAGAATAAAGATTAGATTTAATTTATAGGAAGGATAAATCAGGAAGCAATAGTACAAAATAATCATTGAGATTCGCAATTTGGAGGGACAAGCTCAACGTAATAGCTGTTGATGCTCAATGAAGTAAATAAATGGTCATTTTTTATTTACATTTTCCTCGACAAACGTTTATTCAGTCTGCTAATAAAACAATACTATAATAAAATATAGGAACACTAACCTGTTTCGTATTTTGACTCAGTATCCACATAACTAATGCTCTTGGTACGCCATATCTATGAACACGACGCGTAATGTAACGTGTGCCGCATAGTTCACACCTTGACTTGCCAGATTCTGTCAGCCAGCGCTCCAAACATTTCACATGTACTCTTCCTACAGTACCTCGGCATGAGCAAGCTGATATCAACTGACCCAGTTCTGAAGATAATACTTCACCACCGTGACATATACGACACATGTCATCTAAAGAATGTTCACTTGATCTCGTCTCCTCTGGCTCTGGTACTATGGTTTCAGTAACAGTCACCTCCATAATTTGTTGTTCCTCAATCCAGTCTATTGGCACAGTTCCAATTGTTCTGTTGAAAGGTTTAACTTCTGCAGGCGTGTCAGTATCTAAGATTGCCATCCGGCGTTTGGGACTTCTGACCTTAACCCGATGCTGTCGATGTTTTTCAGTTCTCAAAGACATTCCATCTCTATGAATTTGTCGTGCAAATCTTGGCGTAGGAATCAGAGAATCGGTGATAGATTTTATCGTTTCTTCTGAATTTTGTTGAGATATACCATCGGTGGCACTTAAGATATTAAAAAGATCTATATTACTAGAACTTGCAGTTACATCTTTGTCTACGACAACAGATTCATTATCTAAATTTTGTTCTACAATGGATGAAGTATTTGATGCAACAGCGGGTGCTACCGTTGCAACGCTTTCCTTTTCAGCTACGATTTCTAATGAGTTATGAGCATTAATGGTGACGCTGGGGAAAGGTTTCTTTTTTAGTTTACATTTCATCGTTCGATTTTGAGTAGTGTTTTCTAGATTAGTTTCTTTATGACTGAAAAGAGACAACATAACATTCAAACAATATTGAGGTTGCAGTTGTAATATGAATTATAATAAAAACACATATAACCACATCTGGTCTCCGGTTATGCAAGACTTATGTTGCGCAATGATATTCGATTTTCTGGCTGATTTATGTGGGATTAAAATGTATGCGTGACTGGGCTCGAATATTTTTTTCTAATTTATTATAACGATCATTTTAACAATCCATGGACCTCTGGGAAAATATATTTTGTGGTATCCAATTTGTCAAGAATTACGAGAAAACGTGCACGGATGTGAAACGAAACGGACAAACATCAAATGGAATACTCATTTAGATCTGAATGTTACAAATCTGTATTCAATATTGTAAGTAAATTGCTATACCACTCCAACACGTGATAAAAATATTAGATTCAGAATTGGTTTACATGTTAAGTTAAAAACCTGGTTCTATTTATACAGCTATGTCAATATTAACCATGGAATGAAAAAAAATATTTGGACGGAATCGATCAAGAAGACTGAAGAACTGATAGACTAAGGCGACTCTCTGACCCAGATGCGTTCTGGTCCTTAAACTTCCTTGTAGCGCGCAACACTATGATAGTACTTTGTGTTTAAAGAATTTATTAACTCATAAAGAACATTACATTCACTTATAATGAGTCTTAGTACTAAATACAGAATATAACTAAATACAATGCGCTCAAAAGGAAAAATAATAATGAAAACAAAATAAACAAATACAAAAACAGTGCAGTATCCCAATCCGAATGGTGCTAAACAATGCTATTCCGAACAAATTCCTTTAGTTTAAATTTAAACATAGTCAAGGACTTACACTCTTTGATTTGCTTTGGTAAGTTATTATACATCTGCGCCCCTTCGTACATTATGTCTCTCTTACCGTATCCAGTTCTAGGTTTAGTTAATATTATTTTGTTGTTGTTTCTTAATTGATGCTTAAATTTCCTTTTGGTAAAAGTGATTTGAGAACGTACTTTCTGGGCAAGTATTTTTTCGACTAAAATACAGGTTTTGTATGTATACAGTTGATTTAGATTGAGTAATTTAACTTTTTTATATAGTGTATTACTGCTCATGTAGTAGGCTAACTTAACTTTCCACCAGGAAACCCGCTTGTTTGACTACCGAATTCATAAAAAATAGTTCGGAATAGATAGAACGTTCATGGCTGAAATGCTCTTTTGCCAACCCATTCATTTAAAAAAAAACATTATAGTGAGTTCGTGGTTCCTCATGAATTAAGATTCATACAATAGCAGCCTGTCAAAATCCATATTGTTAGCAATATTTATGGGATTACGACCTGCTGTCGGTTGGTGTTAAACGAATTATCTGCTCCCGGAGTCACATATAATTATTCTGTTTTCATGTGATAGTAAGGAGAAATGTTTACCTGTTTATCAATTCACTTTGTAATTTAGAGGGATCGCGAGTACCGTTGGTATTTTGTACAGAAAATCTCCTACGCCTCGTGTTTGGCATTTTCACAATGATTTTTTCAGTTTTCCAACATTTATAATTTAATATTATTATTGTCAAGAAATAGGTGACATTTTGATAAAAACTAAAATTTTTATTAACCATAAATAAAATGTTCAGAAGTTGTGAAAAGAGGTTGAAACCATTTTATTTTTTATAAAGCACGTTTTTCAATTAATATTAAGTTTGGAGGATTCTGCGTTATTTTTAGAGGTAGTAAAAAGATCGTACCTACTCGTTTCTGGTTTTGTCATTTTAATTATTTTACCTTTACTCTTTTGAACCTTGTTTGGTGTCACTTCAAATATCTCCTATATCGGAAATCGAATCCGAGACTGGCTGGCTATCACTACCGAAATAGATATTCATTAATATTTGCCTTTTCCATGGAGTATTTTCAAAATAATATACCTACATATAACTTAAAATACAAATAACTTTAAAAGTTTTATTGTAATTGACCCTGAGAAATAATTTGTATTTTTCAAATACTATTAAGGGGAGGTATGTCCTGGCCGTGCGCAAGGAACGTGTTTATAGTAAATAATTAGACATAATAATTTAAAAACTTATTTTATCAAATCAAATTCTACGACTTTCTCTAGAAAAAGTTTGTAGCTTCATGTTAGTACAAAAATTAAATGTAAAATAAAATAGTTTTGTCATAATATTGAAAAAACATTTAAAAAGGGTCAACTTTGTTTTTTTTTATCGAGTTATGTAACTAAATGCGACTATCACTAGACTTAGACCCTTGACTACTATATATCTTTTTTTCAGTATATAAAACACTATTTTCTATGTGTCAGATGGTTTTAAATAACGCGTAATACGGCCTCTGCAGTACTACCAGGAGCAGGAATGTGTTTTGTTCAGCGAGTAAGGGATCCTGAAGTCCAACTCCCTTCCTAATGATGACAAAAAAGGAATAAGAATTTAACGCATCGCACCTTTTCGTGTAGCCTTATTACGTATTCAAGCTCATACTGCCTCAAGTATTATTATTCGTGTGGGTAAATCTAAATAGCACTTACTCTTTTATTTTGTGCGCTGATATACGAAATAAAATGAATAAATTGGATACATTTTCCTTGGTCTTGGAGGGTTTTCGCGATTGTAAAATTACGAATGCATAACTCGCACCAACGAGTCCTGTGATGACACACCGTGCAAGTATACGTGTCAAGAGTTTGTTCAAGTAAACAACGTCGTCGCGGAAGACCAAAAAGATGGCGTGGATGAACTCGACCCTTATTTGGAGGATTGGCTGGAAAATAGAAAGAAAATTAAAAAAGTTGGGGGGCAGGCCTTTGCCCTGTAGTACAAATGGCTGTTAAAAAAATCTAATCTAATTTTAGTGCAAGGTTAGGTTGCCATTTCTGGTTGCCAATTCATGCTATGTCGGCAACGGTCGTTCTGCTACGGATCTCCTTCACTCCTGATTCGATCTTGTTGAGGAACTAAAGTTACTAAATTTTTTTAAATTCATACAGTAGACAAACAAGCAAGCGGGCCACGTGATGGAAAGCGGTCACCGCCGCCTATGGACATCAGTAACACCAGGGGCGCTACCAATGCGTTGTCCACCAAAGAGGTTGGAGGAAAGTAAGGAGGAAGGGAAGGGAAAGAAGGGATAGGGAAGGAATAGGGCTACCGGATCTCTCACTCACCGAACGAAACGCATTGCTGCTTCACGTCGATATTCTGTGAGAGGGTGGTACTTCCCCGGTCGAGCTAGTCCATTTCATAATAATTACTCTAGCCTCCACCACTCCAAAAATAACGCTGCTGGTTTGTCTGTCTAGTGATGTGATTTATATTGCTTGTAGTTGAGTCAAGTGAATTCATTTTTTTTCTAATTCTCTAAACATTTTTTCTCTTCTCGTTTCAAAATGTAGATTTTTTTAAAAATATTAAATTCAGTGTCTGCTGAAATGAAAGACAAATTTTATAGTACACAGTAGACTCGTTTACGACTTGGATATACGTATAAATTTGTACCCTCTGTAATAATATCGAAAATTTTTGCTCAGTCACTTATTGGTATGATATAATAGAAAGTGCCATTTATACAATAAACGCCGGAAACCTTTTAACACTTTTCAAGTAATGAGAAATATTTTCTAATAAAAATTCAAAGTACTTGAACAATGCTTCTTCATTGTTCAAAGGCTTTGTGTAATGCCTGATTTCTTGTTTCAGTAGTATAAAACTCTGAACAGACACGAATCTTATTGCAAGTTTTTCCTTGTCCGACCTAGAATTTTTTTACGCTTTGTTTGACCCTGGAATAGGAAAAGGGATAAACTTAGGTATGCCTATATTTTACTCAAAGATATAAATAACGTATTTTGAATGTATTAACATCATATTATGATAACATCAACTT
The DNA here is from genome assembly GCA_905163395.2 of Endotricha flammealis. NCBI lineage: Eukaryota > Metazoa > Arthropoda > Insecta > Lepidoptera > Pyralidae > Endotricha > Endotricha flammealis. The sequence continues at coordinate 3,796,324 of LR990859.1, read as the reverse complement.
TATTCAAAACTTTATTTGCCATTAAAAAAAAGAAAAAGTCGAAATATACATGTCAAACTATCAGTTTTTTGATGAATAAGCTATTCGGAAGTAATGACACTGACCATATGTATGTATGATTGTACAATGTACATAATTATCAATAAAAGTTATACCATTTTTCTTTTTCATAAAATCTGTTACATTAAAATTCGTGTTAAGTTTTCCGTTAAGTTAAGTTTTTTGGTGGTTTACTTAATATTCTATAATAACATTGGACGGTAGCTTTTAAAGCTTCCTAAAATTAAAAGCACGAATCGCTATAATGTTTTTATTTCATAATTTTTTTATGATGAAAAATAACCGCTTTCTCGTTACAATACCTACAAAAAGTTTGACAAACAAAATTAATATTAAACCGAAACGTGAAAGTACTGAAATATGACTTAAATATATTGCAGTGAAAATTATGAAAAATATTTTTAATGGGGTATGTAAATTGAGTGGTGGTAGAGCATTTATTAAATGGGCTATCTCGAAAAAGTACCAGTATTTCACATAATATAGTGAGTGACACAGAAAAGAGATTCTTTCAGTGAGTGAGAGATTCAAAAGCTCTTATTTCATCCTGTTAAATATTATCTCCTAATCCAGTATTATCTTAGGAACGCCAAGGTGTCCCTTTGTTCCATGGGTAGCGTTGATCACTTACCATCAGGTGCTATATAATATATAACGGGATGATACCTCGGACGGAACCTGAGTATAATATACTCAGGTTCCGTCCGAGATACCTTAATGTATAAAACGTATGCAGATACCTTAATGTATAAAACATATTCCGGCACGCAGTTCCATTCCGGGTTGATGCGAGTCAATGTTTCAAAACCTAAACGATTGGCTTAACAACTCTATCAACAACAGTCATCCGAAATATGTAGGTACTACCCGTTCCCTTCAAGTTTGCCGTTACCTCGCGCCGCGCACACCCCACCGGCTCAAGGCAGATCCCGATTTGCTAAGCAACTGCGGATCTGCCTTGAGGTGCGGTGCGGTAGGGTGCGCGCGGCGCGAGGTAACGGCAAACTTGAGGCAAACGGGTAGTAGATTAGACACATACAAATATGGTTAAATGGTCGTCGCTGCTTAACTTCAGATTGACACGCGCAAAAGCACCAGCGAGCTTCTTCTACACCACAATCAAATAAATTGTACTACAGATTCTGTAGTACAATTAGATTTTTAATTATACACGTTTACTTATAAGTAATTAAAAATCAAACATTTATAAAGAGGCTTGGAACTTTCTCTGTCATATACAGGCTGTGTAATTAAAATTAAATTAAAGTAAAAAACTTTATGGTCTACCAGAATTTTAGAAATAAGCGTGAATCTTGATGACGTCTTCGAATACATACTGGTAAGGAAAGCGAAAAAGGTATTTAATAACTAGCGTTTACGTGTATCTCGCTTTCCCGTAATTTCGGAAAATTCTATACATATAAACCTTCTTGAATCACTATTTAGTTAAAAAATTGCATCAAAATTCGTTGCGTAACTTTTAAGATGTAAGTATATAATATATAGGATATATACAGACAGATAGCGGACTTCATTTTATACTAAGTAAAGATAATGATGTTCATAGGTGGTGGTAACCACTATTTATCAGGGGCCCGATTCTACTAACACAAATGCACCAATGGACTCTCAATGGTGTCTCAATCGTGTCTCAAAAGAATGCCGATAGTGTATCAGTGGAATAGTTTTTGACATTTGTTGTGGACTTAAACAATAAGTTAAACATTATGTTATTGTTTAAGTCCATAACAAATCAAATGTATCAGTGGAATAGTTTTTGACATTTGTTATGGACTTAAACAATAAGTTAAACATTATGTGCCAGGTACCAGGTGGTCTGCTTGCTTGTTCATCTGCCGTATGACTCCATCTGCCGTGAAAGACTTATGACGTTGAGATGTTAAATTGAGATATTTTCAAAACGTTTATCCAGAGAGTAGGTTTTCTGACAAACACTTTCTCTTGTCAAAGATTACATTACAGGAATAAATTATTTATGTAATTAATCTACTCTATAAACTACTACCATTTCGGAATGAAAAGCAAAATGACCACTGGTTAAAGAAATGGCGAAAGAAAACCTCATCATCGTCATTTTGCTTTTTTGTCATATAACAATACATTTCATAATAAATAAAATACAGATCCAAATACATACAGAAATTAAGTACTAAACGCGGGATGTCGATCCAAATAGCGCTATGGTCTGTGTTGACTAGGTACTGTGTAATGGGTTCGGGGTCACGGAAGTATCTTAGTTCCCGTGGCCCCGCCCATCTAGGCGGATGAGGTGGCAGTCAGTCAGGTTTTTAGTCGGTATACCCAAGTGGCAATTAGGGGGAGCCCGACAGACCCCCGTCGCTTCCCCAGCGGCGGGACATGCAGTAATGCATTTTCCTTAAACAAAAAAAAAAAAAAAAAGGTAGTGTGTAATGGGTAGATGTTGATGAAACTAACAGACTTTTACAATTTACGAGTATGTTAAGTAAAAGAGCCGCCCTAATCCAGCTTTTTTCATGACGATACTGACCTCTCTGTAAAGGCCGTTACGACCAAAAAGAAGAAATCATAGGTATTTAATGTAAATTCAGACGATTTTATTAGCCATAACATCCAGGCAAGCATTATATCTAAATGTCACGTAATCGAATAATACTTTTAAATTAATATAAAAATATGTATGAAAGTCATTTTCACAAAAGAAGTGATAAGTAACATGCACATTAACATTTAGGAAATATAATATATTTCTATGTGGGATAACAATTTGGAGGCGAGACGCCACCTAGCACCTCGGTAAATCCTTCACAGTTGGTTCTATGCAGTCGCGGTGAACGAACGTCTACTCCTAAGTGTGAGAGTTCGTACGTATCGCGGGTTTGTTTTGAATTTGAAACAAAGTGCAAAAAAAAACAATATGTAGAAAAACAATCAATAGTGTGTTTTAAAAATGTTAATGGATTTTATTTTATCCAATGACTAATTTCTGGAGTTTTCCCCAGTAAAAAAAATAAGTAAGTAGTTTTTCATAAAGTTCCTTGTTGGTGAAATGGTGATTTACAAACTTTTATAATTAGTTAATGTGTTTTTTCTATTATATTTTCGAAGTAATAAGTAACCCGAATGTTTTCTTTTATTATAGGCCACTGAATGTTTTACGAACTTTTTCGAAGTTTGCGCGCGTAAAAGATTGGAATTAATGTTATACGTAATTTAATTTTTGGTTGTTGAACAGTGTTTTCATTAATAAATTGTGGAAGCAAATATTTATGAGTGTTGTTGTGTAAATTAACTTTAGGTAGATTTTAAGTTTTTATTTTGGATTGTGTGTAAGAAATTTTTGCAAAAAACAGGAAAGGTATGGTAATTTTAGTACGTTAGTATTCAGACAGCTTAAATAGACAGGGTAGTAAAATAAAGTAGGGGTTACTAATTAAAAACATGGTAATTTATCCATTTAGAACTCGGACAGATGTGCTACGTTTAATTCATAATTCATTTATTCATTGCAAAAACACAGTGTAAATAGGTTGTTAACATTTTAAAATAAGAACAAGCATGCTTCGTCAAAACATGACATGCAATGTATGTTTGGACTCGAAACATAAAATATCACAACTTATTTTAACATTGTATAATTACATAATAAAGACTTTTCACTCAGAGAAGCTGCGTGTCAACTATGATTAGGTAGCAACACTATAGAATGTTTTATTATTCAACCATTGAAATAATTTTAATTAAAACTCTAACATTTAGCATTTTTATTTAGCTCGGAATTTTATTGAATATAGTGACATGCATAGCTTTACAATTATTTTTAATATGGTTGTTTTAGCCACGACGGTCCGTGTTTTAGCGATTCTATTTTATTTTCTGGAAGCAACTAAATCACCGATTGTTGAATAACGGTGAGCATAAGAACTCAAGAAAAGAAGCTTGTGCCTTCACCTTCAAGCATGTCTGCTTGCCCTTATACTCACAAAGTGAAGATAATTTACATGGTTGTTATTAAAATAATAGATAATTAAGTATCAGAGGAAATAAAAAGACAATAATCATTTTTAGACTTCATATTTAAAAAATTGTAGGTATATAGGGTGTTCTGAAATTATATGTTGCATAATGAAGTGAGACATAGTATCCGTTTCATAGATTTTATTTATCCAGCAATTATCAATTTTTAAGCTCATACAATTTTCCATACATATATAATAATTCTCAGCTTCACACTATTTCAGCGTATGCCTTCGATCACTTGTATGCCGTACAATATGTTCGGTTCGCCTATTGCGATCTCTATTGTAGGTAGTCCCATAATAACCTGTCCGGATGGAAGGTATTTCCCATCGATAAATATGTAGTATATTTCCCTATTGCATGATATTGCATAGTTGCATGTTGCATGATCTCTCTGCAATAGTCAACGGTTCTTTTTAGGGTTCCGTAGTAAACTACAAGGAACTTTTATAGTTTCGCCATGTCCGTCTGTCCGTCGTGTCCGTCTGTCCGGACAGACGGACAGACGGACATGGCGAAACTCCGCGGTCTAGCGCCTAGACGCTTGATGCTAGAAAGCTGTAATTTGGTATGTATACTCATATTAATAATGCTAACAAAGTGGTAGAATAAAACTTTGAAAAATATTTTTTATTGGGGTGCCTACAGGTAAAGTGGGAATGATTTTTTTTCGCACCGACCCCATGTTACGACCCGACGTAGGTAGCTGATACGGAACCCTACAATGTGCGTAGCCCGACACGTACTTGCCCGTTTTTTTTTTTAAGTTCATGTGGATAACAAAATTAACAAATCAACATAATAAAAAAGATTGCAAGTGTTTGAATGATGATGTGTGAGAATGAAAATCTCGTATTTAGTTAGTTTTTATTTTTATTGCTAGCCCTGTCTACTCCATTTATAACTCTGTTACCCTAATGTTGCCTTGAAATGTTTGCTTTGAGCAATAAGGCTGCCTTGTTTCTAATACACTAGTCTGTAAGCTATTTGTGTTCACCATATTATGTTTGTATTCTAATGTTTATAGGTATTCTGTGTGTTGCAAATAAATCATATTCTATCTATCTATCTATCTTTAGTCAAAACAAAAAAATACTAGCACAAATTTAAATAAAAACAAGGCTAATTAACATCATTAGGAATTTAATAACATATCGTAATCAACAAATTTATCGGAATTTGGAAATTTTAACTTCAGGGGGGAAAAGTAAGCTTGTTTTAATACGTAGATTAAAATTCAAAGTTAAATTTCGGGTTCGCCAGCCATTTTAGTACGCTCATTGAGTGAGAAGAATTCGACGTTGTTTTCGCTTGAATGGTGATTACTGTTTACAAATAAAAAAAATGCTTTATTTCAAGTAAAATTACATTGTTATAAAAACAATATACAAAACAGACGAAAATACAAAAAAAAAAAACAATATAACTTAAAATAACATTATGACTTAAGATAGGAGTTAAATTAAAATAATTATGCAGTAAATGCAATGAGGAGCTCAATGGCGTCGCTGTGTGTCGCACTCTAATATGACCACGCAAGTTAAGCGACGTCAACCCTAGCCAGCGTTTGGATGGGTTCCGTTATCTCGAGCTTCTCCGTGCTTCGGAGGGCACGTCGTCGGTCCCGACTGTTGTCGATGGATGACAGTCGTTAAGCCTTAAGGCGGTTTGAAAACACCTGGCCTCTGCCAATCCGCATTGGACCAGCGTGGCAGAGTACGCTCTAATCACCTTAGATTGAAGGGAGACCCGTATGATGACATTGGGATGATTGATTATGGGTTGATATGATATGATGAATAAAAAAAACACAGCAAACAAAAAAAATAACTCTTGTAATTTCTTCGATAGTATTTCTCGCGGGACTAATTACTGTTGTATGAGTAGAGTAGTAAATCACTTCGAAAGCTTTAATTACTATTAATTACATGTATTTATTTGAGTACACATAGATAGTTATAATTTGGTCATTTCTTGCTCCAGCCAGACACACACAGACGATAAAAATGATGAAAAAAGCAATAAAATTTTCTTTAAATTAATAAAAATAAACAAAATTTTTATATTTATTATATATAAAAAATTATATAAAAAAAAATATTAAATTAAAGATTCTGAAGCATGAACCCCGAATACCCCGATTGTTACCATGTTACTCGTTTGACACATGGTGTCAATCAGTGATTGTCATTATGGTTACAACTTAAAGTGCTACCAACATCTTTAAGAACGTGAGTGACGTTTGTAGGAGGGCGTTACTGTGGCATATTTTCATACATTTTGTCAAAGGCGAATTGTCAAAAAGTGACATACAATATGAACGGGAGTTGTAGTTCCAATTTCGGCCACATTTATAAAGTTGATTGGTAGATCTGTACAATCCTTCGTGGTCAGTCGCTGAATTACCTCGCAAATAAATGATTTGTTTGTGTCATTGTGTGCACCGACAAGCAAATATTTGTAAAGACATTTATTATTTTGATTTTATTAGTAACTAGCTGTGCTCGCGACTTCGTTCGCGTGGTTGTCGAAAACACTATCGCGATATGAATTATTTTTAACCGTTTTTGAAACATTTTTGGCTGATGCTTTGCTCCTATTGGTCGCAGCGTAATGTTATATAGCCTTCCTCAACAAACGGACTATCGAACACAATTTTTTTTTTTCAATTCGAACCAGTAGTTCGTAAGATTAGCGCGACAACAAATAAACAAACAAATTATTCAGCTGTATAATATTAGTATAAATGTATATTATATTATTCATTGATAAAGTAATCAAATAAACGTACATTCATGATTTCCTGCACCTCCATATGGTTGATGTATCAATAGTTTTGTATTGTAGCCAATAAAGTTGAATAAAAAAAAATACATACTTACGTAACTTGAATATTTTGAGTAAAAAAAGCTACCTTAAAGCATTTATTTCTATTTATTATTCTGTGCTTAAAGTAAGTATTGAGGTCTTGAAAAATATAACAATGTGACAGTGGACGATCTTTTACGATCTTCAGGCCGCGTCGCTTCAAGTTCGTTGAAATACTCACGCGGGAATTGTAATATCAAATCAAAATAAAAAGCTAATTTATTTTCTGTGCCCCTCGTGGGCACTTATAATAAAATTGTCTTTGCACAAAAATGCTTTTACTTTTTAGTGTTAGTAACAAAGTTTCGCCATGTTCGTGTGTCTATGCGCTATTTAATGTACACTGAGTAATAGGCGATGATGAACTAATCCTTACTAATATTTTAAATGAGAAAGTGAGTTTGTTTGTTATTCCTTCACGGCTTGACTAAGCAGCCGATCATTATGAAAATTTGCATACATATTGTTAGGGGTACAGAGCCCAACATAGGCTTTTTATCCCGTGAAAGTATGTCGTTCCAATGGGAAAATAATTTTTCTACTATAGAGGGCGCTATCGGCCAACAGATGGCGCCACAAGTCGCACTATGGGTTGTTTTGTTGCCATATCTATGTCATAAAATTAACGCGAGCGACGCCGCGGAGAAAAGCTAGTATAGAATAAAAGAAATCAGAACTACCTCAAACTTGCACTCATTTACAAGCAAGTAAAACGTAGCAAATACGGAACCCTAGACTGTACGTGGTCCGTTTTTTATTCTTTTCATAATATGACAGTGACCGCAAAAATAACTTTAAAATGTTTTTGTGTAAAATACCATTAGTCGGTAAACGGATAAGACACACATTGAGTCTCAAGTTATCTACTTCTATGACATGCACATGATATTAATATGCAATTAGCATACTAATGTAGGTACAATGTATAAATACAATGTTTTTGTATAGTCGGGTCGTCGGGTGTACAAAGGATGCGTTCTCTATAAACTCGTGTCAAACAGTTTTTAAATCTTTGTATTTATTACATATTCCAGATGGGAATTTTACCTTCACCTATGTATTTTTTAGTACGATTATGATTCTTAATTTAGAAGGTTATCGTTACAATTTATGCGTGAATACCCATTTCGGAAGTCATAATTATTTTAGGGTACCTGGGTTTATGTCTATATTTGGGACGTGCCTTTCGGCTTACAGCCTTCGTGGACCAGTCATAATTAAATGAAGGTATTTAATAGCCGACATTATGACCTTGGCTGGACATGTCTGATATCTTCATAACTCTGGAAATATATCGGTTTAAAAGACCTTTCTGTATTTCCATGGCCGTCTGATATTTTTGATTAAATTCATTGAATAATCTAAAATATCTAAGCTTTTATTTCATAAGTATCTACGAGATATGATTCAGTGTTCGTTACGTCACGGTACAGTTAACCTTTCAAATTTCTTACTATACTTAAGCCTATTATTAATTAAAATGTTTTAATAAGATTTAAGATATAATTTAATTTCAATATTACAATGTACTATTAAATTCATTTACAAATACATATTTAAATTTATGACGAAAATCAAAATCCACCCGTGTGGCCCACCATACATTTTATGAAGGATATTCTGAAAACCCCTCAAACCTTTTTTTTTCTTAGCCTGGAGGTATTACGTCCCCTTTGAATACGTATCCCTTTAAAACCCATGTGTCAAATCTTTGTCAGAAAAAAAATACTAGATTCTGTTTACGATTTTTTACGATTTTCTAAACAAATAATTGTTCGAATCAACACGTTATATTTAATCACTAGCTTCCGCCCGCGGCTTCGCCCGCGTGGCCTAGTAACAATTAGCATATCTTTCTTCAAAAACAAACGGCCCGGTACGGTACGGTTCCATCCGGTCCGATCAGGTCCGGTCGATCCGGTCCGGTCCGGTCTGGGCGGTCCGAATCTTATAAGGACCCTGCATGCCAAATTTGGAATCTCTAGACCCAGCGGTTTGGGCTGCGCGTCCCCTCGCAACTTCGTTTGCGTATATCTCGCTTTCCCCGTGGGAATTTTGAAAAATCCATTCTTAGTACATCCCTAGACGTCGGAAGGAACCTACATGCCAAATTTGATATTCCCTCGCAACTTCGTTTGCTTATATCTCGGTTTCCCGTGGGAATTTTGAAAAATCCTTTCTTAGTACGCCCCTAGACGTCGTAAGGAACCTACAGTCTAAATTTGGAATCTCTAGACCCATTGGTTTGGGCTGTGCGTTGATATATAGTTAAGTCAGTCAGTCAGGACTTTGAATTTTATCTATGAAAAAAAATCCGGTCCGGTCCGGTTCGATCCGGTCCGGCACGGCCCGGTACGGTGCGGTTCCTTCCAGATCGATCAGGTCTGATCCGTTCCGGTCCGGTCCGATCCGGTCCGTTCCGGTCCGGTTCGGTCCGGTCAGTCTGGACCTTTTAAGGACCCTACATGTCAAATTTGGCATCTCTAGACCCAGCGGTTTGGGCTGTGCGTCTCCTTGCAACGTCCTATGCGTATATCTCGCTTTCCCGTGGGAATTTTGAAAAATCCTTTCTTAGTACATCCCTAGACGTCGTAAGGAACCTACATGCCAAATTTGGAATCTCTAGACCCAGAGGTTTGGGCTGTGCGTTGATATACCCTCGCAACTTAGTTTGCGTATATCTCGGTTTCCCGTAGGAATTTTGAAAAATCCTTTCTTAGTACACCCCAAGACGTCGTAAGGAACCTACAGTCCAAATTTGGAATCTCTAGATCCATTGGTTTAGGCTGTGCGTTGATATATAGTTAAGTCAGTCAGTCAGGACTTTGAATTTTATCTATGAAAAAAAATCCGGTCCGGTCCGGTTCGATCCGTTCCGACACGGCCCGGTATGGTGCGTTTCCTTCCAGACCGATCAAGTCTGATCCGTTCCGGTCCGGTCCGGTCCGGTCCGGTCGGTCTGGACCTTATAAGGACCCTACATGTCAAATTTGGCATCTCTAGACCCAGCGGTTTGGGCTGTGCGTCTCCTCGCAAGGTCGTATGCGTATATCTCGCTTTCCCGTGGGAATTTTGAAAAATCCTTTCTTAGTACATCCCTAGACGTCGTAAGGAACCTACATGCCAAATTTGGAATCTCTAGACCCAGCGGTTTGGGCTGTGCGTTGATATACCCTCGCAACTTCGTTTGCGTATATCTCGGTTTCCCGTAGAAATTTTGAAAAATCCTTTCTTAGTACACCCCTAGACGTCATAAGGAACCTACAGTCCAAATTTGGAATCTCTAGACCCATTGATTTGGGCTGTGCGTTGATATATAGTGAAGTCAGTCAGTTAGTCAGTCAGGACTTTGAATCTTATCTATGAAAAAAAATCCGGTCCGGTCTGGTTCGATCTGGTCCGGCACGGCCCGGTACGGTGCGGTTCCTTCCAGACCGATCAGGTCTGATTCGTTCCGGTCCGGTCCGGTCCGTTCCGGTCCGGTCCGGTCCGTTCCGGTCCGGTCCGGTCCGGTCGGTCTGGACCTTATAAGGACCCTACATGTCAAATTTGGCATCTCTAGACCCAGCGGTTTGGGCTGTGCGTCCCCTCGCAACTTCGTATGTGTATATCTCGCTTTCCCGTGGGAATTTTGAAAAATCCTTTCTTAGTACATCCCTAGACGTCGTAAGGAACCTAAATGCCAAATTTGGAATCTCTAGACCCAGCGGTTTGGGCTGTGCGTTGATATTCCCTCGCAACTTCGTTTGCATATATCTCGGTTTCCCGTAGGAATTTAGAAAAAATCCTTTCTTAGTACACCCCTTGACGTCGTAAGGAACCTACAGTCCAAATTTGGAATCTCTAGACCCACCGGTTTGGGCTGTGCGTTGATATATAGTGAAGTCAGTCAGTTAGTCAGTCAGGACTTTGAATTTTATCTATGAAAAAAGAACCGGTCCGGTCCGGTTCGATCCGGTCCGGCACGGCCCGGTACGGTGCGGTTCCTTCCAGACCGATCAGGTCTGATCCGTTCCGGTCCGGTCCGGTCCGTTCCGGTCCGGTCCGGTCCGGTCGGTCTGGACCTTATAAGGACCCTACATGTCAAATTTGGCATCTCTAGATCCAGCGGTTTGGGCTGTGCGTCCCCTCGCAACTTCGTATGTGTATATCTCGCTTTCCCGTGGGAATTTTGAAAAATCCTTTCTTAGTACATCCCTAGACGTCGTAAGGAACCTACATGCCAAATTTGGAATCTCTAGACCCAGCGGTTTGGGCTGTGCGTTGATATACCCTCGCAACTTCGTTTGCGTATATCTCGGTTTCCCGTAGGAATTTTGAAAAATCCTTTCTTAGTACACCCCTAGACGTCGTAAGGAACCTACAGTCCAAATTTGGAATCTCTAGACCCACCGGTTTGGGCTGTGCGTTGATATATAGTTAAGTCAGTCAGGACTTTGAATTTTATATATATAGATTAATTTAAAAATGTAGAGATAATGTAGAAATGTAGAGACTGGACATTAGCCACGCGCGAATATGATAAAGTCATAATCAGTCATAGAGCCAGAGACAACGCATTTCTTTAAAAAAATACGTCCTAAAGTCCTAAGTGGTTTTCGAAGCCAAGTAAGCCTACAGCCTTCTTGGCAGCTCAGTTAGTTAGAAGAGCACTCGGCGTAGTCTTAAAATGACGTGAGTAGGTAATTTTTTTTAAACACATACGAGTTGGTAGAAATGAGGTAATGGGGATCTCCACGCAAAGCTAATTGTAGATGGCAGCACGAGCGCAATGACTACACAACAAAAACGTTTCGTAGCCGTCAGATTGTAATCGTGGTTTTTTTTGTGTTTTCTCGTGTTTTTTTTAGCATACTTTGTGTTCTGGACTGGCTTTATTATGTGTTCGACCTGGAATACACTTATTTAATTAAATATAAAATATATTTTTTATAAAATATTTTTTTTGTGACGCATTTTTAGGAAATAAATGCACTCCACTAATATCACACCCTGGTACCGAACAAAGTGGCATAGCGGAGTATAATAAAAAAAATAGTCAGTTACACGTCGAAATAGTACGTAAATGATAGCTGGTAATAGTCATAGCGACAATGCGCCCTCTGTAGGGATAAAAGCGCAGTGAAGATCCCCATTAGTTAATGTAGAAAGAAACTTGTATAACTTTTTCGTTGTCTGTTAATCCCCAAGAAGATTCAGAACATTATTATCTAATTAGTTGTCTATTATTCATATCATAATTTAATACCAATTACCCATATTCCAGGAATCTATAGTTACAACTCAGTGACTAGGATCCTTTTGATCATATTTAATTAGTTTTAGTATGTTATCAATATGTGATTATACTCTGATAACATGTCCAGTCGTTGAATGAATTTTATCATCTTCTAGACATTAGCGAAGAGTGAAGAATGAATGATAAATAGTGCTACGTACAGAAGGATCACTCTCTAACGAATGACGAAAAACGAACTTTTTAATTGAGTATTAACTTTTAAAATAAAGTATATTGCAATTGCAACGAAATCAAAATTACAGTGCAGATTTGTGCCACGACAAACTGACAAGAATAATGTAAAAAATATATTTAAACTAAATAAGCAACGGTACTTACGTACGTACAGTCAGGTGCACGTCGAGCTTTACACTTGCAGTACAAATTTGGCTCTTATGACATAGAACTTAAGAAGCCAAAACCAAGTCCGATATGTAAAGGTTGACATGCTCTTGACTGTACTATACGATTATTTATCGTCAAATTGGAACACGCCTATGGGTCTTCTACATCTAACGAGTAAAAGTGGCGAGACAGTAAAACGATACTAGGCCGAGAGAGTGGGTACTCGGCCTAGTAAACAAATCTGCCTTGATCACTTGCGCCGAGTAGCCGAGCGTCACTCGCTCGTTACTGGCTAGTTTGGCTCACGCGCGTCGTGTGTTGTTTGTTTCTGTTCCCGAATTTTAGGTGAACTGACTCGCTGGGAACCAAAATTAGTATAAACACCTACTCGCCCAAGGCTGACGAGTGGACTGTCGCGGCCGAGTGACATTTTTACTGTCTCGCCACTCTACTTGGTGCGTGTGATCAAGGCAATAGTTGTAGTGACTCTCTCGTCACTCTGCTGGGCAGAGACACTCGTCAAAATGTTCATAATATGAATATATTCTGTACCGAGCACTCGGCCGAGGGCACTGTCTCGCCACTATACTCGTTACCCATAACGGACAGGCTAAACAAATGGGAGTCACAATTTTCTTATATTATTCAAATATGCCAGTTACATGCCCTATATTGGGAACTGGAAACTTATTGGTATCGCGTTTTCTATGTGTGGGTTATACATAAAGGAATTTGCCTACAATATTATATTATTGTATAAAGTAAAAGGAAACATCTAAAAGAAAGAAAAAGGTACTTTTATTATTTATTTTATTTTTAGAGTGATAGCGTTAGGTGCGATAGGCGACAAAGTAGTTTTTAGTTTTTTATAAAAAAAAATGAATGGTACTTCAGTTTTAGTAATCATCATATATTTTATGTATATGTGTATGTGTACAACCGTATATTTATAATTAGTTCTTACATAACCAGTAGATTAGATACCTACTTACTTTTATATTTATTCCGCCAACAATAATTCTGCCCGATGGTTAACTGGTAGAGAATGTCTTTAGGCATTAAGTCCGCCAATTGTACATTTCTTTGTGCAATAAAGATTAAATAAATGAATAAAAGCTATTTTAATACGTTGGCACCCTTTGGGTACGGAATCATAAAATGTGTGTTTTCTATTAATGTTCTCGCAGGCAAGAACTACGAGAAACTTTTGCTGACATACAAAATAATATCAGTGCCAAAAATGCCATTTTTTTCCTAGTTCCCTAACAAGCTGATGCCGTTCGTTTACGATATCATAGACAATAATTCTTACTAATATTATAAACGCGAAAATTTGTGAAGATGTATAAATGTATAATAAACGCTTGATAGATTTGCTTGGAATTGCTACACGGGCAGTTTATAATCTGGATATCAATACGGGAACGGAAACAACGGGAGGTACCTATTTCTATTTATATATTTAGGTCAAGAAACATACTATCAATTACTTCTTATATGTAAAATGTCATAACATTTATTAACATGCTATCGACTTGCGCAACTTCGTTCGAGTGTATTTTGCTTGTCCTTGGGAATTTTCAAAAATACTTTCTTATCCGATGCCTACGTTATGCATAGAACACACTGTAATAGTTTCAAGTCGATTAGCAGTTCAGGCTGTGCATGGATCCGTCAGTCTTCATTTTGTTTAGACCAGTGAAACCCGCACAACTTTGTTTGCGTGTATCCCGCTTTCCCGTGGGAATTTCAAAAAATCCTTTCTTATCGGACGCCTACGTCATACAAAGAACACACCCTCCAAATTTCAGGTCTCTACGATCAGCGGTTTGGCTGTGCGTTGATTCTCAGTCAGTCAGGACAAAAAATTTAATATAATAATAATAATAATCTTTATTCATCAAATCGGTTAGATACACATAGTTGCAGGGATCTTCTTTTAAGTATATAATACCTGTGTTAGAAGGTCCCGCTCCTCCTCTATTGACTGTTACAAATTAAATCATATAATACAATATTACGAAATGATTATTAAGAATAACATTAACATAAAATCAAATTTAACAATAACAATAACACACTTTATGCAAGTAACAACTTCAGCTTGTAGGTTTGCCATCATCTGTATCGCGTGCGCGTGCCGTGTGTGTGTGGGTTTGTGTGTGTGTGTATGATGTGTGTGTGTGTGTGTGTGTGTAAATGTATGTACCATGTTGAATTCAATCATTACCACAAATAATTTGCTCAGTTCTCTCATAGCCAATCGATCCAAGCCAAATCGTCAATGCTTTTTTACAACTGTGATAGGTCAAGGGGTATATATTTAGTATCTTATTTATACTATTGTAGAGATGGACTGATTGATTTTTAATTTGTCTTCTAGCATATGCAGAGTGTACCGATGGTCTTTGGGCTATATTGTGCTTTCTTCTTCCCTTTATTATGTGTGGATCATACGGCAATTGCTTGTGCTTTTTAAGTACCGTATGCAAGATATATAATTTTCGGACGGTGAGAGTATTGTAGTTCGAGTATAACTCTTCAGTGGGAAATCTGTAAGGTTTGAAGTACATCACTTTTATTAGGGATCTCTGGGCTCTCTCCAGTTCAAGAAATTTGGTCTTAGTGGCCCCTCCCCATACTGGTATGCAATAAACCAGGACAGACTGTGCCAAAGAAATGTAGACACGGTGGAGCAACTTCTGGTTGGCTACATACCTAAGTTGCTTAAAGACCCATATAAGTTTTCTTATTCGCGTCATAAGAAGGTTTATATGTGCATGCCAAGATAGCCGTTGGTCCACTATTATGCCAAGATACTTGGTTTTGTCTAACCTGTCTAAAACACTACAGGAGCACTGTTTGTAATTGGAGTCAAGGCAGTTGTGTATTTTTATTTTAAATTTTTTGTCCGGTTGTGAGCTGCAATATTTCGTGAAGCACATATAATTTGTTTTAGATTTGTTTAGTGTTAGTAAACTATTTTTCAACCAGCTCGCCACCATGCCTAGACCGTTTTCTGTCGCCTGGTGTACAGCATCCCAAGACCTAGCACTGAAAACAACAGCAGTGTCATCGGCATATGAAAATAATTTACCTTCCTGTATCTGCATGTTACAAAGAGAGTTAATATAAATCAGGAATAAGGTCGGGCCGAGCACACTACCCTGAGGCACTCCATAATCGATAGACACTTGTTCACTTGTGCACAAACCAATTTTGACACGTTGAGTACGATCTCTGAGATAGTCTCTAAAAAGTTCCAGAGGAATATCTCTGACTCCAATAGCCTCTAGCCTTTGCACGAGGATAGGGACAGAGACAGAATCAAAGGCTTTTTTAAGATCTAAAAATACTGTTATACATTTATTGCCTTTATCAACTTCTTCAACTATCAGAGAGGTAAGTGCGGTGACAGCATCTTCTGTAGATAGGCCATGTCTAAAGCCAAATTGCGATTCCGATATTAGATTAAATTTCTTCAAATAGTTTATTAGTCGCGAGTTAATTAGTTTTTCTAAAATTTTGGATATAGAAGGTAAGACTGAGATGGGCCTGTAATTACTGGGGTCGTCTCTGTCTCCATCCTTGTGCACAAGAGTGATAAGGGCTTGCTTAAGAGAAGTTGGAAATACTCCACGTCTGAAGCAAAGGTTAGCTAGGTGAGTTATTACCGGTACCACCAGACTATGGGCCATCTTCAAAAACAAGGTTGGTATTCCATCCCATCCAGCGGCGCTACTAGATTTAAGATTTATCAGAATGGTGTGGACTTCCATGTTGTCAGTATCAGTTAGCACAAAAGACGACATATTTGAAACAGAAAATATCGCATCGGGTTGCTTTTGTGATGGTTGTGTTAGTTGTACATTGTTAGCAAGCGTTTCACCAATCTTAGAAAAATAACCATTAATGAAGTTTAGAGATTCACTAGGATTGTGTTTTATTTGAAGGAGGTCTAAGTTTTGGGCTTTATTTTTGTTTCGGTGGGTTATATTATTTATAGTTTGCCAAAGTTTTCTAGGATTTTTTTCGTTTTTAACTAATTGCTCCCTATCATAATTACGTTTAAGTTTTTTTATTAAGTTGTTGCAGAAGTTACGGTAGCGTTTATAAGTTATTTTAAGTATGTTATTGTCAGGATCTGAACGAAGCTGTTTTTGCATATTATTTCTATTTTTTATACAACGGAGAATACCTAGTGTTATCCAAGGTTTCATAATTCGGTTTTTAAGTGGAATTACTTTAGTTATTTTATTTTTTTCTAAACAATGTTGCAATTTCCTTATTAATAGATAAGTTAGTGTATTGGGATTTTCACATGAAAGAAGATCTTCAATATTGTCATTTTTAAGACACTCCAGCGCTTTGTCAAAATCATATGAGTTTCTGATATTAGAAAAGCTGTTATTATTAACTAAATTTGATAATTTTAAAAAGATCATGTTATGGTCAGTAATTGTTGTATTTAATACACAGACATCAGCAGTAGTTGTTGTTTTGTCCAGTTTAAGTATAAAGTGATCAAGACAGTTTGACTCTCTTGTTGGGAGTGAGTGACCAGGTAGCATGCCATGTGTTGCTAACATGTTTAAATAATTTAGTTTATTTTTGAAGTATTCATGAAGTAGGAAATTGTCTTTGTCAGTTAAATTTATATTGATGTCTCCTGTTATAATAATTGTTTTATATGATTTTATTAACGAAAGGTAAGAGTCTAGTGAGTTTATAAAGTTTTCTGCGTTAGGATTAGAAGGTGAGCGATAAATTCCCGTGATAATGAATTTTCTAAAGTTTATTTCCAAACAGGAAGCGTGAGTTAATTTAATTTCTTTTACTTTAACATTATGTCTATCCTTAACGTATACAACCACACCGTCACATCTATTTATGTGATGAGTAGTACTGAAAGATTGATAATTTGTAAGTTTGGGAATAGATTTATTTGAATCTAATCTACATTCAGTCAGAACCACGATATCAGGCGTAAAATTAAACTGGGACAAGACAATGCACAGATCATCGAAATTTTTATAAATACTGCGAATATTTTGGGTGATGAAAGTGATGTCTGTATTTGGTAACTGAACTATCTTATTTGCAAAATCATTCAATTCGTATAATTTGGATTGGGCTATTTGAATATTATCTATCTCAGTTAAAGAAGTAAGTGTGTTATTCATATTGAGTAAAGATTGTTACTTTTGGTGGTTTCTTATAGTAATTACTGAATTCATAATTTGAAAACATTGTGTTGGTGTATAATGTGGGCGTGAATAAAGTGTAAAGTGTAAGTAGATGTGTGAATGTCGGCATATTAACAGATGCATGCGGTTTTATATAAAAATAAATGTAAAAATAAATAATATGTTTGAAACTTACAGAGTAAACGGCATATCTCTTACTTAATAATGAAACAAGTGGCGGCAATCCCTTCCGTTCAAAGAGCATAGTAAAAGAATGTGTTATCAAAATAAGGTATCCAGTAATGAGGTATAGTCACTTTTCCTGTGATAGTTTATGAGCTTGATCTTCATTGTTAAGCAGTATGATAGGTGCCGCATCAGTTTTTCGCAGGTAAACTCTTCCAAACGAAGTCCAGCAGTATCTATATCCTTTTAGTTTGGCGACGCCTCGAGCCAGGAAATACAAACGAGCCCCTTTGGCCGTCAGCTGCTCTGCCACAAAGATCGGGGTGTTTTCCTGAGATTTGAAGCCTAAATGTTTCGCGCAGAGTTTGTCTCTAGTTTTGACGTTATGACTCTTACATTGTTTTATGAATGTAGTTTTCTTGCGCGTAGACGTAGTCTCGACTACGATAGTAGGATTTTTGCCACCTTCTTTTTTGCCTTTCACTCTATAAACGTCACTAATGTCGCAATCTCTCAGATCACCGTGGACGCACTTTGATAATTCCATTACCATGTCTATTAAATCTTCCTTGGATTCTTTAGGGTTGATTTTTGGGACATTTTTGATTTCAAAGTTTGACTTTTGTTTTTCTCTTTTTGTGTCTTCCAGTTTATCTTCTAAGATCATAATGTATTCCTTGTCTTTTTTGCTCTGTGTTTCTAGTGTTTCTATCCTTTTCTTAAATTCTTCGTTCTGAGCAGCTAGAAACGAAATACTACGCTCAATATTGTCGTTTGTTTTTTCAAGTCACTTAAAACAGGATTAATTTTCTTTATTTCATTTCCTTGAGATTGAAGCATGCTCTGAATCATAGCCTTCATTTCTTCCTTAAATGTATCTAGTCGGTCCATATCTAGGTCTTCTCTGCTTCGTTTATTGCGAAGGGCGAGATAATTCGGCGGTGTAGTGCAGTCCTTGCTCGCGCCAGAACTACCTAAGTTCGCCTCTGGTTGTGATCCGTCCATATCGTTATTGTTGGTCACGTCACGCGTTTTCCGTCCAAGTTCTTTTAAGTTGTTAGTAGCTCTCAAATTCCACACTCAAGTAGTCTTAGTGACGTATATGTGCGCGCTATGAAGTTAGAAATTTCGTCGGTGTCGTCTGATTGTGCCGTGGCTCTGCGGGAAACGACGATCCATAAAACTCACCACGCTCACGCTCCGAGTTCGATCCCCACCAGACACATAGAAAAGAATTTCAATTTTTAAGCAATATTAAATGTATATTTTAATTTATTTAACTTGTTCTCGCAATAAAACGTATACACTAGTGAGCACGTCCGCGCTGGTCAGCGGTCCGAGGGGAAGGGCTTATATATTATATAGATATTGATAGATCGTAGCCAAATAGCATTGGTCTCGGCCAAGTTGTGTTCCTGGGGTGAGTAAAGTCTCCAGAGCTCCACTTGGGGGGTTGGGAGGGTTGGCAACGCGTGAGTGAAACCCCCTTTATTACAAGCGTCTATAGGCTACGGTGATGCTTACCATCAGGCGGCCGTATGCTTGTATGCCAACTATGTGGTACAAAAAAAAAAGATATAATAATATGAATGTCAATGACCTCATTGTTATTAATTATTTTTTTATCAATAGCAAATTCTCTTCTTAGAGAAAAATTCGAATAGGGATTAAGTTAAGTTAATGATATATAACCAGCCACAGCTTATAATGCTGGTTCGCTAATGATTCTGATCTGATAATAACATCCCACTAAAAACATTAAACTGTAAGTCAAAGCCAAAGCCTCGTAACCCAATCCTTCCACTACAAAAAGCTGTGAAATGTTGTGTAAAATCAAGACTAAAAATTTTGGAAATCAAATTTAGATATAAAATTTAGAACTTATAAGATTGAGCTTAAAACAAAAAATAATAAAGGATTTGTCTTTTCAGTGTTATTAAAGTATCTTAAACACCACCGACCCGATTGCATGAAAATAGGTACCTATGAACTATGAATATTCAAGAACTTATCATACTGTTAATAATTTTCTGCTCACCGACCCGCAAAGATTTAGACATGCATGAGACAGAAGTTGTTTTTAAGTGACAGATAAAACATTTTCTTCATATTTTTATGAATAAAATTACTTTCATACTAACTTTATAACAATAATCATACTTGGAAAAGTTATAATAATTTCACAATGACATCCAGAAGTTCAAATAAGAAGCAAATATTTGTATAATTGCTTAAGTTTTATAACTTCTGAGAGCGATGTAAAATATAATTTAAAAATAAGTATATTATATTCCATCATTGTAAGATACTTCCTTCCTATTCACTACCAAGTAAAGTATAAATTATGCTGCTTGTTGAACAATTTTATAATGAAGAATATCAGATAGTCGTTAATAACAATTACCCCACACGAAGTGTAAATCATAATAAACTGAAGATTCCAACTTAGTACTTACGGAAAACAGTTACTGCAGTATCAAATACCGAGACTAATAAACGACCTACCCGTAACTTAAAAAACCCAAATAAATAAATCAAATCTAAAAAAAAAATAAAAAAAAAAGTTAAAATCTTTAATATTAATAAACAACAGCATTATTCACCCCGTGTGGTTTCACAATACTGAGTGCACAATGTACAACTACGTAGTACTATTTAATTCTGTAGTACAACTTGAACTTGGTTTTGCGTGGGGCGAAAAGCGGGGCGCGGTGATCGCGGGCGAGCGAAAATGAGTGCCGGTGTGCGGACAAACCAGCAGTGGTTTTTGACACACTGATGTAAATAAAACAACTTTCAATTCTTAATAAATAAATGTAATAATATGCATCGCGGACATTCGTAATAAGAAGAGCTAATATTTATAATCTTACATCTATATATATAAAATACAAAATCCTGACTGACTGACTTAACTATATATCAACGCACAGCCCAAACCGGTGGGTCTAGAGATTCCAAATTTGGACTGTAGGTTCCTTACGACGTCTAGCGGTGTACTAAGAAAGGATTTCTCAAAATTCCCACGGGAATCCGAGATATACGCAAACGAAGTTGCAAGGGTATATCAACGCACAGCCCAAACCGCTGGGTCCAGAGATTCCTTTGGCATGTAGGTTTCATTCGACGTCTAGGGATGTATCTACTAAGAAAGGATTTTTTAAAATTCCCACGGGAAACCAAGATATACGCAAACGAGGTTGCGAGGGTATATCAAATTTGGCATGTAGGTTCCTTACAACGTCTAAGGATGTACTAAGAAAGGATTTTTCAAAATTCCCACGGGCAAGCGAGATATACGCAAACCAAGTTGCGAGGGGACGCACAGCCCAAACCGCTGGGTCTAGAGATGCCAAATTTGGCATGTAGGGTCCTTATAAGGTCCGGACCGACCGGACCGGACCGGACCAGAACGGACCGGACCCGACCGGAACGGATCAGACCTGATCGGTCCGGAAGGAACCGCACCGTACCGAGTCCGTGCCGGACCGGACCGAAAAAGACCGGACCGGATCGGATCGGATGGAACCGTACCGTACCGAGCCGTGCAGGACCGGAATTTGTTTCTGAAGAAAAACATGCTAATTGTTACTAGGCCATGCGAAATTGTGAAGACAATGTGAACTGAAATCACAATTGTAAATAATTTACACAAATTCCAAGAATGCCGAAGTTACTTTAGCTGTTAATTAAATACCAAAATGTTCCCTGAGATCTGCTTCTATAGATTTTCAAATAGAAAGGTTTTAAATTTATTTATAAGGCAAATGAATAGATAAATGAAGAGGCAGAACGCTTAATAATAGACAAAGAAGGGTGATAAGAAAAAAAATTGTAATATTATTAAAGAGATTGAAAATAAATAAAAATAAATTGTGTATACAACAATATACGCGGAAAATCACAGATAAAAGCCTTTTATGTAAAAATTAAAAATAAACGAAAAATATAGTACTGTACTGATAATAAAATGAGCGGATCAGCCTCCGGGCGGCACCCGTACGCGAAAGTCAGCCATCGCCCGTGCTCAAGAGGGAGCTCGGCGATCCTACTTCTGACGGCACCACCACCAGTTCGAACGTTTAAAATGTGTAGTGTAAAATGCGTTAAAATCACACGAAAGTATTATTGATGGATTGAGAAAGTTACCGCCACATATTTTTGTACGTTAGCTAGTTGAAAATAAATCGTAATTGAACCGCTAAAGGATTTTATTTTAACGCGACACTGAAATGGTGTTAAACTGAATGAAAACTCGAACACAATCAAAATTAAATGGAAAATTACAAATTCACGTTTTAATCGTTTACTAATTTTGGATAGCCTGTTAGATAGTGACAGTTCTCGTACGGTTTTAACAGTCTATCGAAAAATATTTTTTCTAAAAATAACTGGATTAGTTTCGGTTGGCAAGCGCTGAGACAACCCCTTATAGTGGCTAGAACTTGTGACTTGTCAATATACTTAAAGGCTATTTCTCGTCGTCCATAGGTATTTAGGTCGGTTGAAAACTCTATTCACTCAGTTATCAATAGTTCGAACTGTTCTAAAGGGCAAATATCTCCTCGTACGCACGAGTATAGTTATAGCACAGTTTAACAATTAATGTGTTCGCGCCTACTACTGCGAACGAGTGGGGGCTTCGACGGCAGCGCCGCGCGCCGCGGCGCGTCGTCGTCGCCCTACGCAAACTACTTGCCACGGAACCATCGGCGTGTGCGCATGAGTTTAACGTGTTTTAACTGATTTCTGTAACGTTGAAGATTTCCATTATAACATTACATAATATACAGTCCACTATTTATTTAACACCGGAGGATCCCCAACAAATAATATTATTATTTATAGTCATGTTTACGTAGACCATGTAATAAATAGTACCTAATAACAATATTATATCTCTTTATTATTTCCACAATAACATTCATTTTTAAACATGACATGCAATATAAAATTAATAAATTACACAAACAGTGATTGGTGGCTAACAATAAAATTAAACGTTGTAATTTGTTTGTCTTATACGAGACGGGATTACAACCCATGACATTTAGGATAAGGTAGTCAAGTGCCACTTGACCTCCGAGTACCTATATTAAATAACTAGCTTCTGCCCGCGGCTTCGCCCGCGTGGCCTACTAACAATTAGCATATTTTTCTTCAGTAACAAATTCCTGTCGGTCCGGTCCTTATAAGGAACCTACCTGCCAAATTTTGGAATCTCTAAACCCAGCGATTTGGGCTGTGCGTTGGTCAGTCGGGACTTTGAATTTCATATAATATATAGATAAATTTCATAAGATTACGTAACAGTAACTCAATGATAAACGGGTATCGTGCGTAATTTAAGGATGCGATGTTATTACTCATCTAAAAAAAAAACTCTATTAAATCTTATTGTATATCTTAAACCAATTTAGGTACAAAATAATTATAATAGGAATAGAATATTAGGAATAGAATATTAGGATGCCTGAACTAGGATGTAAACACTCCTATGTTCAGGCTTTCTTATCTTGCTACATAGCGACTGAAACTTGGTAAAGAGGTGAATATTATTTGTCGCGTGGATCCTTGTGAAGTTGTGACCACTGATTTGAGCACAAAGCGGGTCTCGAAGGCCAGACGTTCGGAACGTTTCAGAACGGTCAATTGGGGAGGAGACAGCTGATTGACTAAGACAAAGTGGTCAACATAAATAATTAATTTCATTAAATTCATTACATCTGGGCCTCTGGGCGCACTGCGCAGTGCCGCCAGAGTCACAAGCCGTACCTTCCTTTACAGGAAACGTTTCAGGTCATTTTCGACCCATTGTAATTTTTTTGTGGGTAAAGCTAGGAGCTTGAAATTTGTGTAGTACCTAAGGAGAACGTGCTATACCTATTTGACTTATATGTCAATGTTTTTGATGGGATTGATTTTACCTCAACAGAACTGTATACCTAGTCCGTGTGTGTGTATGGTGTGTGTGTGTTGTGTGTGTGTGTGTGTGTGTGTGTGTGTGTGAAAAGAGTACTAGTGAATCGAAAAACTGCGTGAGTAGGCACAGTCTGCCAATGAAAGGGGTGAAGGGCTGTAAATATAATTAAATTTTTCTAAATAAAAAAAAAATATTTATATGATAAACTTTTAAGTTTGTTTGGAGTGAATATTTCGTATTAAATCGTATGTTTTTGTCGGGTGCCCACATCGAAATAATATTACTACGTATAGAACGGACACCGCGAACAAAATTTTTGTCCCCATACGTTGAGGCCAATAGACATCAACTCGTTTAGAAACTTGCCGACGCTCATCGTGATTGGTCCTCGGATTTATGTCAAAAAAAAATTTGGAAAATGCCGTCATGTTCAATAAAAACTTGTAAAAACCGTTCAACAGTAAGGAAGAAAGATAGCGGCATGACTTATCATCGGTAAGTATACAAAAAATTAAGTAAAACCAACCAAAACAATTTTTTTTCATTATTTTCTATTGCATCTTAATTGCATCCGCCATTTCTATGTGAAAATCATAGATTATCAAAAAGTAATCGTACAGATGGGATACGTAGGTACTAAGCGTAGGTCAATTTTATAATATAATTTAGGTACCTATTTCTGAAAAATTTTTTGCTTTTTTTTTTAACCGACTTCAAAAAAGGAGGAGGTTCTATGTTTCATTGTTTTTTTTTTGGAGGTCCGCCGATTACTCCTTCAATTTTGGACCGATTTTAATCATTCTTTTTTAAAAATAATATGTAATTTAAATATTGATTTTTTAAACTATATTTCCAAAATATTTTCATATACTAGGTAAAATACGTAAATGTGGATAAAGTTACTAACTAAGTAAAAAAAATAAGTATCTAGAAAACAAAAAGATGGAGAACGAAACAGCATTTTAAATTTTGACCAACCATTTTCGAACAAATGAAATTCGGGCAAACAAGTTTCGGAGTAAAGATACGTTACCATTCAACACAACTCCTCTTGTCTGGCAGGCGACCGTCTCCTGGTTATTGCATATATTACAAAATACTTCAATATATAAATAGCTTCACTATAAAGTTAGTTTTGATTTAATCTCAGTTTATTTTTGACTAATATTAAGTTAAGAACAAAAATGTAATGTAGCTTCCTACCTAAAGCTAATATTATACCTATTTTCTATTAAATTTAATATATTAAGTAAAATAAAATATTGTAATAAAATAAAATAATCAGTTAGATGTCCAATAGGCAGAATATAAACAAAGTGTCGCCCCTGCGTAGTAATGTCATATTCTATGACTCGGTTGGGGGCGGGGCCAGGGAGGGGCGGGCCCCGCACGGCCGAACGCGGCGCCAAAATTTGAAGGCGCTGTCATTTCTATACGTAGTAATATTATTTCGATGGGTGCCCATAACACAAACAGGACCAAGAAAGAAAAATAAATAAAAAGGCACATAAAATCTTTATCTTCTTTATCTTTAAAAAATGTGATTCGGTTTTTATACAAAGGTTTTTCAATATTATTACTGAGAAGTATTTGATATTATAATAATATCAAATTATACAGTCTTGAAAATGGCGTACCTATCCTTTTGTTAATTTTCTGAAGCAAATATGAGAAATATTTGCTATAAACATGATCTATATAAATAAAATGCTTTGTCCTGACCTGACTGACTGAAAATCAACGCACAGCTTAAACTGCTCATCGTAAAAATCTGAAACTTGGCAGGTGGTACTATTATATGACGTAGGCGTCCGATAAGAAAGGATTTTTCGAAATTCGAACTCTAAGGGGGTAAAAAAGGGGGGTAAAGTTACTATGGGACAACTTGATTCCTTGGTCCAATCTACTTCAAATTTTGCATAAAAATTGTTTAAGAGAATTGATGGAAGACGTGATTCTTATTTTATTGAAATTCATGAAAAAAATGTATTTTGTGGGTATTTTTCTTCGAGTTGATATCAATACTCATACTCCTTAGTGCTTTTGATTTCAATTACATTTCATTTTGACACATCCGTGAAGTGAAGTGTGTCACCTGTCATCCTGTCATGTAATATTTTTATAAATAGTGAATATTCAAACAAAATGATTTCATAATGTCGTCGTACTATTTATTCTGTTTGTGATCTCGGAAAAACAGCTAAAATTTTAACTATGTATAACGCGGACTGAATCATATTCATCGATAATAAACACTAAGTACTTAATTAAATTTTATAATATTTGACAGGGTTCAAGTTAAATTGGTCAATGGTTAAATGGCATATTGATATTGTCTCTTTCTCACTTATAGAAAATCTCATTACGTCGGGATGGTTGTAGGCTGAGGTTGTAGGTATTGAAATACCGATATACTCATACATTTTTTTTACGGAAGTGGGTGGAAAACAAGCTCAGGAATATGGATCGTTTGATATTAGGTGATTACTGTCGACTATGGAGCACATAGATTCTAGGGTCTCTGACCCGTTGCCGACAGAAAGGACCGTTGCCGACAGGAAAAAACACAATATAGCGAGAAATAGTATAAGGGCGGAGTTAGATTTTTTATACCACTAAGGTGGCAAACAAGAATTTCGGATATTTCACTCTCCGAACGAAACGCATTCTGTAAAAGGGTGGCACTTCACCGGTCGGGCTAGCCTATTTCATAAACCACTCCGAAGATTGTAATGAGAAGTACCTATGCAAAATAGAAAAATAATCATCAATACATATGAAAATGTTTTGTCTTGACCGTAGAGACCTGGGTGTGTTCTGAAAAGTGTGATGTATGATGTAGGCAACCGATAAGAAAGGATTTTTTGAAATTCCCACAGGAAAGCGGGATAAACGCAAACGAAGTTGCGCGGGTTTCTCTAGTATACACATAAAACATAACAAAAACATATTTTGATGTAGGTAAATACTTGAAATACTTCGTGGAATGGGATATTGTGTATCAGAGATTTTTATTTTATTTTATTCGCAAAACTTACAGCTAAATTAGCAATATCTATTTAATGAATAATAACTAAGAGCTAATTACAAGTTTTCACTACTAACAATTGGCTATGTGCACGACAGTAGCGCCACTTAGAATGCGCAACTTTCCGGGATTATGCCAAATAATGACATCAGTATTTTATTGCTTTCTAGTAAATTATAATAAATAAAAAGACGACAAGTGGTATTTTTAAAGGAATTTGTTAAAACAGTGCATAAAATAATGAACATCATTATAAAAACTGGTTTTGAAAGTGTAAAACACAATATTCGTTTCCAACCTCAAACCGTGTTGGTAGGAGAAAAATTAGTTTTAGCACAACATGTAAGAAATGTTGAAGAGCTACGAAAGAACGGCAATAGTTATTTATTACGAGCCCACATAAGACTTCGTAAATATCACATAAAATATAGCACAAATAAAATTGATCATAATTTAAGGTTTTACTTATTTCTTTTTATGGCATCTATCCATTTATTTCTTTGATTTAAGTTTAGGTAATATATAGAATTTACACCGACTATTTGTGCCGTTATTTTTGCAGTTCACAACACAACAACATCTATATATTATTAGGCATTTTTTTAATTTTTTATTACGAACTCCGTGCAAATTTACTTTACTTTCCCGGATTGTTGCGTATTTCTGCCACGACAAGTGCTGCGATCGCTTTACTATACCCCCACCATGTATTTGCACATAGAGAATAGGTAGTAGATAGAGGTAGGTGTAAAAAATTGTGTTTTTATTCTGAAAAAGTTGGCAAACGAGCATGCGGCTCGAGTCATCTAATCGTAAAAGTGTGAGATCTACAATAGTATAACGCGTTTATGAGCTAAACGGCGACAGACAGACGGATAAGGAGAAACTACGGAACCCTAAAAACTAGCTTAAAATTTGTCAATTTGTTTGTTTGCTTTAATGTGTCATTAATTTTAAAATCTTATAATCATTTCCATCAGGCGGTTTGCTTGTTTGTTTGCTTGCCGTGGGACATAAAAAACGGCTGTAAATGTGGTTTGAACCAAGGAACAGTAGGCGCGGAAGATTTAATTAAAAATTTTCATGAATAAATTAATTTTGTATTCTTTTTATTTTGAATTGTGTGCATAATTAAAATAACATTGATAAAAGTTACTAGCTACTGTATTAGGACAGCACGGCAGACGTGAAGGATCATTAACTCAGATATTAGGTGACCTATGTTTTCATGAGGAAAAGTTGAGTCAACTTACTCGATTATTATATAAATGTAGGCATATTACAGAATGAATGGTAAGGTTAGTTATCTTTAGGGTTTTTACGCCTACTACTCAGAAACCTAAGGATCTATTCGCACGATGACGTACGAATACGCGCTGAAACGCAATCCAGATGCAGATAGCCTCGGCACAATAAGCTGGAAACCAAACATACAGCCGCCTGGATGGTAAACAGTAACCGCTGCCTTGTAAGAAAGCTATGAATGCGCTGTGTCCGCGTCTATACTTTGTTTTTAAAATAGTTTGAAGTAATTTAAACTCGCGTTTACGGCAGCATAGTAACAAAACAAACAAGTAACAAAACTTTTTGCTTTTAATTTTCAGAGCGCCCCGTGAGCGCATGTCGCTGTCACGGGCGCCTTAAAAATATTTCGTGTGAATAGGCCCTCAAACCAAGGAGTGAATAACATTCCTAGTAGGATAAGGTTAGACGATTGACAACCCTAACGTGAAATTATAAGATGGCTACTTTAGGCTGCGCAGTCAAGTAAAACGAGGAAGATTAAGGGATAAGAACGTACTTATGTTCAATGGTGTAACATGTCTTGTCAGAAATGTCTATGATCGCCTCATCATCAAGTAATGTGGGTCTGTAGAAATAAAATTCTTCAAGCGACATCAACCAATTACAGAGAACTGAGAATAAAGATTTTTGTAAAAATCGATATGAAACTTTGTAAATACATCTTTCAGAAAAGTTGGATCATAATTCAAGATCCTACTAAAATTATTAGTTGAAAGTACATAATATTCAGCACAAATAAGTTTTAATAAAAATCAATAAAATAATAACAATTAAAATAATAACAATTAAAAACGCCAGACCGCCACCCAGAAGGTCCCGGGTTCGATCCCCGGTCGGGTCATGATGAAAAACGAACTTTTTCTGATTGGCCTCGGGTCTTGGATGTTTATCTATGTATGTATTTGTTATAAAAATATAATATCGTTGAGTTAGTATCCCATAACACAAGTTTCGAACTTACTTTGGGGCTAGCTCAATCTGTATGAATGGTCCCTATATATTTATATTTAATTAAAATTTAATTAAATAATTTGAAGGTCTCACTCGACCTCTTCTCCAGTACTTCCGATCCCCTTTTAAAATCCGATTTTTTCGATTGCCTTTAGAGTAGCTCAGAGGCCATTCGTTTCATACTAAGAGTCTAAATCTATAAACATTTTTGTACAACAATTTGAGTTTCTTAAATTGAAACTTCAAGAAAATCATATTGATGCCCAAAAATGTCATGTTTCCTATTTTTGTTTTAAGGCGATATCAGCAGTTTTTTTTTCCTATATGTAATTTTTAATAAATAAAATTTAGTGACATTTTTATTACTTTCATTTAAGGGATATTGTTAATTTTATTAAGCTAGCATCCTTAGTTTCCGAGATTTAAAGGTTTCTTTAGTGACCAGCATTCATTGCTCTCGAGTGTATTTCAAGGAATTATTTATTTATTTAACTTTATTGACCACAATACATAAGTACTGATACAATAGACGGACTTAATGCTAAATTGCATTCTCTACCAGTCAACCATTGGGAAGTGCAGAGATTCACGAATGCGGTTTACTTGTTACTACTAATAACATTACTCAAAATTAATACATAAGTATAGACATACATACATATAAATAAATATACATGAATATATATAAATATACATAAATACATATAAATATATATAATAAACGTAATTACTAAAATAACCACGAAAAAACCTTGTATTTCATATTTAAAATTCTTGTGATACTTCGGCCGAAGTATCGGATTTACGCCCTTTCTCCTTTTTTTAGCCCTCCAGGTTTTCCTGATTCACCGGGCATTTGCAGAAGCGCTAAGTCCTACTTGATTTGGCAGTCTGTTGATATTAAATTAACTTATTCTTCGATCAACATAAATCGGCAATAACCTTCGTGTTATTCATACCGACAAAACAATATAGGGGAATCCTCTAAGGGTTCTTTCCAATTAATTGGCAACAAACTCTTGTTTGTGAAACTTAACCGAAGTTACATATTTATGCGGTATTAAGCTAGTTGTATAATTGTTATTTATGTTTATTTAAAATTACCTAATTGGATTTTATTCATAAGAGTAATACTTCGAGCACAATAAGCGTTATGAATTCATATCCCGCACATGTTATTTTTAGCAAAGTCTTGGGAATAAAACAACTAAACTTTAAAAACTAAACTAAACTACTTTCTTAGAGTTTCTTATTTATTAATCGACCCGCTAAGTTGTTTGTTCTCTCTACAAAAAATCCGGCTAATTTTTCGCCTATCAGCCAGGTGATTTTAATTTATAACTTTTGTAAGTTAATTCTTAATATTTTTCTTTGTTTCAGGTTTGCCTATGAGTTTTATGGTTCATTAAAAAAACATGATTTCTAAATTAATTTTGTGAAGTACAAATCGAAATGTCAAAAACATTGGTGAGCGGGAAAAAAAATGAAATGAATAGGTAATTGAGTTCCCTATGGGACGTAATGATGGATGCTTGTGGATTTTTACAAAATGGATGTTATGCTTAACATCAGCTTAGAGAGAGAGAAGTTTTATATGACACACAACTTCAAGAATCCATTGGAATCTCCAGACATAGACGTAAGTTATCTATTTATTTTTGTATCTTCTACAAACTTTTACTTCATTAATAAGCAACGATCAGCTAAAGCTAAAAATAACATGTTTTGTTACTTATTACCCGACTGCGCCAGAAGGAGGGTATGTATGTATAATTGTTTGGCACGCTCTGCAGCCTGAACGACTCGTTGGATTTTAGCTTGAGAGGTGTCGTTAGATTTGTATTTACTGTGAGAGTGACACTGGATATATAAAAATAAAAACAAAATGGCGGATTTTTGGCGTCAAATTCGCATATTGCTCACTCAGTAGCCTAAACGGCTTGAAGGATTTTAGCTTCAAAGGCGTCGATAGAATCGTATTAATTGTGAGAGTGACACTGGTTATAAATTTTTAATCAGAACACGACATAAGCTGGGAGTACCTTCACGCGGTGAAGGCGTAAAACTCCCATAATTAAATCAATGCCTTCGGACTTATGTTGTTGTCATTGTGTGCACCTTTTGATATCCACCTCCTATTTGGAAGTAGCCTACCCGGTAACGCAGGGGAGCAGCCACATAGCATAGAGCTAAAGGACAACTAGTCAAGTTGTTTAATGTAACGTTCAACGTCTTGACTGAACGTCATTTAGCATAGTCGTTGAATGGGATATGGTGGGTTAGATTAGGGTTAACTTGTGATACTTGCTCCCGACGTTGGCCTGCGGGTCAAAGGTGCGGGGTGTAACGTAATCTACGTTGTACTTTAAATCTAAATCATACTTAATTACCTAATTAATACTAAGTCCTACAATTGCTTATAATAAACTGTTAAATAATTTAAATAAGTACTTAACTACAGCAACCGGTTTGTGGCGCGGGGCGAGGGGTGCTCGCTGTGCCGGCTCGGGCTGCGAGCGCGCACTCGGTTGAGCATCACGTCATAACGCACCCAGAGGTCTCATAAGCTGGTCCGCGTCACTTGTTTTAAAAAATTTCCGTTACGTCGCTAGTGTCTACGTATACGACCTACTTTTTAATTCTCAATTTAAAATTAAACTCAGTGATAGTGTCTATTCCCTTACTGGGTAAGTTGTGCACATATTTTTACGTATTGCAAAGCTATTATTACATGCATAGGCTACTCCTTCTCTGCAAATCTATATTTTAATATTCCTGCCACTAGCAAATTTATAGTTTTCACCTAATTTACACTATCTCTTTTATAGTGCTTGCTTATGTTGTATGTAAACCACAGCCGCTAGGATAATTGTTAATAGTTCTTGCCACTCTCTCTTCCCCTTTTCGGTTGCTAGTGGTAGGGCTTATGTGCTAGATCGTAATGCTGGATTACGATCCACAGGAACACCGTTGGGAGTTCAAAGCTGGACCATTATCGAGCGACGACGTCTCCTGTTCGTCGTTTGTGCGCACGTCACTACGCGCGCCGCGCCTAGTCTGCCCGCTGTGCTGCGCTACGCTACTTCTGCTCGACCGCTTCCCGCCTTCTGTAACAGTCCGCTACCTACCTACCGTGCGCGACCGTTGAGGAGAGTGCGGAATTTTTTGAATCTTAGTGCGCATAACTTTCGATCTACCAAAATACGTTCCTACGACCGTGAATCTAAATTACTCAATACTTGTTATTTACTGATTATTGACTCATAATAAACCTTGTTATTATAATCCTTCTTTTATTTTCACCACTACGTGACAGGGGGCACCCCAGCCTGCATCGCACAGGCCACCGTCGCCGATTGGGAATAGTTCGGCGCTTCCAGCTATTCCCATCCGCCTCCCGCAAGGGAGACATGTAGGGCCCATACATTAAGGGCGACTGCCGGAAGTGTCGTGGAAGTTAAGGCTCCGCTGTACCCATGACACTCCCACTCTGGCAATGAAGGAGCGCCGCGGGGTTTAGTGGGTGCGAGTCCCACACAGGCCCTCCGTCCCCCGGCGGTGGGTATCGTGCATAAGGCATTCCCCGCGTAAAAAAAAAAAAAAAGGGTTAGCTTGTGATCATAACACTTAACCCTTTTTTTTACGTCAGAAAAATGCTTTGTGGCAGCCCCACCGCCCGAGGAGCACACGGTGGGGACTGTGGAACTTACCACAAAAAAACTGACGGGATGCCTATTGCCCTGTGTGGCGGGGCCACGGGAAACTGGAATACAACCGCGACCCCGCCAGGGCCGTCCGGCCAAGGTACCAGCCGGACCCGCTCGCCCCCGATACGCTCCGTCAGCAGTACATCGCATCCAGGTGCACTGCCGACACCGAGGACCATCGCCCCCTCAAGACGACGGGCCTTCCCCGGCCCGCCGTCTCGGCTGGGCTATGGTCCCCGTCCACTCGGCGATCGCACCCACTGTGCCGACCGCCAGCCAACGGCCACACCACACTTATTCAGCGTGGCGCGGCCGTCAGCTCCGCTCGTGATTTTTATAGAGGTTGTCTTCCTCGCGGCCCGGGCGGTTAAGCCAAGGCCCCTGGCCCGTAGGTGGAGGACCCACGGGTTACGGTATGCGCCGCACGCCGGCTGGTTAGGCCGGCGCCCACTAGGGCGTCCGCGTCGACCCGCGAGTCGAGCGCAGGGAAGTGGACACACCCGTCCGCCTGCAACCCGCACCCGGCGAAACACAGGGACCGGACCCCGCTCGTTCCCCTCAACCAGCGGCTCGCCGCAACTCGAGCGCAGGGAGACCCAAGTGTCGGGATTTCAGCCGCCGGCAAGGACGCCCCGGCGTTGCCCGGGGTGGACCACGTGGAGGTATACCGACAACCACCCCATAACACCTAACCCCAACCTAACCCACCATGGTCCCGACTGCTACAATGCTACAACATGGATTTGACGCTTATAAACATCGCCTTAGCAACTTTGGAAATTCTTAAGTTAAGTGCAATCGGGTATGACGACTTTCTTGTTTTAAGGTTTTTTCATTTCCGTATTACACAGAAACACAGTGGGGTTTTTTAGTTTTTTAAATTACCGTTTTTATTAAATTTTTATGTTATGGTTTTCCTCAACGTTCATGAGAAAATGATAAATATAAATATATATATATATATATATATATATATATATGTATATAGGGACAAATCACACAGATTGAGCAAGCCCCAAAGTAAGTTCGAGACTTGTGTTATGGGATACTAACTCAACGATACTATATTTTATAACAAACATCCAAGACCCGAGGCCAATCACAAAAAGTTCGTTTTTCATCATGATCCGACCCGGGACCTCCTCGGTGGCGGTCTGGCATGGAAACCATTACGCCACGGAGGTCGTCATGTTGATCAAAGACCTGTAAAAATTTTCTTGAAAGTTATTCAATAAATAATTTCATGTAACATTTTTCCATACAAAATGAAGAAAAAGGTTTTTAAAACACGGAAAACGCGTTTAAAGTGACGAAATAAAACGATACATTAATTTCGCTCCGCACACACACATACTATACTTTTAATTCTTAGAACCCTACACTGTGCGTGGCCTGACATGCACTTGTTCGTTTTTAGTAACTATCCAAAAATATTTTTAAATGAATAAATTCACCTTCCCGCCCTAGGTGTGATTCGAACCGGAAAACCGGTCGAGTGTTCTTCAAACTACGGCAGAGTATCATGGTTTTTCTTTTTATAGTTGGTAAGTACTTGGTATGGATCACGCAACTAACCATTTCTATTCGAAAATATTTTTTTATGAAAAGAATCACCTTCCCGCCCTACATGTGATTCGAGCCCGGAAAACCGGTCCAGTGTTCTTCATACTACGGCAGCGTATCATGGTTTTTCTTTTTAACCGACTTCAAAAAAGGAGGAGGTTCTATGTTTCATTGTATATTTTTTTTTTTTTTGTATGTCCGCCGATTACTCCGTCAATTCTTGACCGATTTTCAAAATTCTTTTTTTATTCGAAAGTGCATACTCCCAAGTTGGTCCCATTGTCACCAAGTCAGGATCTGATGATGGGATCCCAGCCAAATCGAGGGCAACCCTCAGATTTTATAGGCACGTACAACGCGTTACTTATGTTTTCGTAAGCTATTCATGTTTTTACGTCTGGAAGTCATCATCCCATGTTGGTGAGGTGATGATGGAAGGTACAACTCCTAAACGGATAGGAGTTAGAGGATGATTCTTTATTTAACACTGTACTTGCCTTCTTACCAAATGTAACCTGTAGCTTCTAATAAGACTACACAAGTCTTGCGGTGAATGTCATGACACTAAATACGATCCGATCTTGAGAAGCAAAACTTGCTTACAAAGTTGCCTCGGACGGGAAATTGGTTATCATTCACTCAATTAACTTTCAGCCTTAGATTGTGTGATTGATGATTCGAACCTTAGCAATCTGGTAGTTGGAGAGATGTGGAAAATTATAGTATAACTTAATTTATGAGTTTGTCTACGCCCGCGGTATTACTCGTCAAATCCCGTTGTTTCGCGTGTGCTTCCTACAAGTAACAAGTTTTCGTTTCGATCTTAAATATAAGTCCATTAATTTTTGAAGAAGAAGAAGTGAAAAATTTTTTTATTGTTGGTACTTGGTATAGCTCAACTAACCATTTCTATTCGAAAATATTTCTAAATGAATAAATTCACATTCCCGCGCCCGCCCTATGTGTGACTGGAGCCCGGAAAACCGGTCCAGTGTTCTTCATACTACGGCAGCGTATCATGGTTTTTCTTTTTATAGTAAGTACTTGGTATAGCTCAACTAACCATTTCTATTCGAAAATATTTTTAAATGAATAAATTCACATTCTCGCACCCGCCCTATGTGTGATTCCAGCCGGAAAACCGATCGAGAGTTTTACGACATCTTTCTTTACTTTTCAGGGTTCCGTAGTACAACAAGGAACCCTTATAGTTTTGCCAAGTCCGTCTGTCGGTCAGTCTGTCCGCGGTCTAGCGCCTAGACGCTTAAAGCTGGAAAGCTGTAATTTGGTATATATACATATATACACATACACATATACATTTATACATTAACAATGCTAACAAAGTGCTTGAACAAAAATTTTAAAAATATTTTTTTTGGGGTGCCTCCCCTACATGTAAAGTGAAAATGAGTTTTTTTTCGCGCCCAGCCCATGTTGTGGGGTATCGTTAGATAGCAATAGCTCTTCAAAACATTGAGGGTGTGAAAAGATCATTTTTCGATACAATGATCCGTTTCGTGAAAAAAATATAACGGTTAAGTAGAACTAGTTACCGAGTAATAGCCGACAAACTTATAAAATAAAATTTATTTGATGAAAACTTACAAATGTGATAGAATTTGATATTGGACTCAACTGAAGGCAAGCAAAGCACAGCAAATACGAAACACGAGCTCGACACGTACTTGCCCGGTTTTTTATAAACTGCAATGATGCCTTATTACAAAACTAGCTGTTAACCGCGGCTCCGCCCGCGTGCTCAAGGGATAGTGTCAATATTTTTCCCATGGGAATCTCTTTATCCCGTGGGAAAAAAAGTAACCTATGTCACTCTCCAGACCTTAAACTATCCCCAATAAAAAAATCATATCAATCCGCTCTCAATCCGCTTTCGACGTGAAGGGAGGAAAAACAAACAAACAAATACCCTTTCACATTTATAATGTTAGTAAGGATTATTGTAATTATTTAACACAAAATTATTAAATCTGATAAAAGTTTTGTTTAATATTACTTCGTGTTTATAGAGGAATATTACCCTACAAACCGTAATTTACGGTCCAATGAATTACAGGGCCAAGTTTTACCTAAAAACCGCTTTCAGGAGAGACTCGAACAATCATATAATATTTGCGATTCTCAATAGTGAGTTTAAAAATCGTTTCTAAAATTTATAGCGAGAAAGAGAGGAACGTTCAGAAGAGAAAGGATTTTCATGATGTTTAGTAAAAACATGAACCCCAGCAAAGTTGACTTACCATGTGACAATCTCGTAGACATTGGAGCACCTCTTCGCGAAGCAAGCTCCCTTAATGGTGCAGACTCAAAGTAAGAGACGCGCTGAAAACATTAGAGGCCGGTCCCCTAATAATATAATCAATTCTGACGAGTCCACTGCTTCCGACTAATTGTTGAATAATTGTTTTAAAAGTGATTTCAGTAAGGTCAGATGGGGTAAGATAGACTTACTTTATTGTGAATTTACTAAATCGGGTTTTATGCAGAAATTGTTTGACCTAGAGTTAAATTTAATATACAGGGATCTAAATATAAATTAAGCTTTAAAATACTATGAAGTCTTTGGGGCAAAATTCATTAAAAACAGTAATAATAAGGAAAATGTAAAACCTGTAAACTGGTAGTCTTGCCCTGCCAATCGGGGTATGACAGTTAGTTTTTTTTGGTTTAAATGTTTACTTTTAGTTTTGTAGTAATTTAAGTAAATAAAAAAACAGGGCAAGTCCAACATATGATTTACAAAACCCAGTCCGGAAACCAGACAAGGTATCTTATACTAACCTGCCATATTAAAATAATTTTGTACAACTCTTCTCAGTAGTATTCATTCGAAAAATGTTTATTACTTATTTATTATTACTCCGGGCTCACTGGTAGTTTTACCCCACTTGATCTTTTCGGGTTATGTTTTTTCAAAGTAAAATATTACAGAAACCTCTTTATTTTACGTTTACCGAGTTACATTATTTTAAAGCCCATATCTTTATGATGCTACTTGTGTCCGTGATAACTCGATAGGAACATTCTTTTTCACAAAAAAATACAAAAATAAAACTATCTTACACCTAGCATTCTTAACTCAAATGTCCGTTTTTATTTTCGATGTGGTGGTCATATTTGTGGCAGTAGCGACTTCTGTGTTTTAAATGGAGATATTAACCGTGTCCGCTTTATAACTAGTATATCAAAATAGAATAGGAAGGTGTACTTCTCGAGTTATCAGGCACTGGTAGTCTTGCCTTGGTAGCGGACTTACCCCAACTGACCTTATTATAAATGTGATTTCAAATATCAAGCAATCAATGAAATCACTATTAGGTATCTGTTACCACCCATCTCTGGCATAATTATTTGAATATTGCCGCTTCACTGTGTGTCATTCGACCTATCCCCTATTATCACGAGTAAACTTGTCGACTGTCATTATGCAATCGCATCAGATAATTACAGGCCAACCGTTTTGTTTACGTATCTGATGAACCTGAAACGCTACAATTTCAATTATCATGCATAATAAATTACCAATAAAATGTAGTTTAAATTTAAAGAGATTTAAACGATGTGGGTGTATGTAAATTTGGCGTCGCGTCGTGTTTACTTTAAATATGGTATTTTATAAAATAATATTAAAACGGGAAATTATTGCATTAAAACTTGATATTGCCCGACAATTTAGCTAGGTTGCACCGGCTGTGCCCACGGTAAATTTAACGAAGTTATGATCGCATTAATTCCGAATTAATTACACTTTGTATGTACTTATATCATAAAGTTAAACAGTTCGATTGAACGTGCTAATTAATCTCTGGAACTACTGCCTCCCTTACTCTTGACGATAATTCCGCTCGATCGCCATTGGATTGTTAATTTTAGGTACTCTTTACAGCAAAACTAGCGCTAACTAATTACTAAACTAAACGAAATCGGATTGTATGCTAACCAAATAGTTAGTAAAGTATAAAATTTCAAGTTCATTTTATTAAATAAATGCACGCAAACGAAGTTGCGCGGGTTTCACTAGTGTTTAGATTATTTAATGTCTTGTCTATCCATTTAATTGCGAACACAACTTATTATGATGATAACTTTATTTATGTAAAACATGGTGTAGTTGTCACAAGTATAAAAGAACGAATGTTTAGAAAAATTCCAAAAGATACAGCAATTCCTATTTTCAATTTTCTTAGTGAAATATAAAGCCACGTAGTGATGAAACGATTATCATTTGATTACGATCACGATTACGATCATTGCGCCTAATAATCGATGATTACGATTACGTTAGGTAAATATTATGCTATTGTTTTAAAAAAAGTGTGGATAGATCATAGGAAACAAAAAAAATCGTTCACAAATAAATAAAAACAAAATATAATACCATGTTCCACAAAATTGATGGAATAGAGCAATTTATCTATAGCAAGTATCAAATGAAAACTTCAATAACTAATTAGTTTGGCTATGAAACTAAAAAATGTATTATGATACATAACAAAATATGCCGGAGAATATTATAAAATAAAATAAATGTACGGAATAACATTTCTTGAGTGTTTTATTATGTGCACAAACATAAATTTCTTAGAAATCGTTCAGTATTCATGTTGGTTGTTTCTCGCCCAAATTTTATATGAGATTTATCTCGATTTTGTAAGTGAGGGATGAAGGGTAAAGATAAATGCAAAGAATTTTCAAGAATGTCAGGTTCAGCGGCGTATTGTTTTACATGTGTTTCGTGAAATGCGATAAGTTATTGACTTGATAAACATATCTATTCCAATTTTAATGCAGAAGCCTCTATTTTCCAATTGAGAGCTGTTTTAAAATTGGCAAAGGTCTAGAAAGTATAACAATTTAACAAAAGATCAGCTTGAAAATCAAAAAGCATTTCTTTCGGTGATAGATAGATAGATATGCTTTATTTGCAAATCACAAAAACAGGACACAGTATACATAAATAACTTACAGACTAGTGAAATTGCAACAAGGCGGCCTTATTGCTAACAGCAGTGAATGGGAGATCTGGACTTCTTTATCATCTCGTTTTTCTTTGTTTTTCGCCTCTGTTCTTCTACACGTTATAATAGGATCATCCTAGAGGATGGTGGGTCTATATGGATAGCAGTGATTATTGTTTTACGGAGCGTTTTATTATGTAAATATCTAGTTACTTCTTCTTTTTTTAGAATTGAAGAACATCATTGGGTCATCTGTTCCACTGGCTCGTTCAAGCCTGCAATGCTGTATTTAATGTCACGTGATAGGTTATCAGCTATATGCTTTTTTCTTGCTATCTGGGTCATACTATCTGCCTTCTCTTTCATTCACCCCTTCCCAAATCGGTAACAATTCCTTTATTTATTATTTAATAAAATAATAAACATCAATAAATATTGATCGAATGTCTCTAGGATTCCTAAAACAGTCGATGAGCCAATTTATCTTCATGGCGTTTTGTAGGCGCGATGGAGAAGGCCATGTAATATCTGGAGGGTTGTGAATTTATGGTCCATTCTTTTGATGTGTGAGGTGAAACTCGATGGTTTTGTGTCAGCGTAAACGAAAGCGACATAGGATGAATTGACCGCCTTTAAAAGAAGGGAGAGAAAAAGCCGCATTATGACTCTGAAAAGTAGAACGAGTGTGGCATAACAAATGTTTGTAATGTTTGAATTTTATGGACTTTTTTAGGTAAACTTTGAATTCTAAAGTAGTCAAAGTGTAAACATTTAATCAAATTACTAGAATTAAGACTCTTTTTCTTTTATTTTCTAGAAAGTATGACACAAGCTGAAGTGTCAGTTTACAATTATTTATTAAACTTTGACCATTGTAAAATTCTTTAAAAGTATCAGTGTAAAGCATTTTGAATTTATAATGAACAAGATAGGATTATCCAACTACCTATTTTCTTTTCGCGGTCGTGCACTGTAATACGCACTTTTTTCTCCAATCCATTTTTTCTGTTGTTTAAGTCTATTTACGTCGACGGTAATGTGTTTTTTTGTGTCACGTAGAATTCTCAACGTGCTAGCGATTACTCATTTAGATAAATTGCCTAATATTATTTGAACTGGTTTTTTTATTCTACAACTTTTCTTTAGAATTCTACTTGTTATTTATTCTCTCTGAAAACAGGCTGCCTATATTTTAGTACCTCTACTTAATAATGTTTTTGGTAATGTTCCTTATTTAATATTCTTATCATCCCTCGCGCTACTCAATTTTTGTCTCTGTCAGAACGGCTGGCTTTGAGAAATGTGTGGCAAATATTGACTTATTTACTTACTAGCTTCTGCCCGCGGTGTTACCTGCGTTTAATTTTATGCACATCAACGCTATTTACTTTATATAGCGTTATTGACTATCACACTTTTGACTGATAAATAAAATGGCGTTATGTAAATAAATTAAATCAAGGAATTGAAAATAGCTTATATGTTGTGTTAATGAATTGAGGGAAATGTCGTAACTATATAAAAGTCATGGTTATGACTGTTTTATTGTAAAAGTTTTACTCATTACAAATGAACCAGTGGTTCCCTTGAGCTCATGAAGCTACTGATTTTGTTTGTTTCTGTGTTGATGGTTTTAGTTTTAATGTGAGTTTTTGAGTACATTAAAGATACCGCTAAGAAGAAAATACGGTAGTTAAATAATAATATATTGTTGCAAAAAAGAATGATTGACGAGTAGGTCATTTCGTTCGAAGAACATTATACATATAATATACCTAGGTACTATCTAAACAAAGCCTTCAGAGAAACAAACACTTCAGTTTTTGCGATATAGCAACATGTGTTTTTGCAGTCAAAAAAATTTACTTTTTACGTTTTTAATGAGGATTGGACCTTACAAACTAGAAGTATCAAGTACAGACAGCGGCATAAATGTGTTGTCACTTTAGTATCTTGTCACTATAACATTGTTGACAACTTGACATGTTCAGTCAAGTCTTCGGTAAAAATGATACTTATACAAAAGTGACAAAGTATAAAGTGACAACATATTTATGCCGCTGACGGTGTGTGTCGGTCGATCCATTATTAGGATCGATCGACCAATTAAACATTGGACCTACCAATCTAGGGTGGGTGAACAATATCGCTTGTTTTACATTATGTGTTGGAAAATAAGCATTAACACGTGGGTGGAGGTAGAAATGAATATTTCGTTTATGAAATTAAAAGTTTCGTAGTTTAAAATTTGTGTCGTCATAAAATTTTCATACGAAAGAAGTACAAACGCCCCCTTGTCAAATCTCTATGTAGTACCTACCTACTAGTACCTACTTCCCTAGTCCATGACTGAGACAATGAAAATATTGGGGACAAATCCACCACACATTCCCACC
Source organism: Endotricha flammealis (assembly GCA_905163395.2). NCBI lineage: Eukaryota > Metazoa > Arthropoda > Insecta > Lepidoptera > Pyralidae > Endotricha > Endotricha flammealis. The sequence continues at coordinate 3,754,529 of LR990859.1, read as the reverse complement.
GCTGCCAGGATCTACAACGGCGATCTCAGATTGACAATAAGCGATGAAGCTTATTGACGTCTCGGGGAAGAAACTACAGCTCTCATGGAACTCCCAACGAATTTAATCAAAAAGAAAATAATAGTACTGAAACTACTTCCTTTCTTAACAACTACGTGAGACAATGACAACAAAAGAAAAATAAATACTAACAAAATACAATTCCGTAAAAAGTATTTACTTTCAGCCTAGTACGAAACATGTCTGAAGTTAGACAACAATGGAGTCATAAATAAGATCTAATTGGTCTCACTCCGAACACTGTGTCGCCTCCCCTTTGTTGACCTGCAGACAACTTCTTCATAGTCCATTCGCTGAGTTTTCAAATCGGTTTGTTTTGCTATACATAACTATAGTTTGTTTTAAAAGAAGCAAATAAACACTCTGCTTTTTGAGCCTTAGCTAATTTTGACAATGTCAGATAACATTATGACATTCTAATATTAAGCGTCACATTACAAAACATTACATAACATCACATATTTTTTTCGAAGATTTATTTCGCCCATGATACTCGATGACTTCGCCATTTCTTTAAAAAAAAGATTGTATTATTTACCGTTATTTTTTAGCAAGTAGTTCTGCAAGCAGTTCTGTAGCAAATACGGAACTCTACATTGTGCGTGGCCCGACACGTACTTGCCCGGTTTTTTTTCTCCTCGTTATACCGCGTTACTGGCATAGGCTTTCCATTTTTCCATTTCTTTAAGCAAAGATTTTGCTTTTAGTTTCGAAATGTTGGTAGTTTGTATTTTGACTAGAGAAAAATTGAAAGTGTTTGTGAGGTCCACTCTTTAAGTAAACATTTTCGTTCATTGAGATAATATATATTATGATTTTCCATATACACGAAATTATAAAGTCCTCATTTTAAATGTGTAATATCAATCAAAGTAAGTAAATGAAGCTAATGCCACATCTATATTTATAAAATTCAAAGTCCCGACTGACTGACTGACTGACTTAACTATATTTCAACGCACAGCCCAAACCGGTGGATCTAGAGATTCCAAATTTGGACTGTAGGTTCCTTACGACGTCTAGGGATGTACTAAGAAAGGATTTTTCAAAATTCCTACGGGAAACCGAGATATACGCAAACGAAGTTGCGAGGGTATATCAACGCACAGCCCAAACCGCTAGGTCTAGAGATGCCAAATTTGTCACGTAGGGTCCTTATAAGAACCGGACCGACCGGACCGGACCGGACCGGATCGACAGGACCTGATCAGACCGGATGGAACCGTACCGTACCGGGCCGTACCGGACCGGAATTTGTTTCTGAAGAAAGATATGCTAATTGTTACTAGGCCACGCGGGCGAAGCCGCGGGCGGAAGCTAGTATCTAATATAGGTACATTTTTTTTTTTTTTTTTTAAATGAAACCGTCGTATACGAATTTCAGCTTTTGATAGCCGTCTTTTTAAAGAGATCCAAGTATGTGTCAGTTCTTGATGGTTGTAATCAAGAAGCTATTAGTATTTAAGCTTCTTGGTTGTAATGTTATAGGAATGTGTATACGTTTAAGTTGATTACGAAATGACGTGGGGTGAATTTTAACCATAAAATGTCATTAACCTTCTCGTAACGCACGAGGTTCGTAAATTTTAATCACAAGGGAAATATGAAACTGCGTACTCCCCTATAGTGCATAATTAAAGGATCAACTAATAACGGGGAAATTACAATTTATTGACACTTTCTGATTTTGAAAGCAGGCAATTTTCTCTTTGGTAACATCAAAGTATACCTGAAGGTTGATTGGTCTAATACAACTACCTAATCTTAGGTTGTTTTGGACCAAACTTTACTCTATTATTATCCGGCAATATCCTTATCCTTCCTTTCTACTATTCTAAATGAGAAAGTGAGTTTGTTTGTTTGTTATTCCTTCACGGCTTGATTAAGCAGCCGAACATTATGAAAATTTGCATACATATTGTTAGGGGTACAAAGCCCAACATAGGCTACTTTTTATCCCGTGAAAGTACCTATGTCGTTCCAATGGGAAAATATTTTTTCTATTACAGAGGGCGCTGTATCGGCAAACAGATGGCGCCACAAGTCGCGCTATGGGTTATTTTGTTGTCAAACGAGATCTGTCATAAAATTAACGCGAGCGAAGCCGCGGGGAAAAGCTAGTCTGAAATAATCAGTATTATACCCAACCAAAGATATTTCATAGTATTGTAATATCATTGTACCCAACACAGATTACTACCCAATTAACATAATAAAAGCTGCGGGATGCAGGTTACTTCCAACCGGTCATACTGGAATCTTTTGGGAGAGGCCTATGTCCAGTAGTGGTCTTCTTGTATCTGAGATGATGATATCTGCAAGATGATGATATGAGCACTTTTTGAAAGAAAGAAAGAAAGAAAATACATTTATTCTGTACAGCACATGAGTCACAAGACAACAACAGCATTTTACACATACAAACAGACAGAAACATTCACACAAAACAGTTACACATTAAACAAAATACAAGTATCTAGCCAATGAAAAAGTCTTTATGTGCCATTTGACCATAGCGGAATGACGATACCTAACTATTGATTACTACAAGTATTCCTCGAGTCGCTTTGCAAGTTAAAATATATGCTGGGAATAGTGTATTCAGTTCAGACTATCGGACGTTGAACTTTCACGGGTTAATGGTCGGGATTGGAATTTGGTATTTGTTCTATCTTTTTTTTTTTTCGTTTGGCAATCGGACTTCAGACGAAGAGATGCCATTGTGGCATCTTCAAGTTATGCTTGTCTACGTAAATTTAAAGCAGAATATTCATGCTATCTCGACTCAGTATCAGTTTTTAAGTCAAGATGCCCCGAAGAAAGATGATAGCAAAATTTCTTTAGAAAATGCGGATTTTGAAGTGAACACGATAATGTACTTTTAAAAGTTCCTGATCATAGACTGCAATCACTATGTATTTTAACCAATGTTTGCTTCGCATTACACTATCAATACTATGAATCAAACGTTGAAACTCACAGAAATTAAATTTCTAATCTCGAGCCCAAGTTATAATAGTAAAAAAAAAACAGTTTTAACTTGACTGCACGAAGAAGTTTTACTTTTATAAAAAAAAAATGCAATGTATTGTTAAATGACAAAAAAGGCCGTATAAAGGACTCTGCCCACTACAACGTATCATACCATGACCGTGCTACGAACGTGTCAGACAAAAAATATTTTTTGTATTAAAAAGTATGAGACAATGCCGACTAGCCCGTTCCGTCACCGACCAGCACCGTCGCGTGCCATGCACGGAGCGGCAACTATCGTGGGAGAGAATATTTTGCCGACGCTCTAGTGGGCATAGTAGAGCGTATCGGGTTGTTTGTCGTGTCGTGTCTGATACGTTCATCGCACGGTCATGGTATGATACGTTGTAGTAGGCGGAGTCCTTAACTGGTTTTCTTTTTTTTTTTAGTTACATAAATCATTTATTACTGTATGACGAGAGAAAGAAGAAAGATAAAATGTCTGTGAGGACCTACTCTCTAAATAAAGGTTTTCAATAGTTTTGAAGATCTAGATTAAATTTTATAATTCCATCATATCCTGAGATTATGGTTGCTCGTTTGACACGTGCAACGACGCCATCATTCCTCTCATTATGATGATGACAATTGTGATCTTTATTTCTCAGGTGGTGTACACATGGAAGATGGATTTCAATCGTAGCACCTTAAGTGCTGCCACCATGCTAATCCCAAAGAACCCAACACCAGCACCGTCTTCTATCACTATGCCGCTTTGGGCTCACAATTCCTGGGTTTGCCTCTTTGCTGCGATGCTTGCTGTGGCCATTGGAGGAAATGCCATTGTCATCTGGATTGTTACAGGTAAGATTTTTTTTATCACGATGTGTATCAAAAGATAATTATCCATACTCATATTATAAATGGGAAAATGGGTGTGTCTGTTTGTTTGTCCGTCTTTCACGGCAAAACGGAGCGACGAATTGACGTGATTTTTTAAGTGGAGATAGTTGAAGGGATGGAGAGTGACATAGGCTACTTTTTGTCTCTTTCTAACCCCCCAATTCCCTAAAATGGGGGGTGGAAGTTTGTATGGAGCATTTCGCAATTTTCAAGGTAGAAAGCTAAAAATTGGTATGCGCACTATTTGTGACTAATAAAAAAATCATGCATCATTTTTTTAAATCTTGCATGATGACAAAACCCAACCCCTTAAAAGAGCGGGTGAGATTTTATATGGGACTTTTCGCAGTTTTTAAGGTAGAAAGCTAAAAATCGGTACACAGACTCTTTGTTACCAACGAAAAATACCTGCGAAAAGGGGAACCCTGTTTCCCAGAATTTATCGCGAGGGAAAATGCGGGCAAAAGCTAGTTATTAAAATTTCGAATAGTTAACTATATCTATACACTGACTTTACCCAAGGATTTATTTTAAAGACGATCACATTTTTTTTCTGAAATAATATATTTTAGACTATTTAATTATTTTATGTTGCAACCTGTCAGATTAATTTATGTAAGAGTTTCTGTGATGTCATTGCTTTTTATGTGTATGAATTTTAACATCATAAAATATGAGTGCCAGTGAGTGCTCTGGATGTCAATACAAGATCACAGCTCCTGACATGTCATATGACGAGTGTCATAGGTAGGCAGGTAAAATTATTTTTGTTCTGTGAAGTTTGTGTGAATCTATTTTATTGATAGAATTGGCGGTATAAGTAGGAATATACCAAGATAAGTATTCCATGATTTACTATAACGATTAGATAACAATTTTTGACTTACATGACTATTTATAAATCTAGATAACAATATTCTTATCGGACAAATCACAGAACGTACTGTACTGGCTGATATAGCTTTTTTTATACCACACAAGCATGCGGCCCGCCTGATGGTAAGCATCACCGTAGCCTATCACTCGCGCATTGCCAACCCTCCTAACCCCCCCCCTCCCAAGTGGAGCTCTGGAGACCTTACTCATCGTAGGAACACAACATGGCCGAGACCAATGCTATTTGGCTGCGATCTTCTATAAGGTGGAGGTCCTTCCCCAGACGGGCTGCTCCGATTTGAGCGGATTATCCGCTGTGCCCTACCTCTCTTAATAATAGCTATATTATTTTCGCAAACCTAGCACGTCTGCACATGAAGGTAATTATACACTATATAATACTATGATCGCATAATAAATTCAGGTGTTGTTTGCGGAAGTCAAAGGATACATGACGGTGACGGCATGCAAAGTAATTTAGATCAAAGTCGTCATCGTTAGTGCCTGGAATGTATTCGGTGAACTGCAAAGGTCTCTCAGGGTCAGGTTCCGGAGCCTGTAGCCAATTAGCCAATCCTGGGTCCTAGTTGGAATAAGCCAATGTTTTTATATTAGAATTGGTTTTTTGAAAGGACGAGTGGTCAAACTATGTACTTAGTAGGTACAAATCCAGATAGGAGAAAGAGGTTATTTAGCTACTTCATTTGTTTGTACATTTTTAATCTATTCGCTGTTTTCTCTCAGTCGTTGGTTAGGTTTCTTAGTTTCTCTCCTTATCTAATGAAAACCAAAAACATAAAAAAAAAAAATTCAGTATCACAGTAGAAAATTGCTTCTAACATAAACCTTCTTACTACGAACATAATCTGTGAATGTCAAAGATTCTGACAATGAATGACAGAGCATTCTAAAAAATATTTCCTCTGTCATCGAAAAGTGTTCAGGTACGCTACCTAAGCCTAAGATTGACGAAGATCTTGACAAGGAGCAAGTGCCGTCAAACCTAGATTCGTTTTAAAATATTGTTACTTAGGGTTACAACTTTCTGCAAGTCATTGGAAGTATATTGATCTAGAAACTTAAATTTCTACTGGTCCTATTAATCGGCGTTTCTCTGGTGTATCTGTGCTCCATAGGTGGCGATGAACAGCGAATATCTATCAGTATAAATTAAATTTGTCAGAAAGCTTTATTTTATATAAAAATAAATTGAAACAGAAGTTGTTCTATATTCCCGCGTACCATGAAATTACACCTTTAATATAATCACGTCGATTTGCCAAAACATTTATCTTTTTTGATACGAGGGCGACACTGAAAGTTTTTAGAACTGGCCACTTGTAAGCAATATAATTAAAAAATAAGTTTAAATTTTGAAAATGGAACTCTGTCATTCAATATTAACATTAACGAGTATGTTTTTTTTATTTTTCTTTTGTTTTACGTTTTGGCGGCAAATTGAAAAATTCCCGAATCACGTCAGCATGAATTTAACGCGAGTAAATTTTCGTGCCACGATTTTTTATGACTTTCGATGTCATTTAAGTCAACAAGAATGTTATAATAGACTTCGAATGGTCTTTCATGATGACGCCCCATCCCGTGCCACAATTTACAACTGGTATAATGAGTTCAAACGTGGTCGCACTCTTCTTACCGATGATCTGCGTGAAGGACGGCTTTCTACGGCTACGACTGAAGTTAACATCAGTGTTGTACGGCGTATGATAGAGAATGACAAACGAGTGATATATCAGCTATCAGTGCACAGAATCCTCCATGAACATTTTGCGGTTAGGAAGCTTTGTGCCCGGTGGATACCTCATAATTTGACCGACCGTTGAAGAAACCCGAAAAAGACGAATGGGAAAACTGCTTTGCTCAGTGGTTTCATCGGATGTAACGATGCATTGACGTGAAGGGACACTATTTTAAAAAGACATAGTAAAACTAATAACTTTTATTTTCGACCAGTTTTTAATTTTCTCAGAATTTTCAGTTTGACCCTCGTACTATCACGACATTCGATCGCCATTAAGGCCGTAGTTCGTTACCCCGAATACATTAGAATTTAAATTTAAGATGTTTGCGGCTAAGGTAGCGTGGGCCGGTGATCGGGATTACATTCATGTGTGAAATGTCAGTAAGTACTTGATAGGAGGTTGACATTTTTTAGTACAGTGTTCAGTAAATGAGACGGGTTTTGGTGGGTATTTCATCGACTGACACCACGAAGGATTGGCACAATGGTTTCAATTGCGAAAGGATTCTTTTTGAATTGGCTGATTAATCATCGCAGGCCTTTTTTAACTTGCTCAATTAGAACCAAGTACATTTTATTGCAACATATTGCTTTTTTAATTACCTAAATCACAATTTAAAAGGTATTTTATTTAATAGTGTTAACTTCAAAAATTTTTTCAAATCAAATCAAAATCAAAATATTTTTATTCAAATAGGCATATTACAAGCACTTTCGAATCGTCACTTTTTTTTCCCTACCACCAGTTCAGACGGCAGATTTGTGCTAAGAAGAACCGGCAAGAAACTTAGCACTTGCTCTTTTAAAATGGTAATGACATAAGTTACAATTACGATAAATAAAAGTAAACATTCAAACAAGAATAAAAAAATAAATAAAAAAAACTGCAATTTTTTTTAAATAATAAAGAAAAATTAATAGAAAAAAAAAGGCGTATCAATATACTGGTATACATATTATATACATTTTGTTGAACAAAAACCCTTCAATATCGTAGTCGGTCAGTGCCAAAGTGCATGCAATTTTTTGATAAATATTTGGTATGTATACGCATATTAACAATGCTAACAAAGTGGTAGAATAAAATTTTGAAAAATATTTTTTTTGCGGTGCCTCCCCTACATGTAAAGTCAGAATGAAATTTTATTTCGCGCCGACCCCATGTTGTGGGGTATCGTTAGATAGGTCTCTTAAAAACATTGAGGGTGTGGGAAGATTTCCATTTTCCGATACAATGATCTGTTTGCGAATTATTTACATTTAACGTGCCAATTTTGGTTTTGCACGGTGGTCCCCGCCTCTATCTCCGAAAGTTTTATGTTTAGAAATTCGAAAAAATTCATGGTAGTAGTCCATATAGTAAACCTACAAGGAAAACTATAACCGTTAAATAGGCTCTACTAGTTACCGAGTATTAGCCGACGAACTTATGAACTAACATTTCTTTGACGAAAACTTACAAATGTAAGTATGCAAAGCATAGCAAATACGGAACCCTACATTGTGCGTGGCGCGATACGTACTTGCCCGGTTTTTTTTTGATGTAGGTCCGTTATCCGATAAGAAAGGGTTTTCCAATATTTTACCTCTAAGGGGGTATAAAAGGGGGGAAACGTTCGTATGGGACAACGTGATTCCTTGGTCCAATCTACTTAAAATTTTGCATAAAAATTCTTTAAGAGGATTGAAAAAAAAAAAAGAAAAAGATATTTTGTGGGTAATTTTCTTCGAAATTGTTATCAATACTCCTACAGCACCGTTATTTAAATCTTATTTTGACACATCGGTCAAGTGTGTCATCTGTCATGTAATAATAATTTTATAAATTGTGAATATTCAAACAAATGATTTCATAATTTAATTATCGTACTATTCTGTTCGTGATCTCGAAAAAACAACTATGAACTATAAAGCGGACTGAATCATATTTCATTACTAATTAAATTTAAATGTTATTTGACAGAGTTAAAGTTAAATTAGTCAATTGAAATCATTGACATAAAAGTTTTTCGTACTGAAATTCCGATATTAGGTACAAATGATTATTTTTTATGGAAGAGGTTGGAAAACGGGCATACGATCACTTCTTGATGTTATGTGATCACAGTCGACCATGGAGCACTGAGATTCTTGGATCCCTGAGCCGTTGCCGATCTATTAATAGGAAGAAAACAGGAAAAGTGAGAAAGATTATAAGGAAGGAGTTGGAATTTCGGAAATCTCACTCACCGAACGAAACGCGTTGCCGCTCCACGTCGATATTATGTAAGAGGGTGGTACTTCCCATGTAGGTCTAGTCTATTTCATATAAATGCTCTACCACTCCAAAAACAAATTAAATGATTGTAATGAAAAGTATAAATAAATAAAGAATGTTTAAAATAAAATTCAAAAAATTCAAAATTCAAAACTTTTATTCAGAGAATAGGTTTTCACAAACACGTTCTCTTGTCAGAGTATACAGTAATAAATGATTTGTATAAATTAATCTACTCTATAAACTACTACCATTTCGGAAACAAAAGCAAAATGACCACTGGTAAAAAGAAATGGCGAAAGAAAACCAGTTACGGTCTTTTTTGTCATTTAAAAATATATCGTACTTTTCTTTTTCTTTTCTTTGTCAACATAGAATTTAAAACTAGGTACATACATACAACATTACGTACGCGGAATGTCAATAAATAGTGCCATTAATTTGTCTCAACATAAAATTAAATTTAAAATATAAAATGCTAATAAAAATCCAACACAGCTTTTTATATTTACGCCATGCCTGTATTTTTTGTTGGGTGGCTTCCCTACATGCAAAGTAGGAATGTTTTTTTTTCGCGCCCAACCCTTGGTGTATGTGGGTATCGTTACATAGGTCTCTTAAAAACTTTGGGGGTGTGGGAAATCATTTTTTCGATACAATGATCCGTTTGCAAGTTATTTACATAATGTGCAATTTTTTGTTTAACGTGGTGGGGCCCGTCCCTCTATCTCCGAAACTGTACAGATTTTTGAGATATGAGCAAAAACCTGACAAATGGGACTTTTGAGAAGCGTGCCAACCAACATATATTTATAGTTTGATTGACAAATAGCTGCTGACAAATCAATCTATTGCTACGATCGATTTAGATTTAACTCGATTTACTAGAATAATTCATTCATTTGTCATTCATTAATTCTGATGGAGATGCCTAACTAAACAATTTGACTATTAGTAGTATTTGAAATATTTAATTAAAAGTCAAAATGAGAAAACGTTTTGTGTGTTTATTGATAAGTTTTGATGAGTTTATTGATAGGTTGTGTTGTAATATAGTTTATATTCATGGATTTCAGAAAGATTTATAGTCAAACCAATCTTAGCAGTCTTTTACATAATGTTATTTTGATTTAAAAAATAAAAAGAATATGTAAAAGACGTATCTATCGAAGATACATGTCATCTATCTATACTAATATTATAAAGAGGAAAGATTTGTAGTTTTGTTTGTAATACTGGACCCATTTAATCCTTACAAAAAACACTTGCGAAGGTGGGACGGGCGCCATAAGAAATATTTTAATTGTGTATAATTCCTATTTCATATGACATCTGATGAAGAATAACCGCATCGCAAACTACACCCGACATCAGAATAATTAAATCTATCCCGAATGCACAAAACATAAATCAACCAAACGCACACTCACAAAAAAAAAACCATTGTTCAAAAGAAAACCCAAGATCTGTATTTCATAGAAACAGAATGACAAAGGATACTTGAATATGTCCCTCTGAAGTACTCACTGGGCTGTGAATTAATGGGAAAAATAAATAACGTACAACAATGATATCTCTTTGAATGGAGCGGAAGAAATGAAATTCTCATTAGACTTACCATAACAACTTCTAAATGGGAAGGGAAACAGATTAATGCAGCTGTCATTTGTTAAACACTACAAAACAAATGAATAGTCCTTCTCCCACTTTAAGAATGACAGAGGGTATACATAAATATTCTTATGTCTGGTAAATGTAACAAAATTCCCATGGTGTGGACACATTGTGCGCACGAACCGAGCACACTACAAACAGAGCATTATTTCAATGGGAAATTCTTTCAATGAGTGTTACATACATTACATGCAATGTTACACAAGTCTGTACCGGGCATTACTTGAATATCTAATCCTATATTATAGTATTGGTGAAATTTATTTATTATAATATAAGATGATAATAATATTATTTTTTCATCTGAGAAAAAATTATTAAGCCATTATTTAGCATAGATACGAAAAAAAATACACAAAAAGTACTGTGTTACTTTAATAAACTATACTTCAATGTATGTTACAAAATTTAATAACTGCTCTGATATACCAAAACCTTATTATGTTACAGATGAAGTCTACATTTTTTTTCTACAGAGTAGTATAAACCCTGTGTACCTTTTTATTAATAAAATTTGTAATTCATTCCAATATTACAGACGGACAGGTTGGTGTGTTTGATTAAATAAAAAAAAGCCCCAACATATTGGATATACCGGTGGAATATTTACTATAGCAAAAAACTTTAAACGGATTTACTCCAGCTTTCATGGAATAACGACATCAAACAACATTTTTTTCCATCAAGAACAGAAGCACTTTGTGTTCAAATCCATGCCGATGCTGAATCTATAAACGAAACCCTGTTTTCCATTACCTGAGATCAAAGAGAAAATTAATGTAGTACTTTTTAATCGAATCATTTTTCAAAAGCGTATCTATCTGTAACTTGAGGTTCCCTAGTAAATTAACAAGAAACTTTTCGTAGTTTAGTCCATCGGTCCGTCTGTTCGCGGACTAGCTCATAGACGCATAATACTAGAAAAGCTGCATGGTGAAGATAGGTTTCTTAAAAATTAGCAAAATGTGGAAATTCATTATCATCTCAAAGAAATTCTTCTCGGCAACAAGAAGTTCACTGCTGTACATAGGCCTCCCCAAACGTAAATCTATACATATAAAAGTCCTGCCTGACTGACTTAACTATATATCAACGCACAGCACAAACCGCTGGGTCTAGAGATTCCAAATTTGAAATGTATGTTCCTTACGACGTCTACGGGTGTACTAAGAAAGGATTTTTTAAAATTCCCACGGGAATGCGAGATATAAGCAAACGAAGTTGTGATTATTTTATTAGTTTCATATATAACGTGCTAACCCGTAGCGAACGTATTCATAAAAATTCTTAACTTCTCTTTACTATAATCTTTACTTATACAAATTTATTCGAATTAGGGAATACTTACGCTCTAAACATTGCCAGCGAAACTGTTGTGTTAAAATTAAAAAAAAGGGGAAAAAAACTATCGCGGCTAAGTTGGCTTTGCTGGTTACCGGGTAATAGTCGACGAACTTATAACTTGTTATTTTATTTATGAAAATTAAATGTATAATGTTTCACTCATCTGATATGACCGATTGTTTATGCGTTCTGTGGGTCTATTCTCGTAACAAAATCAGTCTCAAATTCACGCGCTATCCCGCTCAATTCCTATTTTGTATGAGTGACAGCATTTGAGATAGATACGAGATTTTAACAATTTTTTTACGAGAATTACTACTCGTGAGCAAGCCTAATGCCTGTACCCAAATAATATCCCAATAAAATGGATAAAATGGGTTAATACTGTTTTAGTTCTTTTTTTAAAAAGTAAACATAACACTAATCTACACTAATATTATAAAGAGGAAAGAATTGTATATGTGTATCTGTGCGTGTGTGTGTGTGTGTGTGTGTGTGTGTGTGTGTGTGCGTGTGTGTGTGTGTGTGTGTTCGTGTGTGTATGGTTGTGTGTAATGAATAAATTCAAAAACAACTGGTCCGATTTTAAAAATTCTTTCACCGTTGGGAATGTACATTATCCCCGGGTAACATAGGCTATGTTATATATTTAAAAAAAAAAGAATACTTAGTAAAATCCGTGCAAAGCTGGGACGGTCCGCTAGTGAAATCTTATAGAAAGCATGTAAGTAAATCTGTCCATTGTGTCGACCAAAATAAATATTCTCAGCACTTGACAAGACACAAATATGGGTTTATTAATCTTAAGGTTTGCTTAGAATCTGGTTTTCTCAGAATTCTCTTTAACACGTTATATCGCCCTATCATAACTTTCCACCTAAAATATTATTGTAATACCCACTTAACTGTCTTCATTTCTTTTTATTATTATACGAATATTATTTGTACAATTCTTAAGAGATAATGCTTATATTGTACCTAAAACTTCCTATAAAAATGTTTAACTTGAAATTTATTTTAGAATATAAACCGTATTATCCAAAAATCTTTAAAAAAGTTAGATTAAATACTGGGAATAACATACTATAATCATATCGTCAGTCAGGGATTATAATAACTTGTCAGATTGAGGATAGGTCTGCATACTTTGTAAACGAAGCTTTGGTGTTTGATCTAAGAAAACATGTATGACATCCATCAAGATATAAGTGGCACAGTTATGCTTACAAAAGATGATGTCGTTTGATGTTGATCCCAAGTTGACATGGTTTTTATAATAATGGTATTTCGAAGAGCATACAAAATTGTCTTTAATGTCAAGTTGACATCAAAACGACATCATAATTTGTAAGCATAAATTGCACAACGTATTGACACGCTCAATTCCTATTTTGTATGAGTGAATAATCGATTAAGTTTGAATCGAGATTGAGAATCCCTATTCTCAATCTCGATTCAAACTTAATCGCTCAATTCAAACTTCCAAATATTTCCAACTTTTGTTAGCAGTACCAACGACGACATAACCGAAAACGAACTTTTGTTTTTTCTACTCTTGCACATTCGTCGGTAGTCGGTACCCATGTATATGATAGGAATGCGACGTGAAGTCTTATTTTAAAATTTATTTTGCAGCTCATCGAAGAATGAGGACAGTGACCAACTACTTCTTAGTGAACCTATCTTTTGCTGATCTGATGATGGCGTCTCTTAACTGTCTCTTCAACTTCATCTACATGTTGCACAGGTATGTCAATTATTTAAACTACTTTCGAGTTCTGTTTTCGTTGTCGCCACTTTTGTCACACCACTGTCATTTTTGCAAATTTTCTATCTGCTGTTGTGTGATGACGGGTACATACAAACTGCTGTAACATCACATTCACATGAATTGTAATGTAACAGAATTCCAATAGTGTGGATGCCTTGCGCACACGAATCGTGCACACTACGCGAACGAACCGAGCATTCAACTTGTGCTCGCCGCGATCGATGGAGGAAGAAAGGGCATTCATAGTGTGGACGCAGCGCTATGCGTCCACACTATGAATGCTCCTTTTTACATGATACGTTAAAGCAGTCTGTACCCGACATTTTAAGAAAAAATTTAGGCATATGTAGAGAGCGCAGTGTGCGAATATAAGAGAGTACATCCGACTTGGTTGCGTCGCAGTCGCGTCGCTCATTTCGTCATTTGAGTAGCGTCATGGGAGAAATCCTTACCGATCGGTGCGAAACCATTTAATTAATTTAACTTCTATAGGTTGGAGTTATAAAACGTAACAAACCACTTATTCTTTTTTATTATTATGGTTATGTTACCAATAGATTTAATGTCGGCAAAGGATTTAAACAAATCCATTCTTCCTCGCAGTTTGCCTATAAACCTTCGTATTATCTGGCGATGAAATCGAATTAGGGTTTACTTCTGTAATATAATGTAGCTATGACTCGAAACGATTATTATATCTCTACATTCGAGATATAAACTCTACATTATCATTAATCATAACAAAATACATTTATGTCAAACGAAATTACGTATTGGATGTTTAATGGGATATAATTACAATATTTTGTTCAAATAAATCGTTCATCATTTTATTACAAAGTGATTTAATTATCTATACTTCTATACTATTGTAATAAAGAGAAAAGATTTGATTGTTTGTTTGCATGAATAGGCTCCGAAACTACTGGACCGATTTCAAAAATTCTTTCATCAGTAAAAAGCTACATTATCAGGGCGTAACATAGGCTATAGCTTTTCCCGAAATTCAATGTGGTTCCCACGTGAACGGGTCCGAAACTTCACGCGGACGAAGTCGCGGGCAAAAAAGCTAGTTTTGTGTAAGAGTGAAGGTTGAACACTCAGACCAAATAAAAAGTCAAGACGGAGCGCTGCGAACAATGATATGAAGCCGGTGTGTGCATTTAGGGAGTGTTGCCGTGCAGTAAAAAATTATTACCCTAATTTTTTATTTTATTTTATTTTATTTTTTATAGGTAAAAAAGTTAGCAGTTTTTTAAATTGGATACCTCACTTTTAAGAGATGTTTCGAGTATTCAGACGAGATTGGGGAATAAAATAAAACAATAGTAATATCAAACATTGGTTTTAATGGCCTTTATGTTGGGTCAATTTTTTGAAATATTGCCTTTTACTGTCCACCATTTTAGAAATTGTTTCCAATTTAGAAATATAATTAATATCTTTATTTCGGTTCGGGAATCTTAAAAATAAATATTTTTGAAGTGATGATAAAACATGGAAAAACCAAAAAAAATTAACGCCTATTTACACTTACAATAATTTTATGAAAACTAACAGTAAAAATAGAAATAAGTAAAAGAAAGTGACGTTACGTTTCGCGTCACATTAATAACTACCCCAATAAACTGGGACTATTGTGACGCTTATTAGCGGCAACACTTGTGGAGTTTTTTTATTCCAAGCTGTCATAATAATTATTAAAATTGATTTGTTAAAAATATGTATTTTAATGTTTACTTACGTATGAAATGTGATTCCATCTTGCTTTTTATTCTTTGAGGAATTGTTTTTGCAGCCTTTCACCACACAATTCGGCATTTTTGATTATTAATTAATTAAATTGTTTGGATGTCATACGTCAATGACGAACTAGCTCAAACTAATCGGCGAGGCATAGTTTGGTTATAAATGTGTGCGTTAGGGGCGTATATGGACAGGGCGAGGCATAGTTTTGCCTGCTTCACATCATTGTTCGCAGCGCTCCGTCTTGACTTCTTATTTGGTCTGAGGTTGAACATGATTGTTTTAATTATTGTTACGGTTACCATTTGTCATTACATTACATCAGTAACCTTATCGAAAATATTCTTAAATGATAAATTTCATTTCCCACCCGAGTTGTATATTTTAATCAGTGAAAACTTTTAAAAAAAATATTTTAGATAAGTAATAATTTTTTGTCTCGTCTATTTTAATATTCGGAACAGCGCAGCGCAGCGTTGATGCATTTCCCGTGGTCACCCGTGGTGTTGCAACATTTATTCGAATGGTAGCAAATGTTGATACTAATTATTCGGAAAATAAAGTTGCGTTGGTGAGCGGTTATTTCACGCACGTCGCTTAGTTGTTAAGTTGAATTCTAATTATGAAATCTTAATTGATCCAAATTTTTATTTTATTAGTATTTTTTAATAAAAAATGTTGACGCTGCCACGTCTAGTATGACAAAAGCTCCTAAATAAATAAAGCTCCTAAAGTGTTGAACAATTTTGGAATCTAACGAGCTGATAAAACTACACGTAGGTATATTGTAGTGTAGGGAGAAATCCAACGATACGGAGCTAAGCTGGCAGGCTGGCACGTTGCCTGAAATTGCATTCCGGAACCGTTTTAGACCTCAGTCGTTCGAGTAGACTCGAATTGTGATCTGTGAAAATAGAATGGTCACTTTATTATTGCATGTTATCGATTTTTTCCGTAAACTTGTTCAAAACTATGCTACATTAATGTTTGTTTTCACTTTTAGGGTGACATTGTAATACTATAGTTTCATCCATGTAACATAAATAGACGATTTACTTGAATTTTGTAGTTTGGCATGTATATTTTTTGTATGCCACAAAGTTGGCAAACAAGCATACCGCCCGCAGGCCCGCTTGATGGTAAGCATCACCGTAGCCTATAGACGCTTGCAATTGCAATACCGGGGGTCCGGGGGGGGGGGGGGGGGGGTATCACTCGCGCGTTTTTATTGAATTGATTCATTGAATACAAAATATCCTTTATTGAATTACATAGACGTAAGATGTCGGTTTGTATTATTTATATGTCTGGATATTTCTATTGATTGATATAATATTCCATAGAACTCGATATATTTTCCAATATAAAGAACATGCGAGTCAATCATCGAAATAATATTACTACGTATAGAAATGACAGCGCCTTCAAATTTTGGCGCCGCGTTCGGCCGTGCGGGGCGCGCCCCTCCCTGGCCCCGCCCCCAACCGAGTCATAGAATATGACATTACTACGCAGGGGCGACACTTTGTTTATATTCTGCCTATTGGACATCCAACTGATTATTTTATTTTATTACAATATTTTATTTTACTTAATAGAATAAATTTAATAGAAAATAGGTATAATATTAGCTTTATAGGTAGGAAGCTACATTACATTTTTGTTCTTAACTTAATATTAGTCAAAAATAAACTGAGATTAAATCAAAACTAACTTTATAGTGAAGCTATTTACATATTGAAGTATTTTGTAATAATATGCAATAACCAGGAGACGGTCGCCTGCCAGACAAGAGGAGTTGTGTTGAATGGTAACGTATCTTTACTACGAAACTTGTTTGCCCGAATTTCATTTGTTCGAAAATGGTTGGTCGAAATTTAAAATGCTGTTTCGTTTTCCATCTTTTTGTTTTCTAGAAACTTATTTTTTTTTACTTAGTTAGTAACTTTATCTACATTTACGTATTTTACCTAGTATATAAAAATATTTTGGAAATATAGTATAAAGAATCAATATTTAAATTACATATTATTTTTAAAAAAGAATGATTAAAATCGGTCCAAAATTGAAGGAGTAATCGGGGGACCTCCAAAAAAAACATAGAACCTCCTCCTTTTTTGAAGTCGGTTAAAAAAAAAGCTTCAAAAAAATTCAGAAATACCTAAATTATATTATAAAATTGACTGACGCTTAGTACCTACGTATCCCATCTGTACGATTAATTTTTGATAATCTATGATTTTCACATAGAAATGGCGGATGCAATCATGATGCATTAGAAAATAATGAAAAAAAAATTGTTTTGGTTGGTTTTACTTAATTTTTTGTATACTTAGCGATGTTAAGTCACGCCGCTATCTTTCTTCCTTACTGTTGGACGGTTTTTACACGTTTTTATCGAACATGACGGCATTTTCAATGTTTTTTTTTGTCATAAGTCCGAGGACCGATCGCGATGAGCGTAGACAAGTGACTAAACGAGTTGATGTCTATTGGCCTCAACGTATGGGGACAAAAATTTTGTTCGTGGTGTCCGTTCTATACGTAGTAATATTATTTCGATGGAGTCAATCCAGTTTATTACCTACAAAAAATATTCGGTATCAAAAAATAATAATAAAATGGGTTAAATTTTATTTTTTATTTTTTTTATACCACAAAGGTGGCAAACAAGCATACGGCCGGCCTGATGGTAAGCCGTCACCGTTGCCTATAGACGCTTGCAATACCGGGAGGTATCACTCACGCGTTGCCAACCCTCCCAACCCCAAGTGGAGCTCTGGAGACCTTACTCACCGTGGGAACACACCATGGCCGAGACCAATGCTATTTGGCTACGATCTTCTGTAAGGTGGAGGTCCTTCCCCAGACGGGCTGCTCCGATTTGAGCGGATTATCCGCTGTGCCCTAAAAACTTTATTCCAAAAAAGTAAATTGGTCTTTATGCCTTCTTGAGTTAAATAGTAGTCTAAGATATAATTGAACTCATGTAATATTATCAATATATAAGTTTTTGCCATAAGTGCATTCAACACAGTAATATTGAATAAAATATAAAACTGGTATTTTGCCCCTCCTTCAAAATGCCGGGGTAAGGCTATCGATATAATTTTTGTGTTTTAAATATTCGCTTATTATACCTTTTTTTTACGAACAAACACACTATAAAAGAAAGACGATTAACTACCGAATTTTATATTAATATTTGGAATTATTGAATACAAAGATATTAAGGTTAATTTTTAAAATATCTAAAACTAAATCTTACGAACAATAGAAATTTTTTCGATGTTACTTCAAAATTTGTTTTTGTTGTTGTGTCCACATTTATGGCAGTAGCAACAGCTGTGTATTAAATCGAGAACTTTACCATTGCCGCTACATTACCGAAATATAAAAATTGAGCAGGAAGCTGTAATTCTTGAGTTATCAGACACTGGTAGTCTTGCCCGGGTGGTAGTCTTACCCCAACTGACCTTAATCTACATTTAATAAGTAATATAAAATATATAAAATCTCTGTGCTTTTAGTAGATTTATATTATGTCACATGACTATAACAATAATTTTTGCTTCTTGAACTTATTCGAGTCCGCTTTTGTTGCTTTCCGCAAAGTGTCACGAAATATTTATAAAAGCTCACTGTCGTCGGTTCCGAGTTCCGACTCCAAGTTTAGACATCCCTATTCACATATCTGGGATAAACTTAGCCGACGCATATGGCAGAAAAGTTGTCCATATGGCGGAGACAGTTTTCGGTTATTTATTACACGAGAATAAACGGGTCAAGATGTTAATATGTTTTTTTAATGCTAGAGGTGGTAAACCAGTGGTGATATGATTTTTTTAATGCTAAGGTATTTTTTTGGTAAAGGTGTCCGCAGAGTCTGATGGTGAGTGATTACCGCCACAGTCGTACTCCCAGTAGCTCTGCTATTCCGAGCCAAGGTGCCGGTCTCGGGTACAGACGACCTCAAGAGAGCGGCTGGAGGCGGATGGATGCGAAAGGTCAATGATCGCATTTGGTGGAAAGCATTGTTAAAGACCTATATCCAGCAGTGGCTAGATACAGGTTGATGATGATGATGATGATGATGATAATGATGAATGCGTTGCCCTTTCATGAAGTAGTTGGGAAACCTTGTCTAGCTCAAAAAAATCCTTACAAATATGTAATACTAGCCGCTGCCTTCGGTGTTACGACGCTGTACCTATAAATAAATCGAGTGTATCAAATGTTTCTTTGGGATAAAACAAATGTCGGAAAAATGTTATTTCCGGTAGCTAATCCATGTCGTTTACCGTCTCAAAAAAGTTCCCCAATCGCTCCATGTCAAGATTAGTATCTTCGCCAATTCTTAAGTCAGTCAGGGGTATTACTATATTCAGTTTTACTCTACTTGGCACAATATTTCCAGAGAAAGTGTAATACTAGTTCATCATCCTTATTGTGGTAAACATGTTGTGTGTATTATCGCAATAAAGTGATTTGTAATCGATTGAAGTAAATCCCTTCACGCAATATTTAGAAATCTTCCAGTCATATAGGGGGGGGGGGGGGGGGGGGGTAACATTCCTTTGTTGACTGTACATGTTAATCACTACATAGTATAAAACAAAGTCGCTTTTTCTGTCCCTATGTCCCTATGTCCCTTTGTATGCTTAAATCTTTAAAACTACGCAACGGATTTTGATGCGGTTTTTTTAATTGATAGAGTGATTCAAGGGGAAGGTTTTAAAGTATCATACATTCCAAAATTCCCACGGGATAGCGGGATACACGCAAACGAAGTTGCGCGGGTTTCGCTAGTTCTATATAAATTATAAATAAGATGTTAAATTAAATTTTTAACTAAATTAAACTAAATTTACAGTGAATTATGACCGATATACCAAATTACATTCCTAAGTTTCGTGAGTAACTCTAGTTTGTAGTTCCTAAGTTGGGTACGACAAAGTTAGCGACAAAGCAGATCCGTGACTATTATGCTAAATAATGGATACCCATTGGTAATAGATTAGATTGAATTTTTTGTGTTTGTTATTATCAAAAACTGATAATAAATGGACATACCTAAACCCTGTTTTTCTTAACTTGACCAATGTCAACTTTTTAACGAAAATAGGCAATTAAAATTATCATTCACACCCAAATAATAATAATATAGTTAGAATTTAACACAACACTCTTATTATTCTGGCGATTTATCGATTTTACACATGGATAATTGAATAAAAAGACACGCTAAGATTGTTTACTACATTGGTCAAGTTAAGAAAAACAGGTTATATTACATTTTTTCTGACTTATTATAACGTAGTTTTTTATCCTTTAAATATACAAATTGTAAATGACAAGAACAAGTGCCTGTGAAAGCATTATTTCTAAAATAATATTTTAATATACAAGATAAAAAAAATAATCAAGAAGATTAAAAAGAAAACCTCATCATATAAACAGTAAGAGAATATTGTCATGCAACATGAATAGATGGACGTGTTCAATTATTGTCAATTTGAGTCAAGACTTACTCTTGAAGATAATTCCGCACGATCGCCATTGGATTGTTAATTTTCGGTACTCTTTACAGCTAAACTAGCGCTCACTTAATACTAAACTAAATGAAATCGGATTGTATGCTAACCAAATAGTTAGTAAAGTATAAAATTTCAAGGGTACGAATTAGGATAATTGCTGTTAATTTTGCATTTGAAATTATACAGAATTGAAATTAAAATCGCGATTGCTATGCAGAGTTACCTAGCTGATCAAAAATATAAAGGTAGAAGTTACGTAAACTAATTTACTTAATTGGACAACTTGATTTTATAACCTATTTTTATATCAGAATAACGATCGCCATTAAATATGTATATTATTATGATCAGATTTGACATCAAAGATTCATGAATATTAGAGACGCTAGACAGGAATATTTTGGTAGAATGTCACATAACGTTCTATAGCCCATAAAGTCTAGAGTATAACATATAAAAACACTATTTCATTACGTAATGTATTGGAAATATTGAGAAAAATATTTTGTAACTAACTAAAAGTAAGCAACAGCGCAACAGAACTTTTTTTTATAAATGTAGCGTAAAATTCCAATAGAAAACTTATCGTTCGAAGTGTTTTATAGAGTACACATGTAGCTTTAAAACATTTCCGTTTTATCTATGCTCATAAAATTGTTTGATGATATACTCGTAAACATTCGAAACTATTAAGTGATTATCTACTGTAAAATAAAACTTAAGCATCCAGGTTAAATTTTCAGTTATTTAATGTTATGCGAGGTACAGATTGCTGTAATGCCTGTTACAGACTTGCGTAACTTAGCATGTAATGTACATGAAAGGAGCATTTCATAGTGTGGACGCAGCGCTGTGCGCTTCCTCCATCGATCGCGGCGAGCATGAGTTGAATGCTCGGTTCGTGCGCGTAGTGTGCACGGTTCGTGTGCGCAAGGCGTTCACACTACGGGTTTACATTAGATGTTAATTCTGTTACATTAGATGTAACGATATAATACAGCTGTCTGTACCCGGCATAAAGATTGTTTATGACTACAGAAAGTGCTTGTGAAGGTTTAGTCTCTGAATAAACGATTTGTTGTGATTCTTTGATTTAGTTGTATAGTATTCTCCGGGGTAACAATGAGCTTCGCTGCTTATTGTTGATTTGTGGTTGCCAATATTGATCATAGCTGTACAAAAGACAAAGTTGTAGAAAAAGTGGTGCATTAGTCCTAAAATAATTACTACTATCTCTTGTAGCACTACACTTCTAAATTTAGAAACGTACTTATACGTTGTGTTGTGTCGTGACGACGACGTCGGTTTCATAAAATTATTAAAAACAAGGGCCCCGTCCCAGCTTCGCACGGGTTTTTGTAAGGATCTCTATTTTTTTCAATTTCAATTCAATTTACATATATAATATAGGCTATGTCACCCGCGGATAAGCTTCCTAACTGTAAAAGATTTTTAAATCGGTCCAGTAGTTTTTGTGTTTATTCGTTACAAACAAAAATATAAATATTTCCTCTTTATAAATATTAGAATGATTTATTTTATTCCACCAAAAGCATTTTCATGTAAAGGCGGGTCCAGATATGTATCATTTGCCCGATCCCATTACCGTATCCGTATCAGAGTATCACGTATCAAGCCCCGTATCAAGTTGTGGACGCCTCGATTTGCCTCGATCTTCATAATAGTCATGATCGCGTATCAAATTGACCAGTTCTGTGTCATTGCCTCAATTTTAATAACATTTTCATTGTTCCAATTATTATTTTTTACTTCACGTTACTTGCAAGGACTGAATAAGAAATGACGCGCACATGCAACCGAAACCGACCGTGCTACGCGAGTGAAATGATGAACGCGTCCATACTGACCGACGCGTGACCCCCGTATCTGTATCACCTTTGATGATCGGACAAAAACCGACACGACATGGGACGGGCCGTATCATAACGGCGTGTCGAGGTCGCGTATCATGATACGCGTGTCATCACCCGTCCACATGCGATCATGATACGCGTCGGCGATACGGATACGGTGATCGGATCGGGCAAATGATACATATCTGGACCCTTGCCAAGACGAGACCATATGACTCGCACTGTCAAAAAGTTATCAGATCTCATGTAGAGTCAAGCTTCTAACTCTACACGCTCTACCTCTACTAACTTCACAAACTGGCAAGGGTTTTGTTTTTACCAATGGACATTCAAACGTCCGACTATATAGATGTCTATGAAAACGAGAATATCTACAAATTAAATTGTAATTGCCAGAACCGAAGTTTGCTATTAAATTATCAACAAAACTTTGTTCCTACATTCAGTATAAAATAATTATTCAATTATAATACCTACTCTCCTTTAATATTAAATGCGAAAATACTTACCGACACGTTATGAAAATAACTTTCCGTTTCGTTGAGGAAAATAGAAAGGAAATATTGTTATTTTTGTTTTTCTCATAAAGTGTTATTGGAGAAAAAAGAATGTCATTTAAGTTTTTTTATATAGTAGATTTGATGATGATGTTAAGCAAAGATGAGGTCTAGGGTGGTCACACAAACTCAAAAAATGCCCATTCGCTCTTGCCTTGAAAACCAAATTATTATGTTAAGAAAATAACGTGTGTGGTGGTTTGAACTATGTAATTTCCAAAACGATTTTGATGTAGGTATCTTTGATTGAAAAAAAAAAAACAAAGATGTAAGTACCTTTACATATTTTCGAAATAATAATAAGAAATTTTCAAATGAAATAATAACAAAACCAAGTATCGGTCTCACGTTATTTCACTTATACAAATGTGAAATAAAAGATATAGCGAGTTACTATAAAATAGATAGATTATTATAAAATTAAAATAAAATAGAAAATGCTTTATTTGCATTTCACAATCAGGAAAAAAATACATACATTGGGTTGAACACAATCTTACACACTAGGTAGTATATTATAATACAGCAACTGTAAAATAAAAACCACGGCGAATAGCTTGATAGAAAAAAAGGACGGGTTGCACTCCGGGAGTGCCAGCAGAAGTGAAAACTTAAACATCAACGTTGTGCATTTTTGAATATTTAGGAATGGTTATACGCTAATGCGAATTTAACATTTTTTACCCATCTAAAAAAAGTGCCAAGTTCAAAAAAAGTTTTAAAAACAAAAGAGGAATGCATTTCGAATTTATTTTCCTCTTTTTCCAATTTTTATAGCAACCAGTTCCATCATAATTCCATTAACGACGTAAATTAGTATTTAAATTACATAATGTAGAACTTCGATTAGGCACGTGTTAACCAAGTCATCCTATCGTACCTCGCCACTGTGAAGGCGGAGAAGGTGGCAGACAGTCAGGTTTTTAGTCGGTATCCCTCATTGGCTAGAGAGGTGAGCCCGACAGACCCCCGTCGCTTCCCCAAGTGGAGGGACATGCAGTAATGCATTTTCCTGACTAAAAACAAAAAAAAGGCTTCGATTACACCTTCAATGATTTTACGCTTAATTAGTATGTCAATATTATAATAATAATAATAAAGCCTTTTATTTTCACATTTAAAAATAAATATTTTACAGTTTGAATGTTAGTCGCAGTTAGTATACGTAACTTATTGTCTAGTGTTAGTTAAATGTTAGTTGTTTGATGTATTGTGGATCCCGGTTTGGGTAAAGGCCTCCTCCTTCTGTCTCCAGGATTCTCTATTATTGGCTAGGGCCAACCAGTCGTGCCCTACTTGTGTCACTATATCATCAGCCCACCGTGTAGCTGGTCTTCCGACATTTCTTTTCCCCAGTGGTCCTTTCCAACGTGTTGTTTTTATAGTCCATCTTTCGTCACTGAACCTCGCAATATGTCCTGTCCATCGCCATTTAAGTCTCAAGGCCTGAGTCAGAGCATCAGTTAATTTTGTTCTTTTCCTGATCATTTCGGATTTTATTTTATGTATTTTTCTTATTTTTAATATACTTCTCTCCATAGCCCTCTGTGTGGTTCTTATTTTTTGTTTTATTCTGTGTGTATAGGTCCATGTTTGACACCCGTATAGTAAGCAAGGTAAAAGGCAGGTTTCAATTACAGTTCGTTTCATGCTTAATGTGTACTGTCCTTTGAGTATTTCCTTTAGGGACCAGAATTTGTTCCAAGTTATTTTACATCGCCTCTCTACTTCTTCTTCATTACTAGATGTACTGAATGATACCTGTTTACCAAGATAGATGTAATTTTTTACATATTCTATAAATTTACCGTTTATATTAATAGGGGACTCCTGACTATTTGTAATTATTTTTGTTTTGGCGGCATTCATTACAAGTCCTACTCTCGTGCTCTCTCGATTAAGTGAGTGTATCATTGCTTCCAGTTCTTTAGATGTTTCTGACAGTATAACTATATCGTCTGCGAATCTCAAGTGACTCAAGCAACTGCCCGCTATTTTTAATCCTTTGTTTTTCCAGTCTAGTTTTTGAAAAATGTTTTCTAGGACAGCAATAAATAGTTTGGGTGACAAAGGGTCACCTTGTCTCGCTCCTCTCTCTATGTTTATTATGTCTCCCCTGGCTTCTAGCTTAACTCTGCTTGTAGCGTTACTATAGATATATTTTAAGACGTTTATGTACTTTATGTTAACATTAAACGATGTTAGTGCGTTCCAAATAGAATTGTGGCTTATACTGTCAAATGCTTTGGTGTAGTCTATAAACGCAATATATAAAGGTCTCTTGAACTCTTGATATTTTTCCATGACTTGTTCCAATGAGTGTAAATGATCTGTCGTACTGAAACCCGCTCTAAATCCAGCCTGTTCGATTGGTTGCGCATCGTCGATATCTGGTGTTATTCTTTTTAGGATAATTGATGCAAAAAGTTTATATAGACTCGCCAGGAGGCTTATGGGTCTGTAATTTCCTGTATCAAGAGGATTTCCCTTCTTATATAGTAGAATAATGTCAGATAAACACCACTGCCTTGGTACGGTTTCTGTGTCTAGGATCAGATTAAATAGTTTCGTGAAATATTTTATTAGAATAGGAGCGGAAAATTTTAGCATTTCGTTGGTAATCCCGTCTGAACCGGGACTTTTAGCAGTTTTTAACGGTTTTATGTGTTTATATACTTCATCTTCGCTTATTGGGTCGATGTTCTCGGTGTTAGGAGTGTAGTTTGTAGTGTCATCTGTGACATTCTCGTGGTTGTTTGCTTTATATAATTCTCTGTAGAAATCAGTTGCTTGGTCTATTATATCTTTTCTGGATTTTGATTCCTTTGACTTGTTTTCTAATTTTTGTATCCAATTTTTGTGTAAGTTTAGTTCTTTGTATGCTCGTTTGGTACTTCTGAACTTTGTTAGGTTGTGTGTAATGACGTCTTGTCTATGTTTTTTGTAGTCTTTGTTTATTTGTTTGTTAGTTTGTTTGAACAATTGCGCCAGTTCTTTTTTTGCTTCTGTAGTTTTGTTTTTTGTTCGTATAAGTTTAGTTCGTCTTTGGATTAAAAATTTTGTCGATTCACTAAGTATTTCGCATTTTTCCTTCTTTGTTATGTTTTGTGTCGTACATTTCGGAGTTAGTACCTGTTCCAAACTGTCATAATAATCTTGTGTATTTGTAACCTCTGTCGTACCTGTCTCTTCGTCTATCTTATCTCGATTATAAGTCTTGAGGTTATTTGTGATCGCGTTCGTATAATCATCTGCTACCAGAGTTTTCGGAACTGATTTGAAATTTTTTCTGCTCTTTTTCGAAAGACATAGTTTGACTGTAGATCGTAGAAATCTGTAATCAGATGGAAAATGTATGTTGTTTAATACTTCAAAGTTAGTTATTTGTGTTGGAGTGTTTGTCAATACGTAGTCGATTTCGTTTCTGTATCTGTGATCTGGGGATACCCAAGTCCATTTTCTCTTTGTTTTCTTGTTAAAGAACGTGTTCATTATAGACAATCTTAGTTCTAGAGCGTATTCTATTAATCGCGTACCTCTGTCATTTCTTGTTCCGTAACCGTATTTACCCATTATGGGATACTCCTCAGGTTTTGGCTGTCCTATTTTTGCATTGAAGTCGCCAATCACAAGGGTATTTTTGTCAGCTAGCTTGTGTGCCTTTCTAAGATCGGTGTAGAATTTTGAAATTTCTTCTTCGTTTGAGCTGTCTGTAGGTGCATACACTTGTATAATTGAGAGGTGCTGGTTTTCGAATTTTAACTGAAGCAATGCCACTCTTTCTGAAATACCAACGAAATTGATTATGTTGCTTTTCAGTGACTTATTTATTAGGAATCCGACTCCATATAATCCCTTTGTTTCTCCAATGTAGCAAAAGATGCAATCCTTATACTCTTCAATATGACATCCCATTCTCCTTACTTCTGATATTCCCAAAATGTCATATTTTATGTTTTCTAATGCATGTTTCAGTTCTAAATATTTTCCAGTTGACGATAAAGACCTTACATTGTACGTACAAATTTTTAGGGTATTGTTTTCTTTATAGACCTTTCTCGGTATTTTGACATTACTATTCTTATTATTTTTGGAAGGAGGGTAGTAGTCTAATTTCCCACGAGGACCTTCCCGCTTGGGAAATGGATTTTCGGTTTTATTGATTTGGTCATTTTCTTTTATATTTTTGTGTGCGTTCCGGCGGCTGATGACGTTATCCTATGTGCTACGTTCTGAAGCCGAGGTGATAGATGATAGGGAGTTGCATCTACCTCGCATCAAATCAAATGCATTAACACGGCTGGTGTTTGGTGCTGCGTTTATCTTTTTCGGCTGGCTCATTTAGTTGGGGAGCTAGACTCGTTTCTTTTGCGTTTTTCTTTACTTAAAGTCGTGTCTCTTTGTGTAACTATAAGCTTGTCATATTTTATAATAGCAAAGTTTCCTTTCTTTCTTGCCTGCAAAAGTTTTGTTTGTAGTTCCTTCCTTTTTAACAAAATATCCTTGGGGTAGTCTTCAGAGATAAAGACATCATTGAATTTCTTTCTATTTGAAATTATTTCATTTTTCTTCCAACCGTTAACGAGTGATATTAGAATAGGTCTGTCTTTCTTCTGTTTTGTATCTTTTCTTCCAATCCTATGTATCTTGTCTATGTCCCTATTTTCAAATGAGATATTTAAATCATTTTTTATTTTTCTTACGGTAAATTCCATAAGCTCTGTTGGTGATTTCTCGTTTTCGCCTATACCGTGAATAATGAGATTATTTCTCCTTTTATGTTTTTCTGCACTTGCGATTTTTTCTCTCAAATTGTTGTTTTCTTCCTTTAATTCCTTTATTTCAGTTATCAACGGTAGTAATTTTTCATCCATCTTTGATATTATTTCTTTTGTTTGGTTAGCCATTTCTATTTTCATTTTTTCAAAGCAATCTTGGATGAGTTGCGCAGTCTCCATGTTTGTGTTGCTGAGTGTAATGGAACGTAACAACTGTTTGACGTAAGACAGATTAGGCTGTTTGGTTGGTATCACTTCTTGTCTGTCAACCACCGTAAATGTCAAATGCTTATTGTCTTTGGTAATGAGTGAATGACGTATGGCTAGAGCGAATGATTGATGAGTAATAAACCGCTGTGATAGATAACCTCAAAAATTGTATTGGTGTTTGTCAATATTATCTGGTAATAATTATTGTTTCATTAGCAGAATACTGCTAAATATTGGAAGCGAACAAACTTTATCAAATTATTGGTCAACAACTAAAATAAAATGCATGCATTATTCAAATAGTACGCGTCCACGTCATAAGCTTTCTGGTTAGTTTATTAACGATTGTTCATATTTTAGTAGAAACCTATACACAGAACAGTCAGGCAATGAAAGACATGAACAGGACCGTAAATATAATTCAAGTTATCGAAATATTGCGTAAAGGGATTTTTTACTTGTATTTTTATGTCTTTGTAGAAAAGCCTCTTTTTCTCAAGAACGGTAAAATGAATACACAATAAATAATGCTTAGGACCTCCTCAAAGAATACTGAGAAGACACTAAGAGCATAAGATTTTTGGTATAAGTTGGGACTAGACGAAAAAATAATAAGATCACTTATGGGCTATATACCTATCTAATCTATTAGACCGCCTTAAAAACATATTTTTTCACACCAATATTACTTTCTTGACATTGTGTAATATTCGTATACAAACCGAACTCTTTTATACACCTTTATAATTTTATAACTTTTTAATTTTCTATGTTTTTTTACACGTCATCTTGTACTTCTCATTCTTTCACTTTTCCTTCTTCATTTCACACTTCACAAGTGTGTATTGAACACGTGTTTTTTTTTTTTTTTTAAAATATAAAACCTGTACATCTTCCCCATACTTACATTTGTTCCATTAAGCTTAGTGTTTTCTTCCAAGTTCCTACCATACTCAACACGCACATGATCGAAATGTCATCTTTTACCACGTTGAAATCCCGGGCGGACAGAAACTATCGTCAAAGTAAATTCAGGTTGTTAATTACCTGCCTAATTATGTTTGCAAATAAAGATTTCATCTATTTATTTATCATGACGTTAGAAAAACAAACGTCTACTTATCCATACATAGTATCGCGTTTATAGATATAATAGGATGAGACATAGTACGCTCTCATACATATGGCGAGGGGTGGTAGTGAAAAAAATAAAACATGTATTTTACTTCGATTTGGTTGTTTCAGTGACTGGGTGTTCGGCGTACGATACTGTCAGCTGAGTAACTTCATTGCGAACGTGACGGTTGCCGCGAGCGTCTTCACACTTACTGGAATCTCTTTTGACAGGTAACGCTTGAGGAAAAAACATAATGTGACTCTTGATTTTATTTATATGAAAAATTGTATTTTGTCCTATATTTACACATAGAAAAAATGGTTTAATGTTAGAGGGCGCGGATTTGATCTTTACAGAGGACAAACATTTAGTAACCGCAAGGGTGGTTAACCGCTTTTCCAATTCGTTATGCAATGACTGCCAATGACTTGTGTCTTAAAATTCCATACTAAACTTAATTAAATCCCTCGCAGTTAATCGCTTGATTACGAAATAGTTTTCGAATGTCGTTATGACATTGTAGTCTATTTTTTTTAAAGGGACAAACCACACATTGATCTAGCCCCAAAGTAAGTTCAAGACTTGTGTTATGGGATACTAACTCAACGATACTATATTGTATAATAAATACATAATATAGATAAACATCAAAGACCTAGGCCAATCAGAAAAAGTTCGTTTTTCATCATGACCCGACCGAGATTCGAACCCGGGACCTGGGTGGCGGTCTGGCATGGTAACCACGCTTTGGAGGTCGTCGTATGTATCTATATGTAGCTATAGTAACACAATAATAACAATTTTATGACAATATACAAGCGTACCCTTGACGAAGACAGTAAAATGTCACAGGCTCTGTTAATAGCAAGTCAAGGGGCTACACAGAGAACTCATAAAAATTATTTCCGTGGCCATTCCGGGGGAGGAAATTACGCTTTTTACGGGGAGAAGCAAACACGATAGCACACCTGATAGTAATTGCTCTTATATCAAACAAACAACCTCTGTTGGTTGTCTAAAGTTCTACACTTGTTCTTCTGGAGTGGTAGAGCAATTATTATGAAATGGGCTAGCTCGACCGGGGAAGTACCACCCTCTCACAGAATATCGACGTGAAGCAGCAATGCGTTTCGTTCGGTGAGTGAGAGATCCCTACTCCTTCCCTATCCCGTCTTTCCCCCTTCTCCTTTCCCTTGCCGTCCTCCTTCCTTTCCTCCAACTTCCTTGGTGGACAACGCATTGGTAGCGCCCCTGGTGTTACTGATGTCCATAGGCGACGGTGACCCCTTTCCATCAAGGGGCCCGCTTGCTTGTTTGTCTACTGTATGACATATTCGCGGTAATTAATAAACTACTACAGCCTAACTAATGTACCGATTGAGATCAAAAGTGTCGAGACAGTTTGAGACCCTGAAAAGGTATAAGATAGAATTATCCTGGAAATCACAATTATTTATGTGATTTTAAACAAAATTTTAAATCGTATTCGAATCGGTGCAGTACACCCGCCATTCTGATATTCACGAAAATAAGCTGTCAAAAACTTAAATTTAAAGTAACTTGAGTTCATTAACAATTGATTATTTTATTTGTCTTCATATTAGGTAAAGACAAGTAAGGAATGTTTCAGCTTTATGACTGGGACAAACAACTTAACGGATCACCTGATGGTTAAGCCACACCTGATGGTCCATCGTCCATTATTCGCCTAGGAAACTAAATTTTGTTTACTAAACAAAATTATATCCGAGTGCCACTAAGCTAAGTTATCTATAACAAATTTCATCATAAAACTTAATACGTCACTTAACAACTTCGAAAACTATTTTCATTATCGCCATTGCTAACTTTACTAAAATTACTATGTTTCTGACTTTATAAAGTAGATTTTCATCCAACCGTTCTTGTGTTAAAACCACGTTTAAATCTTTTATTGTAAAGGGTCGTATTTATATAATGTAGGAGCAAGTAAAGGTGCGGGCCAGGAGCGTTGGCGTCTAGTATATAGTTAAGGTGTAATGTGTTGTGTTTGTGTCACGCGCTACAGATGGATATCGGTTTCATACAGACAATATGGGTAGAATTACCTAATGTATCGTGCTTTGGCGCGCCACAACACACGATTATATACTTTTAGACATATGTAAAGTATGAAACCGATTACCGAGCGAGAGAATCGTGACGAGTCCAAATAAAAATCGCCGCGTGGAGACAATGTTAATATAGAAATAGCGAAACTCGCGCAACATCGCTTGCGTGTATTAATGCACAGCAGCGCCATCTACTTTACAAAGCGCCATTGGCTATCAGACTTTTGACCGAATCCTACGGAAATATCGTACTTTTCGGGATAAATAGTACCGTATATGCTAATCCAAGGTATCAGATTCACCTTCATACCTAATATCATTAAAATTGGCCCAGCCATTTGAGCCCAGCCATATATATATTCTTTATTGCACTTAGACAAAATAACACATTAATAACTACCCCAATAAACTGGGACTATTGTGACGCTTACTAGCGGCAACACTTGTGGAGGTTTTGTGTTCCAAGCTGTCATAATATTTAATAAAATTGATTTGTTAAAAATATGTATTTTTATGTATAATAACGTATGAAATGTGATTCCATCTTGCTCTTTATTATTCGAGGAATGGTTTTTGCAGCCTTTCACCACACAATTCAGCATTTTTACATATTAATAGAATTAATTCTTTGGACGTGATACGTCATTGACGAATTAGCTCAAACTAATCAGCGAGGTGTAGTTTGGTTGTGAATGTGTGCGTGAGACCGTATATGTACAGCGCGAGGTGTAGTTTTGCCTGCTTCACTATATTGTTCACAGCGCTCCGTCTTGACTTCTTATTTGGTCTGAGAGTAGCTTCCTCAGTTGCATCCAAATAGCAAACGTCAGCATAGTCGAGGATCGGAAGTAAAAGAGACTAAACCAGCATAACTTTAGTTTTAAAGGGCAAAAAGTTTTGAAGTCGCTTGAGGGAATGAAACGTGAAATGCATGCGCTTACTAACGTCATTAACGTGTGCTGCCCATGACAATGTGCCGTCAATTATTAGAATCAGATTTCTGGTTTTGTTGACAAAGGGTATATGTTGACCATTGTAAAATTTTTTAGGAAGGTTGTGAAAATTAAGCCTACTACGTAACTTGTTACTACCTATGACTATGGCCTGAGATTTAGTGGGATTAACTAATAGTCCAAAATTATCGGCCCATTCCTGAACAGCACTAAGTTTTTTGTTTATGGTCTCAAACGTATCCCAAGCTTCACTAGTACTAAAATGGCTGTAGATTTGAAGATCGTTTTTGAAACAAACATATTTACAAACATTTGCCCTTATAATATTAGTGGGATTAGGTAGCACGACGATATTATCGCGGCGATTCTCTCGCTTGTGGAGATGGTCCCTTAGACGCTATATGTGACGAAACTCAGACATTCAATCGATTTGGATGATTTATTTTGTTTAGGCTCTAGAAAATATAAAAAATGTATTCGCTATACGGTATTTGGGACCGTGGTTCAAGGTTACTGTGTTTTCAAACGTCGGAAAACCTCAAAAGGAGGAAGCCTGATCTCTTGCTCACCCGTCCGCAAGCTAGTCTGTGTTTAATCTTGCTCTTAGAACAGCTCTTAGTCTCTAACTTATTATGTACTAGAGTTTCCGCGCGGCTTCGCTCGCGGTTAATTTTATGACATAGATTTCGTTTGACAACAAAATCCACGGCGCGACTTGTGGCGCCTTCTGTTGGCCGATACAGCGCCCTCTATAGTAGAAAAAATATTTTCCCATTGGAATGACATACTTTCACGGGATAAAAAATAACCTATGTTTAGCTCTGCACCCCTGACAATATATATACAAATTTTCATAATGATCGGCTGATTAGTCAAGCCGTGAAGGAATAACAAACAAACAAACTCACGTTCTCATTTATAATATTAGTATGAAGTCCTAAATATAAATCCGTATTCTGTTAATCTGCTCAGAAGTAATCTGATACGATTTAACAACTGTTTTGTTTAAAATCACATAAATGAATTATAAACAATTCACACAGAGTTAGGGCGAGTTTAGACGACGCGAATTTTGCGCGCGGCCGCCGTACGTATACGCTTCGTTGTTCATCCGTCAGTCAGTAATTCAGGACAAAGCATTTTATATATACTTGAAAAATATGCCTATTACAAAAAAAAGTTAATATTAGCTCTACAAGTATTAATTTCTAAAATAATTGAAGGCAATGGTGACAAGTGTTCATTATTAATTCAGACAGTAATTGCTTGTTAAGTACAGGTGTAATTGCTTTGCCTCTACGTTAATATGTAGAGCTTTAGACATAATTTATAAGCCAATTTCCTAATACTACAGTGGTTAAGTGTTTGAGAAGATACATTAATTAAACATAGGTATTAAAAAATGTATATTTTTGAGGTTTAATCCCACTAATGTAAGGTTTGTGTGCATGTTTGTTACTTCTTCACGCTCAAATAGCTGGGCCATTTGAGCGTGATATTTGGTATATTATATAGGTAGCTGATACCTAGGATTAGCACATAGGGTGGGATTTTTATCTCAAAAAGTACCTACGTGATTCCCGTAGGATTTGGTCAAAGGTCTGATTGAAGGCATTCCGCGTATTTTATTTATTGTCTTTATTATTATTATTATTTTTTTATTGCTTTTTACATTATTTTTATACAAATTTTGTATTCTTTACAATATTTACTGTATGATCTATATGTATAAAAAAAATTGAAAGACAAGAAAAAAAAATTTAATGACAAAAAAGGCCGTAACTGGGTTTCTTTCGCCATTTCTTTCCCCAGTGGTCATTTTGCTTTTGCCGAAATGGTGGTAGTTTAAAGAGTAGCTTATTTATTTAATACTCATTGTAAGTGACTTGTCTAAGTGCCCGCGAGGCTCTGCAGAATAAAGTATATTTTGATTTTGTTTTTTTTGATTTTGATAGTTAATGGCGCTGCTGTTCATAAAATTAAAATAAAACGCGGGTAACACCGCGGGCAGCAGCTAGTTAGATTATAAATACAATCTG
Source organism: Endotricha flammealis (assembly GCA_905163395.2). Classification (NCBI taxonomy): domain Eukaryota; kingdom Metazoa; phylum Arthropoda; class Insecta; order Lepidoptera; family Pyralidae; genus Endotricha; species Endotricha flammealis. Next base: position 3,720,008 of record LR990859.1, on the reverse strand, counting down.
CACAAACTGCTGCTGTGACGTCATATCATAATTTTGAGTTTAATAGCCAAGAAATATTGTGAAGGTGGTACTAGAAGGTTGTCTTTGCTCTGCAGTGAGTGCCGTTTGTCGACTGCCACCGTCAAGGGGACGTAACGTCACTTCACCGCGATCGACATGACGTGACGGCGCCGAAGTAGCGATACATACATTTACAATAGCCGTTTGTCTGCCGCCACCGTTACATCACGTCACGTCACATGCGGTGGACCTTACCGTGTTTTTTTTGGCCTGAAATATTTATGTAATATTGGACTCTTAATAATCGTGCTCTCCGAACGTTGCCATACGAATTTCTAAAAAAAAACATTCTTAGTCCTCACACGTTACAAAAGAAAACGTTTAAAATTTCATCGTCCTGGATAAAATGATTTACTATAATAGATAATATAAACATTAAGGACGATAGTTTAGAACCATGGACCGCAATTTCTCATTAGTTCAGAAACAACAAAGCTTAGTATTAATAAAGTAATCTGGGAACACTAGCAATGGGCTTTAATCTGGAACAAAGCCGATAGAACTAGCCGCTAGCGATTAATTGCCTCCCCGAGTTAAAATATATGTTATTGAGTATAATTTATGGGCATTTGGAAGGGATTTGTAAAATGGGAAATGTGCAAAAAAGCCATTTACAGAAACTTAAAGGAAAACATGAACACTTCAGCTATTCACTGGATATCGTACTTAAGTAAAAAGTAAATTAGTGTGAAATTGTTTATTCAGAGAGTAGGCATTCACAGGCACGTTTTCTAGTAATATTGTACATATGAAAAAGAGATTTTGGCATGGACCTCCATCATGACCCGACCGGGATTCGAACCCGTGATTCCTGGGTGACGGGCAGGAATGGTAATCATTACGCCACGGAGGTCGTATATGAATAATAAGTATATATTTACAATAATGTATCCGTTGTCTGGTGCTGATAACACAAGCAGGTTACGCTTAACTTACTTTGGGATCAGATGGCGCAACGTGTAGAATTTAGAGGAAAGATTTGATATTTTTTGTTTGAAATGAATAGGCTCCGAAAGTACTGGACCGATTTCAAAAATTCTTTCACAAGTAGAAAGCTACATTATCAGGGAGTGACATAGGCTATAGCTTTTTCCGAAATTCAATGCAGTTCCCACGGGAACGGGCCTGGAACTTCACGCGGACGAAGTCGCGAGCAAAAAAGCTAGTTATTTAATAAATTTGTGTTCAGGTATCAAGCCATCGTGAGGCCGATGCGACCACGCATGTCCAAGACTTGCTCCCTGGTGATGATTGCTTGCATCTGGGTGAGCGGTATGCTGCTGGCGATACCATGTCTACTCTACTCCACTACTAAGGAATACAGGTAAACTTTATACTAGACTACAAATTGAAACCCAACAAAATAAATCCATTATTCAGTTGTTTATTTCCATATTAAAAGTTAGGAATATTCTTATGTATAGTTTTTTGGCCTAAAAAATCTATGCCGAAGTTGAGCTAAGACATCTACATAGTTCAATATTAACTTATTCGTTTGGTAATGCTCTCTACTTTCTCACTCGCGCGTTGCCGACCCGGTTAAATGTGGAGCTCTGCCCCTACTTTTGAAGATAATTCCGCACGATCGCCATTGGATTGTTACTTTTAGGTACCTACTCTTTACAGCTAGACTAGCGCTAACTAAATACTAAACTAAATGAAATCGGATTGTATGCTAACCAAATAGTTAGTAAAGTTTAAAATTTCAAGGGTTTGCTGTTCATTTTGCATTTGAAATTACACAGAATTAAAATTAAAATCGCGATTGCTATGCAGAGTAACCTAGCTGGAGACCTTACTCCCGATTGGTTAGGTCCCTATTAGTTTACATGGTTTGAACGATCACCTAGTCAGCTATACCGCTATACGATCTTAGCTAAACTGTCTTTGCTAAGCTCTACCTATGACTACCATCATAGAGTTGTTTGTGGGTGGCAATGCTTTAAATTAAGCCATATTTTAATTTTTTAAATAAATTTGAAAAATTATAATTTAGATGTCTACTTTGTTTGTCACCTTGATCTATAAAAAGAATCGAAACAGGTATAATAAATGAAAAATGTTGGTTCTGAATGGCACATTCAGAAAACCTTAGTCATGTGGAAATGAAACTATTTCCATCTTGACGTGAATAGAATTTCCCAGCTTATTCCGTTTATTTTTTATTCAATTTCTCTTTTATGAAAATATCTGCCACGACAAATTAATAATATTGTTTGTGATAATGGAGATGTTCAAGAATTACGTGACGCAATGGGGGAAGTCAGTCTTTAACGGAAAAACAATGTTCAGGAAATTAAAATCTCCCAACTTGGCCATTCTTACGTTTTTATTTTGGGGATATTTGATTGTATTGTAGGTCATATTTATTCTATTCTTCTAAGTGGGTGACCTTTTTTCATCAACATTGTGAGTTTTCGGTAAAAAAGAAATACTCATATGGGTGTCTATACAGTCCATTGACCCTTCCCAATTTTCAATGTTACGGTGATGTTACATGGCAAGCGTCAGGACTAAGTAACCAGTAGGAGGTAAAATCTTTTAATAGAACTGTTATTTTTAGTGTCTATTAATATATTTAACTGTTATTGATTGTGCTTCGATTATGTTTAAATCCTCTAACAGCGGGGCGCAAAAAGACCAAATGCAAATGCAACACATTATTGACGTTGTATTGTATTACATACAAAAAACATGTACCTACTCGGTTTTGGGACAGAAGATGGTGATATTTAAAATGATAACATTTAAAATTTAACATAATCATGGGCAGGCAGTCTTAATAATATAGGTATGGTATAAGGGACAGAAGCAAAGGACATATTATGTTATCAATCACGTGTTTATTGTAAGAGCACTTTGACGTTCCGAGGCCGAAATTTATAGTTAGTTGAAAAGGTTACATCGTCAACGCTCATTAGTTAGGTTTGGGACCAATGTTCGGGATGAATGTATGAACTTTAGCAATAGTTGTGCCAGCTAATTTAAGTATCTATATTATTTACATACGTTTAGAGTGATTACTATATTACAGATTAAAATCATAAAAAATCTGGTTAAGTGAGATTTGGACTCACACACATAGGGTTCTATATAAACATGGAGGTATCTACAACAATCTACATCGGTCGGATCTATAGATCGAAATGAGTTTATTAATTGTAAGTATTATCCCATAACACAAGCTTCGAACTTACTTTGGGGCTAGCTCAATCTGTATGAATTGTTCCTATATATATATATTAACCAACATAACCTTATAAAACAGTAATCCCAAAAGAGATCCACAGTACCTATAACTTAGACGTGTAAGTTTTTTTATTAGGGTACCTACCCAACTATTCAATCCCAAATAGTGCTTACTGTGTAAGTTATGTGAACTTATTTCTCACATTATCATAAAGGGTGCTACACATAGGGTTGGCATATAAAGGCAATATTTCTTGGACAACAAAACCACCCCAAAACAACCGCTATAATATATTATTCCGACCTAGAGACCTAAAGGGTTGCCCTAGTTTGGTTCGCACATTAAAAATGTTGTCATTCATCTATACTAATATTATAAAGAAGTAAAGTTTGTGTGTTTGTATATTTGTTAAATTGTAAGGGGTAATCTCGGGATCTACTGAACCGATTTTAAAAATTCTTTTACCAATAGAAAGCCACATTATTGCTGAGTGTCATAGGTTATATAAAAAACCGAAAAATAAAAATGCTTTTACGTGGTAGTCGGTTTTGCAAAGTGAATCGGAGAATTTTTTAAATTTGTCGGTATTTCTTTATTGGTCCTCTATTAGCCGAGTCTTCTATTGTTCCTGAATGATGTAGGTAATAGAAGATATTCGTCGACTTCCGAAGATTAGTAATTAGCCTTTTATTTCCATATTTGTGTGTATTTTGTATGAAATGGTGTTTACTTTCTTTTTTACACCAAACATACCATACAGCCCGCCTGATGGTAAACAGACACCGTAGCCTATGGACGCTTTCAACACCGGGGGTATCACTCACGCGTTGCCGACCCTGTAAAAAGTGGAACTCTGGAGACCTTATAAAAAACAAAATCAAAATATTTTTATTCAAATAGGCATATTACAAACACTTTCGAATCGTCACTTTTTTTCCCTACCACCAACTCAGACGGCAGAAACTTAGCACTTGCTCTTTTGAAATGGTAATGACATAAGTTACAATTACGATAAAAAAAGTAAACATTGAACCATTAATAAAAAATAAAACTGCAATTTAAAAAAAAATATACACCGTAGGAACACAACATGACCGACACCAATGCTATTTTTGGTTACGATCTTCAGTAAGGTGGAGTTTTTTTGTTAAACACGTAAATATTCGTATTCATTTTAATTGATTTCTGAAAATAACATGTCCATCACGTAAAACGATTAAATCTAAAACGTAAATAGGTGTTGATGGAAAAAAGCAGACCAAACCGACCGTTCTCAAAATCCCATTCGACTTGAGAGTTGGCCTGCCAGCCTCCATCACTGAGCTCACTATTAACAATATTATGAACAATACTGAATTGATCATAGCAACACTCCCGACGCTGATAAAACTACCTGTGTACCAAACACATCTATTATTTATACTATGAATGAGTAACTTACTATACATTTTCTTAGGCTTCAACATTTTTATAAAACTAGCGAACCCCGCGCAACTTCGTTTGCGTGAATCCCGCTTTCCCGTGAGAATTTTTTCTCTCCGCAAGAACCATCCTTGTACTTCAAGGAATATTCTAAAAAAAGAATTAGCGAAATCGGTTCAGCCGTTCTCCGAGATTTGCGCTTAGCAACACATTTAGCGATTCCGTTTTATATTAAAGATATCTATCTTTAATACAAAAATATATCCTGTTAATCTTAACAGGATTGGCTTTCTTATGGCTCATACTGCCGATCAGTAGTTATCAAAGGGCATTTCCAAAACAAAGTTCATTTACAATAATAAAATAAATAAAAAATAAAAAAGCCTTCATTTTTCCAAATGGCATGCATAATTGTGTAAAATACATTGGATAATTTTATTTATTTATTTTCATATGCATGACGTAAGGACCCCTAATCGGGTAAAGGCTCCTCCAGAGATTGCCACTCTTCACGGTTCATGGCCAATGTCATAATATCATCTTTCCGTCAGCCCTTCTTCTGTACCCATGAGGTCCACTCCTAAAAGTCGCGCTTTTCGTCCACCTATTGGTATTGACACATAACATAAAAAACATTTATTTTTAGGTTTTTTTATGTTCTGTGGTTGAGATAGTATCCCATAACACAAGTTTCGAACTTACTTTGGGACTAACTCAATCTGTGTGATTTGTCCCTTTAAATTTATATTTATTTATTTATTTATTGTCCGTGTGCGTGCAACGTGAGTCACGTTAACTACAATTTGCACAGTAAAAGTTTTGGCAACTCATACTTGTACCGTAAAATTAAAATTTTTAACCCGGATTATCCTGGGTTTTACAAACGGAGCGTGAGAAAGGTTTTCAGGCTGACAAGGTCAGGCCGATCGGTGACGGCGCTTTCTGTTCGATTGGGTCTATTTAAAGACACCGCTGGTGCTCTACATCATATGGGGTGGAGTATAGATTATTAATAACATAGTATAAAAAAAACTAGGCAAGTACGTGTAGGGCCACGCACAATGTAGAGTTCCGTATTGGCTACGCATTTCTTGCTTGCAGATGAGTATACAAAAAACGAAAAAGTTTTCGTCAGAAGAAATTTTACTTCATAAGTTCGTCGGCTATTACTCGGTAACTAGCAGTGCCTACTTAACCGTTATAGTTTTCCTTGTAGGTTCACTATATGTGATCTAAACACAAGACTTTCGGAGAAAATGCAAAACGAAAATTGACACTTTAAATGTAAATAATACGCAAACGGACCATTGTATCGGAAAGTGATCTTTCCATACCCTCCCAACCCATTTTTTTAAAAGACCTATCTAACGATACCCCACAACATGGGGTCGTCGCGAAAAATAACTACGGAATATTAATTAGTTTACTACGGAACCCTAAAAATGAGGACTCTTCCCTTCCGCTGTCTGTCTGTCCCTATGCATGCGTAGATCTCTATAACTACGCAACTGATTTTGATGCTGTTATTTCTAAGTACGGAACCCTCGGTAAGAACTCAGTACGGACGTCCGACTCGCACTAGTCCAGTTTTATTTTGGATAGATAGAGTGACTCAAAAGGAAAGTTTATTTGCACTACATTCCGAATTTCCGAAACCCACGGGAAAGCGGGATGCACGCTAACGAAGTTGCGCGGGTTTTGCTAATATATAGCAAATTCAAATTCAAAATATTTTTATTCAAACAGGCCCAATATAAGCACTGTCGAATCCTCCGTCAGGTAGCCATCGGGGAAGTGATGCGTACTGTGGGCAGACTGCGAGGTCAGTTTGCTCCTCACATTCTCAAGTTCCCTAATCTTGTGATAGTGCGCAGTAAAAGTTACGGAAAATTATGTGCATATTTATAAGGTCGGCTTCAACGCCAGAAAAAACAGATAAAACGCAGCGATGCCGTTTGACAGAACCCGGCGTTGTGTGCAAGGAGCCTTTAGATTCCTTTTCCTTTTATTGAAACTGTCAATAAAATTATGTTATTGAATTGCCATCTATTGTTGCAAATCTTGATACCTTTACCTTATTACAATATTTTTCACTTAAATTTTTATTTATATTTCAACTTGCTTCCGATCCGTTCTGGTCCGGTCCAGTCCGGTCGGTCCGGTCCTTATAAGGAACCTACATTCCAAATTTGGAATCTCTAGACCCAGCGGTTTGGGCTGTGCGTTGTATTAGTTAAGTCAGCCAGTCCGTCAGTCAGGACTTAGAATTTTATATAAATGTAGATTTTTAAATAAATTTTAATGAAGATTTTCGTGGTAATTGTGGTATTTTATTAGTTTTTAGGCTCTTGTAAAAATTAAGAGAGAATTGCTTTTAAATCGTATATGAAAGCATAAATTTTAATTTTATTATATCTTATTGTTATCGTTTTTCTTCTTATAAAATACAACAATTAACGTCAATATTAATTACTAGCTGTTACCCGCGCGCCGCGGCTCCGCCCGCGTGGTCAAGGGAAAATGACAATAATTTTCCCATAGGAATCTCTTTATCCCATGGGAAAAAAGTAGCCACTCTATGTCACTCTTCAGACCTTAAACTATACCCAATAAAAAAATCATCTCGATTCGTTCATTACGTTCGACGTGAAGAGAGGACAAACAAACAAACAAACAAACACACTTTCACATTTATAATATTAGTATGGATAGCAGGCAACTAGCTGTGCCTGCTTATACCATGTAAGTTTTGGTTAGAGTATACCATTGACTTCTATTGATTTGACGACTCTTATGAGTAGGTCACATTTCGTTGGCAGACTGATAGGCATAAATTTCACACTTTTGGTAACGTAACCGCAGGACAAGCGAGACTGCAGCCGTTTAGCTTACGATTCTACTAAGTATGATAGTTTGTAAGTATGATACCCCAAGCCCCAGTATAAATTTAAATTATTATAGCTCTTTGCACTATAAAATTAGAAGTACCTAACTTTTAAGGAACTCGTTGGAAGTTTCCTTTATAAATTGTTCACTTAACTATTACATCGCTTTGTTGTCTGTTATTCAATTATACTAATTACAAACTTGAGACGGTGTTGTGTAAGACTTCGTAAGATGTTGCAACTGCAACAATTTGTGTTCGAATCTTTAGGAAGTTTTCAGTTGAACTGCTTTGCGTTATAATATTATTTAAAACAGTCTGTTGAAGGAACGTATATACAGTATTTCGTAAGTAGTACACTGTAATGTGGGTGATAGTGACGTAGATTTTTTACCTTTACAGAATATAAAATTAATCGGTGAGATATAGAGTGAGTAGTGAAGGTTCAAATGATTTCCAGCTCAGAAATATAATTGGCAGCAATTTGAAGCATAAATTCATTAGAATATTCAGCAAGAAAACTCTATGTTCGTTACATAATCGTTATATTTCTTTTATTGGACAGTAATATTTAATAATAACAATTTTCGTAGTAGCCGAGCGGGTGTTACTCTGAGTCACGAAAATTTATTATTCCGACAGAGTCTATATTTCGAATCCCAGTAGTTCGAAACTCTTTACTTTGACAGCACATTACATTAATTTCGAAGTTCATAAAAAAAATATTTTGTCGAAGTAATGAGTTTCGAACTACTGGGTGTTGTAGTTTAGACTTCGTAATAATTAATTGTCGAAATTCAGAGTAACACCCGCTCGCGATTTTATTGAGAAACAAACACGAAAGTGTATTTAATTTTCCTATAATATGTTGATTATTCCAAAGCTTATAATTTTCGGAGAAAATTGCTCAAGCATCATCTCCATGAATATTGAGTTAAGTAAATTTCTTAATTTTTGTCTGTAGATCAAAAGGGACCATGAAAACTGCATGTCTCCTGTCATGGCCTGATGGATTGCCAGACGTCTCATATATGGATTTCATGTAAGTACTTTTCTTGAAATACTCAAGTTTTTCAATTTTTTAATTTTTTTACTTTATAACTCGCAGAAAGGCGATCGCCGATATTTCTTCATTATTTTTATAGCTCTTTAATATAGAATAAAGTCTTCTTTCAAACATTCGCTTTGAAATTTTAAATAATTTAATGTTAATATTTTTCTATAAATATTTGAAATCTATTAAAAAACGATGCGCGCACATCAATACGTAACCGCTTCATACAAAAACCTGCGCAAGGCGTATCCCACACTATGGAATAAACGCCAAAAAATAATTCATTTCTCACTTTACGTCCCATGCTCTTAATCTTCTAATCCCACAACGCCAAAAAAATAATTCATTTCTGACTTTACGTCTCATACATTTTGTAGTATGAAAAAAATAAAAAGAACAGTAAAACAGAATCTCAAAAACGGTAAAATTGTCAATCTAAAATGAACAAACACTTATTGTGAGTGGTCTGTGACCGAGTTGTGTTTGTATAACTGGAATTGATCTACTGTTTGCTTTATTATTTTTTGAAATAAAAAGTATCTATCCATTCTCAAGTGTTTTCAGGTGCACTTTATAGGTTTTGAAAAACAATTGCATTTTCAGAAATACAAATAAAATTATTTTTGTATTAGATTTTGTGCAGAAATTAAATATTGAAACTACAAAATAAGGTTTGTTTTTTTAAAAAAATATTTCAGTTATTCATTTTAAAATATTGCTAAAAGTGACCTTTATACGACAATTTTACCCGCGTAATGGTGCGTTCACACTGCTGTAACTTAACATGCAATGTAAAGGTGCTCCTTCACCGAGAGCATTCGCGTGTAATGTAACATTGTAGATTCGACTTTGAGCATTACATTACAATACTACCTCCCTGACTGACGAGCGTTCGCCTCCCTCACTACTATAATGCTCGAATCTGAGAGTTACATTACACGCGAATGCTCCCGGTGAAGGAGTACCTTCCCATAGTGCCTATGGACGCCTTGTGCACACTACGCTATGTATCTACGGGATTTTTTTTCATTGCCTGTTACATTGTATGTAACGTTACAGCAGTCCGTACCCATCATATATTTATTTTTTATTTATTTTCATACCACAAAGGTGGCAAACAAGCATACGGCCGGCCTGATGGTAAGCCGTCACCGTAGCGAACAGACGCTTGCAATACCGGTGGTATCACTCACGCGTTGCCAACACTCCCAACCCCCCCAAGTGGAGCTCTGGAGACCTTACTCACCGTAGGAGTACAACATGGGCTAGACCAATGTTATTTCACTACGATCTTCTGTAAGGTGGAGGTCCTTCCCCAGGCGGCCTGCTCCGATTTGAGCGGATTATCCACTGTGCCCTACCTCTCTCAGCATTGCATTCTCTCATATAGCATTGAAAAATGTGTGAGTTTATCCCAAAATGCGTGCCTATAAAAACATTTGAGTTTGTATAACTTTCTTCGCTTGTATATTAAATTAGGCACTTGTTCGTATTAACCCTGTACCTTGTATATTAAATTAGGCACTTGTACGTATTAACCCTGTACTTATGCCAGGTATATAAATAACTATTGTCAATGTATAATAAGCTTTTTACGCGGTGATATGCGGGAGAATGTGGCGTATTTCCAACAATGCCAGGAAAAACTGAACAGAATATAGATAAATGTAATCCAACACGCAAATCAGCCAATCGTGAAATCTATACTGATATAGAAATGTGAAAAAGGTGTGAAAAAAATTCTCTTTGCTTTTATCTTTGTTTGTGCTTAAAATTCTTAAGGAGCTGATAGACTTGAGCATTCACTTGTAATGAGCATTTTTGCGAATGTTACATCACAGAAAAATTACGAGAACATTTTAGCGAGCATTCTATCGAGCGTTCTGCCGAGCATTCTAGATTCAGATAAGTTTGCCACCATCTTCGGTTCGCTAGAATGCTCATGATGTTCGTAGCAATATTTGGCTCTATACTCGGCTCGTGGCTCGGCTCGTTGTTCAGTTCGACAAATATAAAAACGGCGAATGCTCGATGTTCTGTTACAAGTGAATCCTCAAGTCTCAGCACCTTTATGTTAATTAATAAACGAACAATTCAAGCGGACAGAAAGATAAAAGGCAATTCAGAATTTGTTGCAAGTTACATGCTACAGTTGTTGCATTGTCACGATAAACTTTATTGTTATGACTCTGTGGCAGAAAACAAAAAAGTATTGTGATATTTATTTTTATTTGTTCTACTATCAGGCAGGATAGGTACCAGTGGCGAGGGGTCCTAATAACACGATTCCTGTCGGCTTCCCTTTTAAAAATAGTGAATTATCTAACAGCATCGACTCTGCTAATAACATGATTTCGCTTCATACATAATAATGATACCCAAACGCCTATACAATAATAAATAGCAATATCACACGTCGCCAAACGCCTATACAATAATAAATAGCAATATTGTGATATTGCTATTTATTCGTCGCTTAGCCTGTGCGTCGAAAGCCGGTAATTCCCGAGTTGTAGCTGCATACAGTTTTAGGAGCGGCTGTCTCTTTCTTACGCGTACATTTTGTTCCTAGCGCGGTCTCTTTCTCACACCGATCATATGAACATATTAAGCCGGTAGTCGCCGAGTTACGACAAGGAGGGCATGTATCAGATTACGTTAGTGCGACAAAGATAAACAGAGGTATTAACCCAAGTAAAAAATATAGTCAATTACGTGTTTAGTGCTTGAATAATAAAACAACTATAATTTTGTCGCGTTGTAATTGTCAAAATTATGACATTTTTTCAATTCACTTTCGCCTGTGCTTTCGCTTGTTGTTAGTTTTTTTATTTGTTTGTTGTTAATTTAGTAAATTTGAATAGATTAGAGTGACTTCGTGGTTAAATGTTGGACAGGGCTCGGGGTGAATTGTGTTATAGTTATAGAATTTATCGGTTTCAGTTGTAAGTAGTTAATTGTTTATTTTGGTTTAGTCTGTTTTGTTTACATTCGTAATGGCTGCAATTTTAGACGTGGGTTATTGTCTCACAGACTTTTTATTAGATAATAATTTTCAAACATACAGTTTTGAAAATAAAAAACATATTATACAGCGCGCCCGTGCTTTTCCTTCTATGAAAATAGATTATAAACGGAAAGATGGCTTTACTAAACATTTTCATTGTAATTTGTACGAATAGTATTCGTGGCTCACAGGTAGGTAGTTGTAAACTTAAAACACTGTTTTGGTTTTCCATATTATACCTATCAGTGCTTTTATGTATGGTAATGGTAATATGGTATTCGGAATTCTCCATCCCTGTGGTAAGATAACACTGTATTTTTTTTTTTTTTGCTCCGGCTTCCCCCGAGTAAAATTTCACCCTTCGCCACTGATAGGTACTCATAATGTCATCATGACTATGTATCATATAATATTGCATTCATAACACATGAAATGATGAAATTAATATTTATAAAGAAACGTAAAGGAAATAAGTCTTTACTGTCAAGTTTTTATCGTCTAAAAAATGTGAAACCACAATTCAATTTTGAAGGGGTCTGAAAATAATGGTTCATAATACGCCCAATGGTAGTAAAAGCCTAAGAATTGCCTGGAAAATGTTAATATAAACCTTCAAAACAATTTTAGCCTTTGCAGATCGATTTAATTTTTTTTTATCTTTGAAGTCTGTATAAAGTCTAGATGTAAATGGAAGATTTATTCTTGAAATGAAACACTTTCATGACAGACGTTATGTTCAAACGTATTGCGAAGACATTTTATTTATGCCAAAAAAGTTTTTTTAAATGTTTTATGATGGTGTTTTTGCAGTGCAGTTAAAAGTCTTTCGTTTAAATTTAAAATTGAATAACGTTAGGCTGGCCGCCTATACTATGATGATGATGATGGATGTCTTTAAACGTCATTTTATAGCCTGTACCTAATGAGGTTGATTTAATAAGTTTATTTTTTAAATATTTTGCTGTCTTTGCCTGGCATTGCATTCAAAATTCAAAGTTGTAGACAGGTTGGACAATTTTAGATAAAATTTAACTTAATATTTAATATTAATTAATTTAATATTTATATATTGCTTACAAGTGGCCAGTTCTAAAAACTTTCAGTGTCGCCCTCGTATCAAAAAAGATAAATGTTTTGGCAAATCGACGTGATTATATTAAAGGTGTAATTTCATGGTACGCGGGAATATAGAACAACTTCTGTTTCAATTTATCTTTATATAAAATAAAGCCTTCTGACAAATTTAATTAATACTGATAGAGAAACGCCGATTAACAGGACCAGTAGAAAAGGCTTAGGAAATTTAAGTTTCTAGATCAATATACTTCCAATGACTTGCAGAAAGTTGTAACCCTAAGTAACAATATTTTAAAACGAATCTAGGTTTGACGGCACTTGCTCCTTGTCAAGATCTTCGTCAATCTTAGGCTTAGGTAGCGTACCTGAACACTTTTCGATGACAGAGGAAATATTTTTTAGAATGCTCTGTCATTCATTGTCAGAATCTTTGACATTCACAGATTATGTTCGTAGTAAGAAGGTTTATGTTAGAAGCAATTTTCTACTGTGATACTGAATTTTTTTTTTTAATGTTTTTGGTTTTCATTAGATAAGGAGAAAAACTAAGAAACCTAACCAACGACTGAGAGAAAACAGCGAATAGATTAAAAATGTACAAACAAATGAAGTAGCTAAATAACCTCTTTCTCCTATCTGGATTTGTACCTACTACATAGTTTGACCACTCGTCTTTTCAAAAAACCAAATCTAATATAAAAACATTGGCTTATTTCAACTAGGACCCAGAATTGGCTAATTGGCTACAGGCTCCATACCCTGACCCTGAGAGACCTTTGCAGTTCACCGAATACATTCCAGACTCTTTGATTTAAATTACTTTGCATGCCGTCACCGTCATGTATCCTTTGACTTCCGCAAACAACACCTGAATTTATTATGCGATCATAGTATTATATAGTGTAGAATTACCTTTATGTGCAGACGTGCTAGGTTTGCGGAAATAATATAGCTATTATTAAGAGAGGTAGGGCACAGCGGATAATCCGCTCAAATCGGAGCAGCCCGTCTGGGGAAGGACCTCCACCTTATAGAAGATCGTAGCCAAATAGCATTGGTCTCGGCCATGTTGTGTTCCTACGTTTAGTAAGGTCTCCAGAGCTCCACTTGGGGGGGGGGGGGGGGGGGGGGGGGGGGGTTAGGAGGGTTGGCAATGCGCGAGTGATACTGCTAGCGTCTATAGGCTACGGTGATGCTTACCATCAGGCGGGCCGCATGCTTGTGTGGTATAAAAAAAGCTATATCAGCCAGTATAGTACGTTCTATGATTTGTCCGATTAGAATATTGTTATCTAGATTTATAAATAGTCATGTAAGTCAAACATTGTTATCAAATCGTTAGTAAATCATGGAATACTTATCTTTGTATATTCCTTACTTATACCGCCAAATCTATCAATAAAATAGATTCACGCAAATTTCACAGAACAAAAATAATTTTACCTGCCTACCTATGACACTCGTCATATGACATGTCAGGAGCTGTGATCTTGTATTGACATCCAAAGCACTCACTGGCACTCATATTTTATGATGTTAAAATTCATACACATAAAAAGCAATGAATCTGAATCGTTTATTGATAGATGACATCACAGAAACTCTTACATAAATTTAATCTGACAGGTTGCAACATAAAATAATTAAGTAGTCTAAAATATATTATTTCGGAAAAAAAATGTGATCGTCTATAGGAGGGCGCACCCAAATCAACGCAACTCAAAATCGAAGCGTGTTATTTTACGAAACTACTGAGCCACGAACATGAGCGTGCGCCGGCGAAGACAAATGATTTTGATACTTTTATGATAAGACTTCACTATTTAATATAATAGTAGACTCGAAGTTCATGTGATTTTAGCTACAGACCTATTTCTATGTAGAACATAAGTATTGTTATTATGTAATTGAAATTTTTTTTCGACATTCTTCATGTCTCGTTTGGAAATAAATACAAATAATGTATCTTTACTCGTGTATTAATACCTATGGATTATGGAGAAGTATAACAATAAAGTACTCATAATAGATATAGGTACATATAATTATTTGTATTAGAAACATGTGTTTCTAATTGGCATACATAGACTCTACCATCTATCTACCAATTCTGGTAAAATACATTTCTTGTAAAATTTCACCAATTTCGATTCCATCTTTGATGACAAAAATTCGTCATCTCTTTTAATTCTGGCAGTCTTCAGACGAAATTGGGGCCCAAAAAAACCTTGTAATTCGATTTTTTTTGCCATATTTGGAGAGTTATGATATTGGTCTGTAATGCACAGTACAAAATCGTGTTATTTTTTATCCATACGGAAATAAAAGCAAAAATTTTAGAAAACAAATTTTGATTTTGTGAAATTTTCAACAAAAATTCAATTAAAATATTTAAAAAGGCCTTGCTAATTTCGTAAATACTTCATTTGAGTAAGATCTACAATTGTTTTCTATCCAAAAAAGGAAAAAAAATTGCTCTAAGTTACTCCATTGCAGAAAAAAAGCCATAATTAAAAGCATCAGCAGGTAGCAGTTTCTGAAAAAATTGCGAAATTTTAGAAATTTTTGCTCCAGGACTAAAACTATGCATTTTTCACAATGTTTTCTACACCTATATGTATTAAATTACATACATTACCTACAATGTGAGACCAATCGCAGCTCTATTGATACTAGGGTATAGAGAACCGGTACCATCTCAAGGAACCGGGATTTTCGGTACCGGACTATGCTGGAACCGGGATTTCCCGGGAATTTCGGTACAGTCGGGATTTTTTTTCAATACATCAATACCGCCTAGGGATGTTTTGATTTTGCTCAATTTACACATTTTTTGTTAGACATACTTATTTTTAGAAAGCTCATTTATTGGACTAGGTACATACATACATGTAAAAGTAAAATAATATTATATTTATTGCGTAAATATTTAAAAAAAAAGTGAAATAATGATACAAGTAACGACCGTATGTGTTTAATACGGTCGTTACAAAGAAAAATAAAAAAAATTCTTATGCAGTTTTTTGCAATTATGCGAAAAATCTGTTATCAATAAAATATCCCATGATTCATACAATGGTTCTGCATCGATTTTTCATGTCATAAATAAAATCTTTTTGGGCGACATTACCCAAGTCCTGGTATGATGCTAAAAAGTTGCTCTTGTTGCAAGGCTTGCGGCAATCAAGGTTGAAGTAACGTTATCATGCTACTGGGAAGTAAGTGAAAGAATGCTATGGCCAGAAGCGCAAGGACCATAAGCACGAAGACAGATTTTTGCTAACGATGCGAAAAAACAGCCAAATGTTACGGTAATGCTGTTTCTTCAAATTTTTATTTTTTTTATTTTTTATTATTATTATTAAACAATCAATTACATTTTATTAATTTCATTCATAAAAACCATAGTAGGTTTACAACATGAATGAAGCGTTCGACATTCATCGCAAATTTTAAAAATATGTTTTTTTTAGTTACAGACATAATAGATATTAATATTAAATGTTGTAGGGTATTTCTAGGTAACAATAAATAAAAACAGTGACGGTAGGTGTAGTCAATACAAGTTGCACAGATACAAAAGGCTAATATTGTTTCACATACAGGCTGCTACAATCTTGATAAAAAGTATTTTTTAAATTTTTTTTTGATATTGACTGGTGTGATACTTTGTTTTAGTTTTTGATCCAGACTGTTTATTAACCGGGGGACTAAGTATGCACTAGTGCGCTGGCCATAGGTATTTTTTGCTGCGATAGTTTTAAGTTTTTTATTTGATATTTTACGCGTCGTTATTTTATGTTCAACAAGATCTAATATATCAGTGTTGAAGAATTGGTCTTTAAGTATATTAAGTTTTACTTGTGAATGGATGGGGAGGGTTTCGCATAATTTAAATAACATATATTATTTTCATTATTGATGCACTGTAGTTTCATATTAGGGGTTACAATATGTTTAAGGATTCTTGTCTGTAGGTGATAAATCCTGTCCATGTAAGTTTTGTATGTGCGACCGTAACTAGAGAGCCCATAGGAGACAATCGATTCAGCAAATGCGTTATACAAGACTATCCGTGTTTGGAACGGTATCCGTTTTTTAATAATAATAACATTAGCAAGAAACGCCCTCAATTTTTGGCAGACACTTTCAACATGCGGTTGCCAGTTTAGGTTGCTGTCAATCATCAAGCCAAGGTATGTATGAGTGTTAACTATTTCAATCGTCTCACAATCAACAGGACAGACATTGGAATTGGATTGTTTTTGCGTGTGTAAACAAGAATGGCTGTGGGATACAAGGTTCGCAAGCATGGAGTCTCTTTTGTAGGGCGAGCTAATGTGAACTAATTTGGTCTTCTGTGCGTTAAGTACCAGCCCCACGTCGTGACACCATCTACTGACATTGTCAAAATCAGTCTGGACTTTGTTTAATGCATAGTTAATATTTTTATCCGCTATTAGGAGGCATGTGTCGTCTGCGAATTGAAAAGGTGTACAGTATTTTAACATGTTATTTATGTCATTTACGTAAGATAGGAAATGCAAAGGGCCTAGAACCGAGCCCTGCGCCGTACCTTCAGTTACCTTTATCTCTTTACTGTATGCATCGAGTATTTTAACGTTATATGTACGGTTTCTGAGATAATCGCGGCACCATTCTAGCATAGGTCCCTGTACCCCTGTGCTTTCTAAACTTCCTATGAGTCTTTTGTAGTTAAGTGTATCGAATGCTCTAGAGAAGTCGATAAACAAGGCCAGCACTTGCTTTCCATCACCAAGACTATCATTAACAAAATCAGTGAAACGAGATAAGAGGGTGGTTGTACTTTTTCCTGGTTGGAATCCATATTGATTTACATTGATAATCTTGGATCAAATGCTCTTTTCAGAGCACCAGTTGTTTGTGTTAAATAAAAATTGTCAATTGGACACCACTGCTTCTGTCGCTCGCTCGCAACTGACTGAAGGATTGTGGTGTTAATGTCCGTACGCAGACAGTGCGAGTGGTGACCAGCTGGCTTCAGGAGCACGCACGACATTTCGGTCTTAGACTGGCCTCCGCAATCACCAGACCAAAATCCCAAAAAGAACGCATAGAACATGCTTCCTCCACAAACATTGAGACTGAAGAGCAATTTTTTTGCATCTTAACAGGACTTGAGACAATTCTTGGGAAAATTGAGACTTCGTGATCTTGATTCGAAGCATAAAAACCGTTTCAGAACCATTGTAAACATAGGTGTTTATAAAGACAACATTTTCTTTGGCAAAATTGCAAAAAAGGCATAGTTTAGATATTTTTTTTTACTTTTTCTTGAAAACATACTCGATCGTTTGTTGACCTTCTTCTTCTTCTTCTTTGGGTGCCTCTCCGACTAGCGAAGGTTGGCAGTCAGCGCTGTGTACTCGGTCTTGTTTTTCGCGAGCCGAAAGATCTCAGCAACACTCGCGATTCCCGTCCATTCTCGGATGTTGCGAAGCCAAGACTTCTTTCTGCGCCCAACACCTCTTCTTCCGTTTGTTGACCATCAAAATATATTCGATCGCACGTAGCGTCACTAGCGTCAGTGTTGCCAAGTGCCATATAATTGAATAAATAAAAAAATCCCGAAAGTACCGAAAATCCCGGTTCTTGTATTTCAATTCCCGGTTCTTTTACAGCTATAAAAGAACCGGGATTTCCCGGGATTTTCGGTACTGGGATTTCCCGGTTCTATACCCTAATTGATACCATAGGAGCCAAGCTGTGGCTCTTCATATATGACCTAATTTTACCAAACATTAAAATTTTCAAGTTTTACGTACTTCGCGAAATATTGGAAAAAACCACGTAACCTACGAAGAACCGTCACTGAAAATACTTTGTAGTAGATTTAACTAGCTTTTATTAGACCTCATAGCGAAGTTTGTGAGACTAACGGCTCACCCACAATCTCAAAAAAACGAAAAAATTAACAAATGGGTTATAAAGAGAAATGATTTTTTGGTTGGGATTAGGATTCAATTCCATCACCAGGATGGTTTTCATTTTGAAGAAGATGAAAAGTACGGGCTCTTGTTTTTCTTCCTCTTCGTGTCCTCCTTCATCATACGGACTGAAACGTATGAAACAGCAATTTTTTTTACGATTTCGCAATAATCGACCTCCTTAGTAGAACTTGTCATATATTATAATTTATAACCATTATATCACCTAGGTGGACAGAGGTGGACCACGGGCAAGAAAAAATGCCCGTGGTCCACCCAGGTGTACCACGCAGGTGGACCACGACCAATACGGGGGTTATAGGTATTGAAATACCCATACACTTTTACATTTTTTTGTGTGTGTGTGGTTGGAAAACAAGCTCAGGTATATGGATCAGTTGATATTAAATGGAGCACACCGACCTATAACAGGAAAAGACAGGATATATAGCGAGAAATAGTATAAGGAAGGAGTTAGATTTTTTTTATACAACAAAGGTGGCAAACAAGAATTTCGGATATTTCACTCTCCGAACGAAATGCATTGCTGCTTCACGTCAATATTCTGTAAGAGTTTCACCGGTCGGGCTAGCCTACTTCATTGCCACTCTAAAGATTGTAATGAGAAGTATTTAAATATAAAAATAATCATGTATACATATGAAAATGTTTTGTCTTGACCGTAGAGACCTGAAATTTGGGTGTGTGATGTAGGCAACCGATAAGAAAGGATTTTTTTAAATTCCCACGGGAAAGCGGGATAAACGCAAACGAAGTTGCGCGGGTTTCTCTAGTTTATAAATAAAGAAGCAAATAAAATCCATACTAGTATTTCATAAATGCGAAAGTGTGTTTGTTTGTCCTTCTTTCACGTCGAAAGTGAAGATCGGGTTGACATGTTTTTTTTTTGGGATAGGTTAAAGTCTGAAAAGTGACATAGGCTTTTTATCCCGGAAAAACATCTTATTGCCACGGTAAAAAATAAAATCCACGCGATGCCCGCGATGCCAGACCGGGCCGCTAGTTGACGGACCACGGACCAGTGCGTACCTTCAGCACCCGAGAATTCGAACCTTTGCAGGATAGGGTAACCATTTATATGATGGCATTAATTTATATTTGTGTCGAGTCTGGGTGTTTTCTATGTATTTATGTTAAGTTGTCTGGTACCCATAAAACAAGCAGGATATACCTACCT
Organism: Endotricha flammealis; assembly: GCA_905163395.2. Lineage (NCBI taxonomy): Eukaryota > Metazoa > Arthropoda > Insecta > Lepidoptera > Pyralidae > Endotricha > Endotricha flammealis. The sequence continues at coordinate 3,700,147 of LR990859.1, read as the reverse complement.
TACGTTGGAACCAGGTGCCGCTGGTGTGAATTGTGTAAAATATGTTTTATTAATAAATAACTCGTAATGTTATCATAGCAACACGTAACTCACGTTTGCTTATGCAAATAAGTCTTATTTTAACCCCTAGCAACGAGTATCGGATTTCCTGTCACCTTTTATATTCAACACACTTCCGTAGGAATGAGAGAATAAGGAAAAACGATTATATATCATCCAATGCAATTGTGAGCCAAAATAACACCCTTTGTGTTTTTAGGTGATGGGGCTCTGTCCCCTCCATATCATTAGAGTCGGACTACCACAAGGGTTCGTACTCTCCTCCTCGTCTTTAGGCTTTATACAAGCGACTTCCACCAATTTAGCTCATGACCATTTTCTTACCCATACCGCCGTTTTCACAAACAATACAGTTATCCTTTTCGATTTGAGTCGTTTCTCCCACTGGCGACAGCCGCAGGGAACTATCCGATGCCGACTGTCACCAACTGCAACGTCTGCAAACATCGTCCGCCTCAACGACTCGGGCGACCTCAACGACCCGGACTATCCCATCACAGTCGCCATCGAAGCGCTTAGCTAAAGCCCGCGACATATTATTCTATCAACTCCCGACCGTGCTATCAAGGCCGCACGCTGTTTTCGCGGTACCGGCACGTGCCCGTTTGGTTCTTTCTAATTGTGTCTCTTTCCCCCACTGTCGCCCAAGGCAAGGCCCCTTTGGGGTCTAGACAGACACTGTAAATATTTGTTTGTGAGAACCCTACGCTCCAGCAATTGCCTAGTGTCGTAGCGAATGGCTACTCCATTCAAAATAGAAAATTCTTCTAAAACATTCCAAACGCTAAGAGTGATTGAGTAACAAAGAGTCAATCATCTAAACTTTTTCAGTAATTATATTAGGATCAAATATCAAATATGATCCGTAGCTTATTAGTTAGAAATGAGACTGTCTGGTGAATATCTGGTTGCGGGCTATTTTTAGCAAGACGTCGATCCGATAAAATAGTTACTATTAATATAGGTAGGTATCAGTAATTTGCTGACGTACATTGCATAGTAACACCATTATAAAGGTGAAACTTTCTGTTTGTCAGTCTGTCTTTAAATGGCGTAATCAAAACTGGAACATACTTATGAGTTAATAAAAACAGCAGCTTATATTTGGTTCTAAATATCTAGTTTAATAAAATACAAAAATATACAAGTTAGTTATTGAAGAAAATGACAATTGCGGCTTTATAAAGGGAGAGGCTCGCCACATTTTGCTCAAGCATATTTTGTACCGTTCTATATTTTTCAAATACTGCATTGAACAAGCTCTTAATGTGCTGCATAGTGAGTTGGATCGCTGCCAAACATCGGTCAACTTTTGCTTTATTTTTGCTTTTAAATTTTTTCATCTATGCGAAAATCACTAAAACAGAAATATTTATATTAAGCCAGCGGTGTTTCCAAATTACTTGGGAACCGTCAAGAAGCGAGCATACGAGCACTGAAAAGGCCGTCAGCGGCTCGGGGACTAACCCCGGTGTCTCTGTGCTCCATTGGTGGCGGTGATTACTTAACAATTTAACATTAGGTGACCCGCATGCTCGTTTTTCTAACCTCTTACATTAAAAAAAAAATTAATTAAGTAGGTAGGTAATTTATTACATACCTACGTGATGTGCTCTTCGTATAGAAGACATAAAATTCAATTTGGTAAAACATACTAGAAATCCATTGCACCATTTGTATTTCTAATCAATGAACAATCTCATCAATGCTCCCATGAGACATTCCGACATAAATAGAATCTTTTCTATTTTTTTACGATTCCTATTTTAGAGCATTTTGCAATATGTTTAAATAAGTACTTGATAACAACGTTTTATAGAAGGGAAAAAGGTAGAGATGTGGAAAACAGAATTAAATAAGAATAAAATAAATAAATATAGGGACAAATCACAGAGATTGAGCTAGCCACAAAGTAAGTTCGAAACTTGTGTTATGGGATACTAACTCAACGATACTATATTTTATAACAAATACATAGATAATAAACATTCAAGACCCGAGGTCAATCAGTAAAAGTTCGTTTTTCATCATGACCCGACCGGGATTCGAACTCGGGACCTGGGTGGCGGTCCGGCGTGGTAACCATTACGCCACGGAGGTCGTCATAATAAAATTAAAATATAGCAATACTTAGAGAAATCAAGAGGAAACCAAGAAACAATGAAATAAAAGAGACATTATGACAGGTATTACAAAAACTATAAATAAACTAATAATATTATCAAAAGAGCTAACTTTTCAGCCTGACGGTTACTTCGTGACAATCGATACCACAAACTTTTCGTTTCGTGATTTTCATGAAGTTTTTAACGGAAAATTTGCAACTTTTCCTCTAAGTAAACAGGAACAATCGAAATTCCTGTGTGTAATGTAAAGACAGACTAACTTATAAATTATCATTTTATAGTAAACTAGCTGTACCCGCGGCTTCGCCCGCGTGGGTAGCTGGTACCCGCGACTTCGTCTGCTCAGGATTAGTACTTTGAGTAGTTTATATTTTCTTTTCCAAGGTCCTATCCTATCTATCTTTATACCAAAATTCATCAAAATCGGTTCTGCGGTTTAGTCGTGTAGGCGTAACAGACAGAGTTACTTTGAGAGATACATTTTTAAAAATGGAAGAGAAAGGGAGCCATTACGTGGTGGAAGATCCACCCTGGCTGGAAGGTCATTGCCACCGCGCGAAAGTTCATTACATCCACCGTGCCTGGGTGTAGTAAAGAACTCCTGGGTGTAAAGAACTACTCTTGAGTAGTTTTGCGTACTCTTAATTACTCTGGCATACTCTTGCGTACTATAGCGTATACTTGCGTATTCTTGCGTACTGTAGCTTACTCTGGCGTACTCTGGCATACTCTTGCGTACTCTGGCGTATTGTGGCGTATTCATGCGTACTGTGGCGTACTCATGCGTTCTGTGGCGTTCTCTTGCATACTCTGGCGTACTTTTGCGTACTGTTGCGTACTCTGGCGTATTCATGCGTACTCTGGCACCTGCCATAATGCACGACACGTACAGTCCTATTACTCCCGTTCCCATGGGAAATCTATAAAACCCCATCTTTATCCTTGTCAACATCAAAAAGGAAACAAAATTTCAGCTTTCTAGGTTGAGCGCCTGCGATAATACACTTACAGTCCTATTATTCCCTTTCCCGTGGGAATTCTATAAAACTCCATCTTTATCCTTGTCAGTATCATAAAGGGAACCTCTATAAAAAAAGTCCGATTACTCCATTTCTCGTGGGAATTCTATAAAACCCCATCTTTATCCTTGTCAACATCTTAAAGGGAACCTCTATACAAAATGTCAGCTTTCTAGGTTGAGCGCCTGCGAGAGGTCAAACTTAAGTGGACGGATGTTCCTGAGCGACGATCACTGAACAGTTAAATTGACCCGTGGAGAAACATTTTGTTCTGATAGTTTTGATATTTTATATAATCATCCCGCTTTCCCGTGGGAATTTTGGAATGTATAATACTTAAAAACCCTCCTCTTGAATCACTCTATCTATTAAAAAAAAACCGCATTAAAATCCGTTGCGTAGTTTTAAAAGCGAAATGAAATGAAATGAAATCGTTTTTTTCAGAAATTTCAGAAAAAATGTTATTTTATTTTACAAGGAGTTATTATTTATAAAGCTACTTTGTTTATTATTTCTAAGCCAAAAATTGATTGAGATCAACAACTTTCTATAATCACAATAAAGTTGTTCTAATAATAATAATTTCTGAACGATGTCATTTTGTTCCAAACAGCCAAGCTTGTATAAATTGGTACCAGCCAATACCAGATATATATGATACTAGAGAAACCCGCGCAACTTCGTTTGCGTATTCCGCTTTCCCGTAGGAATTTCAAAAACCTTTCTTATCGGTTGCCTACATCATACACCACACTTTTCAGAACACACCCAAGTTTCAGGTCTCTACGGTCAAGACAAAACATTTTCATTATGTATAGATGATTATTTTTCTATTTATATACTTCTTATTACAATCTTTGGAGTGGGCGTTTATGAAATAGGCTAGCCCGACCGGTGAAGTGCCAACCCTTTACAGAATATTGACGTGAAGCAGCAATGCGTTTCGTTCGGAGAGTGAAATATCCGAAATTCTTGTTTGCCACCTTTGTGGTATAAAAAAATCTAACTCCTTCCTTATACTATTTCTCGCTATATCCGCGTTTTTTCCTGTTAGAGGTCGGCAACGGGTCAGGGACCCTAGAATTTAGTGCTCCAAAGTCGACGGTAATCACCTAATATCAAATAATGATCCATATTCCTGCGCTTGTTTTCCAACCACTTCCGTAAAAAAATGTATAAGTACCTATATTGGTATTTCAATACCTATAACCTCAGCCTACAACCTCCATCTATCAAGTTGTCCCATAGTAACTTTACCCCCCTTTTTTACCCCCTTAGAGTTCGAACTTCGAAAAATCCTTTCTCATCGGACGCCTACGTCTTATAATAGGTCCACCTGCCAAGTTTCAGATTTTTACGATGAGCGGTTTAGGCTGTGCGTTGATGCTCAGTCAGTCAGTCAGTCAGGACAAAGCATTTTATATAAATAGATAGATATATACACCCAAAAATGTATGAACTTCTAGGATGCGTTTTTAATTTGGTTATCAGTGCGGTCGGTTCATACATTTTGCTGTCAGCGCCGACGCGCCGACGGTCAGCGTGCTGTCAGCGCAACTCTAAAAACAGCCTATTATTATCTGAGTAACAAACATTCATAACCGTTCTCTTGTTTTTGTGAGATCACAAACAAAATATCAAACTTTAACAATTAATATTGTATGAAACTCGAGGACGATGACCTTAAGTACAATATTGGGTACAATATAGAACATCCGGGCTGAATACACAGTACAGTTTGAGGACGGTACAGTCTAATTCTTGACACCACCCTAACCAATAAAGGGTTAAACAGTTGCCAACTTGTGATGTGACCCTTTACACATTAGACATTTTATCTTTAAAAAAATAGATTATTTAAACTCAACGATACTATAATTTATAACAATACATATATAGATAAACATCAAAAATTCGAGGCCAATCAGAAAATGTTCGTTTTTCTTCATGACCCGACTGGGATTCGAACCCGGGACCTCCTGGGTGGCGGTCCGGCATGGTAATACCATTACGCCGCGGAGGTCGCCAAAAAAATCAAAATTTACTGTCAGTTTCACGACTTACTCATGCTCGCTTATAGTGTAAGCAACCTGTTTTTTTTTTTTTCAAAATTAATTATTTAACATGAATTTCTATTCATCAGATACCAAGTGCTGTTCTTCGTGGTGACGTACGCTGTTCCCATGTTGGGGATGACCTTCTTCTACTCGGCTATGGGAAAGGTGCTGTGGGGCTCGGGGTCGATTGGTGAACTCACTCAACGGCAGGTCGACTCCATAAGATCGAAGCGAAAGGTAAATTATTAAATTACTAACTAATGCCTGCGGTTTTCCCGCGAAATCTCGTTTTTTCTGTTCCCGGAATGATATACGGGATACAATCTATCCTATGTGTTAATCTGTGTTATAAACTATATGTGAATCAAATTTTGAGCAAATGAAATCAAAGTAAAAAACATCCAAACATCCTTACAAATTTTCGCGTTTAAATTAGGTATGATCAGCTCCGGAGCCGCGGAGCCATTAATGGTCAATTAAATGTTAAAGACAAAACTAAAATAAAATAATTTATTTTACAAGTATTTATAACATAAAATTATTAGTAGTTTTATACAATGCAAAATATTCTATAATAAATAAAGAAAGAAAAGAAGCAGATGAGAAAATTACTAAATGTAGATAATGCTACAAACTATACTGTGTGTACTATGTCTGTATGAATTGTCCCTATATATTTATTTTTTATTTATTTATACCAGCATTTGTGAACAAGCAGAATTCTAGTACCCATTCATACATAATAACGAGGGTTGAGCGATAGCGCATATTGGACTTGGTAGATTGAGACAGACATGTTTCAAATTAATGGTTTTTTCTGAATTACCTAAAATACAAAAATAATATTTAATTTTTTTTTATTATATTTAAAAAATATATATACCCCAAAGTTGGCAAACAAGCATACGACCCGCGTGATGGTAAGCATCGCCGTAGCCTATAGAGGCTTGCGATACCCCCCGTATCACTACAGTAGAGCTCTGGAGACCTTACTCACCGTAGGAACACAACATGGCCGAGACCAATGCTATTTGGCTACGATCTTCTGTAAGGTAGGTCCTTCCCCAGACGAGCTGCTCCGATTTGAGCGAATTATATGCTGTATCTCTTAAAATTTCTTTGTTTTGTTATTTATTTGTTTATGCCTTATATACAATGTCTAAAAAAAGATTTATTTATTTAACTTTAATGGCGATGTATGTAATAGGCGGATTTAATGCTTGCACTCTCTCTATTCTCTCAACCATTGGGAAGTGCAGAAATTAACGAATGCGGTTTTATAAATAAATTCACATATGAACGTTTTATTGAATTGAATATTTTTTTAACAGGTGGTGAAGATGTTTATCCTCGTTATCGTGATCTTCGGCATCTGCTGGTTGCCCTACCACTCTTACTTCATCTACACACACTTCAACCCATCAATATTATACATGAAGTACATACAACATGTGTACCTCGGCTTCTACTGGCTTGCGATGGCAAATGCGATGGTCAACCCTATTATTTATTACTGGATGAATGCCAAGTAAGTTAATATTTATTTATACGCGCTCTCTATGTGTACAGTTAAGTTTACTGCAAGCTTTACTTAATGGATTTCATACCGATCTGATGTACTTATATCTTACTTCTTACCGCCGTAGGGCCAAAATCGCACTGTTTTAAACATTCCCTTGCTCTTGAATGTACTTAATTGAGTTGTGAAGAGAATTTATTTAAGGTTCCATTAACAGCGGAGTGGAAAGGTCAGTTTCTCTTAAAGCTGTCTCTAGAATCGTTATGTTTTGGTTTCGTTACTTTCGACGTGAAAAAAGGACAAACACACTCTCGCATTTACAATATTAGTAGGTATAGATTACATTTCTCTCTAAAGTTTAGACATATTACAAACTAATATCAATAAAATCGAACTGAGCAAATGACTGTGTCTATATACACAAGATACAAATATGATCCAATCAAAGTTGAATCAGTTTAGAATTTCAATTGAAATGTGCGAGTTCCATTTTATCAGAAACTATAACTAACTCTGTATTCAACTCTATTTCAAATGAAGTACGTTAAGCGAATATAAATGAATGTAAAATGGATTTAAATTAGAATATCTGAAGTCTAGAAGTTATAGATTTTATATTATTCAATATTGGTATTGTTGAAAAATCGAGAAAGTAAAAAAAAAAAGATAATTTATTTCAAGCAAAAATTAGCTCATATAATTTTAGTATATTAGTAACAATTTTTTTTACCATCTATATTAGTATTATTAGTACTTAGCCTTAAATATGGTTTTATTTTTTTTAATTTACCGGACCGTGCCTAGCACAATCCCCAGTGCCTAAGTATGGGACAGTCATACCTAGACGCAGGATGCTGTAAACTAGAAATGTGTATGAATATAACTGTATGTTGTTGTTTTCTATGTATAAATATTGACAAAAAGTATTTACTTAGAATAATTATCAAAGCATATTCACTTAGTTGCTGTTACTGGACCAACAGTGGCACAAAGGGTGATTCCCACAAAGGACAAAAATTTATATCGTGTATTTTTTTTTGTTTCGAGCCTTAATATTTTCTATCTATAATATAACTAGCAGGTCCAATCATAGCTTAACTATATGGCGCTGCCTTAATTGTGCACAATTTATTATTATATAAGTTTAAAGTAAACTAAAGCAATGCATCATATAAAAGACCTCTAAAAAGCTTTATCCTAAAAGAGAGACAATATCGGAGCTTCGTACAAAGCTGCAAAGGCGGAAAAAGGCTCACAAAGGAAGCTCTGGAATCTTTCCCTCACACTTTTGTTACATTATGTATAAATGTTTTGTCGTTGCCTGAGGTGGGTCCACTGCCTAACGGCAAGTTAAACTTTAGACAACAAAAGATTTAATTAAGTTGCTAAACTAAATTAAAAAATATTTTATAAAAAACTTTTTTTACAGCTTGCTACATTTCTTGCGATATTGGAACGCAATTTTGTTTAAATTTAAATTCTAAACAAATCACACTGCGCTGCAAGTCCCAAAGTAAGCTAAGCTTGACCTGCTTGTGTTATGGGTACCAGATAACGAATATAATATTGTAAATGCTATTGTAAATGTATGGAACAATATAAAAATATGACATTATCGTAATTATATTTATACGTAGTGTTTTTTCAAAAACATTAACTTCAAAATAGTGGCGGTCCTTCCATTAAAGCCGAAAAGCCGGGCTTGTACTAAAATACGCAATATGATATATTTTTTTAAAGTTTTTTACCCTAATCGATTAAGCTCCTGATTCTTAGCTCCTCCTCAAAAAATGACAACCCCTTGAAAAGTCACCCTTTATACTTATAATACATACAAAATATCCAGATTTAAGAACAAATACATAAGATGTTTGTGCGCTCTCTGGTGCCGAAGCTACGGTCACTTTCAACGCACCACTAGGCTGTCGTTTTGTGTTTATGTAATAATTAGTAGTAACACTAAACTTGTTGCTTATAGGTATTTTTTTTTTGTTACTTATGTCATCAGTGTAAAAATGTTGATGAACCTTATAAATAAATACACTCGCAACTTCGTTTGCGTATATCTACCCGTGGAAATTTTTAAAAATCCTTTCTAGGCCCTAGACGTCGTAAGGAACTTAAGTGTGGGCTGTGCGTTGATATACTTACATATAGTTAAGTCAGACAGGACTTTGAATTTTTTTTTATGCCACAAAGATGTCAAACAAGTGGTAATTCAGCGACTGACACCACGAGGGATTGGAACCATGGTGTCAGTCGCGGAAGGACTCTTTTTGAATTGACTGATTGACACCATGGTGTCAGTCGAGTAACATATAATTGGGACGTCGTTGATTGACACCATGGTGTCAATCACGGCAGGCGTTTATTGACTTCCTTGATTGGAACCACGATTTTTTTAATTTTAAATAATAGGTTTTTTGTACAGTCGGATAGAAAATACTTATTGAAATGAAACAAAATTACTGGTACTCAATATTAGTATAATTAAATTATGTACAATTGAATGAGATTTATATTTACTAAAATGATTAAATATTATTCAAACAAATTAAGTCATATACAGTCAATCAGGGGAAATAATTCGTGTAGTTTTTACACAGTTATACCTACGTGAGCTGTATGCCTGTTTTCCAACCTTTTCCATTAAAAAAAAAAATATATCGGAATTTCAGTACGAAAAAATAGATTGAGACGAAAGATGTAATGAGGTTGCCCTTAAGTGAATAAGAAACAATATCAATATTGCCATTTTCACCAATTTAACTTGACAAATAACAATATTTAATTACTAACTATTATTATCGATGAAATAGCGTAGTCCAGTCCGTTTTGTAGTTCAAATTTTAGCTGTTTTTCCGAGATCACGAACAGAATAGTACGATATTATGAAACCATTTGTTTGAATATTCAGTATTATTAGTTTAGTTTCAATAAAATGTACTTGGTTCCAATCGAGCAAGTCAAAAAACGCCTGCCGTGATTGACACCATGGTGTCAATCAACGACGTCCCAATTATATGTTACTCGACTGACACCATGGTGTCAATCAGTCAATTCAAAAAGAGTCCTTCCGCGACTGACACCATGGTTCCAATCCCTCGTGGTGTCAGTCGCTGAATTACTCCAAACAAGTATATGGGCTACGGACCGCCTGGTGGTAAGCATCACTGTAGCCTATAGACGCTTGCAATACCAGGGGTATCAACTGGCAACTCACGCGTTGCCAACCACATCCACAACAAAATAAGAAATAAAGATTATTATGTACACTTTAAAAATATTTTAAAGTACTGTAACATTCAAAGTTTCCAGCTAGTCTGGAAACTAACTATACATATTATATTTAAAGATTCTAGATCTGGAAACTAACTTTCTTTTGCCGGTGGCCATTTTGCTTATTTCCGAAGGGTGGTAGTTTATAACGTAGTTTATTTTCTTTATATATACAAGTAAAGTTGTAAATGACAATAAAAGTGTCTGTGAAGGTCTAATTTCTGAAATAAAACGATTTCAACTAGGTATATTAATAGTTGAAATTTTGAAAATATCTGTATTTAAGTTTAAGTAAATATTTCAGATGAGTGGATGTTGGGCAAAAGTATTATTAACTCAACAGAAAGGGTAACTCTTCGATGTCCTATCTATGATATTATCGGACCGGCCGCAATTAGAAACTAATATTATTATAATATCTGGGATATAATTTTCAATCATATGTAATTCAAACAAAAAGTTTTTATTCTTATTGGATTGATTTAAAGCTCTAATTTTAGACTCGAATTTGTTAGTGATATTTTTATCTTAATAGAGGCTTAGAAGCCTACATATGGCAAACATCATTTTATAGAATCTATGACGTTTAACGCAAAGTATTCGTTGATAATCGAAATGTCACTGAAATTATCGATGTAAAAGCTCTCTTGATTTGGATCTAAAATTGATTTAAGGGCCTTTGCGCTCATTTATTCATCAAATATACTATCAGTTTTTTGACAGTTCTTATTTGACACATTGGCAAATTGGACAATTTTTAGGTGTACATGCATGCAGGCCCTAGATTATATTCTTTGATCCATACAAAGTTTTGTGCACTAGGTACATAACACAAAAAAAGAATCATCAAAATCGATTCACCCAGTCGAATATTCTGAGATAACAAACATAAATTATATTTAAAAAAAAAAGCCGAATTGAGAACCTACTTCTTTTTTGGTCGATTAGAAAGAGACAGAATACCACAATATGTTGTCTTACATACAACCCAGATATGCCATAAAAGTTTGTCAAAGCAATTTCGATTATGTCACACGGAGCATGAAACAAAACATAATTCATGTCATGTTCTGTTCTTGTTCATAAAATTTATGTATTCGAATCACTCGACAAGAGTTAGGTGTTTATCATTTCTCATCTCATTTACACTTTGTGTTAACAAGAGAGATAAATATTGTGGTCGTGCAACAACTGAATATATCAAATTAAACTCTTCAGACAGTTTTCAGTTAACTTTTGTTTCTTTCTTCTAAGTTATACAAGTTACTGTATATAATTAGGGTTACAGTTTATTTCTCTTTTTGTTGCAATTTCATATTTCACTAAAACATATTTTTATAACTCGGTATTTCATTCGAAACTACATTGTGCTCCGCCAATTTGGTTGTATAGTCTTAAGTCCACCATTCACACGCAGATTGGTCCGGCGGATTGGTCGGCCATCGGACTAATCCGCCTGTGTATGGAAGCGACGAACCGGTACGCCAGACTGTCAAATGGGTTGGCGTCGGGCTCGCAGGTCCGGGGTTGTGAGCTGCGAGCGTCTGTCGAACCCCACAAGCCATACTTCGAGTGGAGGGTTCGTGCAGTGTATGGGCAACGCCGGATTGGTCCGCCGTCGTCGGGTCCAGGTTGCGAGTCGGGTCCGGGCTCGTGTAGTGAATGGTGGGCTTTACGGCACAAGAGCAATTATTCGTAATCGATATGGATTAGAAACAGCTGTAATATAAACCAAAATCGAGTTGCCTGTAATTTCGTTAGGGCATGGGAGATGGCTATTAATTAGTCAGACGTTTCTTGGCCCGGTCCATTATGTAACCTAAATATATAGGGCGGTCTCCAAATAAAATGAGAAGTCATTGAACACAAACCTAATCTCCTTTGCTTAGTGAATAAACACCACTAGTTTATCAGTCCACAAGATCAACTTGAAAAATGTTTAGCCTATAAGCCGCACTTTAACGGCTCAAACTGGTCCTTTTAGCCCGATAATACAGTAAAGTCAGTTGTAGAGAAACCTAACCCCCCAAACTATGTAAGTATTAAGTTTGCTGATGTAATTTTCAATGTATTTCAACGAAAATTTATAAAAATGTACATTTTGATTACATCAGCGGGCCTAACATGCTTACACTCGAGATAGTTTCTCGCACGCGACAAAGCTTCTTCGCCAATAGTAATGCCTGTATTGTCTACTGTAGACATAACCGAGATACGCTATTGGCAGAGCGGAGCGAGACATTTTTGTCGCGTTTGTCATGTTAGCCCGGCTGGCATTCGATGAAATTTTATTGAAATCTGATTAGAATTATTTATAAAAAACTTAATTCTTACTTCGTTTGGGGGGTTCGCTCAGGTTTCTCTGGCAGCTGTCGTACATGAAGAAAAAAATGCACGACTAATGCAGAAATTCGTATTGATTATTCTCTTTTTCCACAGGTTCAGGACATACTTCCGCACAGCAATTCTCTGCCGTTGGCGGGAAGCCTTTCGACGACCCAAGCGGCCACCGGAATCGCCTCCGGATTGCATATCCCAGTCTGGTAGCCGATCCAGATCAGGTTTTTACTCGTTAACGTAATTATTAAAGTGATATCTATGGTATCATTATCAGTACATCAATATTTTGCATTTTATTTATCTTTGAGCAATTTTCAATCTAATTTATTGACATAAGTTTTTTTTTATAAAAGGCCTTCAGTTTTTAACATTTACTGTTTTTTTTATGTGTATTATAATAATAATCAGACGTGTTTGAATACTTTTCTCTTGCTTTACTTTCCAATGCACAAATTACTTCGAATGCTATAAGCTGTTTTCGCATCCTGCATAATTCACTTAATGCATAAAGCACTTAAAATTCATTAGCTTGCAATATCACAATTTTAGTTTTAACATTTAGGATCTTCTTTAGCTACTACTATAGCAACAATAGCAACTAGAATTTTATAGAAACGTCAAGAACTTTATTCCTAATTTTCACTTATTGGGAGTTATTAACTCTGGGTTTACAAAATCAGCACTAAATAGTTTCTTAAAAATCTTACCTTTCTGTTCGTATAAAGTTTAATGTGACTTTGACACGTTTATGTGATGTATTTTTTGAGTTATGAGGGGGTTTTGACCCCAAATGGTTCGTGTAATATTACACACGGTGCTGCTCGCCAGTTCTATTTGCTTGAACTTGGCTAGATTGCCTAGATTATTATGATATTTTTTACATTTATACCTAACGATAACTCGGATAGGGATAAAATTTTATTTTATTGTACCTATACAGGGTTATCTTTGGACCCCCCGCCAATTTTTTTTAGGTGATTCTATAGCAGCAGTACAATGAATTTATGAAATAAAAATAGATTATTTTATTGACTTATTTTTTTCAAAATTTTACGAACACAAATTAAAATTATGGTTACCACGCGTGCGGCCATCTCGCAGCATAGCACTACGCGCATGTGTAGCTGATATCATCCTTTCAACCAATGACAATGCGCCGTCGTTGACTGGCGCGAGGGTGACCGACCGTTCCGAGAAAAGTAAGATTTAAAAAAGTGACTGTAATGTGGATTTTAAAACTTTTTCAATAATTTTTTTCACCAAATATTTTTTTATTAATATCCATTTTTGGCGGGAGGTCCAAAAATAACCCTGTATAGTGATGAACTATCTTATAAATCAATTGTTTAACGTTTTCTCTCGTCATACAGTAATAAATTATTTGTATGACACGTATTTGTATGACTTGTTATTCTACTTTATATGCTACTGCCATTTAGAACAGAAAAGCGAAATGACCACTGGTAAAAGAAATGGCGAAAGAAAACCAGTCCCGCCCGGCTTTTTTTGGCATTTAACAATACATTTCATTTTTTTTTTTACATTTAATTAAATACAGATCCAGGTACCTAAATACACAGAAATTAAGTACTAAACGCGGAATGTCTAATCAAATAGCGCTATATTACTATTTCAATAAGAGATTGAATAAAATTCTGAAAATACTTTAATCATAGGAACAGAACGTAAACACAAAGGCCTTATAGAAAATACACAAAGCGACCTGGGTTATCCGTTTTATTCAGTCTACTTAAAATGCCATTCACCATTTCACTCGTGCTATGAATAATAGCTGTTTGCAATATACCTACATCTTTACATTGACTTAAGGTAAACTATCTGAAAACACTACGTTTACGTACACGTAGGTTGTACGTTTCGGTCCGCGCAGGATTTTTTTTATTTTTATATACACGTTTATAGGGAAAAAGATGCATCATGGACATTCATAATAAGAAGAGCTAAAATTTATCATTTATTTGATAATTATTCTGTAGATATATTGTATTTGTTGTCGCCAATCCAATTTTCACGAAAATTCTATCAATGATTGAGATGCAATTTGTAAAACCCCCCAAAAAAATTGAATTTCCCGCGCGGACCGAAACGTACCAGAAAACACTATTAACACAGTCTAGGAAAGGAAACTTTGATTCCAAATTGAATTATAGCTAGCTATTACCCGCGGCTGTCGTCTGCCATTTATTTTTCCCATAAGAATAAGATGTTTTTCCGGGATAAAAAGTAGCCTATGTATGTCACCCCAGACCTTAGCAGCTATAAATCGCTACGTGTGACCGAGGCTTAACCTATCCCAAAAAAAAAACCATGTCAGTCCGTTCGTTACTTTCGACGTGAAAGAAGGACAAACAAACAAACACACTTTCGCATTTATAATATTACTATGGATATTCACATTGAAACGAGTTGTTGGAATAACAGAATTGCTAATATTAAATAATATTAGGTAAATATTATTAATTGGTTTCACATTAGCATAAGTTTATTAAGAAAAATTGTATTATTATCTTTATGTATAGAAAACTAAATATAAAAACTATATACGACTAAAACTATAACTATATTTAGACGACCTCCGTGGCGTAATGGTTACCATGCCAGACCGCCACCCAGGAGGTCCCGGGTTCGATCCCCGGTCGGGTCATGATGAAAAACGAACTTTTTCTGATTGGCCTCGGGTCTTGGATGTTTATCTATATATGTATTTGTTATAAAATATAATATCGTTGAGTTAGTATCCCATAACACAAGTTTCGAACTTACTTTGGGGCTAGCTTAATCTGTATGAATTGTCCGTATATATTTATTTATTTATTTATTTATATATAAATGTAAATAGAGATGAAATACCTTCTTATTCGATAACTACAATAGCAAACGTTGAGTATCCTTACTTTACCAGGCCACTATAAATACTATGGAAATAAAGTATGGAATGAGAAAAGAAAAATCTAGCGTCGATATAATTTTTTAGATCAAGAGGATGTTCATTTCCCCTTGTTCATTATTAAAGACTTGTAATGAATAGGCAGGTTAATATTAAAGCTGTTCTAATATGCTTCAAAGTTAGAGGTCAACATCTATAATTAAAGTGGTACCAAAGTTTTAAACTGGCAATCATTAATTAAAAATTTATTTCTTCTACAGTATGCTTTTAAGCTAGCTAAAGTTATTTTCGTAGTAGTATAATATATATTTTTCAGCTATTGCATAGCTTTAATCGCGGGCTTTGAGCGCGGCGACCGAAACAAGAAATTCCGTAACGAAAATAAAACCTAACACCCTCCACTCCGCGGCGTTGAAAGCCGTGCATCGTCTAACGTCGTTTCAGTTCGGCAGACTTCGGCACGGTGTTTGTGTGCGTGCGACTAGACGTGTGAGTGCCACACGTTTTTTTTTAATTTTACTCAGAGACAATCTTTTTTCCATTGTATTTTCTTTTCGTCAAGACTAGCTTAACTACTTACTAAGAGACCATGGGTTTCTGAGTGTACATTATCTATCCATCACTGCTGTGTTTGATTACCATGACGTAAAAAATACTGGTGATTTTGTAAGTTAGCGTTATATCCCTGTCGCCAACCGGGGATTCAAACTTTTCACTTTATTGTAACATTTCCTCGAATTTGAATTCGGAGAGACGTAGACAGATATATAAATTTCACATTGTGCGTGCAATGTCTTCAAATTGTGTCAATATAAAACAAATATGTGTAGATTGAAATGTCTCCAAGGTCTTGTAAAACGCTTCAACAAATTCGAGTCAAATATCTAGTTTCTTGGCTTTGTACAAAAGAGTCGATATTGAATTTTTGAGAATCATTCTCGCAATCTTGGGTTTTTACATATTAAGCCTATATTTAATTTTTTCTGCCATTTTATTCCTTGAAAATGTTGGTTGGATCCTACATTTACTTGGGTTTGTTTTGTTTTATGACAGTTTTACTGTAAATAGGAGTTCAGTTTAACACCCAAAACATTTGAACAAAATAATTACATTAAACGATATAGGTGTATGCGAAAGCCATTATCTTAACCGACTATGAATTTAATCTCACGCCTATATACCTACCATGATATCTACTGAGTTTGTCAGGGCATCGTTTAATACATCAATAGACCCGGCAGATTGGTATGCAATTATACTGCATGCAATGGACAGCATTGACCAGCATCAGCAACTTGCTCGAAAGGTCATCGAAAATCGAGATTATTTTTAAAAACCGTTTCTACGGTTTTCTACTAAAATCAAAATAAAAAATTCCGGGGAATTTAGTTTTTTCAATTTTCAAACTTGTTTTAAATTATGTTTATATAATATAATAATAAATAATAATAATAATAAATATTATAAATTAGAAAGTGAGATTGTTTGTTTGTTTGTTATTCCTTCACGGCTTGACTAAGCAGCCGATCATTATGAAAATTTGCATACATATTGTTAGGGGTACAGAGCCCAACATAGGCTACTTTTTATCCCGTAAAAGTATGTCGTTCCAATGGGAAAATATTTTTTCTACTATAGAGGGCGCTGTATCGGCGAACAGATGCCACAAGTCGCGCTATGGATTGTTTTGTTGTCAAACGAGATCTAAATCATAAAATTAACGCGAGCGAAGCCGCGGGGAAAAGCTAGTAATCAATAATCTTGATCTATTACCTATTTTTCTTTTATGTGACATAATTATTTAATGGCTCCGTGAATTGTTTGAATCGCCATTACCCTCTGTATTGAGAACTATTCAAAGTTCTACGGCTTGTTGAATTCCATTTCCCTACTCCATCGATGCATTTCATCAAAAGTTCTGAAGATATGGCAATGTTCTACTATTCGTCATCCTTTGACATTATAGATTCCACTAACGTGCTTTTCACCATTGACCTGGTTCTGATTTTATTTCTTTTCTGGGTTATTTTTAAGCTATTGCACAGTTTTTATCGCGGGCTTTGAGCGCGACGACCGAATCAAGAAATTCCGTAACGAAAATAAAACCTAACACCCCCCACTCCACGCGGCGTTGAAAGCCGTGCATCGTCTAACGTTGTTTCAGTTCGGCAGACTTCGGCGCGGTGTTTGTGTGCGTGCGACTAGACCTATGCGTGTAGACTAGATGCTAATTTCTCATAACTGATTCTATCTCTTTTAGACACGATGCTAGGTGAGACAGCGTGCTTTTTGGCCGCGTCCACGAGTGAGTTCGAGCCCGCGACTATGCAATAGCTTTACCGCGGCAGTCCCCGAGTGCCAAACGTTTTTTATTTTTTATACCACTAAGGTGGCAAACAAGCATACGGCGATCACCGTAGTCTATGGACGCTTGCAACACCGGGAGCATCACTCGCGCGTTGCTGACCGTGTAAAAATATTTTGATGCCCCTTTTGAAGAACCTCCTATTTTAGTCTAAAGTAAAGATCTCGGCAGGGTTCTTATTCTTTCTGAGTTAAAAATTTAACTCACATTTTCATTTCGCATTTCCATTCTATTTTTTAATTCCCAATGTTTGTTTACTTAATACACTTTGCTGAATGGCTACAAACTAAATAGAGAATCTCGAGCTGTGGAACTTTACTTGAATTTTTAATGTCACAAAACGTTGTTAACCTCGACCCGTAGCGTGGGGTCTTTGAAAGCCCGTTTACAAAAATGCACTCTTTTATATTTTTACTATTTCGTTTGATCCAGTTCTCAAGGTAGCTTCCTAAAAAGAATCATAGTTGGCACTGCTGCAAGCAACTGGATACTGGATCCGACAACGGTTATGGCTCATTCGTCCCACTTTTGACCCTGTAGAATTGGAAAGGCTGAATTTTCTATAACAAATCCTGTTAAAATACTAAGAGCAAATTTTATGGCAGTTTTCATTGACAACGTTATTTAGATTATTAAAATTATGTATTTTTTTATGATTCTGTGTTACGTGAATGGCCAAACTTATGTTAAAATAATGCAAAATATGTATTCTAAAATAAATTAAACGCCGTTTATTCTTGGGGTCTCTAAAGACCCCGCGCGACGACTCTCGTATACAATAACTGCGCGACGGGTCGACGGTTAAATCATTGGAGAACGCTGGGTGTTGCCGTACCGTGGTTCGAGTTTTATTTCTATGATTTATGTTCAGCAAAGGCAGGTGCTACACCGTGAATACCATTCTGATTAATATTAGTATTTCGTTTTACAAATATAAATTAACATAAAGATAGGTATACAGTATATTCTTTATTTGTAACACAAAAACAATATTAATAAAGTAATATTGTTATTATTATTATTGTAGTGTATAAATATTAAAATAAATATTCTTGGACGAATCATACAACGCCATCTAGTTCCAAACTAAGCAACTAAGCTTGTACTATGGGTAGGTACTAGATTGCTGATAAATATGCTTACATAACAACTTTAAAAAAAATAAAATGTCTTATTATACATAGAAAACACCCAGACCATCAACAACACAGTTATATATTTTGTTGAAACAACATAGATAATACCTACAAGTGTAGTTAATATAAAACGACATATAGGTAGTCTAGCAAAGCCACAGCTAGTTAATATAAATCGGCAACCTTTACTTTGGTCGATTTTTAAAGTCGCACATGTTGTGTAAAATAGGGTACAATTACATCTGGGCTCCCAGCAAGAGTCGAGCACAAGCCATACCATCCTTTACAGTACTTTACAGGAAGCGTTTCAGGCCATTATTAAACCCTTGTAATTTTGTTGTGTTATAATATGTAGTAGGTGCGCAACATAAATGCTTGTAGTCAAGTTTATTTCATGAATAAAAAAAATATGTCTAAAGGATCAAATACGCCTTTTCAACATAATTCTTTTGTTGCTTGTTATTTGTACGCATATTTTAAATGATAACACAAAAACATGGCGTTCATGGACTATGCAATACACGCGCTTCTGTATCTTAAAACCTAATAGGCGTTTTGCGAATAAAAAAGGAAACTTAATAAAAATAAAAATAATATTATTATGAGTATAACATTTAATAATATTATTTGTGAGTAAGTCATTACTGGAATGACACTGATCGCTGCGTGCGTGAGCACCGACTATTTGGATTGCACTCCAAAAATAATAAATCATTTTATAAACACTAGTTATTTATAAAGCTTTAATATTACAGGTTTTTTTCACACTAGTTTTAGTCCCAAACTAAGCAACTAAGATTGTACTATGGGTCTGAGATTGCTGATAAGATTAATAATACCCAAAAATTCATTTCATTATCAAATATCTAAAGTTAATTTTCGGATAACCAAAAGTCTTTTTTATATTTTACTAGCTGTTACCCGCGGCTCCGCCCACGTGGTCAAGGGAAAATGTCAATAATTTTCCCATGGTAATCTCTTTATCCCGTGGGAAAGAAAGCCTAGCTTAGCCGTAGCCTATATCACTCTCCAGATCTTAAACTATCCCCAATAAAAAAATAATATCAATCCGGTCATTACTTTCGACGTGAAGGCAGGACAAACAAACAAACACACTTTCATATTTATAATATTAGTATGGATATTTTTTTATGTCAACTTTTCTCTTGTTTATCTTTCCACTGCACAAATTACTTCGTATCGTTTCAGCTGGAGGGCTACTACGAAACGTAAATCCGATACTTCGGCCGAAGTATCGGAAGAATTTTAACCATGAATTACCAGGTATTTCATAGTTATTTTAGTAATTCCTTGAATACTATCCACGAAATACCTTGTATTTTATGATTATTTTAGTAGTTCGTTAAATTGTAACCACGAAATACCTTGTTATTCATGGTTAAAATTCATCCGATACTTCGGCCGAAGTATCGGATTTACGTTTCGTAGTAGCCCTCATGTTCTCATAATCGGCACTGAATATTTAATAATGATTTTATGGTAACCTTAACACAAACAGGCTTACACAGTGTTTAAACCTTAGCTGGTATCGCTAAAAAAGGTAACGTAACTGGTATAGGGGGTCATAAGTGACCCCCATCTAAAAATATGCATGATACTAATACAAACAACTCGAAATATTTCATTTTATATTTTTTTTTAAAGAAAATAGAACTTATAATCTAACCAACAAAATAAGTTTAATGCGCTTTTGTCCCCCACCGCACCGCGTGACGTAGTGAATTAGTTAGGCGCGCGGAAGTATAGGTGCTTGCTTAGACTGCGAAGTAATGATACGAAATATGACTTGTTGGGGTCATTTTGGATCGCGATACCAGCTAAGGGTTAATACGACACCAAATGTCATCCATTGTACTTTACACCTATATTAAGTCAAATTAAAATTATAAAAAGACGGCCTCCAAGCCCTGTTGCAAGCATTTTCTTTTAATATTATAACTTTAAACACAGTTAATTATGTTGATGTAAATTGCGAATTCTCCAAGTTCGTTGTATTAACATTATATTTATTATTATATTAATATAATATAATGTTATCATATTATTATGTTGTTACAATCAGAAATCTATGTTATGTTAACATAACATAACATAGATTTCTAGATTATTAATATTTACAGTTTACACAAGGGAAATTTATATACAGAAATCATTTATTCAGAGTTGATTACACAGGCATTTCTTTTCGTAAAAAACCAGGATTTGGACATAGAGAAAGCTGCTAGCAACTTTTAAATTTTAGGACTTTTTGCTGAAAAAAACTGGCATAATTTTTGTAACTACATTCCGATTTCCGACCGTAGCGGTAGCGATGCGCGATCGCAACTGGATCGCAGGACTTACTGCTTAGTGTGAACACTGTGAACATACATTATGTATAGAGCATTGATGTAATCCCGCAATTGTTTCACGGGCCGTTTGACCTTCGTCTCCCAGTGTCACACTAGGCTAAGGAGTTCGCATCTTGGCTCTGAGGCGCCCCTAGGCAGGCAATGCAAATTACAAATCTCTGTACTTACGAGCGGTATGCTTATAATGTGACTCATTGTTAGAAAGAACTGAAATTTTAACCATATTTTTATTAAAACAGTAAGGGCCTGTTTGCACTGCGAAATTTTCCGCGAGAATTTTTTTCACACATTACATCTTATGGAAGTATCCGCACTGTGTTTTTTTCCGCAAAGCGGACATAGCTATACTGATTTGACCCAAAACATTGAGGCGGAAATTATTCGCATACCGCAAGCGCGGGAAATTTCGCAGTGCGGATAAGCCATAAGGACCTTGTTTTTTCATGAAGAAATTAACTTAAATACTCTATGTGATATTATTAAGTAATATAATAATTCCCTTGTAGTATACGCCTCTACAGGTATCGAGGAACTCAGAGACTCAAAAGGAAATGTAGTAGCAGAATGGCCGCGCTTGTCGTGTCGAACACAACTAGACCTCCGGTCGCAGAGACCGCCTTCGCTTGCTAGCTGCCCGAGGTGCCCGCACCACACCTATTACGATGGTAAATACTGATTGTTGTAGAAAGTTTTTATTTTTAAATTATACATACCTACAAGAATTTAATAAACCATAAAAAAAATAACAACACTAAATTAAAAATTATTGAATTGCAAAGTTTTATTCAGAGAATGGGTTTTCACAAACACGTTCTCAGCGTCAGAGTATACAGTAATAAATGATTTGTATAAATTAATCTACTCTAAACAGAGTAAGGTTTCTATGGCAGTTACCTTACACAACTTAATGTTTTCTATTGCCAATAAGAACCAGTAAAAGATGTCCACGCTCTTATGTGTGGATTTTGTAAAACTGTTCCCTTTATAGCGGGGACATATTTACAAAATAAATTGTATCTTATTACTTACTCAGCTTTTCAAAAACAATTTGCAAATTCATAAAGGGTAGAGCTTAAAAAAGGATATGAGAAAACCAAATTAACACATTTTGATATTTCATCACAGAAAAGTTAAAAGTAAAATCTAGAAATATAATAAGAAACTTAACAAACTTAAAAATAAATTACATTAAAACTAAACAGTCAAATCATACAAAAGTATTTTATATTAAAAATAATAATTATCTGTTCTGTTAAAAATTTCAATATTAAGTTACTTAACAGTTTTAAGTATTTATTTGAATTGGTTTGTTTCAGCATACATTCACGGGCGCAAAGTGTAAATAGTGTAAAATATTGAATACTTGAACTTTTAAAAGTGACGTATTTTATTATAACATTTCAATGTGAAGATTGTGAAGTAAATTTTATGAACTGTTTGAAAGTTTATCATTAAGTAAAAATGTTCGTTTATGTATGACCTAAGAATATTTAAGTGTTAAATGTTAAAAATTAGATGTAATAGGGACTATCGTTTAGAATAAAATAGAAGTGAATTCGACAAAGAATACGCTAAATTGATTGGAATCGTCGTTGTTATTACTTTACGATAATCTCGATTACGCATTATGGCGTGTTTTCATTAAGTCGACCACCGAATGTGGCAACTGAATGTGGCGACCGAATATAGCGACCGAAAATGGAATGTGGTTCATCGAATTAGGCTGCTGATATTAAGTCGGTTGCCGAATACTTACAAGTGGCGAATTAAAAAATGTCATAGAAAAGGATCTGCGTTATGCGTACGAATAAGGCAAACCGAAAACCTGTTTACACTAGTTGCAGTGACCGAATAACGACTGATGTCGACCAAAATTAACCGAAACCGCCTTTCACTAACTTGTAACCGAATACGGGCCGTGAACCATCGAACCATAGAACCACAGCTAATTGAAACACTTTATATTAATCGGTAACCGAATATAGGCTGCAACCCATTATGTCAAAACGACCAAATGTAAATGAGCCGTTAGTATACCTTGTCGAGGCGAAAAGATGATGTTAAAGTATAGCGCACATTAAGGTCTCGAATCTATGACTAGAGATATTTGACGACCCCCGTGGCGTAATGGGGTACACATCCATTATAATTTTTCTTCCGATGATGTTCGCTATCTTTAACACAGTAGAAGTGAAAGTAGAAGGAAGATTAGGGGTCTAAGCACACGACGAATTTTAAGGCACAATTCATTTCTAATATGTTGTGTCGTATCGCGATAGAAGGACATCGGTTTCATACATTTTGTATGGCTAAAATGACACAATCATATGTATAACGTGTGCACGTGATGACGTAGAGCGTTACGTACAACGTCATGTGGACAAATGTATGAAAACGATATTCTTCTGACGCGACGCGACACACCATACCTTCATTGTTTATTTTAGACTTATCCTTTTTAGTAAATTAATAACATTTCTAAAAAAATCACGCCTTACTGCGCCGATTCCAAAAGACATAATATACTTAATGATAAGTATCAGATGTCTCATTTAAACACGCACTGTGTTCCAAATAAACGTAGTACAACGAGTTAAGTTATACAATGTTTTGTCATTTTTACACTTAATTTAATTCTCATCAAGAAAGACGTGACACAACAGTGAATAACTTATATACTCGTTAACTTGTAACACAGGCAGAATATAAATTACTGAAAAACATAGTGAGTATGGGTTATTTGATTACCAATAAAGAACATGTCTAAAATAAGCCAAGTACACATAGCACGATAACGTCATTATAAGCTCTAAAACTTTGTAGTTTAAAAAAATATATCGCCGTGTACATAGTCCTTTAATAGGTGTGAAGACTGGTAGTTAGCTGAGCGGAGTTTAAACTAAAAGGCCTTGGAGAAGACCAAAATGTATTCAAACGCCTAAATACCTAGCCTTAGTCAAAGTTGAAATTGTTCGTAAGCGATTCGTTTCTGTGAGCATTTATTTATTTTATACGATTTATTTCTTGTTACAAAGCTAAGCAAATTAAATCATTCGCGCGTTAAACTCATTTTCAAGAGACGAATCACTGTCAGACATTTTATTGTATTTCAGATTTAAGGACTTTTTAAAATTATAAATATTTTATGTATTTAGAGTTATCTATTTTATTAGATAATCACAATTACCCATTTTCATTTAAACAGACCAGCGACGGCTTAGTAAAAACATGCGAGCCAAATTATCATGACTAAAATTTGTATAAACTACAGGGCCGGTCCACGACCTATTATAACTATCCTAAAACGATAGTGTAAACGAGACGTCGCCTTACATCATCATCAGCGCTGTCTCCTTTACTCAGCCGTTCTTGTTTTGCTTTAAGCGATCGTGGTAGAGGCCCAGACTGCTGTAACGTAGTAACAATCAATGAAAGAATTTCCCGTACCTACATAATAATACTCGTGTCGTGCGCACAAGGCGTCCACACTATGTGATTTTTTTTACATTGCATGTTACTCGTACGCTACATCAGTCTGTCTGTACGCACCATTATAATATAAATACGACTGGTGTATTAATATTTGCTGTTTTCGATGTTATTCTAGTCAAAATGTTAATTTATTTAATAGGTACTTAAATTTTTACATAAATAATGTTCACAAAATTATTCAACTAATTTATTTTGAGTGCTTGTGTTATTTATTTCAATTATTATTCTTTAATACGTTAATGTATTTATGTAATGCGTACTTAAAAATTTTCATTTAATGACATATTAATTTTAATAAGCAATAATTAAGTGAATTGATATCAAAGCTGCTGCAGCGAAATTAAACAATGAAAGTTGAATCTAATTTATTTGTTTGCTCCTAAGATATATAAAAAGTGTTGTAAAATAATCGAAACTATGTAAATTATTAGTTAATGCTAACAATTTTTTTTATTTTAAAGCTATTACATAGCTTTTATCGCAGGCTTTGAGCGCGGCGATCGAATCAAGAAATTCCGTAACGAAAATAAAACCTAACACCCCCGCTCCGCGCGGCGTTGAAAGCCGTGGATCGTCTAACGTCGTTTCAGTTCGGCAGACTTTGGCACGGTGTTTGTGTTTGTGCGACTAGACGTATGCGTGTAGACTAGCTGCTAACTGCTCATAACTAATTCTATATTTTATAGACACGATGCGCGACTATGCAATAGCTTTACCGCATCAGTCCCCGAGTGCCACACTTTTTTTATATTCCACTACGGTGGCAAACAAGTTTACGGCCTGATGGTAAGCAGTCACCGTATGGACTGTAAAAATCTTTTAATGCCCCTGAATTAGTTTGAATTAGTTCACAATGTATTGAATAAACAAAAAAATAATTATGACATATTATTATTTTATTGTATGTCTTCTCACTCAAACTGTAACTCAAACTGGTTTGAAGGCTATATTGTAGTATAAATGGCAGATATTATAAAAATGCTTTCCATCGATGCTTTTGTACAAATGGTACCGAAGTTGTCTCTTGTAAATGGTGACGTAGGCTCATTAACGTCATACTTACGTTGAGTATCAACAGATAAAGGATATCATGGTGTGTGGCAAAAATCAATTTAAAATTAATGACATATTCAATTTCAATCATTCATTATGGCTGTCACTGACAAATTTTAAACACCGGTTAGGATCGAAGATGCTTGATGATTCGAGATCGCCGCCATGTCAACGAGGGTCGTCAAGATGGCGACCTCGGATCCGAACCTTTGTCATGTCGCCTTTTGCCGAATAAAATTAGTTGGTGTCCAATATTTTTGTTATAAATCATATATACCGATAATTTCATTAAGTCCTAGACAGCCTGAAAAATATTTAAATACATAATTTAATAATTAAATTTTACCATTTTGGTATTCTCGTAAAATATCTAATACTTAAAGGTCAAATTTTTACTGAAATATTGAATCGGATTATGACCAAGTTGAATAAAGCTATAAACGTGATTGTAATTGTTAAGATGAATACGCTGCTTTCAATTCATTGTCCGACCTCAAAACGAATAAATTATGTACTTCGCTGTAAAGTACTTACTGAATTTGACAATTTGAATTATCAATCAATTGTAATTCGAAGGAATTTACCATTTTAAAGTCTCTATTCGATGAGCCGCGGTAATAGTCTCCCAAGTATTTTGTTGATGAAACTAATTATGTGAACTCAAATCTGTGTGATTTAAAAAAAAGCAAAGAATTATATTATATTAACTAAGTTAAAGTAGGTTTGAAAACCAGCATTGCCGTCATCTCGCTATTATGATTGTTGCTAGGAACCAGAACTTTGCCAATGGAATAATAATTAATAGTGCTATTTCTATTTGAATACGTACACACTTAATGAAGGTACATTTGAAGAAATTTCTTGATAAATGGATGTGGAGAAGCTCTAGTCAAGTCTCTAGCAAGTGCTAAGTTTCTTGCCAGTTTCTTCTTAGCACAAATCTACCGTCTGAACTGGTGGTAGGAAAAAATTGTGACGATTCGAAAGAGCTTATATTAGACCTATTTGAATAAAAATATTTTGAATTTGAATTTCTACTCTAAGAGCTTTATACTGGCGTTTATCCGGTACATTGACAAAATGCCTTGAAAAAGACAGCTTTATATTTTTCTGAATCGTTTTCCTTCGAAACTTACGAATCACATTTGTCATGTTAACATCATGAAACCTCGCCATGAAACTGGCATCTGCAATCTGTACATTTTATATGACCTCAAGGACTTTATTTCTTTCACAGTCATTGCACGATTCCCAAGAGGATCACAGACTACAAAATAAAACCCTTTGCGTTTCCTCAAGACTTTTTCTTTTTTATTTAACCCTGGTTAATTTTAGACGTCATTCTTGTTCCCGGGCTTTTTATTTGAGGCTTCCTACGACAATCTGGGTATTTTAAGTAGAGTGTAATGTTTATTTGCAGATTGAAAGGGTAAAGTAGATGTATTGGGTCTACAAAGTCACATTTTCATCATTTTAAAAAAGCACCGGTTATATTTTGGTAGAAAATTTATTAAATGTGTTACCTCGTCCGGAGAAGTACCACCATCTCACAGAATATCGGCATTAAGCAGTTATATGTTTCATTCGGTAAGTGAGATAACCGGAAGACCAACTCCGCTACCCCTTTTTCCCATCCCTCCTGGTGTTAGCTGATCTTTATAAGCGAAGATAAATTTCCATTGGGTGGCCCGTTTGCTTGTTAGTGAGACTAGTTTTTTTATATTCAAAAAATTATAGATGTTGAAGAATTTAAGGCGCCTATTACGAAAGGAAAACCTCCGTTAGAGACCGCATTCCTGGTGAAATTATCACTCGAACATCTGACGGTATATCGGGTAACGTATCGTCGCTCGGTCGCGTAACCGCGAACTGGCAAGTACATAAAACTTAAGGGTTTGTTTCACTTGTGATAAGTATTTTTTTTTGGTAAATTGACAGTAGTTAAGTGTTGTTGTTTATTGTGACCTGGATAGCACTGCACACTCCATACAAAAGTTCGTTACCCTAACGTTGCCTTGAAAAGATTACTTTCAGCAATATGGCCATCTTGTTGCATATATACAATAATCTGCAATTTTTACTGTTTACTGTATCACTTGTTTATGTGTTGCAAATAAAGTCAAAGTTAGACACGTCATTTTCAACATATATAATCCTTCTGGTTTTAATAGAAAAGCATATTCTAGCTATGGTTTTGATATATTTTTTGTCAAATAGGCTATCTGTAAATAGTGAATGAAACGCTTGACGGGGCGGCAACGTGAATGATAAATTTAACGTCACCCCGTCGCTTTTGGCGTGATTTTGAAATCGTTACCTTATAGTCGCAATTATTACACCTATATTTGAAACGTTTTATATGTCAGATTGTCTGTAAATATTGAATGAAGGCCATAACATTACAAAATGCATGACGATGACACATTCCGTTAAATGTGCTTGAACAGGTAGGTACAGTAACTCATGTCAAATAAGTGAAAATAAGTGAAACTGAAGGGATATTTTTACCCTCAATAATCTTAAGTCTTCCCAATGTTATCAAGGGCCAAACACATACATCTTTTCCTTCCCTATTTCCTTCCTCGTGTCATAAGTTATGAATTATGGTTTCCGGGTAAAAAGTATTCATACTCCTTCGGTACCATAATTTCAACACGTGTAGAAAATAGCCATGTTTACCACTTACAAGGATAGCTGTTTACCACATATACAAGGGAAAATGGCTAGTGATTTTTCAAACTATAGCGTAGCGAGGTATAAACAGTGTGGCAATGCTGCTCTCCCCGACAGTCTAAGTCAGAGTCAATTATTTATATTTAAATAATTAATAATTAGCTTTCAAATTGTCTCAATTTTTTCCTACTACCAATTCAGACGGCAGATTTGTGCTAAGATGAACTGGCAAGAAACTTAGTGTGTACTATAATTTATTTACGTTTAGTATGTGAAACACTTTTTGTCTTGATTTTTCTTTTGCTTGCCAATATATACAAAAAATATTTCATTATGAGAGAAGAAATTCCATTGTAAAATGAAAACTTTGAGTAATTTCCATTAATTGAAACAGCTTATGTGTGTAATAAAACACAACCTTAAAATGATAAATAACAATAAAGAAATAATATAAAGATCTTCGTATCAAAAGACCAAGAATGTCAAAACATTTATCAACAGATGTCACCGCCAGAGATCTTCATTGCTTTTTAACTGCAGCCTTATTTTAGTACCTATTATGATAATTCACTTTTTACCGTAAACGTTCCGGGAACAAAGAAAGTTTTAATTAAAGGCCGTTTCAAGAATACGCATTAATTGACGCGTAGCACTTAAGATTGCTACGTCTAACCTTGCGTAGCGAGACGTAGAGCATCGTAGCACATAAAGACGTATTATTAATTTTCTCTAATCATGGTTACGATACTGCTACGCCGGGCGGTGTCCGGGCGGTGTCCGTGTGGTGTACGGCTTGTCATAAATAAAAATTACAGTATGACCCGACCGACAGTCATTTCATAGATTTTAATAACTGAAAGCCTGTAATAGAGTAAACAACAGGTAGAATTGAAAAGCGTTTATCTAATTTTGGTGCCGACACTATTAATATTATCACTATAAATATTTTTTTACAAATGTAACAAGAATCATTTTTTTTGAATTTGTTTGAAGAACATAGACACAAAATAGAATCAATTAAGTGTACAGTCACGAGCAAAAATATATATACATTGTCACATTTTCTAAAGTATCTTGACTTCTACCATTCAATAAATATATGTACGACAATTAGATCTAAAATATCTTACCATCAAACTGTGTCAAAACTAGGTATACATTGGTTTCAAATTAATATAAACGAAACAAAATCAGTAATAACTTTACACGTCCAATGTAGTTTTTAAGATAATTTATTTACATGATAATTTCTATAATATGTATATACAAACAAATTATACACATGAAAGAGAAACTCAATCAACAAAAAAAAAACCGTGACGCGCGCTTATCTCTTATGTATGATTTGTAATGTTTTCGTAGGATTCTAATAGCATATAGTTTTAGGACGGTAGACGGTAATAAAAATAGTCGAAGGCGAACCGTTGCGGCTTGCTGATGGCTACGTTGTTGTAAATTATGTAAACAATTTACAAAGCAGCAGTTTCAAATAGCTTGAGCTCGGAAGTAATGACCAAGTAAATCTCAAAAACATGTACACAATACAGTTTCGAAATTATGTAAACAATTTACAAAGCAGCAGTTTCAAATAGCTTGAGCTCGGAAGTAATGACCAAGTAAATCTCAAAAACACAATACAGTTTCGAAATTATGTAAACAATTTACAAAGCAGCAGTTTCAAATAGCTTGAGCTCGGAAGTAATGACCAAGTAAATCTCAAAAACATGTACACAATACAGTTTCGAAATTATGTAAACAATTTACAAAGCAGTGTGATTTGACGCTGTGTGATTTGACTACGATAATTTATTTATTTATTTTTATTGGGTATTTTTTTATGCCACAAAGGTGGCAAACAAGCA
This sequence comes from Endotricha flammealis, assembly GCA_905163395.2. Lineage (NCBI taxonomy): Eukaryota > Metazoa > Arthropoda > Insecta > Lepidoptera > Pyralidae > Endotricha > Endotricha flammealis. The sequence continues at coordinate 3,669,886 of LR990859.1, read as the reverse complement.
TACGGCCCGCCCGATGGCAAGCATCACTGTAGCCTATAGACGCTTGCAATACCGGGGGGGTATCACTCACGCGTTGCCAACCCTCCCAAACCCCTCAAGTGGAGCTCTGGAGACCTTACTCACCGTAGGAACACAACATGGCCGAGGTCCTTCCCCAGACGGGCTGCTCCGATTTGAGCGGATAATCCGCTGTGCTCTACCTCTTTTAAATAATAATGATGGCATAAAATTATTTCTAGATTTGCGTCATTACAAACGTTACAAAAAAAAAGGTTAATATTTAAAGTAAAACACTATGCTGCGTCAAAGGTGCTCACATTAGGCTGCCCATAAGGCTCAGTATTGGGGCCCTACATGTGGAATATCGGCTTTGACGACTTTTTCAGCCTCCCCTTACCGGATGGATGCTCCTTGACGGGTTATGCTGATGACGGTCTTTTAATTAATTAATGCTAGTTCGCGGGCATCTTTAGAAAAATTTGCTGAAACGAGTCTTGAAATTATCTCCGAATGGGGAAATCGTAACCGTCTAGAATTTGCACCTCATAAAACGTATCAACTTATGCTTAAGGGACATTTACAAGTCCCTCCGCGCTTTCGCTTTAATGGAGTTTCAGTTTCAAATAAAATCACAGTCTGCTACTTAGGTTTACTTTTAGATAAAAACTTTAATTTCATTGAACATATAAAGCAGGTAGGAGAAAAAGCCAAAAAGATTTTTTATGCCTTAACTCGAGTATCTGCCGCAACCTGGGGCTTAACTTTTAGAACGTTAAAAATGGTTTGTACTGCGACATACCTGGGTTGTATAACATATGGTTCAGCGGTTTTCGCGAATCGTGTAACAATTGGGGCCGCGCGAAGAAAATTATTGCAAAGTCAGCGTCTTGCCTTGATATTTTTGTGTAAGTCTTACAGAACTGTCAGCACGGAGGCACTCCCTGTGCTGGCTGGCGTAGTACCCGTGTATTTGGAGATACAGCGTCGCGCGTCGATTACTATAGATCAAAAGAAATGACCCCCGCGTTCCTTAAGACACGTGATCGTGACAAAATAAATAGACTATTTAACCCGTTAGATGACGTATTCCAGAGTCTTCTATCGGAATGGCAGGAAAGGTGGGAGACTTCCGTAAAAGGCCGCCATCTGTATCTGTTTTTTCCCTCGGTGAGAGACAGATTAAAGAAAACCTGGCTAGAGGTCGACCATCAAGTAGCTCAATTTTTAACAGGACACGGAAACTTTAAGGCCAAGTTATTCTGTTTCAAGGTTGTTCTGTAACCTTTCTGTGAATGTTCTACCGCGAATACCAGAGTAGAACAAACAGCTCATCACGTTCTGTGGGAGTGTGATCTTTGGCATGACGAACGCGTAATAATGTTGGATTCATTACATGTCACTTCGGGCGTAGTTTATTGTTCTGATCTCGTAGCAAGCAGAGAGAATTATCAGGCATTTAGAAGGTTTTGCAATACATATTATTGGAATCAAAATAGTAAACAACAGCTCATAGCATTAGGTCCCAATAGTAGCGTAACAATAGACCGTGGTGCTCGGCAATCGAGCCTCACTTGATTTGCCATCTCTCTAGGGTATAATGCCTTTTGCTTCAAATTGCTGTTTCTCACGTAGTTGTTAAGGAGGGAAGTCGTTTCAATACTTCCTACTCCGACTATCTTCTTTCTGATTAAATTCGTTGTGAGTTCCAAGACAGCTGTAGTTTTCTTCCCCGGGGCGTCAATAAGCTTCATTGCTTATTGTCTATCTGAGGTCGCCGTTGTTGATCCTGGCTACACAGGAGACACAGTGGTGGGAATGTGTGGTGGGCTTGTCCCGAATATTTAAAGTAAGAAAGGTACAACAACGTAGCCATCAGCAAGCCGCAACGGTTCGCCTTCGACTATTTTTATTTCCGTTTACCGTCCTAAAACTATATGCTATTAGAATCCTACGAAAACATTACAAATCATACATAAGAGATAAGCGCGCGTCACGGTTTTTTTTTTTGTTGATTGAGTTTCTCTTTCATGTGTATAATTTGTTTGTATACATATTATATAAATTATCATGTATACTTAAAAACTACATTGGACGTGTAAAGTTATTACTGATTTTGTTTCGTTTATATTAATATGAAACCAATGTATACCTAGTTTTGACACAGTTTGATGGTAAGATATTTTAGATCTAATTGTCGTACATATATTTATTGAATGGTAAAAGTCAAGATACTTTAGAAAATGTGACAATGTATATATATTTTTGCTCGTGACTGTACGATAATATAATGTTAAGTACATTATATTATCGTACACTTAATTATAGTTTAAATTGTAAAGTTCATTCTTCATTCGTTCGTCTCTTTCATTACAATTTTATCTGCCATCATAATAATAATAATATTATTCCACTTAAATATATTTGAGTAACAAAATTTTTTAACACATTTTAATTCCACATTAAGTCTCAAGTGATCTCTTTTTTTCTTCTGCCATAATAATAATGTCATTATGTTACTCTAGCAGTAAGTTTTATGTATAAAGATTTTATTTTAATTTATTTAATTACTTTAAAAAATGATATAAGCAATCCGCCTAATATCATTTGATCACCAAATATTTTTTTTTTTACCTTGTGTGATTATTTTTAATGGCCATGAAGTGTTTTTGTATTGTATCATTCAAGTTTTATAATAATTTAGTTGTATAAGCGAAGCTGGAGAGCGATCACCAAAAACAACTCTGTCGACACAATCGATTGGACCTATATAATAGTAGTAAATTTGTAATCAAAGGCCTACGCACATCGGGATTTAAATTTTTACCGATGCTTATTAGCCGGATCCACGCAAAACAATCCATCGCGATCCAAATGCACGCGGCGGGATCTCGATCCAATGGAATGCTTCTTGCGAGGCACGTCCACATCGAACGTTCCGTCCAACGCGATCCAAATGCACACGGCAGGATCTCGATCCATCGGCATTCCATTGGATCGAGATCCCGCCGCGTGCATTTGGATCGCGATGGATTGTTTTGCGTGGATGCTATTCAAATTTAGGGTACAGAAATAAGACATAAAATTGCAAAGCTTCAAAATGATGCATCGAATAATTTCCTTTGTATTTTGAAGCTTAATATGGTACATCTTTGTTCAACTGGTCATTATAGTTATGTGAAATTAAAATAATTTGTAATATATTTTACTTCTATGTTACGTATAGGTGAGCTCAATGTTTTAAAATGTTGATATTGAATTTAAATAATATTACATATTCATTGTGTATAGTATTATTGTAGATTATAATTGTGTAATTATGAGATTATAATTATGATGTTAAGATTAATGTGATAAAATAATAACTAAATTTGTAAAACACTTAAAAAAAACTATGAGGGCTATTTTTTGACCAATTAAATCCGAATTCCCTATTGCTGTGTTTTAATATTCACCTTATTTAATCATCATTATTTAAATTAAATATAAAAATAAATAGATGTTTATTCCTCCACATAAAATGGAGAACGGAGACTAATTTGCGTTACCCGTTATAAGCGAGCTGGCAACATTGTAACAACCCTCTGATCCAAGATCGTTTTGGAAACATTCAGCTAAGCATTCTTTTTTTAAGAGAGGTAGGGCACAGCGAATGATCCGCTCAAATCGTCCGTCCCGGGGACGTCTGGGGAAGGAACTCCACCTTACAGAAGATCGTAGCCAAATAGCATTGGTCTCGGCCAGGTTGTGTTCCTACGGTGAGTAAGGTCTCCAGAGCTCCACTTGAGGGGGTTGGCAACGCGTGAGTGATGCAAGCGTCTATAGGCTACGGTGATGCTTATCATCAGGCGGGCCGTATGCTTGTTTGCCAAGTTAATGGTATAAAAAATAAAAAAATCATCTTTTTGCATTCTGGAGCTAGAAGCGATGTAGGCTCAACGCCGCGCAGGAATTAAGATCACTACTAACACTGACCGAGCCAGCGATGTGCTTCTATATAAAAAATATTCTATCGGTTTATAGCAAATACAAGGATAAAAATAAAATTCATATTATTCTGTAATTTTTTTTGTTGAAAATGTTATAAAGATCTTCCCAAAATAATATTTTCCTTGAATAGATTTACCTCGTTAAAAGCTTCATGTCAAGGTATTTCTATAAATATTATTTATTTTCATAATCCTAAGCATATAATTTCCTCTTGACTGAAAAGAACATAAAATATAGCTAACATTATTCCTTAATTTAGAACTAAAGGAGAGAAAAAGTCTTATTTACCTTATTTTAATATTTATTAAAACTTCGACGCGCACATAAACTTATTTCTATCTCAGAGGTCGGGGGTTAGAATCCTGTACAAGTAACATTAGCAAGGTTAATGACACATTTAATCTGACGCTACAATTCTCAAATTATGAGAGCAAAAACTGATAGCTAGAAACTTAATGTTTCATTAACTTGTTTTTATCAAACTCGCTGCAAGGCCGCGGATTCGAAGACGGCTGCACCCATAAATTTATTATAACTGACTAGCGTAAGAAGATTGGCAATGCAAAAGAGATAGATCATAGCATACGCGTTTGTTAGAGCGAGATAGATAGACGAGACCATTTTTCCTATACACTATGGGCTTGTATCGGCCTAACGTCAGTCATGTTAAAACAAATCCCACTTATTTTTACAAAATTTATGGTTTTTAAGTGTAGTTTTGGTGTTAATTCGACGTGATCAAGTATGGTTACCTGTGCAGTGCCTGGATGTAACTCAAACTTGCTTGCACTCATGTACATTCCACGCACACTAGTGTATTTTGTTTATGGTCTCGCCTCAATCAAACAAAGCCGATCTATAGGTACGCTAGTATATACTAAATCTATGGCTGCACCATGCATGGCGCGGTAGGTGTTGGGCATCGCTATTCGCTATGTGCAAATACATGGTGGGGGTATAGTAAAGCGATCGCAGCGCTTGTCGTGGCAGAAATACGCAACAATCCGGGAAAGTAAAGTCAATTTGCACGGAGTTCGTAATAAAAAATATATAAAATGCCTAATAATATATAGATGTTGTTGTGTTGTCAACTGCAAAAATAACGGCACAAATAGTTGGTGTAAATTCTATATATTACCTAAACTTAAATCAAAGAAATAAATGGATAGATGCCATAAAAAGAAATAAGTAAAACCTTAAATTATGATCAATTTTATTTGCGCTATATTTTATGTGATATTTACGAGATTTATTATTGTCTTAAGTAGGCTCGTATTAAATAACTATTGCCGTTCTTTCGTAGCTCTTCAACATTTCTTACATGTTGTGCTAAAACTAATTTTTCTCCTACCAACACGGTTTGAGGTTGGAAACGAATATTGTGTTTTACACTTTCAAAACCAGTTTTTATAATGATGTTCATTATTTTATGCACTGTTTTAACAAATTCCTTTAAAAATACCACTTGTCGTCTTTTTATTTATCTTTAATTTACTAGAAAGCAATAAAATACTGATGTCATTATTTGGCATAATCCCGGAAAGTTGCGCATTCTAGGTGGCGCTACTGTCGTGCACATACCCAATACTGTACAAATTATTTGGGCGTTAGCATCGCGTTTCGACCTATAATGTGCTGTTTGTAAGCTAGTCTTTTATACATCTAAGAGAAAGCCAACGCGCATTAATTTGTACAAGATCAAAAGGCCAGCATCATACAGCCCCTAATCTTTTCAATTTCATGGCAAATAACTAGGGAACTTGTTACCCAACTTCAACGTCCGATAACTCCCTAAAAGTACGTGACCACTTACGTTCTAGAATACATCCTAGCTATATTAAGGTTGGATCTTTTCAACTTGAAAGCTTTTTTCCGCGATCAGATTCAGTGGTGCGTTATTTGTTCAAAATCGTTTAAGGATCCTATAATTACAACAGTGAGACACAGTACGTCACCAGTACTTTCAGAGCGGTGGGAATGTTTTTAGGGTTCCGTAGCACCCTAAAAACCCTTATAATTTCGCCATGTCCGTCTGTCAGTCTGTCCGCGGTCTAGCGCCTAGACACTTAATTCTAGAAAGCTGGAATTTGATATGTATACACATATTAAAAAAGGTAACAAAGTGCCGGAACAAAATTTTGAAAAATATTTTTTTAGGGGTGCCTCCGCTACTTGTAAAGTGAAATTTTTTTTCGCACCTACCCCATCTTGTTTGGTATCGTTATATAGGTCTCTTCATGAATCAAACATGGACGGTGTGGGAAGATCATTTTTCGATACAATGATCCGTTTCGGAACTAGTTACATTTATCGTGTCAATTTTCGTTTTGCAAGTTTCGTGTTTACGGTGGACCACCGTGCAAAACGAAAGTCCCCCCTGTCTCCGAAAGTCTTATGTTTAGAAATTAAAAAAACTGCTGAACCTTCAATGAAAACTATGACGGTTAAGTAGGCTCTACTAGTTACCGAGTAATAGCCGACGAACTTATAAAATAAAATTTCTTTGATGAAAACTTACCAATGTGATAGAATTTTATATTGGACTCAACTAAAGGCAAGCAAAGCACAGCAAATACGGAACCTTACATTATGCGTGGTCCGATACGTACTTGCCCGGTTTTTGGTTTTCTACCATTTATTCAATATCCACAAATAACACATAAATAGAAATAACAGGTTACCGAACCGCGAACACCACGCCGGGTTTATCTGTGTTCGGTGAGTCGCCAAGTATACATTTAAAGAAGTGTTTTTTTTAATTTCCTTTAAACTTTTTAAATAAAATCAAATCAAATTATCATTTATTTGCTAGAATACACGTTAGTATGTATAAGATCTTATATTACATTAGTGTTAGTTTTCAGCCTCAGCGTGCAGGCGTGCAAATATTAAGCAATTTTGTCACAAAAATTTAATATTCCTTTATATTATAGAAACAATTTCTCATTAACCAGTCACTCAAATTCCAAAACTAATTACAAAATAGTACATTTCATTACGAGTGCGGAAAGCCTGTCATTGCAAAGAGTTCCGACATATTTCTACCCGAGCCGAGGCGCAGCCGAAGGTGAGGGTTGACAGTCGAAACAAGTTGCAATGACGGTTCCGCACGTGTACTGAACAACTATTTTTAATACAGTTGCGAAAAAATTAAGCAATTTAATTACTCATTTTGTACAACAAACAACTAAACTCGCAAAGAAAATTTAAAATAGCGCCAACCATAAAAGAATATAAGCAGAGATTTTTTTTTTGTTTTCTTCACCCATTCTGGGTAGGCAAAGGGAACTATGCCCATACATCCAAGTCTTCAGTGGATTTTTTTTACTGATATGAAATGAAAATGAAACCTAACCTAACTCATTGAATCAAATCATTAAATCTGATATTGAAACAAATTAGTAGCTTCTTTTTAGAAATATTTGCATGAATCATAAAAACTTCTACCTATGAATTTTTTTTAGTAAAAACTTCGTGGTTGAGTTTTTCTTTTTATTAGACATTATTTTGACAGTTGGGAAAGAGAACGCACGAGTGCGGAAAAGGTAAAGAAAAAGCACGAGTGCGTAATAGCCCACATCCCGAACGCTATACGACCCTGCAATACATCACTTTTTGAGCAACGGTATTCAAAATTATTATTATACAACTGCTGTCAAATCTACTGGAAGTTCATTGAGATAGTTAGGTACCATGTAATTAGTTATTCTTTTCCCATACAAGTGTGATGCGCTGTCTCGATACTGCTCATCTCCACCATGCTTGACTTTTTACCATTTTGCTTCTCACTGGAGGACTTTTTAATTCATTGTAACTCTTTTGAGTCTTCTTACAGTCTAATAAATAGTTTAACAGTTTACGAATCAAACATTGAATAACTTCTAAGAACTTTTTGAGTGCCTTGTTAAAGCAATACCTAATACAGATACCAATATTGAACGTGAGAGTAGGTAATTGAAATATCTGGCATACAAATAGCGTAGAGATCTTATCAAATAAAGCTCGAAGGTTGTTTCTATTGAGACATAAAATAAAGTGTTTTCTCAACAATGTTTTTCTTTTATATTGCAGCTATAGAAATAGAAAGCTGAACGTGTAGAAAATATATTTCAAAAACGTGGCCTAAAATAGCCGTTTTCTTTATCTGTGGAGACAGATCTCCAAAGATTACGAGGAGCGACGTATATAGCGTAGATATCAGAATCTTTGCAATTTTTTTTGGTCCAAGAACCTTACTCTTGTAAATAATTCCATTCGATCGGATTGGTACCTTTCGTTACTCTTCGCAGACTAGACTAGCGCTAACTAAATACTAAACTAAATCAAATCGGACTGTACTACGCTAACCAAATAGTAAAGTATAAAATTTCAATGGTACGAATTTAGCATTTGCCAATAATTTTAGATTAAAACAGAATTGAAATTGAAATCGTGATTGCATTGCAGAGTAATCTAGCAATTCCGCTTATTATAGCCATCCATCTAAAAAGGAGTCATGATTGTCCTGCCATCGGCTCTTCGGGCTTTTTTCATCTCGTCGTCCGTGAAAACCGAACTAATTGGTTTGATTATTTTTGTTGGATTGCTAATAACATAAACTAACTAACATTAAAAATACGGCTGAGTTAAAAGTCAAAGCGTGAATTCAGAGACTAAGCAGAAAAGACTTGGACAAAGTTCCTGTGAAGTGCCTGTGAGGACAGGCACTTTGTCTAGTCGAAGTGCAAAAATAATTATGATTAGTGTAGTATTAACAAATTTACTCTATACCTACTACAACCACCATTTCGGGAACAAAAGGAAAATAGCCACTACCTATTGGTAAAAAAATAGCGAAAAAAATAAAGTTACCGCCTTAACAAAGTTCTTAAAATTCTGTCTTGTAATAATAATGATGTTTGTAAACAAATTCTTCTAGACTGTAATTAAAGCTAGAAATTATGCACAGGACCTAAATAAAAAATATAAAACGAAACCTACAGTAATATTTTATAGGCAATTAGCACAGGCACTAATAAATCTTCACGATGAAATACGGAGTGATATTCAGCACGTTCAGCTTTACACTGGCAGTACAATTTTCGCTCTTATGACATAGAACTTAGAATGGTACAAAGTCCAACATGTAAAGGTCGACCTGCTGTTGACTGTACTGAAGTATAATACAAAGGTTCTGTCTTACAATGTAATTACTAAAATTGGTATTTCATGTAATATCTTCGCTACATCGTATTTGTTATATTAATTGCTATAAAATGGCTAATGATTTTATTGGGTTTCTAGTTCCTCGAAACGCGTACTCTGCCACGCTGCTCCAATGCGGATTGGCAGAGGCCGGTGTTTTCAAACCGCTCTGAGGCAACCGACTTGACTTAACGGCTGTCATCCATCGACAACAGCCGGGACCGACGGCTTAACGTGCCCTCCGAAGCACGGAGAAGCTCGAGATAACGAAACCCATCCAAACGCTGGCTGGGGTCGACGTCGCTTAACTTGCGTGTTCATATTAGAGTGCGACACACAGCGACTCCATCGAGCTCCTCGGGTTTCTAGTATCTCCAATTAATTTTATTACAGATATTTTATTTTACGAAGAGCGTTTTGCTATGAATTCTGTAACGCGTGCCTCCTCCTCCTTGCGTCGTTATCCTCAGTGCTGAGGGTCGTGACCCCATGGCCTCACTTTGGCACGGATGGTGCTCCGCCACCTGTTCCTGTCTTCTGCGGCGTGGACTGCATCATAGAAACTGGTATCGACAGCAGTGCGGATTTGGTCGGACTAACCTATCGGACGATCGGATCGGATCGGATCGCACGAACAGCGACGGCCAAACGTGCCCAGTAGCGACGGTCGGAATCTATCTGCATCACCGGAATTACTGCGACTTTCCTTCACTTGCTATATTGACTTTAGTTTGGTTTGGTGTTACTGATGTCCATAGGCGGCGGTGATCGCTTTCCAACAGCTGGCCCGCTTGCTTGTTTGTCTACTGTATGACATAAAAAAACTTTAGTTTCGACAAAGTTTCCTATATTCAAATTACATTTACATAACATAATTAAATACATGTGAAACAAATAATAAAATGACGCAGCCAAACTAAAAGCATCTTAATTGAGTTTTTAAAAGCTTTTACAATAAAAGGCTCCTCTTTATATTATTTCGATAGCCCTGTACCCTACGTGGTTACTGTCGGCACTGGAGGGCATAGATTCGATTCCCATACGGGGCAAACATTTATGTGGTCGCATTTGTATTTGTCTGTACTCTGTGTGCTTTCTATGTATTAGTAAATATATCCGTTATCTGATAGACTGGTACCTGATAACACAAGCCGGTTAAGCCCAGCTGACTATGGAACCAGGAGGCACTGTGTGAAATGAGTAGAATTAATCTATTATTAAAAAAAAATTATACCCCAAAGTTGGCAAACAAGCATACGGCCCGCCTGATGGTAAGCATAACCGTAGCCTATAGACGCTTGCAATACCGGGGTATCACTAACACACTAAACACAACATGGCCGAAACCAATGCTATTTGGCTACGATCTTCTGTAAGGTCCTTCCCCAGACGGGCTGCTCCGATTTGTGCGGATTGATCCGCTGTACCCTACCTCTCTTAAATGATCAATAATTATTTTATTATACTTTACAATTTTTGGAAAACTTACTTTGTCTAACAATTAACAAAATTGTCGTGATTAGTAAAAAGATGTACAATTACAAGTTTCATGCATGTAAAGTATTAGAAACATCCTGCAAGAATTTTAAAACATGGCTTGGAGTCCTTGGAGAGATGAAATGGCCGGATGAAAATCAACACAGAAACAAAATAAACCTTGGTGCCGACAATTACCTTGCCAAGGACCTCTCTCTAATTTACATACAGCCACAACACTACCGAGTGTTTTAATGTTTGTGTTGTTATTCCCATTTTACTATAATAAATCCAGTACGGAGACAAGAAAAAAATTAAATAACTGAGCTTAAGGCTGGGATGATTGTTGTTTAATAAAAACAAATAACAATCGCCGAAATTCAGAACGGAATTTATTTCATTTATTCCGGAATTTCTTACGCTATTTTAGCTATGTAATAATGTTTAATATAAGTTTCAAGTTACCTATCTCTTTCTATTAAACGCATAAACTCAAAACTACTGGACTTTCACTGTTAACAAGGTACATCAACACCTTATAACATACTAGATTTTCCCCGCGGTTAATTTTATGACAAAGATCTCATTTGAGAAAAAGAACCCATAGCGCGACACGTGGCGCCATCCGTTGGCCAACATTAATAGTTTTGCAGCGCCATCTATAGTAGAAAAAATATTTTCCTGGAATGACATACTTTCACGGGATAAAAAGTAGCTTATGTTAGGCTCTGTGCCCTAACAATATGTATACAAATTTTCATAATGATCGGCTGCTTAGTCAAGCCGTGAAGGAATAACAAACTAACAAACAAATAAACAAACTCACTATCTCATTTATAATATTAGTATGATTATATTTTCAAAGAAAATTAGATCGATCTAACATAAGTACTATCGGAGTTTCGTACTCAGTTGAAGTGGCTTCCAATTCGACTTCGCAGAAATGTGCACATACTTTCTTCTTTTCTTTTTAAACTAATTACTAATCCTAATTCCCCCCAATATCTCTCTTCTCGTTTTCCATCTCTACCCGTTCTTTATGTTGTTGTCATATTAAAACTTTAGATTTTCCAATGGCTAACTCAAAATTATTTTTCAATTCTTTCACTGTTCGAGCCGACCAACTTTGGAATAAGTTACCAACACAGATTCGTAACGGCACTTTTTTCTTCACATTAAAAAAATTAAATAAAAGAGCATTATTTAAACACTCTATCGTCTAGCATAAATTATTATTATAATATTTATAATAAATAGAATATGTATATAAAAATGGTTTATTTTAATAAAAAAAAATCTACGGACTTTACGCAGTACGCACGAATCTTAAGGTGCGTACAGACTATATAACATAACATGTGATACAACATTGCTTTAAAACATGTTTCAGATAATGTGAACACTGAATGTTATAAAACATGTTATAATAAATTTTTATTACTAGTTATTGATATGTGCAACAATGTTATATGTATAACTAACTACTCGATCGCGCGCGGCGGGTGGGGTAGTGGATAGCACTGAAGAACGACAAACGACAATGGTTATATAACATTGTTATATTGCATTGTTCTTCTTGTGTACAGTATTGTTTTATGTTGCAATGTTGAATAACAAGGTTACATAATGTGGACGTGTTTTAAAACACAAGTTATATATTATGTTACATAGTCTGTACGCACCTTCAGTACATTGAAAATGTACTATAGTAGCTAGACGGTTATAATCGAGCGACAGACCGACCGACCGAGCGTCCGAGCGACCGACCGATCGAGCGACCGAGCGTCCGAGCGACCGGGCGACCGAGCGACCGAGCGTCCGAGCGACCGGGCGACCGAGCGACCGAGCGTCCGAGCGACCGGGCGACCGAGCGACCGAGCGTCCGAGCGACCGGGCGACCGAGCCACCGAAACTAACGAGTTTCGGTACAGCAATTTTGACAAAATGTCCAACTTTTGGGTCACGTTTCTCTGAACCTATGAAAGATATAATTTCAAAAGATATATATTTGGATAGTCCATCCTAAGCGCAGAGGTGTCTCATTTTTTCGATATAGTTTCGTTAAAAAAAAAACTTTTTGAAATTTTATCCCAAAAATCGTTAATTTAAAAAAAAATGCCAACTGATTTCAAATTTTCAACGCTATAATGTGTCTCGATAAATTCTGCGCCTTTCGAGCCCTCGCCTGACCCCGTAGTCCTAAATTTCTAGAAGTTATCGCTGATTTTGTGTATTTAGAAAAAAACATTTTCAACGCTAAAATAAATTTAAACGCTTGTGTATTTCTATAAAACAAAAATGTTGTGGGAAAATAAAGTACTTATCAATGTGTGGTTGACAAAAACTTCTTCATAAAATCAATTTGTTTTACGAAATATGATCAGTAACGTATGTACATCACTAAGGAGATGTAATTGAACTGTCAAATATTAAATAACGGCGCTAGCGCCGTGCCCTGTTGCGAGGTGAGCCGGCGCTAGCGCCGGCGTCGTGTGATTGGCTTCATAGTGTCCCATACAAGACTGACGACCGGACGTAGACCCGGTTTGACGCCGGGCTTAGCTCCGGCGAGAAACCGTCTCGTCTGCATGAGCGCTAAAGGTATGTTTTTTTGAAATGAATATTAGAGTAGTAGTAATCTACACTAATATTATAAAGAGGAAAGATTTGTATTTTTGTGTGTGTGTATGTTTATAATGGATAAACTCAAAAACTACTGAACCGATTTCAAAAATTCTTTCATCGTTAGGAATGTATATTACCCCCGGGTAACATAGGCTATTTTTTATTTTTTTTTATTTGGGTTCCTTGGTAAAACTCGTGAAAAGCCGGGGGCGGTCTGTTAGAAATAAATTGGCACATATAAATTGTTTACCGCCCTTGTACATCATGTATGACACTTAGTAGGGTAGCCTGGAAGAAGAGATAAGCTCACCTTTGTTCACTGTATTTATTACTGTAAATTGTTTTTAAAATTTATGTGCTATATAGAATAATATTTAACGGAATCAAAAGAAAAAACGGCCAGAAGTAATTGGGCTTTGAAGAAGAAATTAGGCAGAAAATCAGGGTAGGTTTATGAAATAAGACATCAAATAAATTCAACTGTAGACACATGGTTCCTGATTTTCATATGTCGCATATGAGACGGATGGGGTCCATTACGCAGACAGATGACACCGCACAATATCAAGTGTTTGAAGTTTCCAGACTTGATTTGCACATGGAAAATATGTGATAAGTTCGTTGAATTTATTATATGTACAATGATACTTTATATATACTTTACAATACTTAATGTAATAGATATATGGAATAAAGGGAAACAAATGGAAAGAATTACTCAATTAGAGGCCTGTTCAGACCTAAACTGTATTCACTATCGGCATAGTTATTATTTTGCAAATAAAGTTATTATAAGAATGCGACATATGCGGCAGAGAAAAAGAGTGGGTATGAAAATTATAATATATCTTTTAAAATAAAAGGTGCGATGATATTAAATACCTAAGCGTAACTCGCGCGGTATTACCTCTAATCACCTTTAGTATAGGTAATCAAAATATTATAAAATAAAAAGTATACGTCACAGGATAGGATTTAGATGAAGTTTTGTGTGAAGACAGTTTGAGTCTTAAGAAAAGACATATGATAGTTTGTATCCCGAAAATAAACCCGAAGGCTACATACTAACAGCTGTGCTAGGGATGCGTGACCAAGGTTAACCAAGAGCGTCGGTCGGTTAGAATTTACATATCGCACTTCAGTTGCCTTATATGTAAACTGACAACAAAGGGTTAGCATAGCACTGTATCCAAACGCTGTAATAAATATTATATACTTGACTGGCATACACTTGCAAGTCGCACTAAGAATTTAATCCAGATCAAAGCAAACAGATGAAGTTGAGTCAGGTTCTGACGGCACCATAGAGCATAAACTCTTTAAAGACAAAGGAAGGAGCTAAGCTTTGGGAGAAATGGCAAACATTATTTTATTTATAAAAACATTTATCTTAACAAGAAATATTATATTATTCGTTAGGGAGTTCATGTCAGACGCCTAAAAAGGTAAGAATGACTGCATTATTTTAAGCGAAATTTTATTTTGTTATTCCCCTCTTAGTCTAAGAATAAATCTTATGTGTCTAAATAAAATCAATTTGAATTTTTCATTAAATACAACAGAGTGCAATAATCTTACAGCATCTGAATTATGATACCCTACCAGGGTCTATGTTACAAAATAATGTACCTGTGTAAATATACAATGATGTAACATTGTGCAATTCTAAATAAGGTCAGGTGGGGTAAGATAGACTTACTTTATTGTGAATTTACTAAATCGGGTTTTACGAAGAAATTGTTTGACCTAGAGTTAAATTAAATATACAGGGATCTAAAATATAAATTAAGCTTTAAAATACTATGAAGTTTTTGCCACAAAATTCATTAAAAACAGTAATAATAAGGAAAATGTAAAACCTGTAAACTGGTAGTCTTGCCCTGCCAATCGGGGTATGGCTACCAGTTAGTTTTTTTTGTTAAAATGTGTACAACACTTCTCAGTAGTATTCATTCGAAAAATGTTTATTACTCCTGATATACAGCAAATTTTGCATGTTTTATAAATACTAACTCCGGGCTCACTGGTAGTTTTACCCCACTTGATCTTTTCGGGTTATGTTTTTTCAAAGTACAATTTACATATCTTTATGATGCTACTTGTGTCCGTGACAACTCGATAGGAACGTTCTTTTTCACAAAAAAAAAAAACAAAAATAAAACTATCTTACACCTAGCATTCTTAACTTTTCAAATGTCCGTTTTTATTTTCGATGTGGTGGTCATATTTGTGGCAGTAGCGACTTCTGTGTTTTAAATGGAGATATTAACCGTGTCCGCTTTATAACTAGTATATCAAAATAGAATAGGAAGGTGTACTTCTCGAGTTATCAGGCACTGATAGTCTTGCCTTGGTAGCGGCCTTACCCCAACTGACCTTAAATAAATATTTAACGCTTGTCTACAGACGTTTATAAGACATAAATTATGTCGAAATTCTACTGCAATTTTCAATACAAAAGCTAGTCTTTACTTTTAGTGTGTTGAATAATATATTTGCCAATGATTGCACTTCCCTATGGAATACTTAATATGAACGCAATGGCATTTGAACTTAGTTGACGACAAAGCTTCAAGTTATATAGACACACTACATCAGAACTGATAGGCCATATCCCATCCATTCATATTGTATGTATTTTTTATAAGCTTTTATTTAACTTGCACTGTATGTATGTAAGGGTGGAATCTTGGAACGAAAATTTGAACCACTTGACTGCCTACATAAGT
The DNA here is from genome assembly GCA_905163395.2 of Endotricha flammealis. NCBI lineage: Eukaryota > Metazoa > Arthropoda > Insecta > Lepidoptera > Pyralidae > Endotricha > Endotricha flammealis. Next base: position 3,653,885 of record LR990859.1, on the reverse strand, counting down.
GCAATACATCGTAATTAATAAAATTGGTATTTCATGCAAAAATTTATAGATACAGTGCCCGTAAAAGCCTACTCTCTGAACATTTAGAACTTCATCCCGTCCAGACACTCCAGCTAGTCTGTATCTTGACAGACTTGTCAAAGCCATCTTACTGGCTCAACATTTTGCCAGTATTTGAGAAATTAATTGAGTCATTGACACGACAAGAATAATACTTATTAATTATAAGTAAGCTAAGTACCCCACTCGTATTTTGTCTTTCACTGAAATTTATTTGTCTTTAATACCGAAATATTAAATAGGCACTTTTCGTGCGGCGGCAAGCGTCAGGAACAAATTTATTAAAATGACTCTACGAGACACCGCACTCCGATTCTTGGACGGACGAGCTTTGCGAGGCGCGGAGAGAACAAATGTACACACGACCCAATGCGATGCCACGCACGGCAGAGCCGACCGCGCGGCGCCGCGCCGCCCGCCGCTTGGCCACAGAATAATAAATAGTACCTACTGCTTGGCTCACAAACCGCGTCGCGCCGCTTACCGCTAAACAAAACATATTTCAAGGTTTTGTCGACATTTTTATTCTGACCACAAAAATTTTCTTAATTTTATAACTTGTAGTAGTGTCGTTTAAGAGTAAATTGTTAAAGTTTCTTGTAAGTTTTTTTATAACACATTGTCGTCTGACCTCACACAAATTTTATATTACTTGCGTTTAATAATATATCCTAAAAGTAGCAAACTTTTATATCATAGTTTTATTAATTCAGTAAAGTTTTTTTGTAACCCTGACTGAACTAATCTGAAGTTGCAATGACAAAAAGGACGATTCAAACGATCTTGAAATACCTATTGGATTAAAAAATAAACTTGGACATTCAGTTTGGAGAATTTGCGCACATTTCTTTATAATTGGGTATAATTAGCAAAGCTTGCAAAGTAATAAAAGCTTGCAAAAGATGAAAATAAAGCCCACGCACACACAGTGAATCACATGTTATTCTTAAAGGTCAGTCATTTATTATAAGTCTAGGTAAATAGATGCTGGATTTTATAAGCTATTTAGACAATTTTTTACACGTAGGTACTGTTTTATTCAGCAGTCGCTAGTCCATTATTTATATTTTTTTAACGAAGGCACCTAAGACATATTTAGAAAAGGTGTAACTAAAAATCAGACGTTTTTCAAAAAACGAATAATTTTGAGAAACAATATTTTGCATTTCATTTTATTTCCGTGACAATATGAGGCTGGTTACCCCATGACCATGACCATCGAATTAAAAAAAATATGTACAGTTGTTCTCTTTTTGAACGAACTATTATTTAGTCAAAAGTACATTTAGAAAAAAAAACAGCTTACTGATTTTTTTTTCATATAATGTTTGATTTGTTTTTTTAAACTTTGACAGGAGTCATTGAAATTTCTTGGATACTGTGTTGTCCGTAGAAACCTTTTAAAGCGCTATACACACATTTCCAGGTACACGTCCCTGCCGTGTTCCGTCAGGGACGGGGAAAAAATCGGTTACGTACAACGTGTATGATCTTGTTCACACAGCTCCGTGTCAGGCGTCAGTGTCCCGGAGCACGCTCGGTCGCACGGACGCACTGACAGTGCTATCCGATTTTTGTTAAGGTTGACGATATTTTCTGAAAGAAACATTACACTGATACCGATTTCCCTGATATATAACACGGGTGACGGATGGCACGTCCCTGACGGGAACACTGAAACGGACAACTCGGAACACGGATAGCCCTGACCCGGATATGTGTAAATAGCGCTTGAAAGTAAGTTTTCAAGTGTCAAGACTATAATTTTTATATAAAGACTAGCTGTTTCTTGCGGCTTCGCCCGCGTGAGCTTTTTCTGTTTAATATTATACGTGGCTATCTCTTATCATTTTTTATCAGTCGATCCAGAGAATATATACAACCTCACCAACTTTATATTTAACTTTTTATATGATAAAATAATTGTGTTAAATTTCTACTAAGTATATTATATTATTAACAAGTCTCGTTTTCAGAACTCATAGGTATATAAGTAATAATAAACGCATTGTTTTAATCATTAACATAAATATTTTCCATGAAACGTTGTGTTTGGTTAGGATTTGATAAGGGTACTGTGACGTTTCGAATACTGTTAATTAACTATAAATTTAATAAAGCCAATTGATGTGAAAAAGGATTACCTTTAATAAATGATATCATAATACCGGAACTATTTTATTTTAATTATGTATTTTGATTGATTAAATCATATTTAATTCTGGTAGAGGACAGAATTTTCAATAATACCTTAAATTAGGACTTAAGGTAGGGTTAGGACTGTGGTTAGGGCCCTAGTCAATATGTGGATAGATAGTGAATTGCAATTAAATGTATATAGTTGAAATGGTTTCCAAGGAGTTTGTAGGTCTCCCAAAACGCATTTGTCAGAAGCGAGTTGGATTACTGTAGCATAGTCAGGAACGCATTTTACGATGTATACAATAAAAGATTGGAGTGGAGAGTGTGTCGAAACGATTTTTATGGCACCATAATGGTTAAGAAATTAGATTGGTTTGATGGATCGACTATATCCATGGTTTGATTGAAATTTTTAAATAAAGATCTAGAAAAGTGTTGCCCCCCGGTATTACAGAAAGACAACCTCGGCGACGGTGACCGCTCACCATCAGGCGGGCTGTAAACTTCCTTGCCACCTTAGGTACCTATAAAAAAAACAAAAAAAAACTCGCCTTAATCAGCCATCGGTCATTGAAATCTAAGCCACAACTACAAATAATGACTATATATAGTTGTTTCTATAGACAAAATGAAAGGACTTAAAGGACATTTAAATTTAAATGAAAATACGAAGATTTTGGATTTGCTTTTAATCCCCTCAATACGTTACGGTCAGATTCATTGGCTATTCATTGAATTTTATCAAAACGATCCGTCAAATCTGGATTAGGATTATGAAAAGCAAAAACAACAAATTGAACAGACATACGTATGACATATTGAGTCCATTTTGTATTCAATGTGGATTTTGGTTAATTATGTATAGTCACGAACAGAAGTAGATTAATACTTCAGTACAGATGTCCATATCAAGGAGAGCATTCGGCCATGAATGCTTATTATTTTAGTGTGCGTGACCGAGCTTTTACGAGCGTTCAACATCGAAATTTTTATATATTTTTTTATTGTGAATATCATGATATACGTGTTTTTTCATTAAGTATCACTTAGTACTAAAATATTAAGTTACAGCATCACATAGTTATCTTAATTCATAGAATCCGCGCGCGCAACCCGGTAAAATATTATTATTTCCTAATTTTACCTACATTTTTTCCATAAATAGGGTTCTCGACAATTGACCACATCCATGTATTGAGACAGGTTCTGCAAAAATACAAGGAATATAACTAAATATATTATTTAGGGTTCGTGGATTTTAACAAAGCGTTCGATTCCTTAGACCACGATAGCATCTGGAAAGCACTAGAAAACCAGGGAGTTGAGACCAAATATATTCGAATAATCAGAAACATCTACTTAAAGAGTACGGCGCAAATGAAGCTGGAAACAGCAGGGGAAGAATTTCCAATTGAAAGAGGTGTCAGACAAGGAGACCCTATCTCACCAAAGCTGTTTTCTACGGTTTTAGAAATGATCTTTAGGAATCTAGAATGGGAAAAATATGGCCTTAACATTAACGGCGACAAACTCAACCATCTACGATTTGCAGATGCTATTATCATTTTTTCTGAAAACCCAGAGAATCTAGAAATCATGCTGCAAGAGTTATCAGACGAAAGCGCTAAGGTAGGCTTGACAATGAATACATCAAAAACCAAAGTAATAACAAACTATACCAAAAGAGACATCATAGTAGATGGTGGCAAAATTGAATATGTCAATGAGTACATATATTTGGGCCAACTTATATCCACAGAAGACATAATGCAAAAGGAATTAGATAGGAGGATAGCAAATAGCTGGAAACGGTATTGGTATCTGAGTGAGGTCATGAAGGACAAAGATATGCCTATCAAAGAAAAAAGAAAAGTTAATGACACATGTATCCTTCCATGTCTATCATACGGATGTCAGACTTGGGCACTTACTGAGCAACAGTGCAAAAAAATACAAGTACGCAAAAATGCAATGGAAAGAAGCGTAATCGGAGTTAAGAGAAGAGACAAGGTGAGACTACATGATATAAAAAGAAAAACTAAATTTAAAAATATACTCGCGGTCTACAAACGTCTGAAATGGAAATGGATAGGGCACATGTTGAGAGAAGGAAAAGAGAAATGGACGAGATTAGTAACAGAATGGTACCCGCGGGACAGCAAAAGAAAGAAAGGAAGACAAACTAAACGTTGGGAAGACGACATGAAAAAGATAGCTGGTCCTACATGGACACGCACTGCAAAAGACAGGACAAAATGGAAAGCTTTAGAGGAGGCCTTTGTCGAAGGACAAGCTGTAAAGCCCACCATTCACACGCAGATTGGTCCGGCGGATTGGTCGGCCATCGGACTAATCCGCCTGTGTATGGAAGCGACGAACCGGTCCGCCAGACTGTCAAATGGGTTGGCGTCGGGCTCGCGGCGAGCCGCGAGCGCCAACCGAACTCTCGCCCGACCCGACCAATCCGCGCGTGTGTGTGCAAGGTCAGATTGGTCGGCCGACTCAGTCAGTGTCGAAACCACGTTTTTATTTGTTTTTTATTTATTATAATGTCTTTCGACGATAACAAACCGTATCTTTTTTCATTTCTCGGATAAAATCATTATTCCGACGACGATTAAAGCTACTTTTGCTTAGATAGTACAGGCGGCATATTAAATGAGTACACGTGCAGGGCTCACCAAAGTCACACTTCGAGTGGAGGGTTGGCGGTAGGTTGGCGGAGGGTTCGTGCAGTGTATGGGTACGCCGGATTGGTCGCGGTCGGGTCCGGGTTGGGAGTCGGGTCCGGGCTCGTGTAGTGAATGGTGGGCTTAAAAGTAAAACCGGTTGCCGATGTTATAAACTAAAAATATAGAATTAAGATATTATCAAGTATAATTAAGTAGGCAATTAATTAAGAAATTATAACGTGTTACACTAATTTTAAGTTACAGCAATGAAGGCTTATTTTATTTTTATTTATTTTATTTTAATGATACCTTGTACGAATATAGAAAAAGTTTGGATGGTGACTAAAAATCATTATGTATACAGCTGCCTTCAGTTGTTTGTATCTTCAAACAAATGTTTTATTACGAACCAAGTGTGCAAAAGGTCTTACAAATGAAATATGGTAGTGTTTACATTATTTAGTCGCCATTTTCAGGCATAGCCATATAATAAAGGTCCCTTGTAAAAAAAAAAACCTAACAATAACATCAATAATATATTATCTTTGTGAAGACAACATGGTACTAAATTGGTAATCTTCTGTTGATGACTATACCAAAATAAAAACCAATTCAAAGCGAATCTGACAAGTATCTGCCTACTTTGAATACACTCATCCATCCAGTAATCCATGCAAACTTTTTTTTTCAAACGCAAGCGGACCTGATGGATAATAGTTAAGTTACCGTCGTCGCCTATGAAAATGATATGAATATGCTATTTTTATGTCGGGTACAGACTACTGTAACGTAACAGAATTCCCATAGTTTGAATTCCTCGGGCGCACGAACCGTGCACACTACGCGCACGAAGCGAGCACTTAGCTCGTGCTCGCCGCGATCGATGGATCAAGAAAACACAGCTCCACTTGGGGGTTGGGAGGGTTGGCAACGCGTTAGTGATACGTCCGGTATTGCAAGCGTCTATAGGCTACGGTGATGCTTACCATCAGGCGGGCCGTTTACTTGTTTGCCAATTTTGTGGCATAAAGAAAAAGAGCGTCCACACTATGAAATGCTCGCAAATATAATCATGGCCGCCTGTAGGATAGTAAGGATTTATATTGAGTTTGTAAGTTTGTATTGAACTTGAAACGATTTGGTGCATTTTTCCGCATTTACATTTACAATTTCTCACGAAAGAACTCGCGGAAGTTATTGCAATATCGTTTACACATCATATAAATTTCTGCAAATTAATGATGATCATGTGAACTAATGGATGTCACGATTATTTATAACTGAATATAAATCTCGATAATAAAAGTAGTTTGGATATATTTAACATTTAAAATTATGTAGTGCTCTTATGCACTAGCTTATTTTATTTTTTAATGTCCCTATCAGCTAAAGGCATACTGCTGCCATTTGCTGAGACACCGGGCTTTTGCGGGTGCGTAGAACTCACACCACCATTTAAGCACTAGCATCTAACAGCGGGTGGCTAAAAAATCATAATCCAATCAAATATTCATATAAATATTTATTATGCGGGATTCGAACCCACCAACCTTGAGATAAAGTAAAAATTGTTGTCTACTTAAATCACCGGTTCTGTTAGTTGGGTGGATAAATAAAAATCTTATTTTTTTTTAATACCCAAAATCTAACAAGAAGTGCATTTCTAAAACCATAAAACCCCGTCAAAGAACAACTTTTCTCGTTAGTCTCACAGAATATTAACAACTTAATCAACACTTTGCTGAAACAAGTTGTTTATTTGTTGCCAGTTTATTAACGTACTCGACTGGTTGCTTTGTGTTATATTATTGCGCAATTACCTACTACTGTGTTTGCTGTAGACGATGACTGTGTCGTCGTGGCGAACATACAATTCCACTTGGTTCCACTCCTCGATCCCCCAGTGAATTTCAGGCGATTATTTTTCCAACACTCATTATCAAAAGAATTAAACTAATACTACAGACATTCTGTAGACAGAATCAATCCGTGTCTCTTTTCACGAATCCTGATTGTTTTTCCAATAAGCTTCCTTTTCATCCGGCACAAATGAAAGTAGAAATTCGGGGCTTAGTTTCAGGTATTTAACAGTAATGAAAAAAACATAACTAATAAATTCTTTTAAAAATATTTTATAGAAAGATTAGAGCTTAGGTAAAATGATACTGGCGACCCGCGCAACTTCGTTTGCGTGTATGTCTTCGTGCGCGCTTTCCCATGGGAATTTCGGAACATATAAACCTTTCTCTTGAATCACTCTATCATTAAAAAACCGTATCAAAATTCATTGCGTAGTTTTAAAGATTTAAGTATACATGGAGAGAGACTATGTAAAGATACAAAATAACAATGTCGGATAGTGTAATCGCAACAATGTGTCCTTTTTGCTGGTAGCAGTCTTTTCAAGGCACCCTTGGGTACCGAATATTTGTATGGAATACCTCACACAAAAATTTGCTCAAGGATGCCTTGAAAATATTGTATACTGTGACCTCGATTTTGGTACTGTAAAAATTGTTTCCGTGCTATACTGTAAATAAATAATGTTTGTTAGACTGGCTGTCATCAAAGCGAGTGTTTGTTCAGTAAGCTGGAACGCTATTGCGATGACCTCCGTGGCGTAATGGTTACCACATCATACCCAGGAAGGAGGTCCCAGGTTCGAATCCCGGTCGGGTCATGATGAAAAACGAACTTTTTCTAAATGGCCTCGGGTCTTGGATATCTTTATCTATACAAGGTGATTTTTTAGTCACCAACAATATTGAAGGAGGTCAGAGTGCCCATGATAATGAATAACTTTTACTATGGGGGCCCATGTCAAATGGCAGAAAAAAGTCAAGATGTTTCATTCAAATGTATGAATTATTATGATTAAAATGTATGAATCAGCATTTTTTTTTCGCGATTTGACATGGGTCCTCATAGTTAGTTGGTCATATTCATGGGCTCTTTGAGCTCCTTCAATATTGCTGGTGACTAAAAAATGACCTTGTATTTGTTATAAAATATGGTATCGTTGAGTTATTATTCAATATCATAAGTTTCGAACTTACTTTGGCGCTGGCTCAATCTGTGTGATTTTTTAATATTTATTTTATTTATTTATTATCCAGTTCCATCATCAGACCATGGATATCATATGGACAAAGATCAAACAAATAAGCCAAAATTCAATGGTGTTGTGCCATTTAATTACAAATTTACCGCTGTAATCTTCTCATTCCATCATCATATTAGTCATCATACAAGTCGACATAATATTGAATTGTCATCCTCATTTTATATATGCATGAAAAAATTCAAACCATTTGGCATACCTAAATTTTTCTTGTTGATGATTAAACATAATAACATGGGTTTCATTATCTCGAGCTTCTCCGTGCTTCCGAGGGCACGTTAAGCCGTCGTTTCCGGCTGTTGTCGATGGATGACAGTCGTTAAGTCAAGTCGGTGGTCTTAGAGCAGTTTGAAAACACCGGCCTCTGCCAATCCGCAATGGAGCAGAGTGGCAGAGTACGCTCTAATCACATTCGATAGAAGGGGATGCTTATGGGATGATATGATCACCGCGTAAAAAAAAAAATAATAATAATAATATACAAAAATGAAGTTGAGCCTGTTTTAAAATAGACATGGTTAGGCTGTACCCAAAAAGGTAATGCATAATTAATGTGTGTTACTCCATCAGACCGGAACTAATGATTGGATTCCAGACAAGATGTAGGTAAGGACTAGTTTTGTCTAAGATAAATAGATTTCCATTCTGATAAATTATTAAAGCTACCCCGCTTTTGTCCTATTACCTAGGATCCATTGAGGGATCAAGCAATCCATTGCTTTCCCAGTGGAAGGTGGGAATATGTCACTATCACTGATATAAAAAATTCCAAAATGTTAGTGACATTTTATACTAAAGACTTTAAATACAGAAAGGAATTCAATATGAATCTCAGATGTACCGCTAATGTTTATTTAAAAGGTGTAAAACAACCTTTAGTCGGTAAATACAGATCATGATCCATGATCTTGATTAGTAATCTTAATCCAGATTGACTGTGTAATTGTGTTGGTCAATCCGTCAATCCAACACTCGTGAATAGAGTTTTTTTTTTTTAAAATCTTTATTAAGGCTTAATCACCATCGCGATTATGTCGCCTTCGTAATCAACATATACATACAATACATAATAATTATTATAAAAGTATGCAAATTATAATGATAACACACATTTAAGAGAACTTTACATTTTTTAATCAATATATTCAAAATCAAATAAAAATAAAAATAATTTTATTCTGTAGGCCCTTTTTGTCTATCTACGTTCTTTTTTTTTTCTTTTTCTCTTTTTTTTTCTTTTTCCAATGTTTACAAAAAAGAAATAAACAAGGTTGAGAAACCGCGGAGTGTCAACAAATAATAGTGTCGTGTTAAACTTAAAATAACAATGATGTAAAAGAAATAAAACTAAGAATCGGTTCCGATGAAAATGAGCAGACCAGTCCCCCCATAATGTCTACTTATTCGAATCATATTTTTAAACAACAACAAAAAAAGATAAATAAATTATAATCTAGGTAAAATTTTACTTTCCTTTTATCTATATCAATCAAAAACAGACGGACAACAATGTGATCCTATAAGGGTTCTTATTTTCCTTTGAGGTACGAAACCCTAATTACCTAAAATTCATATTTGTGAAAAGATGGCCGGTAAGAATTTTGATAAGGTATCCTTTGTTAATTCATGTAAAATACTTGAGTACCAAAATTCCAAGCAAAATAAGAGATCATTTTACGTGAAAAAGTAACAAACAGACATCTATCCACTCTTTTAAAGTATTAATAATAATTGCTTAATGGCTGGTAATTGGTTAAATGACACGTAATGGTCTAATTAAATATAAGAAGTTTCATACCAATTAAGCTTAGATTGGTATGAAACATCTTATCACTGTTTTATGACATGTCCACAGGCCCGAATCGTTCGTATCGGACGCGACATATCGGATCAAACGGATTATGGTATTCTTTATAAAGAAAGTCATACAACTGTGTCCACTGATCTGTATAGTACGGATCACACGAATGTCTACCTATCGGCAATGCTGACGCTGCCGATGACGTCACACGGAATGTGGACGCAAGTGACGCAGGTAAATATAAAATTAAACAAAAGAGAGTCGTAATGTCTTCTTTTATAGCAAATTATTTGTGGCCAGTGCTGTTAGGAGGTCACGACGTGGCGTGGGCCGAACAACATACCTACTAAGCTTAGAAAATTGAACAAAAAAAGTAATGAATTCACAAATTAAAAACAAATTTTAGAATCAAATTGGATGATTTATTCCATCTCGGCGGAAAACTAGAAAGATTATCCCTCTCTTGAGATTATACCAAGAAAATTCACATTTTTTTTAAAGGTCGGACGACTCGAAGTTACAAACTTTCCTAGACTCATTGAACGGCTTTTAAAAAGATTACATCGATGGAGGATTTTGTTTTAAATAGGTACCAGAAGTTGAGAAGTCTGGTTTATGATTCAAAGTTTTGAGAAAGACAATTTAGCTTTGTATCTAAAGGGTACTAACAAGACTTTACTGCATTATTTCAAAATATTAAATACAATATAAACAGTGAATCTCATGTAGATTACTTAGGCGTTTGGTCTCTAATAAGATACATAGATAATAACATAGTTTACATCTCCATTCGTACACATACCTACTATTACAAAAAAATACACAATCATTGTTAATAAGTTGTTTAAATCTGTTAATTTGCAATCTTTAGTTAGTAATCTTAAGTAGGTACTTGGCAATTTGCAAACATCCATCTTTAACAACGAAGCTATAGACACGGTCTAATATAAATACGTAATAACGCAGCCAGCAAAGGGATGTCAGTATTGTCAGTGGAAAAGGGAAAATACTTCATTTAGAGAGATTAACATTAACATTTTATTCTCTGGAGCCTCGGGTTAATAATGCTCGGCAACAAAAGGACACTAAAAAATACAAAAAGACCACTGGAAGTCGAAGCAATGGAATGAGAGCAGACCATTACGCACTTATTACTGTTCTAGGACTCAGAAAGCCAAAATTACAGAAATAAACATCTAGATTCTAAATGATAAGACAAAGGCTACTTACCCAGATAATGCGCATAAACCGAATAATGGTAGGAACTGTGAATCCTACTAATATTATAAAGGCGAAAGTATGTGTGTATGTTTGTTACTTGTTTATGCACGTTCACGTTAAGATATTAAGGTATGTAGGTAGCTGATATCTTGGATTACATAGGATACTTTTCATCTCGAAAAGTACGCGATTCCCGTAGGTTTTTTTTTATACCACACAGGTGGCAAACAAGCATACGGTCGGCCTGATGGTAAGCCGTCACCGTAGCCTATAGACGTTGCAATACCGGGGGTATCACTCACGCGTTGCCAACCCTCCCAACCCCCCCCAAGTGGAGCTCTGGAGACCTTACTCACCGTAGGAACACAACATGGCCGAGACCAATGCTATTTGGCTATAATCTTCTGTAAGGTGGAGGTCCTTCCCCAGACGGGCTGCTCCGATTTGAGCGGATTATCCGCTGTGCCCTACCTATCTTTCTCTCTAATATTCTTTCTAATGATAAAGTCTAATAGTCGATGGAGCTTTGTAAAGTAGGTTGGCTCTACTGTGCTTAAAATGAAACTCGGGCACAGAATAAATAATAGTACAAGACGTGGGTAACACTGAAGCAGTTAGTAAACTATAATCATACTTATATTATATATGAGAAAGTGAGTTTGTTTGTTTGTTATTCCTTCACGGCTTGATTAAGCAGCCGATCATTATGAAAATTTGTATTCATATTGTCAAGGGTACAGAGCCCTACATAGGTTAATTTTAAAGCGAGCGAAGCCGCGGGTAACAGATAGTAGGATATAAAATTGACAACCAGTTGTGCGTTGGTTGTGATCCTAACTTTGACCAGAGGTTGCGGGTTCGATTCGCGATCCGGGCAAACATTTATTGTGATCGCATTTTGTGTACTCGAGAAATATAATCTTTGCCGTTTGTGGTGTGGTTAAAAATAAATGAATAATATAAAATATTTACAACAATGTAAAAGGTCACCAGATGTTAAATAATTCGCTACTCATGTGCACACCCCATTGAAGGGGCATGGATACTTGTTTGCCTTTAAATAGAATGAGGAGCAAGACGGAAATAGATATAAAGAACAGGATATGAACCGATTTAGACTTCCGTGTCTGTTGCATATCGTCCGAAAAAGGGATTTTTCGTGTCGATATTCAGAAGGTGGTACTGCCCTATAGGCGAGTCTAATTAACAATAGCTCTACCAATTTAGAAAAACATTATTTACTATGTAACTATCGACTCTACGAGGACCTGAAGCCTAGCTAAGGTTTTAGATATAAAACCGGATGCCGGAGTAGTGGAGAAGCGCGTATACTAAAGTATGAATTTCTACATCGGACCGGCAATTACCGGACCGATAAAACTAAGATGGAAAAACGGAGTGGTGGAAAAACGCTCTAACTTTTAAAATTCCTATCGATCGGCTAAATAGGTACTCTTGACAAATAACACTAGCGCTAACTAAACACTAAACTAAAAGTACTTACAGTCATTTGGTGCTAAAAATGTAGTTACTTGGAAAGTTTTCCGAGAGTTTTGAAAGTTGGTAATTTTATAGATTTCGATGTGCTCTTTGCGAATTTCAACTTTGCCACCTCGTAACTTTGCCGCTCGCGCTGCCATATTGGAAAAATGGCGTCTTAACAGTTTTTTGACAATATCTCCTTTCCGACTCATTTTACGATCAAAAGTGGTGGCAAAGTTGAACTTAGCAAAGAACACACCAAAAAAATAAATTATTACCGATTTTCAAAACTCCCGGAAAATTTTCCAGGTAAAACTACCAAAATGATTGTACTATAAATCAAATTTGATTAATCCGATAAAACTTAAAAATAGGTAAAGTAAGTATACCTTCCATTTTAAAAAAACTGGAAAGACTTGATTCTAAAATGCGATTTTCTTATAAAAATATGCTAGTTGGTGACCGTGTCTTAGGGTTTTTGGATGCCTACTTTAAGCACCAGTCTCTCACAAAATTAAGGTTATAGTTTGTCTCGTGAAGTTACACTGTAAAATTATATAATGTTTCTATTTGCGAAAAAAAAACATGATCATTCCTATTAGAATTCAAAAATATATAAAACTATTAATTTCAAATCAGTTGACAAGAAAGATTTAAAATTATTCTCATCATTATAAATTGCCCCTTTTAACCGTGGTCCCACCGCTATGCCCCACTGGTGGGTTGGGTCCATAGGATTTTTTTTTCTCTGTAAACCCACTGTTTTGATTAAGAAAAAAAAAATATATTTCTGTTGTTGCAAGAAAACAAAAAGCCAAACAAAGGAAACTTGGAGCTTGGAGTATTATCGAGAAAATTGGAAACAGCAAATCGATTTCAATTCGGTGCTAACGAAAGTCATAGGGGTGTTATAAAGCCCAACCAATTTCACAACGAGATTAGTGGAAGCCTTACTTATATTATAAACGCGAAACTGAGGATATACAGATATTTGTCATTCTTTCACGCAAAAACGACTTGATGGATTTGCTTGAAATTTGGTACACGGGTAGTTTGTAGCCTGGATTAACACATAGGATAGTTTTTGTCCCGGATATCAGTCCGTGAACGGGGTTTTGCGGGTAAAATCGCAGGCATCGGCTAGTAGCATATAACAAAACATTACCGCTGATTTTCAAATTTTACTATTACGTGCAGCAACTGACTACAGGGATTTTTTTATGACAGCGGACAATCTATCTATTTTAATCTTTCTTTTTTTGTAATATCCTGCTGTAAATGTCAGTCAAATGAATGTAACATTTTCTCTTTAACCAACCTTTTCTCTTTAGCCATCATAAAATAATTATGACAACCGAAGTTTAACTGAGTGTGCAAAAATGAAGGCGCGGCGGGACTGTTCAACTTGTAAATTAGATTGTTCCCGTAACACAAAGTTTTATGACAAAGTTTTTAATGATAGGCAGGCACAGAGGTGACATGTGGCCTTATTGCTAGCAGTTTGTTACTTAAATTATAATGTTATTAAATTATATACGCCATTCACCCGAGAGACATTTGAGAAGTAGAGAATTTATGAAATGGGCTTGTTTGACCAGGATTAACAACGGCGACCTCAGAATGGACATTAAGCAAGCTTATTGACGTCCCGCCCGGGGGAGAAACTACAGCTGTCTTGGAACTCACAAAGAATTTTATCAGAAACAAAATAGACGGAGTAGGAAGATTTTAAGAGAGGTAGGGCACAGCGGATAATCCCCTCAAATCGGAACAGCCCATCTGGGGAAGGACCTCCACCTTACAGAAGATCGTAGCCAAATAGCATTGGTCTCGGTCATGTTGTGTTCCTACGGTGAGTAAGGTCTCCAGAGAGAGCTCCACTTGGGAGGGTGGGGGGGAGGGATTATTTTCAGTTTTATGGTGTAAATCTCAGTCTGCTTTTATTTATTGTGTTAGAAAGTCGGGATACAATTTTCTATAGAGTTTGGGTAACCTTACATCACCCTCGCTTTCTTTGTTTGTATACCACCACCCACAGAATATGGGCGTGAAACAGCAATACGCTTGGTTCTGTGAATGAGAGATCCGGAATATCGTATCCTTTCACTTATTTCACTTTGTTGCTTAACTCGGGTGATGGTTACGCTTTGACACCCACATCTAGGTCTTTAATTCATTAATAAGTATAAAATTTAGTAAAGGAGCTTTTTATATTTATACATAATATTATTATGATGTGAATTTGCGCGTATTTAATTCACAACGCGTTTCGTAATGCACGTGATCCTTCTAATTCTTTAAATGCTGTAATTTTCGATTCGGTTATTTTTAGCAGAGATTACGTTTTTTGTAAGTTAAAAAATTATTTTCGTGACCAATTTAACGGGTAGCTTAAATTCAATGTAGCTAGCAACATATAAACAAAACTCTATTTCTGGTGTCGAAGAACATGAGTTCCACTGACGAGAAGGAAAAACAATTTATGTGATAAACATTTTTTTTCTCGAGTTCACTACCTCGATGTCACTACCTATTTACCTCCGTTTCATTGCTCGGTAACTCGGTTGATAAAAACATTCCGAAATTCCTGCGCACCGCTGAACACGAGCAAGATCCAACCTTGCTCAACTTACTAAGGATCTTTAATGCTGTGGTGTAAAAAAGAACTTGGCTTCACCCCAAATCACCACTCCCACTTTTATTAATAAAGTAACTTTATCTTACTGCTAAACTAACATATCTTATGCAGCGCCCTCATTTATGTATAATGTTCCAATACATACGATTTTGTTTTCGTCTTGTTCTTATATCCGACTGGCGTTCGTCCAAAAACTCTCTGTATAATATAGCATAATATAAGCTCCTGGGTTCCTACATTTCATGGATTACGTTTATCCTTATGTTATGTATATGACGACCTCCGTGGCGTAATGGTTATCACACCAGACCGCCACCCAGGAAGGTCCCGGGTTCGAATCCCGGTCGGGTCATGATGAAAAACAAACTTTTTCTGATTGGCCTCGGGTCTTGGATGTTTATCTATATATGTATTTGTTATAAAATATAGTATCGTTGAGTTAGTATCCCATAACTCTCGAACTTAAGTACTTTGGGGCTAGCTCAATCTGTGTGATTTGTCCCTATATATTTATTTATTTTTATTTATATCACACTCGACGAGCTTCGTTTATTTTTTTATTCTTTAATGAAATAAGAATTTCTTGAAGTGTAATTCAATGAAACAAAAGAACGTGGGTTTGAGAAGTGAATTTTGACATAAAAAATTGATACGAATTTTTTATGATTATTTGAGCAGTGAAGCCTGATCTGCACGAGATGGAGGCTGTAGACTAGGCGGTACATTGCCCAGAACAGAGAACTCTTGCGCTCTCTAGTTTCAGAGGCCAAGATCCACTTCAGATCACTGATCCAACGGAGTAGAGTAGGTAAGTAAGTTGAGCCGTAAGCAATACTGGGTACTAACGGTCCTCCTGGTGGTAAGCGATCACCGTAGCATATGGACGCTTGCAACACCCGGGAGTAGGTATCACTTGCGCGTTGCCGACCCTGTAAAACTCTCAATGCCCTTTTTGAAGTACTATAGTCAAGAAAAGACCTCGGCGCTGATCTCATGCCACAACTTCAGCGTTCGCGGGAGGAAACTCCTCTGAAACCGCGCATTACGCGACCATTTTGGTTCTAGCGTGTGAGGTTAGATTCCCCACGCCGGTGACGAGTAGTTCTATGGCAAAAAGTGGCCTTAGACATCAAGTCAAACAATTCCTCGTAACAAACCCCATTATACTGAAGTCTCTCAAAATATTACGAAACTAATACGTTCCTTAAATGATCTTTAGGGAAATATCCGGGTAAGTAAACATTGCTACATGCAATGCAACAAAACTAACACACTAATTAACAAAATATACATCCCTTGTCGACTAATTGGGACTGCAAAAGTTCTGTTCTAAATTAATGTATGTGGGTGCTAACATTTTTACAGTACTTTTATTTTTAAATGGTTGTAATTATTATATTATTATGACAGCACGGAGATTCGTGACACAGCACGTAATAAACTTTGATTGAACATGTATTGTAATGAAATTAATACCTACTTATATACAGATAAAGATAATAATCATTTATTCAGGAACTAGGGCCTAGTTCCTGAATCATATATTATAAATCTATTCTATAAACTACCTACCATATATACCAACTATTTTACTGATTAGGTACTGATTTTTCATTTCCATCTTGACGTTATTACACATAAATTGGATATAAAACTAATCTCCAATGGAACGCAGGTCCACAGATGGCCAATATCACTGGCTTGGAAGCTGCTCTTAAGTTTATTTTAGCGGAAAATTAAAATCCTTACTTTAAATAGCAAAAACGTGCAATGACTTTATCTTCTTCGTTAAGAGAAGAAAAAACTAGACTACTACCTACTAGACTAGTGGTAGAATGTTATTTTACCCAAGAATCGGTCTACATAGATATCAAATATTACACCACATAATAATCACATCACGTTCTTATCATAATTGTATTCTTATCTTGCTAGCTAAAGCTGCCTTGAAAATATTGCTTTTAGCAATTATGTCGCCTTGTTGCGATTACACTGGTCCTGTAAGCTGTTTATCCCATCAAAAACATAAATGTGACATGAGATGCGGTCGCCAGTTCTATTTGCTTGAACTTGGCTTGACACGCTACATGGTATACTGTGTCATATTGTTTGGTATTGCAAATTATTATCGGCAATGGACCAAAAATGGCGATACATTATCTTACTTCTTGTGGAAACAATCAGTTTACACTTGCTCACTGGAACTGGTATTGAGCAGGACATTGTGATTTTAAAATTTCATGCGAATCGGTTATGCGTTTTTACCTGAAAGATTAACATAATATTATTATATTCACAATTTTTTATTTTATAATATTACTACAGGACGATCTTTCATCATTCATTTGCCCTGCTCATAAATTTAGGGACATAGTACACTCCGACCTCTTGTTCACACACGTTTTCTCGCCGTAAAAATCTACGGTTATGTTATATTACGGTTATGGATGACTTTGGAAGCTTGTAGGCGCTTGTAGATAAGCATGGCGCCGTAGATTTTTACGGCGAAGTAACGTGTGTGTACAAAAAGGTCTGCAATTGCATCCATACTTTATTCATACTTTTTGTCGTGACCTTTATAACATTTTTAGGTGATCGTTGGTATATTGACAGGCCCGGTGCCGGTGGTCAAGTAGCAACGGGTACTTCATCTCAAAAGTCGTGGACTCGAATCCCACACAAGACAAATATTTATTTTGATGAACATGGTCTTGGTCTGGATTTAAAAAAAGAAATATTTATTTCAAAGATCAAGTTAAATAATGTATTCATGGCAAAAAATATTTTTCTAGAGCTCAAAATAAAAGCTTTCCTTTGTTTAGGACTGGATGGTTTTCTGTAATGTGACTTGTTCTTTAAATTAATAGCAGTTCTTTTCAGTGTAGTTATGTTTGCGTTCTCCTCTAATCGTCCCTCTCCAAGGCACTTCCTTTTGGAGTGGTAGAGCAATTATTATGAAATGGTCTAGCTCGAACACGGGGAAGCACCACCCTCTCACAGAATATCGACGTGAAGCAGCAATGCGTTTCCTTCGGTGAGTGAGAGATCCGGAAGCCCAACTCCTTCACTATCTCCTGTTTCCCCTCTCTCTTTCCCTTCCCTTCCTCCTTTCTTTCCTCCAACTTCCTTGGTAGCGCCCCTGGTGTTACAGATGTCCATAGGCGGCGGTGACCGCTTTCCATCAGGTGGCCAGCTTGCTTGTTTGTCTACTGTTTGACATAAAAAGGCACATTTTTTAAACTCCAGACTTAGATAGATCAAAATGCTTTAGCTGCAGACAATATTTGCAACAAGGCGGTCTTGTTGCTGACGACATTTATCTTCTTTTGTATTGTGTCTAATGGAATATTTGTGTCTTTCATCTAGGAATTTTTTATACCACAAAGTTGACAAACAAGCATACGACCCGCCCAACCCTCCCATTTTTTATGCTTTGGTAAAGCTAACAAGGGTCTCGTGATAATCCACCAGCCCCAAAAGAAATTAGAATGCGGTGCTTTAATAAGAACTGGGTGAAAGTTTTCTAAATTAACATTTTGGCACTTACTGGGAATAAATGACCGGACGCAGAAGGAATTCTCGAATCTCGATATGGAAATAGAACCTGTTAACGAACGACCAATAAAGTTACTTGATGGCTTACTGATCGTTAAAAGAATTTATAACTTTAAATTGAAAGAAACAGATCCCACTACCTAATAGTATAAAGGCGAAAGTTGCGAGTATGTTTCTTACTTCTTCACGCTGAAATGGCACAACCACACGAACCCGGACCCGACTTCTTCTTCTTCTTTTCGTGTCAGTGACTCAAACAAAATAAAATTCCTACACCCTACTGGCAAGATGTTCAGCCAGTGAGATGGCATTATCCGACTTGCAACCCGGACTCGACCGCGGACCAATCCGGCGTTGCCCATACACTGCATGAACCCTCCACGAACCCTCCACTCGAAGTATGGCATGTGGGGTTCGACAGGCGCTCCCGGGACCTGCGAGCCCGACGCTTACCCATTTGACAGTCTGGCGTACCGGTTCGTCGCTTCCATACACAGGCGGATTAGTCCGATGGCCGACCAATCCGCCGGACCAATCTGCGTGTGAATGGTGGGCTTTAGGTAGCTGATACCTTGGATTAACACATAGGGTACTTTTTATGACGAAAAGTACGCGATTCCCGTAGCATTTGGTCAAAAATCTGGTGGTCAATGGCGCTTTGCGAAGTAGATGGCGCTGGTGTGCATAAATACACGCAAAGGAAGTTGCGTGGGTTTCGCTAGTAATTTTATATTTTTATAAATAAATAGCAGATATCCATAATGTCAAACTTTTTATTCCCACGACGCGACGTAGGTAGCCATCATTTTTATTATCACAAAAACCTAAAAGATATTCTGGATGTGCACCTAGAGAGCTACAACGGTACTCAAAGTGTTCATAATTCTGTTATAGGTAGGTACTAAAGCTTAATTTATACAGACCAATATATTTTTATAGTACTAGAATGACTGTTTTGGGAACAATATACGTAAGGATGTTATTACTATGTTATAGATAGGAATAGTAAATGTCATAAATATCTATTATACATTAACTGAACTACTATTTAACTAGTTTTAGTGGAACTAGTTTAGCCTAGGTAAATCTAGTTTGTCCTGAAATCTGGTTTGGCTGGTAACATATACTATAAAATGAACAGATAAAATACAAAAAATTAATAATTTACAAGTAAGTTTTAAAAAAGTAATTGCTATGGTGAATGATTGATGAATTAAGTATTTTTCCTTTCTCTCCCGTTTCCCGTCTCTCGTTTCTCGTCATAAAAATAAAAGCAAAATAACTCCTATTATTTGAATCTGAAGAAATTAATTTACGTAATTGGTCAATTTGTGATAAAACAATCGACGTCAGCATCGAAACTTTGCCTGTGCAGGCGTTCATTAGTGAAATTTGACATTTACGTAGTGTGGTTGTGGGAAAACTTTGCAAAACGTGTTGGAACTGATTAGTTCTGTTTTTATGAGCTGTTAATAGATTTTGTTATTTATGGTTATTGAGTTCTAACATTACAAAATCCTTCTTTAAATAGAAGGATTAGGTAATCCTTCTCTAAAAAGGTGGGATAAATAACCCTTAATCCCTTGGTATCTTCACTAAAATCTTTTAAAAGGCATTGGTGACGAATCTTTAATGTTTATTCTAACACTTGGGAGAAAAATAGTTATGTCAGTAGGTATGTAAAAGCATTATGAGCGACTGGTCTACATGCTTGTTGCCAGAGGTATGACAAAAAAACTTTTACCATGGGTACTGAAATAGACTATAGAATTGACAGTATTTTATATAAATAAATATATAGGGACAAATCACACATATTGAGCTAACCCCAAAGTAAGTCGAAACTTGTGTTATGGGATACTAACTCAACAATACTATATTTTATAACAAATACATACATAAAATATCCAAGACCCGAGGCAAATCAGAAAAAGTTCGTTTTTCATCATGACCCGACCGGGATTTGAACCCGGAACCTCGTGGGTGGCGGTCTGGCGTGGTAACAATTACTCCACGGAGGTCGTCAAATACATAGAACATGTATTAGGTTCTTCAGTTAAAAACGTGTATTTTTATAAGCCGATTACCTACGCAAAACATGCCGAAAATTTTATGAGATAAAATCTTTATGTGGAAAACTTGTGAATATATCCAAAAAATTCCACGATAAATTCTTAGTTACTCGTAAACCCTATGTTGGATACGTGACTTGAGAAACTGTGTTCATCGAAGTGCATACAAGTGTCGTGGAAAGAATACAAAAAATAAATAAGGTTCGATCTAGTCTTTGATGTAGGCTGCCTCAAAAAGGGGAGGTATTCCCGGCCGTGCGCATGGAAACTTCTCGCACGCGAGCCGCCGCCGCGCTTGTGTTAGACATAGTAATTTAAAAACTCATTTTATCAAATCAAACTGCGACTTTCTCTAGAAAATGTTTGTAGCTTCATGTTAGTACAAAAATTAAATGTAAAATATATAAATAGTTTATCATGACATTGAAAAAACATTTAAAAAACCGGGTGAAAAGTACGTGTCGGGCCACGCACAATGCAGGGTTCCGTATTGGCTACGCATTTCTTGCTTGCAGATTAGTACAATACCATATTCTATGACATTTGTAAGTTTTCATCAAATAAATGTTATTTTATAAGTTCGTCGGTTATTACTCGGTAACTAGTAGAGCCTTATTAACCGTAATAGTTTTCATTGAAGGTTTAGCATATGGACTACTACCATGATTTTTTTCAAATTTCTAAACACAAGGCTTTCGGAGATACCACCGTGCATAACGAAAATTGTCATGTTTAATGTAAATAATTCGCAAACGGATCATTGTACCGGAAAGTGATCTTCCCACACCCTCAATGTTTTTAAGAGACTTATCTAACGATAACCCACAAGATGGGGTCGGTGCGAAAAAAAAAATCATTCTCACTTCTGTAGGGGAGGCATCCCAAAAATAATATTTTTCAAAATTTTATTCTACCACTTTGTTAGCATTGTTAATATGCGTATACATACAAAATTACAGCTTTCTAGCATGAAGCGTCTAGGCGCTAGACCGAGGACGGACAGACGGAGATGGCGAAACTATAAGGGTTCCTTGTAGTTTACTACGGAACCCTAAAAAGGAACAATTTTGTATTTTTTTTATCGAGTGAAGTTCTTTAAATCCTGTAACTGAATGCGACTATCACTAGACAAGATCCTTGACTATTAAATATCTTTTTTTCAGAATTTAAAACACTATTTTTCGTTATCTCAGATGGTTTTGAAAAACGCATAATACGGCCTCTGCAGGATTACCAGGCTTTAAGCAAAGGTTCTCTAAGTAAATATCGTGGGACCTATGCCAGCAAAATGTATTTTAAGATAGGTCATTTATGTGTGTTTTTTATGTGGAATGGTGACGAAATTACCAGAGACAAAATGTTGTAAACAGTAATGCGTGAACCACATAGAGGCAGGTGGTGTCGGTAAGGCGTGGATCGGCAGAGTTTCATATTATAAAATTAAAAGGAACCATTATCGTTAACCTTGAGCTAATAAGCGAGTGCGATGCAAATATTATTAAAAAGAATAGAGATGCTCATGATACGAGATGATAGCTCCGAATGAAACAACGTATGCGCCAAAACTAATTCACTGACTTTCTATAAAATTCTTTATTAAATCTTAGACTGTTTGAACATGTTTTTATACGATTATTCTCTTTTAAAGTATTACCTCTATTAAACTAACTTAACATTATGCTATGAATTTAATAAAAGATAAAGAGTGATACAACTTTTCAATTTTTTTATTTATATATATGTCGCATACGGTCATGAGTATGGACATGAACACTAAGCAAAACGAGGGTGCGCCATCTAGCGGCGTGTTGAGAAAACGTTGCTTTTGGCGCGCTCCGGCAGAGTCGTGATACGGAAGGCGGGCTCGACTGAACACTTCGTTATCGGGCGCCACCGAGAGTAGTACTCGTAGTCACGGAACTGTCGCGTTTTACCTAGTGTCTATTTGTATTTAGTTGAATTAAGATACTGTACCTAATTAAATTGTGTTGTAACAAAGATTTGAAAAAGAGACCTAGACTGAGGTTTTTCTTGCGGCATTTCTTTTCCATCAGTGGTCATTCCGAAGTGCTAGTAAATTTAATAAACATTCTTTAAGTAAAACTAAAACTGTTGTTTCTCTCATATCACGACTACCCTCGTTACGCCCTTGTGATGTTGAATTGCACATCGAATTACCGCTAGGCTATCCGATATCAGAATTGGGATGTAAGTCGTGGTATTGAGAGTTTAACAGATCAGTCTGGTCTCACTAATGTAAAACGTGACAAACTAACGTGACAAATTAAGAAAGTGCGTGTTCTATGTACGACGGACAGTCTGTTGTTGTTGACTACGAGTAGCGGAGTTTTGCGGACTACCAAATACCGGCATTTAGTAGCGCAAATAGTATCGTAATATGGTGGGTACTTAACCTCAAAACGTTATCAAAATTCTAAAATAGTGTCATTTCAGGTGTATGACCGTGCGATACTCGACGATGTGTGACGGGTAGCTGAGGCTGAGACGCGACGCGCACCAGGCGGTGGCGGTACTGGCGGTGCAGCGGCGGCGGCGTGGTGGCGGCGTGCCCCGAGTCGCAGTGCAATTGAGGCAGAGACGTGCCACGACACAAGTAAACACGGGTGTGTGTGCCCATGGTGGACTGGTGGAGTATACCCTCCGATAATTTAAAAAAAAAAGGTCAGTGTTGATTACGTATGATGCTAAGATTAAGCTTAAAGTGTTAAGTTAAGCTGAAACTGTGCAAGTTTAAGCTGAAATTGTAAGTTTAAACTGAAACTGTGTAAGTTTAAGCTGAAACTGTGTAAGTTTAAGCTGAAACTGTGTATGAAGTTAAGCTCATTGGTCATTTAGCACTATTCATTGAAATTAATGATTTAGAGGTCAAGGTCATTTAAAGGTTAATGCACACACAGAATAAAGTATTTTTCACTTTAACTTTGACTTTGAGATTTTTGACTTTGGAGGTCAAAATCAAATGTATCACGTGGAGAGTGGGGTTCTTAAAAGGGGTTCAAAATTTTCATCCTTTTATCGCTAGGACGCACCGTTTTCGAGATAAACGTTTTGTTTAAATTATTTTTACTTAGTAACTTCAATGAACTCTAACAGTTGTTTTATTTTCGATTTCCGGACAATGGAACGAGACGAGAATCAGCGGGTCAGCGGTGTGCGGACTCTGAAGTGGACCAGGTCTGCTCGTGATAGTGGCGAGTTGGCGAGGCAGATGTGACCACCTGCGCGGCATAGTGCGGACCGCAGCGATCGCGCTTGCTGTCGAGGTTACTGCTCTTCGCGGGACCACCGGCGCAATCGAGGTGTCTGTCCGGGATGTCTTCAGGAGAGTATTGTTTGATGATATTGAAGGAAGACTACTGAGCAATAATGTTGAATTTTAAGTTATGAATTTTATAAAGTGAGAGACACTTTAAGTTAAATGTTGAGAGATAGTTGCTCAATGGTTTCGATTGTGGATTATAATTTAAAGTTTAGTTCAAATTGTGCTCAGAAAGTAATGTGCCAGTTTAAGTTAACGTACCAATTTATAATGTTGAGTAGAGAAGTAATCTATGTAGCGAGAGACCAGAGGGTCTGTGAGATACCACACAGAGTTGTTGGTCAATGTTGAGTTGGCAATGGTGATTTTGCCGGTCGGCTGGTGTTGCCGTGGAGATAGAGAACTTACTCAACTAGTTATTTTTCAAGTAATTAAACACCGTCTGTTGTAACTGTGATGGTGCATGATTCTCTCTGGTAGACATTAGTTAACTCTCACAGCACATTATTTTGAAGTTATAATTTGAAATTATAATGTGGCTAGGTAGAGTCATATTTGAGATAGAGCCATTTGAGACAGAGCTATTTGAGATAGAGCCATTTGAGACAGACTATTTGAGATAGAGCCATTTGAGACAGAGCTATTTGAGACAGAGCTATTTGAGTTAGAGCCATTCAAAGTAGAGCCATTCAGGATAGAGCCATAGAGCCATTCGAGGTAGAGCTGTACGAAGTAGAGCTATACAAGGTAGAGCTGTACGAGATAGAGTCAGTTGAAATAGAGTTATTGATAAAACGAAGGCGAAACTTTAAGGTTTCTATTCTCGAAATGGAGACAAATGAAAGTGAGTAATGAGAAAAGTTTAGTTGATTTAATTACGAGTTACTGTATTGAAATGTAATGCAATGACTGGACGTTTTGTGTCCGATGTGTCCGATGGACTGGAGGTTTTGTGTTCGATGGACTGAACATATTTTGTGGCTCGATGCCTATGGATAGGCTTGAGTTTGTGGGTTGGGCCAATTAACACTGTTGGTATAAGGAGTGATGCAATGCAGTGTTGACTGTATTGTAGAATGTTAAATTAAGTTTCTTTGAGTAAAGTTTTCTCATAACTCTAAGTGAACTCTTTGGTGATAAGGCCAAGAGAACTGAGTAGACATGTAGAGTATTGGCAAAATACAAGACTAAGTACCAATTTCATTGTCGTGACGTGAGTAATGACGAATTTTGTAAAATTGTTCGAAATGTTTGTTGTGTACCCAGTAAGTACTCAACAGCAAGGGACCGCGTGTTTTCAATGAGAATCACAGGGATGATTGCCAAACAAGGTCACAGGGATGATCTGGTGGTTGGTCACAGGGATGATCAGCTGTAACCACAGGGATGGTTATGGCACCTTGCTTTTGACGAACTCTGTTAAATTCGGTTGTTATTGATTTTATTTTCATTATTGGTACTAAGCTCTTCATGGTTAGGTACTTGATTTGTTAAGCTAAGTGTGTTACTTAGAAGTAAATTGGATTTTATATTGAAACTTTTGATTTGAGTTGGAGAGAAAGTTCTTAGAATAGAAGTAAATTAGACTTGATATTGAAACTTGGATTTGATATTGAAACTTTGGATTTGAGTTAGAGAGCAAGTCCTATGTGTGGTCAGGAGTGACCGAACGTTGTGATACTGTGTGAGTATTGATTGTTTCAGTTACACGCGAGGACGTGTGTCTCGCAGGATGGCCGTGTCGCATACGGTCATGAGTATGGACATGAACACTAAGCAAAACGAGGGTGCGCCATCTAGCGGCGTGTTGAGAAAACGTTGCTTTTGGCGCGCTCCGGCAGAGTCGTGATACGGAAGGCGGGCTCGACTGAACACTTCGTTATCGGGCGCCACCGAGAGTAGTACTCGTAGTCACGGAACTGTCGCGTTTTACCTAGTGTCTATTTGTATTTAGTTGAATTAAGATACTGTACCTAATTAAATTGTGTTGTAACAAAGATTTGAAAAAGAGACCTAGACTGAGGTTTTTCTTGCGGCATTTCTTTTCCATCAGTGGTCATTCCGAAGTGCTAGTAAATTTAATAAACATTCTTTAAGTAAAACTAAAACTGTTGTTTCTCTCATATCACGACTACCCTCGTTACGCCCTTGTGATGTTGAATTGCACATCGAATTACCGCTAGGCTATCCGATATATATATGTCGTAAATGAGGCACCATTATCGGAATAACTTCGCCGGCAACTAAGAGATGGCGCTGTTGTTTACTCAACATTTCTAATAGATGGCGCTGTTTATTACCGACAAATTTTTATGAAAAATTGTTTAAGTGATTTTTATTCTTAAATTATGTTAGATCAGATTTAGATAATTGAAAATCATTAATGATTAATTCTGAATAATTAATTTAGGAATTGTTTAGAAAATATTAACGATTGTAATTGAGTTTTTACTTCGGTTTGTATTGTACCGGAAACGCAGGCTTACCAATGGAGTGGAAGGCCTGGACAAGGCCTTTGCCTATAAAAGGGTCGGCAGTCCAGTACTCGCTGGATTCGAATTGGGATTATTATTGAGTTGGTTGACTGAAAGCCATAGGACTTGTCTGTGACCGGGCAATACTTGTCGGAATTAAATTAATTTCCTAGTTATTAACTGTGTGATTTTTGTGAGTCATTGAGTGCTAATAAATCATTGTTATTTATGAACTGTGTCTTCGTTGCCCGAGGGATACCCATTAGAGCCCACAGTATGAAAAGAGACGAAATGCTTGACTCCAACCATCCCATGATATCGTGCCCGGCCACCCGTGACGCGACATATATATTTTTTTTTTGAATTAATAATTTTTCTTAAACGAATCTAGATAACCCAACGAGTCAAAAACAAATGTCAAAATATAAAATCTCTATTTAAAGTAACTTAGTAAGTAATTGGACACAACATGGAAAACGCTTTTGTTTTCTTGTTTATTCCTGCCCGTCCCCGTCCATGTTTTACGCGAGGTTGCAAAAATTTTATGAAAATCAAAAGAACATTTATAATGAACCTATCAGCGGGATGTGTAATTGAGAATGACGTCATGAAATACGCGTCATCATTGTATCATTATATTCGACAATGCATCTATAACAAAATGGATGAACCTTGTTTCATACACAAAAGGAATACAAAAATCGTTTTTAACATGACACATTCATCAAAACTGACTTGTCATTTTTCAGGTTTAAAAACCTTTTTCATAATAGCTTACGCGTCGCCCGACTAGCGGATTTCAGGTCAACTACCTATGTATTTTTCACATAATATAATTTTTTTACCTATGAAATTCAGTTGCTTTCGTTAACGGAATAATGTATTAATCTAGGCCTCTAGCTTAAACTACTTTTGTAATCTTAATCTGTAATCTGTCGACCAGTTTTTGCCGAAATCTTATAACTCACATACAATTTTCTATACTAATATTATAAAGAGGAAAGTTTTGATTGTTTGTTTGTTTGAATTGAATAGGCTCCGAAACTACTGGACCGATTTCAAAAATTCTTTCACCAGTAGATAGCTACATTATCAGGGAGTGACATAGGCTGTAGTTTTTCCCAAAATTCAATGTGGTTCCCACGGGAACGGGTCCGGAACTTCACGCGGAAGAAGTCGCGGGCAAAAAAGCTAGTTATATATAAACTCAAAGGTGTAACGGAGTAGCGTAATTGATATGAAACCTCCTGTCTACACTGTTTTGAACGAAATGTTTTAAATCGTGTACCAACAATTTGTATGACAAATGCTTTGCCTAATTAATTGTCACAACTTGTTCGATTTTCTGCAAGTTTCAATTTGATTCCATCTTGATTTCAACTCAAATTATACAGTTGAATATTTTGACATTTATTCGAAGGAATTTCCGTGATTTTAATTAGATTACGTCGCCTGATTGTTATTTAAATTTTCGATATTTACTTGTCATGACAATAATTTTTGTTCGGACTAGCTGTGCCATGGCTGTGCCCACTGCTTCGCTCGCTAAGCTCTTGACTAGAAAGGGCAAAGTAACGGTGTTACATAAACCAGCATCATCATTTTCATCAACCGTTGGGTCTAAATTACAAATAGATAAATAATAGGGACAATTCATACAGATTGAGCTAGCCCCAAAGTAAGTTCGAAACTTGTGTTATGGGATACTAACTCAATGATATTATATTTTATAACAAATACATATATAGATAAACATCCAAGACCCGAGGCCAATCAGAAAAAGTTCGTTTTCATCATGACCCGACCGGGGATCGAACCCGGGACCTCCTGGGTAGCGGTCTGGCGTGGTAACCATTCAACTCAATTCAAACAGTGTCACCCGATAAATAGCGAACCAATAGCATAGAATAAGTAATAACCCGAGGTAGAATGGACTCTCTCCGCCCCGCACCGCACCGGACCGAGTTACCGCACCCGACGAGCCCTCGAGGAGCCCTCAGTTGCAAAGATGTGTGTTTAGTGAACGACTGTGTATACGTGTGCGCATACGTGTGCGCGTGTACAGACGACATTGGCTTATGTAGTAGTAATAGGTGATTATTTCACGCGCGTTGTATGGAGTGTCCAGGCAGTGCTCATAGTAAGCTAGGCACACAGAGCACCCCCAATAGAGACCACATATTAGGGCCCCCGCTTCTGCCAAGCTTATGCAGTACAACTACTAATATTGATGACACGCCCACCAATCAAATTGCGCCAATTTGATTTACGACATGACGTGTACTTGACCTGCCCAATCAGAACACAGTTCGTTCTCCCCGCACCCCGCACTTGTGGCGATGTCGTTTTCAAACAATAAATGGGCATTGCGTACTCTATTGGGGGTGCTCTGTGGCTAGGCATCACCTGCTTATGTTACCAGACAACGGATATTGTTAATATATACCTACTTATTAATACAAAGAAGCAACCAGACTTGAGACAAACACAAATTCCATCACATTTACCCAGTGCGGAAAAGGAACACACGCCGTCTATTCCGTTGAGCTGTTTTTGCGTGAAAGAGTGACATAACAATGTACTGTAGGTACCTACATATAAAACTTTCACATTTATTTATATTGTTTTTTTTTATTGAAGATGTTTTCATTTATGATAAATTCCTACTTCGAACCACTCAGGAACTCATTATACGTTATTATAAACATGAGCCAAGGATTCCTGGAAAACATTCGTCAATTAGGTACTTATATTACTTTTTTCTTTGTCTTATATTTGCGAGCACTCAATATACATAAATTAGATTTTCTGATAGTATTTATAGAAATAAAAAAAAAAATATGTACCTATTTTTAAGTACCTACCTATTAATTGAAGTAACATTTTATATTTTACTAGCGAAACCCGCGCAACTCTTGCTTTCAGACAGTCTTACTAAAACTGTCTGAATACCGCGTAGTGTAATCAAATACTATAGAAGACTAATACGCACAGCTCTTGACGTTTCTCATACAATGACTTGGCAACTTAGAGAAAGGATAAATAGAGTTGTCATCAGGCGTATACCCGTAAGGGAGAGAAACAAAGTACATTGATAACGTAGTGTTACCAGAAAAGAGAATATTACCCCATGATTTACCCCATGTTTTTTTTATATTTTTATATACGATAAACTAATAGGACTATTGATGATTTGCGATGTATTTTTGTTTTCCTGTCGACTCTATCCATAATTTGCGTATATTGGCATCTCTAGGATATCTGAAATTTAATAAACAATTTGAAAAAAAGACGATCTGACTTCAAAAATGAATTTAAATAATAATTATGTTATTTCATGTGCTTTTTTGCGCACTTCTTAAACGTTCTTTTCGAATATTATGTCTAGTCTCGCTCGCTTTGCTCGCTCGGCTGTTGATAATTAATCACAAGTCTAACCTAAATTTCCATGTTATGCCATATTAAAATTTGACAGATTCGATATGCCGGCAGATCTCGATCGGCGGCAAATCTCGATCGGTCGGATTGACCGATCTGCCTACGAGACGACATAATTATGATATAATATAAGCTATTCCTATTAACATTGATACGAATTCAGGCGTAAATACATGAATAGCTTACGAAAACATAAGTAAAGTAACACATTGTACGTGCCTATCAAATTTTAGAGTTGCCCTCGATCATCTGGGATCCCATCATCAGATTCTGACTTTGTGACAAGTGATGATGGAAAAAAAAACAAATGGTCTAATCCATACCTACAATACTTAAAGAATTATGCTCTAACTCCTATCCGTTTAGGAGTTGTACCTTCCATCATCACCTCACCAACATGGGATGATGACTTCCAGACGTAAATAAATAAATAGCTTACGAAAACATAAGTAACGCGTTGTACATGCTTATAGAATCTGTGGGTTGCCCTCGATTTACCTGGGATCCCATCATCAGATCCTGATTTGGTGACAATGGGACCAAGTTGGGATATGCACTTTCGAAAAAAAAAGATTAAGAAAATCGGTAAAAAAATCGACGGAGTAATCAGCGGACATACAAAAAAAATACACAGTGAAACTTAGAACCTCCTCTTTTTTTGAAGTCGGTTAAAAACTATATGTGTGGGGGGGGGGGGGGGGGTTTCTCGTCTGTACAAGCTTGTTTTAAATAGATATTATTTTTAATTTAAGTTGTCACTATTTTACCTCAATTGTGGGTAATATTGCATGGGTAAATTCAAGTAAATTGCTGGTATCCCCAATACGCGTGGTACCCGACTAAATTTAGGAGACACGGGAAAGTGGCCGCCTGGCTTCATTTTACTTACCTACTTAATTTGGGTGTATAATACTACAAAATACGATTATTTTCTTGAACATTTACGTTTTATTTCGTTATTTCTGTACATTGAAGCCGTCATTTGAGCCTTAATAAATATAATCTGTATTCATTTTTATCAATTAGGGCCGAAATAAAGTCTAAATAGTGTACTTACGAATGAAAGGTTATGTTGTCGATTTTACGTTCACTGCGGCTATTGCAGCCTAAAACACTACAATGCACCATAGTCTATGAACGCAAAAACACATAAAGTCAATCACAGATTACAGTTTTCATCTTGTTTTCACCCTGAAAATTCAGATTTTGAGAATTATTGAAAACCGCTCTCGTTAGCTGGGCACAGTTAGCGACTGTGCCCAGCAAAAAAATAGTATACGTCGATAAGGACAAAAAATGTTTCTCTAGCTCTTTTTGGCCTTGGGAATATTGTATTTACTCATCTCGCTCACTCCTACCGTGTCGCCTCTATTCATCCTTTCTCTAAGCTTGGCAACCTCCGTTCACCTCATGCCGCTAGGGGCGCTATAACATTTTGCATACAAAACGCACAGTTCACCTCATGCCGCTAGGGGCGCTATAACATTTTGCATACAAAAGTTTTGAAATCGTTCACCTCATGCCGCCCTCATGCCGTAGGGGCGCTAGTGTCGCGTCTTGCCCGAATTCTTCCAAAGCTGTGGGTATTAGTCTTCTATAGTATTTGGTGTAATATTACCCTTTAGTTCGAATTGGTCACTGTTCGTGCGTCGACCGACAGTACGCAGTTTGAATAGTTTGTGTGTATTCCCCTTTTCTGTGGGAATTTCGGAATGTATACTAATATTATAAATGAGAAAGTGAGTTTGTTTCTTTGTTATTCCTTCACGGCTTAACTAATCAGCCGATCATTATAACCTGTATATATATTGACAGGGGTACAGAGCCCAGCATAGGCTTACTTTTCATGCCGTAAAAGTATGTCATTCCAGTGGGAAAATATTTTTTCTACTATAGAGGGCGCTGTATCGGCTAACAGATGGCGCCACAAGTCGTGCTATGGGTTGTTTTGTTGTCAAACGAGATCTGTGTCATAAAATTAAAGCGAGCGAAGCCGCGAGGAAAAGCTAGTTATTCATATAAACCTTTTCTTGAATCATTCTATCTATTAAAATAAACCGCATCAAAATCCGTTACGTAGTTTTGAAGATCTAAGCATACATAAGGACAGACAGACTTCATTTTAAACTGTGTAAAGGTTCAATAGGTACTTATTTTTATTTTAGGTATTAATCTACCAACAATTCAAACATTTGTTTAACAAATACATACTTACATTATTAAATTAAATTCTCTAAACTTCTTCTTCTTAATAAGTTCATAATGGTAGGAAATTATTCTCTAAACTAAACAATAAATATTGAAGTAGACTTTTGTCTAACGCTCGCAAAACTTCCAACTTTTTCTCGCGTTTCAGCGTTTTCTACATTCGCCATTAGGCAGCCTTTTGTTTGAATTTCAGTTGTTTATTTAGGTAGTGGTGTTCTATGAATAGAGGTTCAACGACAAAATTACATTAAGGTGTGAATTTCACGCTGGATTACCATGTTAATTCATCTATTTTACATATTTATTGCAGATACCGAATGAGAAATTTAACATTAGCTTCTCGCTATGATAAAACTAAATAGTGTTTCAGTGTGATGAAGTGAAACTGTAATTCACAATTACAAAATATAATAGCAAAGCAGCAATTGACGACCTCCGTGGCGTAATGGTTACCACGCCAGACCGCCACCCAGGAGGTCCCGGGTTCGATCCCCGGTCGAGTCATGATGAAAAACGATCTTTTTCTGATTGGCCTCGGGTCTTGGATGTTTATCTATTTATGTATTTGGTATAAAATATAATATCGTTGAGTTAGTATCCCATAACACAAGTTTTGAACTTACTTTGGGGCAAGCTCAATCTGTATGAATTGTCCCTATATGTTATTGTTTAGTTTAAATTACTTATAGGTAGTTATTAGTAATTAATAGTTGACTTTTACCCTGAAAAGGTGCTTTTCAATTTGTAATTTAGACTTGACATTGACCACTTACTGTATTGTTAAACCATTTATGTGAATAAATGTATATATTGACCGGGAAAAGCCCACAATACTCTGTAAAGTTGGAATTTAATTAACAACGGCGACCACAAATTGACCTGCACGAGAATTAACTACTCGAATGTTTTAATACTTACATTAGTATACATATAGTCAAAGGTACAGACATTTTATATGATGTAATTTTTAAATATCTGTGGTCAAAGGTGTCCTTCTTAGTTTTCTACTCTGGTAACCTTTTTCATTAATTGACTGTTTGAACGTAGACAGTTCCAAAGTCATTCGTAATTCATCCCAATTGCATCTCTAAATCTTGCAGTACCCTAATGTAATAAAGAAACTAATTCCTTTGAAGGAATTACTAAACAGTAGTTACTTTGAAGAAATTACTAAGACCAAAAACTCTCAATATAGTTTCTTCAACAGAACATCTAGAAACAAAGGGTTACTTGTTTTAGTGACTTTAATGTCAAAATATTGTAGCTCAAAGGATACCTATCATAATTTTATCCTCAGAATAAAAGTTTTATCTAAAATATGGCTTTGAGAAGATCGAAGTACTTGAGAATACTTTGATTACGCGTTTTGTGAGGTTTCCTATAAATTTTATTTGAGCTGAGTTTTGAAAATAAATCTTAGAGGTGCACAAGTATGTCAAACTTTGGTACCTAGTGTGAAGTGAAATGAAATCGAGAAAGAAATCAGAAATTAGACCTTCACAGGCACTTTTTCTTGTCATTTACTACTGTTTTTAAAGAAAATAAACTACCACCATTTTGGACACAAGCAAAATGGCCACCAGTAAAAAGAAATGGCGAAAGAAAACCGGTTACGGCCTTTTTTGCCATTTTTTTTTCTTCCATGTATAAGTACCTACATTAAAATTTCTAAGAAGAATACGCGGAATGCTATACATAATGGTGTGGAATGAACAAGTCTTAAATTTACAATAAAATAAAAAAGTCAGTACTGATAAGAGTGAGCAGACCAGTCCCCCCAGGCAGCACCCGTTCACGAGTTGACGCAAGTGTGATTGTTAAAACGGTATGCTAAAATATGTGATCTCTCACTTGATAGCATCCCCCTTAGGCAGCCTTCAACCAATAACGTCTTTCTAGAATATTACTTCATGAGAGCTATTATATACAAACAGATTTATACTCACTCAGGGTACACACACAGGCCGGTTTAATCCAGATAATTACGATACACTCGTGATATCGATGCCGGCAATACTCCACAATAACAACTCAGTTATATTTCCACAATTTTATTAACAAATTATAATCATGTAAGTACTACTTCAATTACAAGAACCCACTAGCCAAAATTACAACAGATACACCACAGATATATTATTCCCGCCGTGGCTTGCTACCCTCTCCACGCCTTACATCATATTGGAGATTAAGCAAGCCACTTCTGGTTTTATGACAACTAAATATCTTTTAATGTTAAACTACGCTTTTAATCACAATATATCGTAATTAAAATAAATAAATAATATCTAAGTTATTATTATCAGTCGTGTTATTGAACAATGGCGTTATTTTAAAAGAAAAGCTAAACACCTCTACACTTGACTTAGCCGCCATTGTTGTCAGTCAATGTCACGACTTACTATCAAAAATCAATTGAGTGATCTTTATCATTAGAACAATAATAATAAATAGCTAACACACTGATCACGCCGTTATTCTGTGAGAGGTGCTTCCCCAGAGCTAGTCCATTACATAAATGCTCTACCAATGAAAAGTCTATAATTGAAATGATAGGAATATGCAATTATGCATTATTATGTTATAATTGTGGTTTATAGCTGGATATCATTTCGAATGAATTTAATTTTCCAGGATCATTGTCAAAGCGAATGACATAAATGTCGTCCAAATTAAACATAATATTTGTGCGGTAATATCCGCGAACAGCGTGTCGGATCACATACGGTATAATTAAACATTCCCAAAGGTTGTATTCCACCGATACGTTTTGGTGTAACGAAAAAAAGCATACAGTCTGGAACAAAATGACCGACACAGCGGAAAGTTTAATGTTAGGTACCTCAGAGACATGCATTTTGTATAGCTTTAATTTAAAAATAGTTTAATTTAAAAAAAAGTTATTCAAATTCAAACTTTTATTCAGCTAATAGATTTTTTCAAACACGTTCTCTTGTCAGAGTAGGTAGGTACATACAATAATAAATGATTTGGATAATTTATCTACTCTGTAAACTACTACCTACCATTTCGGAAACAAAAGCAAAATGACCACTTGTAAAAGAAAATGGCGAATGAAAACTAGTTACGGTCTTTTTTGTTATTTAAAAATATATCGTACATTTTTTAACAAAAATTTTTTTTTCTAAGTTTAGTTCTAGCACTTTGTTAAAATTGTTAATATCCCTATTAATTAAGAATGGAGAGATTAAGAAAAAATTAAAAGTAAAAAAAATATATTCAAAAACAAAGCTTTTATTTAATTGCGCTAAAAAGAATAAAATAAACTGTTCTTTTAAAACTTTAACTATCAACTTATAACGTCATTACACAATTTATATGACATAAAAGCTTGTCGCTTTTTTTCATTTTTAAAAAGGAAGGGATGAAGAGAAAACTTATATTATAGAAAAATGTTGGAAAAAATGGCGAGAAGGTGAAAAAGTGAAGTGAAGGTGACAGTAAAATAGAATATAAAAACCATAAAGAAAAAGGAAACAATAACTATTTACAAAGAGGTAACATGGCGAAACTATAAGGGTTCCTTGTAGTACTACGGAACCCTAAAAAAGGCTAAACAAAACGCAGATTTCTACGAGAAACTTTATCCAGCCGGGTAATCGTTATTGGCATTATTGACAAGACCTTAAAAGGGTTATAAAATATTTGTATGCTGTACCACGTATACACGTGCCGTCATTGTACATCACATATCCTAAGAGAAGAAATAAGATTGCTTGGTGATAAAAATGGCTGCAAACCCTTTTCAGGGAACGAAATACGTTTAATATTATATTAGTTGCGTGGATTATTATCAGTTTTTTCCAATTTTGATCCTTTCATGAGTCATGCATTCTTAAAGACATCGATTGCAAAAATTTACGAAATTGCTTAAAGAGTAAGATAGTTGTGAATGACTAGTAATATTAGAGGGTCGGCAACGCGTGAGTGATGCCCCCGGTATTGTAAGCGTCTATAGGCTACGGTGATGCTTACCAACATAGGCGTGGGTGCTTGTTTGCCACCCTTGTAATATAAAAAAAACTGTAAAATAAAGAATAAATAAATTTTGAGACTATTGTATCAGTAAATGTTGTTCATATAAAAAAAAATATACCAAGACGCGCCCACAAAACGCAATTAGCAAGGAGGAGTCGACATGCCACATTGCCAACAGACAGTCACTCAACAGTTTCCTTATAAGGGATATGAACTTTATTGTTCCACTTTATATAAGACACAATTCCTTGTACGAAGTAACTATTTAGATCTGTGGCCTTGTGTTGAAAATGGATTTGATGGCTCGGTTGTTTTTTTAAGGTATTACAACTTACGGTGTCAAAGAATGCTGATTCTATATCTGCATAATCTGCTTAGGACAACAGTATATGTCGTGTGATATGGACACTTACGCTATTTGAGATCTGTAATTTTAATAATTTATCATTTTATAAAGTTATAATGTTCAATAAAACTCCCGGGATCTACATTAAAAGGAAAAAGATGCTCTTAACGTAATAATTAGACGCAGTATGACGAAGTCTCCTCATTCACGTATTCGCCTTACCTCGGTCTAGTTCGCGAGTAGGCTAAAGTTGATATCATAAAAAGGAAAGATTTATATTTTTGTGTGTGTATGTTTGTAATGAATAAACTCAAAAACTACGAACCGATTTCAGCTCCATGATAATTTATATAATATATATCGGTTCTTCATAACTGGTTTGTCATTAATAATTTTGAGTTAAATGCATCAAAAAGTAACGCCCCGCCCTTCTTTTTAGAACTACAGCAAGGAATAAAGAAAAGTTGTCTGTCAAATTACAAAATAATATAATTCAGTGTGTTACTAACGTAAAGTTTCTAGGTGTCATTATTGATGCAGACTTAAATTGGAAGCTAGAACTTGAAGCGATAATAAATGCAATAAGTTCTTCATGCTATG
The DNA here is from genome assembly GCA_905163395.2 of Endotricha flammealis. Taxonomy (NCBI): domain Eukaryota; kingdom Metazoa; phylum Arthropoda; class Insecta; order Lepidoptera; family Pyralidae; genus Endotricha; species Endotricha flammealis. Next base: position 3,616,776 of record LR990859.1, on the reverse strand, counting down.
CACTTCGCAGCCTAAGAGATGAACTAACGAAAGAACAATTAAAAACCGTTTACCATGCTTTAATCGAGTCAAAATTGCGTTACAGTATCGAGTTTTGGGGCAATAGTTATAAATATAATGTCTATAAGGCTTTTGTAGCCCAGAAAAGGGCCATCCGGACAATCGTGCGTATTCCACCCTGGGAATCTTGTGCACCCCACTTCAAAAGTCTAGGAATACTTACAGTACCTAGTTTGTACATACTTGTTCTTCTGAATAACTTTCACAAGCAAAGATACCTTTATGAGTCAGAAACTGATATGATAGAGAGAGAGAAAACCAGAAGGAAAAATCTTAAGGCTGCTGTACTACCCAAGCTCAGGGTGACCAAACAATGCCGACGTCATCAAACTGTGATTTTATTTAACAGGTTGCCTGTGGAACTTAATAGTATACGATGTTCTGCAACTTTTAACAATAAATTAAAGAATCTGTTATTAGATAAATGTTGTTATTCGTTGGAAGATTTCTAGGTTTCTTCTTAGATCTTTGTAAATCATCATTAGCAATGTAGATATTATTTAGTTTAATTTAGGTTATGTAATTAATAAGTATTTATAATTTTCTTGTAACCATTTATAATATGTAATATTCAAATACAAAAATTGTTTGTTTATGAATAAATAAATACAAATACAAAAAATACAAAAAAAAAGATTTCAAAAATTCTTTCAACGTTGGAAAGGTACGTTACTCCCGGGTAACATAGGCTATATTATATATTTTTTTTAAATAGGGTTCCTTAGTAAAATCCGTGCGAAGCCGGGCGTTCCGCAAGTATATAATATATTGACGAGCTCCGTGGCCTAATGGTTGTCACGCCAGACGCCACCCAGGAGGTCCCGGGTTCGATCCCCGGTCGGGTCATGATGAAAAATTAACTTTTTCTGATTGGCCTCGGGTCTTGGATGTTTATCTATATATGTATTTGTTATAAAATATAATATCGTTGAGTTCGTATCCCATAACACAATTTTTGAACTTACTTTGGGGCTAGCTCAATCTGTATGAATTGTCCCAATATATTTATTTATTTATTTATTATCTCTGTAAAAGTATGTTGTAACATTGTGCCATTTTAAATAGATAAATAACTGCGACCTCCTCCGTCTATTTTCTTTCTCATTAAAATTGTTCCAAGACAGATAGTTTCTCCCCCGGGACGTCAATATGCTTCATTACGTATTCCGGACAAGCCCGCCACACATTCCCACCGATGTGTCTCCTGTGTAGCCAGGATCAAAAACGGCGACCTCAGATTGACAATAAGCGATGAAGCTTATTGACGTGCCGGGGGAGAAGATTACAACTGTCTTGGATCCTTTCGTATTGTCAACCTGATTTCGCCGTTTTTCAATCTTGGCTATACAGGATAAACAGTCGCAAAGTAAACGTTGAGAAACATTGCTCTAAACATAAATAAGTAAACAAACATATTTTTTTAATAAATACTTTGTACATGCTAGCTCCATATTCTCGCGTGCCGGTGTGAAGTAAAGTGAAGTTAGGCAAAAAATCTAAAGACCAAGGAAATTTGGAACAAAAGTTAGGCAAAAAATCAAAAGACAAATGAAAAGTGAAGACGAAGTAAGTAACGAAAACGTACGGATAGGCTCTTCGTCTTAACGAAGAGCCTATCCGTACGTTTTCGTTCAAGTTCGCGAGATTGTAGAGATGGTTTTTGTGTCGGTCTGAGTCGGTAAGTACTCCAAAAGCAATAATAATACATTTTGATTTTGATCTAGTTAATTATCATTTTATAGATATTTTTTGTTAAATATTTAAGCATTCCCCCAACAGACGGAAAAAAGTCCAGGAAAAAGCCGCGGATGCGATGGCGGCAACAGAGTCGACAGAGATGCTTGGAGACCTGATGACTTTTGCCCTAGTATTGAAACCTGAATGGCTAAAAAAAAGCATTACATACGTAACCAAATAAATTTTAGAATTTCGAAAGAGAACAACAGGATTTTGTAATACACAGTATTTCCTTACAAAACATACAAAAACCGGGTTTCCGTAAATGTTCATTAAGATGAAACTAAAGACGGTCTAAGAACACAGGCGAACAATAGACTTTAAATCAAAACTTGAGTGACAATTCACGAACATGGTACATAAATTGTACAATGGAAATACAACTTAATCAGTAGAGACTTAAGACTGTTTATTATTCGATTGTGGTGTATATAGTGGTGGGAGTTAAAGAGGTTCCGCCGCATGCGCAGGCAGTACAAAGCGAACGGTCACAGCCTTTAGCAGTTTTAACGGTTCTAAAAACCGACACAGAATTAGCTATGCAGTGAAAGTGTTGGAATGTGAGAAACACATGTTAAGTGTTTAGTGCATATACCTGACAGTTCAGTGACAAAAATTATGGGATTTAACAAATGTTAAGGTATTGTATATACTTACATAAAATAGACCTTAGTATCTGCGGGATACAGTCCTTAATTCAATGTGTAACGTTTTGGGTAATTTGTCAAAACAATTAAGTTGTAGTTAAGTAAACGTTTTCGTGACGATATCGATTAAAAAGCAATAGACGTTTTTTATGTTTTAATCTTGTATTTTATCTTCTAAGCTTCCGCGTTTGGTAAGGTTAAGTCCGCATAGAAGGGACAGATCATAAACTTGTTCTGATCGCATATACCAAGGTCAAATTTATCGTTAATACTGCATAAACGTGTATATGAAATTTCACCAATTTTGTGTAGATAAATCATTTATTTGTCCAAGGCACACAAAATGACAGAAATAAACAGAAATACAATAAAAATTGTTTAAAAGAAAAAATTGGCTGCTTCATGCTTCAAGAAATAGGAAAAAAAACTAAACCAAAGAAACATCTGTTTAGGAGCTACAATACCACAAATCGGCCATTCTTCGATTAGCTAGATTTTGTGCGTCCGGGCTTGTATATTCGTATTATTATCAAATTCAAAAAGGGAAATATTTTTATATGTTAGTTAGCATCCATGTCTAGCTGGTAACAAAAACATAGGCCCCGATTACATAGTTATCTGGCTAAATTAATTTCACAAACCTCTGTTCTCTAAGCACCGTGCCCTGTCCGCACCCCAAAATGTGGTTAAAACTTGCTTGTAACTTTTATGATGTAAGGATTTTATTTTTTCCATTCAACATTTTAAAGAGTATTAGGCAACAGGTATCACATGAAAAAATATCCACTCAATAAAATCAGTCTGTAAATAATTATCATTGAGTAACCGCATGTCCGAACTAAAGTTATAATTGCCGTGACGTTTTCTTTTCGAGGGTGCACATTCCTAATTACGATATTTGGCACATAACTACTTGTACACGTCTCAAGCCCTCAGTTTCTGCCGCGGTCTTGCAGCAGGTGCAGGTCTTTTACGTTAGTGTATAAGTCAATGAAGCACGTTAGTATATAATTACCGTATCCTTCGTTCAAAACTTTTCTAATTACCGTGTACTTAATTTTATACTAGATTGGTTAAGGTAGACTCTAATTGCTTATATAAATAGAGACAGTGCTTTGGTCTCAGTACAGTGTTGTAATGCAGTATTTCAATACTCTGTAGGTTTTCGAAAATTTTATGAAAAATCGGCGTTTTCTAATTACCGTATACCAATTACCATGTATTTCTAACTACCGTTGTATGAAATTTGTGGCGGTAATGCCACTATAGTGGGAATATTCAGTTAAACCAGTATTTTGTTTCACATGATTTACTAATACGATCTGACAATGATTAACAACTTACAATAGTATTTATAGAACTAAATAACAAGGCATGTCTTATCTGATAAATACCTGAACGTGCTATGCTGACTAGGCAATATAATTTCCGTCAACCTAGCACGTCTGCCAGTAAAGGTAGCTACACACTATGATTATAATAAGATCCCATAGTATTCCCCCCTTGGGAAAAAATAAAAAATAAACAATAACAATAATGATAAACTTAGATTAATTCAGACTAAAAGTAGTAATATTAAAACATGTGTGAAAATCTGACTGTTTTTCTCGTCCTCGGTCGATTTTCGATAACGTGTTCTTCTGTATTCGTATTCCGTCCTGTTTCTTCATGGCAAAGTAGGAATGCTGGTTTTAAACGATCGATTGACACGTTCGTTTCCGTACCATCACGCAGAATGGTAAAAATTTTCTCCGACCGCTTGACTACTGGGTATGGTCCATCGTATGGCGGTGTAAGACTAGGACGCATCCTATCGCATCTTAGAAACACGTGCGTACAATCCTTCAACCGAGGATGAACGAAAACGCTATTGTTCACGCTTTCCTTCTTAGGAATAGATGTAACTCGCTCTATATTGTCCTTCATGTCTTGTATAAAATCGGCGTAGGTAATATTTGGTTCACTGCTGAAGAAATTTCCAGGTAACTTGATCGTTGTGCCATAAACAAGTTCGGCGGCGCAGCAACCCGTATCTTGTCGATAACTGGAGCGTAGCCCGAATAGAACTGATGGCAATTCCCGAGTCCAATTCCTCGTAGTAGTCCTGGCTGTTAATGCTGTTTTAATTGTTCTATGTAATCTTTCTACCTTGGCGTTGGCTTGCGGATGGTATGGTGTTGTACGAAATTTTTCGATTCCCATTAATTTTGTTAGTCCTCTAAATACTTCAGACTCGAACTGTCGGCCTTGATCGGTAGTAATGTAATCCGGGCATCCAAATCGAACAATCCAGCCTTCATACACAACTTTTGCAACCGTTTCTGCAGTGATATCAGCAACTGGAACAGCTTCAGGCCATGATGTACAGCGATCGATCATCGTAATCATATATCGTTTATTTTGTGACGTAGGAAGTGGGCCAACAATGTCAATGTTAAGGTGAGAGAATCGCCCTGTCGGCATATATTTTCCATACGGCGAACTTGTATGTCTATGCACTTTCGAACGCTGACATTGTAAACATGAGTCACACCAATTGTTTATGTCTGTATTCATATTAGACCATACGTAATTATTTCCGATTAATTTTCTCATAGTTTTTTTACCAGGGTGACTCAAACTGTGATAACTATCGAATATCTTTTTTCTGTATTGCTGTGGTAGGTATGGGCGAATGGTGCCGGTGGAGACATCACAGTATATTTCTCCGTTGCTGTTCGGTTTACGAATGAGCGACATGCTTAATGATTTATTCTGCTTGAGTTGTTCAAGCTCTTCGTCATTCTTCTGGTTTATTTCTAAGTCAGAAAAATCGATTGCTGTCGGACATGAAATAGTTTCAATTACACGTGAGAGAGCGTCGGCAACTGCGTTATCTTGTCCATTAACGTGTCGAATATCGGTGCTAAATTGCGATATGTAATCTAAATATCTTATTCTTCTAGGAGTGTCATCCACGGACACCTTCTTAGTGAAAGCGTGTATCAAGGGCTTGTGATCCGTATAAATTGTAAAAGCTCGTCCTTCAATTAATCGCCGGAACTGTTTTACTGCCAAATATATTCCTAGTAGCTCTCTGTCGTAGGTTGAGTATTTCTGTTGAGCGTTGTTCAAATTTTTCGAGAAAAATGCGATCGGTTTCCACTTTTTATTGACTTTCTGCTGGACTACACCGCCGACGCACTTATCACTGGCATCAGTCATTATACCTATTTCCGCTTCATGGTCCGGAAATGCCAGAGTTGTAACGTCGCGTAAGTCTTGTTTGCAGTTTTGGAAGCATTGGTCCGCTTCGTTGTTCCATGTTATAGGAGTGTTGTCGTTTTTCTTTGCTTTCTTCAAAAATGCGTGGAGAGGTGCTTGGTGATTGGCCGCTTGCGGAATTAAATGTCTATAAAAATTTACCATACCCAAAAAACGTTGTAAATCCTTGATTGTCTTGGGTTTTGGAAAATCGATAATTGCTTGAGTCTTCTCTTGTGTTGAAAATGAAAATGAAAAAATGAAAAAATGAAAAATCTTTATTCGTATCTTTTAGTTTGTACAATTTCTCGTGGCTGGGAACTCCTTTTAAGTATGAAGATACCTGTGTTAGGAGTCCCGCTCCTTCTTTATTATATAATACAAAGATTTTTAACTACAGACTCAAATCAAATATATTATGAAAAAAGAAACTGCATGCGCGTGCTTGAGTAAATTAGGATTGTGTGTATCATCTATTTGTGTATATTAGTGCTTATATAGTACAGTTCATATATACCAATACCAATTAAATTGTAATATGAGGTCATTTATAATTATTACTATTATTGCTATTCAAGAGTTCTTCTATATCTTTATAATTTTTAGTTTTTAGCCAACTTTCTAGAGTTTTTTTGCAGGTATAGTAAGGTGTAGGATAAATGTTAAGGATTTGATTAACTTTGTTATAAATGTACGAGGAGTTATTTATAAACTGTCTTTTGGCAAAGGTCGAATTTACTTTCGGTACAGAAGCTACAGTTAATTTTCTTCTTCTATTTAGTTTATTAGGATCAAAGGGAAGGGATTTATGGAATCTTATGATTAATTGTAAGATATAGAGTTTTCTTACAGATAGTAGACCACATTCCAAGTATAGGTCAGCTGTTGGGAATCTGTAAGGTTTGAAGAAAATTACTTTTAGTAAAGATCTCTGAGCCCTCTCTAATTCTAGAAATTTGATTTTTGTTGCTCCACCCCAGATTGGAACACAATAGCTCAGGACAGATTGAGCAAGGGATGTATAAACTTGCTTTAGTAAGCCAATGTCAGCAACATGTCTCAAGGTTTTGAAAACCCACGTTAGTTTATGAATTCTATTTATTAGTAATTCAATTTGGGCATGCCAAGACAGTCGTTGGTCAATCATCACGCCAAGGTATTTGGTCTTATCTAATTTATTTATAATGGTACAACTGCAGTTACTATTGTTTCTGTTGCAACATGTGTGAATTTTTAGCTGAAAGTTTGATTCTGGCTGGGTACTATTGTATTTGGTAAAACAAATATAATTTGTTTTGGAGGTATTTAGCGTAAGTAAATTTGTTTCTAGCCAGTTGGTTACAAGAGCGAGTCCACTTTCAGCAACTGAGTGTAGTGAGCTCCATGTTGGACCATTAAAAACCAATGCTGTATCATCAGCGTAGCAAAAGATGCGGCCATCGCGAAGGTTTAAATTACAAAGGTTATTTATATATATCAAAAAGAGGGTCGGCCCTAAAACACTGCCCTGCGGAACTCCAAAACCTGCTAATTGTGCTAGATCACTCACAAGGGAACCTATTCTAACACTCTGTTTACGGGTTTGTAAGTAATCGGCCAGCAGAGCTAAGGGTGTACCCCTAATACCTACTGATTCTAGTCTATCTATGAGGGTGGGGACAGAGACCGTATCAAACGCTTTTTTGAGATCTAGGAATACAGTGAGGCACTTTCTATTTTTGTCGACGTTCTCAGAAATGTAAGAAGTTAAGGCTATTATAGCATCCTCCGTAGATATTTTTTTCCTGAAGCCGAATTGTGAGTTTGATAAAATTTCGAATTGATTTAAGTAATTTATTAATCTTTTATTTATAACTTTTTCTAAAATTTTGGACATCACTGGAAGGACGGAAATAGGTCTATAGTTAGATGCCTCCTCTCTGTCTCCACCCTTGTAGATGGGGGTAACAACAGCTCTCTTAAGTGCGGTTGGAAAGACACCCTGTGATATGCACAAATTTATCAAGTATGCTATTATGGGCGATATTTCTTTAACAACAGCTTTTAAAAGATCAGGAGGAATACCATCCCAGCCCGGGGCACTGTTTGATTTGAGATCCATAATAATGTTATAGATTTCGTTACTGTCAGTCTCCAGTAGTACAAAGGAGGAAATCTGTTGAAAATCATTTGGATATGAAATTTGAGATACTGTAGTAGATCGTAGATTCAATATGTCGTCCGCAAGTGAACTGCCAATATCAGCGAAATAGTTATTTACATAATTTATCGATTTCTGCGGGGTTGTCTTAGAGTTCAGTAGATCTAAATTATTTGAGTTATTTGATTTTCGATTTGTGATATTATTGATAGTCTTCCACAATGTTTTATTATTATTTTTATTGTTATTTAGTTCATTTTTGTAATAATTTCGTTTTAACTTTTTGATTTGTGAGTTGCAGTAATTGCGGTATCGTCTATACGTTAATTTTAGGATTTCGTTTTCAGGATCCATTTTAAGTTTTTTCTGCATACCGTTTCTATTCCTAATGCAGCGAAGAATACCCGGAGTTACCCACGGTTTTATTATACGCTGTTTACTTGGAACTAATGTGACTTTTGTGTTTAAAGAAATGCATTCTCTTAGGCTGTTTATTAATGTATCTGTAAGTAGGTTAGGATCAGTGTAAAAAAACATTTTTTGAAAATCATCAGTGTTCAAAGATTTTACTACGTTGTCAAAGTCAATAGTAGATTTAAATTTTCGATTATTATTCAGATTTACTACATTAGAAAGTTTTAAAAAGATAGTTAAATGATCAGTGATTGATGTCTTAATGATGTTTATTGAAGCGGAAATTTTACTATTATCAATTTTTAAAATGAAATGATCAAGACAGTTTTTGTCTCAGCGGGCTTATTCGCTAATTTTGACAGATGAAAGTGATTAACACTGTAGTGATGATCACCGAGCTCAGTGACCAACCGAACATTGCGTTGATTTGGTATTCAGTATCGCTTTCATGTCACGTGATCTTTCGGTGATTTATGATAACTTTGAGTGCTTATCGACATGAAATTGTTACCACACTAGCTATTACCCGACTTATTTGATATCCTTGGTTACACGAAATAATTGAACGACACTAATGCCCACTTAGTTTTTGCGGCTATTACGTTCGCCACTTGAATTGTCAAAAATGTTAAGTGGAATTATGTGCAAGCGCATAACATTCGAAAAACATAAAAACATCCACTTAGACTGGATATTTTAGAAATAATATTTAGAAGTGCTTTTCTTTGAAATATTGTTAACAAATTTTATCATGCTCCGAGTACAGTCTTGTTCGTTGCGTCGCGTGATTTGTTTGTTTGTGTACGAAATACATCTAATTAGCAAGGTGAGTAAAACTTTATTGTAATTAAAATTTTACTACATATGTTTATGTAGGTACTAGCTGTTACCTATAGGTATATAATTTTCGATTTTATTCTATTTTAGAATGCCGTCTAGCAGGCGCATCTCCCAAAGGCAGCTTGAGGTGTTGTTGGCTTTTGCAGAGGCCAACAAAGACATCGCCTTAGGTCGATGTACCCGCGGGCCTCAGTCAAGCCAAATAACACAGCGAGCCTGGGAGACTTTTGCCAACAAACTGAATTCTGTGGCAGACGGAGTCACTAAAACTGCCGAACAGTGGCGAAGGGTAAGTTAATTACACTGTTTTTGAATGTTGTTAAAAACCTTAAAATCTACCTTTTTTTTAACACCAACATGATATTTTTTACAGTACTGGGTAGAGTGGAAAGCGAAGACCAAGGCAAAAGGTGCAGATATCCGGCGCAATGCCTCAAAAACAGGCGGAGGGCCCAATAAACTGACACCCTTGAATGAGTTGGAGGAGCGCATACTCCAACTCATAGGTCGTGTATGTGTGGAGGGCTTGCCCGGAGTGCGGATGCCATTTCCTGTAAGTTACATTATCAAAGCATCTTATCAGCATATCTTAGTAATGAAACAGTTAATATAAGTCTCAACAAAGTTACAAGCCATTTTCAATGTGTATTCCTAATAATAATATTATAAATATGAAAGTTTGGATGTTTGTTTGTGGCTCAATGAATATGAAACAAAAACTGTTCTTGGCTGAAATTTGACAAACAAGTAGATAATGCTCTAGAGCTTTATTATCTAAGTTATGTAATCTGTTGTTATGACGACACCACATTTGTGCATCTGACAATGTACATCATAACTATGTTGGCCAACTAAAAGGACTTGTACTTACTGAAATTGAACACATATATAACTATCTATCTTTATATGTCTTGTTTATTTTTAAAAATAAAGATGAATGTATTTGCTTCTTTACAGATTCCTTCTGAAACTCAGGAAACCCCTCCCTCTCAGCCTAGTACATCTCAAGTCACTGGCTCCACTTCCCAAACCTCTCCTTCAACTTCCCAAATGGAAGTAGAATGGTTGGAAGATGAAGATTTCCAATTGGAAATATTATCTTCTCAACAACCGCTTCCACAATCTTCACCGATCCCACTGACTTCCCAGACTGGTACTCCGTCAATACCAACACCCTCACCACCTCCACAGTCTTCGCAAACACAACCTCAGTCTTCGCCTCCACATCGGCTACAGACTCCGTCCCCACAGCAACGACAGTCTCCACCTGCACAGCCGGCCCAGTCTTCACCACGACTTCGTAGCCGACAACGCCGTAAGTCGACTTTTCATAATTGTTTCTCACAGGGTGAAGGAAATAACAATAGATCATTTATACATTATTATAATTTTAAGTCACCCATCATCATGTCTGTCTGTCAGTCAGTACAGGCTAATCTCATAAAATACCATATGGATTTTAATGAAATTTTCACTAATAGATAAGTAAACTGATTCATGAAGAATGTTCATTATACTTATAATGATGATGTTGAACTATAATGATGATTGTCTGATTGACTATAATAAGCTTGACCGGCTTATAAACAATGCCATCCGGTTTATCTTCTGCCTGCGGAAATTTGATCATGTTTCTTCATTTCGTACGAAACTTGGATGGCTACCAATTCGCCAGCGTAGGCAACAGAGATTGTTGTGCACACTCTTCTCTATTCTTTTTAATCCTCACTCTCCAGAATACCTCAAATGTAAATTTCAGTACCTCTATCATTCTCATGAACGTCAACTTCGCTCAGGCAACACTCTTAAACTTTTTACTCCCCTTTTTCATTCAGGAGTTATGTCCAACTCCTTCACTCTCCAAGCTACACGACTCTGGAATGCGCTGCCTGAACCCATTAAAGATACCCATAATAATTTTACTTTTAAAAAGAGAGTGCGTGCGCATTTGCTAGATAACTTGCGAAAGTAAATCATCATTATACCTATTAGGTAATTATATTTGTTTCACTTTTGTAGTTAATTTTTAAATCATCAGTATTTATATATTTTAATACATACATATATATATATATATATAATGTTTATTATTATATGTATTTATGTACGTCTATACAATAGTTTGTAATGTATGTATGTATATTTATCATAAAACCGCATTCGTGAATTTCGGCACTTCCCTATGGTTGACTGGTAGAGAATGCAATTTAGCATTAAGTCCGCCTATTGTATCAGTACTTTTGTATTGTGGTCAATAAAGTTAAATAAATAAATAAATAAATTGTCAATCAAAGTCGGAAAAACATGCCTTTTGAGAGTTCAGTTGTCAAGTATACTTATTTCTAATTACTATTTTTTTCAGTCATACGCAATCGTGATGTGCCTCAATGGGCTCGCAGTTTAGAAGAGAGGAGAATAGCCATTGAGGAGATGCATGCGAGAGCGCTTGAGGCTTTGTCAGCTACACTGGAGAGAAGACTGGCAAACATTGAAGATAGGTTAAGGGAAATTTGTGTTAGGTTAGGATAAGGAAATACATAATTTTAGTATTCAAAGTTATGTTTTATTAAAGTAAAAAACCTTTTTATATAACCAAATATGTAGTTTCTGTACAAATTTCAATCCATTATTATTTATGTACTTATTAAATTTACATTGCATTGATGTTAGTATGTTAGTTCACATTACATTACATGTATGCTTATAACTAGTTATTAGTTTGATGTTAGTACGGTCCCTTTAAGGGTAAAAGCCTCCTCCAATCCATGCTTAATATTATAATTGTGAAAGTGTGTTTGTTTGTTTGTCCTTCCTTCACGTCCAAACAATAAACTGAAAATAGATGTGCTAGTACGGAGAAATCTACATCAAGAACTCTGCAGATGTTATAAAATGCTAGGAGCATGCAGCAAAAACTTATACATATTTACACTAATATAATAATTTACACTAATAAATATTAAACACTATTATTATTATTTGTTGGTGTGGGCTTAAAGATACTGCTTCGACCATTGCTGATCTTTGTAGTGCCCCTTATTTAAACTTCCCTGTCCAGACCGGTAGCTTCCAGGAACTTCCAAATGTGCTGGGCAGAGAGCTGTTGTATCTCCTCTGGAAGCAAAATATGCTGTCCTATGTAAATACTTCTTTTGTACATGAGTGGTCCGCAGGAGCAGGAGTATGTGCATAGCACTTTCTTCTTCCTCCTGGCAGAATCTGCACATCGCTGACTGGCTCATGTTTAGGTTAAACAGATGTTTATTGAGTTTGCAGTGTCCTGTTAGTATTCTTGTCACAGCACTAGTTTTCTGTCTTTTGAGCTCGATGAGTTCTTTGGAGAAATTTTTGTTGTGACCGTTTATCAGGGCCTTGGCATGGTTTTGTCCGGGGTATTAAACACTATCTTCTTCTCCACAATCTATTCACTAAAATGTCTCTTGCACCATCAACATTGGCTGGAACTGCAACAGCAGGTTGCAGTGGCTGATCATTTTGAAAATGCTAGGAGCATGCAGCAAAAACTTATACATATTTACACTAATATAATATTAAACATACACTAATATAATCTTAAACACTATCTTCCTCTCCACAATCTATTCACTAAAATGTCTCTTGCACCATCAACATTGGCTGGAACTGCAACAGCAGGTTGCAGTTGCTGGTCATTGTCCCTCTCAGCAAGTGGCAGCTCGGGCAGTGGAGTCCTTGAAGCATTAGCTATGTTGTGCAGCACTACACATGCATTCACTATTTTTCCACTCCATGTTGGATTATAATGAAGCACTCTGTGTGCTAACAAACATCGCCAACGTGCTTTTAAGACTCCAATACACCTCTCAACCGTATTTCTTACACGACAGTGAAGATTCGTGTAATACTCTTCGGGTGTCCCAGGAGCAGCTCCAAGAATAGGTGTCATCATGTATGGGCGCTGAGCATACCCAGAATCACCTATAATGAAAGCAAAGTTATGTAATTGACAACTGCTTTTTATATCCACTGAATATAGGCCTCAAAATTGAGCATTGCCAGATAATAGACAAAAGCACAATCAATTGTAGGTGTTATGTATACTTAAAAAACAAATAAATTTTTGAAGAGGCATGAGATTTTTCTATGTAAAAATTATTTTTTTTAATAGGATATTAGACCATACTTGAGGTAAAATTCAGCTTAATACCTCCACGGGTTCCTAGGAAAGTATCTTAACAAACAGACAGACAATGAAATGATTCAATAAGAGCTCTTTTTCCTTTTGTGATATGGAACCCAAAAAATGACAGAAATAATTGGATTGGCTTATAATAAAATCTTAAGTAAATAATTTACCTAGTAACCAGCAGTGTTCCCCATTATTGTGCAGTTCTTCCATATATTGTTTTATGGGGGATTGATTCCATACAAAAGAATCATGTGCTGCCCCACCAAATGATGCATCAGCATATAAAATATTTAATTCCATGTCACAAATCTGTAAAAAATATAGTTTTATTGCAGTAACACATATTATTATTATTTATACAACATACAACAGATACAACTAACTAAGCCTGTATACTGTTTTGACTAGCTAGTCTAGAATTATGTATTCAATTGCTATGTAAACGATGCTTGAACAATAATATGTATACTGTCCACTGGCCTATCCCCTCTCATCTCATATGTATACTGCTAAATGTGGTTAAATGTAAATAATAAAATAATAACAAATAAATTATAATTATATTAGTGTACATTACTTGTCATTCTTATATTAAATCTTGATGCTCTATAACCCCACTAGGAAAAATATATGAAATCAAATATCTATGCATTTATTTTATAAAGAATTAGAACACTTACTATTAGGACATTCAATGAATGATAACTTTTCCTATTAAAAAAAGTTTCTTCATGTTCCACTGGTCGTATCAATGCTACATGAGTACCATCAATACACCCAATTATTCCAGGGAATCCAAACTTTTCCATAAATCTGAAAAGATAAAAGTATTTATCATAGGTATCAAATAGCCACAAAAAAGATATTGAGATTGCTGATTTTGTAATTTGATATTGCAATATTTTCAATTCTTTTATTACTCTCCCCAAGAAGTTCCGTGATGGTTGAATTATCATTGATTTTTCGCGTATTTAAAGTAATTGAATAAGTATTTTTTGTAATATAATAATATTTACTTTGCCATTATATTTTCCCTTGCTTCACGTGTAAATGGAAATTTTATGTGATTCCTCAAGATGTCCGGATTATTGAGTGCGTTGGTGACCTCATGCAAACATCTACTGAAAGTGGGTTGGGACATGTTAAATAAATAAGATGACCCAACACTCTTTTGGTACGACTCCTGGGCATAAAAAGATACAACAGCTAACACCTAAAACAATATCAAAGAATCAGTTTGATCACTGTAAGAAAGAGAATTTACATACATTTGTTTACATTGCATACTTAAAATATTCTATTGCATCTTCAAAATTTTAGTCCACTTATATTAGGTAGGTAAGTACTATACAAATGTCGCTTTTGTGCAGCCTTGCATGGTAAGAATGCTGCTTATAGAACACTTATTGGCATCATGTATAAAACTTACTTTGAGCTTGTGGGGCACTCCAGTATTTCGCCGTCGTTGTGTCATATACGGGCGAAGCTCCTCGGATAGTGTTATGAAGACTTCCTTGGACAAGCGAAAGTGAGCCTCAAATTCTTGGTCCGGCAAATTCATGGGATCACTCAAAGTTCGCCTTGCTCGACGATCTCTTCGCAAGACATTCATTTGTCTCTGTTCTTCAGCGATACCCAATAAATACGCGCGTGACATTATCTAAAATTTGCAATAAGTAATGGCAGATTAATAAGTTATATTTAACTATATTATAGTTAACTTTATATAATGAAAATTGGAAATTAGATTTTATTTCAACCAAATCTCTCTCTCCATAACATACTAATTATTCTATTTCACTTTGTTCTTTATTTTATATTTGTTAATAACAATCACAATAAACACAAACGTATAATACTTACTAAATTAGTGATTATTATGTATATAATATTACGGTGATGATCACTTTACTCCCTAAAACACTGCTATCCCACAGTGGTTTTCACTTCTAATTTGACAATTTGAGTGGTCCACTGCTATACGTCAAAATCATGTACACCGAGCTTACTGAATACCAATTAATGAAAGTCGATAACCTACAGTGGCTATCAAACGTCACTAGTGATGATCACTGAGCGGGACGCCATTTTAAAATTTTTCAGTTGCGCACCGAAGTTACGGAATACGAAATGTGTGGTTTGACAGTTGGTAGTTGGAAACTATACTCGGTGATCATCATTTTAAACTGTCATTCGAGTTAGCGAATAAGCCCGCTGGTCGGTAAAATGTGACCTGGTAATAATCCATGGGTAACCAACATATTTAGATAGTTAGATTTATTTTTACGCTCATTCGTTTGCAAGTTATCACTATTTATAATATTTATGTTGATATCTCCTGTTAAAATTACTGTTTTATTTGTTTTTAGGGAATCTAAGTGTTTGTCCAACGAATTGACAAAACCATCCGCATTGGATATTGATGGAGAGCGATAAATTCCGAGAATTATAGTATTATTTACAGAGAGTTGAAGACAAGAGGCGTTCATCAAAACGATTTCTTCGATACGTACAGTGTGACTTGATTTTACATAAATCACCACTCCATCACATTGATTTATGTGATTAGATGTTGAGAATGACAT